>OZ025295.1:36361171-38761171 GCA_964019185.1 Maratus speculifer | reverse complement strand
CTACAACTAAACGATATTTTTGCTTGAGTGGATCCCCTGATAAATTTTTCTTTTTAACTATAACTAATGGAGAACTAATATGGGAATTTGATCGTTCTATAATATTGGCTTTCTCTAATTCTGTCAATTGACGCCTAACTTCATTTTTTAAAGCGTGTGGTACCCGATTTGGTCTCTCTGAATTTATTTTATCCACATCAACTATTAAGTTAGGTTGAATTGCCTCAGTTCTACCAATAGTAAATAAACGTTTACTGAAAATGTCTGCGTACTCCATTAATAAGTTTGATAATTTAGCCTTTGTTTCTGTGTCTAGATGTGATAAGTTAAAATCAGTTATTTTTAGCTCATCGCGCCTGAGTTTTTTTATCATTTCTATATCTCTGCTATCAAATTCTGAGCTAATTGTACCTACACGCGTGTTTTTATTGAAAGGGACAGGTTTCGATGATAAATTAGAGACCCTTACGGACAAACGCATGTCATTGTTTACTGTGCATAAATTGTTAACAAATTTTATGTTTGGGTTTCTTAAACATGAAAAGAATTTAACAACAGCTCCTTTATCTGTTGGTCGATCTAACAATAAGTCAATATCTTTAGATTCTCCAGGCTCTAAAGTAAATTTCTTCTTTATGTAAGCATAAATAGTGGTATTTGAAATTACTGGATCTGATCGTGCATCACGAATTCGTGAAATAGAATTTCCTGATTTTAAAGTATCATTAATAAAAGAAATTTCATACTCTCCTGATTTTAATAAGTCATAACCTAAAATTGAACTATAATAATTAGACAGAGGGTGTTTAACGATGTAAAATTTGTGAAATAAATTTTTATTTCCTATTTGAATTGGCAAAGAAACACAATTAGTAATTGTTAAACTATCACTAGTTATGGATTTAATTTGGGCATCTATTTTTAAATATTTAATACGTTTATCTTCTTTGAATGATTTAAAGATACTTTCTTCTAGAAGACAAATACTTGAGCCACTATCAATAAGACTTGTAATTACGTTTCCTAATATTTTTATTTCTGTTACAGGTAGTGTATGCTTAGAAATAAAATTCGTATCAAATAATTGTGTGTTAACATTTTCTTCACGATATTTTTTTGGTCCTTTATCATATAGGGGACTATCTGTTTGTGGACCAAATTCGGCGCGACGCCCCCTCAAGCATTTTCCGAATTCTGCTGATTTCCGTAACGTCTTGACCGATAAGAATTAGGTGTTCTCCCCCTAAAAGCGCTGCGGGAGTTTCTTTGAAAATGATATCCTTTTCCACGATAACTTTCTCTGTTAGAAGGATTATAGTAACAGTCGTTCGATACGTGTGATGTTTTGGAGCAGAAATTGCATGGAGGTAAATTCCTCGAGTTAAAGTTTCTGCCCTGTCTATTATAATTATAATTATTATTGTAATTTGAATTTTTTGTGTAAGGAGGTCTCATATTATATTCTGCCGCTGTTTGTTGATGTTGATCGTATTGCTTGGATTTTTGCGATTCAAGTTTTAAATTCTCAATTTCCTTACTTAACGAATTAACCATTTCCCTAGTTTGGAATGCATGCGCTTCAATTAATGCTTTGATTTGATCCGTAGCTACATCTTTATTTATATTATTTATGGTAGGATCGGAATCTGTATCGAAAGAAGATAATTCGTTGGCTTGAAGCATTTGAACAAAATTTACAGCCTCGTCGAAATTTTTGGGATCTTTGAGTATTACAGAATGTTTATAATTTGCTGACAGTCCTTCTATAAATTTAGCTAATTTAGTTTGTTCCACAATAGTTTTTATTCCGTCATTAGATAAATCTGGATGATTAAAGAAATTTTGTGTCGCTACAGCGACTCTCGCAGCGTACACTTTTACAAGTTCACGGGGCAGCATTTTGCAATTTGAAAATTGGCGCTGTCTAGCCGCTAAACTAAACTGTGTGTCAAAGTAGGCTAGAAACTTTGATTTAAATTGTTCATAATCTTTCTCTAAATTTAAATCAGGAGAATTTATGACATTTGTGAGTGCCTCCCCGCGCAAACGTGAACGTAAAATCAGGAGTTTTTCTTCATTAGAGCAATTTGCAATATTTGTTGTCTGTTCTAGAGTTTCGATAAAAAATTTAGGGGTTATGGCGGTCATATTATCGAACTGTGGAATAAGGGCCTGGAACCCAGCGAGTTTTCGTATTTTCGCGTCCGCCTGCGCTCCATTATCTTCGCTGTCAGACATTTTCAAAATTTATAAATAAGTACTTAATTGACGAAAAGTAAAACAACTAATTAATGAATATTCGCTAACATGTAATCATAACCGGTATTCTTATAGAATTAATTAAAACATAGTAATATCTGACTCCAAATATCAATAAATAAGAAATATTAGAAATAAGTAGATAAAGGACAATAATGTAAGAAAATAATAGAAAAATATAGATAATAAAGTAACATAAATAGTGAAAGAAAGAAACCATGTATAATTGATATATATATATATATATATATATTTTTTAAATATTAAAATGTTAAAATTAGTTTCTTTTGTTTAAGTACATTATTATCAAAATCGTTTTTAGCATCAATTGCATTAGTTGTTTCATATCTCTTATGACCAAGAAATATCGCGACAGCCCCATCAATACAAGATAAAATATCTCTAAAATTATACACAAAAATTCACAATAATGAAATTTCCATCAAATAATTTCATAAAAAGCCATAAAAGTTGAACATATTTTTTTCATTCATTATTGACCCTACTTGTAACTGGGCCTTAAATTATAATAATAATATAAATATTACACTTGTTATTTATCATTTTAATAGATACAGGCATTATAAATATAAATATCAATACTTTTAATTATTTCAATTCAATTATTACTGACAATTACAGGCATCCTTATTTATATTAAATAATTTACATTGGCCGAAGTAAATAAATATCTTAACACCTAAAGGTATTAAATTGGTCACGGTAACCATTGTCCGACTACTATTAGCTTTACTTTAATTTATTTTGTTTATTTGCATTAGAACGTTTCCCAGGCTCTAGAGTCGGATGTTTTAGAAGACATAAGAGTCTAAACATAAAGATAAAACGACACTTTATTTATAGTTAAAGCATAATAAATACATTGTAAATCTTCCAATACATTTATTGCGATTATAATTAACAATATAATACAGGATTTGAAGGATGCCTAATATGATAAGGTTGCTCAAAACTCAAGAAGGAACCCACTCACCTCTTAGATATACTAGGAACGTCATCGTCGGGCGTCAGGCACATCCCCATACCGGTGCTCATATCCCAACCATCGATTTATTCTCTGTCCCAGAGAGAGCACCAAAACCGCAGTTCTCTAAGACCGTTCTCCTCTAACCTTCCTCCCCTAATTTTTTCGACATCCCATTTTACTAACTTCTCCCTGCCTGAAAATCCCTCCTAAAAATCTTATCCTCCTATAAAATTTCTCTCTCTTGCATATCATTATAATTTTTCAAGTAACGCGCATTTCCATATGCAGGTGGTCTGAAAACAAATACAAGTAAACAGCTAAAACCCCTTTTACGATGTAATGTGAGAATCGTGTTACCGAATGCGACATTTTTTTGCTAACATGTTAATCCCTCTACTAAATTTGCAGACATTCAAATACCACAGTGGACATATTTATTTCTTTGAACTCCCATCTGCGCGAAGATTCTTACTCTTGTTTACTGGAAATTCAATCTTTTCCAGTCTAACTTATAAACATTTTTGACAAATTTATTGGCTAACTGACTGTTTAGTCAGAGTTCTGTAACCCCTTACCAAACACCCCGTTTCACAAAAGTCGTTAAATCGTGGAAATTCTATCCTTTTGACGAATTCCCGCATGCACGTGCACCTCAAACTAACTTGTGTGGTCTACATCCTGCATTCTTATATAATATGTCTTTTATTTTTTTACTGTACTGTACTACTACAGCCAGCCGCCAAAATGTGTCGGGTTTATCCCGACAATAATCTACCCATAATCTAACCACAACCTAACCGCAACTTAACCTTAACCTAACTGTAACTTAACCATGACCTAACTGTAACCTAACCGGAAAATAAATATAACATAAGGCTCACCGGAACGTAATTGCAACCTAACTTTTACCTAACCGTAACCAAGTTCTAATTCTCGCGCTAAGTACTTAGTTTCACTTTCCACCGCTACGGAGCGCATTATGTTTTGTAGAACATCCGAATTTTAGGTTCGGACTGGATTCATGTTCATGGAAATTATTTTGTCTTCTACGGATACGGTTATGGTTATTTGGAATATTTTTGTTCAGTTTAGATTCGGTTCAATTCAGATTTCGTGGGGTTTTTTTCCCCTTCAAATGAGATTTTTAAGTTCGGTTCGGGCTGTACTTCTATGGAAATTATTTTACCTAGTTCCAATGAGGTTATACTTCACTGAAATATTTTTGTTAGGTTCAGATTAGGTTTGGTTCAAATTTCAGGATTTATTTATTTATTTATTTTATTTTATTTTTTACAAATTTTCTGGTTCGGATTGGGTTTATGCCCATGGAAATTATATTGTCTTGTTCGTATCTGGTTATAGTTATTTGGAATATTTTCATCAGATTCAAATTTGGTTCGATTCAGATTTCAGGAATTTTTTCAAAATGATTTTTAAGGTTCTGGTCGGATTCATATCCAGAGAATTTGCTCGGGTCCGATTTTGGGTCTTTGGAATATTTTTTCGGGTTCAGATGTCATTCAGTTCAGATTTCGGTTTTTTTAATGGAATTTTTAGGTTCAGGTTGGGTTGCGCATCAACGGAAATTATTCTGCATTGTTTGAATAAGGATATGCTTCTCTGGAGTATTTTTGTCAGATTCAGATTTAGTTCAGTTTTTTAGGTTCGGACTGGGTTCATGTTCATGGAAATTTTTTGTTTTGTTCAGATCCGGGTATGGTTCTGTGGAATATTTTTGTCAGGTTCATATTTGGTTCGATTCTAATTTCAGGTATTTTTTACAAATGGAATTTTAGGTTCGAATTGGGTTCATGTCCACGGAAATTATTTTCTCTTATTCGAATCCGGTTATGGTTCTTTCGAATATTTTTATCGGTTTCAGATGTAGTTTGCATAAAATTTCAGGTTTTTTTTTTCAAATGGAATTTTTTAGGTTCGAATCAGGTTTATGTTCTCGGAAATTATTTTGTCTTACTCTTATCAGGTTATAGTTCTTTGGAATATTTTTATCGATTTCAGATTTCGTTCTGGTCATTTTTCGGGTTTTTTTAAAGAAAATTTTTAGGTTCGGGTCGGATTGCATGTACACGAACATTATTTTTCCTTGATCGGATTGGGGTATGCTTCATTTGAATATTTTTGTGGGATTCAGATTTGATTCGGGTCAGATATCAAATCCGTAGTTTTTCTTTTCAAATGGAATTTTTATGTTCGGGTCGGGTTTATGCTCATGGAATTTTTGTCTTGCTTGGATCGGAGTGTAGTCTGTTTTTTTCTGGTTGGGATCGGGTTATGTGTTAATACGCCTAAACATTATGTCTTTCTACTATTCTTTTAGTGACTATTTTTGATATATAATTTATTTTACTACTTGATAATTTATTACTGTGTATAAATCGTCTGCCGATTCGAACAATTGTACGTTAAACAGCCATTTCATTTTTGTTTTAAAAACAAATTAAAGTCTTAATAAAATTTAACTTAAATAAAATGCATTCAAATTTAATCAATGATTTAAAAAAACTGCTAAAAAAGCCTCATATATGCATATACATATATTTACTGCATCATAGCTAACCACACATACATTCTAATGTACGAAGTACCAATGATCTGACGTAACAGCTGTGTTCAAAAATCCTAAGTTAAACTGACATTTTCCCAGTCTTTAAATTTTAAAGGTCTTTGGGGAAAAAAACCAGCCACTTTTGAAATGTCAAAATCTCAAATTGGTTTCTTTCATAGAGTAAAAAGAAATTAATAGAGTGGAAGTATTATCTCTGGAGGCGATGCAAAAAATGTAACCCTACATTAAGTCCAATTAAGTACCAACAAAAGTACGTGCTTTGACACGCCTATCAATTGAAACAGGTTTAAATCCGCATTTTTTGTACTTGTTTCTTAAAAAGAACTAATCTATCGCTTCACCGGTAAAAAAATATTAATTATTTTATCATATGTGTTTTAAATATCAATATAGAAAATTATTTTAACGGTTTGCTTGAAAATATAACATTCTTTTGTTAATACAATAAAATCGTCTGCAGTCAGAAATCTATATTTTAGATTTATATTTATTACTTAAGTTTTCATACATGATTTTAAAAGAATTAATTTGATATTTAATTATTGCTAATTTTCCAATTTCCTTCAATTTAAAAGCCAACATTTATTTTAATAAATAATAATAGAACAAAGACCATTTTAAAAATTTGCTATTTCCTCTTAAAATATGCTTCAATTGTAATTCATTTCTTTGAATTCGTCTTATAATACAAAATCCCTTCCACGTCCTTTTGTTTGGCACATTAAAATTTGAGCGATAAATGGTTTCATATTGCAAAACTTTTTTGAGGATTACTTCACCTCCACTTATCTCATTCCTCTATGGGTTTCTTTAATTCTGCCTCAGCTTTCTTATTACTTCTGCGAAAATTTTTACACAACCAACCAACCGTAAACAAACGAAAGAGAAAAAATTCGAAAAAGATGATTTTTTATTAGAGTGATTTCTCGATTTTAATTAATTACTCTGTTAATAATTGGAATTTCGAAATTCTGAAGCTCAGGTGCATCAGGAGAGATTTAGGGCTACTCTCAAAATAATTTTGAGCTTCGTACATGCGGTAGATTTTGCTAGCCATCGCAGACACACACGCAGACACACAGACAGAGCGTTTTGTTCTTTTATTAGTATAGATAATTATAAAAGAAAATTATTTTATTTAATCAAAATAGTCGTTGGGGGCCACCGTAATACTTACCCATCATGGATATGTATATGAAAATAAAACATGTGAAAACTATTTATACAATGCATTGCAATTCATAAACAAAATTTAAATATTGTTAATATACATAGTAATGCTTTATTAAAGAACTGCTGATGTACCAATTTCGACAAATAATACAAAACGCCAAACTACTCAAGTAGTATCGAACTGCGTTAAAGAAACATCCTTATAACTCCAAAAATAATAATTCTATTAACTAACAATTAACTGTGTCGGATTAAGCGTCTCATTTCCAATTAAAATATACCTCTGAATTGAAACTTGAATGAAATACAGGGTCATGAAAAATCGAAGAATGTGGAAAACAGGATTACAAATATCTTGGCAACTAATAATCCGATCGACTTCGTTTTATATGCAAAATGTGTATTATTTTATTGCCCTTTACGTCCATTCCTTAAAACAAAAAAATTCGAAATTTTTTATGTATCTTTTATCAGAACGAATGTTTCGAGGGTCCGAAAAAAATAGTTCCGGATAATCCAGGTTGCTGATATTAAATAGGCTTCGTCCCATTTTTACATACTATCTACATACAAAATTTCAAGTCTCTATCTCAATTTGTTCGGGAGATAGAGCGTTTACAGACAGACAGACAGACAGACGGCAAATTTTTTTTTCTAAAAATATGTTTTTCGGAATCTCCACTATCTAAAACGTGTAAATCCGTCAAAAAGTTTTTTTCGATTTTCAAAACGATTGCAAGACTTACCCTATACTACGTATGATGGGTAAGTAATAAAAAAGGTTCAAATCAAATTATCCAGAATTACAAATTTTTAGAAGATGTGAAATTAAAAAAATAGCGAAGATATAAATAAACCTTTTAATTTATTAAAACGAAAAAAAAATGTTTGAAGGAAATTTAAAATAGCAATAGTTTTTAAAACAGTGAGAAAATTGAATTTAAAAAAAAATATATATATAAAATACAGGGTGTCCCTAAACTCATGGTATGTACGCTAGGGGGTGATAGAACATATGAAGACGAGTAATAGTAAATAGGAAACCAAGGATCCCAAACGTTTTCCAAAAGAGATAGCCGCCATTAAAGTTTGGGGTCCAAAATTTCAAATACACAGAAAAAAAACGGAAAAATTGGTCGATTCATTTGCGGTTTTCACTAAAACTATACTTTATGTTGGTATTTTATTGAAAATGAATTATAAAGATAAATTTCAAAAATGCCAATAGAGGGCGCTTTAGACTTTGGAGTAACGAACAACTATTTTTTACGTTATTTTTTGCATCTGATTTCGTAAACTTAGACTTAAATATTGAGCTCAAAATCTGAATAGTTGGGAGTGGTTAAGTAGCACAAACTGAACGGTGTTCAGAGGGTTTAAATTTCAAACGATTATAAAAAATGGAAAAATTAGTCGATTCGTTTGCAGTTTTTGCTAAAACTATTCTTTAAATCAGTGTTTTCCTGAAAATAAATTTTAAAGATAAATTTCACAAAATGCTGATAGAGGGCGCCTTAGATATTGGAGTAGCGTACAACTATTTTTAACGGTTATTTTTTAAATCTCATTAAATGCTTTTAAATGCTTAGGTTTAAATTTTGGGATCAAATTCTGAATCGTTGCGAGTGTTTAAGTAGCGCAAAAGTGAACTGTGTTCGAGGGGGAGGGGGTCAAACCCTCTGAACGCAGTTAAATTTGTGCTACTTAACCACTCCCAACTATTCAGATTTTGAGCTCAAAACTTAAGTCTAAGCTTACGAAACCATTTAATGAGATGCAAATAATCACGGCAAAAAATAGTTTTTCATTACTTCAAAGAGCCCTCTATCGGCATTTTTCGAAATTTATATTTATAATTTATATTCAAGAAAATACCAACATAAAGAGTAACTTTAGAGAAAACCGCAAATCAATCGACCAATTTTTCCGTTTTTTATGTGTATTTAAAATTTTGGACCCCAAACTTTAATGGCGGCTATCTTATTTGGAAAACGTTTGAGCCCTTGGTTTCCTATTTACTATTACTCGTCTTGATGTGTTCTACCATACCCTAGTGATGTACAATGAGTTTAGGGACACCCTGTATATTATAAATGTCAAATATAAAAAAAAATAATAAAATAAATCCTTTAATCGGCAAGAAATATGAAGTTCTTTTACTTAAATCCAACTTAGGATGAAAATTTCAAATTTCAGCACTGGGGTTTGATCTTAGAACCTTCCATTTACTAGCGTAACGCATTGCCTCAAAGCTATTATGCTTACACGTAAAACAGTGAAATTAAGGTTCTCTTTTAAAATTTAAATCGCAAAAATGAGCTAATGTCATTCATAAAATTGATTTAACTATAACAGAGGTTTTCAAAAGTTTATGATTTTTCGTGTGATACGAGGTTTTTAAGTGCACAAAGTCGTAAACCTTTGAGTCATACAGTTATTGTGTAAGGACTCTGAGACAGATGAACAGATAAAGGACAGCAATGAATAGGGTTTCTTCAGATGAAAGAAACCCCAAATTAATATAATTCTACTGATAAAACTCAGTTTGGGAAATTTAGTTATGATTAACACTTTCAAGGCTTAAATGCCTCAAAATATTTTTGAAAAATATATCATGCTGAAAAAATACTTTCTTTTTAGCATTTTTAATAAATTACAGAGGGAAAAAACACACACAATTTTGCCGTTTTGCTCGGCAATCCGGGGGGGGGGGGAGGGAATCCAATCCTTCATTGCTTAAACAGACTTTAAAAAAATGTTAAAAATTCCTCTTTTTGTTACAGCTATTTTATTGTATCTTGCAATTAAACAGCTATTATTCCTTGAAAAAAGTGTCAAGAAATTTGTTTTAAATAAACAGCATCTGAATGCCCAGGAAATATTGAAAACCTATTTTTTGAATATGTAGAACTACTTAATAAATGAATTTAAAGGACAAAGAAGAAAGGAATCTAAAGAAAATCTTTAAGGCCATATAAACATTTTACAAAAATATTTCTTTGAATTACTACCCGATACTATTATTTTAATACTTTTATTTGTTTTTATTTTCCTAAAACTTTGAATGAGGATAAAAATATTAGTTATTGTAATCTACTTTTATAAAATATAAACTTGGAATCATATACTACATAAGGCCATTTCAAAACAATCACATATGTCTGAAATGTGAAGACAGGTAGAGAGGGACCTAAAGTGAACAGTTTAGTAGGAATTTTATCTCAGTAAATGCTGTGTTAGGGAGGTTGAATGCCTATCGTGTTCATTCGATAAAAACACTTCGCTGATTGGAATTGTCGTTCTCCGCGAATTTATAGAAACATGCATCTGTACACCAATTCATGGTTTTCTGACCTGCATTTCATTTATAGGGCTACAAAGAAATGGATCGGTTACTAAAAGGATATAAATGGAACATTCTCGGATAGATATATGCTGAATCACCGAATGTTTGAGTGTCTTCATCTAGAGGTGTGCGAGAATGAGTATTTCTATGTTTCGAGGTGTTATGTTGGCGTCAGAAAATATCGCAGAAATCCTGTAGTTGTAGAAGCAGTATTACACACAATAAGGGATATTCTTTGAACAAACCAAGAGTTGTTGAATGTGAGTCGTAACTTTATACAGCAGCATACATGAAAAGCATGTCGTCAAGTTCTGTTTAGCGTAAAGTTCCATGCTGTTTGAATTCTGTGAGAGGACGTTAACGAAGCGCTTTCATCTACCGAACTCAATAGCGCCATCTACTGCCTCAACTCTGCATTTCCGCACCACATTCTTATACAAAATCTGATTATTTAGATTTTTTTCCCTTGCTTTACATTTCTGATATATAAGTTTGAAATATCCTATGTATAATTTTAAATTCGATGCTTTAATTTTCTAATCTGTTCATTAAAAATATAATTTCCATTATCAACTAGGCTGTGAAACACACGTATCCTTAATCGTAGACTACACTATGATAAAAAATTTGTTAAATTACTTATTTTTTTTCTAGGAAACTGGGATTTCTAGAACATTCCATGGTAAGAGCAAAAATTGATCTAACCGATTCTTTTACATAAATTTTAGTTATTACCGTTACATAAAATCCTCTAGAAGTGCAAATTTCCTAGAAAAAGTTTAGTAATATCGCAATTAATTTTCCTTTTATCATGTTATTTATCTGTTATTGACACGTTTTTCCGTTTTCTGCTTAAAAAAAAAAAAACATAAAAATTACATCTGTAATTTAATACCCATAAATGTAGCTCCAGATACACTCTATTATACGGACTGAGTCACATTGCCCGTACTAATAGACATACAAAGTGTGTATTAGTCTTGTAAATCGATTTTATTGGGTTTATGAGTTTTTCCAAACTTGCTGACAGTCAAAGTTTGTTTAAAAACAAATATTATTGACATGTTTCGATTCCAATATTATAAGAACCATAATCATTAATAAAATAAAAATACAAATCGTTTCACGGTCAATAGAAATGGAATGCGACAATGAGATGTAAACCAAAAACCACTATTTTTATTTTATTAATGATTATGGTTCTTATAATATTGGAATCGAAACATGTCAGAAATAGCTGTTTTTAATTTTTCGTTACACCTCTGTCAAGTAAAATAAGATTGTTTACTCAAATGCTTATATATATAAGGTGAATTTCTTAAAAATATTGTGATTTAAAAATCTAAAAGTTTTAATAACTTTTTTATGATATCAATCCTGCTGTTTCAAATAATAAAAAACTAGAGAAAGACCTTTTTCATTCAACATTTTGTTCAGTACACATTTCACTTAAACACTGTGATATTTATTCAGTCGGAAAAAATCTTATGGCCTCTAAAAGTGGCTGCGTCTATTTGCTCAGATTTTATCGAGTATTTGTTTTCCCAAGAACTCCTGAATTTTATACGCATAGACTGATCTGAAAGTAGCTTTTAAATTTAAAAAAAAATAGATAAAAATAATTTGAGAGCCTTTAATACACCTTGAAATGTTTTATGAAACCCACGTAAAAAGTTTCTTTTGAAATAGTTTTTAGTAGCGTTTTGAGCATATAATGCACTAACGTAATAATTTTAAAATATGCTGATTTTTCTATGAAATATAATGCAGAAAAATGACTTGAGGAAAGAAAAGTTAAATCTAAAGGACTCCAATCTTCTTTCAACCTGTAATATCGAGGTAGTTTCTGTATTTTTCATTTAAATATGTAGAATGAACATTATTAAATTTCTGAATAAGTAATCCTGTAGTTTCAAATAAAAGAAAATCAGTGAAAAACTTTTTCTATTAAATAATTTGTGGTAGTTTCTTTCCTTTCTTATAGATCATTTTGCTCAATATACACTTAATTTAAACATTGTAATATTTATTCAGTCGGCAAAATTCTTGTGAGCTCTAAAAGTGGCTGCGTCCATTTACTCAGATTTTATCGAGTATTTGCTTTCCCGAAAATCCCCAAATTCTTTACAGATAAACTAAACTAGAAGTAGCTTTTCAATTGAAAAAATTTAAGATAAAAATAATTTGAGATTCTTAAACACACCTTGAAATGCTTTATGAAATCTTCGTAAACATTTTCTTTTGAAATATTTTTAAAAACATTTTGTGTATATAATTTATGAACGCTGTAGTTTCATAATTTTTTGCAGTCTTCAGTTAATGGTAGAGATCCTAATAGCATGCATGGTCACAGTGACGTCACTGAGAGTCACTTTGGTCACATCACATCTGTGACCAAAATGCCACCGCTTAGTGACGTCACATTGTGACTGAGATACGACTTTCTTAAAAATCCTTAGAAATTTATAAATATCCTTCAAAACATGTTATTTACTTTAAAAAAACATGTTTCCGGCAATTTAAATATCGTCGCTTTTGTCACAGTTTCGTCACAATGTTAATGTCCAATTAGTTACAAATGACACATTTTTTACAAATATGTCACATTTTGACCACTTTATGAAACGTCACAAAAGAGCTCTAAAACTGCCATAACGACTTCACATTTTAGTCACTGTGATTTCACATCGACGTCACGTGACGTCACATCGACAATCGATGGTCACAATATGACACAATGTGACTTCACAACGACGTTGCAGTGACATCACCATGCTTTACGGGGATATAGGAATTGAAACATGACGCGTATTGCAACACAGTTTTAAACAGAATGTTCAATAAAACATATACTGGACAATTACACCATAAAATTTAACTACTATGAATGTATCTGTTAAAAATAGAAAACATTGCTCAATGATGCACAAAACAAGAACAATATCATATTTTTCTGAAGACGTCTCGAAACGTTGATATTTCATTTTATTTTATTTTAATTGTACAGTTCTTATTAAAGTTCTTATTATTGTGCACCATTGAGCAACGTTTTATATTTTTAACAAATACATTTATAGTAGAATGTTAAATTGTTTATTAAATATATTGATGTAAAACAAGTGATTTCCCGAAAAGAGATTAAATTTCTATATTTAAATAAAATTTTTCGATACTAAATTAATTTAGATTTAAGCCATTCGGGGTGGTTTCAGTTATAAAGAGTATTTTTTTCTTTTTCTTCTGATTGCTTAAAACTTTTACTGAGATAAAATAAATTCATGTATACTTGAAAAATTGACTAAACACAATTTCTAAGATTTTAAAAAGTATTTCTTTTCCCAAAGATAATTAACCTGAATTTAAAAAGAATGCTCAAAATATTATTTGTAAATTCAAATCTCATAAAAGTATGATAAAAGAAACTTACTCAAAAGCTATCGTAAAACATAATATAACCCGAATAAATGTAGATGTACATTTTTATACAATATCTGAATAAAAGGAGAAATGGAGTAACACAAAATATAAACTGCAGTTCATTGCGGAATATTACAACTTTTACAAAAAGCATTTTTTTTGAACAAGTCATTTTTTTAAGTAATTGAGCTATTAATAAGATATTTTAAAATTCATGTTAAGTATTTAAAAATCTCTTTGAACATGTAAGTGAAAGAACTAAATGTTTCATTAATAATCTCGAGTAATGGTTGAATTACAATGATAAAATTAGATGTAGCAATCCCAAAACTTTCTTCTATCTCATATATGTTAGTACTTCTTAAATAAAATGAAGCATAGTAGCACTAACACTTAAGTGATTTATACTAAAATCTAATCAGCAACAATTTATGTCAAGTTCGCACTGATTCTGAAATTTGATGAAAATCCGTCCGTGCATTAGATTTTTAGATAGATCTACTGCGGATATCGTGTAAAAAAAAAAAAAAAAAAAAAAAAAAAAAAAAAAAAAAAAAAAAAAAGAATTCTGGATAGAAGTGAAACTTGTTAAGCGTAAACTTTAAAAACTGATCAACACTAATTTATATCAGGGAATAACTAAATATGAAGTTGATGAACATTTGTGCTTTAGTTTTTGAAATAGATTTATTATGATAATTATGAAAAATGCCTCAATGTAGTAATACCTCTTAGGTTTTTTATGTAAAAAAGTAATTAGCACCATGTAATATCAAGCACTAATGGAATCTAAAGATTTATTATATTCCGTTTCTTAGTTCTTGACATGGAGAAAAAGATTGTGTTACATGCAGAAAAACTGATATACAGACAGACATTCTCATACTTGCCTCTAATAAACCGGATTTTTTTCCAAATGCAAACACTTATTTCTTTTAATTAATTTTTTTCCGCAGCAAATAGATTAATTTTAAATATATTTGTTCACATTTTACTTCAATATTTAAATAAATAATAAATATATAAATAAATTATTTTTGTATTATATTGGGCTACCCAAGATAGACATTCTCAGTATTCGTATTTGCTTAAGAAAACTGTTTATTTATTAAAAAATGTAGTAGATCCCCAATTATTTCCGAAGTAGTAAAATTTTCCCCTTTATATATTTTTTCCATTGCATCGAAATTTTTGTATCTCGGAGGAAAGGAATGAACAAAAAAATTGTAACGATTTCCACTTTTCATGTCCACTTATCTGAAACAACAAATTTCTATTTTATTTTCTTCTTTAGATTTTAGTAGTTGGAATTTTTGGGTTTGTGAGACATAAAATTGAAAAATTAGTAAATTATAAAAATTATTTTTTCTTTTTTCTTTCAATGCTCTAAGAACTGAATTGATATTGAAATAGTGAAAAATTTAGCCATGTGTTTCTTCCATTTCATCAGAATTTTAACCAATAGCAACACTATTATTAACCAGTCAGAGTCGTAGTCGGGTTCGGAATCGGCCGCTTTCTCCACCAACTCCGAAGCCCTAATTATAATATATTTAAATTAATATATTATTGTACAATAGAATAATAATATATTAACGATACATAATTTATGTATATAGCATTAAATGAATATTACATACATTCTGACACAGAATTCAATGCGCGTATCGCGCAAGTTCAATCCGCTGTCCTTTCTCTTTTATTCTCTTTTCCAAATCTCTAGTGAAGATAAAAAAAGGTCAGCCGAGAAGAAAGGTGACCCGCGTTCCAAGTGCCAATGTTCTGGCGGAAGCCATTCTGAAAAGAAAAAATAAATAAATATTCCCGACAAATTTAAAAGAAAAATTAATTAAATAATAGAAAACAAAAAGAAGGGAGAGATAAACTTCGAGTTCAAGAGCAACCGGACGATCCATGGAAATTTGTGCTGAACGTTCGTTAATTTAGATATTAAATAATATGATATAATAATAACATGACATAGAACGTAATGTAATAAATATATATATAGTTAATTATTTAATATATTTTACATTTAAAAAAGATTTTTTACAAAAACTATAACGCTACGTACAAATAAATTTCAATTTAGAAACTATTTCTTGTCTTTATTTCCTGAAATGATATCAATCATCTAACAAAAAGTAAATACTAGATAAAATCTCAGCAAATAGATTAAGGCAGAGTACACAAGATTTTTTTTTCTACAGAAAAATAAACAGAATATTTTTAAAGCAAAAAGCAAGTGGAGCAAAGTACGTTTTAAAAATGAAAGTACCACAAATGGTTTCAAAGAAAAAAAAACGATAAACAGATTATCTGTGAGTAATTATGTCTCAGTGTTTTAAGAAAAAATACTATTTTTAACATCAGCAATTTGTTTAAAATTTAAAATTTTCTGCATATCACTTCCAGCTTATTTTTACAAAATGAAATTCAACATCCAAACGCAAATGAATCATATGGCTTACATTTAAATCCCTGTTCTGACGAAATTTCTGCAAAATATTTCAAAAAGCAATCTCTTACAATTTCAAACGTGTTTCAATTTTATTTTTATAGTGAATAAAAGAATGGTTACGGCTAATTTAATAAACAGGAATTATTGAGTCAAATAAATGAAGAGTGAGCAAAAAGTCCAGGAGAAATGTAAACAACGTTTCTATGCATGGATTGTTCTATGCATGTCGACATATAATTTTGTATCTATGTATTGGTACGATAACATCTAAATGGGGTGTTTTATTTCTTTTTGAATGAAAATTTCAGATTTTTTACATTATGTAGTTTTTTCATTCCTTAATTGCCGATTTTTGCCATCAAGCGGTTTCGTGATACTCCCATAATTTACAATATTTTTCGTTTGTTGAATGTAATGCCATTCATTAGATGCATAGCTATCGATGAAATTGAAACTTATTTACACAAAACAACTTTTTTTTTCTTATTTTAGCACTTTCCATAAAAGTTGAAAAGTGCTTATGCATTTGGTTTATTTGTCTGTCTGTCCGACTGTTCGCGCTCTAACTAATGTAAATAAACTCGGATTGCCCTGAAATTTTTGGATGTTATTGACGTTTACCCTAGCACGAATCCTATTGAAAATGAAGTTTCTACCATGATTAGTCTATTTATAGGGAGAGGTCAAAAGTTTTCATATGAAGGCCCTTTATTTTAATAAATATTATTTAATCGTAACCTTTGAACTTGGCGAATAGTTTGACAATTCACATAATATAATAAAATTGGTCGACAGAATAATTTAATATTGCCGAAAAATCTTACGTTCTGCGTGAGCGAAGCCATGAGTTAAAGCTAGTATAAACATAAAGCTCACATTTAAATTTATAATTAAAAATACATTTGTACTTGTCAATTTATAAATAAATGTTGAAATACATAATTTTAAAAATATGTATGGCAATAAGAGAAAAAAAATAATAATACGTTTTGCACGCATGATAAAGTCTGAAAATATGCATATAAAGAGGAAAATTTGGTAAAACTAAATGCATAAATGTGTTACCTTTATATTAAATCAGATTGTTTTTTATAAGTACTAGACGGTTGCCCGCCCTCAGTAGCCCGAAGACTATCTGAATGCCAGTTCTACAACCCCACACATTCACGTTTCTGTGCCATGTCTCGTCAGTTTCCGGCAGATATGTTTGATCGGTGTTCTGGGGTTTCGTTTGCATATCTTTTTTTATTGTTAATGAAGAGGTCTTCCATTTGTTCTTCCATCTGTTCTTCTTTCTGTTCTTCCATCTGTTCTTCCATTTGTTCTTCCATTTGTTCTTCCATTTGTTCTTCCATTTGTTCTTCAATTATATTCGACGATTCACTGTTTGAGAGCCTATCTGTCCTTTTATTTATAGAAGTTCAAAATGAAAAAAGATTTTCTTAGCAGACGATTTTTTGTGATAAATACATTATCTGTTTTATATTTCTTCTGCTTTATTCCTTTTATTTATAGAGTTCAAAATGAAAAAAGATTTTCTTAGCAGACGATTTTTTGTGATAAATACATTATCTGTTTTATATTTCTTCTGCGTTTACCTAAGCTGTGTAAAATCTCTATAAATAAAAGGAATATAGAGGATGAGGGCCTATCTGTGCCTCAAATAATTATTCAATTATTCAATTAATTATCCTCGGAATTCCTTTTATATATATAGATTGACTAACTAAAAAATTAACTTAATATTAAAAAAAAGGCTAAAAAATTGAATTTTTTTAAAAAAAATTTCAAAATACAAATAAAATAAAATAAAATAAAATAAAATCTTACCTTCTACCGATTTTATGTTGTAGAATTGTAGATAATACAGACATGAATATACGGTAAAAATTTATTTTGATTGCCATGCATAGTTTTTTAGTAGACAGCGTGCAGTATGAAAATTCATAGTTTTCAATAAATGCAACTCGAAGTTTTATTATTACGTTTCATATCATATATGTAGTTTTAAGAAAACTGTCATAATTGTTAAACTAATGCGATTTTTAACGTGGTTTTTTGTACATTGTTCAAAAAATATTAAGCCATCAAATATGTATTAAAAAAATTAAAAACAATTAAAAGCTTAAAGGTTATTGTTCCCTTAAAAGAAAGAAAGAAAAAATAAGGTGCAGCCGAACATATGACGGAAATTTACGTTGATGTTGTATTAGTTTACGCTTAAGTCCTTTGCCTTACTTTCAGCTTTAAAATATTTCTTGTTATATCTCTGTCTGCTTAAAATATGTGTTTTTCTCTAGACAGGAGAAATTCTTGTGTACTTTCGCTGAATCCATTTGCTCAGATTTTAATAAGTACTATTTGCTTTCTCTTGGAAGCACAGTTTCAACTAATAAAATATATGAAGTGCAATGACATGCATATTTAGGTGCTTTTAAGAAAAGTATTGACGTGATACACGTGAGTTTTCTTAAAAACTGATAAATAAGTATATGTAAAAGTTATAGCAGTGTTAAATTAACTTTATTAAAACCATTTGCGGTTCTTTCAGTTTGAGATCGCTATTATTTGCTTGATATTTATTGGTCCGGAAAAGAGAAATTCATGTGTGTTCTTCCTGAAAGAATTGTCTCATGTTTTATGGAATATTTGTTTTACTTAGATTAATTTTTTTAATTTTACTAGCGGACCCGAAAGACGTTGTCCTGCCACCGAATCCAAAAAATCAAATAAATGTACATAAATATAATAATACGCATGATAAGTACTACGCTCTTAATTTAATTTCTTATTACAATTATGTAAGGAAATTATTTTGCATCATGCAGTACTTTTAAAAGTCGGTTCAATTTTTGATAGAAAAGTTTATTTTTCTCTTTTTAGTTAAAAGTTAACGATTTTCTGAAGTCGGTTAATTAAAATTATAATACATGAGAAATTATTGTAAATCATACGCCTGTGTCAGGAGTGGAATTCTAACACACTATCTCTTTCTTCGAGAACCAGAGCTCAAATCTGGCGCCTTAGACCACTTGGCCATTCTGTCCGCACATTATCAGCGAACTTATTCAACATTTTTAATTAGCGAAAATCACTAACTTTATAAGTTTTTTCCTAATAACTAAAAAAGTTCTGAATCAATTTCGATGAAATGTGAATCTAAACCATTTTAGAACCCACTGTAACACACACACACAAAATTTCATTAAAATCGGTCCAGTCGTTTATTAGGAGTTCAGTGACATACACACACACAGAAGAGTTATATATGTAAAGATTTGCATTGGATACTTAATTTTAATTTTGAAATTGGTTTGGCTGGCACCGACTCCAAAAAATCAAATAAATGTACATAAATATAATAATACGCATGATAAATACTACGCTCTTAATTTAATTTCTTATTACAATTACGCAAGGAAATTATTTTTCACTTTGCAGTAGTTTTTGAAGTCGGTTAATTTTTTTATAGAAAAGTTTATTTTTCTCTTTTCGGTTAAAAGTTAACGATTTTCTGAAGTCGGTTAATTAAAATTATAATACAAGAAATAATATTGCAAATCATACACGTATGTCAGGAGTGGGGTTCGAACACACGATCTCTCTCTTTGAGAACCAGAGCTGAAATCTAGCGCCTTGGACCACTCAGCCGTTATGGCCACACGATAGTCATCGAACTTATTCAACACTTTTAATAAACGAAAAATCAGTAACTTTATTAGTTTTTGCCTAATTACTAAAAAAGTACTGAATCAATTTCGATGAAATGTAAATCTAAACCATTCTATAATCCACTGGAACACACACAAAAAATTTCCTTAAAATCAGTCCAGTCGTTTAGGAGGAGTTCAGCATAGGCCTAACCAGCCTTTCGAACAGGGGGGGTGCCCAGATATTTTTAACCCGGACCCGTTGGGTACAAACAATATCTCTCATGAGACTGCTTGAATTCCCGTTATAAACAAGCTTTTATCTTAGAAGGTATAATTGTTTTTATTATTATTATTATTATTATTATTATTATTATTATTATTATTATTATTATTATTATTATTGTTATTGTTATTGTTATTATTATAGTTATTATTATTATAGGGCCCAAACACAATTTTGTTTTTTGAGAGGTATTAGAAGATGTTCCAAACTAAATCTAATTGTAAAAAAAGAGATATAAAAATTTTCTTACAGCAGTGATATAAGACAGAGACTGTGTGTGCACACAAGTGTGAAACTTTTAGGCACCCTAACATCTAATAAAAATTAAAAAAGGATTTTTATTATGCTAGAGACACTTCTGTAGGCGCAAAAGAAAGCTGTATGAGATCAAAATATTGTATTAAACAAATTCTTGTAGATGAAATTTAGTCGGATGATAAATCTCATCTGGGGCAAGTACACATACATGTGTGTGAGTTAGAGATGAGTTCGGGCTCGTTTTCCGGGCTCCCGAGCCCGACTGTTTTAAATCCGAGTCTGCCCGAGCCCGATACCAAAAATTATACAAAAAAAATTGTATGGTATTTATGGTATTAAAAATTTATTATTATGTTAATTACTTATTTATGTTAATTAATCATGTTTATTATTATTGTATTATAAATTTATTATTATGGTATTAAAAATTTCTTACACAGATAAAATTGTTAAATGAAATTTTAAATGAAATCTTAAATGAAATCTTATCAAAATCCGTATCAAATAAATATATATTTGACTCTTAAAATTAATCTAAAATTTTTCCCTAATTTAAAAAGTAAATTTCATGCACATGTTCGTGACTTAATGAATAAATGCATGAAATTTTCAGAAACTACTATTTGTAAATCAAATTTTATGATAAAACCCCATTATAAACTCAGATCTCAGTATCACAATAAAGATATTACTGCTGGTGTTTCGTAACCAGGTACCACGTCGGATTAGGCGTACCATTGATGGATTCAGTCATAAGTAAACAAAGTACAAAAGTTAAGTACTTTTTTCGAGTTTAAGTACAAAAGTCATTTAAACTCGATAACTTTATATTTATCAAAAAATAGAATGCGCAATTCGATTCCAAATCTCTTCAATATACACGTCTATTGAAATCGAATCTTGTGCTTTAATTTTGTGCCTTTACGTTAAAAAAAAAAAAAAAAAAAAAAAAAAAAAAAAAAGTCATTAAATTTGTCAGAAAATTTCGTGTTTGTTAAGCACAGATTTCAGAACTGCTTTAAGAGAGTATAATAAACTATTCTTACTTTCTTTGGTTACTGTGGCTTCTGGAGATTTGACATCATGTTGGACAAATAACTTTTTCTTTAAAAATATCCTGAATTGTCTTGCATTATTTGCATTATTTTTCTAAAGCTCGTTTTCTCTTTTCTGGCCATCCCATATTTTTTAAATACACTTGATAAAGCGCGAAGTATATTAACAAGTTAAATATATTTATTTGCCCCGTTTCGGAATGATACAAGCCAAGAGAATGAAAACTGAATAAAACAGATTTTTCTCTTCTCGGAAAACCATATAATGTGACTGGCAGGCTTTAATATTTTATTATTATTATTATTATTATTATTATTATTATTATTATTATTATTATTATTTAAAAGATAAAAATTATTAAGCATAGCTTCGATATCTAGATGCAAATGTTTTTGTTTTTCTCAAATATCCTCAGTGGGGGAGGGGGGGGGTCTATTGTCAGTGTGAACAATAATGTAATGGCGCCTTGCAAACGTTGGATTAAAGGCAGGCCTGTAGTGTCTGGCGCCTGCTTCCGAACATTTAGAAATCTAAAATGCTCTACTTTATAAAATATTGATAAATGAATACAAATGTAATGTGAAAATATTAATTATCAGTTGCTGTATCATGATACTTGAGATATTGCTGTTGTGTTCCACAGAAGTGATATAGGAAAAAGATATATGAACAGGATACATGAAAAATAAAAATAGTTAATTGATTTAATTACATTATTTTCAATTATTCATTTTTTATGAATGCTGATTATTTTACTTAGGTTTTAAAATCCTTCATGTGACTGCGTGAATGGGGGGGGGGGTGCTCGGACACCCAGGGCACTCCTCCTGGTTACACGCATGTTCAGTGACTTACACAAGCACAGAAGATTTATATATTTAAAGATTTATATATTTAAAGAAAGCCTTGGATACTTAATTTTAATTTTGAAATTGGTTTGGCTGACACAGACTCCAAAAAATCAAGTAAATGTACCTAAATATAATAATACGCATGATAAATACTACGCTCTTAATTTAATTTCTTATTACAATTATGTAAGGAAATTATTTTTCACTTTGCAGTAGTTTTTGAAGAAGGTTCAATTTTTTATAGAAAAGTTTATTTTTCTTCTTTAGTTAAAAGTTAACGATTTTCTGAAGTTGTTTAATTAAAATTATAAAACAGCAAAAAATTATTGTAAATCATACACGTATGTCAGGAGTGGGGTTCCAATACACGATCTCTTTCTTCGAGAACCAGAGCTTCAATATAACGCCCTAGACCGCTCGGCCATTCCGCCCGTATTCTATTCAGCGAGCTTATTCAACAATTTTAATTAGCGAAAAGTCCCTAACTATTAGTTTTTGCCTAATTACTAAAAAAGTACTGAATGAATTTCGATGAAATGTGAATCTAAACCATTCTCGAATCCTCTGGAACACACACAAAATATTTAATTAAAATCGGTCCTGTCGTTTAGGAAGAGTTCAGTGATATACACATGCACAGTGACATACACATTAAATATTTATATATATAAATATTTAACCCTTTATTCCGTTGTTGGCTTTCTGCAACGTACATAATTTAGTCTTCTAAAATACTATTAGAATAATATTGAAGCTTTTATGCCTAATGTTGCCAATAAAATATATACTTAAAATATTTTTAGTTCAATTTTGAACATGTAAATGACAGCAACAGAGCTGTTTAAGAAAAAAAATTGTTTTGTTTTTTAAATTGTTGTTACATGTGCTGTTTGTTTTGTTTGGAAGCTTTCGAAATAGCCAATTTTTCAGCAGTGAGCAAGCTAAATTTATCCCCTATCAGAGCTCTTAAAATTTATGTGTGTTTAATATAACACAATTTTTATCAAGGAAAATTACTTTTTCAGCTAAAACCCAGAGTTGTTGATATGCAAATATTTTTAGCCGTAAATCATACTTAAAACAAAATTTGGTTTTTAAAAGTATTTTTCCCATGATTTATTTCAGTAATAAAAGTTAGATTTTTAAAGATTATTTAAGATTTTGAAATTGATTTTTAAAAGGTCCGTCATTTAAGGGTTAAAAAGAGATGGTTAAATCCAATAGATATTTAGTCTGACAATTAGTTGCAAAGAAAAATAAGCTTAGGAAATTAATGTTTTAAAGCATTTTTTGACATAAATAAGGAAATATAGCACTTTTCATATAAATAATATCGTAATATAATATAAGATGTTAGGTATCATTTATTCAAAAGCCTCTATTTTAAGATTCTTATTGTAGATAATATTTAGTTAAGCTATATTTAAATAAAGGGAGAATGGTGCAAATATTGGGTGGCTTTCTTCTTTTCTGCTTCCACCAATTGTTAAGGCCAAATTATAAAAGAAAAAAGTTTTATTTGTATTGTGTAAATTTCTTATATATTTCAAAATACATATCAGTATTTATCAGTGGAAGAAGAAAAAAAGTCCAAAGGCTTTTATTTTTATTTATTTATTTATTTATTTATTTATTTATTTATTTTTTGCCACTATGTATGCACACAAACAGAATAACTTTCACATAGTCCATTTATATTACATTAAAGATACTTGTGATTACAATTTGACAAAATAATTCTATAATACTAATCAAAAAGCAGATGACCGATCGACACACGACACATTAATACACAATTTAACACGAGACACAGAAAGACAATAAATTTAGAAAGTTGTATCTCAATTTACTCATATTTTTTTCTGGATTTAAAAGTAATTTTCAAATATCAATTGTTTTTTAATCTCTCTTCATCGCATGCAGACTGATTACGAAACAATCATTTTGAACTTAAAATATATATTAAATATTATCAGCTTCCATCAAATTCCATGACTAAATTAAATCATCAGAAATGAATAAGCTAACAAAATATTATAAATGAGTTGCAAATTTAACGAATATGCAATCATATTAGTCGTTTTAAAACCTTTTAGTGACAGAAAGCTGTTCAACGGAATATCTTTTTATGACTGGTATCTCTTATATGTGTTAAAGGCCAAACCCGATTTTAGGCCAAACTAGATTGGCCTAGGACAAACCGGTCTATCCTAACGCCCATCGGACAAACTAGTTTTTCCTAGGCCAAACCGGTCTATCCTAACGCCCATCGGACAAACTAGTTTTTCCTAGGCCAAACCGGTTTATCCTAACGCCCATCGGATAAACTAGTTTTTCCTAGGCCAAACTAGTGTATCCTATGGCCCATAGGACAAACTAGATTTTCCTAGGCCAAACTAGTTTGGCGTAACTCTTATAGGATAAACTAGTTTAGACTGCTGTTTATTGGTCTGAACTAGTTTATCCTAGGCCAATTCAATTTGGCGTGATTTTATTCAATTCAATGACTGCCTCAACGCCAACATTCTTGTTTGTCCTAGGATGATCTAGTTTATCCTAGGCCAATGTAGTTTTACGTATTTTAAGCTCACGGGCGTCAAAGCCAGAGAAATGATGGGCTCACAGCTTCTGTATGTATGTATGTACGCATGTATGTATGTATGTGCGTAACGCGATAACTCTTGATAGAAATAATGTAATTTGACGTGTTTTTATCTGATCAGGCTACCAAAGCCTGAGAACTAATGTGCCCGTAGGTTCTGTATCTATGTATGAACGTAAGTACGTAACGCAATAATTCTTGGTAGAAGTACTGGATTTGCATCAAACTTTCAACATAGGTTTATTCATTTGAGGAGCCTTTCTGATTAATTTTAGGGGGTCATTGGAGAAGAATAAGGGAGGGGGACCAAGAGGCTGATTCACTCCCTCCTTAAATTTAAATAAATTTGTTTCCATGCATTATTGACATATTTTATTCAAATTTTAGGTATAGGAGCATTCTCTTGAGACGCCTCCATGATTAGTTGTAGGTGTTCATTGTTTAAGTATAAAGGGAGGGGGAAATAGGGGTAACGCCTCATAATTCATATAAATGCTTTTTTTACGCAGAATTTGCTGATTTGCTTCAAATTTTTGAAAAAAATTAATTTTGATAAAGCGCTTCCCTAATTAGTTTTGGGACTTACTTGAATAAAAACAACGGGAAGAACGGGGTGATCCCGCTTAATTTTGGCAAATGGGTTTTCATGCAGAATTAAATGATTTGTTGCAAATCTTGGATTTGTTCATTCTGATGAAGCGCTTCATTGATAAATTTTGGTGGTTCTTCGGTGAAATATAAGGGGTAAACTTACTTCTTTCCTTCCTTAAATTAGATAAATATGTTATAATACAGAATGATCCAATTTGCTTAAAATTTTGGAAATGAATTCATTTGATCGCTTCTTTATTTAATTTGGGTTTTTTCTTTTGATTAAGTATAATGGGGTAGTGGACGTTTCATCGTTTTCCTTAAATTAGATAAATGGGTTTTTAATGCAAATTTATCCGATTTGCCGTAAAATTTTAATATAGTTTTTTTTCTTTATAACGCGAATCCCTGAATTGTTTTGAGGGTTCAATGATTAAGTATAAAGGGAGGAATGGGGGGATTATCCTCCATAAATCAGATGAATGGTTTTTTGAGCAGAATTAACTGATTTTCTTCAAATTTTGGACAGTTGTTTAATTTTATAAAGCATATCTGTGATTAGTTTTGGGGGTTCAATGCTTAAGTATAATTGGGGGAAATGGGAAAAAGTAATCCAACTTACTTTATTTTTCGAGTGTATTATTCTTTTAAAAAATAAGGCTTTAATACACAATTAGTGTAAACAGCCTGTGAATGCAAAGCTATCAGTTTAATTGTCAATATTCTTTTTCATATTGATCCCGACTACTGCTCCATAGATAACCTTGTGCAAAGTGGTTTTGTCATCACCCTTATATAATGTATTTTATTCGAAGGGTTGTAGAATACTGTCAGAGGTTTGCATGGGCTGGATTTTCGAGGCCCGGGCCCCGCTCTTCCCGAAGGGAAGTTATTTTGACGTGATCCGGTGTACAAATTAAAAGTTCAGCCCGAGCTCTGCCTGTGCAAAATTCAGTGAAAAGAGACTCAGTCCGGCTCAATCTGGTCCTACTCAATTTCTGCAAACAATTCAGATTTTGCATAACATACAATTAGGATTCCTTTAAAAAATACTGCATACATATTTATAGCATAAATTTACAATGTATTTTTAAATTACGATGTGTTCACAGAATGCTAAATACACAATGTATTATTGATTATTTAGATTCTTAAATCTTTCAATATTCAAATAGGGATTCATTAAATAATTAATGTAGTTTAGAACAAAAGAAAAAAAAGGAGAGTTATAAATATCATTATTGAATCTGTTCAGTAAAAAGTAGATTTGTGAATATGTTTCTCTGTCATTCCTTAAGGCTTTTTCTCAAATCGAAAAGAACTACATCCTAACACATTTAAAAACTAATTCTTTTTCGGAAATGCATAAGATTAACAGGCTTTTTAACTCAGAAAATATGTAATCAAATGGCGTTAAACATTTTTTCATAAAAGCGATGTACCTTTGAGAAAATACTCTTACTAAATTTGAGACTATTAAAGCTACGTTTTGAATCGAAATTCCGTTTACGACTTTTCGGAAAAGAAAAACTTGACGCCGTGACAAGAATAGCTTATATGCCGACAGGAAATTAATTTGTCAAAAATGGAAAACGCTGTTCGATTCCAAATTATGTTCAGCTCCGATCTGGCTCGAATATGCAATATAATAATAATAATAATAATAATAATAATAATAATAATAAATGCAAGTCTGATCTCAGTTGGCACGAGTCTGCAGAAAAAAAATAAGCAAACACCATGTCCAATGCATCATGTCTCTACGGTAGACATATTAAATTTGTGTATTGATGTTATAAGCAATGACTCTTTACACACATTTATACTTATTCTTGTGAAAGACACGTTTTTTACCGGCCAAACCCGATATCGAGCCAAATTAGATTAGTCTAGGCCAAAAAAAATTGTCCCAACGCCAATTATATAAACTAGTTTTTCCCACGCCAAACTTGTTTATCTAAATCTCCATATGATAAACTAGTTTTTCCTAGGTCAGAGGGTAATCTTTCATTTTTCCCATCATACTTAATCATTAAACTCCCAAAACTATTGAGGGAATCTCCTTATCGGAAAGAACCTATATCAGAAATTTGAAACAAATTCGTCAATTCTGCAACAAAAACCATTTATCTAAGTTATGTTTTGTTACCTGCATTGCCCTTTCTTTTAGACTTAAACAGTAAACATCCACAACTAATCACAGAGGCGCCTTGTCACAATGATCCTATATCTAAAATTTTAAATGAAAATAGATAATTCTGCATGATAAATCCATTTCTCTAAATTAACGGTGGGTGATTGGCCTCCTGTTCCGCCCCCTTTATTCTTATCCAATGAATTCCCAAAATTAATCAGAAAAGTACCTTATCAGAATGAATCTACAAAACTTGAAACAAATCGGATATCTCTATCAATAGTTATCGCGTTACGTACATACGTACATACATGCATATACAAAACTGTGAACCCATTATTTCTAAGGCTTTCACGCCCGCGAGCTAAAAACACGTAAAACTACATTGGCCTAGGATAAACTAGATCAACCTAGGACAAACAAGAATGTTGGCGTTGAGGCGGTCATTGAATTGAATAAAATCACGCCAAATTGAATAGGCCTAGGATAAACCAGTTCAGACCAATAAACAGCAGTCTAAACTAGTTTATCCTATGAAAGTTAGGCCAAACTAGTTTGGCCTAGGAAAATCTAGTTTGTCCTAAGGGCCTTAGGATAGACTAATTTGGCCTAGGAAAAACTAGTTTATCCAATGGGCGTTAGGATAAACCGGTTTGGCCTAGGAAAAACTAATTTATCCGATGGCCGTTAGGATAGACAGGTTTGGCCTAGGAAAAACTTGTTTATCCGATGAGCGTTAGGATAGACAGGTTTGGCCTAGGCCAATCTAGTTTGGCCTAAAATCGGGTTTGGCCTGTAACATATGTATCAGTCCCGAACTTCACTAGTAGCCGGGTGATGCACTGCTGAATCGCTGTTCATACTCATCTACCAGACGGGTGTATCACATTTGTATTTTCAATTACACATTAAATTAGTATTTTTTTTATCACTAGATGGGACTTAATGTCCACTAGAGTTAATTTGCTCGAATTTTTAGGTTGTTGATCTTGCGTTGGTAAAGTATTTTCTGCTTCTTGTATTGAGTTTCGATGTAAGAGCGGGAAACATAATGTAAACAAAACTCAGCTAACTCCCAGCTGTGGCGCCATGTGAAGTAAACATCGAACGGTTTCTATGCTCCGAAATATTTCTTTTTCTTTGAAAAGGTAACAATAGTAGTATCATTTTATACCCCAGGATTCATTTAGTTTGTATCTTCTTTAGCTTGTAGACGAAAGTTTTTTGTGTTAGTGAATATATTACGATTGCTAAGAGAAAAAAAATAACTGAAGAAGAGTACATTCGAATGATAAATGACCCTATGTCGGTCTCTTTTCATAGTGAAGACTCTCTATATTTAATTGAGAGTAGTGATTCGGAATCGGAAACTGAAATTTTATCAGATACTGAAATACAAGATTGTTTGCCTTCCACCTCACAATCCCGCACAACAGTGGATACTTCATCTTGGACTCGGTGTATTAATGATCTGAAACCGCATGAATTTACAGGAATTACGGGTATAAATTTAACTGGAAATTAAGCGAACGAAATTGATTTTTTCAATATATTTTTCGATGATGACTTTCTGAATATTATAGATGAAGAAACTAATAATTTCTTTGAAAAGTCCCAGAGAGAAAAGCCATCTTCGTTAAAATCAGCAAAGTTTGCGCCATATAGATGTGCCTAAAATGAGGGGATTCTTAGGGTTAATTATTTTAATGGGAATAATTAAAAAGCCAGATCTCAAAATGTGTTTCACAAGAAGCGAAATGCTCGCGACACCATTTTTAAGTGATGTCTAGAGATGCTTTTTTAACGATATTGAGATTTCTGCATTTCACTTCTGACAATGATGCAAAAAAATTAAAAAAATTGAACCTCTCATTGAAAACTTGAAGAACAAATTTAAAACAATTTATATACCTGAAAAGAACATATGTATTAACGAGTCTCTTTTTGCTTGGATAGGTCGTCTTGGATTCCGCTAATATGTCTCATCTAAAAGGTCCCGTTATGGGATCAAAATATACAAACTCTGTGAATCGAGTTCTGGATATGTCTGGAATTTTATAGTTTACTATGGTAAAGATACAGACATGATAGCGAACGATGGTTCGTATGGTGAACGAATTGTGAAAACACTAATGACAGATTTATCCGACAAAGTTTATAATTTGTATTTAGATCGCTTTTTTAATTCACCAACCCTTGCTGAATATTTAAATCAGGTCAAAAAAATGTAAGTGGAGCAATCCTGAAAACTAAAAAAGTAATGCCAAAGGAGTTTCCCCAAACAAAATTGAAAAAAAAAGGTGAACTGGATGCAATGCAAAGAGAGAATATCAACGTGATTGTATTCAAAGAGAAAAATATTTTTTTTTATTGACAACTGTTCATGAGCCAGATTTGTCTAATACAGAACGAAAAAACAGACAAACAGGAGAGAACATTTTAAAACCGAAATGTATCTTAGACTATAATAAAAATATGGGCGGTGATGATATTGGGGATGCAATAATGACCAATCATCCGTCTTTCAGAGAGTCCATTAAATGGTATAATAAATTATTCTTTGGTCTAATGGATATCGCTTTGCTGAATGCTAATGTTCTGAACGATAAAAAATATGGGACTAAAACTTCATTTCTTCTATTCAAAATGAAAGTTGTTGAACAAATATTTGAAAATTATGGAAGTTTCGGAATAGAGAGACAATTTACAGCAAAATCCACATCCACACCTTTAAGGCTTTCTGGAAGACATTTTCCGTCAATAAATATCAATGAACGAGCAGAAAAAAGCAGAAGAAGGTGTGTAGTATGCTCACAGACTGTCAGAAATCAAATGAAAGTAAGAAAGACTTTTACTCTTGTGAGACATGCAACGTTGAATCGTGTGTTTATCCATGTTTCGAAGTCTATCACACACTATCTACTTTCTGAATTATTTAAGCGTTTAATATTTTTATCATACATCTTATTATTTTCTATATTTGTTTAAGTGTAAATTTGGATAAAGTTTAAATTCTGTATAACGATTTTGAATAATATTTAATCAAAGTAATTCAAATATTTTACTTTTTGCATTGTAGATTTCAATGAAAATATTTTCAGAATGTTTTGATATCTTGAAATTCATAATTACATTTTTATTTGTAAAATTTTCAAAAATCATGAGAACAATTGATAGAAAATACATTATATATGAATTATTATTTTAATATTAGGCTTAGTTACGTGAAATGTCCCGTCCTCTGGGGTTGATACACTGTAACAGCGCACCTTTCCCACAGCCAGTTGCGGTGAGAAACATGCTGCCGCAGAACGTGAATCTGGGACTGGTGCATATATAACACACACGTCGAGAGAGGGTTAACTATTGAAAGCATCAGAATTAAAGAAGCTGAAGTAAGAAACGAAATCTTTGGTTTCTTCAGTTGTGAACACAACATGCAGCTAATAAATTTCTAAAAGCTTTCAATAAATTCTTAAACTTTCTTAAAACATACTTGAATACATAATTGACATACATAATATTTTCGTGTGTTAGTGCACAGCTACACTCTAAAAAATAAATGTGTAAATTAGCTAATTTTACCCGAATATATGTGTAAATTTCTAAAATTACACACCTGTCGTAAAATTTACACATTTTTTTCTGAAATTTACCTGTTTATATGTGTATTTAGGATGTGAAAGTAAGTGTGTAATTTTTTATCAGTTGAAAAACTCAAACAAGTGTGTAAATGTCTAGAAATGCTTGGATTTACACTTATTTATGTGTTAGTCTAATTTAAACTTAATTATAAGTACACACATAAGTGAGTAATTTTTTACAAATGCATACTTGTCATAAAATTTACACATTTTGAACAAAAAATTACCTTTTTTTATGTGTACCTAGCATGTGAAATCAAATGTGCAATTTGTTATCGCTTGATTAACTCATACAGATGTGTATATGTAGAAAAGTACTTGCATTTACACGAATGAAAGTGTTAATCATAATTAAGGATCAACTGAATCAACGATTTTTAAGATCAAAACAGAAACTGAAACCGAATTTTGGTACTCATCCTATTTTCGGCCGAAAACGAAAACGATAAAAAAAATTAAGTGATTAATACATACAAAATGATACAAAATTAGGTCCGTTCGTAATTATGTATGTATATAAGACCGATTGTCGTTGTTCAGTCCATTCATTCGTCTGTCTGTCCGTCTGTCCGCATATAATAGAGCAAAAACTATCCAACCGAATCGTTTGAAATTTAAAATATAAAATTTTTCCATAATTTTGTCGAGTTTTTCAAATTTTATGAAAATCGGATGTATAGTTTGATTACAGGGATAATCAAAAGTATTACGTTACATTACCGTCAATGAGAAAAAAATTTTTCAAGTTCATTTTAATGGTGTTACAGCATTCCAAACAGGAAAAAAATTATATACATTTACCGAAGCGTATTAAAATATACATTCGGTGCAATATATGGTGAAAAAACGTTTATTATTCATTTACAGAGCTACACAAAAGAATTCCGTCACATAATGATATATGGGAAAACATTGTTTTCTGCGTATTTCAATCATGTTAAATTAGTTCGTATATAATTAAGTTGATATACGTTGCTCAGTTTTATTGCAAGTTACTTCTTTAATAATAGAAAGCGCTATCAGTATTTACAAGCACTCACAAAAGATTTCGGATACTATACTGCACCAGAACTACTACTCTACGTTACAGATTTTTGCTAGAAGTGCACTTTTAGTTGTGATATGAGTTTTTAAGTGTAACCATATTTTTGCATATTACTTTGTGTATATAAATGCTGTAAATCATATACAGGGTAACACAAAAGAATCTGTAAGAGTTACAGAGTAAAAATGAAAATAGCAGTTGTTTTCGAATCAGTTACGCATTTTCACGGTATCCCATGATAAGTAATGATTCTAGGTTTGCGATCTTGATTGCGTCCTATTTAAGAAGAGGTCCTATTATTTTCGTGTTACTGAATTGGAGATATATAATCGTATCAAATTTTATATTCATGCATTTTAGCATAAGAATTTAACAGCTAATGTATTAAGCTCAGAATATTTATAAAATTAATTGTAGTACGAACGCAGCTCATTTGCCACGTTTGACGCGCAATTTCCAATTTGTTAATGATGCTACACGCTTTCGAATATAATACAATCTATATGTATCTAAGAAGTGTATGATAAAATATACGTTCTGCACAATCGGTGGTGCAAAGAATATTCATTATTAATTTCCAGGGCCACACACAAGTATTCCATTGCATAATATTATAGGGGAGATACCGTTCGGGGCGCGTTATAATACGATTAAACTATTTCACATTTTATGTACGTTGTTGAGGTTTATTATAAGTTACTTCCTGTATAATACAAAGCAGGGATGTAGTGGAGGGTATACGCGGGTACACGCCGTATACCCTTTGGATTTTTTTAAGGAACTCGGTATACCCTCTGTTTCTCAAAAGAGCTACAGTGTATACACTCTAGGGTATACCCTCTGTTTTATGCATATACCCTTTGCTTTTTTTACGACTACACCGCTGACAGAAAGCAGATAGTATTTACAGGGACACACCGAAGATTTCGGCCACTATACTGTATCCGAAATACTGTATTCATTACAGCAAAAACTGAATATTTTTAGAACTTTGTCATAGCACGAACGCATCTCATTTGCTACGTTTAAAATGCAATTTCCAGCTTGTTATAAATTAATTATTGACATATAGAATCACATTTCTAACACACAAATATATATATATGCATGTGTATGTATAAGGTTCAAATAAAATGAAAACGTATTCCATGTATTAGTTCTTGAGATAGAGTGCCAACAAAATTTATATCACATAGAGACAGACAGAGTCACAGACATACAAACAAACATTTTATAAAAACATTTTTAACCTTATAAAATGTGTAAAATCCATTAAAAACAAGAATTCGAAAATTTTCACGAATCTTGTATTTTTTTCTTGCAAAAATAGAAGAGTGTAAAAATGTTTCAGGTTCAGGTATATATGTCAGTTTATCTTTTACGGTGAGTTTTTGTCAACGATCAGCTGTCGTTAACAAAACACACTTCTGCGACACTTATACTTCTGTGGTTTCAAAAAGGAAAAAAAAATATTAAGCCTGCTGTTTTGAACGAACAGGTGATAAACTTGAAAGTTTAGTAATGTAAGCATTTTTTGCTTTATAATTTTTGCATGCGCATATGCCATGTGCAATAGGGAAAACTCGCAGACGATTTTTTAATTAAAGACAGTAAAGTTTATTTGTTGATCTTTGGAATACACAGAGAACGAGAACATTTTGTTTGTAAAAATAGCCGTTTATGTACGTATAGTCCGTCTAAGTTTAAAAATTTAAGCAAAAAATATTACAAGAGTATCGCAAAATTCTGTGTTTCATGCAAAATACGTCCAAGAAAGTTTACAAATGCTGTTGGTATGTGTAAAATAGATTCATGCCACTGCTTTTGTAATTAATATTGGACTATTTGTTTTCTACAAATGATTCTATGGATTACCATCAAAAAATGAAGAAATATGTCGATGGAAAATAGGTATGAAAAATATTTTTTCTGTTTGCTTTTCTTTAAATTACAATGATTTTGTTGAAATAAATAAAAATCTATGAATAATCCATATGTTTGAAGGAATGAGACTGAAATGTCATAATTATATTGTCTATTTTTTTTTTTTTAATTCTAGAAGCTTTTATTATTTTATTTTGTGAATGATTTTAATGAAAGAAATTTCAAAATATCTATACGATACACAGTATCAGAAAATATATGATTAACCCACGAAAAAAGAAATAAAAGATAAACAGTGCACAAAAATTACAATAACGCATACAAACCACAGTTAAAATTCATTAGCTTTTATTCTATATATTTTTTAAATGTTTCGAGATTTTTACGAATTTAGATCTAATAAAACAAGTTTACAAACCAATTTCTAAATTTTATCGCAATCATTTGGATTTTACTTAGGGTGTTAACTATTTTAAAAAGTGGATTTAAGCTAGCGATTAAATCATTATTTTAATCAAAAATTTGAAATAAAAATCAATTATTTAAATCAAAATTGATTTAAATCTAATTGTTCTAAATGACACAAACGTATTAAAATCTAAGATTAATGTAATTTGGAAAGTGTATTAAAATTAATGTAATTTGGAATACTGTATACAGTACACCAAAATCTGATAAAAAAGCTTTAAATAATTGTTTCTAATCTTAATTTCTGAGTCCTGTGAAACATTAAATACAATAACTTTGTTAAGGCATAAAAGATATTTCATTTAAATATTATATTTAAATCTAAATCTAATATAATTTGTGATGTCATAATTTCCTTTAAGTAATTAAATTGTTTATTCTTTTATATGAAATAAGCATTTAAAGTATGCTAAATTTCGGCTATATATATATATATATATATATATATATATATATATATATATATATATATATTAGTATGCACATACATTGTGTAAGGTATGATTTATGCTATTAACAGTAATTTTTGTTACTACAAATGCAAAATGAGCTACCAATAATATTTGTTAGTTATGTTGGTTATGCCATATTGAAATTACTTATTTTCTGTTTTTATTAATTCTGTTGATTACTGTTTCATTTTGGCTATTTGTTAAGGCTGCAACACTTTGCCCCTTTTGAAATTAACAAAATGCACCCTACCTTTTAAAAAATAGTGAAATATAGCCAGATCTTTTTTGAAATAAATCCCTCCATACCGCAGTACTTCTAAATATGTGCACCCAAGACTTAACAAAAATGATAGAACTTTATTTCTTGGAAAAAAGCAGGATATTATTAAAACATGTTATTTAATTGTATTTTTCAATTCGTGATTTATAGAAATATTGAAAATTAATGATTTTTATATTTATCATACTAAAAAATTATGTACTTATTTTTATTGCTACTAAGCACATTAGTAATATATTTTCTTATGTAATAGTGCCTTTTTTTTAGAACAAGCATTCTGCCCTTTTTTTTTTTTAGAATAAATATTAAATACTGAATTATCGTTTATTAATTTAAGCATTACAATATGCATTATATACCTAATTAAAGATTGTAATCAATTTAAAATTAAATGCAGCAACTGATAATTTTAATAAATGTAAAATCATTATTTTTTAATATAGTTTTACATAATTATTGCAAAATATTAATGTATATAACTTTATAGTATTATATTAATTAATGAAATTACTAATTTACAGTTTTTATAATTTTTGTAGTTACTAAATAATAATTAAATTTTATTGATTAAAGTGCAAAAACATAGATTATGTTAGTAAATAAAAGTCTAATTTTTTAGAAACCTAGAATCTATTAATCTTAGAAACCTAGGCTAAACCTACATCTATTCAATATTTCAATGCTGGAAAAAAAAATCCGATTCAAATAAAAAGAAATATGATTTAAATACAAAAATTCGATCTTTATTATTATTGCTTTTTTAATCATGATTTTTTTACACCCTATTTTTACGGAATTTTAAACTAATTTTTGTTGGCCGATCCGACGGGGGAACTGTCTGGTAGGCGGAGTGTTAAAATAAGTTTTGATATTTATAACTATCCTCCATTCTTGTAAATAAAATATTAATGATAATATACCAAAGTGTGATTTTATTTTATGTATGGTCTGCAATTTTATACTTCATTCACATAAAAAAAAGTTATTAACTGTGTATTCCTACTTTGTTTTTAGCTGTGTCTGGTAAAAATAAGTACGGTTATATGGATTTCTAACAGACAATTATATGGAAAAAAAATTATCACATTTCATTTAAAGCCACTATAGTAAATTCTTATAAATCCGCTTGTATTATTTTATGACGATATCAGAGTGATATTGGCCCTGGCAACATAGATTCTTGGAAAATTGTGCAAAAACTTTCATATAAGACCTGAAAAATGAGCTTTGTTTTCAAAAATGATAATCATAGATAGCAAGAGTTATTATTTTTAAATGTACAATTTTATAAATAAAAATGTAATTTTCGCAATGAATGATTAAAATTATTTTTTAATAACTAAATTTTTTAAAGTTTGAATTTTGCTTCAGTCAGATCATAATGTAAAGTGAATTACACCTTTGTATCTCCGTGTTACATAACTGCGATGTACACTAAAGTCAAAATGACCAGCGAGCATTTAGGGTGCATTCGAAAACATTTTTTTCACCTTCAACAGTTCGAAATTTTCTGATACAATTTCAGACTCACTTTTAGAAGTAAAAACACGAAACTTTCTGATTTGACTTTAAAAGAGATCTATAAGATGTCGCGTGATTTTATTTTTTGTTAAATTCATTAGAATTAGATTTATAAACTATTATTTCCCCAGTATGACTCTTTTTTTCGTTCCCAGATCTCCCGCTTCGGAAAATTCGGTTTAAAACGTTGACTTTAACAGCATTTTTTTGCAATATTTTCTGCATTTATCAAAAAATTGAAAAGCACGGGACCTAATATACCTTCCAAATAAGAGAATTTGCCAGTTTGATGCGCTTGAGAGAAAAAACGAATTTAAAAATAAATCAGAAAAAAGGCAATTTGTATTGAAATACACCCTTAATCGGGGGTCTTATTTATTACTGCTATCATCCATCATAGCATTTTTGCCACATATGTTCTTAAAATTCTCAACATACGACGATACTGAGTTTGATCACATGAGCAGTTTTAGATCATTATTGCTAAAATGTATTTTGAATTTTGATAGCCCAGAACAGATTTTTTTTCAAAGGTAAGTTCATTTATTTTACAATTTAACACTTGAAAATTATAATATGGATGAGAAGTGTGTTATTTTCTGCTTATTACAAATTTGGAAAAAATAATTTATTATTTTTGTGTTTTAAATCATTTCTTCATGTTTAAAATCACATATTGTAACATAAGAGTAAATATTTGCAGTTTTAACATTATATAGCATTTAAAATAATTATTCCGCTTAAATACTATCTATTTCAGCGTGTTTATAATATATTTTGCTATAAAACTTCGAGTTTTTATTATTTTACATGCTATACATTTCTTATTTCATTTTATACCGATGACAAAAGACAGCTTTTCATAGATTTCAATTCATGGTTTTTCGTTTGTGATTTTTAAATTGAAGACTTTTTGTAAGCGTATTGCATTCAAAAACTACAAGAAAAATAAATAAAAACTCTAAAAAAAATGTCATTTGATGTGAGAAGAAATAGTTTTTTTAACCTAGTCCGAAAAATTCAAATGTTTACACCAAATCCAATTACAGACACAGAAGCAATTATAACTTTTTTTCAGATAAATTTTTATAAAATTAAAACGCGTCCCAAACAATGTTTCCTTCTTTACCATAATGTAATGTAATATTTTAGTATGGCCCTGTAAATTAATAAAAACTATTCTCTGTACTACAGATTATACAGAATTTATATTGTAGTATATACTTCATAGATGCAAGTCAATTTTATTATGTTCGAAAACGTGTAACATTATTAAAAGGCACTTGAAACTATTTTTATACATGGGCCGTTATGCAAGGGAACGCTTTCGACTGTCTCTATAATTGAATTATGCATCTCATTTTCATAAAAATTGAAATGACTTGATAAAATTATGCAAGAGTTATGTATTTTAAATTTCAAACAATTCGGATTAAGTAGTTTTTGCGTTGTTATATGCGAACGGACAGATAGACAGACGGACGGATTGAATGACAACTATAGTTATTACGTATTTACATAATTACGATCGCGTACTTAGAAACAAGTCAAGCATACGAATTTGTTCTTCATGTAATTTTGTTTTGCTATTTTAAAAACTTTTTCGCAGTTTACACATCAAAGAATAAGGTAAATCTTTGTACACAAAAACCTATGTATTTTAAATATTACACAAAAATGTATTTTCCATGTTACATAGACATATGTGTAAAAACAGAATATTACACAAAAATCTGTGCATTCTGTACATAACACAACAACATGTGTATTTTGCATATTACACAACATTGTAGGTATTTTCCTATTGCACAAAAATATATGTAAAAAAAGAGTATTACACATATGTATGTGTAAAAACAGTGCTCAGAAATATGTGTATTTCAGTGCAATTCACACATTAAAGTGTGTATTTCAAGAGTTATCAGATAACTTTTACACATTTGGACTTATCATCAAATTACACATTAAAATGTGTATTCTGAAATTTACACATTTGGCGCAATTTACACACAAATTTACACACATAGACATGTCGTTTTTGTATCATCGATTTACACATTTTTGTGTGTAAATTTACACATTTTTTTTTAGAGTGTAGAAAAAATAAATTAAGGGTATATGAAACATTTCGACAAGTAAAATGAACAGTTTTTGCGAACTATTTAAGATCATGGGTTTCATCATGAAGTTTTGTTTATTTTTAGAGTAAATATACACATTATAGCCCTTATATAACTGAATAGGAATTAATTTTATGCATAAATTAGTTTTTAAGACCTAATTAACTTTTTTACATATTTTTTTAACAATATGTTTATTCTGTACACTTTTCTAAAAAACTGTCAGATATACACTTAAAACTTTTTTATGGTGTCAGAAAACATACTAATAACAATAAGAAGCAGTTTTCACTTTGTCTTAAAAGAAATAAAATTCTTTATCCATCCATCTAATATTCTAAAAATTTTAAAAACACGCTTTTCATTATTTTTTTTTCACTTAAACCTATAATTTAATATATATGTAAAGAAACATGTTAGTTTAAAAAATTTATGAAAATTTCAATTGATTGCATAAAATAGAATTGTAGAAAAGTGTACCAAAACATACAAAAAGAAAAAAACACATCTCGGAAAAAAATTAACCCTTTATCTACCGATGGCACTTATAAGTGCCATTAAAATTATTTATTATAAAAAAAAATTATTGCGTCGATTAGTTGTAATACTGCTTAGAATGAGTTACAGATACGTTAAATTATTTTGTTTCAAAAGCATTATTGATTACAAAAAACAAAAATATTTTTAAAAGGATGATTTCTTTTGCCATTGTATCTTTTTCAACTTTTTTGGCTCTGAGGCAGGGGGATGGGGATTTTTCAAATCGGAAATATTTCTATATTTTTATTGTAAGAACATCATATTTGTGCTTTTTTAATTCTACAAAGTACTAAGAAAGTAACTTAAAATAAAAGATTTGAGTGGGTTTATAAATATTGCACAAAATCCTTGTAAAATCAAATTAAATTGATCTATCTAAATCCTTTGATCCTTTTAAAATCCTTCAAAACTTTATTAAATGTTTATATAAATATTTATATAAATGTTTAAATATTTAAACAATGTACGCAAAATGCTTTAGAATATGAAATTTTCATGAATTCATAATTCGGAAGATAAAAGGTTAATACACTCCCATCAGTGATTAAAAGATTTTTTTTTTCCGCACCATATCGTTTAGATCCATAATCATTGCGCATCATAATCATCTGGCTCTATTTTGTTGGCCCATAATTAAAAACTCAAAAATTTGTTGTATTTTATGTTCTATAAGGCCCTAAATGCAAAAAATTCTTCTAGAATTATTAGTTAAAAAAATTATTTTCTTCTACATTCTGTAGCCCAGAAAGTTCTGGCTATATCCCTTAGTTTTCTAATAAAGAAAGAAAACTTTTCTCTAAATTATGTTTCTATAAATCACATAAATATATATATTTAAAGGGAACAAAGAAGGAAAATGCCAAAGTAATTTTGTTTCACAATATCATTTTTCATCCTTATCGATTGTCATGTTATCTTTTATTTCAATCTGTTTGCAGGACATCCCATTTCATGATCTACAATGTCTCATATTACACATTGTTATGTTTCCAGATAAAAGAAAATGAGAAATAAGGCAGTTTTATACTATTTGTCATATTTCTTTTTACTTTGTTCAATTTCCTAAAACTTACTTGATTGGAATTTTTTCGTAAAAAAAACTGTATTGAAAAGTCGATTTTCAGATATGTTATCAATTTTCTTCGATCAGATTAAAATGACTTTTTATTAGGGGTTTTTTGCGTTATATTACTTTAAAAACTAAATTATTGATATAAAATTTTATCTAGAAATAAATGTAATAATGTGAAATGTAATAGTATATGTACCATGTCTTGAATAATGTGTCAAGTGCAAATATTACTTACACTCTGAAAGTTTCGTATTAAATACTACCTCTGACAATAAAGTTCGGTGAATGAATTGAGAACGACCGATCTGGTAATACTGGGGAAACAAAACACTGCACCTGCATAGAGGCAAGTGTTGACCATCTTCCCCCACCGTTGTTCAGTTGAACGTCGTTTATGTTCTGTGTAAGACGTGCTTTATTAAGTGCTTGTTTAGTGTGTTGGTTCTTAACTGAGAATAGAAAAATGAACGAACAAAGGATCAGTTTAAAGTTTGGTTTTAAGTTCTGTAAGACACAGAAAGAAATTATGACGGGTGGTGCAAATTGAACATCCACTTACTGGCCAGATTTCAATCCTCCAGACTTCTTCCTATTTTAACGACTCAACCTCTCTTTAAAAGAGAATTGATCATATTGCTGACATCCAACGAGACATGCACTGTAAAAAATAAATGTGTAAATTAGCTAATTTTACCCGAATATATGTGTAAATTTTTAAAATTACACACCTGTCGTAAAATTTACACAGTTTTTTTCTGAAATTTACCTGTTTATATGTGTATTTAGGATGTGAAAGTAAGTGTGTAATTTTTTATCAGTTGAAAAACTCAAACAAGTGTGTAAATGTCTAGAAATGCTTGGATTTACACTTATTTATGTGTTAGTCTAATTTAAACTTAATTATAAGTACACACATAAGTGAGTAATTTTTTACAAATGCATACTTGTCATAAAATTTACACATTTTGAACAAAAAATTACCTTTTTTTATGTGTACCTAGCATGTGAAATCAAATGTGCAATTTGTTATCGCTTGATTAACTCATACAGATGTGTAAATGTAGAAAAGTACTTGCATTTACACGAATGAAAGTGTTAATCATAATTAAGGATCAACTGAATGAACGATTTTTAAGATCAAAACAGAAACTGAAACCGAATTTTGGTACTCATCCTATTTTCGGCCGAAAACGATAAAAAAATTTTTAAGTGATTAATACATACAAAATGATACAAAATTAGGTCCGTTCGTAATTATGTATGTATGTAAGACCGATTGTCGTTGTTCAGTCCATTCATTCGTCTGTCTGTCCGTCTGTCCGCATATAATAGAGCAAAAACTATCCAACCGAATCGTTTGAAATTTAAAATATAAAATTGTTCCATAATTTTGTCGAGTTTTTCAAATTTTATGAAAATCGGATGTATAGTTTAATTACAGGGATAATCAAAAGTATTACGTTACATTACCGTCAATGAGAAAAAAAAATGTTTCAAGTTCATTTTAATGGTGTTACAGCATTCCAAACAGGAAAAAAATTATATACATTTACCGAAGCGTATTAAAATATACATTCGGTGCAATATATGGTGAAAAAACGTTTATTATTCATTTACAGAGCTACACAAAAGAATTCCGTCACATAATGATATATGGGAAAACATTGTTTTCTGCGTATTTCAATCATGTTAAATTATTTCGTATATAATTAAGTTGATATACGTTGCTCAGTTTTATTGCAAGTTACTTCTTTAATAATAGAAAGCGCTAACAGTATTTACAAGCACTCACAAAAGATTTCGGATACTATACTGCACCAGAACTACTCTACGTTACAGATTTTAGCTAGAAGTGCACTTTTAGTTGTGATATGAGTTTTTAAGTGTAACCATATTTTTGCATATTACTTTGTGTATATAAATGCTGTAAATCATATACAGGGTAACACAAAAGAATCTGTAAGAGTTACAGAGTAAAAATGAAAATAGCAGTGGTTTTCGAATCAGTTACGCATTTTCATGGTATCCCATGATAAGTAATGATTCTAGGTTTGCGATCTTGATTGCGTCCTATTTAAGAAGAGGTCCTATTATTTTCGTGTTACTGAATTGGAGATATATAATCGTATCAAATTTTATATTCATGCATTTTAGCATAAGAATTTAACAGCTAATGTATTAAGCTCAGAATATTTATAAAATTAATAATAGTACGAACGCAGATCATTTGCCACGTTTGACGCGCAATTTCCAATTTGTTAATGATGCTACACGCTTTCGAATATAATACAATCTATATGTATCTAAGAAGTGTATGATAAAATATACGTTCTGCACAATCGGTGGTGCAAAGAATATTCATTATTAATTTCCAGGGCCACACACAAGTATTCCATTACATAATATTATAGGGGAGATACCGTTCGGGGCGCGTTATAATACTATTAAACTATTTCACATTTTATGTACGTTGTTGAGGTTTATTATAAGTTACTTCCTGTATAATACAAAGCAGGGATGTAGTGGAGGGTATACGCGAGTACACACCGTATACCCTTTGGATTTTTTTTAAGGAACTCGGTATACCCTCTGTTTCTCAAAAGAGCTACAGTGTATACACTCTAGAGTATACCCTCTGTTTTATGCACATACCCTTTGCTTTTTTTACGACTACACTGCTGACAGAAAGCAGATAGTATTTACAGGGACACACCGAAGATTTCGGCCACTATACTGTATCCGAAATACTGTATCCATTACACCAAAAACAGAATATTTTTAGAACTTTGTCATAGCACGAACGCATCTCATTTGCTGCGTTTAAAATGCAATTTCCAGCTTGTTATAAATTAATTATTGACATATAGAATCACATTTCTAACACACAAATATATATATATATGCATGTGTATGTATAAGGTTCAAATAAAATGAAAACGTATTCCATGTATTAGTTCTTGAGATAGAGTGCCAACAAAATTTATATCACATAGAGACAGACAGAGTCACAGACATACAAACAAACATTTTATAAAAACATTTTTAACCTTATAAAATGTGTAAAATCCATTAAAAACAAGAATTCGAAAATTTTCACGAATCTAGTATTTTTTTCTTGCAAAAATAGAAGAGTATAAAAATGTTTCAGGTTCAGGTATATATGTCAGTTTATCTTTTACGGTGATTTTTTGTCAACGATCAGCTGTCGTTAACAAAACACACTTCTGCGACACTTATACTTCTGTGGTTTCAAAAAGGAAAAAAAAATATTAAGCCAGCAGTTTTGAACGAACAGGTGATAAACTTCAAAGTTTAGTAATGTAAGCATTTTTTGCTTTATAATTTTTGCATGCGCATATGCCATGTGCAATAGGGAAAACTCGCAGACGATTTTTTAATTAAAGACAGTATAGTTTATTTGTTGATCTTTGGAATACACAGAGAACGAGAACATTTTGTTTGTAAAAATAGCCGTTTATGTACGTATAGTCCGTCTAAGTTTAAAAATTTAAGCAAAAAATATTACAAGAGTATCGCAAAATTCTGTGTTTCATACAAAATACGTCCAAGAAAGTTTACAAATGCTGTTGGTATGTGTAAAATAGATTCATGCCACTGCTTTTGTAATTAATATTGGACTATTTGTTTTCTACAAATGATTCTATGGATTACCATCAAAAAATGAAGAAATATGTCGATGGAAAATAGGTATGAAAAATATTTTTTCTGTTTGCTTTTCTTTAAATTACAATGATTTTGTTGAAATAAATAAAAATCTATGAATAATCCATATGTTTGAAGTAATGAGACTGAAATGTCATAATTATATTGTCTATTTATTTTTTTTTTAATTCTAGAAGCTTTTATTATTTTATTTTGTGAATGATTTTAATGAAAGAAATTTCAAAATATCTATACGATACACAGTATCAGAAAATATATGATTAACCCACGAAAAAAGAAATAAAAGATAAACAGTGCACAAAAATTACAATAATGCATACAACCACAGTTAAAATTCATTAGCTTTTATTCGATATATTTTTTAAATGTTTCGAGATTTTTACGAATTTAGATCTAATAAAACAAGTTTACAAACCAATTTCTAAATTTTATCGCATTCATTTGGATTTTACTTAGGGTGTTAACTATTTTAAAAAGTGGATTTAAGCTAGCGATTAAATCATTTTTTTAATCAACAATTTGAAATAAAAATCAATTATTTAAATCAAAATTGATTTAAATCTAATTGTTCTAAATGACACAAACGTATTAAAATCTAAGATTAATGTAATTTGGAAAGTGTATTAAAATTAATGTAATTTGGAATACTGTATACAGTACACCAAAATCTGATAAAAAAGCTTTAAATAGTTGTTTCTAATCTTAATTTCTGAGTCCTGTGAAACATTAAATACAATAACTTTGTTAAGGCATAAAAGATATTTCATTTAAATATTATATTTAAATCTAAATCTAATATAATTTGTGATGTCATAATTTCCTTTAAGTAATTAAATTGTTTATTCTTTTATATGAAATAAGCATTTAAAGTATGCTAAATTTCGGCTTTATATATATATATATATATATATATTAGTATGCACATACATTGTGTAAGGTATGATTTATGCTATTAACAGTAATTTTTGTTACTACAAATGCAAAACGAGCTACCAATAATATTTGTTAGTTATGTTGGTTATGCCATATTGAAATTACTTATTTGCTGTTTTTATTAATTCTGTTGATTACTGTTTCATTTTGGCTATTTGTTAAGGCTGCAACACTTTGCCCCTTTTGAAATTAACAAAATGCACCCTACCTTTTAAAAAATAGTGAAATATAGCCAGATCTTTTTTGAAATAAATCCCTCCATACCGCAGTACTTCTAAATATGTGCACCCAAGACTTAACAAAAATGATAGAACTTTATTTCTTGGAAAAAAGCAGGATATTATTAAAACGTGTTATTTAATTGTATTTTTCAATTCGTGATTTATAGAAATATTGAAAATTAATGATTTTTATATTTATCATACTAAATAATTATGTACTTTTTTTTATTGCTACTAAGCACATTAGTAATATATTTTCTTATGTAATAGTGCCTTTATTTTAGAACAAGCATTCTGCTCTTTTTCTTTTTAGAATAAATATTAAATACTGAATTATCGTTTACTAATTTAAGCATTACAATATGCATTATATACCTAATTAAAGATTGTAATCAATTTAAAATTAAATGCAGCAACTGATAATTTTAATAAATGTAAAATCATTATTTTTTAATATAGTTTTACATAATTATTGCAAAATATTAATGTATATAACTTTATAGTATTATATTAATTAATGAAATTACTAATTTACAGTTTTTATAATTTTTGTACTTACTAAATAATAATTAAATTTTATTGATTAAAGTGCAAAAACATAGATTATGTTAGTAAATAAAGGTCTAATTTTTTAGAAACCTAGAATCTATTAATCTTAGAAACCTAAGCTAAACCTACATCTATTCAATATTTCAATGCTGGAGAAAAAAAAATCCGATTCAAATAAAAAGAAATATGATTTAAATACAAAAATTCGATCTTTATTATTATTGCTTTTTAAGTCATGATTTTTTTACACCCTATTTTTACGGAATTTTAAACTAATTTTTGTTGGCCGATCCGACGGGGGAACTGTCTGGTAGGCGGAGTGTTAAAATAAGTTTTGTTATTTATAACTATCCTCCATTCTTGTAAATAAAATATTAATGATAATATACCAAACTGTGATTTTATTTTATGTATGGTCTGCAATTTTATACTTCATTCACATAAAAAAAAGTTATTAACTGTGTATTCCTACTTTGTTTTTAGCTGTGTCTGGTAAAAATAAGTACGGTTATATGGATTTCTAACGGACAATTATAGAAAAAATTTATCACATTTCATTTAAAGCCACTATAGTAAATTCTTATAAATCCGCTTGTATTATTTTATGACGATATCAGAGTGATATTGGCCCTGGCAACATAGATTCTTGGAAAATTGTGCAAAAACTTTCATATAAGACCTGAAAAATGAGCTTTGTTTTCAAAAATGATAATCATAGATAGCAAGAGTTATTATTTTTAAATGTACAATTTTATAAATAAAAATGTAATTTTCGCAATGAATGATTAAAATTATTTTTTAATAACTAAATTTTTTAAAGTTTGAATTTTGCTTCAGTCAGATCATAATGTAAAGTGAATTACACCTTTGTATCTCCGTGTTACATAACTGCAATGTACACTAAAGTCAAAATGACCAGCGAGCATTTAGGGTGCATTCGAAAACATTTTTTTCACCTTCAACAGTTCGAAATTTTCTGATACAATTTCAGACTCACTTTTAGAAGTAAAAACACGAAACTTGCTGATGTGACTTTTAAAGAGATCTATAAGATGTCGTGTGATTTTATTTTTTGTTAAATTCATTAGAATTAGATTTATAAACTATTATTTCCCCAGTATGACTCTTTTTTTCGTTCCCAGATCTCCCGCTTCGGAAAATTCGGTTTAAAACGTTGACTTTAACAGCATTTTTTTTGCAATATTTTCTGCATTTATCAAAAAATTGAAAAGCACGGGACCTAATATACTTTCTAAATAAGAGAATTTGCCAGTTTGATGCGCTTGAGAGAAAAAACGAATTTAAAAATAAATCAGAAAAAAGGCAATTTGTATTGAAATACACCCTTAATCGGGGGTCTTATTTATTACTGCTATCATCCATCATAGCATTTTTGCCACATATGTTCTTAAAATTCTCAACATACGACGATACTGAGTTTGATCACATGAGCAGTTTTAGATCATTATTGCTAAAATGAATTTTGAATTTTGATAGCCCAGAACAGATTTTTTTTCAAAGGTAAGTTCATTTATTTTACAATTTAACACTTGAAAATTATAATATGGATGAGAAGTGTGTTATTTTCTGCTTATTACAAATTTGGAAAAAATAATTTATTATTTTTGTGTTTTAAATCATTTCTTCATGTTTAAAATCACATATTGTAACATAAGAGTAAATATTTGCAGTTTTAACATTATGTAGCATTTAAAATAATTATTCGGTTTAAATACTATCTATTTCAGCGTGTTTATAATATATTTTGCTATAAAACTTCGAGTTTTCATTATTTTACATGCTATACATTTCTTATTTCATTTTCTACCGATGACAAAAGGCAGCTTTTCATAGATTTCAATTCATGGTTTTTCGTTTGTGATTTTTAAATTGAAGACTTTTTGTAAGCGTATTGCATTCAAAAACTACAAGAAAAATAAATAAAAACTCTAAAAAAAAATGTCATTTGGTGTCAGAAGAAATAGTTTTTTTAACCTAGTCCGAAAAATTCAAATGTTTACACCAAATCCAATTACAGACACAGAAGCAATTATAACTTTTTTTCAGATAAATTTTTATAAAATTAAAACGCGTCCCAAACAATGTTTCCTTCTTTACCATAATGTAATGTAATATTTTAGTATGGCCCTGTAAATTAATAAAAACTATTCTCTGTACTACAGATTATACAGAATTTATATTGTAGTATATATTTCATAGATGCAAGTCAATTTTATTATGTTCGAAAACGTGTAACATTATTAAAAGGCACTTGAAACTATTTTTATACATGGGCCGTTATGCAAGGGAACGCTTTCGACTGTCTCTATAATTGAATTATGCATCTCATTTTCATAAAAATTGAAATGACTTGATAAAATTATGCAAGAGTTATGTATTTTAAATTTCAAACAATTCGGATAAGTAGTTTTTGCGTTGTTATATGCGAACGGAGAGATAGACAGACGGACGGATTGAATGACAACTATAGTTATTACGTATTTACATAATTACGATCGCGTACTTAGAAACAAGTCAAGCATACGAATTTGTTCTTCATGTAATTTTGTTTTGCTATTTTAAAAACTTTTTCGCAGTTTACACATCAAAGAATAAGGTAAATCTTTGTACACAAAAACCTATGTATTTTAAATATTACACAAAAATGTGTTTTCCATGTTACATAGACATATGTGTAAAAACAGAATATTACACAAAAATCTGTGCATTCTGTACATAACACAAAAACATGTGTATTTTGCATATTACACAACATTGTAGGTATTTTCCTATTGCACAAAAGTATATGTAAAAAAAGAGTATTACACATATGTATGTGTAAAAATAGTGCTCAGAAATATGTGTATTTCAGTGCAATTCACACATTAAAGTGTGTATTTCAAGAGTTATCAGATAACTTTTACACATTTGGACTTATCATCAAATTACACATTAAAATGTGTATTCTGAAATTTTCACATTTGGCACAATTTACACACAAATTTACACACATAGACATGTCGTTTTTGTATCATCGATTTATACATTTTTGTGTGTAAATTTACACATTTTTTTTTTAGAGTGTGACGAAGCTTTTGAACTCCATACCAAAAGAAGAGTTCGTGCAAATTTCCCAAGACATATACAGGGTGATTCAGCTCGTCGGTGACAAACTTTAAGGATCGATAGAGCACACCTAGACGAACATTTTTGAATAGGGAATGTAGGGTCCTTGACGCGATGGTAAGGCGCTAGGCGCTTTCGAAAATTTGGGTGCCGAAATTCGAAACGTCATAAAAACTAGGGAAATGGTTAGATTTTCTTGCTTGTTGCGTCGAAATGATTCTGTTTGTTTAGACTTTCTTCAGTACCAATTTGATAAGCGTATCTCTTAAAACATGGATAGGGGGCGCTGCAGACTTTGGAGAGCTAGACAACAACTTTAAGCCCATTATTTTGATAATTTAACACATGCTCGCCAAAGTTTATACTCTAACTTAAAGTTTGAACCCAAAAGTAGAGCCCTGCAAAAAGCGTAAGAGCCGGAATAAAATGTCAAAGTACAGGGTGGTCGAAACTCGAAGGCTCCTAAGAGATAAACAAACAGATTTCTTGACTTATGGCATGCATTTTCATGATTCTGTTTGCTGGGGCTCTCTGAAACTCAGTTGAACGGTACCAAAAGAAACATCGATAGGGGGCGCTTTGGGCAAAAAACATAATTCGTTGACATTTCGGACGCTAACTGGAAACGGGGCGCTACGATCAGTTAGTAATAATGAAAACACATTTTCTACCTCTGCTCAACACCTCTGAATAAATTTAGACCAAAAACATCAATGATACTGGAAATTTATTTACAAAAATAACACTACAGAAGATGCTCGAAATTTCGACCTTGGGCCATGATGCAGGCTTCGCACCTCCGTCGCATTGAGGAGTGTGTGTTTCCAACAATGCCAGGAGTATCTCTGATCTGCCCTGCAGCTGCCACAATGCGCGCCACAAGTTCTTCAGCACTGCTGACAGGTGTATGGTATATCTCGGCCTTCAGGTAACCCCAAAGGAAGAAATCCAAGCAGGTGAGGTCTGGTGATCGGGCAGGCCAGTGAACTGGACCCCCACGCCCGATCCACCGCTGGCCATACCTTGCGTTTAGATGGAGACGCACGTCGTTCGTGTAATGGGCCGGAGCTCCATCGTGCTGGAACCACATCTGGCGACGCGAACCTTCGGGTACGTGCGCCTCCTCCAGAAGCTGCGGCAGCACTTGATCCAGGAAAATCAGGTAATTTCCACCTGTCAGCCGTTCAGGTAACAAATAAGGGCCAATGAGGCAATCCCCCAGAATGCCGGCCCACACATTTACTGAGAAACGCTCCTGGGCTGCTCGGCTTCTGGTTTCATGTGGATTTTCATCACACCACACATGACTGTTGTGGGCGTTCCACATTCCCTCCCGGCTGAAGGTGGACTCGTCCGTAAACAAAATGCTGTTTACAAAACGGGGATCCCTGGATCTCATCGCCAAGTACCATCTTGAGAATTCCACTCGAGGGCCAAAATCCTGCTCTCTGAGCAACTGCACCCGCTGGATGTGGTAGGGGTGCAGATTCCGGGAACGTAAGATGCGCCACGCAGTTGCTTGCGAAATGCCAACATGTCTGGCGATATCTCTCGTGCTAAGACCTGGGTTGTCCTCAACCAGGTTAAGCACAGCCTCTTCGTTGTCGGGGGTGCTCACTGATCGCTCCCGTTCAGGCCTGCCTCCGTCGAAAGATCCCGTTGTGGACAACCTCTGGTGTACTCGAGCGAAGAAGGCATGGCAGGGGATTTGCCTGTTGGGGTAACGCTCGGCGTACAACCGCTGAGCGGCTCGTCCATTACAACCAGCAGCGCCATACGCCAAATGCATGTCAGCCAATTCAGAGTTTGTGTACCGTTCCATCCTACTACCGATCTGCAGACAAGTAACCCGAAGCTTAAGTAGGTACCGCACGTTCAAAAGACGTGTCTGCGCATACAACTACGTCATCTCGCGTTGTCGTCTACGCATTACGTATCTTTTGCATATCGATATGGTACGATATCTTTTGCATAAATCAGCAAAAAGCACCTTATGTAAATTTTATTGCACGCATTGTGCATGATTGAAACCAGCTATGTTTGTTAAAAAAAAAAAACTGCAGTTTTAATAGCTTCTTATGATAAGTAAATTACTCTCTTGTTTTGTTTCTAACTGATCGTAGCGCCCCGTTTCCAGTTAGCGTCCGAAATGTCAACGAATTATGTTTTTTGCCCAAAGCGCCCCTTATCGATGTTTCTTTTTGTACCGTTCAACTGAGTTTCAGAGAGCCCCAGCAAACAGAATCATGAAAATGCATGCCATAAGTCAAGAAATCTGTTTGTTTATCTCTTAGGAGCCTTCGAGTTTCGACCACCCTGTACTTTGACATTTTATTCCGGCTCTTACGCTTTTTGCAGGGCTCTACTTTTGGGTTCAAACTTTAAGTTAGAGTATAAACTTTGGCGAGCATGTGTTAAATTATCAAAATAATGGGCTTAAAGTTGTTGTCTAGCTCTCCAAAGTCTGCAGCGCCCCCTATCCATGTTTTAAGAGATACGCTTATGAAATTGGTACTGAAGAAAGTCTAAACAAACAGAATCATTTCGACGCAACAAGCAAGAAAATCTAACCATTTCCCTAGTTTTTATGACGTTTCGAATTTCGGCACCCAAATTTTCGAAAGCGCCTAGCGCCTTACCATCGCGTCAAGGACCCTACATTCCCTATTCAAAAATGTTCGTCTAGGTGTGCTCTATCGATCCTTAAAGTTTGTCACCGACGAGCTGAATCACCCTGTATATCAGATCTCAGCGATGCAAAGTTATGAGAGATGACTATTTCTGAGGATGGTATGGTAACTTTCGTTAATATTTCATCCACATTAATGTTACAGTACTATTCACCGAACTTTATTGTCAGAGGTAGTATATTAATTAGTAATTGTATTATTAGAAAATAATTCTTTGCTAAAAGAATAATCATTGTTTGTAAAACAACAATACAACATACATTGTCAAAAAATTCTGTAAAATCACAGAAAAAAGAGAAACCTTCTATAAATTTACATTATTTATCGGTTAAATGCATTTTCTTGAGTTTCTAGGTCATCATTTTGCACACATTTCTCTTATTATGTGTTTAATTCCCTGTAGGGATTTCTATGTCTTTATTTAAGGATATTTTTATGTTTGTTAAAATTTTGTAATACAAAATACACATTTTTAATTTTTTTCTGCTTTTTTATTAGAATTACTAAAAAAGACCATTTAATTTATTTATTTATTAAATTTTTTTTTACTTAGAACAATTTAGTAAGGGACAAAATATCCCGTGAAATTCAGTAGGGATTTTCCTCCGGTGAATCATAAAAGACATACTATGTACTGTTGACATACGATGTATTCCATAGCACAATCTGCTATTTTTCAGTCAGGTATTCTCTCACTGTCAAGAAGTGTCGGGTTCAACCCCGAAAACGGCTAGCATCAGACTCTGTTAAAGTTTAATTATACAGCCGTTCAAAATTACGCGGAAAATTTATGTCGTTTTAAGCTCACTGAAGATTAAAAGGTACACTAATTTTAAAAAGTAAATTAAATTATTATAACTAAAATTAAATTTACAGAGTCTTGTGAATTCTTAACGATGTCAATTTACAAAGTCTATTCTAAATTTACCAAATAACTTTTCTGTTGTTTAACAGAATCTCTGTTTTTCTGATCTCTTTAATTTTTAACAAGGCTTAAGTTAATGTATTACCCGTAGATTATCTGCAATTTCATAAAAAATTAACAGTATAGAGCTGAATATTCTACTACCTCTGACAATAAAGTTCGGTGAATGAATTCAGAACGGCCTATCTGGCAACACTGGGGAAACAAAACGCTGCACCTGCATAGAGGCAAGTGTAGACCATCTTCCCCCACCGTTGTTCATTTAAGCTTCATTTATGTTCTGTGTAAGACGTGCTTTATTAAGTGCTTGTTCAGTGTGTTGGTTCTTAACTGAGAACAGGAAAATGAACGAATAAAAGATCAGTTTAAAGCTCGGTTTTAAGCTTTGCAAGACACCGAAAGAAATTCATGAGGGATGGTGTAAATTGAACACCTACCATACTCGCCAGATCTCAATTCTCCAGACTTCTTCCTATTTTCACGACTCAAACTCTCCTTGAAAAAGATTTGACCATATTGCTAACATCCAACGAAACGTGACGAAGCTTTTGAATTTCATCCCAAAAGAAGAATTCTTGCGAATTTCCCAGGACATGTATAGCAGATCTCAGCGGTGCATAGTTATGGAAGATGACTATTTTGAAGGATGGTATGGTAACTTTCGTTAATATTTCATCTATACTTATGCTACAGGACTATTCACCGAACTTTATTGCCAGAGGTAGTAGTAAAGTGCACACGGCTATATCATGAAAGTTCAAAGAGACATAAAGCCTAAATAGTACCAATTCTTGATATTCTGTATAACTGTCTTCTTAATCCTATTCCTAATGGTGAACATAATTCGGTGCTGACAATTAAAATAGTGCATGTTTAAACTTAATTTGGCATTTCATAAATCCCGAAGCATTGTACACTCTTAAAAATTTCGGTAAAAACACACAATAAAAGCGAGACTGAATAAATGTACTCTAGTTTTCGGTTAAATGCATTTGATTGATTTTCTCGGTCATCATTTTACAGATATTTCCCTTTCCTATATGCAATTCTTTGTAGGGATTTCCATGTCTATATTTAAAGGTATTTTTATCGTTTTTAAAACTCGTAATTCAAAATACGCACTTATAAAATACTTTTAAAAAGTTTCAGAAACATTAAAGAAAAATTTTGTTTAAAAATTGTCTGTTTTTTAACTTAATAATTTTAAAAGGGAAAAATCATCTTCTCGTAGTTAGTGAGGGATTTTTATCGACAATCACTTTGCAGCTGCTTCCTTCATATGCCAGAAGCTTGGTAATATTGTGATGCTTTTCCAGAATCGGGAGATCTCGTATTCAAATCCCAGTACAGCAGAAAGAAATTGTGAAAAAATTAAAAGATTGAAAGTGAACTGCGTCGAATTATTTTGAATCTGTTATTATTATTACATTGAAAATTGTTATTATTATTTTTTCATTGGTAAATGCGCTATAAAAATATTTTTCGTTTTCTTTTTTCTATTTATGAAGTAAATAATGTAAACATAAGAAATCACTTTTAAATCCGAAATCACTTTTTTTGCTCTTATGTATTACTTAAAAAATCTTTTTAAAATATTATTTCATAAAAAATTAATAATGGATGGAAATTAATAATTTAATATTATTTAATACATAACATTATTAAAAATAATGAGTAATATAAAAAAAATATATATCTGCTGATTTCTTTTTACGGCCTTTGATTGACGTTTCCTGTAAAGAGGAAATTGAGTAGCATTGTATTTGCAAATTTCGCTATGTTAAAATCATTTAAAGGGAAGTTTCTTTTATAGCAATTGTATTTTATCTTCATAGAATTCTATTTCGAAGTTTTTACCAAGCCACTCTTTCTGAATACTAATCAAGAAAACCTAAGAAAGCCAAACACTCGAAACAAAATCTTAGGAAATCGATTCCCAATTCTCAACAAATTGAGACAACTCTATTATGTAAATCTACACTTTCTAGAAATAATGAAGAATGTGTTTTAAAACTCTAACAATTGTCTGAAATAATGTTAGAGAAAGGTTTTCCCACATTATTTTATAAATCAAATATCGCAATCCAATCGCACCTTTCTGAAATGCAAATATTTCACATTATGTTTATATATAATAACACATATATGTTTTTATCGTCATGAGTATTAGATAAATCTTATATTCACATAAAAAGTACAGCTCTTGCTTTTTTTGCAGACCGGACGTTTCTAGTAAATCAACTAACGTTGCATTTCCGTATTATGCTATTCTAAAACCTTTTAGTATGTGGTTTCTTTTATTGACAGAGTTTTTCTTTCTGAATCCTTAGTGAAATCTACTTCTAAGGTTTTATCTACTTACCCTTTCTGAATCCTGAGCAAAATAGAAAAAGCTAACATTCGATAAAAATCTGAGAAGAGGGACTCGGTTGTTTTCGGAACTTATTGAAACTCTTTGGTTAAGTAAGCCAAACTTTGTAGGGAAAAAAAAGCCAGAGTGGTTTTTATCAGAAAGTGCTTTACTGTACCATTTTCCTTGAAAAAAAAAAGAAAACATTTTCATTAAAACTTCCTTCATTGTATTTTACAAAAATACAAATATGAGAGTTCGAATATGTGTCATTACATACTTTATTAAATACTTCACAATGTGTAACAAATATTTATACAGCTAAAATATTAACTATTCTATATCATATATATTATAAAGCAGAAGTTCTGAAACTTCCAAACGAGTGTTTTCAAAAACTACCCGATAAATTTTTTTGCTGATTATATCATTCGATAGGAAATATTTTTCCGAAGGTTTGTGATTCAAATTTACAGGGATAACTCTGATTTTTCGTAGTAAATTTCGTATTTTTCGGTTATTTTTGACAAAAGGGTTGCCAGTAGCTGTTTTTGGCGAAAATTATAATTGCTAAAAGAATTAAAATGGCTACATCTATTAGAAATATTACAAATATCTTGCAAATAATAGCAGAAAATAACTACTGATAATATTAATAATAATAAAGAAAGACCGCTTAAATGAGGCGTAATATTATAAAAATATATTTATCTTAAAAATGAAAAAAATATTTGTAATGCTTAAAAAATAAATTAACGCGAAATATAACAATTGGTTCAACTTTTGGCGACTTATCCCTGGCGTTAGAATAAAAACATGAATTTTAGAAATTCATTAAATGAATTTTGAATGATAGTTATTTCCCTTCTTATTGCTTTCTTTCTCTTTTTTTTTATCAAATTTATGTATAATATAACTTACAGCAGAAAAAAGCAGATCTGATTGTAAAAGACACTGTAAGTTGTGAGTTACTATTCGTTTCTGTACCATTTTCATCTTGCTTTTGTCGCCAAAGAATGTGTTTTTAAGCCGAAAATGCACTACTGACTTGATGCCTGACTTAGGTTCTTAATGATCGCAATAATGTTTTTTTTTTTTTTTTTCAAGTGAAGATAATTTTTAGAGTATATTTTAACATTCAATCGTAAATTTTATAGACATAACTCTTTTATTTCTTTTTGCAAATGTTTTTATTGTTAATTTAATTTTTCTTGCGCCATTCCGTCAATTTCACTTACAGGAAAAATTTCAGTTTTAAAATTTAAAAACTGAAAAAGGAAAGATTACCCCACCGATTAAAAATCTATTGCCAAATTCCAAGATTAAATGTCAATAATGGATGATCGTAAATGTCACATTCACATTAAGCTTAATATAAACATTAATTATGTCATCAAGTGATTTTTAATTCGACATTTTATTTCTACTTATATATATGCTCTGCTAATTTGTTTTTCGTTATTTAAATGAAAATTTATGCTAATCTATATAATCTGGCTAATAGTTTGGCGATTTGTATAATTTGGCGAAATTGGTCGACGGTATAACGAAGTAGTACTGAAGGAAAAATTTTGCAACTCAAAGTAAATTTATGCAATTATGCGTTATTACTATAGATAAATTCAACATTTTGAAATAAAAAATTCCCGCTGAATAAAATTTACAAGTCTTTTTTAACTGACCATTTCTTCTTCAATATTTCTTCAATCAATAATTTGCTATTCTTTTTCGCGCTGGCTAACAAAAATGTATTTTAAATATTTTATTAGATAAAACGTAAATAACATTTTTCTATTTAAAAAAAAAAATATTTTTTAAATCTAATTCTACCATTATGTGTCTTACAGGACAAAATAGCAGAATTACTTTTAAAAATGGTTTTATCTGTAAATTGTATGTTATTTGTTTATTTGGGTGTTTGAATTTACTTTTGTCATCAAACAATGCAATTTTATACCAAGAAGGCATAAGCCGGAGCAATGTTCACAATTACTAATTTCTCTCACTCTCTTTTAAATGTGTGAGAGCATTTTTAGGATATTTTTTTATGTTTAATTGTAAATATATAAATAGCAGTTATAGCAAAAAAAGAAAAAAAATGAGTATAATGTTTAAATTTTAGTATAAAAGTTTTCCTCATCCAAACTGTAAAATAATTTAATTGCAACTTTTTAAGTTTTGGCGCAGATGTCATATACACACCACATTCGCACGATTGCAAAAAAATGGCGATTTTATGCCTCACATGGTAAACCGACTTTGGTGGTTTATTTATTAATAAACTATTTATTAACTTTCATTTTGTTTTTTAAAAAATATAAATCATTTTGTTCTATAGCTATTAATTAATTTTTTTTAAATGATATAAAATAATTAAATAATATTTATGAAATTGGTAATTAAAAACCAAGTTCTCCAAATTGGCGCCAGAAAAAAATTGCGCCAATGTGGTGCATACATGACATCTGTGTCAAAGTTTTTTCACTATACATAAGTAGGGAAAATGCAGTATAAATACCGATAAAAATTTTTTCCAAATATGTAAATTTTGTCACAAATTTGGTCATGTACTCATCGAGGTATCTCACTGGCGCCAAAATGACATTATTTGCCTCATATGGTAGCCCAGCTATAGTTGTTTATCTGATAATAAGTTGTTTATTTACTTTCATTTTATTTTTTGAAATGATATTTGTTGTTTTGTTCTACAGTTACTTTTTTATTTATTGTTAATTGCTGTTTAAAATGATAGAAAATAATAATATATATATAAATTTCTTTGGTATTCTAAAATGAGGATTTTGCCACATTGTAGTTGCAAGAAAATCGTGCTAAACCTATTGCGTATATGATGTCTGTGTATGAATCTTTTGTGAAATATGAAAAGTGTAAATTGGCTACTACTTGATTATCACGTCAACCAATTTCGCCAAATCGTTCGCCAAATTATACAAATTTACATAATTTTATCTTAAATAACAAAAGAGAAAACGCTTAAATACGAAAGAGCAAATAATTTTGTTTTCATTTTTCAGGAGGAAATTTTGCAATAATAAAGTAATTGTTGTAATGAAAATTTTAATGTTTTTTTTTTTTTTTTTTTTTTTTTTTTTTTTTTTTTTTTTTATCGTTGGCAACTTGCTGTAACGGAAAATGTTTATTTTTTTTTCCTGCCATTGTTTTCTAAGAGCTGGTTTTGTCAAAGCCATGTTACAGTGCCTAGAAGAGATAGTGTGGAAATCAACCAACGAAACCATATACAAAAAATTACATATTTCGCCAGAGGGCGCTAACTTCAAGTTCATTGCTATGAATGAATAGGAACGTAATGTGTTTTAGATATTTTTTTTTGATGTAATTTAAGTATGGGAAACTTTTTTTTAAGATAAATTTTGTGAAAAACAGAATAAAAAAATTAGCTTGTTATACGCGATATATTAGGGATAAACGAAAATTTAGGCATATATTTTAAATGCATTTCGCACTCGTACGAATTGCAGAACACTAGTTTCGGATTGCTTAATTATAATTCATGTAATATTTCATATGATCAGCATACATATTATTATTATTTTAAGCTAGAGATTGACTATATTTCATATAGGCAGAAACAAAAAATAAGCAGAAAAATATCAAATGATACACAATGTTAAAAATCTGGGGATCTGATTGCTCCAGAATTCTGATGGTAATGTAACATTTTTTACATCACTCAGAGTCACTGATATTTTAGGATATTTCTTTGCTGGTAATAAATCATCAGATATTGTATCAGTTGAAACTACGGAATAGTCCCGAGATTTTCGCTTTTTCGGCAATGAAACTGATAGATAGCTTGGCAAGTTTGGGAATATAGTGGGAATGGCATCAGATTTTAAAATTGGCTTACCTCTAGGTATTGTAACAATTTCACCTTTAATTATATGTTCATAATTTCTGACAATAAATTCCTTTTCAAAATGAAGTTCACATACACCAGAATGCAAGCTCAATTCTTTGCCGGCACGAGGAATAATTTTTTTTCCATTTTTCAAAAAGATCTTGATTTTTAGGTACACCGAAAATAGACAACTTGCTGTTCTTGTATTGTGTAATACAACCAGGAACAAAACAATGTGAATCTTGTTTTTTCATCGTTTTAGATCAATTTTGCATGTTTTCACATGAATTTTAAACATTTGTAAACACTGCACATAATACTAAAAATGTTCATGACAATAAGAAAACCAAAACAAAAAACAAAACCTAAGCTTTCACGCAATGAAATTGACGGCAGCGCCATCTACGAAAATGTAAATTTTTGGATGTGATCGAAAGCTATACCGGTATTAGCGATTTCCACACTATCTCTTCTAGGCACTGTAGCCATGTTAAGATGGTATTCAAATTTTTGAACCCTTCCCAATTACCACCCCCTTGGGCCGATTTTGCTCATTTGCAATTCCCCCTGAGATATTAACCATCTGAATATACTTGACGAGTTTGAAGATGATTTTGGCATAATTGTGCCTTTTATCGCGCGGACAAAACTTAATATATATATTGGGTTGGGGAAAAAGTAATTTCGCTTTTATTCGTATTTTTCAAACTGAATTTATTTATATAAATTAAAAAAGCTGATCAGTAATATATGTGGTGTTTTGTTTGATAACCTTTTGTCCTTTTTCTGGTAAAACCACAATTCCGTCACTATAGAATTTCTGCGAGTTCTGGGCAAAAAACTGAACAAAGTGATTTTCATAAGCCTTTTTTGAAGCTTGCTTAACACCATTCTGAGAGTTCCCCAGAGGGTGGAACAAATGGTAATTGGTTGAATCTAGGTCCAGACTATACGGTGGGTGCATCAAAACCTCCCAACCAAGCTCTCTCAGTTTTTGCCGAGAGACTAAACATGTGTGTCGTTTAGCGATGTCGTGATGAGAGACAATGCTTTTCCTATTGATCAATTTCGGACAGGTTTTTTTTTAATCACCTGCTTCAATTGCATTATTTGTTCACAGTAGATAGTTGAATTAATGGTTTTGCCAGGTTAGAGCAGCTCATGATGGGCAATTCCTTTTCATTCGCACCAAACAATCAGCATCACCTTCCTTGGCGTCAATCCGGGCTTTACCATCGTTTATGAAGCTTCGACCACGATCTCACATTGTTGTCATATGTGATTCAATTTTCATCACTCATAATCATTTGTTTCAAAAATGGATTGATTTTGTTCCGTTTCAGTAGCAATTCCCAATGGAAACTCTGTCCATTAAACTTTTTCACTGCAAACTCATGGGGAACCCAAGTATCGAGTTTCTTTTGGTATTAAATTTATTGCAAATGATTCAAAAGTGTTTTATGGTCGATGTTTAGTTCCGTAGCAATGTCGCAGAAAAAAATACGTCAGTCTACTTCGATTTCTTTAAAAATTGCATCGACTTTTTCAACGATAGGTTGGCAAAGGAAATGTTCATCTTTAACATGGAAATTTTCGGAACGAAAACGAGCCAACCAAATTCTGACTTTGGCGTTTACTTAAGCATCGATCACCATAAACGCCACGCAATTTTCGATGAACCTGAGCCACCTTTTTCTCTTTTTAGAAATAAAAAACTAAAATGTGACGAAAATGATCTTCTGGGATCTCTCTTTTTAAAACGTAATAACTTTTGTCTGATTAAACAGATGATTATAACTTTACATTTAAAATGTGCTAGAGACTGTTACCTTTCAAATACTGTATAGTATGGCTTAATTGAGTAAGTAGTACTCGAGATATACGACTTTAAAACTATCTATTGGCAAAAAACGAAATTACTTTTTCCCCAACCCAATATAAACTTTTTAGGTGGGAGTAGCTTTGGGTTCCTGGCTTCACATAATGAAAAGTTATGAAGAAATTTTTCAGAAGTTGTACCCTGGTAACGACAGTAATAATTAATATTTCTTCAGATAAGCGAAAATTTTAAATTCTGTTGCCATAATGGTCTCATTTCGCTTCCAAATGTGCAAAATTAGTAAAAAACTAAAATAGTTACTCCTAAATAGCTGGTTTTTGTGCAACGTTTAAGATAATTTAATATCACAATGGTGTCTAAATCGTTTTCAGCAATGAGAAAGGTGCTGCTGGAGGTCTAAATTAGTTAAAATACAAATTTAAATTCACCAGTTCGTTTCATCCACGGTTGATTTTGAAATATTGACCAGCGCAGCGTACATAGCCTGCTAGTTTGAAAATAATTGAAATAAAGTTTGAAATTAGAAGTAATATAGCAATACTTCCGTACTACATCTGTTATAAATCATCATACTACAATGCGGCTGATACCAATCAGTTAGTTGTAATATCTTCTAATAATGTTGCTATTAAATTTAATTTAAGGGTAGTCTACTTATAGAAATTGCAACATATTTGAATATTTTAGTGTAATTAATTAAATATAAGGTATTTGTAAACAACATGGACAGTGTTCTCAATATGGACTCCCCTAATATCTTTAACATTAACAATTTTAATCGAGAGATTGCACTACATGTCCGTGAAGAAAAGCAGTTGAAAAGATAATTAAGCCTGGAAAGTGAAAAAAACGAGCTGTTCGCTTTTTAGCAGAAAACTTGCTATTTCGTGGTAAGCTGATCGTAATTACAAGGAAGTTTAAATTCTTATTAGATATGGTAACATTACTTTAAATATTGAAAAGTGGAGTAATTCAGAAAGACGATAAAATATATTTTCGGTTGCTATTACATATATTGCTTAAAAATGTTTTCTTTGTTTACTTATTACAAAACTTAATAAAATTATGTCCGATTCCCAATATGGACACTTTATGTCCACATTGGAAATTACACAAGTAAATCTTCAGATTAACAAGGAAATTCTTCAGACAGATGCAATAAAGCTAAGAAAAAACAACTATGTGCTTTGCATGGGGCTTTGAAGAGCCACATTCGTTAATGTCCCTCCTCCCCTTTTCTAAAGAGCGTGTTCTGAAGTTATGCACAGCGCTCCCCTTCCCCCGCAATACTTTAAGATATATTTTTTATCTCCTCTCCTCTAAAATCCCTTGTAAGACTGGCTCATCTATACCCACCCCCCCTGTGTATTAGGTCAATAAGGAGCAAACTGTCGCTAATATGGACATGCATGTCCATAATAGAGACAGATAATTCCTTATATGGACACTTGTAAACATCTTTTGTTTTTATCATTTAAATTAAACCAGAAACATTACAAGGTCGCTAATTTTAATAATTATAGTCAACAGTCCAGGGATAGTGATCATATAATTTTGGAGTTCTATGACGTATACATGAAGGTAAAAAATGAATTTTCCTTAGGGTGTCCATATTTGGTATAGGTACCTTAATATTTAATTTCATTTCGTAAATTTTACTTTTGGATGGTTATTTGGTGAAACAATTTGAGAATCAAGCAAAATTGAAATTTGGACCCCATAATGTTAAATTTATTTTTAATCGTTTCAAAACAGATTGTAATTTGAGTCATCTTTTGAGGCGGATATTCTGATCTAGAGGCTAGATTAGTCGTTTTGTCGATCTTGATTTTTTTTCCATTCATTTTTTAAAAGGTATTTTTTAATATTTAAAAAATGTGCAATATTTTAAAAAGAAGATTGTTAAATATGCTGTTAGCTGATAAAGCAAGTATAATTAAAAAAAAAAAGAGTTGCGCTAGTTGACACGCATTGGAACCTTTTATTATTTTTACAGTGTAACAAAGTCTCCACCGCAGCACAAAAAATATTGTCTAAAATAGTTTCCTTCAATGGCTGCTTTACTTTTACTGTAAATGAGACTACGTGACGTTTTTCGATAGCTTGTAATAATGAACAATGTTGGGGCTAAAAGTTTAGATTTATTCATTAGTTTAAATTTATTGTATTGCTAATATAAATGTTACCGCAGTTTTTGTTTTATTTTTAATAGAAACAAACGTTAACTAGTGTAAATATTATCAGACAGTATAATGTGAAAAATATATTAAAAAAAAATAGAAAAAGCGCCCATTTTTAAAATCCATATAATACTAAGCTCTTTATAAAAAAAAATTCCCGTAAGGAATCTTCCAATGAAATAATTACATTATTTCTGATAAGATTGTGTAAAAAGAGTAACATAATCCATTTTACTTTTTAATTTATTCACATAATGGTCGAATCTAACCACAAAAGTTTTAAAAAATGCATTGTTTTTTTTATATAAAAAGTGCGTAAATTTAATGCACAATATACTTTTTTTAAGTATATAATTAAGTTATTCGACCATGTAAGTATTTTGCAATAAAGAAAAACATCTTGCTGTTTTAATATAATAAGAAAATACGCCATATGCTAGATAAAATACTTATAAAAAGACATAAATTGTCAATTCGTGGTCTTATAAAAATGAAAAAAAAAAAGGAATGAAAATATGCTCTAGAAAAAAGGAAATAATGATAATTAAATAAATATGAACTATCATTAAAATATTATGCGATATTAAAATATTTCTTCAGAAAAAATATTGCACGTTTAATTAATGCATTCAGCGAACATGTATCAAATATCGGAATTCATAAATAATAAGGATGTCGTTAATTTTTTTTACTAATATATTAGTATAAAAAAATCAATAAATGGATTTACTAATACTAAATACAGTAAATAGTCAATAAATAAATAACTAGTAAAAATAGAAAAATACTTAATTACTATATTCTATTTTAAGTGATGAAGAATTTCCAATTAACATTTTGCATGTAATTCTTAATATAATAATGGCCTGAATGAATTTTTATTCTTTTGGATTTGCAAAAGAATAATACAAATATTACTAAACATCCCTCATATTAACAATTAATAAAAAATTTGACTTAATGCATTTATGATAGAAACAACTGCATATGCGAAGCGCGAGTACACATTAGCATAGGGAAATAAATGATTAACATTATACTAAACGCTCCTTCTTAAATATGCATTTTTTAGCGCTTGAAAACCTAAAGAGTCTTACAGAATTCAAAGTATCATAACTCTATAAATAATGAGCGCAAAAAGTGGAATTTATAAGGATTTACTCGTTACAGCAAGGACAAAGATTTTTTAATTACTACTTACATCATCAAGATAAGTTATACAATTTTAAAATTTATAACTCTTTAAAAAATAACTTAATATTATACCATAGGGTAAATAACAACATCCGAAAATATATTTCTATTGAAAGCGTACATCTGAAACTAAGTATTTGAAAATTACTGTTGATGAATGATAAATAGAAAAACACCTTGCAGAAGATAATACTATAATGCAAGCTTAAACGAAATAAATAATCATGGAAAATCAACTTCAAATAGAAATTCTACGGTGCCGATAAAAAGAATATTATATTCCATTCATTACCTTCATTAGGTGTTACTTGCCCGACGTGAAAATGTAATTAAAACCTACTTATATTTTCTACTTGTTACCTGTTAAAACGAACAGAAAATGCTGTAATAGTATGATCAAAGATAGTAGAGAGAGAAAAAAAGTAATTACAAAAGCATTTTTAAAAAAATATTCAACCAAATTTTAGTAACTTGAAATGACATATTGTCGTTATACACTTTCTTCTTTCTTAAACCAATTTCTATAGACCCACTTTTACGAGCCTTTTGATGATTAGAAGATCCAGAAACAATATTTATGTAATCAAAATTAAATGTCTTTATACTCCACTGCAACGCTAATCTAGACAAATCTGTGGATTGTCCACTAAATTTTAAATCCCATTTATGTTTTTTAACTCTCCCTAACAGCCATCTCATAGTCTCATAGGAATCGCTAATTTTTTTTTTCGTTAAGGCCATGTAAATCTCCTAAAGATGACTCATTAGAATGAGTTCGAAATGTGGGGTTGTAAATATGTTTTATGTGAGATTAACATTGTTTTTATTTATATTGTACGCTGTGTGTATTGGAGTTTGCTTTTAATCAATAAAATTTTTACAGCATAAGTCATAATATTTCATTAAAAAAGCAGGAGTTTGTAAATCGACATCATGAGTGCATTGATTAAAGATACAAAAACCAAGTGCGAAAACACGTGGTGGATGTCTTTTAGCCCAAGGCCAACATTAAAATGGCCGTTTTCGTGAAAAGATTTAAAAGTGTTTTTATTATTTTATTTAAAAGATCAATCAATTACAATACGAAATCTGATTTAATTTCATTCTTGCAATGAATAGAAGAGCTATGGCCAACTACACTGTAAAACATTTTAATAACATTACACCATAAAATGGGTGGCAGCTTTGCTGTCTCCTATTTTATGGAGTAACCTTGCTTCCTCCAATTTTAAGGAGTATTTTAACCGATATAACCGATTTAACATTGTAATGTTACACCAATAATATATGTTTACATTACACCATTTTATAGGCGGAAAAGAAATCACTCCATAAAATTGGAGGAAGCTAAGCTGCCAAAACTTTTATGGTGTAACGTGTACACAAATGTTTTACAGTGTAAATAGAAGAACTAATAGTGAGAAATATTAAAAAATTGTTCAACTGGATCAGGAGAAATATAAATAACGTTTCTATACATGATTTTCTATTTTTTTATTTTATTTTATTTTATTTATTTTTTTTTTTGCACAAAACCACAAATAAACCTGTATTGACCTTTCGACATTCATTTAGGATGTAATAAACAATATAGAAAAGAAATCTTTAAATGCGATTTCTTGAAAACCCATTTTCTCGTTACTTCCTTGCGTGATAAACATTATTACATAAAATCTTTTAAATATATTTTAGTGAAATTTTGTTTGAATATTTTGCATATTGCTCGCAGTGTTCAACACTTTTATTTATGCTTCTAATATGTGCTAATGTAATGATTTTTTATGCAGATAAATATTAAAAATAATAATATAAATAAAAGCCTTTACAGAATCAGTAACTGTAAATGGATTAGAAGAAAATATCATACGAAAATTATTCGGTGATTATTGGAGAAATATATATTCTGGAAAAATAAATGAATTTAAGATTTAAAAAATGTAAATAAATAATTACAACAATCATATGAAAAATGATTTTTTCATAGTTTAAAATTTAAGATATTTAAATAAACCCCACATGATAAAAAAAATAAACAAAGAAAAATAAAACATGATAAAAATTGTATCACATACCGATTTATTTTACAATCAATCGGTTAAATATTAAATTGTTTTCTTTTTCGTGACCATTGCATCTTTCGTAATTGGTGGGCTCGATAATCAGATCTCATTTTATTGCTTTAAATGTCAAAATGTCATACGACTCATATCTTTGGATTCAGTTTTTTTTCATGTCTGATAATTTGCATCTATCCATTTGGTAATTTTTGCACTTATTTCTTTATTAATAACGCTATTTCGATTTCCTATTATAATAACATATTTACTGAATGTAAAGAATTTCGCAAAAAATAGAATAAAATGTGGACATGCAGTGCTCAAAGCAAAATGTTTGAATGTTTCACACTGAGTTAATAAAAATCAGTAAATATATCATTTTTATGTTGATCAAAATGTTGCTTATCTAATAACATATTCATATATTAAGTACACCACAGTTAAACATTAATATTCCTGGATCAATCATAAAAAATAAATTGCAAACAGCACAAAGGCACAAGAAAATAACAATCATTTTACAAATTGTTAAAAAGGATAATTTCTAATAAAAAATATGCAATTCTGATGTATTTTTAAAATTTTTCCGCTAATTTAGAAAATATTTTTAAAATTTCTAGTTTAGTGCAAATATGTTTAGTTGAATTGCGTGTATACTGTGTGCTGGAAAGGAATAACGTGTATCTATTTTCATAGAAATTTTAACTTTATATAATTTCATTTCTCTTATGTATCTCAAAAGAATATACATTTATCTTTACAGATAAATTTAATATCCAGTATAAGGTAATTTCTTCCCATTCATCTGGTTAAAAAACCTTAACTTCATTGCTTAAGTTAGTTTTAAAAAAATTAAAAAATTTCTGTTATTGTTACAGCTATTTCACTGTACCCCACTGGTTAACAGCTACTATCTTTGAAAAAAGTGTTAAGAAATTGCTTTAAATAAACAGCATCTGAGTGCCCAAGAAAAAACTGAAAATCTATTCTTTGAATATGTAGAACTACTTAAAAAATGAATTGCAAAATTCACTTTAAAGTACAAAGGAGAAATCTGAAGGAAATCTTTAAGTCCATATAAACATATAAAATATTTCTTTGCAATACTACCTGATACTATCATTTTAATTTATTATACATTTAGTCGTTTTTATTTTCATGTAACTTTGAATGAGGATAAAAATTTACTTAAAAATTATTTTTACAATCTACTGTCACTATAACTATAATAAAAATTATTATAAGAATCTATTGTCTAAAAATTATACTATAATAAAAATTATTATTATAATATACTGTCTGTATAAACTTAAACTTGTATACTATATACAGGGTGTTTCAAAACTAGAGAGGGACGTATGTGAGCAGTTTTTTATGGAAATATGTGTGAGAAAATGCAGCGTTGAGGCAGTAGATGACACTATTGAGTTCGGTGTACAGAAGCATTTCGCTGGCTTGAATCAACATGCATCGTCACATTAATGCAGAGCTTACCTACCTGCATTTCATATATGAGGCTGCACAAGAAAAATGAATCAGCTACATAAAGGATGTATATGGGATGATTAAGTATAGATATTAGCCAGATCGACGGATGTTAGAGAACCTTCGTCCATTACCCGATTTATGCAGGTGTGTGCGGGGCAATTGCCTCGGGTCCCCCTCTTTAGGGAGCCCCCATGAGAGTAATTAGGATAGTCACTAATATATGCCAAATGATTAAAATCAGCCAAAAAGGACAAAAATTAATATATTATCAAACATTTAGAAAGGAAAGTGTCGTCCTTCTTCCTTTCTTTCTTTCCATTTGTGAAGGTTGCCTATATTCCATGGTCCAAGGACATTTTTCAAGAATGCGGATGGCAATCGTGATCGGGAGAGGAAGATGGAGGTTGATCGTTCGATGATGCGTGTGTGACGCGCTCCAGCATAATTCTTTTATTCTTTGTGTAGTTTTTGTGTGTGTAATGTTCGTCCAGTGTTAGTTATATATATGTTTTTATATATATCAAGGCCTCTCGTTCCTTTAGAAGAAACAACAGTTCTCATATGCATACTCAACTTGATAAAATGGCGCAGCTCGCCATAGATGTCTACCATGTTTGTTTCAAGTTCTTTAGTTTCTTCAAGTTAGATTATTAAAATCGCCTATAACAAAAATTATATCAAGAAGATAGCTTCTTATTTTTTTTATGTGAAGACGAGAAATATTCAACAATGAATCCAGTTATTATCAAGGTAATTTTTTTTTTCTTTTTTTGAGTTTTGTCCCATCGAGAGCCATGTAAAATATATATTATTTAAATGGTTAAATATTTAAAGGGTATATGTGTGTTTTATATTATTACAGTAATAATACATATAAATAGTTGGAATACTTAAAAATTGATTGTAACAATAGTTGAAAAAAAATACGATATTTAATTCGGTAATTGTATATGGACGTAAATAATAGTGCTGTTACAATGTACATTTGTTAATATTAATAGAATGTTCAGATAGAACTGTCCTGTTATAAATAATTATATTGAGTGCGGGAAATAAAATTTTATTATTTAATAAATATTTCGAAAATACATGATATTATTGTGAGTTTGGTATTAAAAGAAAAAATGAACTTCAATTATTGTATTATAATCTTATAATAATAACCTTATAAACTTTCATTTGTTTAGAACACACGTAGTTAAAGAAAAGTATTTATCTAATTCTTGTTTGAAAAAAAAAGAAAAAAATATTTACTTGCAGTACATAATTTGAAAATAGCTCTTTTTAATTAAGAAGCTAAAAAAAAATAAATAAATAAATAAATAAATAAATAAATAAAAGCATTTGCAAATAATTTTTTTTTTATTATTCTGAAGGCGTATTATTTCAAGTATTCTGTGATTTTGAAATATTTTTACGAATTTAGATTAAATTATGAAATTATGTCAGATTATCGTCTGCTGTGACATCAGACGAAAAATGTGATAATTGATTATTCTTTATTTGATAATTTACAGATATATTTTTTTATTTGTTTATTTTTTTTTTAGTCAACTGAAAGTTAAACTATTTTGTTTGTTATTTTATTTTTCAATTTATTAAATGGAAGAAGAAAAGCACTGCGATTTGATTCGAGTTTCAAATTGCGATAAAGATATATGGTTATATCTTGAATATTGTTGCATTTAATTAAAGGGGTGTTGACGTAAAATTGTAATTTTTAAATATTTAGTTTCGTTTGAAATATAATTTAAGAAAAGTGGAAGTGTTTTAAAATTTAAAAATATATTGTAGTGTGTATATATATATATATTTTTTAAGGAGGTATTTAAAAGTAGTTTCGGAAAACTTTGACAAACATTTCTTTTTATTAGACCACAAATGTTTTAAATATTTTTAACTTGACAATTTGGTAAAAATATATTTTAATTATTGCGACAATTGTTTTGTTCATATATTTTATTTTTATTTATTGTGTTGCAAATGAGTTATACTTTATTTAGTAATGTAATATTAGTATTTAAATATCATAAAGTGCATTGAATATAATGGGTTATAAACAAAATGATGCTCAAGTTTACGTTAAATTTGGTTTAAGGCGTTCTTAGGGAAGGTTTCCTTCAGAATAGAAACACTGTTTAGTATTGTTATATTGTTGCGATTTTCTGAAATTTAATTTATCGAAAATGGCTTATTTAACTCAAGGTACTAGAAAGCAAGACTTACAGCAAGTGGCTATTGAGCTTGGTATTGAGGATGTGGAAAGGTTGAAAATTGCAGAACTGAAAAAGGCTATACTAGAAGTGGATGGGTACGAAGAGGATTTTGTTAAAGGGATTTTGAATTCCATAGTTGAAGATAGGAAAACGAAAGAAGCAGAAGAGAAAGAAGAAAAGCGACGTCAAGAAGAGAAAGAAGAAAAGCGACGTCAGGAAGAAAGGGAAGAAAAAATACGACAAGAAAAAAGGGAAGAGAGAATGGCTAGGGAAGCGAAAGAATATGAATTGAAATTAAAAAATTGGAACTATTACAGAAATTTTCAGAACAAAAAGATGAGTTAAAGGTTGATACAGTTTCGAAAATTCAACTGTCGCAGATTGTCTCGAAATTCGATGAAAAACGTGATGAAATGGGATTATTTTTGATAAACTTTGAAAGAAGAGCAGAAATGGCACAAGTACCAAAGAAGGATTGGGTAGCTTATCTGTTAGCCGTTTTACCGGTGGAGATTGCAAATATGCTAGCTAGAGAATCCCCAGAAGATGCAGTTAATTATGATTTCGTGAAAACTCTTATTTTAAAACGATACAAACTAAACAGTGAGAAATTAAAGCAGTGTTTTTACAGACATCACAAAACTCCTGACAAATCATGGAGAAACTATACTCAAGAGCTTTTAAGTTATTTCAATGAATGGATAACAGAATTAAACATTAACACTTTTGAGCAATTAAAAGACTTAATAGTAACAGAACAATTGAAATTTCGCGTACCTGTAGAAATAAAAGAACATTTTTTAGAAAATTGGCTTACATTTACAACGCCATTAGAACTAGCTGAAAAGCTTGATGATTATGAGAGCATTACAGACAGTTTTAGAAAAAATGAATTTCCAAAGAAGAATTTATCTAACCCTCGGAATAGAAGCTGGAATAATTCTAGTTTAGATTCAAAAAAAGATATGAGAGATAGTAAACCAAAATTTGAATTCAAGACAGAAGCATCTGTCGGTATGCAACGAGATAAAAGAGAGTTACGCACAAAATATGCCTGTTTTGCGTGTGGGAAAGAAGAGCATTTGAAGAAGGCCTGTCCCAAATTGAATACAGCAGGACAAAGCGGAGGAAAAGCTTCCAAAACTGATCTTGAGAAAAAGGGTATAAATGTAATTTGTTTGAATATGAATTTTCCGGTAGAAGAAACTGATGGGAGACTCCTTAAGGTAAATCTAGGAATCGGTAACCAGAAGTTTCAGGGAATCATTGATAGTGGTGCAGAGATTACAGTGCTACGGGAATCGATGGTGCCGGAAGAATATTTACAATCATGTGGGAAAATATTTTTGAGACCCGCAGTAGGGAGTCCTGTAGAAGCAAAGCTTGTTTCCGTTCCGCTCAGTCTTCGGACAGAAGATGAGGTCATTCCGTATGTACAAGTACAGGTTGCGGTAGTGGAAGGATTACACGAAGAAGCTTTGGTCACTCCCCAGGTTTTTACTCTGTTAAAAGAACAGCAAAAGCTGTATTTAGGGGATGAGGTAGATATCATCCCGGTTGAAAGAAATAAAGAAAAATCTGTATTCAATGTGGAGGGAAGGTCAAAGTGTCCAGAAGGGAATGTGAAAGCAAATCTAGGTGATGAAGATGAAGATTCAGAAACTTCAGATTTGGAACTAATTCCTACTCCGGTTGAGGCAGCTGTTTTGCCCAAACAGGTTGGCAACGAGGACCAGAAGGAAAAGTCTTCGGTTTCACAAGCGCAATTGTTACAAAAAGAGCAAATGGCTTGTTCTATACTAAGAAAATGCTTTGAAGATGCAAAGCGGCAGAAAAATTATTATTCGATCGAATATGGTTTATTGTCTCATAGATGTGAGATTGGAGAACAAAAATATGTTCAACTTGTTGTACCTGACTGTATAAGACAAGAAATATTAAGATTAGCGCATGAAACACCAACTGGTGGAAATTTAGCTGATAAGAAAACAAGAGTTAGAATTGCTATGTCGTTTTGGTGGAAAGGAATACCAAAAGTAAAACCACTATTCGCTGTTTGTCATGATTTTCAAGTACGCAGAAAAATAAAAACAATAGACAGAGTACCTATTCAAAAAAAATCTTCTGAATTGGAATCTGTGAGAAAAGAACTGGAAAATAAGAAATTAGAATTGAATGATTTGAAACATATGTATGGAATGTTGAATCAAAAGATGGAAGATATTCAGTCTAATAAAGAAAATCTTCAAAAAGAACTGACTTCTGAAACTGGAAAAAATCAACTTTTAAAAGAGAGTGTTCATTCTTTAGAAAAAGAAATTGAACAACTGAAAAACTATAAAGCATCTGGTGAAAAAAAGATTGAGAGTTATAAAACTGAGATTGATAAGCTAACTAAACACCTTGAAACCAATGAGAAAGAATATGCCACTTCAAGAAAGGAGATGGAGTCAATTCTAGATGAAAAATTGCAAAAAGAAACTAAAATTTACATTGACAAGATTAGTTTACCAGAAGAAGAAACAACTGCATTGAAAACAGTCAAATCTTCATTTCTGAAACATATAGATATGCTAGAAGAGAAATTATCTGAAAGTCAGGTGGAAAATAGCAAGTCTGAAAAAATAATTCATGACCAGTGTGAAACAATAACTACATTAAAATATGAAACTAAAATTCTTCGTAAAGAAATTGAACATCTTGAGGAAAAGGTTGCTGAATTAAAGGGGTCGAAAGAAGTTTCTGAAATGGAATTACAGAAAGAGATATTAAACTACAAAAAAGAAATTGAAGAGCAAAAAGGTGCTGCCACAGAGTTTTCAAATTTTAAATCGATTTATCAGAATGATCTAGTGAAAAAAGAGGAAAAAATAGTTTCCCTCGAACAAAGTCTAAGTATTGCTGATAAAAATTTGGAGTCACTCCAGAAAGATTTAAACTCCAAAGAAACTGTATTAAAAGAATTAGAAAAGGAAATTAATTCACTTAGACAAGAAGTTTTTAAGATAACTGAAGAACTACGAAAATCAGAGTCATCAACATTTGAATTGGAGAGAAAAGATTCTAGGTTAACTGATGAATTAAAAGTTAGCCAGGATAAAGGCGAGCAGTATTATTCTAGACTTGAAGAATTAGGAAAGAAAAGTGTCCTTTTCAAAATAGAAATTAAAGAACTTTTAAAATATAAAGAGAATTTAAGTGAATCATCTTCAAAAGTAATAGCATTACAAAAAGAACTAATAGCACTTATCGAAGAATATAGAGTGGTTTTTGATGAAGAAATGGAGAGAGCCGAAGTTGTTTCACATAGCATAAATTTGAAACCTGGTGTTACAAAAGATGAAAATCTTATTATCTGTGGAAAGGTAGATACTGTAGAAAATGAAGTTAATCAACTTAAAGAGTCAAAAAGGATTTTATTTGACACTATAAAGAAGTTGAAGGAAGAAATCAAAGAATGTAAAGAAGGCTTTGAAGAAAAAGTAGACAATTTCATGCAAGCTTCAGATAAGTTGACTGCAGATTTCTTGTTGACTGTTATTAATTATGAACAAGTTAAAGATGAATGCTTTATGATATTGAAAACAGATCTTGACGAAATGAAACATGAGATAATGAAAAAGAAAAACAAAGTAAGAAAACTAAAGACAGAAATAGAAGAAGATGATTTTTATGATTTTCCAGAAGATCCAATGGAATTAATAGTAAACATTGGAAAAAGACATTTAGTAATGAATTTGTTGGAAAATAATCTTAAAAATGCCAGACAACGATTTAAAAATCTGTATAACTTTAAAACCAGAAAAAAGTGGGAATGTAATATAACATGGTAGAATTTTGATTTATTCAATGATAAATATGTATTATTCAAAAGCATTTTTGTTAATGTATTTTACTTAAATATATATATATTTAGCTGTTCAAAAATATGTATATATATAATATATAAATTATATTTCTTGTATTATTTCATTATTATTGGTAGTTAAGGATATTTCTAATATGTATACGTATAATATTAATGTGTATTTGTATCTGTTATTTTTAGTATATAGTGTGTGAGAATATGAGAATTTTCATATATATATAAGCAGTTCAAGTAAATGCTCTCGATGGGACGAGGGATGGGAAAAAGGTATAGGACTTTCTAAGTAAGACTTTTTAGGTTGAACTCTAAAGTAAGACTTTTGGTAGAACTTTTAAGAGTAGTTCCACAGTGTGGGACACCGTCCAACATGTGGAAACTGGAGGGAAGTTGTGAAGGTTGCCTATATTCCATGGTCCAAGGACATTTTTCAAGAATGCGGATGGCAATCGTGATCGGGAGAGGAAGATGGAGGTTGATCGTTCGATGATGCGTGTGTGACGCGCTCTAGCATAATTCTTTTATTCTTTGTGTAGTTTTTTTGTGTGTAATGTTCGTCCAGTGTTAGTTATATAAATGTTTTTTATATATATCAAGGCCTCTCGTTCCTTTAGAAGAAACAACAGTTCTCATATGCATACTCAACTTGATACCATTATCTTACTCATCTATGTGAAAAACAAACTACATTGGAAAACTAATAATTAAAGCCTAATAATAACTTGGCCGAGAGATTTTGAACTTATCTTTTCTCCAGAAATGCAAGAAAGACAGATTAGTAATACAAATATCGTATAAACAGAATAAAGAACAGAGCGTAATTTTGAGGACATTAAAGAAATCAATAAAGAATACTGCCCAGTTAAACTGATGGCATTGAGCTCACAGGCTACAAATACTAATTGTACATTAAAGCCTTATAGTTTCAAGGGTTAATTCCGTTAAAAAATTAAGAAAGGGAAACAGCTCTCTTCTTTCCTCTTTTTTTATACTTAATCATTGAACCTCCTATACTATCAAAGACATGCTTTATCATATAAAAAATCTATATCCAAAATTCAGAGCAAATTAGATAATTCTTAATAAAAACCCATTTAGCATTTATATAATTTAAAAGGAGATCCCCCTCTTTTATACTTAACCATTAAACTTCCAAAACTATTCAGAGATTTGAACGAAATCTGAAAATTCTGCTTGAAAAACCCATTTATATAAATTAAGGGGGGAGGGGCATTAGAACCCCTGTTCCCCCTATTTATACTTATACAATGAACACCTAATAACAGTCACTGAATTGCCTCATCTGAATGATCCTAATCTAAATTTTGAGCGAAAACTTAATTCTGCATGAAAATCCCATTTATATCAACTAACGGGGGGGGGTTAGAACCCCTGTTCCCCCTATTTATACTTATTCAATGAACACCTAATAACAGTCACGGAATCGTCTCATCAGAATGATCCTAATCTAAATTTTGAACGAAAACTTAATTCTGCATGAAAATCCCATTTATATCAACTAACGGGGGGGGGATTAGAACCCCTGTTCCCCCTATTTATACTTATTCAATGAACACCTAATAACAGTCACGGAATCGTCTCATCAGAATGATCCTAATCTAAATTTTGAACGAAAACTTAATTCTGCATGAAAATCCCATTTATATCAACTAACGGGGGGGGGGGGGATTAGAGCCCCTGTTCCACCTATTTATACTTATTCAATGAACACCTAATAACAGTCACGGAATCGTCTCATCAGAATGATCCTAATCTAAATTTTGAACGAAAACTTAATTCTACATGAAAATCCCATTTATATCAACTAACGGGGGGGGGGGATTACAGCCCCTGTTCCCCCTATTTATACTTATTCAATGAACACCTAATAACAGTCACGGAATCGCCTTATCAGAATGATCCTAATCTAAATTTTAAACGAAAACTTAATTCTGCATGAAAATCCCATTTATATCAACTAACGGGGGGGGGGCATTAGAACCCCTGTTCCCCCTATTTATACTTATTCAATGAACACCTAATAACGGTCACGGAATCGCCTCATCAGAATGATCCTAATCTAAATTTTGAACGAAAACTTAATTCTGCATGAAAATCCCATTTCTATAAATTAAGGGAGGGGGGGGCATTAGAACCCCTGTCCCCCTATTTATACTTATTCAATGAACACCTAATAACAGTCACGGAATCGCCTCATCAGAATGATCCTAATCTAAATTTTGAACGAAAACTTAATTCTGCATGAAAATCCCATTTATATCAACTAACGGGGGGCATGAGCCCCCCGTTCCCCCTCTTATACATATCGAATGAACTCCAAAAACTAATCAGGGAAGCGCCTTGTCAGGATATACCTACATACAAAATTTCAAGTGGATCCGATATTTTTATCATGAGTTATCGCGTTACGCACATACGCACATACATACAGAACGGACGGGCACATAAGCTCTCAGGCTATGATAGCCTGTGAGCTAAAAAAGGATCCAAATATTATCATTATCAAGACAGACAAATCAAACAGAATTGCAGTTTTGGACAGATTAACTTACATTGATAAAATGAATACATGTATTGCTGATATGGGCTGTGAACTTCTGCAGGAAGATTTAAACAAGAAAATTTTTCGTAAAGTTGAAGAGTTAGTTCGCACTGGAAAATGGCCGGATAGTATGAAATCACTTATTAAGATCAATCATACTGGTGTTACTCCGATGTTGAATGGGAGACTGAAAAATCATAAGTCAGGTTTACCATTGAGACCCATAGTTTCCCGCTGTGTTGCATCCACATACTTTTAGGTAGATTTCGTATGAAATACTACCTATTGCAATCGCACCAGTTTATATCTATCTATCTACTTATCTATATATATATATATATATATATCTCACTTTTTTATGGACACGATAACTTCTATAATTCTTCACCAATCTCCACCAAACTGGTAGATAAAATCAAAGGGGATAAAATCTCGACTAAGTTCGTTAATGGGCAAAATCGGACTAAGGGGGACGGAATAGGGGGCGTTTTTGTGAAAACCGAAAAAACACCATAACTTCTTAATTAAAGTAGATATCGAATCGGTTTAAAGTTTATATTACTTCTTAAAAATGGGCCAAAAGTTTATGCGTGACAGATTTTTGATAAATTTAGAAATAAGCTCAAGGGGCGAAAAAAACAGGGGTTTTGAGAGAAAAAAATTCATAACTTCGTCAATTTTCAAGATATCAAGTCCAACTAAATTTTTTGTAAATGTTCTTAAAATTATCTAAAATTTTTGTATTTACAAGTGTTTGAAAGGACCAACTTTTACCGATGAAAAAAATTAAAAACGAAAAGAAAAAGAGCGGTGAAAAAAGAGAAAAATCCATAACTCCGCCAATTTTTAAGATATCAAATCTGATTAAATTTATTTTACATTTTCTCAAAAATATCTACAACTTTTATATTGACAAGTTTTTCATAGGACCAATTCGTATAGCAAAAAGAAATTAAACAAACATAGGAGTTGGAGTAAAAACCTCAAATCCAAACTGCTTATATTCTGACTCATTTTTAAATTCATTTTTGATTTTAAACGCATCCAAATGGTAGATCCTCTTATTTAGAAACTGTATAAAGTGACGCATTGGTCAATTTTCTGATAAAGACAAAATATATATCAAAAAAAGCTAGTATTTTGGACAGAATTTCCCAAAGTCATCGGGACTGAAAATTTAAGGAAGTATTCAAATAAGAAATTGCGTTTTATTCCTGACTCGTTTTTAAATCCATTTTTGTTCTCAAACGCATCCAATTTACAGATCCTCTTATTTAGGAACTATATAATGTGATGCATTGGTCAGTTTTTTGATAAAGACGAAATGTATTTCAAAAAAGGCTACCAAAAAGGGTATTTTGAACAGAATTTTCCGAAATCATCGTGACTGAAAATTTAAGGAAGTGTTCAAATAAGAAATTGCGTTTTTTTTCTGACTCGCTTTTAAATCCATTTTTGCTCTCAAACGCATCCAATTTACAGATCCTCTTATTTAGGAACCACATAATTTGATGCATTGATCGGTTTTTTGATAAAGACAGAATATATTTCGAAAAAGGCTACCAAAAAGGGTATTTTGAACAGAATTTCCCGAAGTCTTCGTGATTTGAAAATTTAAGGAAGTTTTCACATAGCAAATTGCGTTTTTTATCACTCGTTTTAAAATCAATTTTCGCTCTCAAACGCATCCAATTTACAGATCCTCTTATTTAGGAACTATATACTGTGACGCATTGGCCAGTTTTTTGATAAAGATAGAATTTATTTTTAAAAATGCTGTCAAAGTGAGTATTTCGCGCAAAATTTTCCGAAGCAATCATGATTAAAGAATTAAGGATGTATTCAAACAACAAATCGGTTATTTTATGACTCATTTTTAAATTCAACTTTTTTCTCAAATGCATTCAGCTGACCGTTTTTTGTTATTCAGGAACCGTATAATGTACTGTTTTGGTCGATTTTTTATTAAATTCAGAATTCATTTCAAAATATGTTGTCAAAATGGGCATTTGAGCTGAATTTTTATTAATAAATGTTTCAAAAACGGCCAAATGAAGTTATTCAACTGGGTTTATCTGTAATCATACATACATATATATATATATATATATATATATATTGTTGAAATGGGCACTTTTTGAAATCTACCTCCACCTATAGGCCCAGCCGACAGGGATTTTTTAGAAAAAGCTTTCGTGATCTTCTTGAAGTCGATACTTCCTGTATCAGAATTTTCAATTTTGTCTACAAGAAATTTTATTGATAAAGTTAAAGTAATTCCAGTTAATACGGACACCATTATGGCAAGTTTAGACGTAGTTTCATTATATCCTTCCATCAATATGCACGAAGTCATAGAATATATTAATTTGATATTAGATAAAAATTCAAATGTATTTCAAGCTATCAAAACCTCCCTTAAATCTGGCCTAAACCTAATAGTTTTCAGTAATATTTTCATTTTATTAAGCAGATAGAAAAGTGATTTTACTGACCGCAAGCAAAGCATACCTTTATTCTTTTTTTATTTATTTCTAGCAAGGGTGAAATACGCATCTTAATGAATTCTCTTTATCTGACAGCCGTTTTTCAGTAATAAAGCAGATGCTTGATATTTTTCTTTCTTTTCTGTTGAAGGAAAGTTATTGTGGGATCGAAAATAAACGTTAAGATAAAATAAATATTTAATTAAAGATTAGTTTTAATTTTAATTTAGAAAAACGTATAATTTAAGAAAACTATATGTGATTCTACATCACAAGCTGCATGGTGTGCCGATGGAGTCACCATTATCCGGTTTTTTTGCTGAATTCGCATTAAGACCACTAGAACAAAAAAAAAATTAATACGTTTAATTTGAAACCTGAATGTTGGTTCCGTTATGTTGATGATGTTTTCATCTTGTGGAACCGCAGTTTGGATGAATTATCTATTTTTCTACAAGATGTCAATAGATTAAGCAATAGTATTAATTTCACCCTTGAAGTTGAAGGAAATGCCTCCCTTCGATTTTTAGATGTTCAAATTAATAGATGCAATTCATGTTTAAAATTTTCAGTCTATAGAAAACCAATTAAAGATAATACAGTTATCCCGTTTTCAGCCAACATGCAAAATATCGAAATAAATCGAATACAAAATATCTGCATTCAGGTCATTTATTAAAAGAGCTTTTACGATTTGTTCGGATGACATATTAAATAAAGAACTTGAATTTATACAGAAAATAGCTTTTGACCATAGTTTTCCTGCAAAATTTGTAAATAAAATAGTTCAACAATACAATACTCCTCCCACATCTGGCCAATGACAGGATAAGCTTGCGGTTTACAAAAAATTTCATTATATCCCTTATATATTTGAAAAAGTAAAAAAGATCGCACAAAAACATAACATAAAACTTTTCGCCATTCCACCTCCATACCTCATTGACATCGTTACTGATAAGATCGACAAAATTCCAATAGATCAAAAATCTGGTATTTATGAAATCCCCATCACTTTATCAAATAATATTAAAAAAGTCTACATCGACATGACAACACGCAAACTTTTAACTAGAATTAAAGAGCATTGCTGAGATATTAAACAGTGGATAATCTTAGGAGTACATGTCGCGTAAGTCACATACTACGATTTTGGACACCAGTATTTTAGAACGAAAAAATTTGACTTACTTTATCAGAAATATTTCATCAATCGAATAAGGCCATGCAAGATTTTAAAAAATAATGGTGTCCAACGATTTAGCAGTTACTAGAAATGTGACTTACACGACAAGTTCTCATGGAAATACCCCAGTATAAACAGAATACTGCTCTTTCTCGCTTCTACTTGGCAAACAAGTGTCGCCGTATTAATTTTGATGAGGCCAAAATCATAGTCCCGTGCAATAACCCAACTGAAGGTAAAATAAGAGAATATGTCGAAATCATTGCACGAGAAAATAAACCTTGTAATGATAATTTTTCCTGCAATATACCAAAAATATGGCATAACATCATAAAATCTTAAAATTTTTATTTCGTTGCAATATTTTAATTTTTACTCACGTGGAAGTGGCAGCATTTTTAAACTTTTAATTCATTTCGATTTTAATTTATTAGAAATATTATCTCTCGATCAAGAAGCAAACTTAGTCCTTCGATTATCATATTTTCCTGAAGATGGCCGCAGAAAACGGCGCGAAACGTTGATATTTTTATTTTATTTTAATTGTACAAGTTGATATTAAAATTATTGTTTTGTACACCATTGAGCAATGTGTTGTATTTTTAATAAATACATTCTTAGTAGTAATAATTAAAGTTTTATTATAATAACAATTCTATCGTTTTCAAAACAAATTATTTATCAACGTTTTCCTCACAGCGTAGCAAGTTTAAACCATCAAATAATCTATAATTTTTTCCCTGCAATTATCCTGTTAGTATCTTTTCTTAAAAATATCACTATCTTTTGTGATACCATGTATACAGATGTGAACTGCATCGAGTACAAAACTCATATATACATGCACGTATGATACGTACGAAGTTTAATACTAGACACTTCCACATTCTTCACACACACACACAAAAATCTTTTGATAGACAAGGTGGCCCCTCCAGAATGATGTTTGCCCCGGGGCCCCCCATAGCCTTAGACGGGGCCTGTCTTCATCGGTAGTTTTGCGCTATTGGATTGTTTTATGCTTTGAGGCTTGGTAAAATTTTGAAAAATATATCGCAGAATTCTTGTAATGGAAGAAGCAGTGTCACCCGCAGTATAAAATAGTCTTTGAACAAGCTCGAGAGCTGTTCGGTGTTTCAAAATGTGTTATTTAGTGCTTTGGAATACATATCTAAAATTCTATTTTAGGCTCACAGTTGAAGCTGTCCGAAATTGTGTATTTAACTCCTTTCTTTAGATATATCTAATATTATAAGTTTTAGTGATTGTTTTTAAAAAGTAAAAAATATGTTCTCAAGATTTTTAGAACTTTTTAAGTTTTTTAGTACATATATATATGTGAGAGCGACCTTCTTACTTCTACAGCACGGCTGCTATGTCTCATTCCAAACTCCGACGATAAAGACAACATACTACAGCACGGCTGCTATATATCCCACGCAACTAGGTGAAAGCCGTGGCTAAGGGAAATAACTTAAGAACTAAAGTGAGGACAGCGTGAGCAGAACGATCACTGTTAAAACTAATGGTGACACATTGCACCTTTTAAGGGTGAAAGGCTTGTCTCACTGGTGACACCCCTAGAGGAGCTAAAATGGCACCCTTAACTAGGGTGAAAAGATGGCACCCCTAATCCAGGGTGTTTCAGGCGGTGAAAGGACGGCAACTCAGGGAAGAATAATGGCACCCCTTATCCACAGTGTTCAATAGGGTGAAAAGATGGCAGCACAGGGGAGAATAATGACACCCCTTATCCAGGGTGCCCCAGGAGGTGAAAGGATAGCATCTCAGGGGAGAGTAATGGCACCCCTTAACCAGGGTGCCCCAGGGGGTGAAAAGATGGCGCCTCAGGGGAGAGTAATGGCACCCCTTATCCAGGGTGCCCCAGAGGGTGAAAGGATCGCATCTGAGGGGAGAGTAATGGCACCCCTCATCCAGGATACCTTAAGGGGTGAAAGAATGGCATCTCAGGGGAGAATAATGATACCACTTATCCAGGGTTCCCCAGAGGGTGAACGGATGACACAGATAATCCAGTGTGCCCTGTGGCATCCTACAAGAAATAGCACTCACAATCTATGGCCCACAGTTGCAACCCCCTCCCCCCACCCCGCTTGTCAAGAAATTGTATTGGTTTGAATCATGAAATACAAAGTGTTTACCTATTTTTAAATTAAATTCTGCAGAGAAAATTATCATGATCAGTCAATATTTTGAGTCTTTTTTTTCTTTTAGATTGATGGAATATTATATTTGTAAACTCATTATCAGGTGTCGAAAGAAAAATTGTAGCATATTTTTGTAACTCAGAGAGGGATAATATGAACTACAAAAATAATCATAGAAGGCAGAGAATTCAAATTGTACTTTCATTTACATGGAGAGTATTTTAAGAAAAATTCAAAAATTTTAACTTTTATACAGTCTTTGCATTTCAAAATCACCAATCATAAGTCATCACTATTGCATTGTTAGTCATACCCAAAAGGGTTTTGTTAGAATAAATCGCAAAATTTACACAACCTCTACACCTATTTTCTGCCTCTAAAAATCACTGAGTTAGAGTCAAATGTTGTGACTTTGTCATGCAATTTGAAGCCTGATTTTCAAGTTTATGTTTTGAATTTCTTGTAAAATGAAATAAATCATGATTTTTGACTGTCTCTAACTCGGATGTTTGGATCAAACTTTTTGGGTATGTTTAAGAAAGGGCCAGTAACTATTTTTGTGATTGGGCATTTTTAGATGCAGGAACATTATAAAAATTTGATGCTTTTTGACTTTAAAGTAAGAGAAAGTACAAATTGAATTTTCTATCTTCATATGAATATTTTTATAATTTTCTTATAGTTTCAGAAGTAATTCGTAACCATCTTTTTTGACACATAGTATATTGCTTGACATATATTTTCATTATTTTATATACAGGGCAACTGAAAAGTATGGGGACACAGAAAAAAGCTATATCCTGTAAAATACATGCCATATTTTAATAAAAAAAAAGAACAGAAATAACAATATTTTAACAAATTGTTCACTGGCTTGATATTTATTTTTTACACAAGTTTGAAAACGAAAGATCACAGAATTGACAGTCCGCTGCAGATAATTCTGATTTAAATCATTCTATGCCTTGATAATTTCGCATCACATACAATACAAACTGGGGATTTTCTATTTCTAACTTTTCTACAGAAGTCAAATGAGTTAAGATCTGATTGTTCGAAGGCAATACACCTGTTATTAAATATCCACGCAGATGGGCGTTGAAGGTCAATGTTGTTTTTGCTCCATGTGAAGGCCCCAATACTGGTGGATGTTCCATTAAAATTATTTTGCTTCCATGAGGCCAACACTTAGTTGAACATATTAGTTGCTGATCATTTTGACGGTTGTGAACTTTTCGGAGGATTAAGATTTTCATATAATAGAAGAAATGCTACAAAATTTTAAAATAAGCATGTCTCAGGTTTTAATTGTGAAATGTCAAACAACCCACCAATATTTTTTCAGATACCCTGCTGTATCTAATTAAAAAAATGTAAAACACAAATTAGAAAAGAATATGTAATAAATGCTGTGTAACTTTTAAATTAGTAAGAATATTTCATATTCTTTAAAATTCTTCCAGAAAGTTAGCCATCAAGCTATGAAATAAATTATAGAAAATAAGTTCATTTTATAGTTGTGGTAAAATCACAGTTGAAATTGAGTTAAAAAAAAAAAAAAAAAAAAAAAAAAAAAAAAAAAAAAAAAAAAAAAAACATTTTTACAATATATGTAGTATTTACCTTTATAGTGAAATTATGCAAATCCTTATTTTATAGCATATATCCACACAGGATTAGAAATTAAGAATTGTATGTAAGGTGTCAAAATAATGCCTACAAATTTTTTTCGATGTGCCAACTGCATTTCATATTTTCTTATTTCTTTTCATAACCATGTTAATAGTAATAATATTGCATTGCATATTTAGTTTTAATGTATTGAAGGGAAGTGGAGAGGAAACTTTATATATTAAACACTTTTTCTTACTAAACAAAATAAAAACTGACTTTACATAAGTATGAAACCTGATTAAACTACAATATTTGGATTCTGAAAAAACTTATTCTTTTTATGAAGCTAATATGCATACAAAACAGATAATCAAGCAAATATGTCCACAGAAAGAAAATATGAGCTTTAGATATAACTAGGGATAAGCTAATTTTTAAAAAATCTGAGACTAATAGTACATCAGAAAATAAAAAGTTAGCAAATAAATGAATCTTTGATTGTCAATTATGGTGTGGCATTTAAAACATTTCCAAATCACACACACTTTTTTTTGTTTGTTTGAGGAAGGGAGAACAAAAATTTTAAAACAATTTTAATACAGTTTCTTATTTTAGGAACATATAAGGAGCAGAAATATCTCATAATAAAAGAAAATCTTGTTTACAGGGGTGTAATATCCAAGGACCAGTTTTATCAGTCATTGGTTAAAGTGAAGTTAACTTAGAGGTTATTGGCAGGTTCAAAATTTTTAAGACACGTGCTGATGTTCTGGTGCAGAGGGAGGGGTGTATGGTAAAATACAAATGAAAGCATTTGCTAAACAAAAATTAAAGAAATCTAGCTATCAAGATTTGACGACTAGGAATAATTTTTCTATAATTTAGTTTCATTTGACGACTAACGACTGCTGATTTCTAGTCCTGTATCCACATCAAAACACTTTCTGCCAAATTGTTTTTGTGTTTTGACTTATTGCATCTGAAATTTTAATCCAAAGAGTAATTATAATGAAAGGAATAAAACACTGAATTAAAAAAACAACCTTTTAGTTCAAATAATCTTTTTATTGTACACACTAAGAATGTATTAAATATTATTAAACAAAGACGTGACACTATGTGGAACTGATGCCACTAAGAAAGTTTTGAAGACGTAAGTATCTAATAAAAATGATAAAAATTTAAATTGGCTTTTGCTATAGTTAACGTTAAACAACCAAAATAATGCATACCACAAAGTAACTAAGCTTATAAAATTATCAGCTTTTGTAATTAACTGTTTATATAAAATTAATACATAGCATGAGTAATTTAACAAGTTGCTTGAGTTGTGGAGCACAATAACAGGTTGAAACACAGAAATTTCTGCATCTTCTTCGTGATAAAGAGTCGGAAACTTTTCTTGTATCAAACATGGTAATGTAAGTACTGTAAATGTAAGTTCACTATCTGAAATAATAATAATAACACATTAAGGAAAACACACAACAAGACAGTCCAATTAAAATGTATCATCAAAGTACAGCAAAAATGGTAGATGAACAAAAAAAGAATGAATAAATTTTAAATAAAATTTAAATTATAGCTCACAAGGCTATCAAAGCCTGGCAGCTAATGTGTCCGCAAGTTCTGTATGTAACGTGATAACTCTTTATATAAATATCAGATTTGGTTCAAATTTTATATGTAGGTTCATTTTGATAAGGTTCTTCACTGATTAGCATTGGAGGTTCATTGATTGAATATGAAGGGGGGAGAAGAGAGTGCTACCCCCCCTTAATTTATATAAATATGCAGAAATCATGCAGAATTATCAAATTTTCTTCAAATTTTGTTAATAGGTTCACTCTGATAAGGCACTTCCCTGATTAGTTTTAGGGGCTCATTGGTTAAGTATAAAGAGGGGTGGTAGTTAATCCACTGTCCAATAACTTACAGTTGATTTCTTTTATTTTTGGAAGGGCATTATTCTGTGAAATAAGAGTATAATATACAGTTGTATGTATAGCCTGCGAGCTCAATGCCATCAGTTTAACTGGGCACTTTCCTCTTTATTGCCTATTTTCGGACAGCACGAGAAAATTACATAACTCATACTTGTCATTCAGTTATTCTTTTCCTGTGTTATCATTAAGAGTTACAAACTATTTACATTATTAACCATATTTACAAAACATATTTTGCAACAGTGTCTATTCCAGATTAGCAACGAATTTTCCTAACATGTCCAGGTATTCCATACCAGTAATAATAATAAAAAAATAAGGAATTTTATTCAAATTTATTAGTACGCCCCTATTATGTATCCTATATTGGCACTAATCAATGAATATATGGACACAACCCCTCGTGTTTTTCCTTCATTTTGGGAATAACGAATTTTCAACGTATTCTATTGACAATTATTTTCAACATTTTCAAGATGTGATTTTGCGACTTTCACAAAAGTTGCTCTATACATTTGGCTAACATAATATGCAAATGAAATTTTGATATCTTTGACGCATGCGCAGTGAAAAATTATTTAGTAAAACTACTCAATATTCGAACAATTTTTATTATTTTTTAATTCTAATTACAGGGTATTATGTGCAATGTTGTTTGTCGCATTTTCTAAAAAGAATGTTACTTTATATTAAGAACTCTTCAAATTATAAGCAAAAATCTTGGGTAAATTTGAGACTGTATTTCGGATTAGTAGAAAACCTTAATTTTTCTACGACTATACATGCTATCGAAATAAAAATGAACACAGTTTATTACAATAAGCCACTTAATCATAATCTACAGTTTGAGCGCTTTTGCTACATTAGTTTTGACAGGGTAATCCAAAAGATATCCAAAAGGCATTCTTTTTTTTTAATTTGTTGACGGTCCCCTATTGGAGTTTCGGAATAAAATCTTGGAAATATATGACTTGTATTACGCTACCTGACCATTGATTATCGTCCACTTGCGATTTTAGACATTTTGGAAAATATCTAGAAAAATACATGAGGAATTATTCTGAAACTCTCAGTGTATAAACATAATAGGACAGGTCATATATCCGTGAAGATTTTTTCCAGAAACCTTACAGGAGATCGTCAACAAATTAAAAAATAATGAATATCTTTCGGATAACCCTGTCAAAACAAATGCAGCAGAAGCGCTCAAACTGTAGATTGTGATTATGTGGCTTATTGTTATAAACTATGTTCATTTTTATGTCGATAGCATCTATACTCGTAGAGAAATTAAGGTTTTTATAAAAATAGTCCCAAATTTTTCCAAGATTTTTGTTTATAATTTGCAGAGTTCTTATTATAAAATAATAATATTTTCTGAAAATCTGACAGACAACATTGCACATAATACCCTGTAATCAGAATTAAAAAATAATAAAAATTGTATGAAAGATGAGTAGGTTTACTAAATAATTTTTCACTACGCATGCGTCAACGATATCAAAATTTCATTTGCATATTATGTTGGCTAAATGTATAGAGCAACTTTTGTGAAAGTCGCAAAATCATAGCTTGAAAATTGTAGAAATAATGGTTAATATAATAAGTTGAAAATCCGTTGTTCCCAAAATGAAGCAAAAAAGGAGGGATTTTATCCAAATGTAGTAGTAAGTTCCGTATTGTGTATTCTATATTGACACTAATCAATGAATGCATGGATACAACCGCTCTTGTTTTTGCTTCATTTTGGAAATAACGGATATTTAAGTGATTCTATTGACGATTATTTTCAGAATTTTCAAGCTATGATTTTGCAACTTTCACAAAAGTTGCTCTATATATTTAGCTAACATAATATGAAAATGAAATTTTGATATCGTAGACGCATGCGCAGTGAAAAATTATTTAATAAACCTACTCATTTTTCATACAGTTTTTATTTTTTAATTCTGATTACAGGATTTTATGTGCAATGTTGTTTGTCACATTTTCAGAAAATATTATTATTTTATATTAAGAACTCTGCAAATTATAAGCAAAAATCTTGGAAAAATTGGAGAGTGTTTTTATAAAAACCTTAATTTCTCTACGAGTATACATGCTACCGAGATAAAAATGGATACATTTTATAACAATAAGCCACTTAATCACAATCTACAGTTTGAGCGATTTTGATGCATTAGTTTTGACAGAGTTACTTTGACAGAGTTACATTCATACTTTATTTAATTTGTTGGTGGTCCCCTATAGTTTCTGGAAAAAATCTTCACGGAAATATATGATCTGTACTATATTGTTTATACACTGATAGTTTCAGGATAATTCCTCATGTATTTTTCTAGATATTTTGCAAAATGTCTAAAATCGCAAGTGGACGATAATCAATGGCCAGGTAGTGTATTATATTTATACACTAAGATTTTCAGGATAATTCCTCGTACATTTTTCTAGATATTTAACAAAATGTCTAAAATCGCAAGTGGACGGTCATCTCTGGCCATATAGTGTATATCAGGAGCTTTAGGGAACTGGGTAATTCTTTATTTCCCCTTTTGCTATATGGGGGAAAGTCGGGTGGAATGGGACAGTAGGTTTTTCTTTTTGTGCAGTATTCTAAACATTTCATCGATCGCACACAAGATGAAGCAATGGTAATCCATTCTACAGTTTACAAAAAATATTGTTATGCATAGACTTGCAAATGTATGACAGAAAAAATTATTTTTAAAAATCCAATTTAAATTTCATTTATTTGCTTTCAATATATTAAAGGCTTGTTTATGTATAAATGTAATAGTTTTCCTATTTATGGAACATTATACTGTATATTACCCATAATTTAAACTTCGCCGAAAGCAGCATTTTTGTTTGAACAAGAAGTTTAACACAAATAAGGAAGTGGCGAGGAATGGGACATGCCAGAAAAGGGAGGAATGGGACGCGCCCAGTTCCTTTTATAAATTAATAATAATGTGAATTGCTAACATGCAAATATTTTTAGAGGATAATATATTAATTATAACATTGTTAATATATACAGGGTGTATCTAAACTACTGGGCAAAACTTTAAGGGGTGATAGTACACCTCAAGACAAATAATATTAAATGGGAAACTAAAGGTCCCAAACGTTTTCCGAATGAGATAGGCGCCATCAAAGTTTAGGGTCCAAAATTTGAAATGATTATAAAAAACGGAAAATTTGGTCGATTCGTTTGCGGTTTTCACGAAAACTATTCTTTATGTCAGTATTGTCTTGAAAATAAATTATAAAGAAAAATTTAAAAAAATGCCTATAGAGGGCGCTTTAGACTTTGGAGTAACGAACAACTATTTTTTACCGTTATTTTTTGCATCTCATTAATTTTTTTTAAAAAGTTTAGTCATAAACTTAAATTTTGAGCTCAAAATTTGTGGTTAATTAGCACAAACATGAACTGTGTTCAATGGGAGTGGGTAGGTTCAAATTTCAAATGATTATAAAAAACAGAAAAATTGGTCAAATGATTTGAAATTTTCCCTAAAATTATTCTTTATGTCGGTATTTTATTAAAAATGAATTATAAAGATAAATTAAAAAAAAAAATGCTGATAGAGGGCGCTTTAGACTTTGGAGTAACGAACAACTGTTTTTTACGTTATTTTTTGCATCTCATTAAATTTTTTTGAAGCTTAGACATAAACTTAAATTTTGTGCTGAAAATCTGAATCGTTGAGAGTGGTTAAGTAGCGCTAACTGATCTGTGTTCATTGGGGGTGGGAAGATTCAAATTTCAAATGATTATACAAAATGGAAAAATCGGTCTATTCGTTTGCGGTTTTCTCTAAAACCATTCTTTATGTCAGTATTTCTTTCAAAATAAATTTTAAAAATAAATTTCAAAAAGTTCCGTTAGAGGGCGCCTTAAACTTTAGAGTAAGCAACAACAATTCTTAACTATAATTTTTTGTATCTAATTAAATGCTTGTAAAAGCTTAGATTTAAATTTTAAGCTCAAATTCTGATTTGTTGGGAGGGGTTAAGAAGCGGAAACTGAACTGTGTTCAGGAGTTGAAATGTTACCGTGCCCACAAGCCGGTGCCTGCGAGCACAGTTCAATTTTTCGCTACTTAATTACTCACAACGATTCATATATTGAGCTCAAAATTTAGTCTAAGCTTTTAAAACATTTATTTAGATATAAAAAAAAAATAACGATAAAAAATAGTTGTTGATTACTCTAAAGTTTGAGGCGCCCTCTAACGGAATTTTTAAAAAATTTAGCTTTAAAATTTTTTTTCAAGGAAATACTGACCTAAAGAATGGTTTTAGAGAAAACCGCAAACGAATCGACCAATTTTTCCGTTTTTTATAATCATTTGAAATTTGAACCTCCCCACCCCCATTGAACAAAGTTCAGTTTGCGCTACTTAACCACTTTCAACGATTCAGATATTCAGCTCAAAATTTAAGTTTATGTCTAAGCTTCTAAAAAATTTTCATGAGATGCAAAAAATAACGGTAAAAAATAGTTGTACGTTACTCCAAAGTCTAAAGCGCCCTCTATCGACATTTTTTGAAATTTATCTGTGTAATTTGTTTTCAAGACAATACTGACATAAAGAATAATTTTAGTGAAAACCGCAAATCATTTGACCAATTTTTCTGTTTTTTATAATCATTTGAAATTTGAACCTACCCACTCCCATTGAACACAGTTCAGTTTGCGCTACTTAACCACAGATTTTGAGCTCAAAATTTAAGTTTATGGCTAAACTTCTAATAAAATTAAGGAGATGCAAAAAATAATGGTAAAAAATAGTTGTTCGTTACTCCAAAGTCTAAAGCGCCCTCTATTGGCATTTTTTAAAATTAATCTTTATAATTTATTTTCAAGACAATACTGACATCAAGAATAGTTTTCGTGAAATCCGCAAACGAATCGACGAATTTTTCCGTTTTTTATAATCATTTCAAATTTTGGACCCTAAACTTTGATGGTGCCTATCTCCTTTGGAAGACATTTGGGACCCTTAGTTTCTCATTTAATATTATTTGTCTTGATGTGTACTATCACCCCTTAAAGTTTTGCCCAGTAGTTTAGATACACCCTGTATATTCATACTTCAAAATGTAAATAAATTGGTGATTATTTAAGGCGCAACGCTAGGCACAGAAAAAGACCCGGATGATAATGCAAAGTCTATGGGGGCGTTCTTTTCAAATATTTCGCCCAAATTTTAATATTTTTACGTAATTGTTTTGCACAAGATTGCTGAGGGCGATCCGCAACCAGCGTAGTTTTTACTTTTTCAGTTTTGGTTTCAGATTTTTTTTTTTTTTTAATTACTTTAACTTACGAAATCGGTTTAAACTGGTTCTGAAATTGAAACTATCGTTATACAAAAAATATAAAAGCAAAATCGAAAAAAAAAAAAAATAAAAACTATTCCTGTTATGGATCACCCTCAGCTGTTTTGTTCAAAAAAAAATCATGTAAAAATATTAAAATTTGAGTTAGGTATTTGAAAAGAACGCTCCTATAGACTTTTACATTATCATCCGGATCTCTTTCTGTGCCTAGTGTGGGGCCTTAATGACCTAGTGTGGGGCCCTAAGACAGAGAATCCTGAATTTTCATTCCAGTCATGAAGATACTGGAATTTTATATTGTGGCATATACATTATCAACTTACAACCTTTGTTTGATTGTTTATCTTACCGACACTATAGGTTATTTTGTGCCTTATGGCTTTTTTTATTATTATTGCTGTCCCATAACTCTTAATGAGGAGGTATGAGACACATTTTGAAACTTACGTTCTCTTTAAAATAAAATAGTATTTGCACGTTATGTTTCTATATTGTTCAGGGGGATTAAAAAGTGTTTTACCTTGCATCCTATAAATTGAAATTTTTCTTTTTGTATATAAAAAATAATCTTACTTTTGTAAAAAAAGTCCCCCCCCCCACTCGCCCCTATATAGATATTATATATTAATACACCATTTACATGAAAAGAGAATTTTTATCAATAGTATTAAAATACAGTTTAAGGGCTAACAGTTTATTGTATATCCTAGGATTTTTACCGCCTTCTCTCCAGGTTTTTACCGGTAAAAAGCCAACCCTGTTTATTGGTCTTGTTTCAGAACGGGTGGAATGAAAGATTGTTAAAAATTATATCATTAGAAAAATGTTTAAGATTTATAAATGACAGTGCAAAAATCGCCTTTAAAACACGAGATCTTCATCACCTGCGGAAAAATTTCACATTTGTGTAAAATTACGATATAAGTTTTTATTCATTGTTATATTTTTTGAACACACACTATTTCTGTAAACTATTCTGAAAGTTCAGTGGAGTAAATACAGATTGTTTTCCTTTTATAATTTGAATGTTCATGACTAAAAATTTGTCATATCGGATGATGTTGATGATTGAGAAATGGGGGGGGGGGGGACTGATTACGCTCTAATCAAACTTAAATTACTATTATTGAAAAAAATATATATATTATTTTATTTAACTATAAAATTCTGCTACTAAATAAGGTTTAATGCGATATTATTTTATTTAACTATAAAATTCTGCTACTAAATAAGGTTTAATGCGAAAGAATACTTTCGAAAAAAATGGGTGTAAATCTGCATAGCCGATAATCAGATCATAAGGTATATTCATTTCAATTCCTTAACATTTTCTCACCTTTTTGAAAGAAAATGAAACCAAAAGTATGAAAATATGAAGAATCGGGAGTAAGAAAACATAATGGTAAACCGAAGATACCGATAAATTCGGCTTTTTAGGCATTTCCCACCAAGGTATGACTTGGATGATTAATAACGTTTTAATATGCAAATCGAGGTTTTATCCGTGATTTTTATTTTTAAATGAGACTAAATGATTGTCCGTGCTACCGCCCCCCCCCCCCCCACGATCTAATCTTATTATGAAGATTATTTTGGAAATAATGGTGGTTAATAAGGAAAATATTAATAATGAAAACCCTGTAAATAAGTTTTGATTACTTTAAGATTTGCAAGTATTCAATTGTCTTAATTGTCTTACCCCCCCTCTCAAATAAAGACAAATCAGGTATACTGAAACAATATTAGAGAAGTTACGCGAGGCTGCAATATGGTGTAAATTAGCCTTTACAGGAGGGGTTCTTATAGCATTTATCCGACAATATATGCAAAGCCGGCCAGATTCTGTCCGAGTTCCCGTGTAAAGGTTAAAATTAAAGCTTCGCGAATAAAATTAATTGCTTTTAACTGTATATAGACGCAAAAACATATTTTAACCTTAACTGCTCTGACAAAAATTTTTACATAACTACTGTGACCTGTCTGTCAGACCATTTTATCTGAAGATGAATAAAATGTTTCATTAATTCTCAGAATACTATCTATGTATTAAACTTTATGTACAAGAATATTATAAATCAAATTCAGCTATTCAAAAGTATTTAGAGGTAGTAATAAGACTCCAAACTAAAAAAAATTGACCAGTATCGATAGTTAAACTAAAAATTACAAGTTAAACTGTGAAACTTGAAAAACTCACGGTGTCTGAGACCACTAACAGCAGTTAAGGGTTAAATCTAAACAGTTGAATTTAAACACAAGGTAAAATGGTCATAGAATATTCCGATTGCAACAAGATTCGTCTATAATAACTGATTTGTAATGAAAAAATATGTAAATATTTTTACAATCTTTCATTTCGCTCTTTCTAATTGTGCGTCCTTAGGATTCCCGTGCCTAGAGCAGTTTGCTCCAATTGCTCCTCGGTAGCTAAGGCCTCGATAAATCATTTAAAAATATTGACATGTAAACGAGAAATTGTAAAATAACTGCCTCATAGGTTTAACATTAGCAAGCGGGTATTTTGGTGAGAGTGTAGCTTGTAGCTTCACATAATAAACTTACCAATCAATCATACTAACAAAAAAATCTAATTTACTGTTTTCTTATGACATCACATATAGAGATGTACGATAAATTAACGCAACAATAAAATAAAATAAAATAAATCTTACTTTTAATCAGACTTTGCCCGGTTCACTGGTCGCGCAAATCGGATCATTAAGTCCTCATTGTTGTTTTATTGTAGCTCAGTGGTTAGTCCTCAATTAATATAGCCAATTTACACACCGCCATGTTTTGCTTTGCTCACACACGTAAACTTTACTTGCCGACACCGAAAGCAGAAAGACACACGTCATAGCGCATGCGCAAGTAGCCAGTCACCCGAAGAGGTGGTACATTGCTACTAATAAGAAGTGCATGGCACCTTATTTAGCTCCCATCATCCAGGAACAGATCTGTCGTCACCCCAACCACATATTCAAGCTCCTATGACACCCTAGGGTTCCAAATGGCACCGCCTTTTCACCTCCGGGTCCCAAATGGCACCGGTTTGTCACCTTTATTTTTAACAGTGATGGTTGTCGTTTGGAGAGAACGACACAGAATGACAAATCCAGATATGATGAAATGTTAAAATGCGATATTTGAAATGTCTGTAATTTATTTGTAAATAGATTTATGTAAATAAGATTCTTTTTTGTAAATATTTAATAGTTAATAGAAGTTCTAAAATATTAACTTTGTCAGAATCGACTTTATGTCTCTCAGTTTACTTATGATTTCAAGAACTTAAGATTCTACAAAATGGTGTCAGACGCGGCACGAAAGACTCACGTTCACAAAGAATTGGAAATGCTTTCTGAATATCGTGGAAGCTGTAAAATGCTGTGATGAAAGTGCTATCAAAATGTGTAAAGCTGGACATCTAATTATGAAGTGAATTTATTATTTTATTTTCTTTTTCAATCATGTCGAAACTCATTAATTTCAAGGAATTCCGTTGAAAGCGGAGAAGTCATCTAGTATTAAGACATTGCATAAATTAATTTTTGGAGAAATCTGGGACAGAAATAATAGATGTAGAATTCGAAATTTTACTAGGTTTGCGTTTGAAGTAGATTCCTATAATATCAATAAAAATTGAAAGATATCAAAGATAATTTTTCTGTAAACGTTTTAATAACCATTTGCAATGTTTTATGTATAAATAATTCGGGAACTTTTGATGAAATTGCTGCCAGAATAATTTCTAGTTTATGTGACTTTAGTGTTTTGAAAATTAATATTATGCCTGATGAATGACTCTTAGTGATGACGAGAGCGGCGATGAATTTAACGAAGATTCAAATAAAACTAGACATATTTCAAATATTTTTGAGAATAATGTGAGAAATGATTCTGGTAGTTCTAGTTGTGAAAGTAATGAAAATTAGAAAATTCTCAATCCTGATTATGTTATTAAATCTGCTTTTCTATTAATGACATTGAAAATATGATTACGATTTTTGAGGGTACTGAATTTTAGAATGGTCAAAAGTGGCTTGCCGATTTTGAAGATATTGTTTCATTATTTAATGTTAGTGATTTGCACAAATTGATTTTGGCTAAACGCCGTATGACAGACAAAGCTAAATTGTTTATTGAAAGTGAAACAAAAATTAATTCGCGGTCTAAATTGAAATCATTACTTATTTCTGAATTCTGTCGCTCACACGACAAGCGTTTCACCTCTAGGAGTGCCATATGCAACTTGTGCTTTTACAAAGTTAGTAGAATGAACGTTAGATCTCTGAAGAAGTTGTATCTGAAATTCAAATAACAAGAAATAAGAGAAAAACTTTTTCTTCCAAATCATTTGTAGTGCTTTTTTCTTTCCTTAAAGAACGTCTTGCTCAATATATTTTCCACTAAATACTGTGATATTAATTCAGTTGGCGAAATTTTTGTGTGCTCTGAAAGTGGTTGCGTCCATTTGCTCAAATTTGATAAAGTATTTGCTTTCATGAGGATTCTTGAATTCCATATAGATAGATTGAACAGGAAATTGCTTTTAAATTTACATAAAATTGACATAAAAAAATAATTTGAGATTCTTAAAAATGCCTTGAAATGCTTTATGAAACCTTCGTAAAAATGTTCTTTTAAAATTTCCTTAAAAAAAAAAAAAAAAAAAAAAAAAAAAAAAAAAAAAAGCATTTACAGCATATAATGCATGAACGTGAGCAGATTAGCGCCGGTTGGTTTTGTTCTGAGGATCTCGTGATCAGGAAGAAAGAACGTTAGCGTCAAGCAAAAGGCCAAGCCATTACCTTCAGCTAGTAACTTGCTTAATACTGATCGAGATCGCTACAAGAGTATCCCGCCAGTGAGAAAGACGTATTTCTGACGTCTGACGAGCGATATGCACTCGTGAATGAATGCTGTCGTACGCATAGTGTGACGGGTGAACAGGCTTTGCGTTGAGAGATTTTGTGTGGTACTACTATCTGTTGATGATGAGGTGAGTTGATTGCTGTGCGTTGGATGTTGATGAGGGTTGCGTGGTTGTCCGGGTCACCAATGAGGAGATTGGCGCCAGTTGGTTTTGATCTGAAGATCTCGTGATCAGGAAGCAAGAACGTTAGCGTCAAGCAAAAGGGCAAGCCAGTTACTTTCAGCTAGTAACTGGCTTTATACTGATCGAGATCGCTACAAATGCAATGATTTTACAGTTATTTTTAGTCTTTAGATAATGATAGAGATACAGTATTTAAAATATCACGTTTAATGCAGCACAGTATCAAAAATAACACTTAAATATTACTAGGCGATGTTGATATAAAAACAGGTGGTTTTCTATATGGGAATATGATATCAAAACATACATATTTTTTTATGCTGAATTAATTTACATTCGAGCAATTCGGTATAGTTTCAGTTTAAAGTATGTTTTTTCCTCTTTCTGCTGTTGTCTTAAAATATTTAATTACATAAATTAAATTGATGTGTACCTAACGACTAACTAAACTCAAATCATTCTGCATAAAATGTATGATAAAAGAAACTCACAAGATTTCTTAAACCATAGTATATAACGAAAAAATTTAGATTTATATTTTTTTAACAAAATCTGAATAATAGGAGAATTCAAGTAATAAAAAATATGTAATGCACTGCGTTGCAAAATATTGCAATTTTTATCGAAAGTGTTTTTGTAGAATAAGTGATTTTTTGTTAAGAAACTAAGCTATATCAAAGTATCCAAAATTCGCATTTTGTATTTTAAATACTTCCTAACATTTATCTAGTGTAAGGGAAAGAATTTAACAATTCTTTAGTAGTAAGCTTCCTGACAAATAAAGCATAGAAGAAGCACCACTTCGGCGATTTACGCAAAGGTTTAATCTGCAACAACTTATGTCAAGTACTCATAGAATCTGAAGTTTGATAAAAAATTGCGCATTAGTTTTTAGATATAGCCATTGCGAAAAATCTTTTAAAAATCCGGATAGAAGTGTCATCTGTTGAACGATTAACTCTAAAATCTAAACAGCACTAGTTTTTATTGTGGACTAACCGAATTTGAAGTATCAAAAATTATGTACAACGTTAATTTGTTCTTGAAAGGTTATCCAAAGTTATGCATGAAATTAATTTCTTTTGAATTACATATAGGTATAATGTCTATATTTACTGTTTTTTTTTAAACTTCTATCTCTATTTTTAAGTATAATACATGGTGTTAAATATTTTGCAAAAACTATTTCATTTTCTTTGCCGAGATGTTCCATGAGCCCTTAAAATATATCTTCCATGTAGCACTCGTATTCATTTTTCGTTGCAAAAATTTCGTAAAATCGCAATTGCATAAAATTTTTATAATTCTGCAAAATGAAAAGTTTGTTCAATGGAATATAATGATAAAAAATGGTTAAATGTAAAATAAATAAATAAAGATAAATCTAAAGAATTTGAGGCTTTTTTCATTCTGAAATATCGTGCTCGTTCTCTAGCTTTTGTATATTTCTCTTGAATATGTAGAATGAACTTTATTAGATCTCTGGGTAAGTTGTCTCTCAAATTCAAATAATAGAAAATAAGAGGGAGATTTTTTCTTTCAAATTATTTGTGCTAGTTTTTTCCTGTCTTTAAATGAACATTTTGCTCAACATACACTCCACTTAAACACTGTGTTATTTATTCGGCAGAATTATTGTGTGCTGTAAAAGTGATTGCGTCCATTTGCTCAGATTTTATCAAGTATTTGCTTTCCCAAGGAACCCTGAATTCTATACAGAAAGACTGAACTGGAAGCAACTTTCACATTGAAAATACTTTAGATTAAAAATAGTTTGGAATTCTTTAAAACGGCTTGAAATGCTTTATGAAACTTTTGTAAAAACTTTCTTTTTTAAGTATTTAAAGCATATAATTCATGAATGCAAATTGCAATTTTTGTAGTCTTCTGATAATGATAGGAATAAAGTAACTGAAATAAGAATGCATTTCTTGACAGTGCCAAACAGAACGTTGCAAATTTTATAGAAGATGCTGATGTAACAAAAGTAATTTTCTCTCTGAAGATAGGATTTAAAAATCTGTATAATTTTTTTTCGATGCTAAACTAATTTACATTCAAGCCATTCGGGATAGTTTCAATTTTAAAGTACCCTTTTTCTCCTTCTGTTTCTTGCTTGAATTTTTAACTTGATAAAATAAATTCCTGTGTACTTAAAAATTGAATAACCTCAATATCTCGGTTTTTATAGAGCATTTCTTATTTCTACAATACTTGACTTCAATTTAAGAAGAATGGATAAAATTTTATTTGTAAATTCAATTCACTTTATGGAATAGTATGATAAAAGAAACTTACTTAAAAGATTTTTTACAATATAATATAGTTTGAAAAAATTAGATGTACATTTTGAACAACATCTGAATAATAGAAGAATTGGAGTAACGAAAAATAAGTACTGCAGTGCATCGAAGAATATTGGAACATTTATAATAAGTGTGTAAAGAATCTATAACTCCGTCATAGAAAGTCTCTAGTTTTTTTTATGCGATTTTAGACATTTTATTGAATATCAAGAAATATGGATAAAGAATTATTCTGAAACTCCAGGCGTGTAAACAAAATAGTACAGGTCATAAATTTTTGCGAAGATTTGATCTCGAAATCCCACAGGGAACGGTCAAAAATATGGAAAAAAACCTAAGACCTTTTGGATAACCCTGCAAAACTAATGAAGCAAAAGCGTTCAAACTGCAGATTATGATGTTAAGAGGTTTATTGTAATAAAATCTGTTTATTTTCATGCGGATAGCATGTATACTCGTAGAAAAATTAAGGTTTTTACAAAACCAGTCCAAAATTTTCCAAGTTTTTTACTTATAATTTGTAGAATTCTTAATATAAAAAAATATTCTTTTCAGAAAATATTACAATCAACATCGTACATAACACTTTGTAATCAAAATTAAAAAAATATTAATAATTGTATGAAAAATGATCAAGTTTACTAAATAAATTGTGCATGCATTAAATCCATAAAAATTTCATTTGCACATTGTGTTAAACAAATGTACAGAGCAACTTTTGTTAAAGTTTCAATATCATAGCTTGAAAATTCTGAAAATTATCTGCGATAGAATAAGATCAAAATCCTTTATTTCCAAAATCAAGCAAAAATTTGAGGAGCTGTATCCATATGTATTAGTAAGTGCAATATTGCGTAGACACTAATCAATGGAATATGGATACAGCCCCTCATCTTTTTGCTGTTTTGTTTGTTGTAATTTTTTCTAAACTGAGGCACTATCATTCATAGATAATCATTGTATCTGTTTTAAATTAATTTTCAGTCAAGCCATTTGCGGTATTTTCAGTCTTAAAACGTACTTTGCTCCACTTGCATTTTGCTTAGGAAATATTTTGTTTATAAATAAAAATTGTTAATAAAGAAAAAATAAAATCATTTGTTCTGACTGAATCTATTTGCTAAAAATTTATCCAGCATTTACGTTTCATTGGATGCTTAATATTATTTCAGAAACTATAGACTAGTAATTCAGAAAATATAGTTTTTAACTTAAATATCTTTGTGCATAATGTTTCATTAAAAAAAAATGTAAAAACGCTTTTTTAAATGTAGTACACTTTGCTAGAAATTCAGATGTACAATTTTGTGCAATCCTTGAAAAAGAGATAATTCTAGTGTCAATGCATAGTATTTATTGCAGTGTTATGCAGAATATTTTAACTTTTAAAGAAAATGTTAATATTAAAACTAGTGATGTTTATTAAAAAACTAAGGCACTATGACTTATAAATTATCTCTGTATCGGTTTTAAATAAATTTTTCTCCAAATCATTTGCAGCGGTATTTTCAGTCTTAAAACGCATTTTACTCTACTTGACATTTTTCTTTAAAAATATTCTGTTTATTTTGTTGAAGAAAAAAATTCCTTGTGTGCTCTGCCTGAATCTATTTGCTAAGATTTTATCCAGTATTTACTTTTCTTTGGACGCTTAATATCGTTTCAGAAAATATAGACGAGAAACGGTTTTTAAATTGAACTGTTTTTGTATGCAACCTTACAGTTTTTGATTAAAAAAAAATATTTTCGTCAAAAATGTTTTTAAAATACGAAATTATGAATTGACTGTAAAAGAATTCATATATACACTTTTCCACACCATTTTATTTTTAAAATGATTTTAATAATCTAAACGTGTTATGCATATCAGCGATACACTATATGTCCAATGATGACCGATCAATTGTGATTTTAGACGTTTTGTTAAATATAGTGAAAAATAAATCAGGAATTATCGCGTAATTCCAGGTGTGTAAGCAGAATGATATGTGTCATATGTTTCAGTGAAGATTTTTCCCCCGAAGCCCCATATTGGACCGTCAACAAATTGAAAAATAACGAATATCTTCTGGATAATCCTATAAAAATTAATGTAACAAAAGCGTTCAAACTTAACAACATGAAATTCAAGAGGTCCATTGCAATAAACTGTATTCATTTTTATGAAGATAGCATATATATTCGAAAAATATCAGGTTTTTATAAAAACAACCCCAAATTTCACCAAGTTTTTTGCTTATAATTTGCAGAGTTTTTAATATAAAAAATATTCTATCACAAACAACATAGGAAACACTTACCATAATAAGGTCAATAATATGGTCAAATATGTTTCTTGATGCATCCATAAAAAATAATTTTTTTAAGCATTCAGATGACTGGAGAATTCGCCACAAATTTTTAATAGTGTAAAACTTTCTGAAAATACCATTGAGTAAAAAATCAGATGTACAGTTTTTAACCATATTTTATTAAAATATAATAATATATAATAAACCAGCCGCCCTTGGCGACCAGTTTGGTCTCACTTGAATGTATACTAAGCATTAAGTCAAATTGGTTTTATTCATAATTTATTTTAATTGCTCATTTTTGTGCCAAATTAGAAAATTCTGCTAAAGAAATAGAAACAGATGCCATATACGCAACACATTGGCGTGATTGCAATTATATGCGCCTATTATCATATAAATATGAAATGAATCGTACTCAAAAATGTGCATTCGTTAAACTTCAGACAACGAGATAATATTTAAACATCACTAATTGTATTTGGATAACTACGATTAATGTTATTAAGATAAAAGTAATTTTGTAAAACGGAAGAAAATTCGGTCCGGAAAGGGTTAACAATATTTTATTAAAATTAAGTAAATTAGAATGTAGTAATGATTATCGAAAAAAAAAGGAAGTTATGCAGTGCATTGATATGCGGAATATTGAAAATTTTAAATAATGCAGTGATGTGAAACAAAGGATGTTACGTTATGTATAAATAAAATCTAGTGTATTTTATTTTAAACCATTTGTAGTATTTTCAACTTGAAAACATATTTTGCTTTTTACTCAAAAGCTGTTTGGGAAAGAAAAAATCTTGTGCTCTACCTGAGTGTATTTTCTCCTGTTTCATCAGATGTTTGTTTTACTTTGATTGTATAGTTTCATTTCAGAAAAAAAAATAGACAGGCAATATTTTTTAAATTGAAATTTCTTTAGATATAACACTATGTTGTGTGATAAAAGAAACCTTCTTTAAAGAAACTTTATTAAAATATTATTATACATAATACACTTTGAAAAACCTGAGGTGTACAAAATTTGACAATATTTGATTAGAAGGAAAATGGCACTAGTTAAAATGGCACAAGTGATACACTGTAAAAAAAAAGTTAAAATTACAGAAAAAAACTGCTGGCAGCAACGTTTTCAGCTGTTTTTGCCGTAAAAATTGCAGTAAAATTAAATGCAATAAAAAAATACATCTAATTTTACTTCAATTTTTCAGCAAAAAATGCTGGAAACATTGCGGGTAGCAGTTTTTGCCGTAAATTTAACAGATTTTTTTTTTACTTTCTCTTGGAAGCCCGATTTCAACCAAAAAATCATAAACGGCTATATGCAAATATGTGGGATTTTAAGAAAAATGTTTGAATCTTTTAATGTACTAAAAAAAAGCCACCAGTTTTTGTTGTAAAAATTACAGTAAAATTAGATGCAATAAAAATATTTACATCTATTTTTACTGCAATTTTACTGCAAAAACTGTTTGCAACGTTGACGCCAGCAGTTGTTGTCATAAATTTAAAGGATCGTTTTACAGTGTGGCTATTGTTGACAATAAAATATGCAATGAAAATATTTTTAAATCAATTTTCAACATGTAGACGGCAGAAATAATGTCATTTAAGAATAAAGATATAATTATTTTTTAAATTGTTGGAACATGTGCTTTTTATTTTATTTGATAGTTTTAGAAATAGTCTACTTTTTCTGCAGTTACCAAGTAAAATTTATTCCTTTTCATATATATTTTTAAATTCTTGTGCTTATTACTGCACAATTTTATCAAGGAAGTTTTTTTACGATGCTCGTGTTGCTTAAGCAGGCATTTTAAGCTTTTTCTTTGCGGACTTTTATTCGCAGAATTTTATCGCATAAAATAATCGTGATTTAGCTAAAGGCTTCACCTTGTAATTTATTTCATAGAGTAATTAATTATTTAAAAGCAATAGAAATCAATCTCTTTTCTCAAAATATCAGTTCTTTTCAATTTGTCTGTTTGCAGTTGAAAATCAGAAAACATTTTATGCATCTCATTTGCGGATTTTGTACTTGAAAATTTGTGTGTTAAGACAATGGTGAAATATCTTCACGATTTCTCTCATAATTACTTTTTTGGCGTAATTAATCATTTAAAAGCAGTAGCAATCAACTAGCTTTTAAAAAAAATCTTTTTAAATTTATTTGTCCGTAGAAGTTCTAAATTATTGATCAGAAAACCGATCAGAAGTTGTAAACTGTTGTTAATGCAAACTTTTTACGTTTTCCTTTACGAATTTGGGTGCTTAGACATTTGTTTAAAATATGGAAAGATGACTGCCAAGCCCATCATGCATAATTTTAAAACATTTGAATTTTCAGAAACATGTTTTGAAATATTTAGTATAGGAGAAAAGAATTTCTGTCAACATATACGAAGGCACTCGACATACAAATGGTACTTTTTTAAAGGAAAATGTTAAATAAGAACCGTAATATAAGCTTGGAAATTTGATATCAAATCATTTTTTAGCCACAATTTTAATATTTTTCTTTTCTTTTTTTTAAGCTTAGCCTTTTTTTTCACTTTTGAAAAGTTGTTTTTTTAGTGGATCATAACATACTTAGAACAAAATAAGAAATTTTAATATGTCTTTCATATGTTTTATTTTAAAAATGAAAGTTAAAAACATTTTAAAAATGATTTAAAAAAAACCCCAGACATTTAGGGGTTAGAAAAGAGATGACCGGAAGCAGCATTTAAAATCCAATAATAATTGAATATTACTATGAACCGCTTAAAAAAAATTAGTTTTGGAAATTTATCTTTTAGAACGTATTTTGCATTGAATAAGAAAACATGTTACGCTTTATATAAGCAATGAAACCGCAAAAAAATGTGGCATGTTAGGCCCCTTCTACCAAAAGATCTTAATTTAAGCTTCTCGATATAGATAATATTTTGTTGGTCTAAATTAAAGTAACTGAGAAAGCTAGAGAAATTGGATGGGTTTTTTTCTGCCACGTCATAATGTAAAGATCGTTTTTTTCCAAGACCGATGGAGGAAGTTTTTTTTGAATAATTTTATATTGTATATATGCACTTGAAATAATTGTAGTACGAAAATGTTGTGCATTTTTATGAATTTGATTCAAGGGGAAATTAGCACTAGAATTTTCAATTTTCATTTATAAATAATAACGATAATATTAATTAAAATACACACTAGCCATAAAGACGCCATACATTCAAGCACATTTTAAAACTAGAGACACCGAAGTAATAAATTTAGAAAGTTGTATCTCCATTTACTGATTTTTCTAGATTTTAAAATAACTTTAAAGCTTCATTTGTTATTTTTAATTTCTCTCCATGGTGTGCGGATTGATTGCGAAACATATAATTTTTTTAATTTAAAACATTTATCAGCATAATCCCACTGTAAAGAAGTCCGTTAACTTTACTTCAAAAACTGCTCGCAGTACTATTGTCAACAGTTTTGACAACAGCAACATTGCAAAGACAAAAATTGCAGTAAAATGAGATGTAATTTTTTAATCCATTTCATTTTACTGCAATTTTTGCGGCAAAACCGCTGCTAACATTGCTTCAGCAGTTTTTGTAGTAAATTTACCGAATTTTGTTTTTTTACAGAGCAGTTTACATTTTATTTCCAGCTAAAATTTCATGACTAAATTAAATCTTCAGAAAAGGAAAAATAAAATAAAAGCACATTACACATTAAAAAAAGTTGCAACAAATATTTACTGCAATGCCCAGACAATGTCTGTAAGAAAACGGACTTTATTCCTATATCAACGGACTTTGATATTACATTAACGGTTTTTTGGCCGTAAAACAGAAAAAATTGCGGAAGTTGACAGTTTATGTGAAAAAAGTGACATATTCAGTAAATTTACTGGATAATTCACGGTAAAGCACCGTAAATTTGCAATTTTTTTCCCCAGTGTATAAATCAATAACAAATCTTAACAAATAAGCAATCAAACTAAGCGCTTAAACTATTGAAAGTATCAGAATCAAAGAAGCTGAAGTAATTACCGAAATCTTTTGCGATTTCTTCGGTTATTAACTCTTCGCATACGGCAAATACAAATCGCTTTCATTTCTTCGCTTTCGATTCTTCATATCGCTTTCAAAAAACACCTAAACTTATTAAAAAATAATTTTATTACATACCTTATGTTCCTAATGCAAAAATTCCTTTTTGGTGTTGTTCCTGCTAAATGGAAAGCACTTGAAACATCTCGATAAGTAAAACAAGTTGGAAATTGCCCGTGAAGCGTAGCAAATGAGGTGCGTTCGTACGATAACGAAGTTTTTAAAATATTCAGATCTTGCTGGTACAGTGACAGTACTTCAGATATAGTATAGTGGTCGATATCTTGTTTGTGTTCCTGTAAATATACAGGAAGAAACGTTTATTACACCTCAGCAACGTATATCATATTCATAAAATGTGAGATAGCTTAATATAATTAGTACATGCCTTAAATAATGCTTTCCCTTTATAGCATTATGTAGTGGAATACTTTTGTGTGGCCCTGTAATTTAATTATAAATATTCTCTGCATCACAGATTGTACAGAATATATATTTTAATATATATATATACTTCATAGGTTCATGAATTCTATTATATTCGAATGAGTGTAACATTATTAAAATGCATTTGAAACATTTTCCCCTATTGATCGTAATGTAACGGAATACTTTTGATTGTCCCTGTAATCTATGCATCGAATTTTCATAAAATTTGAAATGACTCGACAAAATTATGTAATAATTATATATTTTAAATTTCAAACGATTCGGTTGGGTAGTTTTGAGTTGTTATTTGCGGACGGACGGACTGAATGACAACTATAGGTGCTACGTATTTGCATAATTACGAACGCACCTAATGAAGCAAATTTCGCGAAATATATAACATCATGTATTTTATTTAAAAATAGATATATAAATGAAACTTTTTTTCCTGTAAATATACATATTGTAGTCCATATAGAAATCAAAGGAAATTAATTCCATGCGTAATTAAGTTTTCAAAAACTGGTTAATTTTTTACTTATCTCTCTGTGATTTTTTAGGCATTAAGTCTGTTCGGCACACTTTTCTAAAAACTTTTAAATTTATCACCTGAAAATTTATTTAGTATCAAGAAACATACTATTTGAGAAAAATAAAGAACAAGTTTTGATTTTCGCTTAAAAGAAATAAAATTAAAAATACTTTACTGAAAAACTTTACTAAAATTTTTAAGACCATATTTTTTATTCTTTTATTTATTTATTTTTTGAATTCCAGATAATTTAAAAAAAATAAATTAGTTACAAAACTTTGGAAATTATTTAGAAAGTTTGCAACTGTTTGCCTAAAATAGAATTCCAGAAAGGAGTATCGAAGCTTAAAATAAAAAGAAAAAAGCATTTAAAAAATATACATATACACATCCTACTGTGCTTAAATATTCTTTTTTTTAAATTTCTTTTAGGTCCATAATCATTTAGCTTTATAAAGATTTAGCACTATTTTATTGATCCATAACTAAAAACTCAAATTTTTGAACTATTTTATATCCCACCCTTTCAAGTGAAAAAAATCTTTAACAATTTTTAGATAATATTTTATGCATTTTCCGTATCGCGGAATGCACTGGTTATATTCCTTTGTATTCCAATAACGTAGAAAATTTTTCTCTAAATTATGTTTCTATAAATCACATAAATATATATATTTAAAGGGAACAAAGAGGGAAAATGCCAAAGTAATTTAGTTTCACAATATCATTTTTCATCCTTATCGACTGTCATGTTATCTTTTATTTCAATCTGTTTGCAGGACATCCCATTTCATGATCTACAATGCCTCATATTACACATTGTTATGTTTCCAGATAAAAGAAAATGAAGAGCAATAAGGCAGTTTTATACCATTTGTCATTTTTTTCTTTTTACTTTGTTAGATTGAAAGTTTTTTCTGTAAAAAACTACATTGCAATGTCGATTTGCAGATCCATTTTCAATTTTCTTCGATCAGATTAAAAAGATTTCTTACTAGAATTGCTTTATGTTTTTTTATTACGAAAACTAAATTACTTATATTAAATTTTATATATAAATAAATGTAATAGCATGCATGCATTAGCATTTGTTCATGTACCATGGAATTTTGATTTTTGGAATTTTGAAAAATTGCGCATTTGCATATTATCCAGGCGGTGAGATAGATCGATAAATATAACTACCAAATGTTGATCTAATTTATCAGTATCAGTATAATGCTTTAAATAATAATTTAACATTATTTAACACATAATAGGGTTAAAAAAGTGTGTGTAATATCAAATAAATAAATAAACTGTTATAAATGAACTGCAATATACCGGGTGATCCAAAAGTTTCGGGAGTTTTGAAATGTTAATAATTTGGGAACTATGTACAATACGAAGGTTCGGTTTTCAGATATATGCTCAGAAACACGTGGGATTTTGTTTAGCATGATTTTTTTTTACATGTATATAGTTACAATTTTTAGCAACAGGTGGCGCTGCTGTGCAACATTGGATGCAACTGTAAAATATGCTTTGTAGACACATGAGTATAAGTTCATTGCGAAACATCTTTTGTAGACTATTAATGAGATTTCGTTTTAAGAGTGGTTTATGTTCAATCACTTTTTTTAAAGTGGTTGAAATTGCATTGAATGGAATTTTGATACAAAATTTGATGAGTAACTGCCATGTTTAGACATGCTTTCTTTGCATGTCGAGCTGTGTTCTTATCGTACAATACGGAAGTAAAAATAGAAAACGATTCGATAGCCATTAGAAATGTGAAATGCCATGGTAAGAAAGGTTTGAGAAAAAGGCTAATTGAAAGATCGTAATAGAAGCAGGAGATCCCAAATGTCTGTTTCAATCGTAAATGAGGTAGAATTCGATGCCAATACTCGGTGGAAATCACCAGCTCATAATGAATCAGTACACTTGTAATATTACGATAAATTTGAAATTTCCTCTGGAATTTCTTTCTCCTTTAGGGATACTGTGCAGTGCACGTTGTTTTGCGTCGGCTCACAGCGGTACTTATAAGCTATGGGCGTCATAATGAAAATTTGTAACTCTTGGACACTAGTTCTTTCTTTTTAGCGAGCTATATCATACCGTAAAAATAATACTGTCAATTTTAGCGCCACCTATTGGCAAAAAGTGTAACTAACATAATTTGTTTGTTTCATCAAAAATACAAATCCCATAAGTTTCTAAGCATTTCTGTGAAAATCGCATACTTCTATTGTTTATAGTTTGTTAATTATTAGCATTTGAAAACTCCCGGAACTTCTGGATCACCCGGTATATATAAATATAAACTATAACCCATAATAAATAAATAAAGTATATTAATTTTTGCTATTATTATATTTTAGCTCTTATTACTTTTGATATGCTAGACAGTTGTTAAAAATATAGGTTACTGCAACTAGCATAATTGGTAACATATGTGGTGCTGTTGTACCTAACATGGTTAATATGTGCATAACAAAAATTATGCAAGAAAAAAATATTAAATCTTCATTAAATATACAAGATGGAACCCGTCGAATTTCGACGAAAAAAAAATTAAGAAGGAGCTGTTTCATTGATTTACAATAAACCTCCAAAATTAGCTACAGTAAAAAATGTATCTTAGAATGGTCAATCTAACTCTCAAATAAATATCATTCACAGCTAAAATTAAGGGGGAAAATACTATTTTTATAAAACTCAGTTGTCAAAATTATTAAAATTAAACTTAAAACGCGTATGTAATCAGCAAAATATAATAAATATGAGTTATTATGATGCAGTTATCAGTCGAAGTTCTTATGTTTGGTATAAATGCGTATGAAAATAAAAAAGCAAAATTTACTAACTATTTGTAAGAAATAGTTGTTGTTCTCGGTAGAGAATTGGAAAATCTAAATTATATCTGAATCTTTTTATTGGTTGAATTCTGTAATATTTATCCTCTTATTTAATTTTATTCGTTTCCTGATAGGTCCAAGTCTTATATCGAAAAATGGAATACTTCTGTTTTTTATTTTATTCGATTTCTGATTGGTCGAAGTTTATTGTCCAAAAATTAAATACAAAATGGCACAATTGCCACAATGACAAAAAAGAGTAATAAGAACTTACAAAATAATAATAATTTAAAAACAAATTGTGACAGAGATTTAAAACAAATTTCATTAAAAAGTGCATTTTTTTTTTTCGTTACGCAACGGAGCAAAAATTTAAAGTGTGTAATGCTAAGAAGTTTAAAAATTTGCAGTTCCAATAATTGTAAATCTGAAATTTCATTTAAAATTTATTTGTGATAGGTCCAGGAATATGAATGTTAATCCATGTCGTACGTAATAGGAGGCGTTCAGAAATCAATCTGATTAACTCCGTCAAATAAAAATGCACATTTTAAACAGATAAAGTAGTCTATCTTTAATCTACTGTTTTTTATATTATTATTGTTCTCGGAATATTAATGTTTAATGCACAGCCTACGTAATATTTGACTCGTTTTAATCATCCTAAAAATAATGTTTATTATTATTATTAATTTAAATATATAATTTATTTATAAGTCTTTCAAATTTGAGTCTTTGAAAATATCATTTTATAAATAGGCGTTGTAATTTCTTAATTTACAATTTTGTTATTTTTATTTCAAATTGACACGATCTTAGAATTTCACGTGAAAACTATACCCGTCATAATTTTCTTCTTCTCAAAATTTACATGCGCACGTTTTAAATATGAAATTTAAGAAAAAATGGCATATTTCTATTGCCAAAATTATAAAATTCGTACTAAAAACTATAAAAAAAAAATTAATATATCAAGAATAAATTAAGAAACAGCTTTAAAAAAATTGCATTTAAAAATACATTTTTTCCTCTATACAATGGTGAAAAAAATGAAAATTTGCGATGTTTAGAAGTATAAAATTTGCATTACCGAATTGCATGGGAAGTGTTGCCATTCGCAAAATCACGTATGTGTTACGCACAGATATGTTTGGACTTTATAATATAGATAATATGAACTTTAAAATATTCAAATTTACTTAAAAGGGGATTAATCACATGTAGATTTTAAAAGATAATTTTATTTAAAAACATCTAAGTACTTTCAAGCCTTTAATCACACTCTTCCTCAGACACTATTTTCTTTATTTATAAATAAAGATAATTTAAAAAAATTAATATAAAATAAAAAAATATATAGCTAAATGCGATATTTACTTCCTATTTTGATATGATCCTTTAAACTATTCTTGTGAATTCTAAAATGGCACAAATAATATTTTCCTAACAAACAACAAAAGTATTCACACGTTAATATTATAAAAAAGGGAAAATTACATCAGATTGAAATGATACATTTAAAATATCTTACTTAAAATTTTTTCTTATAGCGCGATTAAAAATGCCTCAAAAAGGTTAAAAAATGTCAGATGGTAAAGATGATGGTGCGCATTTCACTATTTAACAGATCTTATTTAATCAAACATGTAAACAGTCATTAGATTTTTAAGAGTAGCAGGTTGGGCATTAAATTTCTTAATCAAAGTATAATTCAGGTGAAAACTGTTTACCGGGAAATCGCCATTTTAAAAAGAAATTATAGTTATATGGTTTGGAATCGTTTAAAAGCCAATCAAATTAGTATATTGTTAGAGTTTGTGAATGAGGATTGACGAGCATAGCTCATAGGGGGCAAAGCCCTCTACTAATTTACAAGTTAAATGCAGTATTGTTTGTGTTGGAAAGAAATAGATTTAATCTATTAAATGAGTAAAGAATCATTAAATTAATTCTTTTTATCAATTATACATAGAAAATAATAATAATGCCATTAAGATTATGCTATTAAAAAGCAGTGATCGTTTTCTCTGGGAAAAGGTTAGAAATTTAATTAATTTTCTTAAAAGAAAATATAATTTTTTTGCGTTGTGATCTGTTTTTGAAGAACCCTTCCTTATGAGAATATAGCATTTAAGCCATTATTATTAGAAGATAAAATGAAGTAAGCAATAAATTCAAAATAATTATTCATAAATGTAAATCAAGAAGTCAACACATTTTCTTTCTAAATAAAATAACTCTTCTACACTAGTTAACAATTAAATATAAGATTCATTTACAGATATTTACAAAACTTTACATTAAACGAACAAAATGCATTTTGGTGAAAATATCACCCGAAAAAAGTTACAATTTAATTTTTTCTTGAATAACATTATTTCTTTAAAATAATAATAATATTAATATTAATATTAATTTGCAGAAATCCCCATTTGCAGCTGACTACCATTTCAAAATATTAAGGGGGTAAATATGGTAATTTGAATTACTTGCCAAGTTATGGACTTCCGTGCAGAAAGCACCCAACAAACACATAACTGATGGGCCTTTAGAGGCGTCGTTAGCGGTGGCCCAAAGTGTTTGGTAACGGCCCGCCATCTTTGGCCGTAACGGCTCCGTCAAAAAACTGTCACACCGGCCAGAATGCGGCCACAAGTTAATGCCCACAAATGTGCCATTAACGTTTTTATCAAAAATATCAGACAGCCACAAGCTGGCCACAATTATTCTTTTAAAGGCCATTAAAAATAAAGGCTGGCCAGGAGATCACCCTCACCCAGACATTTGTGTTTGTAAGAATTAATATTTAAGCATAAATTCAAAATTTGTTCTATAAAAAATATTTGCTGGAAAATTATTTAAATGATAAACTGTATTTGCATGTAAAACAAATGTACTAATAATCTTTATGTACACTTTTCAAAAAAGTTATAAATTTTTATCTTCAAATTTTTCAAAAGTTTCCAAAACATATAAGTTGAAAATGAATTTATTTGTTTATTATTTAATTATATGTTTTAAAAATTTACATTCGATACACTTAAAAAAGCATATAAATTTACTTACCTTGAACTTTTGCAAAAATTTTCAAATCACAATACTTGGCATAATAAATTTGTTTATTTATTCTATTATACATTTAAAAAAATAATAATATGGTTTTCAAATCGTTTCATGTCATATACAATTAAAATTATTAATTGAAAAAAAAATAATTAATTAATTCGCTATGCCAAGCATCCTTTTAAAATTTTTTGAAAAAGTTCAAGATAAGTGAATTAGTAATTTTTAAGATAACCTAAATGATTATTAATATATAGTATTTTTCAAGCAAAAGCATTTATCATTTAAACAGTCTATCAATAAATATTCTTTATAGAATAGATTTTGAATTTATGCCTAAATAATATGTGTAATATTAAACTTAGTTATGTATGTTTTATTAAAAGATGTGCTTTTCTTTCTTTCTTTCTTTTTTTTTTTTTTCAACACTTATTGAGAATTTCTTTGTCATTATTTTATTACTTTTGCCCATTCATTAAAGTCTAATTAAATCATAAAGAAATAAGTGAAATATTTCTGAACCATCTTCATTTTATAAATACAAATTTTCACACAAGTATTATTAATAAAATAATATCAATAATAAATAATATAAAAATGCTATTTTATGTTTACATATGTCCTTAATGACATTTTTTTAAAAATCCCTTTCCGTTTTTTTATTTTGTTTACCATCGAAAACCATTAGATTTCTCAATTAAAGTTGATTAATCAAATTTCCAAATAATGATAATAATTTAAAGAAGAGTTTAAGCTATGCATTCTAACATTTCTTCTGAAAAATAATTTTAGAATTTTTTTTTTCAAAATATCTTGGTTATTTTAATGAGTTTTTCTTCACTCTAATTTTTCTTATATTGTATTAAAATTACTCAGTTGTTTAATTTAATGACATTTTCCATAAGGAAAAATTACAATCCTATATCAGAGTGGATATAAAAAAAATCCTTTTCTTTCAAAGTCGCATTTAAAAAAATATTTATAACATTAAATGAATTTATTTAAAATAATCTAGAAGAATTACGATAGTGATATAAATAAGTCGAAATGTTTAAAACTAGTTACTTTCTTTAAAATTACTAATTAAAACTTCAACAGTTGAGGGAAAAAAATAATAAAATCCATATAATGATACAACTGAATGAAAATTTTCAAAGAGTAATAATAAAAAAACAATTATCCTACCAAACAAATATACCTTTAAAAAATTCGAGTGAATTTGCGAATTCTTACATTTTACGTCGTATAAATTATAAAATGACGACTTTTTAACTTTATATGCTTATTTTTTTATAATTCTATTATAAAAATGCATTAAAATAGTACAGAAATATTTCAAATTAAACTTAATGAATAGGCAAAGAAAATATTCAGACTTACAATATTTTAATGTAATCCCACTGCGAAGTTTTTAATAATCGTGTAAAACTTTGATACAGAATCCTTACAATCCAGTCAACATTCACGAAGTGATTTCATGCTATGAATGATACAGCAAAAATTTTGACCCCTGAATGTGACTGGTCGTGTCCTTGAAAGACCCCTTCGAAACAAACCCTTTTTCATTCGTTCCCTTGCTCACGTGTAAAGGACCGGGCACATAGCATTAACTTCTTGTGGTCAGGCTTCACTATTTTTTATCTTTCGGGTTGGTGCTTTGATGTATAAATTCTTCTTTCTTTGCACTGAATCTGAACTTCAAGAAAGGAATCGAATTCGAAATTAGTTGACAGCTTTATGACTCAAGATTGGGGGAGATAAACTTTCCCTTCCTTTGTCGGAAACAAAGATAGATTTATTGCTCTTTTAGTGCAAATGAAAGTAGTGCTGTTTTCCCACAGCCTTATGATTCCCAACAATTTTCCGAACTTAACGATAACACTTATCAGTCAAAAATAAATAAAACTAATTTTCAGTTATTTTTTCACTTTATCCTTTACCTATGTCGGTTCAACATGGAAAAAAAATGAAGAGAATAAGTTTTTAAAGATAATTATATAATTATATTTAGTGAATTTCTGAAATCGTAGAATTTATGTTATCATAACATGTAACCCTTTATAAACAAATAAGAGCCATGTCACACTGGTTTAAATAAAATACATTCACACACACACTCAATTACATATATTGATATAATATTTTTTTATAGTTATATAGTTAAAGGTACCTATAACTATATAATTGTCTATTAACTATAAATATGTCTAAGACATGTCTTAGACAGATTTTACTGTGAATATGAATTATATCTTATAAAATATTTAAAGATATAATCTATATTTATATAAATAACTTCATATAGCGTTTTGTTTTTACAAAAGATTTCGTTCAGCTTTTAGACGACTGCCAAATTCCCAGTTCAACAACGCTAAACATTTATGCAATTTTTGAGTAATTTTGAAAGGGAAAAGGCATTAAACTGGCTAGTCTGATAACTAGAGCGATTTAAGTTTTCTATTTTCTTATAAATTAATAAATTATTTGATAGTAAGCGGTTGTGGTCACGTGACAACCGTTTTTCCTTCTGCCTCACAGTATCATCTTCAGAACATAGATTGAAAATGTCCAGTTAAACAATATTTGCTGTTTTTTTTTTTGTTTTTTTTTACCAAAAAATATAAATCATCTTTCGATTACATAGTTTCTTACTATTAGCTCTTGCAATTTCATTCGTTTATGAAGAAATATGAATTTAAATAGATGCTGTTATTAGATGTTTCTTCAAATTGGAATTTGTTCAACGTTTAAAGGGTTTTTTCTTTAAAATAAATTTTTTTGTTAGTGTATCCAGTGTGACATATTGTGCTTTGTATATTAAGGAAAACATTTAAAAGGGTATTTCATTCCAGAGTGTTTATAAAAAAACATAGATATATACATTTTAATACTTAATTTACAGAGAAGATAATTTTAAAATTATCTTCTGTAAATTAAATTATTCCTCCTATATAGGGAGAATTATTAGCACTATAATCTCTCCCTTGTCTCCGCGCTTGCAGATGCGAATGAATTAAAATACATTCTTTCTTTCTTTCTTTCTTATTTATTTATTTATTTATTTATTTATTTTTTGATAACATGATTTTTTATTTTTTAGAATGATCTTTCCTAAAAAAAAAAAAAAAGTTTTGTATTACAGATTAATGGGGGGGAGGACTGAACGTGGACTGTTTTAGGCACAATCTAAGGTGTTTTTCTGTTTTAATATTTATTTTAAATTATTTTACTATATTTTAAATATTTATTCATTTTTTTTCAACTATTTTTTATGAATAATGAATGTAAAAGTGTGCCGGTGAAGAAAAAAACTTGGAATTCTGTATATATTTTGGGGACAATTCATTTTATATGTAAAAATATTTTCAAACTAAATAAAATATGTCATCTATTTTATTATTTTAAATATAAATCTCGTAAATTATGCATATGCTTATTAAAACCCAGATATACAGTAATTTTTGAAAGAAATAAAATTATACATTTTCTCTCTTATTTTTATTTTAAAATTTTTATACATTTTCTCCCTTAAAATAAAAATGCTGGTCAGTTTATATTAGCCCTCTGCTTTCTAGATGTTGGAGGGCCATTACCTTTTTGCCCGAAACCGACCTCTAAGAGTTTACCGGCAAAGTAAATGCAACAGTTCTGTCATTGCCGAGCCGTTAACGGCTCGGCGATAGCTGCCGCAATTAGCGGCGGCTCACTTGCGGTACAGCATTGTTTTTGTACAAATGGCCTTAACTCCTTTTGGCCACGACGAAACCAGCTTACGGCCTTAAGTCGAGCGTTTGTGGGGCATTTTCTCGCATCCGTGATCCGGCATAGACGTCAGAGAGCAGAGCCAGGCAAGAGGAATCCTCCCTTAGTCCTCTGAGGGTGTACACACGTCGAGAGATTTTTAGTCAACTGACCACTCGAAGAAAAAAATATTTTTTTCTTTCCCGACCTGTGGGAGTGTCCAAGTTTTTTAAAACTATAATTGGAGAACAGGATACCTTGGCTCTCGTGATTATTGGGTGGGACACGTACTCGCCTTCTTTTAAAACACGTGTGTAAGAAGAAACATTCACATGCCCAAAGAGATGTAGTAAATTTGTTTTATGGCCCATTATAAATACTCTTGACGGTCAAAGTCAGTGTACAATGGTGGTGTCTTGAGTTCTCAGGCCTTCAACTTTTATTACCGAGAGTGCCTCTTTAGACCACCCAGATGGTTTTTTATATAGCATTTTGAGTAAAAATTGTTCCGTTGATTTTATTACCCTTTTGTGATCTATGCGTGATGGATATTTCCATCACTTTCAATATATCATAAATTCAGGTACCTTACATTCAAATGCTTTCCTTTAAATACACTGTGAATATTTTCGGATAATGTGAACACAGTAAATACATGCTAATTTAAAATGCGTTTTGGCATTGATGTTATATACACACCGGGACTCCTAACTAGCACCAGAAAGGCGTTATTTTGTCTGATAAGTAACACGGATATTATTATTTTCTAATTTATTCATTAAATGTTTATTTACTATTATTTTATCTTTTAAAATTATACAAAGTGTTTTGTTCTACAGTTATTAATGAAGGCTTTTTTATTTACTGATATTCCCTTTTTAAAACAATAGAAAATAATTAATATATATATATGTATATAACTGGTATTTGAAAACTAGATTTTCGCCAAAATGTGCCAGGCAAAAATTCGTGTCAAATCTGATGAGCAAATAACATCTGTTTCAGCTTTTGTTGTTGTTGTTAATCTACTACACTAGCGTCTGAATAGTTTTGGTTATGATGTCCATAAATCCTGCACAAACATCAAAAAATTCATTTTAAAAATTAAAATAAGTCTTTAAAATTTAAGTAGGAGAATAAAAAAGAAAAACTTTGAAGCAGTCTAATTCATTTACTTCAGAAACTTGCTTGATATTCGAAACTTGCAATGAATAAAATCCAAATAATACTACATTTGTTTTCTATGAACTGTTTTAATGCAATATAGTTCAGAAATGTATTTTTAGAGTTTACATTTATTTATTCTATCATATCCAGTTTTTCTGTTAAGGGGCTGGCCATAAATGATGTTATACTTTTTTTCGATATTTTTTACCTCCCCCCCCCTTTGTCACAAAGTGTCACAATTCACCGTAACCTCCCTTCCCCCCCTGTCACATGTCATGCTATATTACGTATACATATACTTGCAGTTCAGAAACAAAGCCCTATGTTACAGATCATATTTGGAAATTTATAGTTAAAATATTAACATTTGTTTTAATGACTTTCGTGAAAATTGCAATAATAATGATTTGTGTACTTATTTTGCATGAGATAAAATGCAAGAATAAGACAAAAATTATAATTAATATACAATAATAATTCAATATTAATAGAAAAGTGAAGTTGAAAACAGCAGTATTTTGGAATTCGAAATGGAATTTCATAGTATATTTAGCTTTAAATTTTATCTGAACACAAAATACTTTTATTTCAAAATAGCTTCAATATTTAATCTTCTGATTTTTAATATTTTTATTTTAAGCAAAACATGTGTCTTCTTACGTCCTTCCACCCACTTATCACAAACTGTCACAATTCCACGAAGCCCCCTCCCCCTCCAAGTGTTACATCATTTATGGAGGACCCTTAAGGGGCCAAAGGACCTTCAAACTTATGATATTATATATATATATAATTGTACTTTAGATATTATCCAAGGGCAGACAATATGAATAATGAAATATGTTTATCAGATAAGAAATAAAAAATGTATTGTTTGGGAGAATGCAGCGTATTTTCCTGAATATTTTAATCGTTGTGAAAAACATCTCAAAAGGCCCTGTACGGATACCATATAAATTAAATCTTCAGAATATTTTGATAGCAGTTTCATTTAAATAACAAACAAAACTGTGCTTCGAATCATACACAGATGAATATGAAGATAAAAAGAAAACATTTCCGAAATTTTACGAAATTTTCTTCATTTTTCTACCATATTTATACACATATCTATTTTTGACTTTTCCAATTATTTCACAGTTTAAAAATAAAACTATGTAAAGATATATTTGTTTATGTGAGCCAAACTGACACAAAAATATTAGGGATTTTAAATTTTATGGAATGAGCTGGGACAATTATTTTTTTTTCATTACACTTAAAATGTTCTGATCCAATTTTAGTTTAAAATAGTTTCTTGTAATAAATATATGCCATAGAAATGTGCTCTTAAATAGTATTTTCAGTTAGTACAACTAAAAAAAATAATGAAAAAGAAATAGAGATAAAGATCCCTTGTCCCTTTAATATAATTAATTCCAACTAATTAAAACAATAATGATAGTTATTTTGGTACATAATTTGAAGCTATTTTATTTTGAATGTACACATTTTAAGTTAGAATTCGATTAAAATATTGCTCATTATAAATAACTTGCCTGTAATCGGATTAAAAATAATTGCCTCACACAAAAAACTTTATTTTATTAAAAAATATATACATATATGTTTAATGGTTCGTATGGGTACTGGAATTTCCAGACCAGACAATTCTTCGATGCTAGTATATTCTTATAAAGAAACTGTACTTAAATAAGGCAAAATTTGTGTGTATATTTTTATTTAAAAAATTGTTTTATTATTATTATTATTATTATTATTATTATTATTATTATTATTATTATTATTATTATTATTATTATTATTATTATTTGGAAAATATTTGTTGTCCTCAGTAGAGAATTGGGAAATCTGAAGTATATCTGAATGTTTTCATTAGTTGAATTCCGCATCTCATTTCATTCTATTTTATTTTATTCGTTTTCTGATAAGTCTATGTTTAATGTTCAAAAATGGAATCTGTTTTTCATTTTATTCGTTTTCTGATTGCTGCATGCTTAATGTCTGGAAATGAAATACTTCTGTTGCCACGATGACAAAAAAAGTATTAAAAACTACATAATAATAATAACAATACCTCAATGACAAATTTAGATAAGAGTTTCAAACAAGTTGCATTCAAAAGTAATTTTTTCTGTATATGACGGTATAAAAATTAAAAATATGCAATGTTTAAAAATTTAAAAATTTATATTACCGAAAATTATTAAACTGAAATTTCATTTACTATTTGTTTATAACTGGCCCAGAAATATTAACGTGACTCTAATGTGCAGGCATATTAATATGACTCTGTTACTACGTAAGCTACGTTGTGATCATCATGAAAATGATGTTATTATTGTTTTTTAAAATATAGAACTCATTTATAAGTCTAAAATTTAATCTTTGAAAATATTATTTTCCAAAAAGTCGTTGTAATTTGTTAAATCACAACTTTTTTGAATGGGGATATAATAACTTGGAAAATAACTTGACCGGCATAAACTTTGTGCACGCGCCCACCTATTTTTGCATCTTGGACATAAAGGTAAAAAAAGTAAACACAACAAAACATATAGAGAGAATTAGACATACAGCTCAAAAAGGACTTTTTAAATTCATTTATGATACGACATTTTTCAAACATTTCATAATTAATTGTACTTCATAGAAAAAAAATTAGAAATACTATTCATTTTTGCATGATTTCACATAGTATATTACACGCTTTCTTTGCATTAGCTGTAAGGCACAGCACAGTTGTAATTAAAAAATATATACAAAAGAGCTTTAGCGAAATATATACATATATATGTGGGCCATTTTCACCATTCGTTTACATTTCATGGTAACAAAGTTGACATCTAAAATAAAACTATTAAAATGAACTAGCTTGTATATTTTCTTAGTTGGATAATAATTTACATACCTTCTAAAACTATTTAGTAGACTTGCTTAGCAGCTTACATTTTATCGCTTACAAATACGGTAACAGACTTGGCAAGTAATGGACTTGACTCAAATAAAACTGTTAAAAATGAACTAGCTTGATTAATTTCTAACTTAAATCATCATACACATACCTTCTGAAACTATTTAGAAAACAATATTTAATTACAAAATTGCAAAAATCATTATTTTAGTTTTAAAATTTACGGTAACAGACTTGACAGTAAAAAAAAAATACCAACTTTTATGAAGGCTTATTTCAGCCACTATTACATTGCTTCACAATTGAAGAGTCAAAAATGACAAGTAGTAGTTGCGTGAATAGTGTAACTATATCGCCGAATATTTGTTGCTAACTTTAGATAGAATTAGAAACTTATTTTGACTAAAATAATCATAAGGTAACGGACTTGACGCAAAGTGAGGGATAAAAAATTTCTGTGAATTTCTTAAAGAAAATATCTCTTGTAAACATTTTTTTTTTCATTTTTATAGAACACTAACAGTTCATATTTAAAATAATTAAATCTCTTTATTTAAAAAAGTTAAATTAGGTTTAAAAAAATAACAGTTAATTACATAAAACTTGAAATGGGACAGACATTTTTGTTTAGAGTCACAATTTAAAGATTTATATCTCCAAAATTTTTATTGATTTTTAAAATTTTTCATGTTAGAAAGTTAGTTTTAAATTTTTCATATCAATGCATAGCTGAAATCAAACTGTAAATATTAATTTATGTTTGAATTTTCTTATTTTTACTCTTGGACAGCTTATGTAAGGGAAATTTGAAAATGGCCCATGTATTATTTTCTTCTTTTCACCGCTTTTCACTGATATTTCCTGTAACAGTGAAATTGAGTAACGCTGTATTTGCGTATTATTCTATGCTAAAGTTATTTAAAGGAAAGTTTCTTTTATAGCAATTCTATTTTATCTTTATAGAGCTATATTCCGAAGCTTTTACCAACCTACTCTTTCTGAATACTAATCAAGCAAACCAAGGAAAGCAAACTCTCGATAAAAAATCTGAGGAAAACGACTTCGAATTCTGAACAAATTGAAACCCTTCTGTTATGTAAATTTAAACTTCCTAGAAAGAATGAGTCGTGTATTTTAGAATTCTAACAATTGTCTGAAATGATGTTAAAGAAAGTTTCTCTCACATTATTTAATGAATCAAATATCGCGGTCATATTGAAACTTACTGAAACATGATTGTTTCACATTGTGTAGCATATGTTTTAATATCATAAATTTTATATTTAGGAAAAAAGGTATAGTTGTTCTTTTTTGCAAACCAGATGTTTCTAGTAAATTAAATAACGTTGTATTTCCGTATTACGCTATACTAAAAGCTTTTAGAATGTGGTTTATTTCATTCATAGCATTTTTCTTTACGAATCTTTTGTGCATTTTTTTTGTAAGGTTTTATCTACTTACCCTTTCTGAATCCTGAACAAGAAAAACAGAAAAAGCAAACATTCGATAACAATCTGAGAAGAGGAACTCGGTTATTTTCGGAACATATAGAAACTCTTCGGTTAAGTAAGCTTAAACTTTGTTGAAAAAAATTATGCCAGAGTGTTTTTTTAATCAGAAAATATTTTACCCTATAAAATTTTTTTAGTGAAAATTCATTCTTTTATATTTGACGAAAAAGAAATATCAGAGTTCAAATATGCCTTTCTACAGACTTAATTAAATGTTTCACAATGTGTAATACACATTTATATCGTTAAAATATTAGCTGTTCTATATTTGGCATTTATTGATATAAATTATAAAACAAGAAATGATATCGCAATACCTCTTGAAACATCGGCTATAAATCATCGTACTAAAATGTATCTGATGCCAAATAATTAATAGCAATATCTACTAATAATGCTCATTTTAAATTTAGTTCAGAAGTGGTCTACATATAGAAATTTTAACAGATTGTAACTATTTTTAGAGCTATCAATGAAATATGATATTTAGATTCTTTCTTGAATTCTACTTTTAGATTATTATTTGGTAACCACACAGAAACAAAATTTGGATCTTATAAAAAAAAATTCATTTTTAAACATTGCAAATTAGATAACAATTTTACTAGTTTTTTGAGGGAGAGGGGAGTATCCTTGTCTTGCGGTAAAATTTCGGGCATTTTGTCGATCTTAATTGAAAAATCGTACTGATACAAGTTTACAGAAATTCATTTCACCAACAAAATTTATAGTATACAATTAATATATATTTCAAAAGCTAATTGCAAAATATATGCTATTTGAGATTTTTTGCACTAATGTCAATTGCAAAATACGTTTAAAAAAAATAGATTTCTAATAACGATTCAAATATTAGAATACAAATAGCCAATTCCGTTTAACAGTTTTTTAGCTATGCTTTCGCTATGGTTTGCGCTTTACAATTTTTTTAATCAAAAATTAAAAATGAACTAACATTTAGAATTCTAGATTTCTTTAAACCTGTATAATTGGTGAACTACTTGACTGTATGATTTCCTGTTGTATATCCCTAGGTACCTTTAACCCAAAATCCAAATATGATATCAAATGTAGGTGTAAGCAATGAAAATTTTAAAATTTTGGTATAACTTCTACATTTGTACGACCCCTTAGAATGTGTAGTATTAATACGTAGTCGTCATTAATAATCGGTTGGTAATATTTAGCATATAAAATGATTTTCGGTATAGTTACAATAATTATATACATTTCTTTTCATACCTTTGGATATTTTAATTTTCGTTTTACCAGTTTTTGACCTAGTTTCTTAGGAATAAATCAACCAATCTCGCTTTTGTATAGTATGCAACGTCACGTAATGCTTGCACATTATGCATCATTGCGTAAGGTTGCGTGATGATGGTAAATTATGCAAAGTTGCGTAAGTATGGCATATTATGCAACGTTTCACAATAATAACATATTAAACAGCGTTGCCTGATGATGGTAATTATACATTTGAAAGTTGTACAATCCATTTTATCCTGAAATTTCGACTTCAGACCGGAACATTTAGTAAAATAATTTTATCTTTAAATAATGAAGAAAATATCTGACAACAAATGAATCTAAAAAAGTATATATATATATATACATATATATATATATATATATATATATCTTGCATCTAAAGTTTGCATGGTATTTTCTTATATTGGATTTCTTTTATTTTAAATTATTGTAAATACTATTTTTAAGCTTTCACAAACCCACTTTTACTGAATCGTAATCAGCCAAATAGGGAAAAGCAAACATTTCTTAACCCTTTCAAGGGCAGAAGATTTCTGTTCCTAAAATGATGAAATAATTGACTGACACCAGAATAGTAAAACGAATTTCTTAGAAAATATAAATCCGCTATTTTTTACTTTCATTGCAAAAGGAAATTTTTACTAAAATATTCTTGGTGTCATTTGCCACTGTTTTAATTAAAATTAAGTGGCTAGACCCTCTAGCCACCGCCCTTGAAAGGGTTAACAAATGCAGCTGATGATTTCATTTATTTTCTGAACACATAGACACACTTTTCCGTTTAACAAATTAAAACTTTCTTTAAATAATGTAGTGAAGAGTACTTCTAAACTATCAACACTTTTTTTAATGAGTGTAGTGAAAATTTATTTGAATAAGTGAATGCGGCCGACAAAATATATCTTTTGTATTTATGTAAGGTCAGGAGGGGTAGTTATGGCCATTTTTTACATTTTCAACATTGTTATTTTTTTTTACTTGTTTCTATTTGGAAAATATATGTTTTTAGTACATAGGAAATAACTTTAACCCTTTAAGAGCACATCATAAAAGTCTTAATTCCCATAGCCCCAATTTTAATAGTTAAAAGCATGGTTATAATTAACCCATCGAAAATTCCTAATCACAAAAGTTTAGGGTAATTAATACCACTAGTGGGGAAATTATAGGCACAATATTTCCTCTTTATATTTGCCTATACCTATTTGTTTGGGGTAATTAAAACCACTAGTGGGGAAATTAAAGGCACGATATTTCCTCTTTATATTTGCCTATACATATTTGTTTGGGGTAATTAAGACCACTAGTGGGGAAATTATAGGCACTATATTTCCTCTTTATATTTGCCTATGCATGCTTGTTTGGGGGTAATTAAGAACACTAGTGGGGAAATTATAGGCACTATATTTCCTCTTTATATTTGCCTATGCATGCTTGTTTGGGGTAATTACGAACACTAGTGGGGAAATTATAGGCACTACATTTCCTCTTTATATTGGCCTATATATATTTGCTTGGGGTAATTAAGACCATTAGAACTCCAAACTGACAAATCCGTTTATTAAACTTCCTATCCTGAATGGGTCGAATAGACCCGATTCTACCATATATTTTATTCGATTTGAACCAGAAATTTCTTCATACACTAAGTTAAATAAAAAGCTACGCAGAACTAAGTTAAACAAGTAGGTAAAATAGCTTTGAATAAAAATTCTGATGTCAAATGTTTTTATCAATTTTGACTCATTTTCAACAGGGTAGGAAGATTAAACTATTTGGTAGACTTGTTGGATGGTTGACTTACGCTGACTGAAGACGTTCTAGAAGGAACGAAAACGTTATTAGCTTTAACTTTATAATGTCTTTTATAATGTATAACCTTTTGTGTTTACTACATTTTTATTGTGATAGTGACAATGTATTTTATGATATATACAATTATCTTCTGCATTTTAAAGATCTAAAACTAATGCCTAGAATTGGTATTTTTAATAAAGAAAATATTTGATAGACTTTTTCCAAATTGCTATTTGGATCCCAGAAAGGATTTAGACTAGCGATAAAGAATGTATAAAATGAAAAATACATTATGAGGCTAATATTTAAGCGTTGAATAAAGTTTTACTATACGCAATTTTCCTCATAATAGTGGTGGTTATAATTACCCCCTGATCATAATTACCCTACCTGACCTTAACATTTTATTTAAAAAAGAAAATAAGATGCCTTCTCCTATTGTATCTCTGTAATTTTTTCTGGCATTTAGCGAATAGTGTTTAAGACACCTCTATTTTCAGTGTTTATTTTAAGTTAAAGTAAATACTATTTTAAAATTTTTACAAACCCACTCTTACAGAATCTTAATCAGTCAAATAGGGAAAAGCAAACATTCCTTAACAAATTGAGCAGATGATTCCATTTATTTCTGAACACATCGACACATTTTTTTCGTTCAGCAAACTGAAGCTTTCCAGAAATAATGTGATGAATTGTACTTCTAAATTATCAACAATTTTTTAAATGAGTGTCGAGAAAAATTTTTGACTTAGTGAATACAGTTGCCCAGATATGTCTTTTGTTTTTAATTATTATTTTATTCAAAAAAGTAATTAGAATCGTTTCTTATATTGTATCTCAGTCTTTTTTCTAATATTACGGAATAGGGTTTTAGACATTTTAGCTACTTACTGTTTCTGAAACCTAATCAAACAAACCAGTAAAAGAACATATTCTATAAAAATCTGAGCAGATGGTTTTAGTCACTTTCAAAAGACGAACAAACTTTTCCGTTAAATAAATTTAAACTTTGGAGAAAGAACATGGAAGTGTAGCTTTAATTTAGAGTTTTCAATGAGAAGAAATTTATGTTTTAAGAGACAATCTTTTCACATTATTTCACAAAACCAAATATTCCGTTTTCCTTTTTAATAAAGGATGTTTTAAAATGTTATGTCGACATTTCGCATCGTAGTAATATATTTTTACATTGCAATAACCAGAGGGATTTCATATTTACAATTTTTGAAACAAAAGTTTAAATTAGATACGTAATTAAGTAAATATGTAAATATATATATTATTTACTTTGCTGTCATTTTTTGTAAATCAGCTAATATTACAAAGACGTATTACGCAGAAATAAACGGTTTAACATTGTACTTTAATTTATTGCATATCTTCTTTAAACTGTACTGGTATTTACTTTTATCAACCAATTTTTCATGAATCTAAATCAGACAACTTAATAAAAAATTTATATTACTTAAGAATTATATTACAAAATATATTAAAAACAAATAATTTTGAAATGTTTCTGTTCCAATGCCACGTGATGATGGAATATTATGCAATGTTGAGTAATGATGGCATATTATACGACGCTGCATAATGAAGACTATTAAACAATGCTGCATGATGATATTATATTATACGTTAATAAAGTTGTACAAAGTTGTACAAACCAGTTTAATTTCTATTTTTACCCAGATATTTCGATTTCAGATCGGAACATTTTGCAATGTAGTTTTAATTTTAAATAACAAAAAAGGTCTAACAATGAATAAGTCTAACAATACTGTTTTGCATTTTTTGGAGTGAATTAAATTTTTTTAAAATAAAAGTGGAGGCCGAATTTGCGTCCCTGTATCAAACTATTTTGAAAGATTTCAGAGTATTTTCTTACATCGGATTTCTTTTATTTTAAGTTACAGTAAATACTATTTTTAAGCTTTTACAAATCCACTCTTACAGAATTTTAATCAGTCAAATAAGGAAAAGCAAATATTCTATTACAAATTGAGCAGATGAGTCCATTTATTTTCTGAACACATATGCACACTTTTTCTTTTCGTTCAGCAAATTAAAACTTTTTAGAAATAATGTCGTCAAGTGTACTTTTAAACTGTTAACAGCTTTTTAAAGGAGTATAGAGAAAATTTGTTTGACTAAGTGAATGCAGCCGCCCAAATATGTATTTTGTATGCATGTAATATTTTATTTGAAAAAGAAAATAGAGTCGGTTCTTTTATAGTATCTCTGTCTTTTTTCTGACAATTAGCAAATAAAGTTTTAAACGCTTTCGGAATTTACTATTTCTGAAACCTAATTAGGAAAACTAGTAAAAGTAAATGCTTATAAAAAGGTCTGAGCAGATGGATTTAATCATTTTTAAGAGACTTACAAACCTTTCCGTAAAGTAAATTTAAACTTTGGCGAAAAAACGTGGAAGAATAGCTTTAACTTAGAAACTCCAATGAGAAGAAATGTATGTTTTAAAGACAACGTTTTCACGTAATTCATAAAACCCAATATCCAATTTTACGTTTTAATTAAGGATGTTTTAGAAAGTTATAATGATATTACGCATCGTTCTAATATATTTTTATATCGCAATAACTAGAGAAATTTCATATTTGCAAGTTTGGAAACAAAAGTTTAAATTATACAGGTGATCAAATAAATATGTTATTTTCTTTTAATTTTGTTGCCGTTTTTTGTAAATCACCTAATGTTTCAAAGGTGTATTACGCAAAATTAAAAGGTTTAATATGATAGTTTATTTTGCATTTCTTCTTTCTTCTATACTGAGTTTTAATTTTATCACAGGTTTTTCATGAATCTAAATCAAGCGATTTAATAAACAATTTATATTACGTAATAAAGGTGTTACAAAATGTATTAAAAATAATAATTTTGACATGTTTCTGTTCCAATGCCACGTGATGATGGTATATTATGAAATGTTGCGTAATGATGGCACATTACGCAACATTGCATAATGATGACATATTATACAATGTTGAGTGATGATATTATATTGTACTTTAGTAAAGTTGTACAAACCAGTTTAGCCTCCATTTTTACCCAGAAACTTCAATTTAAGATCGGAACATTTTGCAATGTAGTTTTAATTTTAAATAATAAAAAAAGTCTAACAATAAATAAGTCTAACAATATTGTTTTGCATTTTTTGGAGTGAATCAAACATTTTTAAATAAAAGTGCAGGCAAGACTGGCAACCCTATATCAATATATTTTAAAAGATTTCAGTTTTTTTTCTTACATTGGATTTCTTTTATTTTAAGTTATAGTAAATGCTATTTTTAAGCTTTTACAAACCCACCCTTACTGAAACTTAATTCATCCAATAGGAAAAAGCAAACATTCCATAACTAATTGAGCATATGATCCCATTTATTTTCTGAACACATATACGCACATTTTCTTTTCGTTCAACAAATTAAAACTTTCTAGGAATAATGTGGTGAAGTATACTTCTATGCTATCAAAAATTTCTTAAATCAGTGTAGAGAAAATTCGTTTGACTAAGAGAATACAGCCGCCCAAATATGTCTTTTGTATTTATGTATTATTTTATTTAAAAATGAAATAGGTTCGCTTCTTCTATTGTATCTCGGTCTTTTTTCTGAAATTTAGTGAATAGTGTTTTAAACATTTTTGTATTTACTATTTCTGAAACCTAATCAAGCAGCAGATGGATTTAGTCAGTTTCAAGAGAGGTACAAATTTTTCCGTTAAGTAAATTTTAACTTTGAAGAAAGAATCTGGAAGAGTAGCTTTAACTTAGAAACTGCAATGAGAAGTAATTTATGTTTTTAAAGACAATTTTTTCACGTTATTTCGCAAAACCAAATATACTATTTTACGTCCTAAATAAAGAAGTTTAAAAAAGTTACGTTGATGTTTCGTATTGTACTAATATATTTTTATATTGTAATAACTAGAGAGTTTTCATATTTTCAATTTTTAAAAAAAAATTTAAATTCTACGCATAATTAAACAACTATGTATTTTTTTCTTTGCTGAATTTTTGCAAAATAGCTAATGTTGCAAAGGCGTATTACGCAGAATTGAAAAGTTTAATAGGGTAGTTTATTTTATTGCACATCTTCTTTCAACTGCAATAATTTTTACTTTTATCAACCAATTTTTCATGAATCTAAATCAGACAATTTCATAAACAATTTATATTACTTAAGAAAAGCGTTATAAAATATATTAATATCAAATAATTTTAACATGTTTCTGTTCCTATTCTGATAAGAAACATAATCATAACTGGAATCAAAACATAACATATTTTTAATTTAAAGAGTGGGGTATGTGTATAAAATAAAGGAACTGAAAACAATGTATAGAGAATGAAGTAAACTTTTAATGTGATTGACACTTGTATTGCTATGTAACAGCTAATATGAGCTCTGTCTGTAAGTCTGTGACTCTGCCAGTCTGTATGTGACAAAAAAAATTGTGGGTGTTCAAACTCAAGAATTAGTTCACGGAATTACACAAAACTTTAGACTCTGATAGACTTCGATATAAATTAGGTGTGATTAGTTTTGGTGCATGTCGCTCAAAAGCTGGCACTGCTATGCTGCATTATTCACAATTTGCACAATAGCCGTATCTCAGGAACTAGCGCATAGATTTTTTAAAAACTATAGATTTAGTTAGTACTTGATATAATATGGTGCTGATTGCGTTTTTATGCAAATCGTTCAACAAGTGGCGCTGCCATGGTGCATTATTTGTGATTATCGCAATAGCTCTATCTTGATTACTAATGTGCAGAATTTCATAAAATTTCAGATTTTGTAAGACCTTGATATAAATTAGATTTGATTATGTTTTGGTGTACATCGCTAAATAAATGGTAATGCTGCATCATTTAAAATTTCTTTAATAGCCATATCTCAAGATCAAGTGCATGGATGTTCATAAAATCTTATGTTTAGTTAATACATGATATAAAACGGTGCTGATTTCGTTTTGTGGCAAATTGTTCAACAGGTGGCGTTTTCAAATTACATTATTCGTGATTATCGCAATAGCTCTATCTCAAGAACTAATGCATAGCATTTTCAAAACTTCAGATTCAGTTAGCCCCTGTTATGGATTAGTGTTGTTTAGTTAATGGCGTAGATCGCCCAAACGAGGTACCTGATAAAAAATGATCCTGATTAATTTTTGGTGTACGTCATTTAATATGTTGCGCTGCAATGCAGATTTACGTTTTGAGATTTTGCAATAGTTCTACCTCAAAAACTATGCACGGATTTTCATCAAGTTTTAAATTCTGTTACAAGTTGACATAAGTTGTTGCTGATTAGTTGGTGATTAGATAAAACGGTGGTGCTGCTATCCTGCATTTTTCGAAAAGTATTTTTATGCATAAGGTAAAAAAAAAAGGTTTGGATTGCCACTCTTGACTAGTTTAAATTAATTTTATTTTCCTGAACAAATATTTCAGGATAAAATAAAATGGGTCAAATCTCACATATCTTAGGAAATTCGACTCATTATTTTCTCGCGATGAAAATAAATCATTTATCAAATTTCTTTTAAATTACACTCATATATCTATATTATAAAGGCCAAACATATCTGTGCCTAACGCATACGTCATTTTGTGAATGGCAATTTCGATTTTGCAATTTTCGGTACTACAAATTTTATACTTCTAAATTTCGCACATTTTTCAACTTTTACACCGTCGTATTGAGAAAAAAATTTACTTTTAAATGCAATTTGTTTGAAAACTATATATCAATTTATTTATGAGTTATTAATTTTTTTATGGTTTTTAGTACGAATTATGTAATTGTGGCAACAGAAATACGCCATTTTCTCTTAAAATTGAAAAACTGAAATAAAAATATTATGTCAAAAGAAATCATCTGTTATAAAATCCGATGAATTTTGGTTTTATTGTGTTTTTATTCATCAATTAAATGGGGTTTTTTTTAGTTTATTGCAAACTTAATTTACAAATTTGTCTTTCCTTTACAAAAATGTATTTTAAATTCACCGCACTTACTCAGTTCGTATCAGAAAGTTAAACGAGAGCAGTTTTATTTATCCGTGTGTATGTAATAATATTTTCCAAATTCAGAAAAAAAAACATACAAATGAATGATTTCTGATAAAACATGGAGCTATTGTAAATAAAGAAGTGAAGCTTTGCGAATCATCATTTATCCGATTTGTTTTGCCGAATGTTTTGCATATTGTTTTTGCTGCGTTTATGCAATATTCCATTCCGTCCTAATGACGTCATATGCATACTTTTGTTTAAATGTTGTTTAAGACTGTATCCGTAAAAATGGAATGCTTTTAGCGAATGCAAGTTATTTATTTATTAGCGTTTTTATATATATAAAATAAAAAGCAAGTGATTTTAAAATGATAAATTAAAATACAATGAGAAGTGTGTATGTAAATTTTGAGTCGCTGAAAATTATGACAGGTTTAGATTTCACATGGGGATTCTATGATCATGTCAATTAGGTTTTTTTTTTCATTCGCTTTATACCAAACATAAGAACCTCAATTGACAATTTCATCATAGTAACTGATCTTTGTTATACTTTACTGATAACATATGCAATTAAAGTTCAATTTTTCTAATTTAAACAACTAAATTAATTTTTTTTTTTTAAGTTTAAAATAATATTTGATTGACAGTTAGACTGACCAATCTAAGATGCATGTTTTATTGTAGCTATTTTTGTGATTTTACTATAGATCAATGAAACAGTTCCTTCCTAAACATTTCTTTTTCGTCGAAATTCGACGGGTTCCACCTCGTTAATTTTATTTTGAAAATTGATTGTATAGTGAATTAAATGATAGATAAACGTTTATTCTTGGTTTGATATCATCTGCAATCTTGCCTATATCTTTTCTTCCTTTTTATTTGTAGATTTCTCAAAAATCAACAATTGTTGGTTATTTCTTATTCTGGAAGCTGTAAATGCAAAGATTAATTTCTTTGATAGTATTTAATTTTTGTGGTCTATTGATGCCTACTGTTGGTCAAAAATTGAGACCTTTGGAACTATCTCATCTTTTTAAAGGTGTTCATCAGTTTTACGGTGCCTTTAATTGTAGATTATTTTACCTTTTTTCGTATATCGTAGCTTGTTTCAGATTTATTTCATTGAAATCTACTGTTCAGAATAATTACAGTCTAATTATTATATTAGAAAATCCACATAATATCAATAAAAAAAAATTATTTGTGACAAAGAAAATATTTCCACTTTTTATCATCAACAATTTTAATATTCACAGTTTGTTTAAAAAAATAATTTTAATATTATTGGTGCATGCAAACTTAGAATTCCAAGTATATTTTTTTATCAGTTTCATTTTTGAATTTTTATTAACGCAAGTACATTAGTGATAAACCAAGACATAGGAATTTTAGATTGTATGAAAAAAATTTAATGATGAAGAATATAATTAAATCATGAAAAATATTCCATTAATAAATACAGTATATATATATATATATAATTACAGCACATTTTTTTACAAAACAATAGATCTAGTTTTATAACTCATGTATTTATATTAATTAAAATTCAAAACCGCTGCTTAAAATTAACATTTCTTTTGATAGAGTTGGCCCATAATAAAAATAAATTTATAGTTTAAATTTTTTTTAATATATAGCATTTAATATTATACTTTTCCTGTCATAAATGCGATTTATATTCGTCAATATGAAAATGGATCATGGAGTAATATACTTTTGAAGGATAGACTTGCCCTCCATGTAAAATACACAGCTGGAACTATCAGGCTAATCTCACATGAAGCTTATATTATTGAGAGATAGAAAGAAAGACACCGAAGAGTGGATGACAAGTAGAAAACATGCAGACTTTCCCCATCTCACAAAAAGGAGTAGTATCTACAGGAATTTAAAGGTTTCCCGATGGGCGAGGTGTTACTTGCTAGATTACATACCCTCTTGTAAACTACCAGGACGTAACTTTAATGTTTTGTGTATGGAAATCACCCTTTTGCTCAGAGAGTCAAGTCCCGGAAACCACCGACCACTGCCTTCTATAATGATGAAAGATTCGCACAGAGCGAGCTCAATTTTATCAACAGTTAGATTTGTCTGGTAATAGCGCGAGTTTCCATAATATCTGGAAGCTGACTGTGGAGGACAAATCAGCATCTAACCATCTTCTTTTCTTTCTACTGAGAATCAACAGATTCTCCAGTAGATGGAGTTCTGCCCAGAATATCGTCACCTAAAAGCAACAGTAGGGCATGTACTTAAAATTAAACATGATATGTCTGACTTATTGTTATAAAAAACTATGTTTATATCTATTGGAACAATAGGAAATTTTTATAAAGCACATCAAATATATAATACTAAAGATATCTTTGTGTTTTAGAGGTTGTTCCCCCAAATGCAAACAGAACTTCTCATAGTAGTAAGTCGTACATTTCACTTTTTATTATTAGTAGATTTCCTATTGTTGTTAGGCGACTGTATCAATATGTTTTATAGAGAACTGTATTAGAAATTCTTGAACATTAAAGATGCAAAGCCACCAAACAAAACTCCGTTAAAGCGAAATTTAAAATACTATTATCGACCTTAAGCTCCGATAACTAATAAATCAATAAATAAAATGAACATACTCTAAATAATAATAACTTAATTGTTAGGGGATTGAATTCGGAATTCCATAGGGAAAAGCTGGAATTCGATTTAATCACATCAGTTTAGGTCTAGAATGAATATGTTATGTTTTCCCCCTCGTACTAGGATATATATATAGATTTATAGTAATAAAAAAAACACGTACTTTTTAAAAATACGGTACCAATTCTGAAAACAATTAACTCTGAAAAACAAAGTAAATACAAGTGCTACAGAACTTAAAATATTTAGTGTAATGAGTACCTACACTTAATTAAAATAGCAAATAAAGCCTTTGTGCAAAAATGTTTAAAGATAGAAAATCAACTATTATAAATGCACAAATAAAGTAAGAAAAGGGGAGCAAACAGCTGTTTCGAATCTACTAACGAGGTTTTTCTTCACTGCAAAAACTCAGTGAGCTAGACAAAGTAAAACTAAACAGAGAGACAGAGAGACGCAGGATTATATACCCGCTACGGGAACGATCCCACCTAAACGAAAGCAACCAATGAGAAGAAGCAGCAGGAACAACTGGGTGGACTACTAGCGACATCTACCGGAGAACAAACAAAACAAAATCTAAAAAACAAGGCAAACAATGGAGAGAATTAAATTAAAGATTTCCAAATGCTAGGAAAATAAGGAGTACTGGATAAGTCATTAACTAAGGAGTGATAATTTTTAATGATGTAGTAAGCTTCCCAAAAATCAAGATCAAGAATAGAAGGACACTAATGGATGCTGGTGGCTGAAGAAAAGTTAAATTTATGTTGTGAAGACCAACAATGTTGAGGAATAGAAGAGCATTGAAGCTCTTAATTTTTGACATACCTTTTATGTTCAGTTAAACGAAATCTTAGAACACGTTTACTCTGGCCGATATAAGAAAGACCACATTGGCAAGAAATTTGGTACGTACCCCAGTTATCTAAGCTATCGATGGGGTGCTTAAGATTTGAAAAAACAATTTTATTAACAGGAGAAAAAATAACATTGAAATCGAATCTTTTTAAAATTTTAGCAACATGCTGACTGATTTTGGGGGAAAAGGGCAAAACAACCAAAGTATTGGAGTTCGAATTAATGTTTTTTCTTTCAGATTGGATGGATTTTGTCAATTTTCTATGAATTGAATCTAGAATATTAGGGGAATAACCACGATCAACAGCAATAGCTTTAATATAATTAAGTTCATCACTGAGTAACTGAGGAGTTGAACAAATATTGGAAGCCCAGAAAACATAAGTTTTAAAAGCCGCAACTTTCTGGTTTGGAGGATGAGAAGAATATCTGTGAGGTGGAAGACTGACCGCAAAAGGTTTGCGAGAGACAGTAGTCTGAAAATTATCTTCATTGCGAATAACAAGGACATCCAGAAAAGGAAGGCAATTGTTCGATTCAACTTCAAAAGTAAATTGAATACAAGAATCAATAGAATTCATGACAGAGAGAATATGATTTATATCTGAATTCACTTCAACTAAAGCATAGATTTTTAAAGATAGAAAACCAACGAATATAAATGCACAAATAAAGCATGAGAAGGTAGCAAATAGCTATTTCGAATCTACTAACGAGATTCTTCATCAGTGCAAAACTCAGCGAGCTAAAAGTAGCAAAACTGAGCAAAGAGACAGAGAGACGCAGGCTTATATACCCGCTATGGGAACAATCCCGCCTAAAGAAAAGCAACCAATGAGAAGAAAGCAGCCAAAACCCACTGAGTGGACAAGTAGCGACATCTATCGGAGAACAAGCAAAACAAAAACTAAAAAGCGAGTGAGAAAAAAAAAGTATTAAATTAAAGATTTCCAAATACTTGGAAAATAAGGAGTACTAGATAAGTCATTGACTAAGGAGTGAGAATTTTTTATGATGTGGTAAGCTTCCCAAAAATCAAGATCAAGAATAGAAGGACATTTATGGATGATGGTGGCTGAAGAAAAGTTAAACTTATGTTGAGAAGACCAACAATGTTGAGCAATAGAGGAACGTTTAAGTTCCTGATTTTTGACATACCTTTTATGTTCCATTAAACGAAATCTGAGAGCACGTTTAGTCTGACCAATATAAGAAAGACCACATTGGCAAGAAATTTGGTAAATACCCCAGTTATATAAGTGATCAATGGGGTGCTTAAGATCTGAAAAAGCAATTTTATTAACAGGAGAAAAAATAACATTGAAATCGAACCTTTTTAAACTTTTAGCAACTTGCTGACTGATTTTGGGGAAAAAAGGCAAAACAACCAAAGCATTGGAGTTCGAATTAAAGTTCTTACTTTCAGATTGTGTGGATTTTGTCAATTTTCTATGAATAGAATCTATAATATTAGGAGAATAACCACGATCAACAGCAATAGCTTTTAGGTAATTAAGTTCATCACTGAGCAACTGAAGAGTTGAACAAATATTGGAAGCCCGGATAACAAAAGTTTTAAAAGCCGCAACTTTCTGGTTAGGGGGATGAGAAGAATATCTGTGAGGTGGAAGACTGACAGCAAAAGGTTTGCGAAAGACAGTAGTCTGAAAATTATCTTCATTGCGAATAACAAGAACATCCAGAAAAGGAAGGCAATTGTCCGATTCAGTTTCAAAAGTAAATTGAATACAAGAATCAATAGAATTCATGACAGAGAGAATATGTTTTATATCGGAATTCACTTCAACTAAAGCATAGATATCATCTACATAACGAACATAGAACGGAAATTTTAAGACTTCAAATAATTTTATTTCAAAGTAATGCAGGCTCATTGTGCCAGGTTTTATGCTTTACCTAAGGTCCATAAACCTGACATTCCTTTTAGACCCATTGTTTCCAGTATCGGTACGGCTTCTTATAAACTTGCCAAATATCTTGTTTCCATATTTTCTCCTCTCTCAAGCAGTAATTCTTTCACGGTTAAGAATTCTTTTGAATTTACTAAGAAACTTCACAGTTTTAAGCCACAAGGCCACATGATGGTTTCTTTTGATGTTAAATCATTATTTACCAATGTTCCTGTCGAAGATGCTTTAGATTGCCTCAAGAAAAGGCTTTGTGAATTTCATTTTTCCTTTTTCGAAATGGAGGAGCTTATTCATCTAACTCGTGCTTGCTTATCTCAAAATACTTTTGTTTTTAACAGGAATTTCTTTCGTATGATTGACGGTTTGGCTATGGGTAATCCTCTTAGTCCGACTTTATGCGATTTGTACATGCATTACTTTGAAATAAAATTATTTGAAGTCTTAAAATTTCCGTTCTATGTTCGTTATGTAGATGATATCTATGCTTTAGTTGAAGTGAATTCCGACATAAATCATATTCTCCCTGTCATGAATTCTATTGATTCTTGCATTCAATTTACTTTTGAAACTGAATCGGACAATTGCCTTCCTTTTCTGGATGTTCTTGTTATTCGCAATGAAGTTAATTTTCAGACTACTGTCTTTCGCAAACCTTTTGCGGTCAGTCTTCCACCTCACAGATATTCTTCTCATCCCCCTAACCAGAAAGTTGCGGCTTTTAAAACTTTTGTTTTCCGGGCTTCCAATATTTGTTCAACTCCTCAGTTGCTCAGTGATGAACTTAATTACCTAAAAGCTATTGCTGTTGATCGTGTTTATTCTCCTAATATTATAGATTCTATTCATAGAAAATTGACAAAATCCACACAATCTGAAAGTAAGAACTTTAATTCGAACTCCAATGCTTTGGTTGTTTTGCCTTTTTTCCCCAAAATCAGTCAGCAAGTTGCTAAAATTTTAAAAAGGTTCGATTTCAATGTTATTTTCTCTCCTGTTAATAAAATTGCTTTTTCAAATCTTAAGCACCCCATTGATCACTTAGATAACTGGGGTATTTACCAAATTTCTTGCCAATGTGGTCTTTCTTATATTGGTCAGACTAAACGTGCTCTCAGATTTCGTTTAATGGAACATAAAAGGTATGTCAAAAATCAGAAACTTAAACGTTCCTCTATTGCTCAACATTGTTGGTCTTCTCAACATAAGTTTAACTTTTCTTCAGCCACCATCATCCATAAATGTCCTTCTATTCTTGATCTTGATATTTGGGAAGCTTACCACATCATAAAAAATTCTCACTCCTTAGTCAATGACTTATCTAGTACTCCTTATTTTAAAAGTATTTGGAAATCTTTAATTTAATACTTTTTTTTTCCTCACTCGCTTTTTAGTTTTTGTTTTGCTTGTTCTCCGATAGATGTCGCTACTTGTCCACTCAGTGGGTTTTGGCTGCTTTCTTCTCATTGGTTGCTTTTCTTTAGGCGGGATTGTTCCCATAGCGGGTATATAAGCCTGCGTCTCTCTGTCTCTTTGCTCAGTTTTGCTACTTTTAGCTCGCTGAGTTTTGCACTGATGAAGAATCTCGTTAGTAGATTCGAAATAGCTATTTGCTACCTTCTCATACTTTATTTGTGCATTTATATTCGTTGGTTTTCTATCTTTAAACATTTGTGCACAAAGGCTTTATTTGCTATTTTAAAGCATAGATATCATCTACGTAACGAATATAAAACTGAAATTTTAAGAATTCAAACAATTTTATTTCAAAATAATGCATGTACAAATCGCATAAAATTGGACTAAGAGGATTACCCATAGCCAAACCGTCAGTCATAAGAAAGAAATTTCCGTTAAATACAAAAGTATTTTGAAATAAACAAGCACGCGTGAGATAAATGAGCTCCTCGGTTTCGAAAAAAGAAAAATGAAATTCATAGAGCCTTTTCTTCAGGCAATCTAAAGCCCCTTCGACAGGAACATTAGTAAATAATGATGAAACATCAAAATAAACCATCATGTGACCATGTGGCTTAAAACTGTGAAGTTTCTTAACAAAATCATAATTTTTAACAATGAAAGAATTATTGCTTGAGAGAGGAGAAAATATGGAAACAATATATTTTGCAAGTTTATAAGAAGCCATACCGATACTGGATACAATGGGTCTAAAAGGAACGTCAGGTTTATGGACCTTAGGTAAAGCATAAAACCTGGCACAATGAGCAATTGAAGGAATAAGAGACCTCTTTAATTTAGCAGGAATAATATGTGAAGACTTAATGGCAGATTTGATAGTATTAATTTCACTAGAGGAAGGATCTTTGTGGATATCCACGTAGGGACTATCATTAATTAATTTATGGGATTTTTTCAAATATGTAGACTTGTCAAGAACAACAATCTGACCACCTTTGTCAGCCTTAGTTATGATCAAATTCGGATCAGAACACAAACTTTTTAGACAATTTTTAACTGAAATATTAAGATTTGGTTTATAAACATTAGAGTTGAAATCGACAGTATTGGCAATGAGATGCTCCTTTCTTTCCTTGTTTTTCAGTTTTTGTTTTATTTGTTCTTCGGTAGATGTCGCTAGTTGTCCACCCAGTTGTTCCGGCTGATTCTTCTCATTGTTTGCTTTCGTTTAGGCGGGATCGTTCCCGAAACGGGTATATAAGCCTGCGTCTCTCTGTCTCTTTGCTCAGTTTTGCTCTGTCTAGCTCGCTGAGTTTTTGCACTGAAGAAGAATCTCGTTAGTAGATTCGAAACAGCTGTTTGCTCCCCTTTACTTACTTTATTTGTGCATTTATAATCGTTGGTTTTCTATCTTTAAACCTACACTTAATACTTTTGTTGCATTGAGGTCAGAAATCTTCTTCAAAATTTTAGCCACGTGGTTAGGAGATTGAACTCTTAATTAAGTATGGGAAGAATGGAAATTGTTTTAAACAATTTAGTTTAGGTCTAAAATGAAAGTACTAAGTTTTCACCATCGTACTAGTTGAAAATTAGAAAATATATACTTATTTATACTATAAAAGTACTTACAAAATTAGCTTAACAATATCTCAAAATAGCTAATTCTATCAAAACCATTGTCAATAAAATGTTATAAAGGTTAAAATTCTGAATAAAATTAGTACATCTGCACATAAATATTTTTGTTTTTTATTAAGTTCGGAATTTTATTTCAAAATTTCACCTTAATCGATAGTGAAGATATTGAAGCCAGGAGAGATCAAATTACCTTATTACAATCTCAAAACAGCTACTTCTATCAAAAAATTGCTAGCAGAAAAATTTGTGGAGCTTAAAATTCTAAATAAAACGAGTTCTCACATTAATATTTTTGTTCAACAATGAAGTTGCAATTTTATTTCGTTTAGGCGAAAGAGGCGAGGAAATTCACCAAATATATTCTGCAATTTTTGAATAATGATACACGTCCCACATGTGTGTTCCAAAAACTTTTATACCGTAATTATTTTAAATTATTCAAACATCTCAATTTAAATAAACTTTGATAAATATCTGTGATTGTTTCGTATTGAAGAATACACGTTTGTATCTAAAAATCTATCAGATATTCCTCATTGCTGACCTGGAAGAAAAGTGAAACAATTCGCAAACATTCATTTCGCAATTTATTCCACTAATTCGTCTGTCATACGTCCATATTGCTACAGGAAACATTTCATAAGAAATGTTATATACAGGGTGATTCTGAATTCATCATCAATATTTGGTGGGCAGGTAGGGAATAGGAAAAGAACACTATTTCACATAGCACAAACGAATGCATGACGGTGTAGAGGGCGCTTTGTGTCCGCATCTCCCATGAACACGCATAGCTGTCTGCCATCTGCAGCCAGTCGTCATTCGACAAGGTGACTTCGCAGAAGTAACATGAACCGGTATACGTTTCAAGAACTTGCAGATATGCATCTAACTTACGGTGCCGCAGGAGAAAGCTGTCTTAGAGCTAGGCAAATGTATGCAGAGCGCTACCCCAACCGGCGCGTGCCACAGCATCAAATGTTTTCACGTGTTCATCGACAACTGTGCGAAACTGGATCATTTGCTGGTATTAATGTCGATCGAGGCAGCCGCCGATCAACACGGACAGTTTCAATCGAGGAAGATGTCCTACAGTCTATCGAAGAACAGCCAAGTTCTAGCACACGAGGTATTACTCGCCAGTTTGTAGTTTCGCAATCAACAGTGTGGCGGATACTAAACGAGGAACGTTTACATCCTTTTCATTTGCAAAGAGTGCAGTTACTGGAAGCAGAGGACTATCCCAAGCGTGTTACTTTTTGTCAGTGGTTCATGCAGAAAACAGCCGTTGATCCCAATTTCCCAACGTATGTTCTTTTCACAGATGAAGCGTCCTTCACTCGTGAAGGTGTCTTCAACACACACAATTCGCATGTGTGGGCTAATCAGAATCCACACGGTACGAGAGTTAGAGCTGCGCAACAACGCTTTGCCGTCAATGTGTGGACTGGGATCGTCGGCGACTGTTTGCTGGGACCGTATTTACTACCATCCCGTTTAGATTGCGCAAACTACCTCATATTTCTTCAGACTGTGTTACCGGGTCTTATGAACGAGGTTCCTGCTGTTATTCTCCGGCGAATGTGGTTCCAGCATGACGGCGCTCCAGCACATTTCGCAAATGATGTGCGTTGCTACCTGACCAGAAAATTTGGAGCTCAATGGATTGGTCGCGGTGGACCGGATTGTTGGCAACCACGGTCACCGGATTTATCTCCAATAGACTTCTTTGTATGGGGTGCCATGAAAAACATGGTGTACGAGACCCCTGTTGCCAGTGCTATGGACCTTGTAGCACGCATATCGGTTGCCGCCGCAAACATCCGGGAAACGCCAGGCATATTCCAGAAAGTTCGGTTGTCCATGCAACCTCGTTGTGAAGCATGTACTCTAGCAAATGGTCAGAATTTCGAGCACTTCTTGTAAGTCTGTACAAAAGATGCACAAATAAATGTTTTTTCTCTTACCACTTTCTTGTTATGTTTTCTTTCCATCATTTAACCGGATTCATATTGCCCTACAACATGACGTCTGCGCCCATGCTTTCCCATGTGAAATAGTGTTCTTTTCCTATTCCCTACCTCCCCACCAAATATTGATGATGAATTCAGAATCACCTTGTAGAAATACGCTTTATTACACTATATGATCATTCATAAACACACATAGGGTTGCGAGGGGGGTTAAAGTAAATTTATGCAATCCTCCAAAACACTTTCTGCGTGATTCATAAGGATTTTATTTTTTATGGATATTTTTACCGCTACATGAGATCTAAGATCTACAGATTGATATTTTAGTAAAAACTTACGAATCTTATTTTGCCTGTCCTGCAAAATTTATTTTTGTCGAGAGGTGTTTTTTTTTCACTTTAAGCAATACTTGCAACTTTTTAATCATATAAGTAATTTTAATAATTCTAATTATATATACAATTCAAATAATTTTAATTACATAAATAATTTCCAATGTTCTAAAAAAATAGCAAAAAGTACAAAGAAAAACAAAAAAATTGTGTAGTATGTTACGAAGTGAAAAATTTATGTAAAGCATAAAATCCAGATACTTTTCCCCACACAGCTTGTTCTGCACACGTTTTAGACATTACAGACAAACATTTTATTTTGCATGAATGGAAAATATACCTGGAACATTTTATAACAAAATCAATATCAATAACTATTTTCCGCTTAATTAGTACTTTCCATAATATCAATTAATTTCTGAAAACCATTTCTAAATAGAACACAATTTCATTAGTTCCAAGTAACCACGTACATGAGAAATGGAGATAGCTCTCGATTCGATTTGCTAGAAATCCGCGTCATAACTATTTCTCCATTTATATAATCTCCGCTTAATTAAAGCGCTCTATACCTGAAACTTAGAATTTAACATCCTATATACTATCTACAAAACACATATACTTCATTATGCAGGGTATTTTAGTAGAACGATTTCAGATACATAAAAAAAATTTACTAATTAAAAAAAAAAGCTACATTTTACGCATTTCTTTGGGACACACTACCACTGAAACCATCGCTTCAGTTTTGAATAATGCTGTAATGTATGTGGTGGCACAACACTTAATACTAAAAATCAAATAAAATAGCAAAAAACTTATAGAACAACCTCTTATACTAATATTTTTTTAATTTAACTTTTTTAAATTTCTATTACTTTTTTAAATATGAATATTTTTGCTTCGAATTTTTTTAAGATTCATAAGAAATGTACTACAGCTCATATTCAAAATATTAGAATAATTGAGAAAAAGTAATAAGAAAAAATTATTTGTCATTTATTTATTTTTTATACTAAGTAAATGCAATTAAATTTCTTATAAATTAAATCTGGAATGTTTAGATATGATTTTAACATTTATAAAATATAAAATACAGCACAATAAATTAGGTATACAGCTTCATTAAACACACCAGAATATTAAAATAAAATTTAGATTGGTTCAAAATATTAGAATATTTTATTTTACGCAACAATACTACCTTATGAATATGAAGTAAATGGTAGTTAATATTTTGTAGCATCCCCTTTAACTTTCATAACAGCGTATAATCGATCTTGCATGCTATATACAAGGTGTTTACAAACATTTCTATCAATATTAGCCCAAATAGACTTTATACGTGCCACTAACTCAGTTTTACTTGAAGGAGGATTTTCTTGAAGTTTTTTCTTCATTATACACCATAAGTTTTCGATGGGATTAAGATCTGGTGAATTTGGTGGCCAAGGAAGTACCTTAATGTTGCGTTGGCGGAACTAATTCTTAGTTGACACCGAGGTATACGGGGACGCTAAATCTTGTTGAAAGATGAAATCATCTTCAAGTAAATCTTCTGATGATGGAATCATGCAATATTCTAAAATTTCTTGATATATCAGAGAGTTAACCTTTCCGTAGACGATGCATAACTTTCCAGGTCCTTCTGCACTCATACAACCCCAAGCCATGACACTAGCAGCAAATTTTACTGAACGTTTAAGGCATTCTTTATCAAATGCTTCTTGCTTCTTGCTTCATTCTCCAAACTCGAATACCTTGATTACCATATGAAACACAAAACATACTTTCATCACTAAATAATATATTTTTCCAATCTTCATTGCTCCATAAACGTCTTGATTTACACCAATTCAATCTTATACGCTTTTGTCTTGCAGTCATGAGAGGATTTGTTTTCGGTATACGAGATTCAAATTTAAATTTATGGAGACGTCTTAATGTTGTTGATGTAGAAACTTCAACTCCTTCTTCTTTGCATTTTCGGTGCAAGAATCGCACACTTTTAAAACGGTTTTTCTTAACTATACGCTTCAGTTTCCTGTCATCTCTAGCAGATGTTTTTGGTTTTCGGCCACCATTTCGGCGATTATTTTGAAATTTTCCAATTTTTGAATATTGTGTTAGTATTTTACTAACGCTCGATTGCGAACAATGTAAATAATTCGCTATAAAACATTGATTTTTACCGTGCCGATACAAATCAACCATACGAAGTTTAGTAGATTCAGGAATATCACTCACACGGCCCATTTTAAGACGAAAAAGAAACAAACTGCAAAAAAGAATACTGATTTTAAATAAAATAGTCTGAATTTAATCAATGATGCCACCAGTTAAGAATTGGTAATAATTAAAGGAGAATTAATGTGAAATATTCTAATATTTTGAACTACTTGAATAAATATTCTAATATTTTGACTTTTCAAAATATTTTTTTTTTTGCAATTAATCTTTTCAAAAATGATATTAAATTTAAGATAACAAGTAAGTTTAATCAACAATAAGTTCTTAATAAAAATATCGTTTGCATATTTTCTTTAAAAGACATTAAATTATCAAACGATATTTTCAATTTCTAAAAAAAAGGTAATTATTCTAATATTTTGAATATGAGCTGTACATAAAATTATGCGTGAATTTTTAGATGCGCGGGATTTTACATTTAATATGATTTTTTTCCTCTCCTGTGCATAAAAAAATGAAGAAAAATTCAACAAACTCTGAATTAAATATTTTTTTTGAAAAAAGCTTAAACGCTTAAACTTGAATGTTACATCGATGCAAAAAAATATTAACTACCCCATCAACAAGTAAGAAAAAAAATTTTAACCTCTGTCTAAATTAGGAAAAAAGCTTTAATAGTTTTAGAACAAGCAAGTTGTAAAAATATATACAGAAAGAAAAATCAATTTAAAGTTTTCATTTGTACACAGTAAAAGAAATCTGCAAAGTTACTAAACTTTTTCTAGGAGACTGGGATTCCAAGAACATTTCATGTAACGGTAAGGGCAAACATTTATGGAAAAGAAAATGTTACTGGCCTTACATCATTACCGTTACTATTACCGTAACATGAACAGTTCTGGAGGTTCCAAATGGAGATATGATTGGCTGTTGAAGCGGTTTGCTATCAATCCATCTCATTATTATTTTTCCATTTACTTTGCATAACAAAAGCTCCTCATATCTGAAACACGAAATCACATGTCGTAAACATTATCTGTATAAAACATATACAGGATTTTGCGGAGTATTTTATTAGAACGATTTCAGCTACATATTATAAGAACACGGCTGCATTTTAAGCATCTATTAACATAAAAAGGATTACGCTTCATATATAATTATATGAAATAAATTAAAAATGTAGTATTTTTTTTTTACAGTTTGATTAATTTGGAAAATATAAATTAATATTTTTTATTACATTTGCGAATTTTAACTTTTTAAATTACAATCGCGCAGTCTCAATAACTAGTGAATTTACTTTATCGTAAATAATATAAGTATTTTATTTTTGTATTCAACTAATTAATAATAATAAAAAGAACCATAATTTTCATATATTTATTAGAAACCAAAATATATGTTTATTTTCATTTTTTAAATTTGTCGTGTATTTTTTTAATGTCAAACTTATACAAGTTTTTTTTTTTTTAATGTCCGAAAATTTCATTAAAAAGCTGTATTTTTTTAAATGTGCATTTCATCTTCCTTGTATCGCGTTTTGTTACATTTATTATACATTACAGAGCATTTACTTTCAAAGATGTCCAATGGCCAATTCCTAAACCTTTCTTCATACACCATATATCTCCAGTTACAAAAATGTTTTAAATGAAGTAAAGAAGTATTTTAAAGTGATTAGGGTCGATGAAAACATTTATTTAAAAATTACGAAATGAAAATTTTTATACAATCTTCTAGGCATGTAAGTTATAGTTGGTAAACATTTTCTATTAAATTTACAAGCAAGAAAAAAAAGGCCCATTCATCTAAAACTGAAATTGCCCAAGTTCTAAAACTTTCAATTACATGGAATATAACATTTTTTTTTTGCAACTGGACACAGATTATCTGTTTCTAGGATTAAGGGGTTTACACAAAGTGCTTATAATACTAAAATGTTTTATTCAGTGTGAATATTTCTACATTGAAACTAAAGGAATTACTGAAATTACTTCGAGCAAGATTTAAAATAAATTTTTATTTTTATTAATTAAATTTTAGATTAATAATTCTGATTGTGAGGCACTTTCTAATTGCGACTGTTGCTTTACATTTTTTCATTTTAGAGAAATATTGTCACTTTTTAGCCTTTATATTTAATATAGGTTGTGTATTTTTCTTTAATATCTGCGACTGAAAATATATTTCAAATTTTATTGTAATGTTATTTTTACTCCATGACTAACGGTTTAAGAACTAGCCGTTGGACATATCTGACAGTTGACACCGTGTGTATCACTTTTTTATCTTTAAAATAAGAGTTCAACTTTTATAAAACTTTTTAAATTAGTCACAAGTAATCAGCTTACAATTAGTGGTTAATTAATTAATCTATTTATTTATTTATTGAATAAGAAAATTATAAGGGTCATATAAACAAATATTTTGAGGCTAACATGAACGATTTTCTTTTTCTTATCATTTTTCGTAATTTTCAAACGCTCTAGCTTGCATTTCTCTTTCGGAAACATCACTCCTATTGCTTGACTCTCGGTAGATGCAATACAGAAACATAATTTTAAAGAGCTAAACATGTCTTTTTTAAAATATCGTACTAACTTTGTATAAATAATAAAATGATTTTTATGTGCTCAAAAATATAGCCCTTTCACAGCCGATCTTTAGTTTTTATTGTATTTTCATTTAATTACTAGAGAAATTAAGCAAACTGTCTTTTATGATTATTTCTGTTGTACTTCAGCTAATAGATTCTACTATTTTTATTTTTTTTTTCGACTACAATAATAATTATTATTTATGTCCTTGATAGGAATATGGCATTTTGGTTCATATGCCTGAGAAGCATCTTATAGCAAACTTGTGTCAATACCGTATTAAAGTAGAAATTTATTATATTAAAAAACTAGATGTGATTTAATAAATCAGATTCTACATTTTAAATCTGCATAAAAGTTCAGTATACATAAACATTACGTGAATTATGTGGCAACTATTTTAAAATGGATTGTAAAATGAATATTCACTATTAAAAAACATTCAAATTAGGCTTATTAACTGCTAGTGATATATTAAGAATATGCAAATCTTTACATTTATCAGAAGAAAAATGTGAAGCAGTCATTATCTATGAAAGATAATATTTCAATCTGCCATTTATGGTAAGATATCCTGGGATAAAAACACCACATTGAGGTTCAACCAATTTTCATGATTTAGTTTAATATTTCATTTTAAATCAAATATAAATATGATCCAGAAACGTATTCCTTATGTATACAAGTAGGTATATTTTAACAAATATAGATTCATAAAATGTTGCGGCGTAATTTCTTCACCAATGCTTTTTGGCGTATATTTTTCTATGCGGGTAAAAACGCCATGGAAACTAAATTATAAAATAAGATAGAATTGTGCATTTAAATTGTCCAATTTTAAAGATACAAACTCTTTAACCCTAGAAGTGATACTGTGACTTACTTTCCATTAATTGCGATATCGGGATGCAGAAATATTCATTTGATACTTTTTTTCTGACACTGAAAAAAAGCAGTATTTATAAAATTTCTGTTTACCTGTTTTGGTTTTCAAGAATGACAATAAAGCTCTCTCATGTATACAATAAAAAAATAAAATTCTAAATAAAGCTGTTACGGATGATGTTTCACCAATGAAAAGAATTAAATGGAATACTGACGCAAATGGATGGTGTTATTTTCACGATACACTTAGTGTGCAATATATTTTTAATTGCAAGCTATTTCGCAAACGTATCCAAAATTTCCCAAAGCATTTTGAGAGTATAAAAAATTTATGCAGTAAACGAAATGTTTCATATAAGTATAAAGTTTTCACATCACTTAAGTTAATAGGTGGAAATTTTTTCAGAGAGAGAAAATTCGCCTTAAATACAATATTTCAAATGAAAATCAAATTTCAAATTCTTTTTTAATTGCTTATAGGCGTTAATGCTAACCTAGTGAAAACGATTCCATGCCAGGGATCAAACCCGTGCCATCAGTATAGCGCACTGACGTTCTACCGACTAAACCACATGGAACGACACCCAGTCTGGAATTTTTCACTATTACGTGTTGGCAAGGCTACATTCGCAGCACAAGATAGAATATATTCCATGAGCCACCGATCTGGGGCAAACACGGAACTCAAATAGAACCAGCATTTGAGCCAGCTATTTGAGTTCCGTGTTTGCCCCAGATCGGTGGCTCATGGAATATATTCCATCTTGTGCTGCGAATGTAGCCTTGCCAACACGTAATAGTGAAAAATCCCAGGCTGGGTGTCGTTCCATGTGGTTTAGTCGGTAGAACGTCAGTGCACTATACTGTTGGCCCGGATTCGATCCCCGGCATGGAATCCCTTTCACTAGGTTGGCATTAACGCCTATAAGCAATTAAAAAAGAATTTGAAATTTGATTTTCATTTGAAATATCACTTAAGTTATCTCGGCTATTTTAGATCGAATGTTTACTCGTTTTCAATGATAAAGTCTTCATATGCAACAAATTAATTTTTATCTCTTTTTTTTGAGATTTAGATGATTCAGTGTTCTTCTGCGCAGCATCCGTAGTGCCATCGCCTTCATAACTATCCATAATATTAGCATTTGGCGTTAATGTCTACCCTGGCGTTATTAACTCAGGATATCTTATCTAAAATTTTGCATAAAATATCTCAAAAAAGCTTCGATTTGTACAAATGTAAATATGCAAATTTTTCTTAAATCTGCATCACCTAGAGAAAAATGGAAAATAAGTCGGTATCATTGCAAAACATTGATCTATAACAAACTAATTTCAGCTCTGTGAAAGAACAATTGTTATCCAATAGTACCAAAGAAGGATTGTTTTCTTCTCTGAATCCTTTTGCTTGGATATAACTGGAATTTGTTTTAAAGGATTCAAGTGATGTGCTTTAAGGTGCGAAGTGCTTGAAAAGGATTTGATTTAAGGATGTTAATTTTTCGAAATTTAACCCATTTAATTTCTTACTGAATATTATTTAAATTCAAATTATATAATAGAAATGTATTGAAATTTCACAGCAACTCATTAGTGGATAAACAAACGAGGTCTGAAGAGGGTCAATTAGAATAGAAAAAAGTTTTAACTAAATATTGAAATTATTTTACATGTTGAGGTTCTTTACTAATTCGGTCTATTGCCAATTTAAATTTGCTCTTTAATAGCTCTGAAAATCATAGTGGTAAACATAAGAAAAAGAAAATAATAAATAAATATTAAATTGCATAAAAGTTTTCAAGATTGTGCCTATTTCAATCATATATAAAAGTATATTTATTGTTTCATGATCTTTACATCAGAAGAATGTTTGTAACATTCGTTTTTGAACTGGATTTACGAGATAAAATTCTAATTTTCATATTTGTCTTCTTTTCACCGAATATTAACCTTTTTTCCAAACCTGCACATATTGCCACATATTAACTATGATCGGTCACCATGTATTATGCGTGAGCATTACACACCGGAGTTTAATATTATAAAGATAAATCACATAATGCTTATCGTAGGAACTTTTCATTAAGGATTTTTTCATAAATTAATATAGAATACGAATAACTTCTTTAAAAATATTCTTTAAAAATCTAAGAACTGCTTATAATTAAACTATCTGTAACTATTATTAAATCAATTTTTGACATATTTATCTAGACCATTTTTAGAAACACTGTGTTGTGAAAAGAAAAAAAATTTTTATTCTGACAACTTATTCACACTTTCCTTTAAAGCTTTGATAGATGTCATAGTTTTTTTTAAATATTAATATAAAAAAATTACAAGCAACTTTCTTTCAAAAGAAAACATTGAAAGTCTTTCATAAAGAAAGAAGAAATGCAAAATTTTCTTTCCGCATCACTTATTTTGAAAATCACTGACAGCTTTCGTGTGCTAAAAACACATTTTGATGGGTTCGGTTTCAAATAAACCCACAAATCTATTTTTTTTCATGCGATGTCACTTATTATATTATAATTACAAACTCTGAAGTACAGAATGAGGAAAAATATTTTCGAAGGACTTAATAAATAAGAATAAAACATACGAGATTATTTATTTCTTGAGTACTGTGTAATTTTTTTTTTTTTAATTTCGCATTTTAATATTTTTATTTAAAATGGAAAAGCACAGAGTTTTAGGAAATGTTGTTGACATTTAATTTTGATTTATTTATTACTAAAAAAGTATGAGTTTGGGCTTAAAATAGCAATTTATTTAAAATTTAAAATTATTATTGTTCACCCATATAGCGGTCTGGTTTAACCGAAACATAAATGTCGGAATAATATAAATTCAGTTCATAAATTCGATGAAAGTTCCTTTGCATTTTGGTTGCGGTTATTGCAGCATGAAAAAAGTTGTTCAAACCACAAATTGTGGGTTGAACAACTTTTGTGGGCCACAATAAAATTTTAAATATTGTAAAACCAATTTTACATAATTTTTTGATGACACAACTTTAATTTTTTTCATTATTAGTAGGCGACAGTAATATTCCTTTTTGTGGCATCGTTTAAAAATTATTATAATTATTATTAGCAAAAGCTATGCTTTGTTTGGATTCGCGAAGCATTATTTAATAAGAACAATATTTGAAAGTAGCAATATTTTTTTTTACATTTTTTGCATCTTTAATAAGCAATAAAGTCATTTTATATTTTGGTGCTTTTCAATGTTAGAAATGTAAATTCAGCCATATTCCATACATTGTTTTTAAACGGCAAACATATTAAAAATAATACTGATAGTAATTATTTCTTAAAAGCAAATGTGTTTCATTTGGTTCAATTTTCAAACTTTGATTTCGAATAACACTTTATAAAACGAATTTAACTATTAGTTTTATTTGTTTACAATTTTTTTGTTGCCACTTTAGAAAAAAAAATCATAATTATTTTAAAATGCGTAAATATCGTCTGCATAAATGATTTCACATAGTAGGAATAAATTGTGTATTTGAATTCTTAACACTGAAAAATACTTTTATAATTATAGAATTTTAAGTTCTTTAAATCACAACTAAATTCAGATACATAAATTCTGACACCGTTAAACTTTTAAAACTTCTATTATTATTATTAAATATTTATAAAAAAAGAAGATTATTTACAAAGTTTTATTTACAATTTACACCATCATAAGTTTTAGTTAATTGATACACATTTCAAGCGGGAAGTCATCCTCATGGAACATTCTTTTCCGACCCACAACAACAATTACCTAAAACGTTCTCTTCCGCTCACTTCGGCATTTCGCTTGAATTTGATCTAATCCTTTAATCGTCTGCCTTGCTAGAGAGCCTTGGTCTCAGAGTGATGATATGGGTAAGCTACGTGACATATAACTGTCAGGCTAGTGGGAGCAAGAATATCGCTCCCACAATCGGCCAGCCTGACGGGACATTCGTCTCGAATGCGTATCTGTTTGCTGGTAGCAGCAGTTGGATCACCTGCAAAGATAAAAAAACAGGTATCCAAAGTCTTATTTGGAAAAAAAGAAGTCATCATTATTAAAATCCCTTATCACAGTTTAAATTATTTCTTGAAAAAAAAATCGTATTCATTTCTTTCTTTTTATGTCTTTTCATCGTATTCTTCTTCCCTTTTCCTTACATCTTTTCGTCTGATTCTTCTTCCAGTTCCTTACATCTTTTCGTCTTTTTTTTTCTTACGTCTTTTCATCTTCTTTTACCTTACGCCTTTTCGTCTTCTTTTTACCTTACGTCTTTTCGTCTTCATTTTTTTTACGTCTTTTCGTCTTATTTTTCTTAAGTCTTTTCGTCTTCTTTTTACCTTATTTCTTTTCGGGAATAATTAAGTCAAAATCCTTTTAGTTGTCAGTCCAGCGGTGTGTCATAATAGCGATAGTGTCACAATCGGTGAAATTCCTTTTTTTTTTTCCTTGTCAAACTTCGTCTGTCCACGGCTTCATGTACTCTGCGCAAGTACTGGTGACCATGGGACCTTCATTAAATCCAAGTGTCTTTACATCGTACGTGTCATTATTTTTTACTTTTATGACTTTATACGGAGCTAAATATTTTGGTTTTAACTTCAATCCTGGCCCTTATTATGTGCGTTTATAGCAACCATATCATTAAGCTTAAATTTGTTAGGTTTTTTTTGTCTGAAAGTTTTACGGATCTCTTCTTAGACTTTTAAAATTTGTTTTTTAGCATTTTTTGTCAAATCTTCGTGATTATTAGTAAAATCGGATTGTGTTACAGCATTCACAAGGCTAGTAATCTCAATGTTACTTTTTAGTTTCACCTTAGTACCAAACATCAATTCAAAATGGGATGTTTGTAATTTTCATTGTGCTCTCCAGTGGACCAAAGTGCTCAATATGGTACTTATCTAACGGAGTTTCTTTTATTGTTTTAATATGCTCATCGGTTTCTTGAGCTTGGATAATTTTTAAAGTTAAGCCATCTTGGATTACCCTACAAATAGGATGTCTGCTTAATGCATCAACATGACATACTACTACCGTGTCTATGTTCAATAACATAATCAAAAACGGATAACATTATTGCCCATCTAGCTATTTTTGTACTCATTTCTTTTTTATCCATAGTCATTTTAAATGCATTACAATCGGTTACAATTTTAAATAGAATACCAAGCACATATACTCTAAACTTTTTCAGGGCTTCAATTACAGCTAAGACTTCTGATTCATAGCTAGTGTACTTTCGTTCAGCTGCGGTGGTTTTTTTACTGGCAAAATAAATTGGATGAAAATGATTATCTACTGGAGATTGCTGCATTAATACAGCTCCATAGTCATCAATACTGGCATCACAATGGATTTCGGTCGCGCTTTTGGGACTGTAAATCGAAAGTACTGGTTCTGACGATGAAATGCATTTGAGTTCATTAAAAGCGTTTTGTTCTTCTATACCAAATTTAAATTTCGAAACTTTTCTTAACAGGTCACTCAACGGTTTAGCTATAACCGAATAATTTCTTGTAAACTTTCGAAAGTATCCATTCAATCCTAAATAACTTTCAATATATTTGATACACTTTGGCTCGCGAAAATTTATTACTGCTTTTGTCTTCAGTGGGGAGGATTACAATTTAGCATTTATGATTCTATGCCCCAAGAAATCAATTTCATGCTTCAAAAAATTGCATTTTTTAAGATTTAATTCCAACCCATATTCCGATGTAGTTTCGGGAACAAGTTTTAATTTTTCTAGATCTTGAGCTTCGTTTTTGGCAGGTACAGTAAAACCTCCATAACGGACACTCCCGAATAGCGGACACCTCTATTTAACGGACAGTTTACCGATCCCCACTCCCGAAATCTAAACTTTTATATGTTTAACCTCTGAATAACGGACATTCCGAATAGCGGACAGTAATTTTGGGAATAAAGTATGAAAAATTGTTTTTTAAAGAGGAAAAAAAAAGTAAAAAGCCTCTAAATTTGTCAGGACAATGTGTTCAAAATATTGGGATCACAGATAAATGTAGAGAGTGGGCCGGAAAAAATCTTTCCTCCCATGTTCAGTATTAAATTCAGGGAATGGTCCGGAGGGACATTACTTGCCAGAGCATCACAATGCCCCGCCTCCACTCCCCTCTGTCAGATTTGAGATTTTATGCTTTTAAAAAATTGCAAAATACAATGAGCAGTTACACTTTTTTTTAAGATGATTCAGAAAAATCAAAACTATTAATAGGGTTAAAATTTCTTATTGAAAAAAAATTACATGTAATCTTTAAACGCAAATGAAACTTTTAAAATACATTTTTTCCTTAAGAATGTAATAAACAGTGTACGTGTACAAAGGTATGTACCATTTTATTTCAACTTTATTGCTTAAAAAATTATTTTAATTTATGATTAATCATATATTAGAATTTTAGGACATATAAAGGTCAATTAATGAAACTTTAAGCATTTCTTAACAATTTTTGAATCTCCGAGACTCTTCCCAATAGCGGACACCTCCGAATAGCGGACAGTTTTCGCGCTCCCGAGGTGTCCGTTATTTGGAGGTTTTACTGTATTATTAGGTCATCCATAAAAATGACTACAGTGTGATCTTTTAATAGGTTTCGAAATACACTATAAATATACATCTGAAAAACACTAGGGCTATTGGTAGTGCAAATGGACATTTTAAAAATTCGTATTGTCATTCATGAGTGACAAAAGAGGTGTATTTCCGTGAGTCTTCTTCAACATGTACATGAAAAAAACGTTTTTGAAATCTATGGTTGTAAATACTTCGGCAGAATGCAGTTCGTCTATTATATCATCGATAACTGGCAAGGGGAAATGCTCAAGCACTGTCTTTTTGTAAAAACGTCTGTAATCAACACAAAGTCTCATTGTGTTATATTTTTTCATAACTAACACAGCCGGCGAAGAAAAATTAGAACTTCTTTTCCGAATGATTCCCTGAGCTAGCCACTCCTCAATTCGGTCTTCAGCTATTTTTTTTTCTCACATGGCGGTAATCTTCGAGGGAAAGAACAAACAGGGATTTCATCAGTTAAATTAATTTTCATTTTAACATCTACTGTTTTAGTTTAAATTGGCACATAATTCTCAATTAATGCGGATAACTTTGAACGTAAATTTTTGTCAACAATGTGACCTAAATCAAATTTAGGCTCATTCAAAACATTTACAATATTAACTAAAAAGTCATTAGACTGAACTTCCGAGATGAATAACATCAGTGCCAATAATTAAATCGAAATTAATGCAACTGTCATTAACGACAAAAATGCTAACTGTAAATTTTGAACCACCTACTTCAATTTCTGAATTAAAATAAACTTCTGGCTTAATTGAAGCTTTTCCTAGACCGGTCAAAGTGATACTCGTAGGTTTTAATTCTACAAAGTTCTTCAAATTATCATAAATACTTTTCTTTAATAAAGTTTTTTGACTACTAGTATCTATTAAAGAGATTAAACGCAAAGAACAAAGCTTTATCTCTTTTAGAATTAAATCTTGAGATGTAATAGTGTTTACTTGTGACTGAGCATTTTAAACATTTGTATCTTTAGATTTATTACACTGAAATGATTTATGACCATAAGCGTTTCAAGAAAAGCAAAGGGGCCCTTTATCCTTATTTACACAGTTATAGCTCATTTAATTATTTCCGCCACAATTATAACAGCGCATATTTGGCTTTACAGGCTTAAATTTGTTCTTAACCTCAACTTCGGATTTAATTTTAGGCTTAGCTATTTCATATTTATGAGACTTTGCATTTGCATATCCGACCGCATTTTTTCGTAGACTTTTAATTTTTGTTTAAATTCAACAATATTGGGGCAACCGTACAAAAAAGATTTTTTAAAAACTGAGTTGTTAATTCCATTTATTACATATTGAAAAAATGTAGAATCTTCAATATTGCCTTTTGAACATAATTGTTTCATGCTTAAAAAATATTCATCTAACGATTCATAATTTTTCTTTTGTTATAGCAATTCATGTAATTCAGCTGAATTGCACGTTTGACCAAATTCAGAAATAAATAAAGACTTCAATTTAGACCACGAATTAATTTTTGTTTCAATAAACAATTTAGATTTGCCTGTCATACGGCGTTTAGCCAAAATCAGTTTGTGTAGATCACTAACATTAAATAATGAAATAATATCTTCAAAATCGGCAAGCCACTTTTGAGCATTACTCTCAAAAGTCGTAATCATTCTTTCGGTATCATTAATAGAAATAGCAGGTGTGGTGTTTAACTTTTACTTTTCAGGTAAAACTGTAGATGGCGCCCCTTGCCCATTCCATGGAATTATTGTAAGGAACATAAATGTACTTGAGTTCCAGATTAATTGTTCTATGTGTTAAATGTATATATGTCGTCTGTAGTGCCGTCAGTTTTATTAAATATGTTCTGTCCTTAAGTTCGTCCAACTCGATTTATTGAGTACTGTTTTATGCCTTAAGTTCATATGTTTAAAGATATTACAGCAGGTATTCGAATTTTCTGATTTTCATTGCTTTCACTACTAGAACTACCAGAATCATTTCTCACATTATTCTCAAAAACGTTTCAAATGTTTCTAGTTTTACATAAATCATGATTAAATTCGTCGCCGCTCTCGTCATCATTAAGAGCACCTTTATCAGGGATAATATTAATTTTCAATATACTAAAGTCACACAAACTAGAAATTATTCTGGTAGCAATTTCATCAAAAGTTCCCGAATTATTGATACATAAAATATTGCAAATGTTAATTAAATCGTTTACAGAAAAATTATACTTAATATCTTTCACTTTTGATTGATATTAATCGGAATCTACTTCAAACACAAACCAAGTAAAATTTCGTATTCTACGTCTGTTATTTCTGTCTCTGATTTCTCCAAAAATTAATTTATGCAATGTCTTAATACTAGACGATTTTTTTGCTTTCAACAAAATTTCTAATTCCTTGAAATCAATGAGTTTCGACATGGTTGAAAATAAAATAAAATAGTAAACTCACTTCATAATTAGATGTCCAGCTTTACACATTTTAATAGCACTTTCATCACTGTATCAAACAGCTTCCAAGATATTCAGAAATTATTTCCACTTCTGTGGGCGTGCGTCTTTTATCCCACTTACTGAGACCATTTTTATAGAATTCTAAGTTCCTTAAATCACATTTAAATTCAGAGACATAAATTCTGACACCGTTAAACTTTTAGAACTTCTATTATTATTATGAAATATTTACAAAAAAGAAGATTATTTACAAAGTTATATTTACAATTTAAACCATCATAAGTTTTAGTTAATTAATACACATCTCAAGCGGGAAGTCATCCTCATGGAACATTCTTTTTCCGACTCACAACAACAGTTCCGTAAAACGTTTTCTTCCACTCACTTCGGCGTTTCGTTTGAATTTGATCTAATCCTTTAATTGTCTGACTTGCTGGAGAGCCTTGATCTCAGAGGGATGATGTGGGGAAGCTACGAGACATTTAACTCTCTGGTTAGTGGGAGCAAGAATGTCGCTTCCAATTGAATTATATTGAATCCTAATTTAATATAATTGAATGTAAATAATTCCATTTTCCCAAATTTTAATTCATTAAAAATATGCTATAAATTTCATAAAAAAGGGTATTTTAAAAATTTCATAAAATAATTCGGGAAACTATTATATAATTTAAAGAAATGAGCATTAAAATATGCGTCATTACTAACTAATAAAGTATTCTATTAAAATGTATATTTTCTTCTCAAATAACTTGTTTAATAAATTAATGTTCTTTTACGGTTTGAAGTATAAATTATGCAGTTATTTTCAATAAGTGTAAAAAATAAAAAGTCGTCATATTCACCTGTATATGAGTCATTATTTTACCAGTACGACGTAATATTTGCTTAGAAAAAAAAACCGCCAGGCTATTTATTTTTTTTTTTTTCGTTTTCACGTGGAGATCTTGTATAAAAAAGTTATGATGTAATATTCAATTTTTCTTATATCCATCAAAATATTTAATTTTCATTTTTAACGTGGAAATATTTCAATTTTTGTCTCCAAAGGTTGCTGAAATAGTTGGGCGGAATAATGAAAATTAGTTTTATTTATTTAAATAATCATGATCTACCTTTAATTACTATCCCTATGATTTATTTCATCAACTGAAAATATGCGTGTTTCAAAAAATACGCCCGTAATGGAAAAACATACAAAATATATTAATTAAAATAGTAATTTTTAAAAGTTATTCTCTAAAAAAATTATATTCTGCAAATCTACAGATCATAATTTTTTTATATGTTTAATTTCCAGTCAAAATACTGAATAGATTTTTTGTAAAGTGTACGACAAAATTTAATTTGTGTAGCCTAGTAGAGGATTCGCTTCGCTCATCCTAATAATATTTATTATTATTGTTACTGAATTTAAAGAAATTTTTCTCTGCAGAATTATTTATTTATTTATTTGTCTCATTGGGATCAATTTTCTCTGTAGTTTTAATTAATTAATTAATTAATTTTGTCTCATTTGGATTAATCACCTGTTTTTATCTATACATTAAAATCTTCAAATGAATAAACGCAGATATCTATGGATGATAATCCTAAACATCCTAAGTAACATAATAATTGCTTAAGATTTATTATAATTAACACTTTAATTGGTTGAAGTATGTATTGATAAATTAAAGCAGTTGTTTTCTAATTAAATAAAGTTATTTGAAAAGTGCTCCTAGAAAAATTTAAAATCTGTTATTGGATTTACAGCTCATAGAATTCATATTTACTGCGATAATTGTTGATGGATATTGCGAAAATCAAATCATTGGATTACTTAATAATAAACAATGAGTGCGAGTATTACTCGTTCTCAGTGAGTTCCACACAATAAATGTATGAATTATTATCTGTATTATTATTAAAAATTGTTGTGAAAAGAAGAAAAATAACTTTGTAAAAAATATATAGCGCAGGGATGGGTATAGCTGTATATAAGGTACCCTGGGGTAATAACGCTACGTTAAAGTTCTACCAATTTTCACGGCTCAGTTTTAGTTTGTATTTTTCAAATAAATATATGATTTGATAGAGAAACTCATTGACTATCTATATAAAAAAAATAATTTAACAGATATGTATTCATAAAATGTAATGGCGTGATTTCTTGACCAATGCTATTTGGCGTTATTACCCACCTATATGGGTAATAAAGCCATGCAAAGAAAAATATGAAATAAGATGGAATAATTGCATGTAGATTGCCCAATTCTAAAATTACAAACTTAGAAATTGACAAATTGCATTCTAAGCTATTGGAAATTTTCACATTTTTGTGAAAGTGTAAGAAAAATAAAGGTGTGGTGTGTGGGGGGGAGGAGGCAGGATGAGGCAAAAGTGATATTCTTTTGAAATGAAAAAAAACTTCTTTAAACACCATAAAATAAGTTAACTGCGCAAGGCCTTTCGAAAGAACCTAGTCTTTCTTCGTCAGGCGCAAAAAATACGTGCGTCCACAATGACATTTTATACATTGATATTCTTTTGCTTAAAAAGGACCGCTTAAATAGAATTATTAGAAACATTGCGCAGTTTTAACCCTTAACTACTGTGACAAAAATTGTCCCATAACTGCTGTGAGCGGTCTCTCAGACCGCTAAATCGAAATATGAATAAAATATCAACTAAATGGTAAAAAATTGTTCGCTTACCAATACATATCTACTTAATTGATTTATAAATCATCTTTCGAAACTTTAAGTTGATTTTTGAAGACTGAAGACAGGTATCCTGTTATATGAGAATAGTAAGGGGAAGCGAATCATTGTGAAAATCGAAGAAAAGAAATATGTAATTTTAAACTCATCTATTAACTGTTGTATAAAAATGTACTTTCTTTGTGAAAAATGTATGAATATTTAATAAAAGTATAGTAAAAAAATAAAAATTAGATTATATTCCAAAAAAATATATCGTCATAGAAATAGAAAACGCAAAGTTTACATACCTACATATTGTTTTTATATGGAGCTAAATACATGAGAATTTATACATCATTATAGGAATTAAAAAAAAAAAACAGTACCTTACTACACAGCAGAAAATGTCGAGTTACAGCCATTGCATAACATTTTCGTACATTGAAGGCAGATTGGATCTTTACAATCAATGCACTGATAGATTGTTTTCCTTTTTTTACTTGGGGGGCTTTTTCTACATGTTTTTCTATATCTGACCAATTTTTTACAAGCTCCTCAATTTCATTTTGTGTGAGGAACACAGGACGTTTTCTCGAAAAATTACATTCCATTTTTTCCATAATATCATAAAAAAGCATAAAATTATCCGCAAAATAAAAACATCCTTCTCGGACAAAAACAGTTTCACAACTACTGTGAGCGGTATGTCAGACCACTCCCCCAAGAAAAGAGTAAAAAAAAAAAAAAAAAAGTAGCTAGCTGAATGACAAGCGGAATGTGACCTTGGGGGTCCGTTTCAGGAAGGTAGAAGAAAGGGTGAGGATCATTATCTATTTTGAGGGGAGGAAATGAATGCGGGAGAATATGCAGCGGTCTGACAGACCACTCACAGTAGTTTTGGGTTAACTGTGTTTATTTGAATCGGTATTTAGGATGTAGCTCGGCCACTGTAGGGAATCAACCGGGGTATTAATGCCAAGGATTGGCGTTATTACCCCGTTATAGTTATTGCGCTGTACATTTTAAATTACGAATTATCTCGAGAATACATCCAAAATCTTTAACAACATTTTGAAGGTCCATGAAATATACTACAAATTTATGTAATTGGCAAAGTATTTCCGGATAAAAAAAATAGTCTTCACATCACAAAACGTATCTCGCAAATTTTAGATCAAGCGTTAATTTTAGTTGCTTGTAAAAACAATAAGACCTAAAAATGAAACAAATTAACTTGAAGCTGTTTTTTGCGATTTATATGACTCAAAACCCTTCTGCGCAGAGCGCATGGGTGTCATTTACCAGATTATTTCATAATTATGAAAATATTAGCACTTGGCGTTATTACACCGCCTGGCGTTATTACACCAGACCATCTTACTAGAAAAATATAAATAAGTAAATCATTAAAGTTTAAACAGATATCAAACCTAAATAATTACAAATATCGCTATTCTTTATGCTCTTTTTTTAACTATCTGGAAAAATAGTTGTTGTTATCGGTAGAGAAATGAGAAATGTAAAGTATATATGAATCTTTTATTTGTTGAATTCCAGTACTTATTTAATTTTATTGGTTTCCTGATTGGTCCTGATGTACAAAAATGGAATACTTCTGTTGGCACAATGACAAAAAAAGTAATAAATACTTTAAAAAATATTAATAATTTGCAAATAAATTGTGATAGAGATTTCAAACAAATTTCATTAAAAAGTGCATTTTTTCTCTACACAGCTGTATAAACATTTAAAATATTTCGATTGCAATATTTGGAAGTTTAGATAATTACAGTTCCAAAAATTGTATAACTGAAATTTCATTTTAAATTTGTTTGTGATGGGTCTAGGAATATTAATGTTTAATCCATGTCGTAAGTAATATGAGGCGTTCAGAAGTCAGTCTAATTAACTCCATCAAATAAAAAGCACATTTTAAACAGTTAAATTTGTCTAACTTTAATCTGCTGTTTTTTTTTTATCATTGGTCTAGGACTATTAGTGTTTAATGCATGGCGTACGTAATATATGACACATTATAACCATCCTACAAAGGATTATTATTAATTTAAATATAAAATTTATTTACTAGCAAAAGCCATGCTTTGTTTGGATTCGCGAAGCATTATTTTAAAAAACAGATATTTGAAAGTAACAATATTTTTTTTATTATTATTTTTGCATCTTTATTAAACAAAAACGTTATTTTATGTTTTGGCGCATTTTAATTTTTTACTTATGATGTAAAACTGGCATAAGATATTTTCGAAGCAAACTTTTACAATTTTTTTTTAATTTTCAACTAAAAGCTCTTTTAAAGATGTTTTTACAATTTCAAGTAGCCACTGGTGTTTTTTAATTGTTTGAAATATGCATGTTTCCAATCTTTGTAATCAACATCCGATAATCTTTGATAGCTATTTTAGAATAATATATTTGAAGAAAGATTGAAGAAAGTTACTTCTTCAAAATCCTATTTTCTGGAAAAAACAAAAATGAAATTTTGAAATCTGCTTTCGTTGATACTATGAATTTTCAACTGTAAAACATTTTATTTTAATTTCTTCATTTTTATACATGTTAGCGTATGAGAATTGCTGTAATTCTCTCCGCGTGGGAGAACTGTTTACTTTCTGCGAATGGCAACTCAATTAATGGAATTACCTTTTAACGAAGCGCTCTCTCATTCTCGCAGTGACGTTTTCACGAATAATTATTGTTGTGTTTGCGAACTTATTAAAGTCTTATTTTTCTATAAAATCCTTCTGATTAATGAGTCGATATTATTTAGCCACAATACGACCTTCGCAAAAATATTTATAAAGAGCTTGAACCAACAACTTCACGCAGATCTTTTAATTTTTCATTTATATAACAAATTTAAGAATTAATTTTATTTGTTTACAATTATTTTGTTGGCAGTTTACGAATAAAAAAAAAAACCATAATACAATTCTTTTAAAATGTTTAAGTGTCATCTGTGCAAACGATTTTGTGGGATAATGAAAACATGTTTTATTTAATAAATTAATCATGATTCTATCTATAATTATTTACTCCATGATTTAAACTTTTTTTCTGAAAATATACGCGTTTCATTTTTTATTTATTTGCTAAAATGCTTCCGTATTGGAAATGCATGTAAAATAAATTAATTAAAATAATAATTTTTTTAACGTTTTACTGTAAAAAAAATTATATTCTGCAAATCTACAGATCATAATTTATTTTTGTGTTTAATTTGAAGTTAAAATATTGAATAGTTTTTTTGTAAAGCGTACGACAAATTGTAACTTGAGTGGACTAGTAGAGGATTCGCTTTGTTCATCCTAATAAGCCTTTAAAATTTGAGTCTTTTGAAATATCGTTTTCCTAATTGTCATTGTGATTTGTTAAAATACAATTTTGTTATAATTTTTTATCTTATTTTAAGTGGTGTTTTTTATGAACTTATTTCAGTACTGATAAAATAACTGACAATGAAAGTGATCCATATATCGTTTCATTTTACTTTTCTTTCAATAATCTTTTCCTTTAGCTTAATGAAAACACTTAATGAAAATCTAAACTTGGAATTGTGACTAGACGCTTTTACAGGACATCAAAAACTCGCAAAGTTACTTTGCAAAGTCATGGGAAATGTATTGAGTGATCCACTCAATGCAATATAATCGTAAAACCCACAGTATTTATTTGATTAATTCTAATTAAATTTGTATGTTTTTAAGAATTTGATGTTTATTCTTTCTATACTGCTGCTGGGCATTGCATTACACAAATATATTACTAAAAGTTGTTATCTAGTCTTCACAAACTGATCGTGCATAGAGTAACATCGTATCAATCATTTTATATGTCCAAACCGTCCTTGTGTTTAAGAGTTAATAAATCTGCTAATTATCGATGATTTTTTTTAATTATTATCTACAATGCTCTTATAATTCTGCCTCTGTAGGTACCTTCAGCGCTCCTTTTCACCTTTGCTAAATTTTGGTAAATCGAAATTTTTCTGTAACTGTAAAATCTGATTTTCTCGATAACTATGGAACATGAAGTAATGGCTATAAGTTTTCTTGCAAGTCTTAAATTAACGTTTACTACTTCTAATTTTGTCATAATTTTATTTTCAGATGCATTTCAGCGTTATGAAAGCTTTCACACGATACCACATACGATGCATAATTTTTTTCTTTTTCATGTAACATATTTAGCCGCTCTACGTTTTACCTAAACATTTTTGTAAATGTTTAAAAATCTGTGAAAGTGTGGGTTAATAGTACTTATTACTTTCTCAAATTTGAACTTTCCACGTTTGATACTTTACGAGTAAAATAACTGTGATAGACAGACATAACAGTGATCTGATAATGATACCTGTTTTACTTTTTAAGTACGGAAGCTTCCTCAATCAATAACTAATTAATATAGAGACATAGATTTAAGTATGCTACTATGTTTATTTATTATAATTTATTTATAGATATTTTTCATAAAATCACATTCATTTGTAATTTTTTCCCATTTATGAAAGATGAATTAATGTTGTTTTATAATGGTTGTATACATACATTATACATTTACATTTTATTAAAATAGGAAAACTAATAAAAAATAAATTTTGTATAAAGAGAAAACTTATTTTTTCTGAATACAACCCTAAGGATTAAAAATTTATATATAATATTTGTTATAACTTAATTTTTATGCAAACTCTGTTATAGTTTTTTTTCAAATCTTTAGTTGAAAAATATAATTTCTAATTGTAAATTGTATCTCTTACGCTTTTGTTAATTTAAAGAAGTTATATATTCACTTAAATATTATATCTGTTGACGAAAATTTTTCAAAGTTCATTTTTAATAGTATAAAATCGATTTTGTTGAAGGATTTTTTTTCTTTTCGAATGGAGAGAAGGTATTTAAAATACATAAAAACAGCAGTATTTTATTTAGATTTTCTTCAGAAATTGATGGGCTTTCAGTTTAAAATATTTTCAAACGGTAGAATATTCTTAAAAGCTTTAAAAGTTATCATTTTGATCTGTTTGAAATAAAAAATCTTTTTTTCGGACTCCGTTTTCTTTGATATGAAAATTGATTTTGAAAATCTATAATGTAATAGAATTTTATTTTCCGAAGATTTAGTTGCATCCAAGTATAAAAAAAGCTCTTCACACACCGCTTTCAAAAATATATCTGATGAAATCATTTTCGGAAGTGCATCATCGCGCGAAAAAAACTCTTATAACATTGCTATCTTGAAAATAAAATTTCATTTTATAATGTAAGTTGCACTAAACTGATGAGATTCTAGAGAATTTTCGTTTTAGTTGAATACGATAAGACTTTGAAATAAATCACGTTTATCGATATTCAAGTGTCACTTCATTCAATCTTAATAATGAAATGTAAGTGTCTATAAATATAGACATAAATATCATGATATACAAAGCCATCATCATGTGTGCTTGCATATATAGGTTTTAAATCCATAGAATTACCTTTGGAGTGATTTCTGTAGCATCGGAAAGGGATCCGGGACAAGATTACATTTCAGCATCAATGATTCTCAAATGCTTATTTTTTGGGTATTCTTTAATATGGTTTAATCCCCCTGCACATCAACGAGAAACTTTCCGACACATTTTCTCGCTTCTGTTTAAACTAAAAAGCATAAAAGTGTGACTATTAAGGCGTTTTGGAATCTAAATAGGTTTTCCATTTTTATGTAAATAAATTAATTACTGAGTTAATATTATTAAAATGTGCCCCAAATAACATGATCCCCCCCCCCTACATTATTATGTAACAAAATACTTTTTATGAGGTAATTTAATAACAAATATTCTTTGCACCATAGATTGTACAGAATATATATTTTAGTACATACTTCACAGATTTATATCAATTTTATTATGTTTCAAAAAGTGTAATACCATTAAAATACACTTGAAATTGTTTTTTTTTAATTGACCGTAATATAACGGTGTACTTTTGATTGTCCCTGTAATAAATTGTGCATCCGATTTTCAAAAATTTGAAAGACTCGACAAAATTATGCAACAGTTATACATTTTAAATTTCAAATGATTCGATTCTTAAGTTTCTGCTCTGTTATATGCAGACAGGTGGACGGGCGAACTGAACAACCACTATAGGTGCAACGTATTTACAGAAATACGAACACATCTAAAAAGATTTGATTTCCAATGGGGAAATTCATAACACCCCTCCCCTCCTCCTTTCTTACTCTGTTACACAGTGACCTCTTTCCAGAAATGTGCATAATTGGGAAGTTGTCATAGTATATTTTCGTTTGTAATTATATTATATTTTTCATAATTAAGAAACATTTTTATTTTATAGTGTATTGAATTTTATATTCATTCTTTGTTTTCTTTAGTAATGAAATAAAATACGCATCTTTTGAGCTAAAAAGAATTTAGCAAAGGCGATGCGTAATATTCCTGTTTCTGAATTTAACATGCCAATGCACCATGTTATACTTTTTTGACGAAACTGTTTAGGAAGTTTATCAGAAATAGAAAAAGTCTTATTACAAAAAAAAAAAAAAAAAATTATTCATTATTACAGTCAGTGGTGTAGTCTTATAAAACAGAGGTTCTAAGCAGAGGGTATACGATTTAAGCAAAGGATATATCTTAGAGTATATATACTATAGCTCTTTTTAGAAACAGAGGATATAAAATGCTCTAAAAATATGAAAAATGTATACGGCGTATACCTCCCTATACCCTCCACTATAACTCTAATTACAACGCTTTTTGTATTACTCTACTTTTGGTGAAAATAATACATATATTCAAGATGATGCATAATATTCCTGTTTCTGAATATAAAATGACAATGCTCTATGTTACGTCTTTTTGCGCAATTGTTTAGTAAGCTTATAAGAAATAAAAAAAATCTAATTACGAATCATGAAATAAAATCATTCATTAATACAATGCTTTCTATGTTACTGTGCCTTTGATGAAAATAATACTAAGTATTTACCTTTTATTTATTTAAATCTACTGCGCAATATAATTAATCGTAAAGACAAACTATTTCAAACTTCTGATTAAGAACTTTCATCTGCATAGAGAACAAAGAAGCTTCCCAAATTGTTTGTGCTAAACAAAAGATTCCCCAGAATAAGCACAATGAATCCGAAATTTGAAATATACTTTCATTCCTAATTACAATGAGAGGATAGAGAAAAGAGTATTCGGAATACCTTATTTCTGAAAATGAATGTTTAGTCTGTTTTAATGAAAAATGTTGAAAACGTTTGTGTATTAATAAAAAAAAACATGTTATTAAAAAACCAAATATGTGTTTGGAAAATTTCATATTAAACGCGAATATTTTTAGAAAAAAAATTATAATATGGAAAGAAAAGCTTTGAAGCAGGATTTGCTTATTTTTTTACAAATAATACTATTTTATATCTTTTCCATTAAGAATACTAGCGCATTAAATCCTGGTTTCTCAAATTATAGAGTATAGATAAAAATCATCTTTTAAAATTCTGATATTTTTTTTTAACTTGAAATGTATTTTTTAGATTATCCACGAACGACAAAAAAGCACTTTTGTTTCAAAACTATCGCTTATGCTCAAATAAGTTACTCAAATAAACTTTTGAAAATTTCAAAAACGATATTTCGGTATTAGCCGCACACTAAACGATATCATCCCCAGATTTTGCTGTTAGTGGCAGCAATTTTTATTCTGATCATTGCATTGCTTTAAGAACCTTACCTGTCTCTCAAAAAACCCGGATGATAATGTTAAGTCTACGGTGGCCTTATTTTCAAGTATCTCGCTACAATTTAATATTTTTACATGACTTCTTTTTGCATAGGATAGCTGAGGACAATTTACGGGCTAGTTTTTACTTTTTCGATTTTAGTTTCAGATTTTTTAAAAAATTACTTTAACTTTCGGAACCGGTTGAGAAATTGAATCTACCTTAATAGAAAATAAATATAATCGAAATTGAAAAGTAAAATATAGTCCGATTGTAGATCGTTCTCAGCTATCCTATGCAAAACATTATGTAAAAATAATAAAATTGCAGCGAGATATTTAAAAATAACACCCCTATAGACGTAAAGTTATCATTCGAATCTTTTTAAGTGACTAGTTTAGGCTCTGTTTACGTAGTTCAATTATATGTATGTTAAATTTGTGTTCTATTTGTACAATTTTATTTATGTGTGGAGGAAGTTTTAATTTTTTTACTGGAATAATAGTTGTAAGAAAATGCTGAAATCTTTACATTGTTTTAATCTCATCTTGACTAAATTCTCAATCATCGCATACAACAAGAGATTAATATTTCCTAACTTTCCTCACTTTTATGGCATAGTAATACCTGATGAAAATCGGTATAAAAGTGCAAATTCATAATTGTAGTACATTTTTAAAAAAGAATCCTCATATATTTCACAGTTATGTAGATTAATTTATAAAAATGTATTATGTTTTTATGGAAATGCCATGAATCTCTATATTATTTTTCTTATAATGAGTTTTTGATTAATTTGTATTCTGTATGTTTTTTTTTGTATTGAATATATTTTTTTTTATAAATTTAATTACCATGTTTAAAGGCATCAATTAATACTTGAAATTGATGTCTTATGTGTGGTACCTTCGGACGATAGTAGCAAAATGTTTTAAGTACAAAAAAAAAAAAAAAAAAAAAAAAAACTCATTTTGAGCACTTTTTTTAAAAGAATGTATGCACATGATAAAGTAAAAATATTTATAATTTATATAGATACTTTTAAGGGGAATCCATAAACTGCTTTAAAACTCATTTTTACTTTTAATATATGTATTTGGAAAATAACACAAACAATTTATATCTAATTATTTTATGCCATTTATTGAAAAATATTACAAACTTATGTTTTTACATATTAAACTTATTCAAACCTTTCTATTTTACCTATTCAAAATTATATTATCTCGAATATCTCTATCGAAAACATTAGCATACATTTTTATATGAAAGGCTTTAGCCCGTCGTTTGAAAGCTTTTATACATTCGCTTTTTTCCTTTTCTCATAGTGGATTTAAACCTTCTATCATTGTAATTTTTCTGGATTCTCAGAATATCATGGGCTATAAAACTGATAAATGATCACAGCAAACAGATTTATTCTAAATGCCGCTCTCTTACGATTCCATTTTCTTAGCTTATGCTGCTGATTTTAGATGCCGAAGACGTCTTTCGTTCAGCAGAAAATCGGTATTTTATTTATATCTTTGAAAATTAAACTTTCTTTTCTTGTATTTTTTTATCGTTTATCGAGTATGTAGATACATCTTTCTGTATCTTTTAGTTAGCTTTCATTACAAAAAGTAAAAAGCTACCTATTGCAGCCGTCCGGAGGAAAGCACTTCCGGAAAATTTTGGTATATTTTCACCGATCATGACCCCCAGACCCCAAAACCACCCTCCGTTCAATTGTTGACATATATATATATATATATATATATAACCATATATATATATATATATATATATATATATATATATATATATATATATATATATATATATATATATATATATATATATCTGATTTTTGTCATGCGATAACTAACGTATTTATGAACCGATTTGAATGAAACTTGGTATGTACATAGTACATACAAATGTCTCGACCGAGTTCGTTGGCCAGCATCATCCGCCATTTTGTTTCAAAATGGTGGCCATTTTAAATTTTTTAAAAAATTTAAAATTTAAAATTAAATACGAAAAAATCAAAATTTGAAAAATATTTTTCTTTTACGTGTTAGAACTTAAAACAACGATTCCAGAACACTTTTTATTTTGTCTATATCTTACAAAATGATTGAGTTATAGCACTTTGAATTTTTCTTATGGCTGACATTTTGAAACGATCTGATTTTGTCACGTGATAACATGCGTAATTATGAACCGATTTCAATGAAACTTGGTATGTACATAGTACATACAAATGTCTCGACCAAGTTCGTTGGCCAGCATCATCCACCATTTTGGTTCAAAATGGTGGCCATTTTAAATTTTTTTAAAAATTTAAAATTTAAAATTAAATGCGAAAAAATTAAAATTTGAAACATATTTTTCTTTTACGTGTTAAAACTTAAAACAACGATTCCAGAACACTTTGTATTTTGTCTATATCTTAAAAAATAATTGAGTTATAGCACTTTGAATTTTTCTTATGGCTGACATTTTGAAACGGTCTGATCTGAACGATCCACAATGTTGCTTTAAAATGGCATACACTTTATGATATCGTGGAATCTGGTGACTCTCTAAATCGCTTAAAATAAAACCAGGTTGAATAAAAGATGGCTAATTTCTAAAAATTCCTATTAATATTCAATCTTTACAAAAACTAGTATTCAATCTTATAAAATCACTAATTTTATAAGATTATTTCCACTAATTTGAGCTTAGTATTTTTGAACAATGTCACTTACCTTAAAATAAATAAATAAATATATAAGTATATGAAAGCTACCTCTTCCTCCCGGCATTGCCGGAAGGACTTTTTTTATTTATACCAGCTAAAGGCGTTATATGTATATATACTAACAAGATTTCTGTCAAAGTTGCAATACATGTCTCATGAAAACTTTCAATTTCGTAAATTAAAAAAATTCTAATTTAATTTTACTTTTATAAAAGTATATACATAAAAGTTAATAAGCTGAAAATTGCACGTCAAACGTAGCAATTGAGGTGCTTTCGTACTATAACAAAGTTTTATAAATATTCAGATATTGGTGTAATAGTATATTGTACATTGAAGTGTACTTACAGGGTGTCCAGCAAATAACACCCTGATTTCAAAATTAAATTTCTCAAAAACAAAGATCAATAGAATTATGCAGTAAACGGTTTGTTTATCAGGTAAGCTGTAAAAATCTTATACAAAAGTTTCGAACGGTAAATATTTTGAAAAGATTGTGTTCTGATTGCAAAGAATGCTTTGATTTGACATTTTTCTTGCTTTAGATTGCTACCAGAGATGCGTTTTTCGGCTTAAAGTGCCATATTTCATAGTTTTTTGAAATTAAATTTTTCAAATTTTGAAATTCTAAAAATTTACTTCGAAAAATCTTTAAAATATTGCACCGTAAGCTGAAAAATTATTTCTCTGCAGGCAATCTAAAACAATAAAAATGTCAAATCAAAGCATTCTATGCAATCAGAACGCAATTTTTTCAAAATATTCACTGTTTGAAATTTCTGTATAAGACTTTTACAGCTTACCTAATGAAAAAACCGTTTACCGCATATTACTATCGATCTTTGTTTTTGAGAAATTTAATTTTGAAATCAGGGTGTTATTTGCTGGACACCCTGTATATTGGCCGAATTTTTTCGCGTATCCCTGTAAATACTATCTCCTTTCAATTATACTGACTTATAGTAAACCTTATAGTTAAACCTATAACTTATTCTTAATATTAAAAATTCTTATTAAAAATTCTATGATTGCATCAGAGTGGAATATGATTTGCCTTTTTCATTTTGGAATACGAAGAATAAGCGCCTTAATTGATAACTCTGTCATAATAACATATCTTTTAATATTTTTTACTGCTTACATGTATGATTAAAGTTTAATTTTAACAATTTCTACAAATGAGTTTTATAGAAATAGTATTTTGTTAACTTTAGGTTATATACCATTTATTTAAGTGTTAGACTTAGCGGAAAGTCGGATAAAACCGGGACCTTAATGTTTTTCTTTTAATTATTGTGTACTATGTGAACAAAACAGTCAAAATTTGTATTAAAACGATAAATTGATTCCTTAGAAAGAAAAGAAATATTCATTCAGTCACGAAAAACAGAAATTGAGATCAAAACAACCCTTTTTTTAGAAGTGTGCAATGTCCCGGTTTTGTCCGACCAGGGCAAATAAAACCGGGAACTGAAAAAAATAATTAAAAGCACATTGTAATTTTGGAATAATACTATTTATGAAAGGAAAATTGTCGTATTATATTTATAGAATGTGAATCTACATCAAATCTACATAAAATAAAAATGAGTTATTGAATTATGTGAGTTTTTGCTTCAAGAGTTAAAATTGTTAAGCACAAAAATCACAAAGAAAGTTCGATCTTGTTCATTTGTATTGCTGCATGCTTCATATGCCCACCCTCTGCAATGAAAGCACTGTATTAAACTCTCCTTATGTTTCGACCGATCATATAAGCTGCTGCAAAAGATGCATGCTTCACTTTCATCTTAATCCTCGTTTCATGTCAAGGGTTTTTTTTTTCTTAGGACTTTTTTTTTCACATCAGTATTTCTACTTTCATGGAAAGCTTCGCTTCAGGGTTAAGTTCTTCTTGTCTTGTTTTTCCATCATTTCTTTTTCTTCTTGTTCGAGTTGTGATAGTTGTGATTTTTAGGGGGTTTAAATAAGGATAGATGTTGCAATAGAACAACTTAATTTAAATATTATTTTTGTATAGTTTTTAAATACTTATAGATCGTGAAACAATGCACAAACAAGTTAATTCTATTTCAATCATGCAAATAAATGAGTTTTTCAAAAGCAGAAACTCCCAGGTTTTGTCCGACCACGTCATTTTGATGAAATGTTACTCTACAATTGTTCAGATAACTCGTAGACACCAATATAAAACGTTAAAATAACGAATAAATATTAGACTATCATACGTTATACTTACCTAATCTAAATCCTTGGGTATTTACGATTGATAACGTAATATTACAGATGTCGAATTTTTAACATTTTCTCGTGAAATCTCTAAAAAATTATCACTGCAAAATGAGTTCGTTTACACGACTTTTGATTACTGGGAGCTAGCATGCCACTCGCCTAAAAGTAATTCTAAAAGTATCGGCTAGAAACCGCCGCAAATAAAGCCATAAAGCCTGGTTCCCTGTTTTATCCACCTACCCGGTTTTATCCAACTTTCTTCTACCTATATAAGGTACATTTTTATTGTAACTAATTTTGCACGTTTGTTATAAATCAATGCAACAGTTACTTTTTAAACGTTTTCTTTCATTGAAACTCGACGGGTTCTAACTTGTTTAAATAAACGTCAAAATGTATAGTTCTAACACAAATAAATTACATTTTCTTTTTTCTTTCGTTTAATGATTAACGAAATGACTATGGACTATTAATAAAGCAAGCAACATTTATTCATGCGATACTACTATTATTTTAAATGAAAATGAAAATAAACCTTTGTTAAGTTTATTCAAATAGAAACCATATTATCAAAAAAAAAAAAAAGAGTTAAAGCATGAATAAATATTTCAGTTATTTGGTATGTGTATAAACATTAATACGGAAGTAATCGATTTTTCAATTTTAGGAGGAAACTACTAATGATCATATTCTAAATTCCTTCAGGATATATTTAGTGGAAAAGTGTCTCACCGTGTAATTTATTTTATTAAAGCATTTATTCAAAACGGAATGATTCACAACACTACTGCAATTTTGCATCCGGAGGAGGTAAATGAAATGCCCAATATTTCTGTACTGTGTATTTAATTTTCATTGTCCGAATGCAAAATTACCGGCAAAAATATCCGTTTAAAAATTTCACTAGATGTAGGAAATACCAGTTTGCGGGAGTTAATTATGTGAATTAATAATTATAAGGAATCATGTCTCTTTTACATTTTAAAACATTATGTTGTCTCTAGAGAACGTCTACTAAGATAAATATGTTGAGCATAAAGTAATATTAAATCCTGTAACAAACATAAATCGCATACAATACATAATCATTTTTACAAAATTGTTTTATTGAGAACTTAGTCTTTAGATTTAGTCTTTAACTGTAGATTTCTAAAATCTGTGTAAAAAATCGTGAAAAAATATTGTTAATTTGTTCTAAGAAAACTGCTTTCTTCCTACTTTTTTTAACATCGGATCATTTGATAATAATCCTTATCGTCTAAACTCTGAATTTCTATGAATTATAACGTTTCGGAAACCGTATTATTTTCGTGCAAAAGTATGGTTATTTAGTTATAAAAACATGAGCAAAAGGCACCCGCATATATACATTTCGAGTAAATGTTTTAAGAATTAAAAAAATCTAACCAACCGAATATTACGAGATTTTAACATGCGATGCAAATCGTGTTTACATAAACTAATAAAGAATATAGCATTAAGTTACTTTCAGCGTAAAAGAAAATAAAATATTTCGCCTATTGATGACTCGGCCTACAGGCACAAGTAGATTTCGAAGTTAAGATATTTAATCAACAAAAATAAATCAAGATAGCAATAAAACAAATTTAACAATTTTATCTAACCACTTTTAACAGGTTTTTTGTTACAGTTACCTGTAAGAGTTACTTTGTGAAATTCATGTTAATATGATAATTTTTTCTTGAGCACTTATTTTTTTATTTGTTTTTCTATAAGTGTTCTTCCTATGAAAAACTTAACAATATAAAAAACTTAAATAATATTATGACTATTTTTTAATAAATTTAAGCGAATTTAATATCTTGTGAATTAATGAAGTTATGATGTTTTTTTTTTCTTTTTTACAACACCCCTTTCTTGTTTTGTTTCTATTTTTATTAATTTTTTCTGTAAGTGTTGGTCTCATAAGATTCGTTAGTACAAACATGGAAGATATTAGATTTATTATAAATTTGAGTGGATTTTATACCTTATAAATTGACAGAGTTATGATTTTTTTTCTCAAAACTTTTTTTTACGCCTTTTAAACACTTTTAATATTATCAAAAATCAGTCATAGATAAATTATTGACTCTTTTCTTAGAAATATTAACAATTTTAAACTGATTTAATATATATTACAGCTAAGAAATTACGGTATTTTTTTGGCTTCGACCACACTATTGGTCCGTGTTTGCCGGCTAACGAACATGATATAGATTTTCTGCCCCTTGAATTTATGTATTAGTTTGGAAGATATTTGTCTTTTAAACAAATTATGGAAGTTATCGTGTTCACAAGAAGGTGATATATAGAGAAAGATAAATAGATAGGAAGATAAAGATATAATGTTCTGAACTGGGGAAGATTTTGAGTTATTTTGAATTATTTTCGGTGTAGATCTGCAAATATTTTACAGAAATTTCAATGGTACTACTTGATTATCAAAGTTACTTATCAAAGGTACCAAAAATTTATCGCGAAACTATAAGATTAAATGCCAATAATGGATGATTGTGAATGTCAAATTTAATGACATTAAGCACGAAACACGTGTTTAAAAAAACCATAAAGTGATTTTTATTTCGGTTTTTATTTGTATTTTTATTAAGGTTTTACTAATTTTTTCGTTATTTAAAATAAAAATTATGTCAATATGTATAATTCGGCTATTAATTTTGCGATTTGTTTAATTTGGCGGAATTGGTTGACTAGATAATCAAGTAGTACCATTCGAATGTACAGTTATTCAAACATATGCCCGAGATAGTTCAATGAAATTTACACCACCAGAAATTACATCCGGGGGCTTCAAAAAGAGTGTGCCACAGGGCCAGAAGGCGTTGAAACTGTAGTACACCTTTCCCTCAAGTAATTAGCGTTGTGGTGCTTTAACACTCAGCTATGGGAGGCCCATTTTGTGATATTCCGTATTATTTCTATTAATTTCTGGATAATTAATAAAAATTAAAAACCTTAGCCTTGAGTTCATCCTGGTATGCCTTGGACGTTTTCATAGAAATCTATCACCATTTTTCAGATCTATATGGATAAGTAAATTTTTCTAGTCATCGCAGATAGACACAAAAATTTTTCTTTTGCTAATACAGATGTGGATTAAAACATTACTTATTGAAGAACTTGTGTATGAAAGAGAATTTACAGTAAATATTTTTTCATCACTTGTGTTGTGTAATATTTTTTTTTCTATTTTTAGTTCCTAAAAGAGATTTTTCGAAAATTTTGGTAAAAATTTAAATGCATCTATCTGAAATCTTTAAATGCATCTATCTACATTGAAAATGAATCCACATTTTGCCAGTTCAAATTCCGTATACCCTTGGAAAAAATTTTCCGGGGTAAAATATTTCGAGGATGTATCAGAACGTACTAAATGGAATATATAGGAAGAGTAGCCGAATTTCAACCACTTTACATATTTTCAAATGTAACTCACTTAAGTTTTGGAAAAACTGAAAAATATCCCTGAATCTGTACAATATTTTCATCTACAAACTGAATTTTTATAAAAATTTCTTTTTGAAATTCATAAATTTTATTTTAATTTCAAAATTTGTCGAAAGCGGTCCAATTATGTTTTAATTTGGATCCCCAGTCTCATAAAATGTACCAAACATCTCTAAGATGTTTTAATGAGTATGACTATGAGTATGTAATCAATATAACTAATTTTGTCAAAAGCAAAATTTGCAGTTAATGAAACCATCAAAAAATACTATAGCAATGAAATATAATGAAATAAACTATCTGAAAATAAGAATCATTGTTTAGAATGAAAATTTATTCAAAACTATAAGTAATTAAGAAAATAATTTTGAAACTAATTGTCAGTTACTTAAACATCATCTAAGAAGTCATGCAAGGCTACACATGAATTTATTTTTATTTTATATTTCACTGTACATAACATGGAACTATATTTGGCAATCTGAACTCTGAATCCTTAATGTTATTTTATTTTTCTAACAAATTAAGCAAAATCAATAATCACTGTCTTGATCTTTTTAAGATTCTAAATCATTAAACATTTTCTTTTTTCAATAGAAGTTATCTTTATCTTATGCCGGTAGCTCTTCACTTGCATCATCTTTTTTTCAATTGAATTACGCTTATTATTTCAAGCTTAATGTTCCAACTACATTGTGTTTTGAAAGTTTTCATTTTGTGTCTTTTTTATTTCAAGGTCTACATTGCGCGGCGAAAATGTTAACATAACTGTTTCATGGCTGCCTATGTAATTTGTATAATTTGATTTTGTCAAGGCAGTGTTTCTAAATATTTTTTGGTTTTTACAGTTGCTTTGTAGCCGCAGCTTTCTCTCAGGTCAAGTTCTTCATAACTTACATTTTCCTATTTATTTCTCTCATGTTTGGAAACGTTTGCTATCACTGATGTCTTTCTTATAATTTGTTTATCTGCGTCTCTTTCAATATTTTTTTTTCTTTACTTTCTATATCTCTAAACATTTTTGTTTTTATGAGCCTAATTTTGATATTTCACAATTTCAAACACATTGAAGTTAATGTATATTTTGGAAATGAACTGCAAGATGCTCACTATAGAATAGGGAATGCATAGCATTCATTATTCATTTTAACAGCGAAACCAAAAAAATATCCGTTATAAACTATCTGAGAAAATAATTAGATGAAAGGGCATGTTCAGCTGTATTGTGCCACCATACACAGGGTGCTTTTTTTGTTAAACTGACGCTTTTCAGAGCCGCCGATAGCTCGTAGCTAGAATGATACATAATTTTATAAATGGACTATTAAAATCATGGGAAAAAGATTCTAACAAAAATAAATAAATAAATAATAGTTCCATTCACCGCCGATAGCGAGAAATTTGGTGCTGTGCATAGAAAGAAAAAGTCAGAAACCGACAAAATTAATAATTTGGATAAAATGCCATATTTTATTCTTTATATTTACTTTTACGGTAATGAATTCGACCACATTCAAAGTGACCACTTTTCTCTTGTGCCACAGCTTGCATTCTTTGTACAACATTTTTGACTGCCGAGCATAACATGTCACATGGAATATCCTTTACTGGAAATTGGAACTATTTTTTTTCTTGGAATGTTTTTCCCCTTGGTTTCATTAGTCTCCTTATAAATTTTAAAGCAGTTCCGGTTATTAAAATTAGCTACAGAGAACTTCTTAGTCACTCAACATTCCGAAAAGGGTCCCCTTTATAATTAGAAACTTTAAAAAGCAAATTATTTCCGAAATTTAAAGAAAAAATATTAAAATAAAAAGTTATTTGCCGACCGCAATTTTTGGAGACGTTTTGCTTAGTTTTTACAGTGCAGTTCTCGTAGAACTCGTAGAACTGCAGTACAGAGCAGTTCTCGCTAATCGAAAAATCGATTTTCCGATATTAACAGATTACAACTAAAAATTTTTACCTGCATAATTAAAAATGTCCATGCAATTGTAACAGAAAATGTTAATTTAAATTTTTATTTTAATTCTATCAATTCTATATGTTTTTCAAGTAAGCACGTTTTCAGAACATAAATATATTTACTTTAGCTCTCTAAAAGATACTCGGAAACGATTTCGAAAACTAGAGCAGCTACTATATATATATATATTTTAGTCTTCTTTATATTTTAAATATAAATACTTTTGTGAAGTTTCTAAAGATAAAGAAACGCTTTTTGGAATCATGTTTGACTTGAACGAGGTTATTGTATATATTTTTTTTATGATTGTAGCGCATTCTCGTAAAATAAAATAAAAAAAGGAACATTTTTTACAGCATATAGGATAAGTTGTTTGTCAGTTTTTACTTTCTTTTACAGCATAATATGATCGAAAGATCATTTTTTAAATTCTAGTATTTAAAACATTATTATTTTACACTAATGATTAGAGAAAGTTTCCGTTTTATTTTCATTAAGTACTATTTTGCCACGCTTTATTAACACTGCTTTTTGTTTCTTAAACTGCCTGCGTTGACTTTTCTACATTTTGAGCCTAATATCTTTATCCGGTAATTACTGGAAGCGAAGTCATCATTTTAGGCCTTCTACCATTTAACAAAGGCCATGTAATGACTTTGCGCCGGATGACTAACATTAAGCTGATATGCGAAGAAAAATGAATTTCTTCTTTGGTCGATACTGTAATGCGTTGGCGATACTAAAAACATTTTAGATTATTTTTTACATTATGACGCTAGCAAAATTAAAGCACGAAATGAAATTCTTTTATTGTTTGCAACAAAAAATGTGTACGTAGTCTTCAAATTAATGCATATTATATTTCATCCGTTATGCATAATATAATATAATTATATAATATTTATTAATCATTCTTAAAAAAGAAGAGATTATAGACGTAAATACACTCTAAAAAAATCTGTAATGTTACTGAATTTTTTCTGGGAAACTGGGTTTAATAGAATTTTTTATGCAACGGAAAAAAAAAATGTTTGTATGTGTATATACATACACACACACACAAATAAATAAGTATATATATATATATATATATATACATACATACAGCCGAGTCTCTCTACAATGAAACTCCATCCAGCGAATTTCTCTGTTTAACGAATTTTTTGTAGGAACGGCCAATTTTTTTCATGATTACATTAAAAATAATCTCCATATAGCGAAATATATATCTCTATTTAACGAACTTTTTCAAAAATGTTCTTTTATATGTTCAGAAAACGCTTCAAATTATTTATAGAATAAATTTTTTTCGTTGATTTCTGGTTTATAAGTCATAGCTACATTCTTCTACCTTATTTCTTATGTCAAAAAAAAAAAAAAAAAAAACGCATTCATCCCTACCCACACCCCTAAAAAAAACATCCTTTTTGCATGGTTACTCTTGACTTTGTTTTAGCCAAGATGAGCATGCTTTTTTGGAAAAGACTGAAACATTTGCTTGCTGCTGGAGCGATTTGCAATAATCACAAAGCATCCTAAAAGATAAAACTATTCCATTGTCGTCTTGAGCCCCACCAGTGGCCGAGAGGTTCTGACCTCAAACTGGTAGACGGTAGGTGCTGGGTTCGAACCCAATCGCGACCGTCGGCCTAACCGTTCGGAGTTTTCCGTGGTTTTCTTCGAACCTTGCGTAAATACGGGTTAGGTTCCCTTAGAAAGACCCCCACGGAGGGCCCATATCCCACAGCGTAGATAATTGGCCGACATACATACAACAACAACAACCATTGTCGTCTTGAAAATGTTGTTTATTCCTTCGTTTAGATAGTAAGTCAGCATTATGGAAGGCATGAGGGGCAATTGCAGAAAAGGTCGTTTTTTTCAGCATGTTTTTATTTACCTGAACTAACTCTCATTACTTTTAGAATTGAGTGGATGTTTGTTGTTTGTGGTGACTTGGAACATTTTTTGTTGTGAGAGACATTTGAACGAAGAATTGTTACTAAGCGTCATCTATTCTGGTGTTATCTTCTACTGCATCTGCATAAAATCTCCTTTCGGATAAGCAAAACGCTTTCTGATAAAGAAAATAATATTGAAAATAAACAATAAGACACTAGAAAAAAAGAAAGTGGTGAAAATGTTTGAAATTCTGGAAAAATGTAATTAAATATTTCACAAATTTAATTAAACACCTCAAAAACAATTACATTTAAAAAATGTAACGAAAAATTTTTCGTCGTTCTCTATTCAACGAACTTTTCTATATAACGAATTTTTTGGATGAACGATGGATTTTGTTATATAGAGACTAAACTGATATATATACATGTAACTGATGCATGTTTACCCTGTAAATCAAAAACACTATAATGTTATTAAGAACTTTTTAGGAAAATGAGATGTCAAGAACTTTTTTACATAACTTCAACTCAGGTTCCAGATAAAATTTTAGCAAGATTATTGTAGTTTTAGTAGATCCGTTTGTAAAATAGAAATTTCCGTAGCTTTACAAAAACAACTTTTGTAAATTTACATCTTTTATTATATAGTATAAAGATAAAATTTTAGTAAGCATACATTTTCCTGTATCTTTACACTTGTAAAATTAGGGATTTGTCTTTACTCTAAGTTTTTGCTCTAAGTCTAGGAATATTTTTTGATTAGCTTTCATATGCGAATTATTACCCAGATTTTACATAAAAATATCATTTTTTATAAATATCAAAATGTATCACCCATATATTTAAACAATATTCTTGTTATTTATGTGTAATATAATAAAATATATTACACATATGAATGGAAGGAACTTTTTCCAACGGGATAAATTGCATTAAAAACCTGAATTAGCACAGTTAAGGTCTTTTCCAACAGCGTGAAAAATGTGCAGACCAAGTTTCGAAGTTTCGTAGCCATTTTATTTACAGAACGTTGTGAATTTCTTCATATATTTTCCCGAATTATTTTGATGTTCCCGTTCTTGTGAAATAAACATAGACGATCGAATCTAGGTTGATCTATACAGCTATTAGTATCCAATGAATTATCCAATGAATCCAATGAATAATCCAAATAGAATGAGAGCTATTAGTATCCAATAACTGATTTATTCTGTATAGAAATGTTCAATTAAAACTTAGGCCATTTTAATTGCCTAAAGAAATTTACCTGATAAAAAATATTATAATTTACCCGAAAAAAACCCCGCGATTAAAGAGATGTGTAATTATCTATCGTTTGGCTTCCATCTTTAGAAAAATGTTACATATTTGCATCTGAATTTTTTTTTTCACGAATAGAAAATTACCAAACGCTGAAACAGAGAAATAAATTGTTTACCGAACGATTAAGACGCCACTCGAGTCACTCAAAAAAGACCCGGATGATAAAGTTAAGTCTATGCACTGTAAAAAAAAATCTGTAAAGGTACTGCACTTTATCTAGGAAAATGGGATTCCAAGAACTTTTCCTGTAACGGTAACAACAAAAACTCAAGTTTTAGAATCGGTTACATGGATTTTTTCCTGTTATCGTTACACGAAAAGTTCTTGGAATACCAGTTTCCTAGAAAATGTTTAGTACCTTTACAGATTTTCTTTTATAGTGTGGGAGCGTCATTTTCAAATATCTCGCTTATATTTTCATATTTTTAAATGATTTTTTTGCATGAGATAGCTGATGACGATCTACAATCGGGCTACTTTTCCCTTTTTCGATTTTAAATTAAAATGTTTTAGTTTATTTATTTTTTATTTTTTATGAGCTTTTACATATGTAATTCAGTATTTACGATTTATTAAAGAAAAACATTTACATTGTTTTTTAAGACTAAAAACATGTATGCGACAAGTATTGAGAAGGAATTTACATGAGAATTAGAACACGGATAAATTTATGTAATTTTCTTAGCAGACAATATAATTTTAGTATGCAAATATAGTCCTATGGAAATTTATGTTATAAAAATACGAATTAAAATTCCCAGTCATCTTTTATTTAAGAAAAAGTTCCGATTTGAAGTACGTATTCAGATCGAAATTCATAGTCACACAAGAGCATATCTGTTTATATGTTTTGTATACGTAAAAATTCAGTACATATTAACATTCCAATATAAAGATTTTTGTGACCACCCTATATTTAAATATATAAGCTCATAGTGACTATACAGCTCGAACAGAATGCCATCTTGTAACCATTATTATTTTTTTCATAACATAAGAGTGAAAATTATTTAAAAACAATAATCATGCTTTCACAGTTCGTGTTATAATGACAAAATTTCAAACATTTGAAACAGAAATTTTAGATATGATTTGTTGACTAACTGGATGAACAAATGTGCCCACATGGAAGACAAAATAAAATATAAATAATAATAAAAAATACACGAAATAATAATAATAAAGAAAAAAGACTTTCATTCGAATAATAAAAAAATTTAAATTCTTGCGTTCACAGATAATTTGTATGCAGGATAACACAGAATGCCATCGAATCTTGGCAACAATAAATTAAAGACAAAGCCTGAAGACAATGTATAACCTGACGATAAAAGACATTTATCACTTCAGAAGAATTTATTTTGCTTTCTTTTTTTTACTGCAAAAATGAGTTTGTTAATACCAGTCATGTTTTTTCCAGTGAAGCTCATTTTGCTATGTAAAAAATTGAGTGTTTCTATTGAAAGTTTCCAAAATTTCGTCTATTACTCTACAGCGTATGCGGAGTTTCTGAGGTCGTCATTTCTGTTCATTCCTGTAACTGTTAGAGTTTGATTGTTTATTTTTAACTGACTGTCGAACACCTAAATAACTGATAGCTCAAATATAACCCCATTTTTTTTAATTTTATGGCTTCTATGTTTAATTATCATTATATAGCGGCAAAGTGTTTTTACGTAGAACACTTATGGGGGAAAGGGCGGTTAAATAATGAATATAGGAAGATGACGAATTCAATATTTCTCGCAGTAATAGATATGTTAGCACGTTGAGGTCACCAAGGGGCAAATTTGCAAAAATATTTAAAATTTTAAAAGGCAAAATTGAAGCCAATTATGCAATTTGAAAAAAGTGGTGACAGCCAAAAATCTCAATTTAAAATATTTAGCCCATCGGCAACATTAATGGTAAAACCTAAATTATATTCGGCTGTGCCAAGAAGGCCTGTTTCAGACAACGTCAAGCCAAGCCAGAATATATTATTTTGCACATATATTTTTATTTTAAGAAAGAAATTAATAAGTTGTAGACTTCTTATTATGTGTTAAACTACAAGAAAGCAATAATGCTGTAACTTTCAAATTGAAATCAACCTAATTTCTTAAAGTCACGAGTCACTAGAAAATAATATATTTATATTATTACTTAATAGGCATTAATTAAAATATTTATAGTTAATTATTAATAGCTTTCATATTTTATTCGAAATGCATTTGTTAAAATGCTCTCAAAATATTTGCGAAATTTGTGTATGAGATTGTTTCTGTGAAATATATAACATCAATGATTTATGTTATCTAATTTACATACCTACGCCATTTCTCTCCCTTTGCCAACAAAGCTTTGTTTTACAGTCTTATAAAATATTCGCGTTTACAAATGCAATTTTTCCGCATTTTTTAGGAAACTGTGCGCATGTATGGGAAGTGCCATATCCGAAACCCATTATCTCTCAACTAAAAATAATTCAAAGCATTATACATCCAAATGGAAGATAATGTAGCTTGCTATGCACGAAAAACTTTCTAACTCTTCCGTCTTTTCTTCAAATGAATTATTCATTTGCGAGAGTAAATAAACATTTTCGTCCTTATAAGATTTGTTATTTTGATGACATTAAAAATTAGATGTATTCCGGATGAAGATATTCTAATTTTAATAACAGGAATAATTAATCCTCCAAAGCATTAAAACTATTTATACTTGTGCTATCATGAATAAAGAATTTTTTATTATAAAATGTAGCAGACTATATGAATCTCGCCATAATTTTTCTTGTACGAGCGTAGAGTGAAAATCCCCACTCGTACTATTGCATAACGTTTGCCATAAAAACATTATTTCTAAATGATACATATCTAAACCATATTTTGCACATTTCTGCAAAACAATGCAAAAAAAATGATGAATGCAAAAGAAATAGCACACAAATGGTTTTTTGTACACCAACGTATGTAGAATACACAGTAAAAAAAAAAGGGTCGATCTACTAAAAAAACTGTAGTAATCCTTGTAATTACTAAAAAATGTTTAGTAATCTTAGTCGGTTACTAGAAAATCTGTAAGAATTACTAGAAAAAAGTTAGCAACTAATAAGAGTTAATAGTTTTATATTTTTAATAGCTATTACTAAAACACACTTGGCGTGGCCTCGGTAGCATAGTGGTTATAGTAACGGACTCCAGGCTAAAAGGTCCCGGGTTCAATACTGGACAGCGCCAAGTACGCCCCGAATGTATGTAGTGTAAGTACTCTATAATAAAGGGGTTATGAATTTCCTGTTAGAGCTGGTCGCAATGTTTGGTGCTGCCATCTGTTGCGTTTTTGCCGAAAATCTATCGCTTCAGAAGTCTGGATGCAGCTCGAAGGAAGCTCCTGCCCTTCGGACGCACGTAATTGTTATTAAAAATAATTTTGGAGCTATTACTAAAATTTGCTTGGTGGCTCATACTAAAAAATTTTAAGTTAGTTATACAAAATATTCTTTTGTTCAGTTTACAAAAGAAATGCTTGTTTCACTTGCAAAAAAAAGTTTGTAATGGTTACTAAAAAATTCTGTGGAATACAAATTTACTAAAAAATTTTTAGTAACCTCTTGAATTTTTTTTTACAGTGTAGAAATAAAGAAAAAAGATATTTCAACAACAACAACAATTATATACGCTACCATAATAAACATTATTTGAAAATTATAATTTTAGCGACAACATCGATCAAAATTTACTTCGAAATGCACTTCCATGAAATTTACAAATTATAAATCTGCTTCTTAACAAAATACAAGGAGTTTTTATTTTATTTTATTTTTTAACTGACACTATTTAGAGCCATCTCTAGCTCGTTCTAATAACCGGAATGATCCTAACTTAGGAATGCGACAAATGACGCCATGGAAAAATAGATTCTGAGAAAAGCAATTAATTAATAAAATTGCCGATAGGGGAAATATGACGCTGTTGTAGACTAAACAGCCGAATATGAGAATATAAACGTGTAAGAAATGAAAACGCAAAATTATACTTACATATGTGAAAACTGCTCCCTTAATTTATGCTATAAACGCATGCAAAAAACTTTGTCGGACATTTTAAACTTAAGTTACATATGAATTTTATTTTATTGCTGCACACGTATAGCCCAAATTGATGTAGCTGATCACGCATACGTAGCTATTAATTAGCATTTTCTTTTGGTACTCGTGTTTTATGCTCAAAATCGGCTGTGTAGTTCTTAAAAACACCGTATTTTCTCCTATCGGCAAAATTTTGAACTTTTTTTATTATTATTATTCTGGAGTCTATTTTTTCTGTGACATCGTTAATTTCTTTACGCAGTTTAGTGCCTTCTCAATTAATAGAATGAGTACCGGATGGCTATGAAAATTGTAAGTTAAAAAATAAACACCTTATAAGTTCTATTGTGTCATTAGGATCTTATTACTCACGTTATTAAAAAATCCGCCATTTTGTAAAATTTGTTCTTTTCTTATGTTTCAGTAACAATCATTAACGAGAAATTTTCTTATTAGCAGAACTCCCTCACTGACAAGCCCGTGTTAATACATTCATTAAGCTCCAGGTTTCGCGGCGATATTTAGCTATATTGAAAGTAATATAATTCACTGGATTTAATGATTTTTTAAAAATACTGTTCAGTGATTAATACACTTAAGCATTACTTTGTTTTTTATAATTAAGTTTTTTTTTAGTAATGTTGATAGAGTAATATTTTTAGCATTTAAAATAAAATGAAGAAAAAACAATATTACAATTTCACCCCTTTGCAAGATTTTCAGAGGGTTAATATCGAACAATATTTAATTTTAAATGCATTCCCATAAAACTAAGTCAAAGTATTTGCAAAAATTGTGCGTGATGCCGTTGCCATAAAATATATGACATAGATGATTCGAGTCACTTCATTTACATATCTGTGTTGTATTTGCTCATCTCTCAACAGGGTATTGTTTTATAGTCTCATAAAATATTCATGTTTTCAAATGCACTTTCTCTTGAATATTTAGTAGACTGTTGACATACAATAGTGAAACTATATCCGAAATGCATAATTTTCGGAACAAAAGTAATTCAGAGCATAATATGTCTAAATGGAAGTTAATGTAGCATGCTATTCACCGAAAACTATCTTTCCTTTTCTACAGCTTTTCATGAAATTAATTATTTATTTCTGATAATAAATAAACTTTATCGTCAGAATAACATTTATTCTATGAATTACATTAAATTTTAGACTTTTTGTAGAGATTGTAATTTTTTAATAATGGAAATAATTAACCTTTCATGTTCTTGTATATGTTACAGGCCAAACCCGATTTTAGGCCAAACTAGATTGGCCTAGTCCAAACTAGTCTATCCTAACGCCCATCGGATAAACTAGTTTTTCCTAGGCCAAACTAGTCTATCCTAACGCCCATCGGATAAACTAGTTTTTCCTAGGCCAAACTAGTCTATCCGAACGCCCATCGGATAAACTAGTTTTTCCTAGGCCAAACTAGTCTATCCGAACGCCCATCGGATAAACTAGATTTTCCTAGGCCAAACTAGTTTGGCCGAACGGTCATTAGGGTGAACTAGTTTAGCCTGCTATTCATTGGTTTGAATAAGTTTATCCTAGGCCGAACTAGATTGTCCTAGGCCAATTCAATTTGGCGTGATTTTTTTTAATCTAAAGACCGCCACGGCGCCAACTTTCTAGTTTTGATCTAATTTAGCCTAGGCAAATGCAGTTTGACGCGATTTTAGCTCACAGACTGTCAAAGTATGAGAGCTAATGTGCTCGCAGATTCTGTGAGTGTGTATGTAGCCATGTACGTATGTATGTACGTATGTATGTACGTATGTACGTACGTATGTACGTAATGCGATAACTCCTGATAGAAATATCCAATTTGCTTCAAAATTTGGACATAGATTTATACTGATAACGAACTTTCCTGATTAGTTTCAGGGGCTCATTGGATAAGAATAAGGGAAGGGTAACAAAAGGCTAAACCGCACCCCCCCCCCCACTCCTTAATTTCGTTAAGTCAGTGTTCATGCAAAAGTATCAGATTTTATTAAAATTTTATGTACAATATCAGTTTGATAAGGTACATCCATGATTAATTGTGGGTGTTCATTGTTTACATATAAAGAAAGGAGGAATGGGGGGTAACACTCTTAATTTATGTAAATAGATTTTTCAGGGATAATTTACCGATTTGTTTCAAATTTTGGATGTAGGTTTCTTCTGATAAGGCGTTTACCTGATTAATTTTGGGGGTTCTGAGTTTAAATATAAAGATAGAGCGGATTATTTTTTCAATCGGATAGAAACTTTTGCGTATAAAAACATTTCATATTTATTTACTTAGAAGGTGTCACAAATAAAAATTAAATTAAAGAGTTGACATGTTTCGGTTCATTAATAAGAACCGTATTCATAACATATAAAATCAGTAGAAAATTAAATGACACTGGATATAAATATAATTAAAAAATCAAAACAAAACATTGCGCCCGCTATGATCGTGAATATAGCCATTGCCAACGCGGCATATAAATATAATAAATTTTGACCATATATTAAATTTAAAAAGTATAAAATTAAAATTAAAAAAGTAGAAAAACTAAATGACTCTGGATATAAAGGTAATTTAAAACCCCCAAAACATAAAATATTGCGCCCTCTATGATCGTGAATAGCCAATGCCATCGCGGTTCCTCCTATTAGACTCATCCTTTAAATATTTATTAAGTAATTCTAACCACAAACTCGGAATGTCATAAGAATAAGAATCATTACAAACTCTATCCCTCCTAGAATATATCTCTATGGATTCACGGATGATTAATTTTCGGAATAAACTGGAAATGAACACTAATCTACTATCTTTAAAACAAATTTTAACCCCCCTCTTTAAAAACAATCTTGATAACGCAGTCTTATCCCTACCAAATTTTATGTCACATTCATGCTCTTTCTTTCTAACCCCAAACTTTCTACCTGTCATACCGATATAAAAATTAATATCCCCCTCTTCATTCTCATATGGAATTTCATATACCCCTGCTAGATCATCTTGTGGAACCGGATCAAAAGCTCTGTATAGAAGATGTTTTAACTTAGGAGGGGACTTAGCAATTAATTCTATGTTAAACTTTTTTAATTTAGCTTTAAGCCTCTCAAAATTACCCTTTATATAAGGAAACGATAGTCTTTTAACCCCAATCTCTTCCCCCTTCTCACAGGCATTATCAACCAAATTACAATTAACCTGAGAATTATTTTTATCCCTATAATTTTTAACCAATTTATTAATTTTATCCTTTTTGTAACCATTCAACTTAGCAATATTAAAAATATAATTCAACTCTTCATACAAAAATTCATCAGAACAAATAATAAACGCACGATTAACCATGAACCGGAATGTAGAAAACTTATACCCAAAGGGTGAATACGCAGAAAATGGAATAATATGCTGACTAGCTATATCTTTCCTGTAAACTTTCCTTTTTAACATAGAACCCTCTCTAATAAGCCACACGTCTAAAAATGAAATAGCACGATCATTTTCCAATTCAAACGTAAATTGAATATTCCTATCCAGTTTATTAACTTCATCTACAAAAACAATGAAAGACTCAACTCCCCCCTCCCAAATTAAAAACACATCGTCAACATACCTCTTCCAAAATTTAGGAACTTTCTCGAACTTTGCGAAAATATTCTCTTCAAAAGGCCTCATTTTAAACTCAGCTAAAAAACCCGAAATAGGAGAACCCATAGGGGCACCCATGTTTTGTTTATAAATTTTACCATCAAAAACAAAATAATTACTTTGTACAATCAACTGTAATCCATCTTTTAAAGTACATTTTATACTGTCATTATATATTTCTGCCTTGTCAATCCTCTTTTTAATATCATCACAAACTTCAAAAATGTCAATCGACGGAAAAAGTGATTTGACATCCAAACTAGCTAATAAACAGTTATGAGGAATTTCAAGTGTCCTTATGCTTTCAACAAAACTTGCAGTGGAATCCACAACATACTCTGATGGCGGCAGTAACTCTTTCAAAATAAGCACAAACGCCTTTTCCAAATAGTAAGTCGGTGCTTGGCATCTTGTAACGATGGGGCGTAGAGGATACCCCTCTTTATGATCCTTTAATCTACCTATCAAACGTGGAATCACACCCTGTTTATTAATAAACAATCTAACTTTAACATTATCTGGCCAACAACCTTTTTCAATAATATCTTTCACCTTTTTGTGGATTTTATTCAAAGGAGATTTTTCAATTAAGGAACAATCCATATCAGCAATAGCTTTTTGCATTTTAACTTTATACTCATTACGATCCAAAACAGCAATCCTGTTGGACTTGTCAGTCTGTATGAACAACACTTCACTATCCTTTTTCAAATTTTTAATAATGTTTAACTCAGGTGTATTAAGATTTAAAGGCCTTTTCATATATTTATCTAATTCAGTAAACATTAAATTTCTAACTTCCTCCTTATTTTCGCTATTTACTTTACTAATTATACATTCTGCCTCCATAATTAAATTCTTAACATTTTGCTTCTGTTCAAACATAAATTTAGGGCCTTTATTCAACAGATCTAATTCTCTATCATTAAATTCCTTCTTAGATAAATTAACAATTTCCATTTTCTCCATTAATCCAGGACCACGAACAGATATTCTTGACATTAAAATCAACTTTTCCACTTTTTTCTTAAGTTTAGCCACTTTATAACAGTTTTGAATTTCCCTCCATCTTTCTAACTTTCTAATCAATAAATCAAACTTCTCAATCCAAACATCATTATTCCCAAGTTCGACATTTTTATGATCACAACATTCAACTAGCTGCATATAAGCTGCATATGTCCTAATATTCAAATCATTAATAACAGAATATTTCTTCCTGATAAATAGTGTTAGACATCTTCTTTCAAAAACACGTACCATACTATTAAATAATTGTTTAATAGTCTTGTTTTTAACTGATAAAAAGTTCGGAACAACATTAACTTACTTACAAACCTTTAGAAATCTCAAATTTAAAATTTCACGATCCAGCGTCATTCTCAAATTCTTAAACCGATTAAAACTTGCATAAAAACTCATCTTATTATCCAGTATCGATAAAATTCAATGTTAAAACTGTTGTTAGCTTTCGTTTTTTCAAAAACTAAAACAAAATCACTTCACCTTTTTTCATTCACGTATAAAAACATTTCATATTTATTTACTTAGAAGGTGTCACAAATAAAAATTAAATTAAAGAGTTGACATGTTTCGGTTCATTAATAAGAACCGTATTCATAACATATAAAATCAGTAGAAAATTAAATGACACTGGATATAAATATAATTAAAAAATCAAAACAAAACATTGCGCCCGCTATGATCGTGAATATAGCCATTGCCAACGCGGCATATAAATATAATAAATTTTGACCATATATTAAATTTAAAAAGTATAAAATTAAAATTAAAAAAGTAGAAAAACTAAATGACTCTGGATATAAAGGTAATTTAAAACCCCCAAAACATAAAATATTGCGCCCTCTATGATCGTGAATAGCCAATGCCATCGCGGTTCCTCCTATTAGACTCATCCTTTAAATATTTATTAAGTAATTCTAACCACAAACTCGGAATGTCATAAGAATAAGAATCATTACAAACTCTATCCCTCCTAGAATATATCTCTATGGATTCACGGATGATTAATTTTCGGAATAAACTGGAAATGAACACTAATCTACTATCTTTAAAACAAATTTTAACCCCCCTCTTTAAAAACAATCTTGATAACGCAGTCTTATCCCTACCAAATTTTATGTCACATTCATGCTCTTTCTTTCTAACCCCAAACTTTCTACCTGTCATACCGATATAAAAATTAATATCCCCCTCTTCATTCTCATATGGAATTTCATATACCCCTGCTAGATCATCTTGTGGAACCGGATCAAAAGCTCTGTATAGAGCTCTGTATATACACATTAGGATACAAAATAAGTTAATGTTGTTCCGAACTTTTTATCAGTTAAAAACAAGACTATTAAACAATTATTTAATAGTATGGTACGTGTTTTTGAAAGAAGATGTCTAACACTATTTATCAGGAAGAAATATTCTGTTATTAATGATTTGAATATTAGGACATATGCAGCTTATATGCAGCTAGTTGAATGTTGTGATCATAAAAATGTCGAACTTGGGAATAATGATGTTTGGATTGAGAAGTTTGATTTATTGATTAGAAAGTTAGAAAGATGGAGGGAAATTCAAAACTGTTATAAAGTGGCTAAACTTAAGAAAAAAGTGGAAAAGTTGATTTTAATGTCAAGAATATCTGTTCGTGGTCCTGGATTAATGGAGAAAATGGAAATTGTTAATTTATCTAAGAAGGAATTTAATGATAGAGAATTAGATCTGTTGAATAAAGGCCCTAAATTTATGTTTGAACAGAAGCAAAATGTTAAGAATTTAATTATGGAGGCAGAATGTATAATTAGTAAAGTAAATAGCGAAAATAAGGAGGAAGTTAGAAATTTAATGTTTACTGAATTAGATAAATATATGAAAAGGCCTTTAAATCTTAATACACCTGAGTTAAACATTATTAAAAATTTGAAAAAGGATAGTGAAGTGTTGTTCATACAGACTGACAAGTCCAACAGGATTGCTGTTTTGGATCGTAATGAGTATAAAGTTAAAATGCAAAAAGCTATTGCTGATATGGATTGTTCCTTAATTGAAAAATCTCCTTTGAATAAAATCCACAAAAAGGTGAAAGATATTATTGAAAAAGGTTGTTGGCCAGATAATGTTAAAGTTAGATTGTTTATTAATAAACAGGGTGTGATTCCACGTTTGATAGGTAGATTAAAGGATCATAAAGAGGGGTATCCTCTACGCCCCATCGTTACAAGATGCCAAGCACCGACTTACTATTTGGAAAAGGCGTTTGTGCTTATTTTGAAAGAGTTACTGCCGCCATCAGAGTATGTTGTGGATTCCACTGCAAGTTTTGTTGAAAGCATAAGGACACTTGAAATTCCTCATAACTGTTTATTAGCTAGTTTGGATGTCAAATCACTTTTTTCCGTCGATTGACATTTTTGAAGTTTGTGATGATATTAAAAAGAGGATTGACAAGGCAGAAATATATAATGACAGTATAAAATGTACTTTAAAAGATGGATTACAGTTGATTGTACAAAGTAATTATTTTGTTTTTGATGGTAAAATTTATAAACAAAACATGGGTGCCCCTATGGGTTCTCCTATTTCGGGTTTTTTAGCTGAGTTTAAAATGAGGCCTTTTGAAGAGAATATTTTCGCAAAGTTCGAGAAAGTTCCTAAATTTTGGAAGAGGTATGTTGACGATGTGTTTTTAATTTGGGAGGGGGGAGTTGAGTCTTTCATTGTTTTTGTAGATGAAGTTAATAAACTGGATAGGAATATTCAATTTACGTTTGAATTGGAAAATGATCGTGCTATTTCATTTTTAGACGTGTGGCTTATTAGAGAGGGTTCTATGTTAAAAAGGAAAGTTTACAGGAAAGATATAGCTAGTCAGCATATTATTCCATTTTCTGCGTATTCACCCTTTGGGTATAAGTTTTCTACATTCCGGTTCATGGTTAATCGTGCGTTTATTATTTGTTCTGATGAATTTTTGTATGAAGAGTTGAATTATATTTTTAATATTGCTAAGTTGAATGGTTACAAAAAGGATAAAATTAATAAATTGGTTAAAAATTATAGGGATAAAAATAATTCTCAGGTTAATTGTAATTTGGTTGATAATGCCTGTGAGAAGGGGGAAGAGATTGGGGTTAAAAGACTATCGTTTCCTTATATAAAGGGTAATTTTGAGAGGCTTAAAGCTAAATTAAAAAAGTTTAACATAGAATTAATTGCTAAGTCCCCTCCTAAGTTAAAACATCTTCTATACAGAGCTTTTGATCCGGTTCCACAAGATGATCTAGCAGGGGTATATGAAATTCCATATGAGAATGAAGAGGGGGATATTAATTTTTATATCGGTATGACAGGTAGAAAGTTTGGGGTTAGAAAGAAAGAGCATGAATGTGACATAAAATTTGGTAGGGATAAGACTGCGTTATCAAGATTGTTTTTAAAGAGGGGGGTTAAAATTTGTTTTAAAGATAGTAGATTAGTGTTCATTTCCAGTTTATTCCGAAAATTAATCATCCGTGAATCCATAGAGATATATTCTAGGAGGGATAGAGTTTGTAATGATTCTTATTCTTATGACATTCCGAGTTTGTGGTTAGAATTACTTAATAAATATTTAAAGGATGAGTCTAATAGGAGGAACCGCGATGGCATTGGCTATTCACGATCATAGAGGGCGCAATATTTTATGTTTTTGGGGGTTTTAAATTACCTTTATATCCAGAGTCATTTAGTTTTTCTACTTTTTTAATTTTAATTTTATACTTTTTAAATTTAATATATGGTCAAAATTTATTATATTTATATGCCGCGTTGGCAATGGCTATATTCACGATCATAGCGGGCGCAATGTTTTGTTTTGATTTTTTAATTATATTTATATCCAGTGTCATTTAATTTTCTACTGATTTTATATGTTATGAATACGGTTCTTATTAATGAACCGAAACATGTCAACTCTTTAATTTAATTTTTATTTGTGACACCTTCTAAGTAAATAAATATGAAATGTTTTTATACGTGAATGAAAAAAGGTGAAGTGATTTTGTTTTAGTTTTTGAAAAAACGAAAGCTAACAACAGTTTTAACATAGAAACTTTTGGTTTTATGAAAAGATTTTTAATTCGTAACAGATATCGGTTTTCACACACATCACTTCACGCGAAATTGTTCATATTAAAAAAGTAAATATCCGAATCCTTTTAAAAATAAGAAAAAGCTTAAATAAAGCATGACACTTGAAATTTAGGATACAGCGGGGAGGTAGAGTAAGGGGACGCTAGATTTTTTTTAAAAAGCTCAGCGTTTTTTAAAGTTTTAGCTGCTAATTAAATATTACCAATTTTCTGAAACTTTTTGAAACATAATATGACATGATGTTAAATATTTAAGAAAAAAGATGCCGCGTCAAATACCACTATTTTCTATTAGTAATTTTTATAAAAATGTTAAATTCTTGTTGGAATTGTTGAAACTTTGTGATAGTTTATAACATGTGATAAAAAATTGTATAAAAAGTCCCATTACGAAAGGGAAAGAGGGGGGGGGGGCAAACAAAATCAGGAAATATAACGGAAATTCTAGGTTGATGTATTTGAAACTTTAAGATAGTTTACGACATATGATATAAATTTATAAGAATATATTTCGCATTTAATGCCACTATTGAAGAATAGTGATTTTTTCAAAAATCTCAAATTCTTGTTTTGAAGCACCGCGACATCGAGTAACATATCTACTGATAGATTCTTTAACGGAGTTTTCTTAAGATACAGTTTTTTTAGTAATAAGGTGCGCTCCCTGGTGATGGAATGTGGAACTAATGCGAGCACCCTGGTGTTGGAATTTGGAACTAATACAACGCGATTTAGGTATTTATGAATGTTGAATCGAAAAGAAAGAAACATGATAATAAATAATTAAGAAAAAGGATTCCGCATCGAAATACCACTATTTTCTATTAGCAATTTTTGTAAAAATGTTAAATTCTTGCCGGAACTTTTTGAAAAATCCGTAACAATGTCTTTCAAATTCTAATTCAAGCTGAAATTTGATGAAAATCTGTGTATTAGTACTATTTCAGATATTTGAATTATCGCAGAAGTCATAAAAAAACTGGATAGAAGCGCTACTTATTGAGCTATTTACTCTTAAAACAAAAGAATATTAATTTATATCAGGGACTTACTGAATTTAAAGTTAAAGTTTGATGAAAATCCGTGCATTTCTTCTTGAGATATTGCGATAATCATGAATAATGCCACATAGCAGCGCCACCTGTTGCACGATTTACTCCAAAAACTAAAAAGTACTTTTGTACTTTTTATATCAAGGACTAACAGAATCTGGAGTTTCATGAAAATCCATGCATTAGATTCTGAGATAGAGCTATTGCAGTAATCACGAATAATACCGTATAGCGGCGCTACCTTTCAAGAGATTTACTCCAAAACTACAGAATACTAATTTATGTCAGGGACTTACTGAATCTAAAGTTTGATGAAAATTCGTGCATTAATTCTTGCAACAAAACTATTCCAGGAATCGGGAAAATTTAGCACAACAGCGCCACCTATTGAGCAATTAACACGAATACGTAAAAAGATTTAGTTCATACCACGGATTTACTGATTCGGAAGTTTGATGAAAATTCGTAAATTAGTTATTGAAATAGTGTTAATGCAAATCAGTAAAAACGCACTTTAGAAGCGCCATCTGTTGAACTATTTACATGAAAAAGTAATCAGTATCGATTTATATCAGGGACTATCTGAATATAAATTTTTATTAAATTCCGTCTATTAGTTCTTGAGATACAGCTATTGTGAAAATTGAGAAAAATGCAGCATATCATAGCCATGTTGAGTGATTTACTTCAAAATAAAAACAACACCAAATCATGTCGTGGACGAACTGTATTTAAAGTTCTATGGAAATTTGATTGTATTAGCTATTAAGATAAAGCTGATGCGTAAATCGTAAAAAATGCCAAACAGTACTCCACCTGATGAACGATTTACACCAAAAACTAATCAGCATCAATTTAGATCAGAGACTACCTGAATATAATTTTTTATTAAATTTCGTGCATTAGTTCTTCAGCCGCGTCCCCACAGACTGCGACAGCATGTAGCAGGTGTGCTGTACGCGTACTGCCGAATGCGCTCTTCCTTTTCGAATGAACTTCGCAGCGAACAAAATTTAAATCGTAGCAAGCATGCTGAGCACGCACCACTGAATGTAACCCTCCTTTTCGAAAGAACCTCGAAGCGAACGAAATTTGAACCATATCCCCGCTGCCCACGCCAGTCCGATAGCGGGCGAAGCCAGCAAGTTTTAACTAAGCCACGTTATATTAGTTCCTCATTCCAACACCAGGGAGCGTACTCTATTATTAACAAAACTGTATTTGAATGAAACTCCGTTAAACAACCTATTAGTAGATGTATTACTTGAGGTCGCGGTGCTTTAAAACATAGAATTTCCGTTGTATTTCCTGATTTTGTTCGCAACCAGATCCTCTTTCACGCCGAAATATAACTCTTTTTTTTATATAAAATTATATCATATGCGATAAACTATCACAAAGTTTCAAAAAGTTCCAGCAAGAATATAAAATGTTTACAAAAATTACTATTAGAAAATAGTGGTATTTCGATGCAAAATCCTTTTTCTTAAATATTTATCATCATGTTTTTTCACTTCGAAGTTTCGCTTCAACATACGTCCGTTTCAAGATTTTATATAAAAGAAGGGGCCCGATAGCGGGCGAAGCCGGCTGGCTTGAACTAAATCGCGTCCAAATTCCAACACCAGAATGCTCGCGTTATATTAGTTACACATTAGTCCGTTATATTAGTCCTACATACGTACGTACATAAGTATGTACATACGTACGTACATGGTTACATACACACACACAGAATCTGCGAGCACATTAGCTCTCAGGCTTTGATAGTCTGTGAGCTAAAATCGCGTCGAATTGCATCGGCCTAGGCTAAATTAGATCAAAACAAGAAAGTTGGCGCCGTGGCGGTCTTTAAATTCAATAAAATCACGCCAAATTGAATTGGCCTAGGACAATCTAGTTCGGCCTAGGATAAACTAGTTCAAACCAATAAATAGCAGGCTAAACTAGTTCATCCTAATGACCGTTCGGCCAAACCAATTTGGCCTAGGAAAATCTAGTTTATCCGATGGGCGTTCGGATAGACTAGTTTGGCCTAGGAAAAACTAGTTTATCCGATGGGCGTTCGGATAGACTAGTTTGGCCTAGGAAAAACTAGTTTATTCGATGGGTATTAGGATAGACTAGTTTGGCCTAGGAAAAACTAGTTTATCCGATGGGCGTTAGGATAGACTAGTTTGGACTAGGCCAATCTAGTTTGGCCTAAAATCGGGTTTGGCCTGTAACATATATATATTATTAATTTGAGTTTTACAAATTAAAATAAAAACATTAAATTATGAATGATTGCACGAATCTTTTGTTCTAGCGTGCAATATATATTACAAAGGTTGTGAAATATTTTTATGCTTGATTGCACTTACAGAGGTTCGGGACACATAATTTTTTTAAATTTATTTTTTAAATTAATATTTTATTTTTGGGTTAATTATGTTATAAATAAAATCCCATGAAAAAACTCATCATATTAAAAAAAATCTTTAAAATTTGTTTAAAAAGTGAGATAAATTAATGTCGGCATAACTCGAAATATTATTTGTAGATTTGTAGATAAAAAATATGTAAGTTTCAATTCTAAATTCTCCATTTATAAAAGTGTTAATTTAAATAAAAATAGAAAAATATTTATTGTAAACATTTTAAAAAATGATGTAACTTTAAAATAAAAAATCAAATTTTTAAAAGTAAATTTTTTAAAAAATTTGTTGAAACAAAATTTAAATTTAAAAAATTGAGAAACACAACGGTTCTTGATTAATAACAACTTAAAGAGGGAAAATAGCAATAAAAACCATCATGAAGAAAAATGCATTTTCAAAAGAAGTCGTTTCCATAACAATCATTGCTTAAAAAGGCTAGATTTTCAAAACAAAACCAAAACATAAATTTTACATGTTCTAACTAAGATAGAAATGCGATTTAAGCGTCAATCTAAGCAGAAGAAAAAAAAACAAAGAAATTTTTAATGCTGTAGTGTTTTTTGAATGTGAAGATTGCTTTGACCCAGATCGTCTAACTTTATTGAATCACCTTTTATAGGTACATATAGGTAAATGCGTATTTATAGATATGTGTGATATAGTATACAAATTCCTACTCATAGAAATTGCATGGATAAAAATAAAAATTTTGGAATCATCAGGGACTCAGAAAGTGCAGCAAGGGTATAGAAAAAAATTATTGGGTCCAACTACATTAAAGTACCCTTCATGAATAACATTTTATAAATTAAAAATTGCTAACTGGAAGGATTTTGATCATTTTTTAATCTCTTTCCAACAAAGTTGAAAAGTGTTTATGCATTCGATTTATCTGGCCGTCTGCCCACGCTCTAAATAGTGTAAATGTACTCGGATTGCCATGTAATTTTTGCACGTTATTGACGTTCACCCTAACACAAAACCTATTAAAAATGAAGGGTCTACCATCATTAGTTTATTTACAGGGATGGTCAAGAATTTTCCGTTACATTAAGGCCTATGGAGAAAAATCGCTTCAAATGAATTTTAAAGATATTACACCCGGTAAAACATATTTAAATTTTTATGCCTCTACGAAGTGCATTAAAATATGCATTTTATAAAATATGCCGTCAAAAGAATAGTTATTATTCATTTACAGGGTCACATAAAAAATTCTAATACATAATAATAAAAGAGGAAATTATTTGCGACATATTTTAATTATAGTAAACGGTTTCATATTCAATCATATTGATATAATTTGCTGAGACTTAATATGAGTTATTTCACGCATAATTCGAAGTGCATAGCATTTACAGGGACACACAAATATTTCAAATAGTATATTCTATCCGAAATACTGTATATTATGGATCATGAATGTTCGATGGATTTAATTACAATATGAGCTTTTAACTTTCACGAAATGTATGCACATTATATGGTGTGTATAAATGTTAATATTTACACAATTTAAATATACAGGGCTACACAAAAGAGCTGGAAAATGTTACTGAATATGAGTGTAATTTGCTTAAAAGTGGTTTTTTAATAAGTTTTGCAGTTTTATATTGAAGGGCATGCAGTTTACTATGAAACGTTTGAGAATATAGATAAAATGATATACAGAGTCACGTAAGGAACCGGATACAGGTTTTCTTACGGATGATATTTTCTGGAAATGTGGTTTTAAGTAGTTTGAAGAGTATTTTTGTTTGAATTATATTTTAGTAAAATACTTTCATATAATAAAGGTACTAGATAAATTACAGGGCTGAACAAAAGTATTGAAATATGTTTCAATCTATTAGTATTAACTGCTAAAAAAATTCAACCAGCTAGTCATTTTCTTACTAAACTAAATTTCTTCATTACATTATGTGTATAAAAACACAAATCAAATTCAGGGCTGTTCAAAAGTATTTGAATACACATTTGTTTATTTACAGTAATACTTTATTTCCCTGGATAACGAAGTTTTGTTAAAAATTTCATTAAATTTTGGAAAGTGTTTCATAACTTATGCTTAACGTATGATTTTTCTTACTTGATTTTTTTATTGTGACGCAAAGTTTTATGGATGAAAAACGAAAATTACGCTTTACACGCTATTTAATTGCATAAGCTTGTGTCGTATTAAAAATGCATAAAACAAATTCGTTTATAACTTCGATTAAAAACTATTTGTTTGAAAAATTGTTCAAAAAGATTTACAATGAAATGAATTTTTTCAATGAACTTTAAAAATACTAATAATATGCAACGCTTTCTTTAGAACACTTTTCAAAAGTAGTCACGTTGTAAAAGTTTCAATGTTGTTAATCAGACAACTGCATGTGTTTCCACTAAAAGTAATTTCAGTAGCAAATAACCTGTGATATTAAAATGCTGAAATGATTGAATAACTCCAGTGTTTACAAACAAATTTCTTTGAAAATATGTAAAAATAGGCAAAAATCTGCGAATGGGTGATTCTCAAAATAGGGGACGATTTCAAAAATGAAATCTTAAAAAAATTACTGTTAGCAAAATTTCTGAAAAAAATATGTGTTATTAATATAGTATTAGGTATACTTTACATGTAGTCAGCAGAGCTAAATATTTAAAAATTAACTTAAAAAAAATAATTAGTATTTTTTGAGCCATGATAATGACAAAACAAATTGCATGGAATAAATATATTAAGAAATTTTTATTTTCTTCCTGTTTAAATATTTTTTTTCGACGTTTATTAGCCTTCCTTTCCAACAAATACTTTCCATTTTTAAATATATACATATAAGGAGAATAAAAACATTACACAGAGCAAACTTTGTTTATATGAACAACATTCTGACACTAACAGTGTAAGAAGCTGTCTTAGTGATTTTCTGACAGATTTAATGCATATTTTAGGGATAATATATGTAATACCTAAATTTATATGCAAAATTAAACTTTAAAAAGGATACAATATAAGTACTGGTTACATTTATGCACATAGGAGTCTTTAGCATGGACAGAAAAACCATGCTAATGACACTGATATTTGTCCATGCTAATGACAAATTTTAATTTAAATAAGATTATGAGCCATAATATAATCACAATGCAATAGTCCTTTCTGGGGCTTTTTAAAACACAAAAGTTCTATGTAAATAAGTAAAATAAAAATTTTAACTATAAAATAAACATGAAAATTATTATCCATTCTAATGACATACAATTGATGTACTCGCCTAATATTCAACTTCTATTCTTAAAATACAATACATGCTTCTATTTTCAGGCTGGAATAAAATGGCTACTTGTTGCCATGAAGAAACTTTATATTTTCAAAGTATTTTCATATGTGAAAATGAAATTTTGATTAATAAACAGCTGTTATAGTATGACCTTGTTTTGAAAACAGAATATGGAGGACAAACTTTAATTCTATTTTTATATACTATAATTTTATTTTTAAAAAGAAATTTATTGGATAAATCCTCTCCTTGATTAATTTAAAGAAAGAATAACATTTGTTTTATTTTATAAACATGATATTAACTCTTGAAAAAGCTAGTATATACAAGGCACAGCTGCTGTGGACATCCATGCTAATGACATTTTGAACATTTATTCTGTTATTTTAAGGTGTTTTTAACTAAAAAGTGAGTAATTCTTGAGTGCAAATAATGAATAATATTAAGACAAACATGTCTAAGTATAAAAACATGACAGAAAACCTCTCAATTTTTTTTTGTATGCTGAAAGACATAAATTGTCCCCTATTTTGAGAATCACCCGAATACGCTATAATGATAAATCTGGAGAATGTTTAAGCTTTTTCAACAGAAAAACCTAATGTACTTTTTAAACATGTAATTTAAACTAATATTCATTAATTTCGTGTTTGCCCCAGAGGTTTTTTTTTTTTTTTTTTTTTTTTTTTTTTTTTTTTTTTTTTTTTTGAACAATATACATCTGACTTGTGTGCTCGACATGAAGCCTGCTTATAAGTCATCGTCAATATACAGGGACGAGATAGAACGCAAGGAAATATTACAACACAAGATAAGTACAACCGGGAGCTCCACACAAAGAGTGTATGCAACGCAGCCAGTGGGATTGAAACCCACAAACTCCCACACTCGTAGGCGATTAGTGGCCTGATGTCTTGACCACTCGGACACGGAGGTCCCAATCCCAGAATTAGTGGCACACGGATGAATAAATATTTCATCATGTGTTGCTGTTTTGTGTAGTCTTGAAAACACATAATTGTGAGAAGTGGCATGCTGGGTGTTGTTAAAAGTACTGTTCAGTTAGTAGAACGTCGTGGCGCTATACCGATGGCCCATGTTCGAGTCACAGCTTGGACATTCTGTTGCCTTTAACGCAGTTAAAATTTCAAATAATATTAAGCTTTCAAATAATTTAATAATATTTTATAAAATAAAAAAGATTAGAATTTAATAAAGTTTTGTTCAGACAGCGATTTTTTTTCCTTTTTTTAAAAAATAAAATAAAATCCCCAAATTTTTTGTTATAGCTCTTTTTTAATCCTTTCGGGTCTGGTGTACTATTAATAGTACATGTAGTTTCCTCGAGTATTATGTTGTTTTAAAAAATTACTTAGTTACTTTTAAGAAATAGAAATGATGGTATATGGCTATGCCCTTCTAATTATAATTTAATTCATAATTTCACATTTATTAATAGTAATAACAATAAATGTTTTTTTAATTATCTTTGCACCATTGGCGACTCCTTTATTTTAAGCATATATTTCAGTCCTTAAATTAAAAATATAAGTTACTTTTCTGGACGAATTATGTGTGATATAAAGCGCAAAAAACATTAGAAAGTTGAAATACCCTCTCAAATCCTTTTGCAATACGTTTGGAAAGTGTCCAAAAATTCTTTCTTAGCCTATTTTCATATCAAAATGCAGTGAATAGTACACAAAATAAGTATATTCGTTACATTTCAGACAATAAGATTATCTTAAAACTTCAGTTTATATATTTGGGATTAACTTACTGAAATGAAAGTTATTTTGTTCTCAAAATAGAAAAAAATTCGGACTCGAGAGGGTTAAAAAAAGTTTCATTTCATGAAAATAAAATAGGTCTGATCATTGGCAGTTTCTATTCTTCTCGCCGGAAACTCATTTATATTTATCATATGTGTGGAGGTAATTTTTTCTCATCGCATTACTCCATTCTTCCGAAGGTGAAACATTACAAGAATGACTGGAAGAAATCCCATTCAATAATGGCGAATTGTATGAAAAGAAAACCGGAATGAAGTATATTGTATAAGGATTCTTGGAACCTAATGGTATTTTTATTGTTGTAATTTAACGCAGATTTTTCTAATAAAGATATATATTTCTTTTGGGTGCTTTATGAAAGCTAACAAAAGAAACAAAAAACAAAAATCAACTAAAAAAAATCTTATTATCTTATATTATACTTATTATCTTTAAAAAATCTGTTTATGCTCGTATTTAATATATTTCTATGCGTTAATTATACTAAGGTTTTCCTTTTTTTTGCGTGTGTGTGTGAAAACTTGTTTTTCAAAAATGAAATATATTCATATAAGACGGAACTATCAAGTTAGATTAGTGATGCACAACCTTTTTGCTAGAAAATCGTTTGCCACCAGAATATTTGAAAAGTGGCGTTTGTTTTCTTTAATAGCAAAGTTTCTGTCATTATTATAAGGAAAATTATTCTGCATAAAATTAGTGGTATGAGTTTGGCCCGCGGACCACAGGTTGTGCACCTCTAAGTTAGATAATAACTAGATTGTATCTTTCAAGATTTGACGATAAATATTTTAGTGTTTCGTTAAAAGAATATCTTAAATTTTTAATTTTTTGTGTTTAAATTAATACTGAAATTGTGACAAATGTATATATTGCATAAGTGATTCCTATTTCTTCAAAGAAAAAGATGGTAGTGTCAGTGCAACCTACACAATGAAGTGAAAGAATTTTAAGTTTATAATCTTCTCTACTACTAATGTTCATATACATCTGTTTGTCGTTGGTGTGCAAACGGTTATGTCAGAATAAACTTTTTTTTTTTACGGAAAGGTGCAGATATTCGCGAAATTTATAAAAAAAAAGAGTAAATTTTAGAGGCATCCGGAGAATTCAGTCTGAAAAAAAAAATCTCGGGATAACTAGAGAAGAAATTTATTAAAAACTTCATAAATAAATATGTACAATCCTGGAAAAAATATTAAACACCCCTTATTAAATCCTCGAGAAATTATCGTAGAAAAAGTTACGGCTAACGAACGATTGGAATAAAGTCTACTTTTAAATGATGTATATACAATTTACTTAAGAGGGGTGGGGCATCCACATATCAAAACGTACCGTAATTTTGTTTTTTCTAATAACTGCACCTAATTCTGACAGCATAAATGAACTCTACACTCTTCAACTAGCACAAAAGCAAATTTTTATTGAATTCGTGCGATATGTTTTTGAAAAATTAATGATTTTAAAATAAGCATCTTTTAGGGGCTGTATCCAAATTGAAGTTCGGTACTCGTTTGTTGACCAAAAGAGACATCTTCTTTATTCAGACATCATAGCAGTCGTTGAAGGCTTCAAAATTATAGGATAGCATTAAAATTTCAAAATATCTAGTCACTTTTATCGTAGATGGTCCCTTAAACCATCAACTAACTTTTTATAAGCATAAATCGAAAACTACTTGAAAGAAAAATTTTAAATTTTGGATTTCCATAAAGCAGGACTTAATAAATCTGAATCCATAAAAAAAATTGCAAGTTGCAATTGATAATATTTTCGAATATTAATTCCATATAATTCATAATTTATATCATAAGATTATAAAAATTGCAAATTCAGTGTATTTATGTTTGGTTATTTTAGTATTATTGCCACATAAAAAATAGCACATTACGAGTATAATTTTAGGAGATATTAATAAAATCATAAAAATGTAATTTATTAGAAACATTAAATTTTCTATTTTATTAATTCAAAAACTCTTAATTGAAATGACTTGAAATTTGCTGTCTAAGCATAGTTCTAACCGAAGATTCGAAAAATCTTGTTAAAATTGGGTATTGCTATTGAAAAAATAAAGTTCGGGTCCTTACTTTCGGGTAGTTTACTTTTTCTTTCCACGACTATCCACATATATACCTGCACATCTTTCGTTTGGAAAAGAAATTACACATTCAAAAGCTATACTTTATTTTTAAAATTACTTGTAACTTGAAATATATTTCTATCATCAGCGGTTTTTATGATAACCGCCATAAAAATTGCTTTTGAATCACTCGCTATATCATTGTGATTTAATAAAATACTAGCTGCACCCGTCGAAACTCGATGGAAAAGAATATATATTAGGTATGATATATATCAATCTTATATAGACAGTAAAATACTGAGCGAAATAAACAAATGCACACTCATAACAAACAACATTAAAACAACTCATAAATTATTATGTTGGACTTCAGCTACAAATCTTTTTTTAATGTGGTTTCTAAACCTTAAATATTATTTAAATGCCAAACTATTTAGGAAGTTAATATTATACCTCGGAAGACGAATTCAAAAATATCTGCATAGTTTATTTTTTCTCAAATTAAAGATCGCTTGATAACTGTACAATAATTATAATATCAATGAAACATTTTAATTATAATAGAAACAGGGACTTGCTAAACTGCCTAACCAACCCAGTACACATTTACAACACTTGCAATAAATTTAATTTATTTATCGGTTTGTATCCTCCATGAACTTGTAAAAATTAATTTTATTGCTATGGCAACGGGAAAAAGATTTGTCTGTTATTAAAAAGAATAAAATTTTTGTATTTGTTGCTGAAATGCAGATTTTTTTTCTATTTTAAACAATAACTTAATACAATGAAATTATTTTAATTATTTTTTGATATTATGTAAGATAGAAATATAATAATACCACCATATCACAGGTTTTATTCTTTTTTTTTCTCTAATATGACATCATTTGCACCTTCAGAAATACTCATCTTTTCTTAAATAAAAGCGTGATTTAGGCAGTTATTTAAGAATTCTTTAGTTTCATAAAATATTCAATATAATTAAATAGAAATGGCGCAGTTTATAGAAATGTTTTCATTTGTGCACACCACGGACCTTTAAATTAACAGAAGTTCACTTTATTTAGATGCAGGAATTAAAGTCAGTGAATATGACATCATCACTGACACAGCTATAACAATGTATATTATATCCATGGAATAAATTTATCTGGTTTCTGTATGACGACATTTTCTCCATCGACAAAATTTCACTTTAGATATTATATTTTATTAAAGTTTATCTTCTGTTATTTTACTTACTTAATAATATTACTCAGTAAATAATCTGTGTATTGCAGGGGATAACTATGTGCAATCATTTTATTATGATTAAATTAGACGAAAACCTTTATTTATTCTTTTTGTTTGTTTGTTTGTTTGAAATGTGATTATACATTCACCGATAAGATCAAGCTCCTGATTGGTGGAAAATAATGAAACAAAATAAATTTTGAGAACAGCTTAACCTGTTGCCACTGTTTTGAAGAAATGTCATGAAAAAGCTTTTAAAATTAAAAATAAAATATAAAAATTGAAAAAAATAAAAAATTAGCCAGAATGGGCACATCTACACATAAACAGCTTTCATTTAAAAAAATAATTATCAAAATCGGGCCAGTAGAAGGCTCAGGGCTGATGACCAAAAAAACAGCCAGGTGTTTTAAATATATAGATACTGATACGAACGGCACTCGTCAAATATATAATGTACATATAGTGTGACCCTCCAAAATCTGATGTTCCATTCGATAGTGTTCTCTATGCCAATAATTATGATATATATGGTCCATAGAGATCGTTCAATAGCTGGGATTATTACTATGAAGCGGAGCTCCAGCACGTCAAATAGAAGCATTTCACAGTCTGCTATATAGTAAAATAATATTCGGATATATATTCAATTTATAAATTTTAGTACACAAGGCAATATTACATTTGAATCTACATTTTACAGACTACCTGCAATTTAATTGAATGATAGAAAATGGAATTAAAATGTCTTTGTATCTGATAAATTTTAAATGCTAATATACCAAACAATGATTAAGTAATGAGTGAGAGAATCCCCATCAATTCTTTCATGAGAGTACTCTACTGGATGATTGAGTTTTCAGAATTAGCATTCAATCAGAGTGCCATGGATCTTAACGTGCATGAATGGAGACTTATGCTGTCATTTTTCTAAGTTTCGCAGGATACAGCATATATCTCCGAAAGTCTGATTGTTATTCTTAATTTTGAAATGTCGTGTTAAATAGATAATTGTGGTTGTGTTGAAGATAGATACAAGGTAGAAGTAAAAGGATTTAGTAAATTTAGAACATATCTCGCTTTCGGTTTAATTTGTTCTCTTGTGAAATTCAAGACACCTGTTAACTTCAAGTGAAGTTTTAGAATAGTATCTTTGATAGTCAATGCCTTGGACTTTTCTACAATTTCTATTTCAAATAAAGAGTTCATCGGAATTCCTGAGATACAAGTTATAGTGATATTATCCTGATAAAGTGAATTTCATAGTTTTTTACAGGACGAACAGTGATTTTATTTAGAGCCAAGCTAGAGGAGTAGTTACATTTAATAAGGTTTTGAAAAGAACCCACCTCACTTTCAGTCTTTATTAACCCATAACCTGTTCGCATTACGTTCACACAATAGCAAAACTAAATGTGCATGTTTAAATTTCCTATCAATCTACAACTTTTTTTGAACTAAACACTTAATACATGTCCTGTTTTACTTATTGAAATATTTCTTGTGTGTGACGCTGCTTCAGAAAAGGCTTGCGAGTTAATTTTGGTTCTTTGGTGAATACTGATTCAGTTATTCGATAGCATATGGTGTCACACTATGTTTTCGATCTAAGTCATTTTTTTATGTTGTAAGTGACAAACAACTCATAGCTCGTTACAGCCAATAGAAAAGCTAGTTACAACCAATACTTTAATTCTGCTATTCATTTGAAATATCGTTTTACTTAATCTTTCTGATCGGAAAGATTTTTTAATTGTTTTCCAAGTTGCAAAATAATAGTAAATATCACGTTTAGATTGATTTTAACTAAGCAAAATTTACAAAACAGATTTAACTCCAACTTTCAGCTTCAAAACTTCTTCAACTTGTTAAGGCGAGAACTGCAGAGATTTACGCATTTTGATATAACTCATACAATGATAGCTACACTTTATATTCCTAAAAAAAGTCCCGCTGATGTTGAGCATTTATCATATTTAAATAGATATTTGCTTAAAATCTCATTTTTTGCATACACTTTTGAGACATCACATAAAGTGATTGATTATAATTTCTGATCTTCATAATGATGATTTTTTCCCTAACTTTAGATATATATTTAAGATCATAGTATTCACCTTCAGTGAAAATTTGAAAACATACCGTTGTACAATTTTATTTTTATGAAAACGTTTACGCTGTAATTAAACTTTTGAACCGCACTGCATATATTAGCTCAACATAAAGACATGTTTTATCATCAACTGCACTTAACATACACATAATGCACGCATTGTAGGGTCTCCTAAATATGTTGTTGTATAATAAGGATAATATCCTCTACGTCAATAAATATGATTCATAGTGTTCATAGAGATAGTTCTCTCTGTAGTATAATCACCTTGCAATAGAAGTTAAATGAAACTCTCTGATGTATTATGCAGGCCATTCGCAGTGTATTTTATAGTAAAATGTTTGATAATGGTTTTCTAATTAGCCTCAAAATGCTTTGAAAGAAAAGTATTAAAGGAAATATATTTTTTACATAAATTTCGCAGATTAGGATTAAAGAATATGAAGCAAAATTAAAAAATTTGTATTTAAAAACATTTTAATCAAGCCATTACAAACATAGTTCTAATATTTGAACGGCAATAACATATAATTATCTCTGTGTTGTCTTATAAGAGCTTTGATCATTTTTCATTTTAAAAGTTTTATTTAAAAATAAACAACCATTGATTTAAGTACATTATTTCCATTTTATGAACTTCAAAAATTAATTTTTCTAAACAGGCAGATCTCGCAGTGACAAGTGGCAACATAATAACCAGTCTGAAAATAGTTTGCCTGAAATTTTCACAAGTAAATGTTCATGAAAAAAAAATAATACTTAATGAAATAAATGTTGCTATCCAACGTACATTTTATTCATAAAATAAAAGAAGATTTAATATAAATGCATGAATAAAATAAATCTTAACGTTTCGGATTGCTCTGTAAAATCCTCTTCAGGGGGAATTTTTTTCTAAAATGCAAATAGCCAGGAAAAATATCGGTATTTTATTCATTTTTTCAAAAAATTAGTATATGTTTTTTATTTAATAAATAACACAAATACATCTTTATTTATTATGTGCTTTTATTAAAACGACACAAAAAATTAATAATTCATTTAGTTATTAATTTTAATAGTTAGAGAGGGTAAAAGTTGAATAAAAAATGCACGAAATCTACATTTTTACATTTCTCTCTACCGGTGAAGAATATTGAAAGTCACTACTTTCTTTTCACAAATTCATCTATTTATAATCAGTTTTAATTGATAATTTTGATTTATTCATATGAAACGATATTCATAAAACTGCTAGACCCATATTTTAACAACATCTATTTATGCAAAAATAATGCATGTCATTGAATTCTTATTCACTCAATCAAAAATACAGTCCATAATATAAAATTTCCAAAGCTCTAAATAGATTTTAAACTGGAAATTTTATATTATTTCAATTTATCTTTAAAAGTTAAGCTTAAATGGCCATTTCAGCTTTAAGGTTTTAGGGGGGCGTACTGAACACGTAATTGTGATATAATATTTGGCTTTTTTAAGCATTTATTATTTACGATTATCAAACCTGAATATCGATCAGTTTAAGAATTATGAAGATACAAGAAGCGTATCTTATAATGTTAAATTCATTTGTAACAATTTTGCTATGCACTTATTTGTTATCATTATTAACACTTTCCAACAAAGTTGAAAAGTGTTTATATGTATGTATGCAAGTGTTTATATAAGCTTCTATTATGATTAGTTTATTTACAGGAATAGTCAAAAGTTTTTCGATACAGAACGGCCTACGGGGAAAAATCGTTTCAAATGAATTTTAAAGGTGGTACACCTTATTAAACATACTCAAATTTGAATGGATTCACAAAGTGACTAAAATATGCATTCCGTAAAATATGCAATGAAAATAATAGTTACTTTTCATTTACAAAGCCACTAGAAAGAATTCCATTGTACAATAATAAAGGGATAGATTGTTTGTGACATATTTTAATTATGTTAAGCGATTTCAAGTATCATAAAATTGATATACGCCATTGAGACTTAATATTTAACGGGTAATAGGAAGTGCATAGGATTTATAAAGACACAAAATATTGCAAATCTTACATTCTTATCCGAAGTACTGTATATTATCGATGTTAGCTGATGGATGGATGAAATACATTTTCAATTATGATATGCGTTTTTAAGTTTTACTAAATGTCTGCGAATTATATGGTGTGTGTAAATGATACTTAAATATGATTCATAGTGTTCATAGAGATAGTTCACTCTGTAGTATAATCTGTAGTTGATATATAGGGTTACACAAAAGAGCTCAGAAAGGTTACTGAATGTGAGGGTAATTAACTTAAAGATAGTTTTTAAATTAGTTATGCATTTTCACGTTGAACTGCTTTCAGTTTACTATGCAATGCTTGTAAAATATAGATAAAATTATATACAGGGTCGCGCAAAGAATTAGCTACATGGTCACACATAAATGATAATTTCAGGAAATGTGATGTAAGTAGTTTTAAGGGTGTTTTTATTTGAAGTAAATTTTAACAAAATACTGGCGTGTAATAAAGGTACAAAATAAATTACAGTGCTGAACTAAAGTATAAAAGTATTTTCCATCCATTGGAAAAAGTGCTAAAGAAGAAATCTCAACAAGTTAGGCATTTTCTTGCTGAACTAAATTTTCCTAATTTATAGTATATATATATATCAACCAACGGATCAAATTCAGGGCTGTTCAAAAGTATTGGAATGTATGTTTGGCTATGGACAGTACCATCTTATTTTCCTACATAACAAAGTTTTGTTAACGATTTCAAGAAGTGTTGGAAAGTGTTTTATAATCTATGTTTAACGCATGATTTTTCTTACTTGTTAATTTTAGAGTAATTTAAAAGCAACTTGTTGAACGGAACCATACTTATGAATTCGCATGTTTTAAGTTTCTAGAAATCGATTTCTTCTAAGAAACTACAGTTTGAAATTCGCGTTTTTTCTACAATATATTTTGGAAGTGCGCACAATGTACATGAATTAAATAATATAAATTGTAAACAATGACGTTTTTAACAGGAATCGCTTAAAGTAAAAGCTTTAAATGTTAAAATGAAGTAAACGATTTAAATATAAAAATTTGAAATTTCATATTATTTTGCCAAATTAAATTTTCGTTATCTTCCAACACACTATTTGTTCTACCCATCTGTTCGGTCATCAGAACGCTGTCTGTCACATAGTTTGTTCTCAGAAACTGTATAACTTACATACTTGAAATTTTGCTTATTAATAGCTGATTACTTCTACTCACACGAAAAATCATAAAATTAAAAATATACATTATTTTAATTAAATAAAGTATTTTGACTAATACAGTAATTAGTATAAAAGGTAGAACCTTAATTGTATCTATTTTCGTGCTAAATTCGTGATCACGCGGTAACGTGTTTGCAAGCTAATCAAAAGATTCCCAATTCAGTGTGTGACGATGCATGACGACGAATCTTAATTCTACAACAGGACCCTCACCATATACAAAATTCTTCATATCTTTCAGATAATATACTTTTTATACTTTACCGATGCTCAAATTGGTGCGGTGGGTCTTTTTACGTTCTTAACATCATTTCAAAGATTTAAAAATTGACACATGTTACTTTTTTTCTGTATTACCTTTAACATAGTATGTGTACTTTCTATTTTATATACATGCATGATTGACTTTCCTGGTTTCATATATTAGAGAAAGAAAGAAGTCTGGAAATGGAAGTATAACATTTTTTCTATTTAAAAACATTAAAAAATTTTCTACTGATATGCATATAGGGGTATCCTTTAACGATGCCACACATTTTTGCAGTGTTTTTTACCTTCAGCCCCCACACTTTGTCACAAAATGTCACTCTTCACCATGTCCCTACCCCGTTTATCACATGTCACGGTGTATTATATAAACATATACTTGCAGTTTAGAGACAAAGCCGAAAGTTACAGATCATATTTAAAAATTTCTTTTAATTTTTAACTATTTGTTTTAATGTTATTTGTGATTCATTTATCACATCATCAATCAGTTCAATAGATTGAAAGGAAAAAAAAGAACAGATTGAAAGGTAAAAAAAGCACAATGTTAATCAAGTAATTTTTATTTTAAAAAATTGGAGTGTTTTAAAAATTTTATTTATTTTGATTATTTATTTGTAATATTTTCTTTCTTCAAATTTTCTAAATAAAAAAAATCATATTCCTAAGTTAAAAAAAGCAAAAGAGGTACTAAATTTTAAATTTATTCTGCATTTCATTTTATCTGTATTCTTTTATAAAACGTAGAGTACCGTAAAATGGGGTGAATAGGAATAGCGGGGTGAAAAGAAAAAAAACTTCACAATCATACAAATAAATTCATTATAAATATATGTGATGATATTTTCAGTTGCCGACTTTTTATAAGAAGGTAATAACATTAAGAGTTGGGAAATTCAGTTTTGACATGTTGGCATCACTAGTCGGATATATAAAACAACTTCAAAAGGATCCTCAAAAACCTCATTTTTTCAACGTCTTCAAAACTTTGTATGCAATTACAGTATTTTTCTTATTCTAAACACAAGAGTGGGCATTTTTAATTATTGATAGACTTGTAAACGATATGCTGTCTTAAATTCTATTTATTTTTAAACTACGTAATGAAAAAATGAAAAAAGCCTTGTAACATCAGAGGTTTAAGATTTCCGAGGTGAATCGGAACACGTTTTCTCTCATGGTTTATTTTTCTATACAGCATTAGTTTCAAGTAATATATGAAAATATATGTATGAATATGTATTGTAACAATACTTTATTTCTTCTAATTACTTGAAAAGTTTAAAAGTACGAAGAAATTACTTGGTTAAACAAAATTGTCAACGCCTAATTCAACAGACATGAAACACACAATAAAATAATTTAAAAATAGCAAATTAGTTAGAAAAACTGGACAGAATTATTCTCTGACATCCACAACATTACACAAACATCTCAAAATGAAAAACCAATTAAGAGAGGGATGCAAACAGTAATAAGGACTGGGGATGACGGCGTATTAGTAGATCGTATTATTACATGTAGCGATTGGGGCTACTCAATAGATTCACTTACCCAATGACTACTAGTAAAGGATAACAAGAACAGGGCTGAATTTGTATTAAATTCTACTTCTTTAATTCAAATATAATTTCTTGAAATAAATTAAAATTTTTCTTGATTTCAAAGTTGTTTTCTAGTTTTTAAAATGGCATATATTTATTTGTATATAAAATAAAGGCTTGGTTTTACATTAACTGCGTGTTCCTATTCCTCCCTCATCATTATTACCAGTTTTTATTAATCCTATTAAAGTTTGGATCGGAATAAATAAAGATTATAACATTTATTCCGATTCACCCCTACCTCCGGGGTGAATCGGAACACCATTAAAAAAAATTAAATTATATATATATAAACAGTAAAAATGTTTCGTTTATGATAAAAAAGTACAGAACAAATCAAGACCGAAATTTTTAGTAGAAAAATAAAAAAATAAAAAAATCAATTGTTGCTTTTTTAAATTTAACGTTAAAGTTGAAAAGGGTTCCGATTCAAACCATTTTACGGTATGTATGTATTTTTTATATGTGTTTGAAAATTCTGATCTATATACATTGGAATAAAAAGGTAACTTATTATTAATTTTATTTTAAAGCAGTTTTATGTAGATTTAGATAATGTTAGCATGACTGATGGCGAATATAACTCACCGATATTTCATTCATGATGTTCTTCACATACTAAAAAATAAAAGTTCTGTGATAGATTATTGTTTGTTATTTTAGTTGGAGATAGTCTATTTCTTTTCAAATAAAAGGCTTCAATGAATATAGAAGATATAATTCAAAAATAAAAAAAGTGATATCTAAATGATAAATGTGCTTCAGGCTTTAATTTTAAAAACAATATTTTACATAGAATGAAAGAAGAATCAAAGTGGAAATATAGACATTTTTATGATTTTTTTAAAGTAACATATTTTTTAAAATGCACATACATCATAAGTATCTTTAAATGATGTCAAACTTTTTTTTCAATATCTTTGACCCCATTCAAAGTGTTAGTTTAATCATAAAACTTCACGCTGCACCATGCCCTCAAACTCTTTGTCACGTGTCATGCTGTACTTTATAAACATATACTTACAGTTCAGAAACAAATCACAATGTTATAGAAAATATTTAAAATTTTATTTTTTAATTTTAACTATGTCTTTCAGCGACTTTTGTAAGTGATTTATCACATCATCATTGAAAAACAAAAAAGCTCAATGATAATCAAGTAATTTTTATGTTTTAAAAATGGAATGTTTTAAAATCTTTATATATAAAGATTAATTTATTTCAAATGTTCTCTTTCTTTAAATTTTCTAAATTACAAAAAAGTCACATTTCTAAATAAGAAAAGCAAAAAAGCTACTAAATTTTCCTTTTAACCTGGATTTTATCTTATCTATATTCTTTTATAAAACGTTTAGTATATTTGTAACTCATTTTATGTGTTTGAAAATTTTTATCAAAATATATTGAAATGAAACAGTAATAACTTATTATTTTCTTTATGAAACAACTTTATATAGATTTAGACCATATCAATATGACTGATGGTGAGTATAATTCACAAAAATTTCGTTCATGATGTTCTTCACATACTAAAACTATTGTGCCTTATTTTAGTTCTAAGCATTCTATCTCTTTTTGAATAACAGGCGTCATTGAATACAGAACATATAACTCAAAAAGGAAACTTACGTACTTAATTTTAAATTTAACGTGGATTTTCTCTAATCTAGTATGTTCTTTTTTAGAACGTAGAGTGCATTTGTAATTCTTATATGTGTTTGAAATTTTTTTCTTATATGTGTTTGAAAATTTTATCAAGATACATTGAAATGAAAAGGTGATAACTTATTAGCTTATTGAAGTAGCTTTATATAGATTTACACCATGTCATTATGACTGATGGAAAGTATAATTCATAACAATTTCGTTCATGATGATCTTCTCATACTAAAAAATGAAATTTCTGTGATAGATTAATTTTTATTTTTGTTGGAGGAAGTCTATTTCTTTTCAAATAAAAGGCGTCCATGAATACAGAATAAATAATTAAAAAATGAAACTTAAGTTTAAATTTATCCGGAATTTTATTTTATCTATATTCTTTAAGCATTTAGTGTATTTGTAATTATTACATGTGTTTGAAAATCTTTAGTAAAATACAATGAAATGAAACGGTAATAAATTATTATTTGTTTTATGAAGTAACTTTATAATTATTTAGACCATGCCAGTATGACTGATGATGAGTATAATTCACAGAAATTTATTTTAAAGTTATTCACATACGTAAAAATGAAAGTTTTGTGATAGAATAGCGTTTATTATATTAATTGAAGCCAGTCTGTTTCTTTTCAAATAACAGGCGTCAATGAACACAGAAGATATAAATCAAAAATGAAACTTAAGACATTATTTTAAATTTAACTTCGATTTTATCTTATCTATATTCTTTTATAAAACGTAGAGTATATTTGTAATTCTTATACGCGTTTGAAAATTTTGATCAAGATACATTGAAATGAAAAGGCAATAACTTATTTGCTTACTGAAAAGGCTTTATATAGATTTAGAACACGTCAATATGACTAAAAACGAGTATAATACACAAAAATTTCGTTCGCAATTTTAAATTTAAACTTGATTTTACTTTATCTATTTTATTTTATAAAACATTTAGTATATCTGCAATACTTATAAAAAATTTTGTTTAAAAAATTATCAAGAAAACTTATCATGTGTATAAAAAATTATCAAGATACATTGAAATGAAACGGTAATAACTAATTAGCTTACTGAAGCAGCTTTATATAGATTTAGACCTTGTCTTTATATAGACTGATGGCGAGTATAATTCATAACAATTTCGTTCATGATGTACTTCACATTCTGAAAAATAAAAGTACTGTGATAGATTCGTGTTTCTTATTTTAGTTGGAGGCGATCTATTTCTTTTCAAGTAACAGGCGTCAATGAATACAGAACATATAATTCAAAAATGAAACTTAACTACTTATTTTTAAATTTAACTTGGATTTTATTTTATCTATATTCTTTTATAACACGTAGAGTATATTTGTAATTCTTATACGCGTTTGAAAATTTTGCACTGAGAAAAAAATATGGTTCTGGCATATAGAATCAAAGTAATGGCTCTAGAAAAAATAGTTCCATGTCATCCCTATAAATTTTAGTTCCATTTCTTAGAGAGTTCCAGAGTCTTTTACTAGAATTCAAGAACGTTTTCCTATATTTTTGTTATCAAATTTATCTAAAAATCTCTTCAAATAGATGCGAACACAAGAGATCTGATTTAGTAACTATAATTATAGCTTAAGAATCCATTCCTAAAATCAAGCGATAATTTATCGCTACTGAAACGGTTCAATGTCGTTTCGTCTCCTAGAAAACAATAGACTAGAAATGTCAAGTCATTTCGCCTATTCAGCTTAGTTGTTTACCCTACTCGCATAGTTTGGACATCTATATTTCTAGTTTAGGTATTTAGAAAGTGACTAACTATTCATTCTAGGTGAAGGCGGCATATTTTTTTTCTCAGTGTGATCAAAATACATTGAAATGAAAGGGTAATAACTTATTATTTGCTTACTGAAGGAGCTTTATGTAGATTTAGACAACAGCTGAGTATGACTGATGACGAGTATAATTCACAAAAATTTCTTTCATGATGTTCTTCTTATACTAAAATGAAATTTCTGTGATAAATTAATTTTTATTTTTGTTGGAGGCAGTCTATTTCTTTTCAAATAAAAGGGGTCCATGAATACAGAACATATAATTCAAAAATTATGCTTAAGTAACACCAAAATGACATATGTGGTACAAGCATTAATTTTAAAAAGTAATGTCTCACTTAGAAATAAAAAAGAATCGAAGTGGAAATATAAAATTTTTTATGATTTAAAAAAAAGTAAAAAAAAATGCGAACACAAGAGATCTGATTTAGTAACTATAATTATAGCTTAAGAATCCATTCCTAAAATCAAGCGATAATTTATCGCTACTGAAACGGTTCAATGTCGTTTCGTCTCCTAGAAAACAATAGACTAGAAATGTCAAGTCATTTCGCCTATTCAGCTTAGTTGTTTACCCTACTCGCATAGTTTGGACATCTATATTTCTAGTTTAGGTATTTAGAAAGTGACTAACTATTCATTCTAGGTGAAGGCGGCATATTTTTTTTCTCAGTGTGATCAAAATACATTGAAATGAAAGGGTAATAACTTATTATTTGCTTACTGAAGGAGCTTTATGTAGATTTAGACAACAGCTGAGTATGACTGATGACGAGTATAATTCACAAAAATTTCTTTCATGATGTTCTTCTTATACTAAAATGAAATTTCTGTGATAAATTAATTTTTATTTTTGTTGGAGGCAGTCTATTTCTTTTCAAATAAAAGGGGTCCATGAATACAGAACATATAATTCAAAAATTATGCTTAAGTAACACCAAAATGACATATGTGGTACAAGCATTAATTTTAAAAAGTAATGTCTCACTTAGAAATAAAAAAGAATCGAAGTGGAAATATAAAATTTTTTATGATTTAAAAAAAAGTAAAAAAAAATTCTAATGATATACGTAATATTTTAACTCCCACTAATCCCTTTGTCATAAAATTTCACACTTCACAATGCCCCCATCCCCTTTATGTCATTTCACACTGTATTATATAAACATTTTTTTGCAGTTCAGATACAAAGCACAATCTTATAGATCATATTTCAAGTTTTATTTTTAAACTTTAACTAAATGTTTTAAGGACATTTGTGAGCATGACATAAAAAATGATTTTGTTCTTATTTTGTATGAAATAAGATTAAATGTAGGGAAAGGTGGTTTAATTTGGACCTATTTTGACTTTTTAATTTTTAAGTAAAAAAATGCCAAAACTAAAAAAAGAGAAGACTTTATAAAACTTTATGATGTTATATACTACATAATTTGTCTTAAATTTTTATATAAATAGTTTCAATGAAAAATTTTGAATTAAAAATAAAATGAAAATAGGACCGAGGTACACCACTAGTGGTGTATCTTAGTCCCATTACTAAAAATGGAAATAAAAAATTGTTTTTAGCGAATAAAATCAACATTTATTAATGAGGAAGCTACATGTATAAATTCCTGATACATTTCATGGCTTATTAGGTTTTAAAAATAAGAAAGTCTAAATAGATATAAAACTTCAGAACTCTCACACCTACTATAATAAAAAAAGACATTACAATTTATTTATATTAATAACTATATTTATTTCTAGCCAATATTGTAATTAGATAAATCAATTCCAAATGTTAACTTAGCGCGCTACCTTACAGATCCATCTGACAATGCGTAGTGTATCTTGGACTGTGTCCAAGGTATACCACTTGACACTTAAAAACAAAACTACCAATCATGATGTAAAAGTTAAGCCTAACTTTATTTAAAGCACATGGTGTAGTAGCTAGAGCACTGCTTTATTATGCATAATCATCATTTAAAAAAATTAGATATGTTTTAGTGTAAAAATAACACAGAAATGTCTAAGAAAAATGTATTTTTCAAAGGTGAATTTACTTAATATATATATATATATATATATATATATATATATATATATAGTTATTTGAGCTTCTAAACAAATTCCAAGAACTTAAATGAGACTTTTGGTGGCAAATATTTAATATACAAATGTTAATGTTCTAAACAAGTAAGTTAACTTGGCGTAGCTCCGAGGTACACATATATCCAAGGTACACCACTCTCCCCTAATAATAGAACATGACTAATACTCCAATAGTGATAAAATATAGAAATGTGGAATACATAGAATTGTGGAATTTGAAATGGACTTTTAAATATTTAGCTTTAAACCTTATTTTTACTTTATAAGTACAAAATACTTTAATTTCAAAATATAATATGCTGATTTTTAATGCTTTTACTTTAACCAAAATGTGTGACGTCACATTTATCCCTACTCTCTCCCACCAATTTGTCACAAACTCTCATAATTTTACGAAACGCTTCCCCCCCCCTTTCCCAGTGTAACAAAATTTGTGGACGGACATATACATGTATATACTATAGTAATTAAGTAATATGTTATTACACGCCATCTTTAAATAAAGATTCGTACATTCTTATACAAACTTCAGAGTTATTTTTAATTTCAAGGTATACAATATTTATATAAAATAAATTAAACTCTTTTACCCCTTTTCTGACTTTCTACACTGTAAACAAAATCCGTTAAATATACGGCACTAACTGCTGGCAACAATGTTGCTAGCAGTTTATTGCTGTAAAAATTGCCGTGAAATTAGATGTAATATAAAAATGTACATCTAATTTTACTGCAATTTTTACGGTAAAAACTGCTGGCAACATTGCTGCCAGCAGTTAGTGCCGTATATTTAACGGATTGTTTTACAGTGTAAGCTACTTAAGACTTTCGAATTGTTGAATATAGAAGACAAAAGGAACACACAATAGAAAATGTTAACATTTATCTGTGTTATATCTTCTATATTTTCTCTTGTGATTGTCCGTATGTTTAAAAATATATACAGAAACGTTGAAGTGAAAAATAAACAACGTATTATTTGCTTATTGATTCTGCATTATATCGATTTTTTTCTGCGCTATTGCACATGAGCTTGAATATTCATAGGAATTTCTTTCGTGATGTTCTTCATGAACAAAGCAGTGAAAACTATACTGTCATTTCTTATGTATATTTTTATAAAAATGTTGGATTAAAGCTCGTATTTATTTTGATTAAATCGACTTTTTTTTTAAATAAAATACATCAAATTATATAGTACCAGTAAATCATCTATTGAATTTAAATAACAAAGAAATTATACATATTCATCAGGATTCGTTTTAAACACAGTATTTCCCTTTGTAAGATAGTAATAATGAACGATACCGAACTGCGTTTTGTATTTAAAAAAAATATTTATGTTTTTCTAAAAGTTGTGAATTTTTTTAAATTATACATATTTTTCTACAAAATTTCGTTATTACTCGCAGATTTTTTTCAGTACTGAAAGATAAAGGTAAAAAAAAAGTTAATTCTGAAATGCAAATTGTTCTATTGATTTATCTATTAATCTCAATTTCTTTACGAAGTATACAGTATATTTATAATAGCCACCGACGTTTGAAAATTTGAGCTTGAATATATTCAAATTGAAAAGAAACATTTTTTACTTATTGAAGCAGAGTTATATAGATTTACCTCATGCCTCTATGAGTAATGGCGAGTATAATTCACAGAAATTTCGTTTATGATGTTCCTCACGTACTTTAACAATGAAAAATTTATGATAGATTGCTGCTTCTTATTTTACTTGGATGAAGTCTATCGCTTTTCAAGTAAAATGCGTCAAAGTTTGCAGAACCTATAATTCAAAAATGAAACTTAAATGTAAAAGAAATGATAAATATGTTTCCATTTTTAACCGTTAAAGTAGTATATCTCCGTGAAAGAAATGAGAAATAAAGTTATACTTTATAAGTTTTAAAAGAAAGCAGTAAATTTTCGAAATGTTATTAGTTATATGTCTTTTCATGGATTAACTTTTATTTACAAATTTTAGGTTGCGTCGTATGTTACTGCATATTCTTTACAAGGAAAAAAAATAAATTGACATGACGGTTTTGAATGATAAGTTATTGTCCAAGAGCCGATAGTACAAAAACCTAAGATATCGAGCAGTAGAAAAAAACTGTATTTTATCCTCTTCGATCCCTGCATCCCCTAAGGGACCTATGTTGTTTTCCTTATAAAAATTAAAATGTCCTATTTTTGTAAATTTTCAAAACACATTTTAACAGTTGAATACTTTTTGCGTTGAAAATAAACGGATAAATGGCTGCATATAAGCGGAATCTCTCATAAAATAAATGTGTTTTTTCATCTAAGTTTGCAAAGTGCTTAAAAGGGCCTCCGTGGCCGAGTGGTTAAGAACTTGAAACGCTGCTAATAACTTGAGAGCGTAGGCGGTTGTGGAATTGAATACCACTGGCTCCATTGCGCATACTCTTTGTGTGGAGCTCCTGGTTTACTTCTCTTGTGTTGTAAAATTTCCTTGTGCTATCTTGTCCCATAATATTGACGATGACTTATAAGCAGGCTTTCATGTCGAGCACACAAGTCAGATGTATATTGTATATTGTTCAATCAATAAATAAATAAGTACCTAAAAATCCCCAAATAACAGTGTGACAGAGAAAGTGATAAATTTGCATAAGTATTTGACTTAAATCTTTTTTAATAAAATTTTTTGATGATTTGTAGATTATTTACATGTACAAAGCTCTTAAATTTGTGATTGCATTAATTTAGGTTAATGGTTAATAAATTGATGTTTTAACGGGGTTTGTAGTTTTAGATCCATAATTTTGAACCTAAATTACTAAGTGCTTAAGAGATCAATTATGACTGTTTTTTGTAGCTTTGGTGTTTTAAAATACTTAAATGAATACGATTTTATGATAGAAATATTTTCTTTTTTTTAAATCTAACATTAGATTCTTAAAGAAAGAAGCATCTATAAATTCAAACTTAATTATAAATTAAAAGTTCGTCCTTAATAAATTACAAATTTATAAAGAACTATGTCATGCGATTGAACGATGAAAAGATTTATTTATACAAAAAATCATTGGTATTCTCGGTTTATTATTAAAAGAGAATTTAAATTAATTACATTTTTTCAGTTTTAAAATATTTTAAAATTTCGAAAATGCTTTTTTAATAGTTGCAATTGAATGTCTAGTTTAAGCCAAAAAAGTAAATGTTTTTAAATTTTTCAGGAATCATTTAGTAGATGTTTTCAAAAAAAGAAAACAAAACGATTTAGATGAAGTTTTTAATATATTATTGTGAGATTGGGCGAAAATGACGAATAAAAAATATTAAAATTGACGATTTAATTATTAAAAACATATGTATCATGTGATTTTTATTTTTCTGTATCTTTTAAAAATGCACGTAATAAAGGAATTTTTGGTACAGAGGTTTATTCCGATAAGATGCTTCCCTGATTAAATTTAGATTCCGTTGGTTAAGTATAAAAAGAAGTATTTTTGGGGGGTCAATTTATTTATTTTTGAAGGCTATTATTCTTTGAAACAAGTATCATATGAACTGCCTACTATCATATAAATAACATGCAAGCTCACTGCAATCAACTTGACTTTTTTTTTTTCTTAAAAGAACGAAATATTGAAGGAAAAAAATCTATATTGTGTAATTTTTGGCTTTATGTTTGTCTTTAAAAAATTCCTAAACAAACCAAACTATGCACTGTAAAAAAAATCCCTTAAATTTGCGGCATAACTGTTGGCATTAATGTTACCTGCAGTTTTTGTCGTAAAAATTGCAATAACATTAGATGTAAATTTATTTTATACATTCAATTTTACTGATATTTTTACGGCAAAAACAGCTAGAAACATTGCTGCCAGCAGTTTTTTGCCGTAAAAAATAATACACTAAAGGGCAAAGCCATTTTTAGGATTTTTATCAAAGAATGAAAGTACTCCTTCATTTCAGTTGAAATCTCAATATCATATTTAGAACGTGAATATAATATTAAAATGTGGATTTAAAATATAAAAGATATTTAGCAAATCAAATAAGTTAATTGTGTGAAATAATCAAAAAAGGTAATTAAACAGGTGATAACTTATCATCTTAACTGCTTGAATTTGAAAACTGGCATTACCAGAGACAAATCCCTATTGTATAATTTGCAATTTTCGATCTTGAGTCTGCAAAACCAAACATCTCTTGAGTTCCCACCCAAAGAAAAATGCCTGCAGGTCAGGACACATCTACAAACTTGGTTTCTTGGTTCTACAAACTTGGTTATCACAAGGCAATTTGAAAAATAATAATATCAATATACCTTGATTACGTGACAGCTAAGATGTGTGAAGTATCGTAGGCAAACGACCATTGTTTGTCCTCTTGATCATGAACCAAAAAAGTGAAGTAGGGCAGTTCTACTACCAAAATTCCTTTTATTCCACAATCCTCTATAAACAGACGAGAAGAAAGAATGCCAGTCTCTCACATATGGTTCGATTTAAGAACTAGAATATACTAAATTTTAATTAAATATGTGAAGAAATACGGATACATATTAGAATACGGATGATTAAATTTTCAATTGTATTTTTTTACGAAATGCTGTTGCATAAATTTTATCTACACACTAAAGAATATGTAACTTGATGTTATCTTACTAGAAATAATGTTATCTTAAATGAACCATTTATAAAACATCAAAAATCATGATCATATGAAATCATGATCTTACAAGAAATTATTTTTTATATTTTATAATGTTAATGTAATTTTTCTGTTCGGCGTGTTGTTACATTATACATGTTACATTGTCTTATATAGATTGTGCATGCATATATTAAGCACACAATTTTTAGCAATTTATTCATTCTGAAAGAAAAGTCGCTTATTCCCAAACACAAAAATTGTACAAAAAGTAATTCAAATTATCTATAGCAAGACTTTAGTTGCTCAGTTTTTTTTAGGTTTTTTTTAAAAATTATTAATTTACCGGCAAAAATTTCCAACAGTTTTATGTTGGAATTATCTGTACATGCATGCACAATAATTATTTAGTTTTGCAGATTTGTAGACTCTAAATTCTTACAAAATGCCAATTTATTACTTAGACTTTAAACATTGTTTTCGGGTACATAAGTTTTCGGATAAAGTACAGAGTGTCTTAGAACTTCGTGTACAAACTTCGAGGGGTCGTAGAGAACATCGTTAGGAACCATAATTCCATAAGAATGCATAGGCAGAATTCTATAAGTGGCACTGTACGCGAGTTGTTAATATCAGCACGTATGACGTCTTCATTTAGAGGCCAATTGCGTACCATCAACATGAAACGTTTCACAAACGTGGAGTTGGCGGATATACACTTCATTTCTGGCCTTACCGACGGAAAATGGACGTGCTGCTGTTCGGTTGTATCGCGAAAGATATCCAACGAGGTGCCCACCAAATTATCAAGTGTTCGCTCAGTGCATCAGAACCTTTCTGGAGCGTGGATCTTTTACAGACACGGTGCAAAATACTAGGAGGCTTCGAATGGCGCGAACATCCATATTCGAAGACGGTCTGTTGCATGCTGTGGACCAAAATCCCAGTACCAGCGTACAGGCGCTTGCCGCTGTGTCCGGAACGTCTCGATCAACTGTCTATCGCGTATTACAGGGTGAATCCTTACATCCCTTTCACCTTCAGAGAGTTCAACTATTGCAGCCTGATGATCACCCTCAACGTGTCACATTTGCACAGTGGTTTGTACAGCAAAGTGCGGCCGACATGCAATTTTCCAGTTCAGTTATAGTCAGTGATGAAGCAAACTTTTCACGTGAAGGGGGTGTTCAATACGCACATTACCCAATGTGGACCTTAGACAACCCACAAGAAAACCGACCCCGAGCCGCACAATAATACTTCTCTGTTAAAGTGTGGATGGGTATCGTGGGGGACAGTTTAGTCGGGCCATACATCTTACCACCTCGACTGGATGCTCAGATGTATCTCGTCTTTCTTCAATAGGTACTTCCAGAAATGATTAGCAATGTCCCCGCATATATACGGCGTGGAATTTGGTTCCAACATGATGGAGCACCCTCTCATTATGAGAGATTTCTTGGACCGGGCATTTGGAAGCAATTGAATTGGGCGTGGCGGTCCCGTCGCTTGGCCTCTTAGATCGCCTGATTTATCTCCTCTTGATTATTTTTTCTGAGGTGACATGAAGAACTTTATGTACGACACATTCGTAAATTCTGAAATGGACCTGGTGGCACGAATCGCCATCGCTGCGGCGACGATCAGAGAAATTCCAGGTATCTTCAAAAATGTTCGCCAATCCATGTCGCATAGGTTTCATGCATGCAAGTGCATTCGTGTCAATGGACGTAATTTGAAACACCTTCTGTGATGCGCATTTAATTAATACTTTGAACTCTTTTGTTGTGTAATAAAGTATTTTACACTAAATCCCGTGTTGTGGCTTTATTGTATCTTTGTGTCTTTTTATCACGTGAAAATGACATTTCCAACCATGCTTTCCTATGTAATTATGGTTTCTAACGATGTTCTCTACCTTCCCTGCAAGTTTATACACAAGTACTGCAAGTTCTGGGACATCCTGTATATGTATTATGAGCTGATTGTATAAATTCTTTTTAAATACTCAATAAAGATATATACAGGGTGATTCCAATTTTTTTTACAATAATAGAGGGGTGATAGTACACATCAAGACAAACAATATTAAATAGGAGACCAAGGGTCCAAAACGTTTTCCTAAGAAAATAGCCGCCATTAAAGTTTAGGGACCAAAATTTCAAATAAACATAAAAAACGGAAAAATCGGTCGATTGATTTGCGGTTTTCACTAAAATTATTCTTTATGTCGGCACTTTCTTGAAATTAAATTATAAAGATAAATTTCAAAAAATGTCGATAGAGGGCGCTTTAGACTTTGGAGTAACGAACAACTATTTTTTGCCGGTATTTTTTGCATCTCATTAAATGTTTTCGTAAGCTTAGACTCAAACTTAAATTTTGAGCTCAAAATCTGTAGTTGGGAGTGGTTAAGTAACATAAACTGAGCTGTGTTCAGAGGGTTCAAATTTCAAATGATTATAAAAAACGGAAAAATTGATCGATTGATTTACGGTTTTCACTAAAACTATTCTTTATTTAGGTATTTTCGTGAAAATAAATTATAAAGATAAATTTCAAAAAATGCCGATAGAGGGCGCTTTAGACTTTGGAGTAACGAAACACTCTTTTTTGGCGTTATTTTTTGCATCTTATTAAATGCTTTCTTAAGCTTAGACTTGAACTTAAATTTTGAGCTCAAAATCTGAATAGCTGGTTGTCGTTAAGTAGACAAACTTAGCTGTGTTCAGAGGGTTCAAATTTCAAATAATTGTAAAAAACGGAAAAAATTTGTCGAGTCGTTTGCGGTTTTTGCTAAAACTATTTTTTAAATCAGCAGTTTTTTTTTATCAATCAGTGTTTTCTTGAAAATAATTTTTAAAGATAAATTTCAAAAAATGCCGATAGAGGGTGACTTAGACTTTGGAGTAGCGTACAACTATTTTTAACTGTTATTTTTTTAATCTCATTAAATGCTTTCAAATGCATAGACTTAAATTTTGGGCTGAAATTCTGAATCGTTGGGAGTGTTTAAGTAGCGAAAAATTGAATTGTGTTCGAGGAGGAAAGAGGGTTAAATTTCAACTCCTGAACACACTTCAGTTTGCGCTTCTTAACTCCTCATAACAATTCATGATTTGAGCTCAAAATTTAAGTTTAAATCTAAGCTTCCGAGAACATTTAAAATGCTTTTGCAAGCTTTTAATTAGAACCAAAAAATAATGGTTAAAATGAATTGTTGATTACTCTGAAGTTTAAGGCGCCCTCTGACGGAATTTTTTGAGATTTATCATTAAAAATTATTTTCAAGAATATACTGACTTAAAGAATAGTTTTATTTTAAACCGCAAACGAATCGACCAATTTTTCCATTTTCTATAATTACTTTAAATTTGAACCTCCCCCTCCCCCTTGAACACAGTTCAGTTTGTGCTACTTAACCACTCCCTGCTATTCAGATTTTGAACTCAAAATTTAAGTTTAAGTCTAAGCTTTCGAAATCATTTAAAGAGAGTCAAAAAATAGTTGTTCGTCACTCAAAAGTCTAAAGCACCCTCTATCGGCATTTTTTGAAATTTATCTTTATAATTTATTTTCACGAAAATACCTAAATAAAGAATAGTTTTAGTGAAAACCGCAAATCAATCGACCAATTTTTCCGTTTTTTTTAATCATTTGAAATTTGAACCTTCTGAACACAGCTCAGTTTGTGTTACTTAACCACTCCCAACTACAGATTTTGAGCTCAAAATTTAAGTTTGAGTGTAAACTTACGAAAACATTTAATGAGATGCAAAACATACCGGCAAAAAATAGTTGTTCGTTACTCCAAAGTCTAAAGCGCGCTCTATCGGCATTTTTTGAAATTTATCTTTATAATTTAATGTCAATAAAATGCCGACATAAAGAATAATTTTAGTGAAAGCCGCAAATCAATCGACCGATTTTTCCGTTTTTTATGTTTATTTGAAATTTTGGTCCCTAAACTTTAATGGCGGCTATCTCCTTAAGAAAACGTTTTGGACCCTTGGTCTCCTATTTAATATTGTTTGTCTTGATGTGTGCTATCACCCCTCTTTTATTGTAAAATAAATTTGGAATCACCCTGTATATATATATACAGGCTGTTTCTAAATTCATGGTCCAAACTTTAAGGGGTGATAGTACACATCAAGACAAACAATATTTAAATAGGAAACCAAGGGTCCCAAAGTCTTCCGAAGGAGATAGGCGCCATTAAAGTTTAGGGTCCAAAAATTCAAATGATTATGAAAAACAGAAAAATTGGTCGATTCATTTGCGGTTTTCACTAAAATTATTCTTTATGTCAGTATTGTCTTGAAAATAAATTATAAATATAAATTTCAAAAAATGACGATAGAGGGCGCTTTAGACTTTAGAGTAACGAACAACTATTTTTTACCGTTATTTTTTGCATGTCATTAAAGGTTTCGTAAGCTTAGACTTAAACTTAAATTTTGAGCTCAAAATCTGAATAGTTGGAAGCAGTTAAGTAGCACAAACTTAACTGTGTTCAGAGGGTTTTTAATTCAAATGATTATAAAAGATGGAAAAATTGGTCGATTGATTTGCGGTTTTCACTAAAACTATTCTTTATGTCGGTATTTTATTGAAAATGAATTATAAAGATAAATTTCAAAAAATGCCGGGCGCTTCAGACTTTGGAGTAAAGTACAACTATATTTTACCGTTATTTTTCGCATCTCATAAAATTTTCTTAGACGCTTAGACATAAACTTAAATTTTGAGATGAAAATCTGAATCGTTGGGAGTGGTTAAGTAGAGCAAACTGAATTCTGTTCAATGGGGGTGGGGAGGTTCAAATTTCAAATTATTTTAAAAAACGGAAAAATTGGTCGATTCATCTGCCGTTTTCGCTAAAACTATTTTTTATGTCAATATTTCCTCGAAAATAAATTTTAAAGATTAATTTCAAAAAATACCGATAGAGGGCGCCTTAAACTTTAGAGTAACCAACAACTATTTTTAAACGTTATTTTTTGTATCTAATTAAATGCTTGCAAATGCTTAGATTTAAATTTTGAGCTCAAATTCTAAATCGATGGAGGGGTTAAGTAGCGGAAACTGAACAGTGTTCAGGAGTTAAAATGTTACCCTCCCCACCCCTCGAACACATTTCAAATTTCCGCACTTAATTACTCAAAACGATGCAGATTTTGAGCTCAAAATTTAAGTTTGAACTTTTACAAGCATTTAATTAGATTAAAAAAAAAAAAAAAAAAAACGGTTAAAAATAGTTGTTGGTTATGTATGGTTGGACCATGAATTTAGAAACACCCTGTATATATATACAGGGTGCTTCCAATTTTTTTTTACAATAAAAGAGGGGTGATAGTACACATCAAGACAAACAATATTAAATAAGAGACCAAGGGTCCTAAACGTTTTCCAATGGAGATAGCCGCCATTAAAGTTTAGGGACCAAAATTTCAAATAAACATAAAAAATGGAAAAATTGGTCGATTGTTTTGCAGTTTTCACTAAAATTATTCTTTATGTCGGCATTTTCTTGAAATTAAATAATAAAGATAAATTTCAAAAAATGACGATAGAGGGCGCTTTAGACTTTGGAGTTGCGAACAACTGTTTTTTGCCGGTATTTTTTGCATCTCATTAAATGTTTTCTTAAGCTCAGACTCGAACTTAAATTTTGAGCTCAAAATCTGAAAGTGGGAGTGGTTAAGTAGCACAAACTGAACTGTGTTCAGAGGGTTCAAATTTCAAATGATTATAAAAAACGGAAAAATTGGTTCATTGATTTGCGATCTTCACTAAAACTATTCTTTATGTCGGTATTTTCTTAAAAATAAATTATAAAGATAATTTTCAAAAAATACCAATAGAGGGCGCTTTAGACTTTGAAGTAACGAACAACGCTTTTTTTGCGTTATTTTTTGCATCTTATTTAATGTTTTCGTAAGCTTAGACTTAAACTTAAATTTTGAGCTCAAAATCTAAATAGTTTGGAGTGTTTAAGTTGACAAACTGAACTGTGTTTAGAGGGTTCAAATTTCAAATGATTATAAAAAACGAAAAAATTAGTCGATTCGTTTGCGGTTTTCGCTAAACTAATTATTAAATCAGCATATTCTAGAAAATAAATTTTAAAGATAAATTTCACAAATTGCCGATAGAGGGCGCCATAAACTTTGGAGTAGCGTACAACTATTTTTAAATGTTATTTTTTTAATCTCATTAAATGCTTTCAAATGCATAAACTTAAATTTTAGGCTCAAATTCTGAATCTTTGGGAGTGTTTAAGTAGCGAAAATTTAATTGTGTTTGAGGAGGGGGGGGGGAGTTAAATTTCAATTCCTGAAGACACTTCAATTTGCGCTACTTAACTACTCCTAATTATTTAGATTTTGAGCTCAAAATTTAAGTTTGAATCTAAACTTCCGAAAACATTTAATAAGATTTTGCGAGCATTTAATCAGAACAAAAAAATAATGGTTGAAATTAATTGTTGGTTACCCTGAAGTTTAAGGCGCCCTCTAATGGAATTTTTTGAAATTTATCTTTAAAATTTATTTTCAAGAAGATACTGACTTAAAGAATAGTTTTATTTTAAACCGCAAACGAATCGACAAATTTTTCCATTTTCTATAATTATTTTAAATTTGAACCCCCCCCCCCCCTAAACACAGTTCAGTTTGTGCTACTTAACTACTCCCTACTATTCAGATTTTGAGCTCAAAATTTAAGTTTAAGTCTAAACTTCCGAAAACATTTAATGAGATGCAAAAAATAACGGCAAAAAATAGTTGTTCGTTACTCCAAAGTCTAAAGCGCCCTCTATCGACATTTTTTGAAATTTATCTTTATAATTTATTTTTAAGAAAATACCGAATTAAAGAATTGTTTTAGTGAAAACCGCAAATCAATGAACCAATTTTTCCGTTTTTTTATAATCATTTGAAATTTGAACCCTCTGAACACAGTTCAGTTTGTGCTACTTAACCACTCCCAATTTCAGATTTTGAGCTCAAATTTTAAGTTTGAGTCGATGCTTACGAAAACATTTAATGAGATGTAAAAAATACCGGCAAAATTAGTTGTTCGTTTCTCCAAAGTCTAAAGCGCCCTCTATCGGCATTTTTTGAAATTTATCTTTATAATTTAATTTCAAGAAAACGCTGACATAAAGAATAATTTTAGTGAAAACCGCAAATCAATCGACCAATTTTTCCATTTTTTATGTTTATTTGAAATTTTGGTCCCTAAACTTTAATGGCGGCTATCTCCTTTGGAAAACGTTTAGGACCCTTGGTCTCCTATTTAATATTGTTTGTCTTGATGTGTACTATCACCCCTCTTTTATTGTAAAAAAGTTTGGAATCACCCTGTATATTAAATTAAAATGGTGCACAAAATCGATTTGGAAGTTTGTGTTAAAAGTAAACATCATAAAAGCGCTCATTTAATAGATTTCTGAAAATATCACTAGTTTATCTAGCTACCACTCAATTTCAGTCATATTTCATAATGACTTTCCGATACCAAACATATCGATTACCAGTATTAGTTTCATTTAATAGAAGGAATCGAAAATTTATGAGTTCTACTACATGTATAACATACTCCTATTAGGTTTCCATTTCGTTTGACATATGTAGGAAAGATTAAATCTTTTTTATTGGATTTTATATAGAGAAAAGCTAAAAATTTTTATCCTTTTTTATTATATAAACTGCTGAGATTCTCATGTGTTTTGTAATTCTATTTGACCGTTCTTGTAATTTAAATTAAAAAAAGAACGAAACAGGTTTCGTAATTTTTTTTTTAAACTCTCTTTTAGTTATACATATATACAATGTTTATCTCATAATTCACATCAAAACTGTACAATTTTAATTCATGTAGTTAAAAAAAATCTTTTTCAATAATATTAAGTTGAATTGGATTCCAATTACTGAAAATTCACGCTTTTAATTTACAAAAAAAAAAAAAAAAAAAAAAACGAAATAATCTATTTATTGAACACATTGTTACTTTTTGTTCTGTTTCTGCTTTAAAAGTATGGAAACAGAAAAAAAAATTATCATATCAGGTTCAGGATTTCTAATTGGTTTCTCACCATTTGTCATTCATAACTTAATAAAAAACAAACTATTAATTGATGAAATAGTATTTTTACAAGTAATATTACTTTCTTTAGCTTTTTGTATTCTTTTCTATTTTTTAATGTTTAAAATATTTTATTGCTGCAGTTTCATAACCAGTTGTTATTTTTTATGAGAGTAGTTTATTGCATATCTAACTCCATTGTTTTTTTTAACTCGTAAAGAGTGGCAAAAAAATATTAATAGAAGATTTTTGGAAATATTCAATTCACATAATAATTAGCAAGTCAGAAATTTCACGTCAGACGTAGCAAATGAGGTGCGTTCTTAGTATAACAAAGTTTTAAAAATATGCAATACTTTGGATACAATACAGTATGTGATATCTTTTGTGTGTCCCTTTAAATATTATCTTCTTTCTATTATACTGGAAATGACCTGTAGTAAACATCAGCAAAATACATAAACTTCATAGAAATAAAGTTTAACATAATTATAACACACCCCAAAGAATGTTTTCCATATACCAATATGTAAAAAAAATACTTTTGTGTGATCTTGTATATTAGTAAAAAATATTCTTTGGACCACATATTGTACAGAATGTAAACTTTTAGTAAATATTTCATAGATGCATATAAATTGTATTATTTTCGAAAGAATGTAACATCATTAACATGCACTTGAAACTATTTTTTCCTATTGACTGTAATACTATGGAATAGTTTTGAATGTCCCTGTAATTGAGCTATACATCCGATTTTCATAAAATCTGAAATGACATGGCAAAATTATGTAATAATTATGCATTTTAAATGTCAAACGATTCTGTTAGGTAATTTTTTTTTTGTTATAGTTGGAAGGACATCCATCCTTCCAACTATAACAAAAAAAAAAATTGACCGATGGAATTGACCGACGACTATAGGATCTACGAATTTATATAATTACGAACGCACCTAAAAACATGTAAATGTATAACAGATGTAAATTTTCCATTTGTCATTTTTGGGTGAAAAAAGTCCGGGCCAGGATTCGAACCAGGGATGTATTGGCTGAAGCCGTCAATGCTCTACCGACTGAGCCATCCCAGACAAGAACACTGGAGGACTATTTCACCCAATAAACCTCAACAATCACTTTATCTGCTCTGATACTCTGGATCAGCTCAACAGAATAAATCGAAGGTCAATATATGGAACTGCAGAAAATCGCTGCATACGAAATTACATTAGAAAAATTTTAAACACGATTATTCAATTGGTAAAATAATTATGGTAGAGAATTGGCGGCTTCAGCCAATACATCCCTGCTTCGAATCCTGGACCGGACTATCACCCGAAAAGGAAAAATGGAAAATTTACATCTGTTATAATTAATTTACCGATTGAATAATCGTGTTTAAAATTAATCTAATGTAAACGTATAGCCTGTGAAACATTTATTGAGAAAAACGCATTTTAACTCATTATGGCATAGTGTTTACTTAGAATATTATTCTGAATTGTAAAAACCTACTTTATTTGGCAACATAACGTCATATCTATAATTTTACTATCAATATATATATTATCTATAAAATTAGCGTAAAATTTTAGTACATAAAGAGAAATTTCATATTTTTGTCACATTTTAAAGCCTATCATTCTAATTGATGGTGTTTCTTTATAATATTCCACAATACCACAGTATGAAATAGAAAATGGCTGTATTACAGATGTTATAATGTCTTATAATGCAATTTTTAGTCATTAATTAATATGAAATTATAAATATGCAAGTAACGATTACATGCATCTAAAAATGTTTTTAAAAGACATTTTATTAAATACAAACCAAACTCTCATTATTTCAATAAATCTATTGGGAATTTTACTAGAACTCGTTTAAAAAATTTCGAACGGGTTTTAAAACTTTTAAAAGTTAAAAAATCTTTAAAACAAGTTTGAACTACATCTAGAACATAAAATGTTAACAAATCAGTGAAAAAATACTTTTAAAATACAGCATTCAGCTCTTCTTCTGTTTTTTATTAGAAACACTATGGTCATTAACAGTATCATTCCTTTTGTCTGTAACTTATTTATATTTATGAGATGTGAGAGGGGCGGTTTCTTACATTATTGCTTTACTTTATTCTTCTGGATGTCAGGCATTACTATAAAGACTAGAAGTAATCCCAGTGGATAACCGTGAATTTTTCTGAAAGAAATGAGATGAAAATGTGAAATTAATGATCTTGAGAAAGTGGTGATCAATATTATGTTTTATTATGTTATAGTTAAATACAATCGGTATTTTATTATTTTTTTATTTGTTATTAACTGTAATTAAATCTAAAATAAAAATTATTTAAATATTAAAAAAAATGTGGAAAAAAAATCCTTAAAATATTGTACAGTGAAAACCAAGTTAAATATTACTTTGGTTAACAAAATTTTTGCTGTTTTTATACCTCCGAGAACAAATAAAGTTTGAGCTAATGAATGTTTAAAATATTTTATTTTGTACATTAGGCGTGGATCCTACTATTTGGATATTTTTCCGGAAACTGATTTAATTATGAACATATCAGTTCTCAACTTGAAGTAGGGATGTATAACCTTTTCAAAAGAAGAGCCACTTACAAATATGTCTGAGTGATCGCGGGCCACATCAAAAATACAGAGCGAATTCTATTTCGAGAAGGTGATCTTTTATCTGTAATCAGCTAATAAAAAATGTTTTAGCGGGGGCTCCCCGTTTAGGTTCGCTTATCTAATCAAAATATCCAATTCCGCCAGTAAGGCTATATCAACAGTTTTCATTTTGTATATATTAACAGATATCGCAATTGTATATATAACAGATACACATTGTTTCTTTACTTTATTGTTCTGGATTTCAAGCATTATAATAAAGACTAGAAGTAATCACAGTGGATAACCGTGAATTTTTCTGAAGGAAATGAGACGTAAATGTGAAATGAAAAGATCTTGAGAAAGTAGTGATAAATATTATGCTTTACTGTGTTACAGTTAAATACAATCGATATTATTTTTCCATATATTTTATTTCTTAATAACTATAATTTAATGTAAAAATATTATTTAAAATTTGAGTTGTAAAAACCTACTTTATATAAAAATATAATGACATATCTAAAATATTAATAACAAAATTAACGTAAAATTTTAGTGGAAAATCAAATTTCCTTTTTTACCATTTAAAACGTCTTTGATAGTGTTTCTTAATAATATTCCACAATCCCTTTGTACGAAGTAAAAATATGGCTCTGTTATTTCCCTTTTTAGTCATTCATTAATAAGAAATTATAAGCACGACTGCATGCATCTAAAAAAAAATATTCTTAAAAAATCATTTTATTAAATATAAACCTGAGCTCTCATGTTTTCAATAAATCTATAGGGAATTTTACTTATACCCATTCGAAAATTTTTTCAAATAGGATATTAAACTTTTAAAAGTAAAAAAATCTTTTAGTTTAAACTACATATAGAACATAAAATGTTCAAAAATCAAAGACAAACCACTTTTAAAACGCAGCATTCAACCCTTCTTCTGCTTTTTATTAGAAACACTACGGTCATTAACGGCATCATTTCTTTTGTCTGTAACTCATTTATATTTATCACATGAGAGTAAGACGATTTCTTACATTATTGCTTTACTTTATTCTTCTGGATGTCATGCATTACAATGAAGACTAAAAGTAATCCTAAGGGATAACCGGGAATTTTTCTGGAAGAAATCATTCAAAAAAATTAAAACAAAATGATCTTGAGAAAGTGATGACAAATATTATGTTTTACTGTGTTATAGTTAAATTTATTCGGTATTTTTTTCCAAATATTTTATTTGTTAATAACTATAATTTATTTAAAAAAGAAACAAAATTTGAAAAAAAAATTACATTAAAAATATTGTATAGAAAAAACTAGGTTAAATAATACCTCGGTAAACGGAATTTTTGCGGTTTTTATGCATCCGAGAACGAATATGGTTTGGGTTAGTGAATATTAAGGTTGTCTTATTATACATTATTAGACACAGATCCTTCAATTTTGATTTTTTCAGTGAATTATTTAATTATAAACATATTAGTTCTTAAATTAAAATAACAATTAATGGTTTCCCATATAAACAGTGTGGCGTAATATTTATCAGAGAAACCAGGTTAAAATTATGTCACAATCATTTAACAGTATGCCACATTTCCTTTGTATGAAAAAAAAAATGGTTGTGTTATGAAAGATGTAAAGTCTTACATTGTACTTTTTAGTTGTTAATTAATAAGAAATTATATACATGCAGCTAACGATTACGTACATCCAAAAAAGGTTCTTAAAATACATTTTATTAAAAATAAACATGAACTCTCATTATTATTTCAATAAATCTTTTGGAAATTTTACTTGAACTGTTTAAAAAATTTCAGACATAAAATTTTTCTAATGTTAAAAACGTCTTTAAAACAAGCTTAAACTACATCTAGAACATAAAATGTTAACAAATGAGAGAAAAAATACTTTTAAAATACAGCATTCAGCTCTTTTTCTGCTTTTTATTAGAAACAATATGGTCGTTAACAACTTCATTCCTTTTGTCTGTAACTCATTTATAGTTATTCGATGTGAGAGAGGCGATTTCATACATTATTGCTTTACTTTATTCTTCTGAATGTCAGGCATTACAATAAAGACTATAAGTAATCCCAGGTTATAACCATGGATTTTTCTGAAAGAAATCACACAAAAAATGTGAAATGAAAGAATCTTGAGAAAGTGATGATAAATATTATATTTTACTGTGTTATAGTTAAATACAATCGTTATTATTTTTCCATATACTTTATTCGTTAATAACTATAATTTAATATGAAATAAAAATTATTTAAAAAAGAAACAAAATTTGAAAAAGAATACATTAAAAATATTATATAGTGAAAACTCAGTTAAATAATACCTCAGTGAACGAAATTTCTACGGGTTTTATACATCGGAGAACGAATATGGTTTGAGCTAGTGAATATTAAGAATATTTTATTATATATTATTAGACACGGATCCTACTATTTGGATTTTTTACAGAGATTAATTTAATTATAAACATATTAGTTCTCAAATTAAAGCAACAATTAACGGTATCCCATGTAAACAGTGTGGCGCGATATTTATCAGAAACTCCAGGTTAAAATTATGTCACAATCATTTAATAGTATGCCACATTTCCTTTGTATGAAATAAAAAAATCGCTCCGTTATGAATGATGTAATGTCTTACATTGCACTTTTTAGTTGTTATATAATAAGAAATTACATACATGCAGTTAACGATTACATGCATCCAAAAAAATGTTCTTAAAAGACATTTTATTTAAAATAAACCTGAACTATCATTATTATTTCAATAAATCTTTTGGAAAATTTACTTGAACTGTTTAAAAAATTTCTGATATAAATTTTTTAAAGTTAAAAAGTCTTTAAAACAAGCTTAAACTACATCTAGAACATAAAATGTTAAGAAATGACAGAAAAAATCCTTTTAAAATACAGCATTCAGCTCTTCTTCTGTTTTTTATTAGAAATACTACTGTCATTGACACTTTCATTCCTGTAGTCTGTAACTCATTTATATTTATCAGATGTGAGAGAGGCGGTTTTTTTTTACATTATTGCTTTACTTTATTCTTCTGAATGTCAGGCATTACAATAAAGACTAGAAGTAATCCCAGGGGATAGCACGTGAATTTTTCTGAAAGAAATCACACAAAAATATGAAATGAAAGGATCTTGAGTAATTGATGATAAATACTATATTTTACTGTGTTATAGTTAAATACAATCGGTACTACTTTTCCACATATTTTATTTCTTAATAACTATAATTTGATATAAAATAAAAATTAGAGTTGAGTTGTATAAACCTACTTTATATGACAATATAATGACATATCTAAAATATTAATAACAAAATTAACGTAAAATTTTAGTGGAAAATCAAATTTCGTTTTTTATCAATTTAAAGCCTGCCATCTATTTGATTGTATTTCTTAATAATATTCCACAATCCCTTTGTACGAAATAAAAATATGGCTGTGTTTATTCAATTTTGAGTCATTAATTAATAGGAAATTATTAACATGGAGATTATGACTGCATGCATCTAAAAAAATATTCCTAAAAATCATTTTATTAAATATAACCTGAACTCTCATTATTTCAATAAATCTATAGGGAATTTTCCTTGAACTCGTTCGAAATTTTTTTCAAACTGAATATTAAACTTTTAAAAGTTAAAAAAGTCTTTAAAACAAGTTTAAACGACATCTAAAACATTTAACCCTTCTGCTTTTTATTCGAAATACTCCAGTCGTTACCCGCATCTTTTCTTTTGTATGTAACTCATTTATAATTATATAAAGTGAGAGAGGCGATTTCTTTCATTATTGCTTTACTTTATTCTTCTAGATGCCAGGCATTACAATAAAGACTAGAATTATCCCAGTGGATAACCGTGAATTTTTCTGAAAGAAATCAGCGAAAAAAAATGTTAAATGAAATGATCTTGAGAAAGTGGTGATAAATGTTGTGTTTTTTTCTACCTTTTAGTTAAATATAATCAATAATATATTTCCGCATCTTTTAGTTGTTAATAATTTTAATTTAATCTATAATATTAATTATTAAAAACTTCTGTTGTAAATACCTACCTTATATGAGAATATAGTGGCAAAATTAAAATTTTAACAACAAAATTAATGTAAAATTTTAGTACAATTTTTTTTTGTCATTTTAACCATTTAACTGATTTTTTTGCGTAGAACAAACATTTTATTATATTTAGATTTTTTTTGTTATTTTTTCGCGTACCATCTTTATCATCCGAATTCTTCATTTAGTGCCTCATTTTTCAATAAATTATATAAAGTTAACAAAGGTCACTTTTTCAGGTTTCTATTTCATAAAATTATTATTATTATTATGTAGAGTTGTGTTAAAGCTGTATTATACAGACTTTTCTAATGATTATGTCCAATAACCTATTTTTCACATAAATTTTGATTCTCATCCTTTTCACGTTTGAAACAATGGAAACTATAAGATAGATTACTATTTCTGACTTTACTTAAATGGAGTATATCACTTTCCAGATAAAAAGTGTCAAATGCTTGCAGAAACTATAATTCAAAAATGAAACTTAAATAACCTGGAAATAATAAACGTGCTACAGAAGGCAATTTTAAACGCAATATCTCACAATGAAAGAGAGTCGAATTGAAACAATAAAATATGAGTTTTTATTTTCCAAATAAATCAATGGCTTTTCATTTAATGTATAATTTTCTTAGATTTTATTTTTTTTTAATCTTTCATTGTTTGAATTATAAGTAAAACAATAGTGAATGTTATCTTACAAATTTTGTTTTATTTATTGCTCGTTTAGAAGATAAATTTGTGACTATATTAAAAGAAAGTTTCAAAATAAAAATAGCTAATTGTATAATTGGGAATGTGAGTTTCAAATTTCGTCTTTTTAAAAATTTAAAAAATCATGTTTTTTTTATTAATTTATTTTATTGATACTCCTTCAACGATAAAATACAATTTCTGAAAAAAATAATGTAAAAAATTTAATTTAACATATTACAACGACTATTTGGAAAATGATATTTTGAAGAACAAAAATTTTAGACTTATAAATAAATTTTATATTAAAAAAAATAATAAAAAACCTCACATTTATGATGATCGAACGTGACTTACGTAATAACAGAGACATGTATACATACGCAATGGATTAAACATAAATTTTCGTGGACCAATCATAAATAAATTTTAAATTAAATTTCAATTTTACAATTTTCGGTAATGATAATTTTAAACCATTTAAACATCACACGCTTTGAATTTTTACACCATAGTATAGTGGAAAAAATTTATTTTTAAATGCAATTTGTTTAAAAACTATTCCTTAATTTGTTTTTGAGTTATTTATTTTAATTCTTTTTTTCTTCATCGTGGATCAGGAGCATTTAATTTTTGGACATTAAACATGGACAAGTCAGAAAACTAATAAAATGCGGACATCACCGGGATTCACATATATATATATATATATATATATATATATATATATATATATATATATATAATTCAGACATTTCTTAACTGAGAGAAATAATTATTTATCAAATGGTTAAAAAGACAGATTTTATTATTTTCTTCAGCAATTATGAAATCTTCATTTACAATGAAAAAAAATGAACGCACAGTGAGATTTTTCCCAATTTCCCCAAATCTGATTATATGCATAAGGTGAGTTTTTGTCATATCGTCGATTGTGAATTTTTAGTATTTGAGCAAGAGACGAAATACAATACTCCACCTAGACCTAACCACAATCAACGCAATAAGAATTTTTTTAAAGTTCACAGTTTATTTAAAATGCGAAAATCCGAGTAGTCAGTAATAACGCAATCATCTTTAGAGAATCTTCTCATTAATTGACATTTTGTACATTCAAATACGTCACTTCGTTTCAAATGGGAGGTTCTTTAATTCTAGACGTAGCTGGAAATAGAAGTAGCAGTGATTTGGATGACACTTGGGTAGAAGAAAATACTTAACATCCTTTCTATATTAATTATTTGTAAATACAGTCAAACATTTTCCTCTTTACAAGTTTAATCTAAAGCATCTAAAGTTTAATCTGAAGTTTAATCTGAAGTTTAATCTCGGTTTACAACAAAATGACGTATATGAAAAAAGTGACGTTACAAAATAGGTAGAAAGTCAATAAAATTTATTCCTGTACAGCAAGGGATGCGCAACCTATGGCCCGTGAGTTCTGTAAATTTACAACTGGAAAAAATTGCACTTTTTGAGCATACGTGACAGGAAAAAATCGTAAATTTCTTCAATTTTCTGCAGAAAAATATAAAATTTCATCATTTAAGAATCACAAATTTCATGAATCGCCACTGAAAAATCGCGAATTTAATTGATTAAGTGCGGAAAAAACGAATTTTGTCGATGAGGAGTGCAAGAATCGCAAATTTCGCTCATCAGATATTGAAAAATGCGAATTTTGTCCATTAAATTAGGAAAAAAACAAATTTTTCCGATTGGACATACAAAAAACACGAGTTTTGTATATCAGGCATAGAAAAATCGTGAATTTTATCGGTCTTACGCAAAAAATTACACATTTCGCTGATCAGGCAAGAAAAAATTATCAATTTTGTAGATTATGCTAAAAAAAATTGCAAATTAAATTCATCGGTTGCAAAAAAAAAAAAAAAAAAATAATAAATAATAAAAAATAATAAATAAAAAAAGAAAAAAGAAAAAAGAAAAGAAAAAGAAAAAGAAGCATGCTTTTTCGGTTTATTGCATGAAAAAAAAAAAAAACGCGAATATCATTGATTGAGCACGGACGAAAAAATTGCAAATTTCGTTGTTAAGGCACTGAAAAGTCGCGAATTTATCGATGACGCGAGGAAAAATGAAAATTCCGTCAATCGGCTGCGAAACAATCGTAAATTTTATCAATTTATCCTGAGAAAAAAATCGCGAGTTTAATCTTACCGCGTAAAAAAAATGCAAATTTAGTCAGTTTGTACAAAAATAGCGAATTTCGTTGATCTGGCACGGAAAATGCGTATTTCGTGAATTAAGGCTGGGAAAAAGAACCACATTTCATCGTTCGAACATTGAAAAATCGCGAGTGGCAAACATCGATTCCGAGAAATCGCAAATTTCGTTGATCGGAGGCGGGACTATTGGGAATTTTCTTGATCACACTCGTAAAATTGCTAATTAAGTCAATCAGGCAACTAATAAAATCAAGAATTTCCTCGATCAGCTGTAGAAAATCGCGAAATTTGCCGATCAAACGAGAAAAATCGCTAAACTTCGTCGAATGGCTTTGTAAAAATCATGAATTTCGTCAATCAGGCGCGGAAAATTCGAGAATTTCGCCCACCTGGAACGGAAAAATCGCAAATTTCGTCATCGCCTGCGTAAAAATGTCAAATTTCTTCGGTGAAGTATGGGCATTCAAGAAATTTATTCATTATATTCGAAAAAAGTTTGAATTTTATTGATCATGAGAGGAAAATCGCGAATTTCGTCAATCAACTTTGAAAAATCGCGAATATCATTGATCAGCTTTGTAGAAAACACGAATTTTGTTGAACAGGTGAGGAAAAATCGTAAATTTTCTCTACAGCTTAGTAAAAATTTCGAATTTTGTTGATCGGGAGCGGAAAGATCCTGAATTTTTTCAATCAGCTTCGTAAAAATTGCGAATTTCGCCGATCATGTGAAGAAAAGTCGCCTATTTCATCGGCTTCGAATCAAAATCGCGAATTTTGTCGATCATGAGAAGAAAAATCACGAATTTCATCGATCGGTTTTGTAAAAATCGCGAATTCCGTCGATCGACTTCGTAAAAATCATGAATTTTGTTGACGAGGTTCGGAAAAATTGCGAATTTCGCCGATTATATGAAGTAAAATCGAGAATTTCTTAGATTTGCTTAGTAATAACCATGTTTTTGTAAAAAGAGCAAATTTGGTCTATCAAGCGTGGAAGCATTAAAATTTCATTGATCGAGCACAGATAATCGTGAATTTTGTTGATCAGTCATGAAAATTCTTGTTTTTGTGTCTATTTGCTAAACTTTGTCTAAAATTTGCTCTCTCTTTCGTTCATAAAGTTTACATTTTTTTCGGTACAGCAATTTATGCTTGCTTTTTAGCACTTTTAATAAAACAAAACTTACTCTCCTGAAAATGTCAAGGAAAATTTTTTATCTTGAAAATAATCTTTGCTACATCTGTTATAAATAAATTAAAATCTGCTGATATATCCTTACCATGTGAATTGGATATTTTGACTGGGTAAGAAAATTAAAAAAGGTAACCCCCCCCCCCCTCGCCATTTCCCTCTGAAATTATATTTTTTATCCGATTATAGGCCACATGTCACCTCCTTTAAATCAAATTATCTGCTTGCTATTGATGTGGCCCTCGACCACCCAGACATATTTGTAAGTGGCCCTTCACTTGAAAAGGTTGTGCACCTCTACTGTACACAAATTTTATGCAAAGCACTACGTATTCTACATCCAGTGACTCTGAGAATTCATTCCGTACAATCTATCATTTTAAACGAAGTGACGTATTTGAATGAATGAAACGGTAGTTTACGAAAGTGTTCCTTTTAAGTTTGCAGACCGAAAGTACTTGAAAATTTAAATAAAATCTATATTATAAAAATTTTGACATCTCTGTATTATTATAACTTGTTACCTTTCTAAGTAAGCGGTGAACATTTACATGTTCATATTATGTAGAGTTAAAGAAATTCTACTTAATGAATTTTTAGTATTTGAGCATAAAGAAAACAGTAATGTAAAATACAGAATGGGACAGGAGTGTAAAGCATAATTTATGAATTTATGTTATTTAAATTTGGGCAAGTGGTAATATTACGCATAGTTTTAAATGAATCTAGAAAATAGCATCATGGTTTCTGAGCTGAAAGTTCCCTAGTCATTTGAATCATAAATAACCACTAATAATATTTTTTTTTACTTTTGTATTCCTTATCGCTGAAATAAGCACTTAAGAGTACACACTCGACCTTAATTTTTTGGTAATTTCTGTGACGTGAAGGCCAGGGATTTAGTGCAGGTTATACGGGGGTAAACATGGTATACCTTTTGGATTTTTTAAAGGAGCACTGTATACTCTCTGTTTCTCAAGAAAGTTATAGTATACCCTATATAGGGTATACATTCTGCCCTCAGCGCATATCCACTACTTCGAGTGTATATCCTCTGTTATTTTTACGACTACATCCCTGGTGAAGGCTATACGTCTCTTATTAGGAAATACTTTGTTTATTACATAAATTTGTAGTTTATTCCACGAACTATCAAAAGGTTTTGGGGTATTTTGGATGTGTTCGAGAGGGAACTCCTAATTTTAAACTTATTGCACAAAATGTTTACAGGATAATAACGCATTCCACTGGTGTTACTACCCCGGTTGATTCTTGTCTGTGGAGGAACTGCATTTTTCGTTTTATTTATTCATTTCATTTTATGCACGAGAGATCATTATTATCATTGTTGTAAACAAAAAGTATAAAGAAAAATTTATTCTCCCTAAATGCTGCTAATTTTTTCATGTTAGAAGAGTAAAATACCAAATGATTATTATCAAACCCCGATATCATGTTTAATGGTACGTAAAAGCAGTTTCTCAAATTCTAGGGCTGTAGAGTTTGCAGCTTTAGAATTGTACAATTTATATGCAATTGTTCCATCTTATTTTATAGTTCTGTTTGCTTGGCGGTACTACACACATAGGTGATTAATAACGCAAAGTAGCATTGTCAGTTTATTAAAAAATATTATCAATACATATATACCTTATTTAATAGCGTGATATATTTTTCATCCCAGGAGCGAAAGAAACGTTGAATATTTTGAAATAAATATTTTATTATTCACATTTTTTATATAAAAAATTGCATACAAAATGTATTAAAATTCAGAAGCCCGAGAATAAGCATAAAATTATTTTAGCTCATATTATAACACTGGAGGGCAAGAGGTTTTTTTCTTTTTACTTTTCTTTTCCTTTATTTTATTTTTTTATTTTTGTACTTTATTGGATAATTTTGTTTATTTTTAAATTCATTTGTACATCTATTTTATTTTAAAAAGGGTAATCGAATATATGTTACTCTGGTTAAAATAAAAGATGAAGTATTTTTTATCATTTTTGAATTTCTTTTAAAAAAGTATTATAATCATTGTTTGTGTATTAAACATATTGCACTTTTTTTTAATTAAAATAAATCATGAAAAGCTAATTATTTTTCAAAGTTCCTTTTAAAAATTATTAAACGTATAACACGTCATATATCTAACAAACATAACATCAAACATACAACAGATAATTTGTATGCATGTAACATTATTAACACAAGGTAGAACCCGTCAAATTTTGACGAAAGAAAATAATTAAGAAATTGTCTCACTGATTTATAATAAACATACAAAATTAGTAACAGTAAAAAATGTCCCTTATATTGGTATGGCTAGATATTAAACAAATGATATACAGTCTAAAGTTAATAAAATACTATTTACATCAAACTCAGTTTTGGAAATTATTAAAATTAAACTTTTATGGTAATGTAAGCAGTTACACATAATAAAGACCTGTTATTATGAGAAAGTTATCAATTAAAGCTCTCATTCTTTGTATTCAAGAATTAAAAAGGGCAAAATTTATTCCACTTTGACTCAATCGTAGAGTTTCCCCCTGCCATGAAGGTAAACCCGATATCATTTTCACCATCTAAAAATTTACCCCCCATATGTATCTCTCATATCCGTAATTAGTTTCTTTTATGGTATTCTAATTTGATCTTTTTAAAATCATTTAAATTCAAAACTTTGTCTCAGTACTATTAACTAAAAAATGATACTAAACAGTTTATATCATAGAGTAAAAAGAAAAAAATATATAGAGAGGAATATAATGGCTGAGGGTGACGACCAAAAATGTAACCCTAAAATCCGTACAGTAAGCCCAAACAAATCCACGGGCTTTCACAAAAAAGAAGAAAACATTTTGTAATATATTTTTTTAATTCATAATTCAGTGAAATATTACTTTAGAATGATTAAATATAAACAGATCATTTTCATATCGAGAAAAAAATGCACGCTCATAGAATTCGGTCCCTATTCCAAGTGCTTGTTTTGTGTGGGCCTAATGTGAACATTAAAATTTGAGCAATAAATGGTTTCATATTGCAAGCGTTTTTTACGACATTCTACAACTCCATCTATCTTTTTTTATCTTTTTACTATTTCCCTTTTACTTTTAATAGTGGTGGTATTACAAAAGTAGTATTAAAAACTACAAAAAAATTAATATCTCAAAAAGAAATTAAGATACAGTTTTCAAACAAATTGCATTTAAAAGCACATCTTTCCCTATATAATGGTGTAAAAATAAAAAATGTGGGATGTTTAGAAATTTAAAAATTTGCTGAAATCGCAAAAACTGAAAAACTGAAATTTCATTTGAAATTTCAAAGTGTTGCCTTTCGCAAAACGACGTATGCGTTACGCACAGATAATGTTTGGCTTTTATAATATAGATATTTTAATAATTAAGAAAAAGCATGATTTACGTGATCATAGAAAATATCTTACAATATCTCATTCACTTAACTATTGCACAATTTCAATAACATTTCAGCAAAATTATTTTCTGAAACGTAACAAATCAATTACAAGTATAAGTTTCACTTTGCAAAAAAGAATCACAAACTTCCTGATATTTATGTAATACTGTCTATTAGTTTTCCAATTAATTTGACAGATGTAGGAAAAATCGAGTCTTTTTATTTGATTATTTATAGAAAATGGATTAAATGCTTCTCAATATTTTCATTGTAAAACACATAGAAGGTATTGAACATGTTGACGAGTTTCAAAGTAAAAATTAGCATTAAAGGGAATTAAAAATATTGTTTTCCATTTATAGACTAATTAATTGAATGGAGAATAGGTGGATTATGGATTAAGCTTAGGATCTAAAAATTAAAATTCTAAAAATAATATTTTGAGCTACAATGATTTTAATTTAAAGCACTTTTTTTGTAAATTTTAATTTAATTTTTTTGAATTTTGATAAATTTTATTGTCATTTTATTTCCTAATAAAATAGTTGACCACCACAGAAATTTCAAAATTTTAACTCAATAAATAAAAATGATTTTAAAACGTGTTCCGGACTCCTCTAAATTCCATAGCCTAGTCCTTAATAAAAATTTCAGTTAGAAATTGAAAATTGAATAAATATTTTTTAAATTGTAAATAGAAGCTGAATTTTTTTTTTTTTATAATTTCCAAATTTCTTTAAAAACATATTATAGCCATTGTTTGCATATTAAACAGATTGTATTTTTTTCAATGAAAATACATCGTGAAAAGTTAATTATGCTTGTTAATGTCCCTTTTAAGAAATCACATTTTAAAAATTAAGGAAAAGCATTATTACATTTTCGAAGATTTCTATGATCAATATCCCATTTAATTAACTATTACACAATTTCAGTAACATTACGATAAAATTATTTCTATAATATTGCCTATTAGATTTCCAATTAGCTTGACAGATATAATAAAGACTGAACCTTGTTATTGTTTCATTTATAAAAAAAAAACGAAGATCAAATAGCTCTCCTGGCTTAAAATAACCCATATAAAGTCTTAAAACATGATGACAAGTTTGAAAAAATATTCAGTATAAAATTACTACAGTAAAACCTCCATAATGGACTCCTCTATTTAACGGACAGTTTTTCCAATGCCCACTCCTAAAACCGAAATTTTTGTATGTTTAACCTCTGAATAACGAACATTCTGAATAGCGGACAGTAGTTTTGGCGATAAAGAATGAGAAATTATTTTTTAAGGAGGAAAAAAAGTAAAAATGCTATAAATTTATCTGCGCAATGTGTCGAAAATTTTGTGTTTACGGATAAATGTAGGGATAGGATGGGAAAATTTTCCCACGTCCAGTGTTGAATTCAGGATGTGGTCCGTGAGAGATATCATCTGCCGTAGCATTGAAATTTTTCCCGCGGAAGATGCCTTTATCCCTTTAAAAAAGGCAAAGTACAGTAAGCAGTTAAACATTTTTTAATGTAAAAAATATGATTTAAAAGGCTTAAAACTACTGATAAAATTAATACTTCACGTTGAAAAACAAATTACATGTAATCGCAAGCAAAAGCAAACGTTTTTTCGTAAGAATGTAATAAGCATTAGATAAAGGTATACATAATTTTATTTCAGTTTTATTAATAAAAATGTATTGATTAAAATAATATTTTTAATTTCTGATTAATCATATAATGCGGTTTTTAAGACATAAAAAAATTATTAATGAAACATTAAATATTTCATAGCAATTTTTAAATCTCCGAGGTTTTCCCAGTAACGGACATTTTCCGCCCTCCCAAGGTATCCGTTATTTAGAGGTTTCACTGTATAAAAAGGGCTCCGAAAGATTTTTGAACATCAGCGAATGAAAAAGTAACTTTATTTTCAGAAATGTTTTTTTTTTTTAAATCTCAAAAATACATTAGTTTCTGTGTGTTTTAACGACAAAAAAAGCTTTTTGGAATCGGGAATAACTCGAAAGAGGTTTATGTATATTTTTGACTGTGGTTATAGTTGTTTTCCTAGATTAAGAAAAAAATTGTCAAATTTTAAACAATTCAACATAATTTATATAGCTTATGTTCTATCAACAACTTTGTTTTGCTCTATTTATTTGGTTATGTGAAATCAAACTAGTTATTTGCTATCCAACATACATAGTATTCATATTGTTTAAACAAACAAACAAACAAAAAAAAAATGCACTCGAAGTTTTGATTTATGCTTAAAATCATCAACAGGATTTAATATTTGTATATGCAAGTATAATTTTTATTTTTGTGATTTAAGTTTTTACATTAGTTTTAAATTTCAGAATTCAACGTTTCGAAAACTTTTTATTGCTTTGTTTTTAATTTGATTATACAAAGTAAAGTTCTTATTTATAACTTGATTATATTTTTGCTTTGTTAAAATGTCTTCAGAAAATATCATGAATAGTTTAGCATATCCTAGCTATAATTTTAAGCAGCAAAAAAAATTTATATTAAATGTAAAAAAAAAATATTAATGAAATACAATTTTATCAATTGATTTCAACATTGTCAATAACGTACTGTTCTGTCTCAAATTGTTTAGACATCGATTGATGGCATTATCTCTATATGTACATTCAATGAATTAGCAAGTTTATAACATAAAAATACTTTCATAGTGAAAAGTACACTGAGAATACGTCTAAAATATTTCATATTGCATTTAAAAACACAGTAAATTGTTAATTTTCTCTATCTTCCTTTATATAAAATTTTTCTTACTTCCAGATCTTAAAGATATTTACACTAATCCCAGAAAAATTTCCCTTTTGTTTGAAATAATATCTTTAGCTAATTGCTCTATGTTTCTAATTGCTGTTTCAATATTTCAGAAATATAACAATGTTTTGAAATTAACATATAGATGGATTTTTTAAAAAAGGCTTTTTCTATTCATATTTGTTTTCCTCATTATGTTTAATGAGCTTAAATTCTGCAATTTAAGTGCTTTAAATAAATTGAAAATTGAGAAAGTATTCGTTCCATTTTGTTATAAACGTGGATACTTAATAATAATCTTTTCAAAATTATAATAGTTAAAATTTACATGCATTTTATAAATGCTTGATATATGTGATAAAATTTTTTCGACATTTAACTGTGTTTCATTTCAAATCATTTCTTTCAATGCAACGCTAAATTTCGAAAGAACACAAAAATCGATACCAGAAAATCAAATAAATAAAAATGGCATTTAGAGGTATTTCGGTTTACGTTTATGTTTTATTATAACATTTAAATAATATTTTTCAGCTTATAAATATTAATTTATACTCAATCACACTTTTTATTCGATTTGTGATAAACTCCATCATTTTAAACAAAACTACAAAAGCAAATTATTGTATGTAATTGCGGGTTTCGTTCTGTTTAATCTTATGAAAATATTTAAAACAATTGGTTATATATATAATGGCCAATTATCTGCAAGGAATATAAGCCCTAGAGGGAATGACCTCCTAGGAGTTGTTCCTAAGGGAACCTAACCCGTATTTACTCAATTAAAATCGAAGGCTCGAAGAAAACCATGGAATTTCACGAACAATTAGGATAAAGAACGCGATTGCTTTTGGATCCATCACCTCCTGTCAACCAATTTCGAGGACAAAACCTCTCGGCCACTCAAAACAATTAAAAAAGGGAATTTGATGCAGCATATTGACGATATGGCTGAATATAAAATGCGGTTCCTGGTAGACAATCCCGACACATGAATCGCTGTAAAATCTTTCTATAGAGATTGAAATTCGTCTTTCGTTTTGCCTAATTTCGTATAAAATGCACAATATTCTACATTCTCATCTTTCTCACCCGCTCTCTGTCGTGAGGGGGCAGTCATTGCTCCAGCGGCCTGGGTTTGTCCTGTAAATTTTTTCACCCGGCTAAAAATTGTACTTTTAAGACCTTAATAAAGGCAATCGAAAGGGACACCATGCTTTACAGACATGGTCCTTGTCTGAGCAGTCCATCTTAAGCATTCAAATAATCTATATTCATTTAAAACCAATTTCCCTGATTACTACCTACCCTCCTCCCGGGAAATTGCGATCAGCTACATTTTTTTTCGATTGTAACATTTATATAGAATTCATAACTTGTTTAATGCTCATTAGACTGTTACACAATATTTAATAATGCATTAACGATATTTATATCAATGATATTTATATTTGTCGTCTTGCTTTTTCCGAAAAATCGACTTCTTAAAATTTTATTTTTCTATTCAAACTCTTACTTTTTAAAATTTAAATTATAATACTTCTATTTTAAAATACTACTATTAACTTATTTAAGGAAAACTTTCTATGATTAAATAAAGTAAAAGTTGCTATTTTAAATGTGGAAGTTGCTTTGAATTATAAAGAAGTCTTAATTGAAAATGCATTTGAAATTATAATGATTATAGTATATTTCTTAAATTTGTTGAATATTAATACAGTTTACAGCATTAATTAATTTATGAGTAATTTTATGGATTTGCATGTAAAAGGAAACACTGATATAAATAAATTATACCACTGGAATTTCTCCTTATAAATAATAAATTACTATTTAAAAAGGATCGAATTTGCTGTAAATAAAAAAAAGTTCGCAATTGTAAATTCTGTTTAAAATATAATGATTCTTGCACTTCCTGCAAAATTGTTGAATTTCAGTACTGATTATATTATTAATCTTAACTATCTAAAATAATTTACTTTAAGCATAGAAACTAATCCTAAAAAGATTGGATTGCAAATTTAATTTTCCTAATGCATATCATTTGCAGCTTGGAGAATTTGAAAAATTAAAGCCGATGTTCTAATAGATTGATTAAAAAAGTAAACTGTGTTTTATTTAGAAAAGTAAACAATATACAATCAGAATTTAAGATATTTTATCTATGATATTTTTGATACAACAACATATGATGAAAACTTCTAACATACTTTAAGTACTTTCAAGATACTTTAAATTATCTTATAATACTTTTAGATATTTTTTAGATGTTAAAAAAGAAGTACTTCTTTAAGTTATTAAATGAAAAAAAAAACTTTTTTAATCTTAGGCATAAGTGAATGGATTTTAAAGTTAAAATATTAGACCGTGCCAAATTGGTTATTTGCACATTATTAATTTAAAAAAAACATGTACATTAATAACAATATTTTAAATTATTGTATTGTTTTAAAAAATATTTAAACATTGATTCCTTTTTAAAAAAACCTTTGTAGCTAAGTTTTGCCAGTTAAAACAATGATCTTTAAATAAAGTAACAATATCATACATCAAGAATTTTATATCAAACTAGCAGGCTAAGCCCGCTGCGCTGGTCTATTTTTCAAAACAAAACATGAATCAAACAAAATATTGAATATGATTGTGTTGTTTAAAGCAACTTCACCTCGAATGCTCTTTAACATTTCTGAAAATCATACAAAACGCCATTGTATTTAAAGATAGAAAACCAACGATTATAAATGCACTAAAAATGCATTAAAAGTTAGCAAACATCTGTTTCGAATCTACTGTCGAGATTCTTCATCAGTGCAAAACTCGGCGAGTTAGAAAAAACAAAACTGAGCCAAAAATAAAAACAACAACAATGGAATCAAGGCCCGTTGACGCCAAAATATATTAAAATAATAATAAAATATTACGTTGTATCAGCTTATGCATTTGATAAAATTCGGGCTTTTAAGAAAAAATGTTTCAGTTGACCGTTTATTGTAGAGTTTGATAGATAAATGACGCAATTATGAAAAGAGCAATTTAAATATTGTCTATTCACCATACTTCTAAAGTAGCGAGCATTATGATCGCAGAGATTGACCGTTGAATTTAAACAATTTTCAAGTGATTCATTTTCATTTGATAGTTTTTAAACTCTAAAAGCCTCTCAACTTGAGGATATGGGTATCTGTGGAAACCTTAATTCATCCTATATCAGTATTATATTATATTTCGCAACGTACATCTGCTCTTGACAAATCTTTTACAGACCGTAAGACATGGTTACGTCACTGCAACGTCGTTGTGAAGTCACATTGTGACTTCCCTCATAGCATGCATGCTCACAGTGACGTCACAATGACGTCACTGTGAGTCACTTTGGTCACATCACATCTGTGACGAAAATGCCACCACTCAGTGACGTCACAATGTGACTAAGATATGACTTTCTAAAAAAAATTCACAGTTCGTCACAATGTTAATGTCAAAGTAGTCACAAATGACACACTTTTCACAAATTGGTCACATTGTGACGTCACAAAGTGGTCACAATGTGACGTCACAAAAAAGCTCTAAAACGGCCATAACGACTTCACATTTTAGTCACTGTGACTTCACATCGACGTCACGTGACGTCACATCGACAATCGATGGTCACAAAGTCACAATGTGACTTCACAACGACGTTGCAGTGACGTCACCATGTCTTACGAGTTTGTGGCCATCGATTGTCGATGAATAGAAAATAACAATAAATTTTAAAAAGTTTAGTTAATAATTATAAAACCAAACTATTTATATCCTTTAAAAAATAAAATAAAAGAAAATAAAAATTTATTAATAAATAAACAACAGCCAGGTTACCCAGTGAGGCATAAAATCGCCATTTTATTGCAGTCGCGCAAATGTTGCTCCTGTATAACAAATGTGCCTAGATTAAAATAGTTTATATAATTGAAAAAAAAAGAAAAAAAATTGCAAATAGACAATTTATTAATAAATAGACAATAAAATCCGGGTTGCCATATCAAGCAAAATAATGACACTTTGGCGTCAGTTAATTACCCAGATGTATATATGGTATTGGCGTAAGAGACGAATCGCACTAATGTAGTGCGTATGAAATATCTGTGCCAAAAATTTTTTTAAAAGTTGCAGTTAAATTATTTTACAATATCTATGTATGTGGAAAGACATTTACCCTAAAATTTAAATATTATTCATTTTTGTAGTATTAACTGCTGTAAATGTATTTAAGTTAAATGTAATTTTTTTTTCCTAAAAATACTCTCACTCATTAAAAGAGAGAGAGAAAAAAAATAGTTCTTGCAAACATCTGTATTTTATTTATTTCTTTATTTTTTTTATTAGAATCGCATTGATTGGCGACAAAAGTAGATTGAAACACCCAATTGAACAAATAACATACAAATAACAATTAGAGCCTATTTAAAAAAAAATTCATTCTGCGAGTTTCTTCTATAAAACACATAACGGGAAAATTAGATTTAAAAATATTTAAAAAAAAAGACAAAAAAAATGCTCATGCTTTACCTAATGAAATTTTTGAGATGTTGTTTTCTTTTAATCTGGCTCGAAAGAAATAAATAGCCAAATATTGTGTCACTTCAAAACTTTCTTTCACATTGAGTTACTTTTTAAATATTATAAATATTCTTTTTTTTTTTTTTTCGTTAAAGATAAATATTTTTCTTTCATAATATTATTTTGCATTAAACGGATTTTTTTTTTCTTTTTATCATTATTTATTTTAAATCAATGAATTAACAGGGTTTTTTTTTTTCGAAATGTTTATATTATTTTCCATTAGAGAAAGCATTTCATTTCTTTTTTTTAAATATAATTATCGCCAAAAAATTAGTTGTTGCAACCCTTCCATCAAAAATAACCGAAAAATACGAAATTTAGTACAAAAAATCAGAGTTATCCCTGTATATTTGTATCATAAACCTCCGCAAAAATATTTCCTATCAAATGATATAATCTGCAAAAAGATCCATCGGGTAGTTTTTGTAAACACTCGTTTGGAAGTTTCAGAACTTCTGCTTTATAATATATACTAGCAGGCTATGCCCGCTGCGCTGGACCATATTTCCAAACTAACCTTGACTCAAACAAAATGTTGATTTAAAATTTTTATTTTAAAGCAGTATAGACCATCCTGGAATGTCCTTCCCCATTGCTGAAAACGAAGCCAACGCCATTACGATATTGTACTATTGTATGCCTTCGAGAAAATTTGGACTATCAAGCACCATATCTTTTATTTTATCAATTAAAGTGGATTTTCTCATGAAAATGATACCGTTATGACAACAGGAATCAAAATGCTCTCGAGTAATCACACTAATACATTAGAGGGCATTCCAATGATTATGAGATTGATTATCAAACTCTGTTAACTTTTGGATCGTACATTATCATTTCTTAGTTCTTAAACTCCCGACATCTGAACTTGCAATATATGTAGTTCTGGTAGCCTACATACAATATCCGTACATGTTACATTACATTTTTTAAAGAAACGACCTCTTCTGGCAGGTCTACTGTAGTTTCCTATCTACCTTGAACTGTTCCAGCAGAGTTCATAGAAAAAAAAATGTAAAGAATTTTTGACAAATAAAGAGTGTTTAACTTATATAATTATTAGAACAATGAAGCATAAAAAGTGTGATTTAAATCTATATTGTTTGAATAACATTAACATTATATCAGTTTCACAGTCTCTTCATTTTATAAAACAGTTGTATACATGTAGCCGTTAAATTTGGGATAATTTTGCTGACTAAATTTTGCAGAAAATTAAACCTTTAGCTTGCATCCAATAAAATCTTTCTATCTTCTGTAATCGATTCCATTATGATTTTTGGCCTCAAACATTAGTAGTACTTGTAACGATATTGTTACAAATGTATTCAATATTTCATATTTATTCTCAACTGAATGTGAAATTTACGATCATCCACTATTGGCATTTAATCTTATAGCTTAATGATAGTTTTTTGTTCGACGGGGTAATGAAGTGGTATCTAATAGTTAAGATTTGACAAAGTTCTGTTGATAGGGCTTATCGTTAATTGAAACTGCTACGTAATCAAAAAAAAAAAAAAAAAATTATACGGCTGTCGAGATTTTATAGATATTTTTTTCTTAACCAACTTTAAAGTATATTTATTTTAATTACGATTTTTTTATTAGAGTGAATGATAATTTAATTGCAAATATTTTTTCATTATAATGATTTTTCCTGCACATTGAAAATATTGCTTTTTTAGTGATAGTATTATAACTGCAGATGAAAAAGATATAATAGTAAGCCTAAAACACAGACTTAATGACTGTGCTTGGCGTATGTCTTGGAGGTGACTTGATAAGTACGCTAATTCTATCAAACTAAATATCCCGACAGAACGTAAAAAAATAATGCTACTACTTGATTGTTCCGTCTATCGATTTCGCCAAATTATGCAAATGGACATAATTTTTATTCTAAGTAACCAAAGAATCAATAAATTACTAAAACATTAATAGAAATAAAAATAAAACTCCAAATTAAAATTAGCTGATGACGTAACAATTACGTGTAACATATTTAATGTCAAATGAATGTGCCAGTTGCTATCATCCATTATTGACATTTAACCTTATACTTTGGCGAGTTTTTGGCCGATGGGATAATCAAGTATTACCAAACTTTATAAACAAATTATATAAACAATAATATTTAGGTGCGGATATCATCTACGGACCACGTTGGCGCGATTGAATCAAAATTGCGATGTTATGCCTCACGTGGTAATCTGGTAATAGTTGTTTATTTATCAGTAAACTATTTCATTATTTTTTTTCTCTTTTAAAGTTGTATAAATTGTTTTGTTCCATAATTATTAATTGACTTAATTTATCTATTATTATTTCCTTTTTAAAATAATAGAAAATAAATAAAAGTAATATAAATGTAATTGGTATTTCAAAACGCAGTGTTCTCTAAATTGGCATCATAAAAACAAATCGCGCCAAGGTGATGCGTGTATAAAAATGGAAAATGTTTGCAATAATATAAACAAAAAAAGTAAACAAATAATTAAAAAATCGCCATTTCGATAATTTTTTTTAAATAACATCAAGCAGGAAATCAAATAGCATCAAGAGTAATAATAACAATTAGTAAAAGTTTAATCATATAAGTTTATTTAATAAGGACATTACTTGGTTATCCCGTCGACCAGTTTCGCCATATTACACAAATCGCCAAACTAATAGCCAAATTATATATATTGACATAAATTTTATTATAAATAACGAAAAAACAAAAGATTTAGTAGAATTTTAATAAAAATACAAAAAAAAAAATCGAATTAAAAATCCCTTAATGACGCTTTAAACACGTGTATCTTAATTACTATCATTGAATGTGACATTCACGATCATCCATTATTGGCATTTCATCTTATAATTTGGCGAAAGTTTTATGGTCAACGGGATATTACTGTAATAAGTGTGGAACAAAACAATTTATATAATTTTAAAGAAGAGGATGGAAGTAAATAAACATTTTAATAATAAATAAATAACAATAGTCGGGTTGGCATGTCAGGCAAAATAATATCAATTTAGAGTCCATTAATTGCCTCGGTGCGTATATGATATCTGTGCAAAAAAAAAATTCCAGTACTATAATAAATTGCCATTTGGCGACACTCAATTATCGAAAATTAGTCCAATATGATTTTAAATACTACCTAACACAGGGGAATTATGAAGAAAATCGAAGAAGAAATGGCTAATTAAAAAAAAACTTGTAATTTTTTTTACAGAAGGCATTTTTTATTTCAAAATGTTGAATTTATCAATAATAATAATGCATAATTTCATAAACGTACTTTGAATTGCATTATTCCTTCTTCAGTTTCTAAAACTGTAATTTTCCTGTATGTGAAATGGACGAAATGCCGCAAGAAAAAATAAATAAACAATAAAAAATATTTGCTAAAAAAGGGTTATATTCGTTGATCGAATTCTTCAAAATTACGGAGGAAAACTTTTGAAAACGTATGACATTAATTTACAATATATATGGGTGGCGGAAATTCACACTAAAGCTAAAACGTAAATGTTTGCGTATAAAAATATTTCATATTTATTTACTTAGAACAGGTGTCACAAATAAAAATTAAATTAAAAAGTTGACATGTTTCGGTTCATTCATAAGAACCGTATTCATAACACATAAAATCAGTAAAAAACTAAATGACACTGGATATAAATATAATTTAAAAACCCAAAATACAAAACATTGCGCCCCCTATGATCGTGAATAGCCATTGCCACCGCGGCATATAAATATAATAAATTTTGATCATATATTAAATTTAATATGTATAAAATTAATATTAATAAAAGTAGAAAAACTAAATGACTCTGGATATAAATGTAATTTAAAAACCCAAAACATAAAATATTGCGCCCTCTATGATCGTGAATAGCCAATGCCACCGCGGCTCCCCCTATTAGACTCACCCTTTAAATATTTATTAAGTAATTCTAACCACAAACTCGGAATGTCATAAGAATAAGAATCATTACAAACCCTATCCCTCCTAGAATATATCTTTATGGATTCACGGATGATTAATTTTCGGAATAAACTTGAAATGAACACTAATCTACTATCTTTAAAACAAATTTTAACCCCCCTCTTTAAAAACAATCTTGATAACGCAGTGTTATCCCTACCAAATTTTATGTCACATTCATGCTCTTTCTTTCTAACCCCAAACTTTCTACCTGTCATACCGATATAAAAATTAATATTCCCCCCTTTTTTCATTCATTTTTTTTTATTCACGATCATAGGGGGCGCAATGTTTTGTATTTTGGGTTTTTAAATTATATTTATATCCAGTGTCATTTAGTTTTCTACTGATTTTATGTGTTATGAATACGGTTCTTATGAATGAACCGAAACATGTCAACTTTTTAATTTAATTTTTATTTGTGACACCTGTTCTAAGTAAATAAATATGAAATATTTTTATACGTGAATGAAAAAGGTGAAGTGATTTTGTTATAGTTTTTAGTTTTGGAAAAAACGAAAGCTAACAACAGTTTTAACATCGTAAATTTTTGATTCCAATTTTTAATATACAAACTGTTATATATATGTAATTTATAATTGAATATTAAAATGTACTCCAAAAATTAGCTTCACTTGAAAAAACATTATTGCGATCATCAACAAACCTAATGTCAGACATATGCATTTTTGGCTTGCATCTTTGGCGACAACAGCAAAATAAAAATCACAAAGAAACAAATATATAACTCACAATTTACAGTTACTTTTATAATCAGATCTGTTTTTTTTTTCTACTGTAAAACATATGATACGGAAAATCAATTTTTAAAAGCAAGCGATATGGCGCCAATTGTTGTATCAATAGTAATATTTCACGATGAGTTATTTTTTAAACATTACAAATATTTTTTTCATTTTTTAAGTTACATATATATAGTTTTTAATATTTTACCTCATTTAAGCGGTTTTTATTAATTTTTTTTTCAAATTACCGTTAGTATTTATTTTCTGCTTTTATTGATAGATATTTATATTACTGTCCAATAAATATAGTCATTTCAGTTTTTTAGTAATAATAATTTTTGCCAAAAAATAGCTACTGGCAACCCTTTCGTCAAAAATAACCGAAAAATACGAAATTTAGTATGGAAAATCCCTGTGAGTTATCCCTGTATATTTGTATCATGAACCTCTGCAAAAATATTTCCTATCGAATGATATAATCTGCAAAAAGATCCATCGGGTAGTTTTTGAAAACACTCGTTTGGAAGTTTCAGAACTTCTGCTTTATAATATACTAGCAGGCTATGCCCGCTGCGCTGGTCTATTTTTCAAAACAAAACATGAATCAAACAAAATTTTGAACATGATTGTGTTTTTTAAAGCAACTTCACCTCGAATGCTCTTTCACATTTCTGAAAATCATACAAAACGCCATTGTATTTAAAGATAGAAAATCAACGATTATAAATGCACCAAAAATGCATTAAAAGTTAGCAAATAGCTGTTTCGAATCTACTGTCGAGATTTTTCATCAGTGCAAAACTCAGCGAGCTAGAAAAAACAAAACTCAGCCAAAAATAAAAACAACAACAATGGAATCAATGCCCGTTGACGCCAAAATATATTAAAATAATAATAAAATATTATGTTGTTATATCAGCTTATGCATTCGATAAAATTCGGGCTTTTAAGAAAAAAATATTTCAGTTGACCATTAATTGTAGAGTTTGATAGATAAATGAGGCAATTATGAAAAGAGCAATTTAAATATTGTTTATTCACCATACTTCTAAAATAGCGAGCATTATGATCGCAGAGATTGACCATTGAATTTAAACAATCTTCAAGTGATTCATTTTCATTTGATAGTTTTTGAACTCTAAACCTCTCGACTTGAGGATATGGGTATCTGTGGAAACCTTAATACATCCTCTATCAATATTATATTATATTTCGCAACGTACACATCTGCTCTTGTCAAATCTATTACAGTGTTCCGTTTTTGAAATGCTGTAGAATAAATAAAGTTAAATAAAGTTTTCCTTAGAAAAATAAAGTGAATGATTTTTGAATGTGTGAAATTCATTTTTTGATACAGATGTCATATACGCATCACGTTGGCGTGATTGAAACAAAATGAACATTTTATGCCTCTTATGGTAATCCAGCTCTGTTTTTAATTTATTAATGAACAATTTATTTACTTTCATTTGAATTTTAAAATGATACAAAATGTTATGCTCTATACATAGAAAAGTAAAATAGAAAATAGAAATGTATCTGTCATTTGAAAACGAAGTTTCCGTTAAAGTGGCGCCAGAAATGTATCACCCCAACGTGGTGCATATATTACACGTTGGCGTGATTGAAACAAAATGAACATTTTATGCCTCTTATGGTAATCCAGCTCTGTTTTTAATTTATTAATGAACTATTTATTTACTTTCATTTGAATTTTAAAATGATACAAAATGTTATGCTCTATACATAGAAAAGTAAAATAGAAAATATAAATGTATCTGTCATTTGAAAACGAAGTTTCCGTTAAAGTGGCGCCAGAAATGTATCACCCCAACGTGGTGCATATATTACATTTGTGCCTCTTTCTTACAACATAGGTGTGTGCATTTGCACTTAAATTTAGTTATTTAGCTCTATTTTGTGATATTAACTGGAGTTTGTACAATGTACGGTACTACTTGATTATTCTGTTGAGAAAAAAATTAATAGCAGATTATAGGAATAAATGTCAATAATCGATGATCGTAAGTATGATAACAATTGATATTACACGTGATACACGTATTTTTGTACGTCATAAGTGCTTTTTAATTCGACTTTTAATTTGTATTTTTTATTTATGTTTATTGTTCTTTAGTTATTTAAAATGAATTTATGTAAATTTGAATAGTTTGGCGAAACTGGCTGACGTGTTAATCAAGTAGCACTCAATTTACATTTGAAAATATCACATTTCACAAAAAACTCCGGCACAAACCCGGATTTGCAAGATTTCCTTCCAATACCAATGCGGCAAAATCCTCGTTTTAGAATAGCGGAGAAATGTGCATTTTAAAAAAGTATTTTCATTATTTTAAAACGAAAATAATAATAAATAAAAAAGTTACTATAGCACAAAACAATTTATAGAATTTCTAAAAAGAAATTGAAAATAAATAAACAATTTATTAATACAGAAACAACTATTGCTGGGTTACCATATCAGGCAAAATAACACCGTTTTGGCGATAGTCAGATACCTCAGTGTGTATATATCTGTGCCAAACATGTTTAGAAAAAACAATAATCCTTATTTATACAGCATGTTTAAATACTGTAGTATAGTGAAAAAAAATGTATACATGACATATACGCACCACATTGGCGCGTTTTTTTTCTTCTAAAACCGATTCGGAGAAAATTCTGTTTTCAAATACCAGTTACATATATAGTTTACAATTATTTTCTGTTATTTTAAATAGAAAATAACAATAAATTTTAAAAAGTTTAGTTAATAATTATAAAACAAAACTATTTATATCCTTTAAAAAATAAAATAAAATAAAATAAAAATTAATTAATAAATTTAGCACTAATAATAAATTAACAACAGCCAGGTTACCAAGTGAGGTATAAAATCGCCATTTTATTGCAGTCGCGCAAATGTGGCGCATATATGACAAATGTGCCTAGATTAAATTAGTTTATATAATTGGAAAAAAAGAAAAAATTGTAAATAGACAATTTATTAATAAATAGACAAATACATCCGGGTTGCCATATCAAGCAAAATAATGACACTTTGGCGTCAGTTAATTACCCAGATGTATATATGATATTGGCGTAAGACACAAATCGCACCGATGTAGTGCGTATGAGATATCTGTGCCAAAAAAAAAAATTTTTAAAGTTGCTGTTAAATTCTTTTACAGTATCTATGTATGTGGAAAGACATTTACCCTAAAATTTAAATATTATTAATTTTTCTCGTATTAACTGCTATATATGTATTTAAGTTAAATGTAATTTTTTTTTTAAATGCTCTCACTCATTAAAAGAGAGAGAAAGAGAAAATAGTTCTTGCAAACATCGCTCCGTCTTGTAATTTTTGGTTTAGAATAGCACTAATTGGCGACAAAAGCAGATTGAAACACCCAATTGAAGAAACAACATATAAATAACAATTAGAGCCTTTTTTTAAAAAAAAGTAATTCTGCTTGTTTCTTCTGTAAAACACATAACGGGAAAATTAGATTTAAAAGTATTTTTAGAAAAAAAAAATATTTATATTTTACCTAATGAAATATTTGAGATGTTGTTTACTTTTAATCTGGCTCGAAAGAAATAAATAGCCAAATATTGTGTCACTTCAAAACTTTCTTTCACATTGAGTTACTTTTTAAATATTATAAATATTCTTTTTTTTTTTTTTTTTTTTTTTTTTTCGTTAAAGATAATTTTTTTCCCTTTCTTAATATTCTTTTGCATTAACCGGATTTTTTTTCTTTTTATCATTATTTATTTTAAATCAATGAATTAACAGGTTTTTGTTTTCGAAATGCTTATATTATTTACCATTAGAGAAAGCATTTCATTTCTTTTTTGAAATACAATTATCGCCAAAAAATTAGTTGTTGCAACCCTTCCGTCAAAAATAGCCGAAAAATACGAAATTTAGTACGAAAAATCAAAGTATCCCTGTATATTTGTATCATAAACCTCCGCAAAAATATTTCCTATCGAATGATATAATCTGCAAAAAGATCCATCGGGTAGTTTTTGAAAACACTCGTTTGGAAGATTCAGAACTTCTGCTTTATAATATATATGATATGATATACTTTATTTCAAGTAACCAGATCCAAGTGTATTAGAGTGAATAATCTAAAGTCGTCTATTTTTTGACAATCATACAATCTTCATTAAAATTAAAGTGTGAGATACTTCGTTTAAATTTGATTGAGTAATACGATGTTTTTCTTGAGCAATTGATTTAAGGTATATATTGAATTAAAATTGAGTTTTATTACCATATAGTAATTGGAAATATATAATCAACTAACAAAGCATAGTGCTTATGTGTTCAATAAAAAGTATTTTTCCATTTTTATATAGTACCAAAAGTATTTTTCTTTTTTTACAATTCTTTATTAAACTACAGTTTGTATTGAAATACTAGAAAGACTGATTTTAGAGAAAATATTGACTTAAGATCGAGTTCAATTAGCATTCAGTAATTAAAAATAGAATTTCAACCAACTACGCTATGTTCATTCATAGGTCTAAATAACCAAAAGTATTTTTCTTTTTTGAGAATTAAACTCTTTATTAAACTGCAATTAACACTGAAATATTTCATTTAAATTTTTAAAGATTGAGTAATACAATGATATGTTAAAATAATATATATTTTTTAAATAATGACTTAAGAGTGACTTCTATTACCATTCAGTAATTAGAAATATAATTTCAATTATCCAAACCTAAACACACTGCCTTTCAGTAAATGAAGATGTTTTTCTTTTTTTAAATTGCACATTCTCTATTTAACTTTAATTTAGACTGAAATACGTCTTTTAAATTGCTAAAGATTGAGTAATACAATGTTCGTCTTAAATAACAAACTTTCGAGAAAATGCCATACTTGACAACTTTTTTCTTGTTTCAAATTCACTCAGGAGTAGGGAGTAAATTAACCTCATTGCAGTAATTCGTTCGAAAGATTAAATCTACTTTCTCAAAAGGTCAAATGAACATTCAGCTGTAAAACTGAAGTGTTTAAAAAAAGATTTTAAAATAATGCTTTAGAGATTCCGTTAAATAGCTATGAAAACAGCTTTTAACTTTCTTCTATCTTTAACAAAAAAAAAAAAATGTATTCGATTCGTGAAAATTTACTAATTTCGGTTTATGACAGATTTACACATTTTAGGGATCAGTGATTCCAAAAAAGCAAGTTTTTACCAAATGTCTGTCGGTGAGACTGTGACTCTGTTAGTCTATATGTGACATAAATTTTGTAAGCGCTCTATTTCAAGAACTAATGCACCGAATTTAATAAATATATATAATCAAGTAGTCCCTTATACATGTTGATGCTGATTAGTTTTTGGTAGAAATCGGTCGTTAGGTGGCGCTGCTATGCTGTATTATTTTATAATTTATGCAAGAACTATATCTTAATAACTAATGCACTGATTTCCGTCAAATTCAGATTCTGTTAGTCCTTGAGATGAATTAATGCTGTTTACATTTTGGCGAAAATTGCTCAACAAGTGGTGCTGCTGTTATGCAATAGTCTCGATATACTCTGATGCCGAACATGATCCATTATTGCTTTTTCTTAAAAAGCAAGAAGAAGATATTATAAGTTTTTAGAGAATGTGTAAAATTAGTAATAATCATATTTAAGTCATATAATAAAAAGGTAAGAGAATGTAGCTTACCTTCTTATTAGGGATCATCTACGACTTTTTCCTCTGATATTGTTGAATTATCCATGAGTGAATATTGAATTATCCATCCTTAAGAATATCCTAAAATAACTTTGTTAATCTTTATTAGTTTGTGCAAAATTATAAACACTATTGTTAAATCATAGAACGTTTTAAAATTAATTAATTTTATATATATATTTAGATATAAAAAATACAATACTGGAGCATACATTTTAGCTCCTTACTAGTTTAAAACAGAGAGAAAAGTGTGTTAATACTAAAAGAAACGATTATATAAAAAATAAAATAAATTCAAACATGACCATTAAGTTCTTATTTTCTTGTTCAAATCAATAGTTTTATAAACATAGTTCTTTGATTAATTTTAAGCTTCATAATGTAAATGCTTATTAGTTTTTTTTTTGTTTCTGGATGAATTAGATGTTATAATCTATTGTTTATTTCAACACTTAATTATAAAACAGTTCACTAAATAGATTTATGATGAGTTAATTAAATGATGTAAAAGTACTGATAGTTGAACGATTGAAAGTCATCATGACAAATAATTAAGTTGATTTATGATGATTATTTTCTAAAATAGATTAAGTTGATTTATGATAAATGTTTTCTGAAAGAGATTAAAGTTACTAACAGAAGAGATAATTTGTGCAGTGTATCTATTAATATGCAGAAAATGTGGTGAGAAAAACTAGAAAATCTCAAACTATTTCAAGGTTCTTGTCCAGTGCTATCAGGGATCTCCTACAGTAACGAGAGCGATTTGTTACATTACTCTGATAATGATATGGCGTTCGGTTACAAATTATTTGGAAGTTTTTGCTACTGATTCAGGAGAAAAAGAGTCAACATCGCGTTGCAAACAAAGAATCGTTATACCGAAAGCGGACTACTCAACTGACTCTGATGCGAAACATGTTCCATTACGCTTTTGCATAAGAAGCAGAAAAAAAGCGATAACGTGTGCGTCTATGAATGGGAAGAATACCATGTGGAGAACCAGATTTCGGAAATAAAAGTTAATGCTTGGTGTTATAAGGTACCCTGGGGTAATAACGCCAGGTTAAGGTTCTATCAATTTTCACGGCTTAGTTTTATATGGTATTTTTCAAACAAATATAGGATTTGATAAAGGAATTCATTGACTAACTATAGAAAAAAAATAATTTAACAGATATGAATTCATAAAAAGTTATGGCGTGATTTCTTGACCAATGCTATTTGGCGTTATTACCCACCTATATGGGTAATAACGCCATGCAAACAAAACTATGAAGTAAGATGGAATAATTCCATGTAGATTGCCCAATTCTAAAAATAAAAGTTAATGCTTGGTGTTATACTACCTCTGACAATAAAGTTTGGTGAATAGTCCTGTAACCTTAATGTAGATGAAATATTAACAAAAGTTACCGTACCATCCTTCGAAATAGTCTTCTCCCATTACTATACACCGCTGAGATCTGTTATATATGTCCTGGGAGATTTGTAAAAAGTCTTCTTTTGGGATGGAGTTCAAAACCTTCGTCACGTTTCGTTTGATGTCAGTAATAGGGTCAAATTTCTCTCAAAGAGAGTTTTACTGGTGAAAATAGGAAGAAGTCGGGAGAATTGAGGAGGATGAACGAGTATGGTGGATGTTTAACTAGCACTACCTCTCATAAATTTCTTTCGGTGTCTTGCAAAGCTTAAAACCTAACTTTAAACTGATCTCTTGTTCGTAAATTTTCCTGTTCTCGGTTAAGAACCAACTCACTGAACAAGCATTTAGTAAAGCACGTATTACACAGAACATAAACTACGATAAACTGAACAACGGTAGGGGAAGATAGTCAACACTTGCTTCTATGCAAGTGCATCGTTTTGTTTCCCCACTGTTGGCAGATCGGTCATTCTGAATTCATTCACCGAACTTTTTTGTCAGAGGTAGTATATTGCAAGAATTTAAAGCTGCGTAAACTTAAGGCGTATTTTTTGAATTTCGAAATTTGAGTTATTTTGCATCATGTTAGATTATTATTCAACAATTTTTTTTGTCAGCAATAAACAAAACATGCAGGGAAAGGTTAAAGCAAAAATTTAAATTTCAACTTTACGTTTCGAAACAAAAACAGGCATTATTAATTCGTAATTTTTTATATTTTTCATTTCATTTTTATTCTTTAGATAAATGTTTATTTAATGACACAGCATGCCTTTAAATCAAAAGTTTTTCTGACAATCTGTCTATTACCGTTTTTTAACTTCTAAAAATAAAGGATAAAATTTGTTACATGTTTAAATGTGTGTAAAAATTATCAGAGTAAAAATTATCAATGTCTGAGTGATATAATTTATTGATGAAGCTTGAGATACCAGCAATGGGTTTTTAAGGATGTCATATTTTTTACTTTATAATGGCAGAGGTGAAAATATATTTTTCCTTTTGGAAAATTTGATTTTGTTTCATTCCAATAAATTGAAATAAGGTTTTTTTTATTGTCAATTTCTAATACTTTAAGCATAGATTATTTTTTATAAATTACACTTTGCAAATAATTCTTTTTCTATTAGTCACTTTGTCGTTATTTTTAGTATAATGAACAAGACTTCAGAATGAAAACAAGTATTTGTATAATTAATTAAACCCAACTTTAACTTTTTGAACAAATTGGCAGCATGTTTTAAATATTATAAATACTTGTGTTTACAAAATATTTATATATTTTATTGTTTTGTTTAGAATAGGTTCTGAAAAATAGTAGTTTTGCTGGATTAAATTTCATTTTTGATTAATTTTATGATCTGATTATGGAATAAATGTGAATAATTACGCAGTTTTTTTTATTCCGTTTCCCAACTATATTTTTTTGAATATATTTTTTTCTAAAAAAAGATCTGTCTTATGTAGACACGGTTTTTAATACAAACGTGAATTAAAAAAAATTCTATAATAAAACCTTCATTTCAATTCTAACAAACGTTATTTTAAGAAAAATTATAACTGCCGCGTAGTGAAGATAGACGAACAAAAAATATTTATGTTTATAATTTATATAGGGATTTTCAGCATTCATATATTTTCAAACGTAAAATGATACCTACCAATGTTACCTAGTACCAAAAAATATCTAATAATTCTATATAAGAATTTAGTCGCATATATGTTTATCATTTGCAAGAACAACTTTCACTGCTTGCTTGTTATTAAATTTTATAAACTGTCACATATACTTCCATACTCATATAATGTACACAAAAAAATCTCTAATTTTATATATGGAAAGTTACAGAAATCTGTATCCTTATTAAAAATTGGATCTGTATACTGTGCCATAAAAGATGTAAATCTACAAAACTAATTTTTGTAAAGCTACAGAAATATGTAGCTTTAGAAAAAAAAAATTACGAAAACAGTAATCTTACAAAAATTTTATCTGTAACCCGAGTTGCAGTTACATAAAACGCTCTAAGTATCCTAGTTTCCGAAAAAAAAAACTTTTTATACCCTTACCGATTCTTTTATTTACACTTCAAACATTTATCTGTTACATGAATGTTTGTTGTTGACGATATATATAAGTTCAAAGAATCACAGTTTGCTTGATAAATATTAGCAATTTTGCAGATATTTTATTGCAGTGTACGTTCATACACACAACAATTTTCAATACTTCAATGTATAATACGTTTTTCCTCTACAGCAACCATACTCAACTTCTTTTTCTAGCGAGCCGCAACACATGTATAAAATAGTTTAAAATTTTTTTTTCAATAGTAGGATAACATATGTAGTATAAGAAAATTTAGATTATCTGTTACTTGAACATTTCTCGTTAAAGAAATGTCATCAAAAAGTTTTAATACCATTCTTTCATAATAATAAACTTCTAAATGGATTTCTATTGCAAATGCTGTAAAAATGTACGGAAAAATTTATTGTTTGGAAATAGCGGTGTAACGAATTTTTGGTGCCAATTTTTTTAGTGACAAACTTTAAGCGTTAAAAAGCAGTTTTAGAAATATAATAAATATAACACTAATAACATAATACTGCGGAATTTCTACATTCTAAAGAAAACAATTTAGGAAGTTTTAAGAGGTGTGTAGAAATATACACACTTCATTAGCTCAAATGAAGCTACAAAAACTTATAAAAAGAGTTTTTGAATAAGAAAAATAATATTTAAGATATTTTAATATAATTTTAAACTAATTATAAACAACAGGACAGGTTTTTTTATGAATATATATAAAACAGCAGCGAAGATTATTACTTTTTATGCACATCTTATTAATATTATAAATATGAATTATTGATATTTGTCTTGGGCCGCTTATAAAAGATTGTCGGGCCACATACGAACCCTGTGCCACAGATTGAGTATGCGTTTTCTAGAGAAAATAATAATGATTAGAAGGGAAACTTCCAAAATCATTATCAAATACCACATTTGTTTTTACATAGTGAAGATGCTTTTATCTCAAAAAACATGTCATTTTCCTAGGCAAATGAAAGCAATAAAGAACTCCGTCGTTTACAAAAAACTACAAACAGTAACAATAATGTATTTCGAAATGACAAATAAAATTTTTCTAAAAAAAATATTAAAAGGCGATGTGTCTTTATAATGACTTGCATTATCTGTTACAAAACAAAAGAAAATAGAAAATAAAATATGAACACACCCACTGGGTATTTTTTTAATATGTTTGTTTTACTGACTTTTTATTGATCTACTTTTCCATAACATTTTCTTGATGCTTTCTTTTTGGCTGATTTCCAAATGTTTGAAGATAAAAGAAAATATAGCTAATGAAGTGATCCGATATTAACTTATTTTTAAAAGAAAGAAGCCAGTTGTTGTCTGAATTTGAATTTTCTTTTGTTAAAATAGAATTTGGTAAAAAAAGATCTGAAACAACTGTTTTCACAATAGCTAATTTTTCTTCATTAAAATCAGTTCAGTTCATGCTTAAATGGTTTTTAAAATGCTAACAGATCTTACTGTTCTTTTAGAATAATTCTTTTGAAATATTAAAAAATCATGCATATATTCCATATAATGACTTTATTAAATATTATATATTCAAATTTTAAAGTGTTTTTCCACAAGGAAATGAACTGCAGCTGCTATGGATAGAAATATACTTGAACTTTCATTTTGTAGAAGAGTTTTTCTGGTATCTCTTGAAAACTCGTCGAATTCACATTAGTATTTTAGTCTTTTATATACTCCCGTGTACTGGAGTCCCGTAAAATTTACTACTGATTTGTTTAACCAATATAATCGGCTAAATTACATACATAAGAGTGAGAAAAAAAGGATAGGCATCACTTTATTCTGTAATGGGTGTTTTGTACGTCATTATTCAAAATTGTCTACAGCAATTTCAGTTTGTATATATTTATGCTTGTGTGACAGTCATGCCCATTTATTAGGTGTCTAAATGTATGTTTTTAAGTGCAAAAAATTGATTAAAACGTTTAATGAAGTTATCTGATTGCTATTTATTAAAGAAATTCAGTTCTAGAAATATTACAGGACACACTGTTACAGGCCGTAATCCGAAGTTTAAAAACTGTCCTTTTCTTACTGTAATACAGTGGAACCTGTCTAAAGTGACCATCTTTGGGACTAGCTAAAATGGTCTCTATATAGAGGTGGCCACCTTACGGAATGTCTTTCATTAAAACTTTTTACACATTAAAACATTTTGTGGTCTCATAAAATAAAATATACATAAGGAAAAATGCTCTATAATAAGTAATATACTGATTAATTATCAATTATAATGAATTACTGATTCAAAATTTACTGTTCAAAAGATAATTTACTTAAAACTCTTGTTACTTCTTTTGAATGCAGTTGAAATTCCGTAGGGATTTATTAAAGTAAGACATAACTACAAGGTGCACTGTAATTTATACACTGATGTCCAAAAGTTAAGCATAATTCGTAAAATGCTCAAAACATGGAGTAAATTATCTTAAAATTATTCAAAATTACTTGCGGAGATTAAATGGTTGAAGAACAAACATTGGTTTTATGTAAAACTTTTCTGTCGACTATGTCATGCGCGAAAAACCTGCGCATGTCGAAACTCTTATAAATCGGTTCACGCGGTATAGGTAGTTCAAACGAATTTCGTAGAACTGATGTGCCAATAAACATTCTTGCGATTAAACAGGATTAATGATGGCACAAAGACGCGAACTGGACATGTTTGCGAAAGGAAGAATCGTTGAAATGATGGAATCCGGACGATCACAAACCGAAGTGTTTCGAATTCTGAACGTGGACGAGCCTGTGATCTCAAGACTGTGGTAGAGGTTTTAAAGTACTGGAAATGTTACTCGAGGACCAATGCCCGGTCGACCAAGAGTCACAACCCTTCTTCAAGACAGATATTTGGCAATAAGTGCGCGACGTCAGAGGGGCAGTCGTACCAGAGAACTGGGTTCGGCGCTCACAGTCGCCACAGGAACTCGAATTTCGAGACAAACTGTTTACAGGAGATTCAATCATGCTAGTCTCAATGCCAGATGACCAGCAGTTTGCATTCCACTCACGTCTGTGCATAAACGCAATCGTTTGAGCTGGAGTTTGAAAAATAAACACTGGACTGAGGGAGATTGGACCAATGTGATATTCAATGACAAGTCCCTATTCAGTCTGAGTAGTGATTCTCGTCGGGTAACGATATGCAGAGAACGTGGGACACGTTTCGAACCAAGAAATATAATGGAAAGACATCATTTTCCTTCAGGTGAAGTAATGGTATGAGCAGGCATCATGTTGGAAGGCCGCACAGACCTCCATACTTTTGACATGAGGTCTGTGACTGGTAAAAGATACAGAGACGAAATTCTTTAGCCTTATGTTCGTTTTTTACGTGGTTCTGTCGGTCCTGACTTCATATTCATGGGTGATAATGCATAATCAAACGCGCCTTGTCACCGTGCGTTACTGGATAATGACTTTCTCTAAACGAAAAACATCCAGCGCATCTCGTGGCCTGCCAACTCCCCGGATTTAAATCCTATCGAGCATGTAGGAGATATGCTTAGGAGACAACTTGCAGTCCTTTCGCACCCACTACGCTACGTTCCAGAACTGAAAGGAGCTCTCGAAGAAGCTTGGAACTCTTCAAGCCTTAACTCTTCCATAGTCTCATAGCAGGTACTGTGCAGCGTGCTTGGCTGTCAGACGTGACCACATGCCTTATTAAACTGCAGCATCACTATATTATTTAATGTTTTCTTTCATTTTTCCTTTAAAATGTGAACCCTTACTATGCTCAGTTTTTTTTCAAACTACAAGTTTGGATAATAAAAGTAAATAGTATCGTTCTTTTAAATTTTTTCCTCACTTTATAACCGTTTTACACTCGCATACCGCGTTTCACGACATTCCGATTAACATTTCTTTCATTATTTACTTATTTACCAATTATGCTTAACTTTTGGACACCAATGTATGTATTTTTATTTCCATTGTAATTGTATAATGATAATGTTTCTGTGACTAGCAGTAATAAATGTTTCGCTAAATTACCCCAGGAAAGTGCAAATTTTAATACAATAAAGGACAAAGTAATAATTTTATGTATTAAGCAAATAGTCACTATAGGAGGAAAATTTCTGCACTTTTTTAATGGTTCAAAATAAAATTTAAGAAAATGACCATTTTAGGCCTTTAGTTTGAAAATTTTTGGCATGCAGAAAAATGGATGGTCACATTTTACAGGTTCAAATAACATTGAGAATGACTCGCTAACTGGTCACTTTTATACAGATAGACACATTAGGCAGGTGGTCACCTTACCGGACATTTCTCATGTTATTTTATATGAGCACGAGTAAAATTTTTCAAAAGTGGGCATTTTAGCCTGGTGGTCACTTTAGCAGGTTCCATAGTATTTATGTTTATATATTTTTAAAACTGCATTTACATATCATATATATATATATATATATACTACAGGTGAACAAACATTGATGAATAAAAGGATCAACAAAAGGATGAGAATGAGACTGGAAATCAACAAAATCAACAGCCAAAGAAGAAAAGACATATTTGCAAAAAGATTGCAATGTTGGGCTTCTCATGTTATGTTTGTGTATAACATGACAAACCATTGCAAAACATCGGACGCTTAAAAAAAACCTTCTTGAAAAAATAGCAACAGTAAAGGCTAATAGCGCAGCATCCAGAAGTGACTATGGCTGTTTTCTAACGAGACCGCTAAAAAAGAGAAATGCTGAAACTGAGTATCAAATCAATTCAATGAGAAATTTAATAGGTAAAGAAAGTACTGACAGTATAGTTTTTACAACATGGTTGGATTAATTTTACGATTTCTAATGTGGCAATACCTCTCATTAATGTGAGATTTCTTCAGCTAATTCTCTAACCAGTTACAGAAAGTACATATTATTTTTAGCATTGAAAAATTTGCGGAATATTTCTTCGCCGCTGAAACAACAAGAATTACAATTATTCTCAGGTGAGGATGGATTCCATATCGTTGCTGATATTGTGCTAAACAGGCCATCTGTATTTCTTCTCAAAATACCCATTTTTCCAAACTTCCATTATTCTAAGATTGTCATGCACACTATGGAAAAGTTTCCACGGGGAAATGATGCAAAGAAGATTAAATGAGTGCAAAGTATATGATATAAAAACAGCCGAATCAGTTATATATGAAACCTACTATGTCAGATCTCTTAAGGGTTTACTGGTTCTTAAAAGAGCTATAATGAAGACAAAATTGTCAATATATCCGAAAAGTGACATCAACACAAAAACATGAAATTACTTTCAATATGATCAGAAATGAAAAATAATTATTTCAAATAAGACTTAGAATACCAGCCTCATCTAGTTTATTGAAGTTTTACAGTTTAAAAGAATTTTTGTTTAATGATTTTCCGAATTCACTAGTGATTGTGCTATAAAGTCCAAAATGTAAAGGAACTAGGACACTTTGTTGGGTAGATTTCGAGTGAAATTCTGCCTATTGCAGTCGCTCCTATATTGGAATTTCTGAAGACTTTTTACAAATCTACTCCAATCATGACCCCTAGAACGCAAAACTATCACCAGTAAAAAAGTTTACATATCCCCTTTTATAGACACGATAACTTTTATAATTCTGATGAAATCTCCATACTGATACATAAAATCAATGGGCATAAAATCTCGGTCAAGTTAGTTAATGGGCAAAATCGAACCAAGAATGTCGAAATAGGAATGGGTTTTGTGAAAACAGAAAAAAAACCATTAACTTCTTAGTGAAAATATACATCGAATTGGTTTAACCTCTTCAGTCCTGGAGTAGCCATTTGGGTACATTAAAACAAAAGCCAAAATTACTCCCGAAATTTTTTTATAAATGCATGGATTTCTGCTAGCAGTATTCAGATACATCACAGTGTCTTATATTACCAATAAATCTGCTGTATGTTTAAAGATGGAGGAACCTTGTGACTTTGAAAATGGAACATTTCCAAGATGGATGACATAAACAATTTTCCAACGACTTCACGTCAAAGCATGTGAATAATACAAATTTTTGAGTGAATTAAAAACAATATATTGCATTTTTTATAAACTATAATGTTTCAAGAATAATTTGGAGTTGTTAATAAATGTTGTTCATATGTGCATGGATGTGAAAAACATCTTTAAATATGTTGTACCCATTTGGGTACAATGGGTCTTAACTATACATTTCCAGCTAAAGAAACTAATTTTCTGCGTAACTATTGTGTACACTTGGTTATTAAAATTTTTTTTAGGAACGAATAAATGATTTAATTTAGTCTTACAAAACAATTTAAATGGACTTTTTTCATTTTTTAAAATAATATGAAGTAATATACTGAATTTACTGCTGAAATATGTCATAATTTTTAATAACTTTAAAAATTTTTAACACGTTTTGAAAGGTTGTATAGTTGTACAAAAAAAAGTCTATAATAAATGATAGTTTATTAGAAGATTATTATTAAAAGGTATGTAGTATATGTATAGTGGTATGTGTAATATTATCTGTGGCTTCCAGTAATAATATGGTAAGGCACATTTTTAATATTTTGAGTAATTAACGTTTAAAGTTTTTAAATGTCTTTTTATCATTACTTTTATAAAATAGATTAGAAATTAATAATTTTCATTGCATTCAATTAGGATTTAAGAGCTTCTCTTTTTTTGCCAAAATAGTTACATAAAAATATTTTTTATTAATTGAGAACCAATTAAAAAAAATTTCAATTTTTAAAATTTATAGCCGCCCTATGACAGGAAGTATTCAATTTTTTTTTCAGTAATATGGCAGAATAAAGCACTCTTTTAAAGCTACATTTTCCCAAATTATCTCATTTTTTTCAAAAATGTGCCATACCTGGTTATTATGGAAGCCACAGATACATCAGGTACATAGATAGATGTATAGTAGCAAGATATGCATTACAATTATTACAAGATGTGTATAATATTTTTGCGCAATACATTGCTTTAGATAAAAAAAAATCATTTAAGGGCATTTCCATGCGAACTTGTTTGTCTGTTACATACTACGATTTATTAAATACCAGTATTTTAAAGCGAGAAAATACGACTTAGTTTATCGAAGATATATCGTCAATTGAATAAGGCGAAGCAAACTTTTTGAAAATAACGGTGGCCAACAAGCATTAGCGATTTTCAGTTGTGTAACAGACAAACAAGTTCGTATGGAAATGTCCTTAAGTTGTTTAAATTGATATAACTTATAAACAATAGTTTTATTTTTGTAAAACAAAATTGGTTTCATTTGTTTAAAAAATGACATTTTTACTCAATTGCGACCTGATGTACTCATATGGGTACATAAATTTTAACTATTTAAAAATTTTAAAAATAAAAAACTAATTTTATTTTCTTTTTTCTAAGCCTAAAAGCACCATAATTTGCTAATAAAAAAATTTTTCTATGCAGAAGATTTTTCTCAGGACTGAAGAGGTTAAAGCTTATATTAATTCTGAAAAATGGGCGAAAAGTTTTGTGCATGACAGATTTTATGACAAGTTTAAAAATAGACTCAAGAGGCATAAAAAATAAGGTTTTGATCAGAAAAAAAAATTCATAACTTCGTCAATTCTCAAGATATCAAATCCTATTACCTTTTTTATAAATGTTCTTTATATTATCTAAATTTTTTACATTGACAATTTTTTTATAGGACCAATCCTTATAGTAAAAATAAATTAAACAAAAATAGGAGTTTAAGAAAAAATCTCAAATCCAAACTGCTTATATTCTGACTCATTTTAAGTTCATTTTTGATTTTAGGCATAGCCAAATGACAGGTTCTCTTATTTGAAAACTATATAATGTAACCTATTGCCCATTTTTTTTAGAAAAGCAGAATATATTTCAAAAGCGATCGTGATTGAAAATTTGAGGAAGTAATCAAGTAAAAAAATCCTTATTTTTCTAACTCATTTTTTAATTAATTTTTGATTTTATATGCATCAAAATGACAGGTTCTCTTATTTTTAGACTATATAATGTGTATTGGCCAGCTTTTTGATAAAGGCAGAATATAGTTCAAGAAATACTTTGAAAATTGGCATTTTGAACAGAATTTCCGAAAGCGATCGTGATTGAAAAATCGTGGAAGTATTCAAATAACAAACTGCTTATTTTTAATTCATATTTAAATTCATTTTTCAATTTAAACGTATCCAAATGACAAGTTCTCTTATTTGTGAACTGTATAATGTGACGTATTGGCCAGTTTTTTGATAAAGGCAGACTGTATTTCATAAAATGCTTTCAAAATGGGCATTTTGAACTGAATTTCCCGAAGAGAATTTTTGGATTAATGCAGAATACATGTTAAAAAAAATGCTATCAAATTTTTATTTTGAATAGAATTTACCAAAACAAACGTGACTGAAGAATTGAGGATTTATTCAAATAACAAATTGCCTATTTTCTGACTGATATTTAAATTCAATTTTGCTCTCAAACGCATTCAATTGACAGTTTTTATAATTTAGGATCTTACAATCTGCCATATTGGTCAATTTTTTCAAAAACTCAGAATATGTTTCAGAAAATGCTGTCAAAATGGGCAACTGAATTTCGCGTAAGATAATTCTTATAAAACAAGCTCTTACAGAAAAAGGAAATTAAAATTTCTTCAAAAGACATGAAATAAAAATTATTAAACTTTGTAAATCTCTTATTGTATTTTATTTATTTGTTGTTGAAATGAGCGCTTCGAAATATACCTCCGCCTATAGGCCAAGCCTTTTAGACCAATGATTTTTTTTTACAAGGTAAACTTCTTGAAGATTCTTTTAGCAATTGACATTCATTGTTTTGGATTTTCATAAAGTAGGACTTAATAAATCTGAATCTGTCAAAAAAATTGCAAGTTGCAATTGATAATATTTTCAAATATTAATTCCATATAATTCATAATTTATATCATAAGATTATAAAAATTGCAAATTCAGTGTATTTATTAATGCATGGAAATTTTTCCAGAGAGAGAAAATTCGCCTTGAATACAATATTTCAAATTATTTTAATTGCTTATAGGCGTTAATGCCAACATAGTGAAAAAGATTCCATGCCGGGAGTCGAACCCGGGCCATCAGTATAGCGCACAGACGTTCTACCGACTAAACCACATGGAACGACAAGTGAGATAGTGAGAAGGTTTCAGGCTGGTTGTCGTTCCATGTGGTTTAGTCGGTAGAACGTCAGTGCGCTATACTGATGGCCCGGGTTCGACTCCCGGCATGGAATCTTTTTCACTATGTTGGCATTAACGCCTATAAGCAATTAAAATAATTTGAAATATCAGTGTATTTATGTTTGGTTATTTTAGTATTATTGCCACATTAAAAATAGCACATTATGAGTATAATTTTAGGAGATATTATTAAAGTCATAAAAATGTAATTTATTAGAAACATTAAATTTTCTATTTTATTAATTCAAAAAGTTTTAATTGAAATGACTTGAAATTGCTGTCTAAGCATAGTTCTAACCGAAGATTCGAAATATCTTGTTAAAATTGGGTATTGCTATTGAAAAAATAAAGTTCGGGTCCTTACTTTCGGGTAGTTTACTTTATCTTTCCACAACTATCGACATATATACCTGCACATATTTCGTTTGCAAAAGAAATTACACATTCAAAAGCTATACTTTATTTTTAAAATTACTGGTAACTTAAAATATATTTCTATCATCAGCGTTTTATATGATAACCGTCATAAAAATTGCTTTTGAATCACTCGCTATATCATTGCGATTTAATGAAATATACTGATACGAACGGCACTCGTCAAACACATAATGTACATATAGTGTGACCCTCCAAAATCTGCTGTTCCATTCGATAGTGTTCTCTATGCCAATAATTATGATTTATATGGTCCATAGAGATCGTTCAATAGCTGGGGTTATTACTATGAAGCAGAGCTCCAGCACGTCAAATAGAAGCATTTCACAGTCTGTTATATAGTAAAATAATATTCAGATATATATTCAATTTATAAATTTTAGTACACAAGGCAATATTATATTTGAATCTACATTTTACAGACTACCTGCAATTTAATTAAATGATATAAAATGGAATTAAAATGTCTTTGTATTTGATAAATTTTAAATGCTAATATATCAAACAATGATTAAGTAATGAGTGAGAGAATTCCCATCAATTCTTTCATGAGAGTACTCTACTGGACGATTGAGTTTTCAGAATTAGCGTTCAATCAGAGTGCCATGGATCTTAACGTGCATGAATGAAGACTTATGCTGTCATTTTTCTAAGTTTCGCAGGATACAGTATATATCTCCGAAAGTCTGATTGTTATTCTTAATTTTGAAATGTCGTATTAAATAGATAATTGTGGTTGTGTTGAAGATAGATGCAAGGTAGAAGTAAAAGGATTTAGTAAATTTAGAACATATCTCGCTTTCTGTTTAATTAGTTCTCTTGTGAAATTCAAGACACCTGTTAACTTCAAGTGAAGTTTTAGAATAGTATCTTTGATAGTCAATGCCTTGGACTTTTCTACAATTTATATTTCAAATAAAGAGTTCATCGGAATCCCTGAGATACACATTATAGTGATATTATCCTGATGAAGTGAATTTCCTAATTTTTTACAAAACGACAGTGACTTTATTTAGAGCCAAGCTAGAGGAGTAGTTACATTTAATAAAGTTTTGAAAAGAATCCACCTCACTTTCAGTTTTTATTAACGCATTACCTGCTGGCGTTACGTTTACGCAATAGTAAAACTAAATGTGCATGTTTAAATTTCCTATCAATCTACAACTATTTTTGAACTAAACACTTAATACATGTGCTGTTTTACTTAATAAAATATTTCTTGTGTGTGACACTGCTTCAGAAAAGGCTTGCGAGTTAATTTCGGTTCTTTGGAGCATTAGGTTATTTGATGGCATATGGTGTCACACTATGTTTTCGATCTAAGTCATTTTTTTATGTTGTAAGTGATAAACAACCCATAGCTCGTTACAGCCAATAGAAATCTAGTTACAACCAATACTTTAATTCTGCTATTCAGTTGAAATATCGTTTTACTCAATCTTCCTGATCGGAAAGATTTTTTTAATTGTTTTCCAAGTTGCAAAATAATAGTAAATATCACGTTTAGATTGATTTTAACTAAGCAAAATTTACAAAACTGATTTAACTCCAACTTTCAGCTTCTAAACTTCTTCAACTTGTTAAGGCGAGAACTGCAGAGATTAACGCATTTTGATATAACTCATACAATGATAGCTACACTTTATATTCATAAAAAGTCCCGATGATGTTGAGAATTTATCATATTTAAATAAATATTTGCTTAAAATCTCATTTTTTGCATAAACGTTTGAGACATCACATAAAATGATTTATTGTAATTCCTGATCTTCATAATGATGATTTTTTTCCAAACTTTAGATTTATATTTAAGATCATAGTATTCACCCTCAGTGAAAATTTGAAAACATACCGTTGTACAATTTTATTTTTATAAAAACGTTTACGCTGTAATTAAACTTTTGAACCGCACTGCATATATTAGCTCAACATAAAGACATGTTTTATCATCAACTGCACTTAACATACACATAATGCACGCATTCTAAGGTCTCCTAAATATGTTGTTGTATAGTATCCTCTACGTCAATAAATATGATTCATAGTGTTCATAGAGATAGTTCTCTCTGTAGTATAATCACCTTGCAATAGAAGTTAAATGAAACTCTGTGATGTATTATGCAGGCCATTCGCAGTGTATTTTATAGGAAAATGTTAGATAATGGTTTTCTAATTAGCCTCAAAATGCTTTGAAAGAAAAATATTAAAGACAATATATTTTTTACATAAATTTCGCAGATTAGGATTAAAGAATATGAAGCAAAATTAAAAAATTTGTATTTAAAAATATTTTAATCAAGCCATTACAAATATAGTTCTAATATTTGAACGGCAATAACATATAATTATCTCTGTGTTGTCTTATAAGAACTTTGATCATTTTTCATTTTAAAAGTTTTATTTAAAAATAAACAACCATTGATTTAAGTACATTATTTCCATTTTATGACCTTCAAAAATTAATTTTTCTAAACAGTCAGATCTCGCAATGACAAGCGACAACATAATGACCAGTCTGAAAATAGTTTGCCTGAAATTTTCACAAGTAAATATTCATGAATAAAAAATACTTAATGAAATAAATGTTGCTATCCAACGTACATTTTATTCATAAAATAAAAGAAGATTTAATATAAATGCATGAATAAAAAAAATCTTAACGTTTCGGATTGCTCTGTAAAAACCTCTTCAGGGGGAATTTTTTTCTAAAATGCAAATCGGCAGGAAAAATATAGGTATTTTAATCATTTTTTTCAAAAAATTAGTATATGTTTTTTATTTAATAAATAACACAAATACATCTTTATTTATTATGTGCTTTTATTAAAACGAACCAAAAAAGTAATAATTCATTTAATTATTAATTTTAATAGTTAAGAGAGGGTAAAAGTTGAATAAAAAATGCACGAAATCTACATTTTTACATTTCTCTCTAACGGTGAAGAATATTGAAAGTCATTACTTTCTTTTCACAAATTCATCTATTTATAATCAGTTTTGAATTGATAATTTTGATTTATTCATATGAAAAGACATTCATAAAACTGCTAGACACATATTTTATGCAAAAATAATGCATGTCATTGAATTCTTATTCACTCAATCAAAAATGCAGTCCATAAAATAAAATTTCCAAAGCTCTAAATAGATTTCAAACTGGAAATTTTATATTATTTCAATTCATCTTTAAAAGTTAAGCTTAAATGGCCATTTCAGCTTTAGGGTTTTAGGGGGGCATACTGAACACGTAATTGTGATATAATATTTGGCTTTTTTAAGCATTTATTATTTACGAATATCAAACCTGAATGTCGATCAGTTTAAGAATTATGAAGATACAAGACGCGTATCTTATAATGTTAAATTCATTTGTAACAATTTTGCTATGCACTTATTTATTATCATTATTAACACTTTTCAACAAAGTTGAAAAGTATTTATATGTATGTATGTAAGTGTTTAAATAAGTTTCTATTATGATTAGTTTATTTACAGGAATAGTCAAAAGTTTTCCGATACAGAACGGCCTACGGGGAAAAAATCGTTTCAAATGAATTTTAAAGGTGTTACACCTTATTAAACATACTCAAATTTGAATGGATTCACAAAGTGACTAAAATATGCATTCTGCAAAATATGCAATGAAAATAATGGTTACTTTTCATTTACAAGGCCATTAGAAAGAATTCCATTGCACAATAATAAAGGGAGGAATTGTTTGTGACATATTTTAATTATGTTAAGCGATTTCAAGTATCATAAAATTGATATACGCCCTTGAAACTTAACATTTAACGGGTAATAGGAAGTGCATAGCATTTATAAGGACAAAAAATATTTCAAATCTTACATTCTTATCCGAAGTACTGTATATTATCGATGATAGCTGATGGATGAAATAAATTAAAACTTTTCTTGATTTCAAAGTTGTTTTTTAGTTTTTAAAATGGCATATATTTATTTGTATATAAAATAAAGGCTTGGTTTTACAGTAACTGCGTGTTCCTATTCCTCTCTCATCATTTTCACCAGTTTTTATTAACCCTATTAAAGTTTGGATCGGAATAAATAAAGATTATAACATTTGTTTAATACACCATTAAAAAATTTAAATTATATATATATATATAAACAGTAAAAATGTTTAGTTTTTGCTTAAAAAGTGCAGAACAAAACAAAACAGAAGTTTCTAGAAGAAAAATAAACAAATAAAAAATAAATTCTTGCTTTTTTTAATTTAACGTTAAAGTTGAAAAGTGTTCCGATTCACCCCATTTTACGGTATGTATATATTTTTCATATGTGTTTGAAAATTTTGATCGAGGTACATTGGAATAAAAAGATAACTTATTATTAATTTACTGAACCAGTTTTATGTAGATTTTGATAATGTTAGCATGACTGATGGCGAATATAACTCACCGAAATTTCATTCATTATGTTCTTCACATACTAAAAAAAAGTTCTGTGATAGATTATTGTTTGTTATTTTAGTTGGATATGGTCTATTTCTTTTCAAATAAAAGGCTTCAATGAATATAGAAGATATAATTCAAAAATAAAAGTAAAATAATATCTAAATGATAAATGTGCTTCAGGTTTTAATTTTAAAATCAATATTTCACATAGAATGAAAGAAGAATCAAAGTGGAAGTATAGACATTTTTATGATTTTTTTTAAGTAATATATTTTTTAAAATGCACATATATCATGAGTATCTATAAATGATGTCAAACTTTTTTTCAATATCTTTGACCACCTTCAAAGTCTTAATTTAGTCTCAAAGCTTCACACTGCACCATGACCTCAAATTCTTTGTCACATGTCATTCAGTACTTTATAAACATATACTTGCAGTTCAGAAACAAATCACAATGTTATAGAAAAAATTTAAAATTTTATTTTTTAATTTTAACTATGTCTTTCAACGACCTTTGTAAGTGATTTATCACATCATCATTGAAAAACAAAAAAGCTCAATGATAATCAAGTAATTTTTATGTTTTAAAAATGGAATGTTTTAAAATCTTTATATATAAAGATTAATTTATTTCAAATGTTTCTCTTTCTTTAAATTTTCTAAATTACAAAAAGTCACATTTCTAAATAAGAAAAGCAAAAGAGCTACTAAATTTTCCTTTTAATCTAGATTTTATCTTATCTATATTCTTTTATAAAACGTTTAGTATATTTGTAACTCATTTTATGTGTTTGAAATTGTTTATCAAAATATATTGAAATGAAACAGTAATAACTTATTATTTTCTTTATGAAACAACTTTATATAGATTTAGACCATATCAATATGACTGATGGTGAGTATAGTTCACAAAAATTTCGTTCATGATGTTCTTCACATACTAAAACATTAAAGTTCTGTGATAGATTATTGTGCCTTATTTTAGTTTTAAGCATTCTATCTGTTTTCGAATAACAGACGTCATTGAATACAGAACATATAACCCAAAAAGGAAACTCACGTACTTAATTTTAAATTTAACGTGGATTTTCTCTAATCTAGTATGTTCTTTTTTAGAACGTAGAGTGCATTTGTAATTCTTATATGTGTTTGAAATTTTTTTCTTATATGTGTTTGAAAATTTTATCAAGATGCATTGAAATGAAAAGGTAATAACTTATTTGCTTATTGAAGTAGCTTTATATAGATTTACACCATGTCATTATGACTGATGGAAAGTATAATTCATAACAATTTTGTTCTTGATGTCCTTCACATACTAAAAAATGAAATTTCTGTGATAGATTAATTTTTATTTTTGTTGGAGGCAGTCTATTTGTTTTCAAATAAAAGGCGTCCATGAATACAGAACATATAATTCAAAAGTGAAACTTAAGTTTAAATTTATTCGGGACTTTATTTTATCTATATTCTTTTAAAAGCATTTAGTGTATTTGTAATTATTACATGTGTTTGAAAATCTTTAGTAAAATACATTGAAATGAAACGGTAATGAATTATTATTTCTTTTATGAAGTAACTTTATATTTATTTAGACCATGCCAGTATGATGGTGAGTATAATTCACAGAAATTTAATTTGATGTTATTCACATACTGAAAAATGAAAGTTTTGTGATAGAATAGTGTTTCTTATATTAATTGGAGTCAGTTTATTTCTTTTCAAATAACAGGCGTCAATGAACACAGAAGATATAAATCAAAAATGAAACTTAAGTACTTAATTTTTAATTTAACTTGGATTTTATCTTATCTATATTCTTTTATAAAACGTAGAGTGTATTTGTAATTTTTATATGCGTTTGAAAATTTTGATCAAGATACATTGAAATGAAAAGGCAGTAACTTATTTGCTTACTGAAACGGCTTTATATAGATTTAGAACACGTCAATATGACTAATATCGAGCATAATTCACAAAAATTTCTTTCGCAATTTTAAATTTAAACTTGATTTTATTTTATCTATATTATTTTATAAAACGTTTAGTATATCTGTAATACATATAAAAATTTTTGTTAAAAAAATTATCAAGAAAAATTATCATGTGTTAAAAAATATTATCAAGATACATTGAAATGAAAAGGTAATAACTTATTAGCTTACTCAAGCAGCTTTATATAGATTTAGACCTTGTCTTTATATAGACTGATGGCGAGTATAATTCATAACAATTTCATTCATGATGTACTTCACATTCTGAAAAATGAAAGTAATGTGATAGATTCGTGTTTCTTAGTTTAGTTGGAGGCAGTCCATTTCTTTTCAAATAACAAGCGTCAATGAATACAGAAGCTATAATTCAAAATGAAACTTAAGTACTTAATTTTGAATTTAACCTGGATGTTATCTTATCTATAATTTTTTATAAAACGTAGAGTACATTTAGAATTCTTATACGCGTTAGAAAATGTTGATCAAGATTCATTGAAATAAAAAGGTAATAACTTATTAGCTTACTGGAGGAGCTTTATGTAGATTTAGACCACGATTCAATATGATAATTGACGAATATAATTCACAAAAAGTTCGTCCATGATGTTCTTCACATACTGAAAAATGAAATTTCTGTGGTTGATTATTGTTTCGTATTTTAGTTGGAGGCAGTCTATTTCTTTTCATATAAAAGGCGTCCATGAATACGGAACATAAGATTCAAAAATGAAACTTAAGTAACACCAAAATGATAAATGTGCTCCAAGCAATAATTTTAAAAAGTAATGTCTCACTTAGAAATAAAAAAGAATCGAAGTGGAACTAAAATAAAATTTATAATTTAAAAAAAAGTAACAAATTTTCAAATGATGTACGTAAAGAAATATCAGTTAACGATGTCACACTTTTTTACAATATTTTGACCCCCACTAAACCCTTTGTCATAAAATTTCACACTTCACAATGTTCCCATTCCCTTTGCAACATCTCACACTGTATTTTATAAACATATATTTGCACAGGTCAGCATACATTTCAGATTCAGATGCAAAACACAATCTTATAGATCATATTTAAAATTTTATTTTTAAACTTGAACTATGTGCTTTAATAGCATTTGTGAGCATGACAATAAAAATGATTTTGTATTTATTTAGAATAAAATAATATTAAGTGTAATAATAGAACAAACACGATTAATATTCTAATGGTGATAAAATGTCTATATTATAAAGGCCAAACGTATCTGTGCGTAACGCATACGTCATTTTTCGAATGGCAATACTTTCTGATAAAATTTCACTTTTGCAATTTTCATTACTGCAATTTTTTTAACTCCTAGATATCACACATTTTCAATCTTTACACCGTTGTGTAGGGAAAAATATGTACTTTTAAATGCAATTTGTTCGAAAACTGTATCTTAATTTGTTTTTAAGATATTAATTATTTTTGTAGTTTTTAATTTAATTTTTCTGGAGGTGGCAACTTGAGTACTCCTTTTCTGTAAAGGAAAAATAGCCATAAAGTAAAAAGAAGAAATAGAAAGGACTTATGACGGCTGGGAGTGGTGCAAAAAATGTAACTCTGAAATCTGCTACATTAAGCCCAAACACAACCACGTGTTTTCGCTAAAAAGAAGGAAACTTTCAATGACAAGTCTGTGGAAACTTTTAGTACTATAGTTTTTAGTTTATAATAAAATAAAAGGCTACTTTATAATGCTTAACTTTAAACATATCATTTTTATTTAGAGAAAATACGCATGGCTGATGTCAAAGGATTTAGTACCTGTTCAGTGTGATTCTTTTTTTTCCTCCGAGTTGATTTTTTTTCGCCGAGATAGCAAGCAAACAAAGACGATCTTGGCAATAATTCCAGGTTTAAAGTAATGTCCGGTTCCCCAAATTTTTGTCCAATTGTTTAAGACATTCAATTGTAATTATATTAAAATAACATTATTCGCTCAATGTAATTTTTTATAAATTTCACTTAAGCTTGCTAGAGCAGACGATTTTTTTAGTTCTTTTTTGTTACCTGTCATGTTAACAGAATGAAATTGCAAAACAAAATTATTTAATTTTTCTTTCTTCTTGGAAGAATTATATTTTTTTTCAATTGTAATTATATTAAAATAACATTATTCGCTCAATGTAATTTTTTATAAATTTCACTTAAGCTTGCTAGAGCAGACGATTTTTTTAGTTCTTTTTTGTTACCTGTCATGTTAACAGAATGAAATTGCAAAACAAAATTATTTAATTTTTCTTTCTTCTTGGAAGAATTATATTTTTTATGTTATTTATTTTTACTTTATTTTTGGAACCATTTTTATTTTCCAGATATATTTTCAGAAAAGAATTAAATTACATTTTCACATAAAAAATTGATCTTAAATAGAAAAAGTACGATGTAAAAGATAAAATGAGAGTTTAATAATCGCCAATATCCAGTGTTTAAAATGTAATTGAAAATTTGGTTTGTCATGATTTGTAAAAATCAAGGTTTGCGTATTTCACGGAAAATATGGCATCTTCTTTCACGTTGAAGTGACGGAGTGCAATGTTTATTCTTTTAATTTGTGTTGTGTATTTTAATTTATAAAACGAATTTAAAATTTGTCATAGAGTTAACTTTGAAGCTAACTTTCTTCACTTTTAACATTTTAGCATGCGCGTAAGATTTTTCGGTACTACTTGGTTACCTGTCGATCAAAAAGACTGTCTCCAATTTATAATATTGAGTACCAAAAATGGATGATTTGTGATTGTCATATTGAATGATATTAAACACGATACACATGTTTAAAACGTCATCAAAAGGTGTTTAATACCATTTTTTATTATTATTTTTATTCGTGTTTTACTAATTTATTTGTTTTTCCGTTATTAAAAATAAAAATTATGTCAACATATATAACTTGGCTATTAGTTTGGCGATTATAAAATAATTGCCAAACTATTAATAATTGCCAAGCGACCAAACTAATTTGGCGAAAATGGTCTATGGGACAATCAAGTAGTACCGATTTTCCATATGCGCAAAACTTATATTGTAACAAAAAAATGTGTCCGTGTGTAGCACTGACATTATTTTGCGAATGACAACATTTCAGGCTAAATGACTTCTTGCAATTTTTGTAACTGCAATTTTATAAACTTCAAAACGTCGCACATTTTCAATTTTTATTTCATCATATAGGAAAACAAAGCTACTTCTAAATGCAATTTGATTGAAAACTGTATCTTATTTGACTCATTTATTGCGAAATTATATTTTTCAAGCGTTTTATTTTTATCCTTATCACACATTTTCATTAAGAAGTAATAATGATACACAATTTACTCATAAATCTATGAATAATTTTCCTGATAATTTTCCATATAAAATTAAAATTGGTCAAGTAATAAAGTAAAAGAATGTTTAAAAACGCAGATTAAATTATTAAAAATTACAAATTCAACATGTAATTAAACCTCTTAAAATTTTACGCTGCCAAATAAGAAAAAAATTTGAAAATATTTTGAATTTGTTTGAAAACTGTATTTTAATTTACTGATTGGCTGTGGTTTAAAAAACTCAGGTGCGAGTTATTTTTAAATTTATCTCTACCGAGGGAAACTCGATTACGATAGATTAATTTGGTGAAAAAATATAAAGAGAAATGTATAGAAAAAGAAACAGTATAAAATATCGAAAAATATAAAAATATATTAGAAAAATATAAAGAGTTTGGTATTTGTTTCCGGCTAATATACTATAGCAAAATTAAAATTTCCTTTATAAATAATAAAATAAAATAAATAAATACAAATTTAACAGACACATAATTGAGTTATGTGCTCGAAGCACTGGATTGTCCAGAAACAAAATTGCTGCCGTAACGAAATCTTTGGCTAATAACTTCCGGCATGCGTCTAATAGGGAAATGTGACTTTTGAAAAAAATCATTGCTTTATTTGATTCCATAATTAATATTTTTCATTTAACCCTCTAACCTAACCATGTTTTTCCTATTTTGTAATATTTTAACTCAAAGATTAATTTAATATAATATTGAGATTAATGTTAAATTAAGATAAAAATATATGTAAAATTATCAAATACAAATCTTCATACCAATTCTTTTCACAGTTATTATTTTATGAATAAAACATGAATGAAAAAATCCGCAAGATACTTAAGCTTTTGAAGGAAAAAAGCACTTCGATTCTTAGAATGCTGAAATGATTGATTGACACCAGAATTTAAAAACAAATTTGTTTCAAAATATTTAAAAGCGTTTCTTCACGTATTTGACAAAAATAAAATTGCCATTTCAAATTACTGGCGTCAGGGTGGCGTTTTTCAATTAAAGTTAAGTGGGGTATATTTTATCCTGTCAAAAATATGAATGTAAAAGAATGCCAAGTTCGTTAAAGGTTTCGCTAATAAAAGAAGTGCGATCTAACTGCAAACCAAGTTCTTTCGGAGCTCTTTAAATCATAACTCTTGTCATGCATAATATTATTCAATCGCTTAAAATGATTTGTTATGCTACTTGCTATTTAATAGAGCGACTTAGCAAGTTTTCTCTTATTCAATTTTTTCTATTTAGTTGATCAGAAATTAAAGTTGATCCCTTCCTAAACTTATCAGCACCTTAACTTCAATATACTTATTCGAACACTCGATTGACTAGATCTTTGCCAATCAGATTCTAGATTAAATTATACTCCGACTCAAAGATTAAAGTTTGTAGCTGAAAACTTGCCAAGTCGCTCTATTGAATAACAAGTAACATAACAAATCATTTTAAGAAATTTATTAATATTATGCATGACAGGAGTTATGATTTAAAGAGCTCCAAAAGAACTTGGTTTGCAGTTAGATCGCACTTCTTTTATTAGCGAAACCTTTAACGAACTTGGCATTGTTTCAAATTCATGTTTTTGACAGGATATCATTATATTTTGTGAAATAAGTAGGTATTTGTTTCCTTTTTGAAATAAATTAGTTAAATTAGTTAAATTACTTTATTTAATATTAATTAATCTTTCAGTTTTTCCTGCATTTATTCTCTGTTTTTTTCAGTCAAATTTAAAAATTTAACATTAAGACTGTTTATGCGTATGTTCCTTTAAATTCCACTAATAAGGATATTTCTTTTACGTGATTGGGTACTACTTGATTATTTCGTCGACCAAAAACGTTTGTATCCAACTTGGCGAAATATCGCTATATTGACGACAAAAATTACGTACCAAAAGTCATGCTAATATGGCGCTATTTCTGGTATTTTACCAAATTCCCATAGATTCCTATTGTAATCTAGTAATTTATCCAATAATTTTATAAGAGCAAGGACTGTCGTCATCATTTTGGCATCTGTTTTTTCTTTAAATCGGTTCGCAAACTGCCCAAGATTGCTTCAATATTGCTATTTAGAAAGTTTTTAAAAAGCTTTTCGCGCATTTTTAACCCTTTTAAAATTTGTATTTGTTAACAAATGTTCTTAGTGATCATTTATATCTTATTATTAATGAACATGCCAAATTTTATGTTTTTAGGCCCTTAACATACAGACATCGCATTTTAGAACGCTTTTTCCTCTTTTATACCCTTTGGATTAGTGGAATGGACATAAAATATAGCCTATATTGGAGCAAGGACTATCACCATCATTTTGATACCATTACTTTTAAGACAGGTTTGTTGTTTGCTGAAATTGCTTAAAAATCCCTATTTAGAACATTTTTAGAACGCTTTTCGCACATTTTCACCCCTTTTGAATTCCGTATTTTTTATCAAATGCCCTTAGAGATCATTTATATCTTATAAATAATTAACATGCCAAATCTTATAGTTCTAAGTCCTTCAGTAACACAAAAGTTGCATTTTTAGAATGTTTTTTGCTTCTTCACCCTGTTTTGGTTAATGGTATACGCATAAAATATAGCCTATGTTTGAACCGGAGCGAATACCATCATTTTGGTATCATTAAGTTTGAAATCGGCTCGGTGGTTTTAGAGATTAGCCCCGATACTCGCCAAAAGTGTCGCCAACTTGGCACTATTTCTGATATTTCGCGAAATTCTCGTAAACTCTAAAATGCCAAATTTTATGTTTCCAGTCCAGTCCCTTAATGTACAGACATCGCATTTTTAGAATGTTTTTTGCTCTTTTACCTCCTTTGGGTTAGTGTAATCGACATAAGATATATCCTATGTTGGAGCAAAGACTGTCATCATCATTTTGATGTCATTACTTTTAAGATCGGTTTGTTGTTTGCTGAGATTGTTTTAAAATTGGTATTTCGAAATTTTTTAGAACGCTCTTCGCGGATTTTCACCCATTTAAATCGGATATTTTTTTGCAAATGTCATTAGTTATCATTTATATCTTACAAATAATTAACATGCCAAATTTTGTGCTTCTAGACCCTTCAGTAAAACAAAAATCACATTTTTAGAATGTTTTTCGCCTCTGAATCCTCTTTTGGTTAGTGGCACAGACATAAGATATAGTCTATGTTTGAACCGGGGCGAATACAATCATTTTGGTACCATTACTTTTGAAATCGGTTCGGTAGTTTCAGAGATTAGCCCTGATACTCGCCAAAAGTGACGCCAACTTGGCACTATTTCTAGTATTTTGTGAAATTCTCATAAACTTCCATTGTAATCCAATAATTTATCCTCTAACCAACCATTAATGTTTAATTAATGGTGATTTATGATTTTTTCCTATTTATAGATTTAATAACCTACCTCCACACCAAATTTCAACTTCCTAAGTCATCTGGAAGTAGTCAAAAATTTCTATGAGTGAGTCAGTGAGTCAGTGGTAAAAACAGTGGTTTTCAGACATCAATTTCTCGTGAACGGTAAAAGATTTTTAAAATTTTTTTTAGGATTCTAAAATTAGAAGATGGTCTTACACGACACAAAAAATTGCAAGTGTGTCAAATAGAATTTCAATATAATCAAATAGAATTTAAGTTATTGAGGGGTCAAAAGTGGCTCGAAATGGTTCGGGTAATATAACCCACGGCCGGTGTGTCGCCTTTTACTTTGTGAATTTGGCTGACACACTGCCGTGTGTCTAGATCTCACCCCCTTCAAGGGGTTAAAGGGTTAAAAATGCTTTTTTGGAGTTAGCAATCTAAAACGCATATTACAGTAAAAAATTCATTAAAGTTTTCATTTAAAAAAAATGCTTTTTATATTTGCTATGTAACCCGAGAAGCTCGGGTTCGATCTACTAGCTAATATAAAAGAGCATTTGAAAAGAGTACATAGAATTGCGGAATTCGAAATGGATTTTCATATATTTTGCTTACAACCTTATCTTTACTTTATGAGTACAAAATATTTTAATTTCAAAATATAATCTGTTAACTTTTAATGTTTTTACTTTATCAAAACTGTGTGACGTCATGTTTATTCCTACTCCCTCCCATCAATTTGTGACAAACTGTCATAATTTTACGAAACGCTTCCCTCCTCTCCTGAACGTGGTAGCATTTGTGGACTGCATATACGTGTATGTACTATAGTAATTAATGTAATATATTATTACACGCAATCTTTAAATAAAGATTCGCGCATTCTTATACAAACTTCACAGTTATTTTTTACTTCAATGTGTATCCTATTTATATAAGATTAATTAAACTCTTTCATCCCTTTTCTGACATTCGACACTATATAAATCCGTTAAATTTACGGCACTTACTGCTAGCAGCAACGTTGCCAGCAGTTTTTGCCGTAAAAAATGAAGTAAAATTAGATGTAATAAAAAATATACATCTCATTTTACTGCAATTTTTACGGCAAAAACTGCTGGCAACATTGCTGCAAGCAGTTTTTGCCATAAAAATTGCAGTAAAATTAGATATAATAGAAAAAACATCTAATTCTAGTACAATAATTACGGTAAAAACTGCTGGCAACATTGCTACCAGTAGTTTTTGCCGTAAATTTAATGCTGCCGTAAATTTATAGTGTAAGTTACTTAACGAAATTCAAATTGTTGAATATAGAAGACAAAAGGAATACACAATACAAAATTTTAACATTTATCTGTGTTATATGTTCAACATTTTCCCTTGTGATTGTCCGTATGTTTGAAAATATATCCAGAATTATTGACGTGAAAAATAAACAACGTACTATTTACTTATTGATTCTGCATTATACAGATTTTTTTCTGCCCTACTGCAAATGAGCTTGAATATTCATAGGAATTTCTTTCATGATGTTCTTCATGAACAAAGCAGTGAAAACGATACTGTCATTTCTTATGTATATTTTTATAAAAATGTTTGATTAAAACTTGTATTTTATTTTGATTAAATCGACTGTTTTTTTTAAATACATCAAATTATATAGTACCAGTAAATCATATATTGAATTTAAATAACAAAGAAATTATTTAATGCACCAGGATTCGTTTTAAACACAGTACTTCCCTTTGTAAGATAGTAATAATGAGCGATAACGAACTACGTTTTGTATTTAAAAAAAGTAAGACATTTATTTTATTTTCTAAAAGTTGTGAGTTTTTTTTAAATTATACATATTTTTCTACAAAATTTCGTTATTAATCTCAGATTTTTTTCATTACTGAAAGATAAAGGTATAAAAAACCACTTAATTCTGAATTGCAAATTGTTCTATTGATTTACCTATTAATCTCAATTTCTTTACGAAATATACAGTATATTTATAATAGTCATCGACGTTTGAAAATTTGAGCTTGAATATATTCAAATTGAAAAGAAACATTTTTTACTTATTGAAGCAGAGTTATATAGACTTACCTCATGCCTCTATGAGTAATGGCGAGTATAATTCACAGAAATTTCGTTTATGATGTTCCTCACGTACTTTAACAATGAAAAATTTATGATAGATTGCTGCTTCTTATTTTACTTAGATGAAGTCTATCGTTTTTCAAGTAAAATGCGTCAAAGTTCGCAGAACCTATAATTCAAAAATGAAACTTAAATGTAATAGAAATTATAAATATGTTTCTATTTTTAACTCTTAAAGTAGTATATCTCCGTGAAAGAAATGAGAAATAAAGTTATAATTTATAAGTTTTAAAAGAAAGCAGTAAATTTTGCTGATATTATTAGTTATATGTCTTTTCATGGATTAACTTTTATTTACGAATTTTAGGTTGCGTTGTATGTTACTGCATGTTCTTTACAAGAAAAAAAAATAAATCGACATCGGTTTTGAATGAAAAGTTATTGTCCAAGAGCCAATAGTACAAAATCCTAAGATATCGAGCAGTAGAAAAAAACTGTATTTTATCCTCTTCAATCCCTGCGTCCCCATTAAGGGATATATGTTGTTTTCCTTATAAAAACTAAAATGTCCTATTTTTGTAAATTTTCAGATCACATTTTAACAGTTGAATACTTTTTGCGTTGAAAACAAACGGGCAAATGGCTGCATCTAAGCAAAATCTCTCATAAAATAAATGTGTTTTTTTTAATCTAAGTTTGCAAAGTGCTTAAAAGGGCCTCTGTGGCCGAGTGGTTAAGAAAACACGCTGCTAATAACTTGCGAGTGTAGGCGGTTGTGTAATGGAATCCCACTGGCTCAATTGCACACACTCTTTGTGTGGAGCTCCTGGTTGTACTTCTCTTGTGTTGTAGAATTTCCTTGTGCTTTCTTGTCCCTGTATATTGACGACGATTTATAAGCAGGCTTTCATGTCGAGCAACAAGTCAGATGTATATTGTTCAATCAATAAATAAATAAGTATCTAAAAATCCCCAAATAACAGTGTGACAGAGAAAGTAATAAATTTGCATAAGTATTTGACTTAAATCTTTTTCAATAAATTTTTTTGATGATTTGTAGGTTATTTACATGGATAAAACTCTTAAATTTGTGATTGCGTTAATTTAGGTTAATGGTTAATAAATTGATGTTTTAACGGGGTTTGCAGTTTTAGATCCACAATTTTGAACCTAAATTACTAAGCGCTTAAGAGATCAATTATGACTGTTTTTTGCAGCTTTGGTGTTTTAAAATACTTAAATGAAAAAGATTTTATGATGGAAATATTTTCTTTTATTAAATCTAACATTAGATTCTTAAAGAAAGAAAAATCTATAAATTTTCAGATTAAGTTCAACTATAATTATAAATTAAAAGATCGTCCTTAATAAATTACAAATTTATAAAGAACTATGTCATGCGATTGTACGATGGAAAGATTTATTTATGCAAAAAATCATTGGTATTCTCGGTTTATTATTAAAAGAGATTTTAAATTAATTACTTTTTTTTTCAGTTGTAAAATATTTTAAAATTTCGAAAATGTTTTTTTAATAGTTGCAATTGAATGTCTAGCTTAAGCTAAAAAAGTAAATGTTATTAAGAAAGATTTAAGAAATAGAATGTACTAAATTTTAATTAAATATGTGAAGAAATACGGATACATATTAGAATTCGAATGATTAAATTTTCAATTGTATTTTTTACGAAATGCTGTTGCATTAATTTTATCTACACATTAAATAATGTGTAACTTGAGATTATCTTAATTGAAATAATGTTATCTTAAATGAACCATTTATAAAACATCAAAAATCATGATCATATGAAATCATGATCTTACAAGAAATTATTTTTTATATTATTGTAATGTTAATGTAATTTTTCTGTTTGGCGTGTTGTTACATTATACATGTTGCATTGTCTTATATAGATTGTGCATGTATACATTAAGCACACAATTTTTAGCAATTTATTCATTCTGTAAGAAAAGTCGTTTATTCCCAAACACAAAAAATGTATAAAAATAATTCAAATTATCTATAGCAAGACTTTAGTTGCTCAGTTATTTTTTTTAAAATTATTAATTTACCGGTAAAAATTTCCGACAGGTTTATGTTGGAATTATCTGTACATGCATGCACAATAATTATTTAGTTTTGCAGATTTGTAGACTCAAAATTCTTACAAAATGCCAATTTATTACTTAGACTTTAATAAACATTGTTTTCGGGTACATAAGTTTTCGGATAAAGTACAGAGTGTCTTAGAACTTCGTGTTAAAATTTAAGGGGTCGTAAAGAACATCGTTAGGAACCATAATTCTTAAGATTGCATAGGCAGAATTCGATAGGTGGCACTGTACGCGAGTTTTTAAGATCCGCACGTGTGACTTCTTCATTTAGAGGCCAATTGCGTACCATTAACATGAAACGTTTCACAAACGTGGAGTTGGCGGATATACACTTCATTTCTGGCCTTACCGACGGAAAATGGACGTGCTGCTGTTCGGTTGTATCGCGAAAGATGCCCACCAAAGGTGCCCACCAAATTATCAAATGTTCGCTCAGTGCATGAGAACCTTTGTGGAGCGTGGATCTTTTACAGCCACGATGCAAAATACTGGGAGGCTTCGAATGGCGCGAACATCCATATTCGAAGACGGTCTGTTGCATACTGTGGACCAAAATCCCAGTACCAGCGTACAGGCGCTTGCCGCTGTGACCGGAACGTCTCAATCAACTGTCCATCGCGTATTGTAGGGTGAATTCTTACCTCCCTTTCATCTTCAGAGAGTTCAACTATTGCAGCCTGATGATCACCCACAACGTGTCACATTTGCACAGTGGTTTCTACAGCAAAGTGTGGCCGACACGCAATTTTCCAGTTCAGTTATAGTCAGTGATGAAGCAACCTTTTCACTTAACCTTTTCACGTGAAGGGAGTGTTCAATACGCACATTACCCAATGTGGGCCTTAGACAACTCACACGAAAACCGACCCCGAGCCGCACAATAATACTTCTCTGTTAAAGTGTGGGAGGGTATCGTGGGGGACAGTTTAGTCGGGCCATACATCTTACCACCTCGACTGGATGCTCAGATGTATCTCGTCTTTCTTCAATAGGTACTTCCAGAACTGATTAATAATGTCCCCGCATATATACGGCGCGGAATGTGGTTCCAACATGATGGAGAGCCCTCTCATTATGAGAGATTTCTTGGATCGGGCATTTGGAAGCAATTGAATTGGGCGTGGCGTTCCCGTCGCTTGGCCTCTTAGATCGCCTGATTTATCTCCTCTTGATTATTTTTCTGAGGTGACATGAAGAACATTATGTACGACACATTCGTAAATTCTGAAATGGACGTGGTGGCACGAATCGCCATCACTGCGGCGACGATCAGAGAAATTCCAGGTATCTTCAAAAATGTTCGCCAATCTATGTCGCATAGGTTTCATGCATGCAAGTGCATTCGTGTCAATGGACGTAATTTGAAACACCTTCTGTGATGCGCATTTAATTAATATTTTGAACTCTTTTATTGTGTAATAAAGTATTTTACACTAAATTCCGTGTTGTGGCCTTTTTGTATCTTAGTGTCTTTTTATCACGTGAAAATGACATTTCCAACCATGCTTTTCTATGTAATTATGGCTCCTAACGGTGTTCTCTAACTTCCCTGCAAGTTTGTACACAAGTACTGCAAGTTCTGGGACATCCTGTGTATGTATTATGAGCGATTGTATAAAATCTTTTTAAATACTCAATAAAGATATATATATATATATATATATATATATATATATATAAATGAAAATGGTGCACAAAATCGATTTGGAAGTTTGTGTTAAAAGTAAACATCATAAAAGCGTTCATTTAATAGAATTCTGAAAATATCACTAGTTTATCTAGCTACCGCTCAATTTCAGTCATATTTCATAATGACTTTCCGATACCAAACATATCGATTACCAGTATTAGTTTCATTTAATAGAAGGAATCGAAAATTTATGAGTTCTACTACATGTATAACATACTCCTATTAGGTTTCCATTTCGTTTGACATATGTAGGAAAGATTAAATCTTTTTTATTGGATTTTATATAGAGAAAAACTAAAAATTTTTATCCTATTTTTATTATATAAACTGCTGAGATTCTCATCTGTTTTGTAATTCTACTTGAACGTTCTTGTAATTTAAATTAAAAAAAGAACGAAACAGGTTTCGGGATTTTTTTAAAACTCTCTTTCAGTTATATATATATATACAATGTTTATCTGATAATTCCCATCAAAACTGTACAATTCTAATTCATGTAGGCAAAAAAAAAACTTTTTCAATAATATTAAGTTGACGTGGATTCCAATTACTGAAAATTCATGCTTTTAATTTACAAAAAAAAAAAAAAAAAAAAAACACGAAATAATATATTTATTGAACACATTGTTACTTTTTGTTCTGTTTCTGCTTTAAAAGCATAGAAACAGAAAAAAATTATAATTTCAGGTTCAGGATTTCTAATTGGTTTCTCACCATTTGTCATTCATAACTTAATAAAAAAAACTATTAATTGACGAAATAGTATTTTTACAAGTAATATTACTTTTTTTTTAATCTTTTTGTATTCTTTTCTATTTTTTAGTGTTTAAAATATTTTATTGCTGCAGTTTCATAACCCGTTGTTATTTTTTTTATGAGAGTAGCTTATTGCATATCTATCTCCAATGTTTTTTTAACTCGTAAAGAGTGGCAAAAAAATATTAATAGACGATTTTTGGAAATATTCAATTCGCATAATAATTAACAAGTCAGAAATTTCACGTCAGATGTAGCAAATGGGGTGCGTTCTTAGTATAACAAAGTTTTAAAAATATGCAATACTTCAGATACAATACAGTATGTGATATCTTTTGTGTGTTTCTGTAAATATTATCCTCTTTCTATTATACTGGAAATGACCTGTAGTAAACATCAGCAAAATACATAAACTTCATAGAAATAAAGTTTAACATAATTATAACTCACCCCAAACAATGTTTTCCATATACCAATATGTAAAAAAATACTTTTGTGTGATCTTGTATATTAATAAAAAATATTCTTTGGACCACATATTCTACAGAATGTATATTTTTGTAAATATTTCATAGATGCAAATAAATTGTATTATTTTCGAAAGAATGTAACATCATTAACATGCCGTGAAACTATTGACTGTAATACAATGGAATACTTTTGAATGTACCTGTAATTGAGCTATACATCCGATTTTCATAAAATCTGAAATGACTTGGCAAAATTATGTAATAATTATCCATTTTAAATGTCAAACAATTCTGTTAGGTACTTTTTGCTTTGTTATAGTTGGAAGGACGGATGGAATTGAGCGACGACTATAGGATCTACGAATTTATATAATTACGAACGCACCTAAAAACATGTAAATGTATAACAGATGTAAATTTTCCATTTGTCATTTTTGGGTGAAAAAAGTCCGGGCCAGGATTCGAAACAGGGATGTATTGGCTGAAGCCGTCAATGCTCTACCGACTGAGCCATCCCAGACAAGAACACTGGAGGACTATTTCACCCAATTAACTTCAACGATCACTTTATCTGGTCTGATACTCTGGATCAGCTCAACAGAATAAATAAAAGGTCAATATATGGAACTGCAGAATATCGCTGCATACGAAATTACATTAGAAAAATTTTAAACACGATTATTCAATTGGTAAAATAATTATGGTAGAGAATTGGCGGCTTCAGCCAATACATCCCTGCTTCGAATCCTGGACCGGACTATCACCCGAAAAGGAAAAATGGAAAATTTACATCTGTTATAATTAATTTACCGATTCAATAATCGTGTTTAAAATTAATCTAATGTAAACGTATAGCCTGTGAAACATTTATTGAGAAAAACGCATTTTAACTCATTATGGCATAGTGTTTATTTAGAATATTATTCTGAATTGTAAAAACCTACTTTATTTGGCAACATAACGTCATATCTATAATTTTACTACCAATATATATATTATCTATAAAATTAACGTAAAAGTTTAGTACATAAAGAGAAATTTCATATTTTTGTCACATTTTAAAGCCTATCATTCTAATTGATGGTGTTTCTTTATAATATGCCATAATACCACAGTATGAAATAAAAAATGGCTGTATTACAGATGTTATAATGTCTTATAATGCAATTTTTAGTCATTAATTAATAAGAAATTATAAATATGCAAGTAACGATTACATGCATCTAAAAATGTTTTTAAAAGACATTTTATTAAATACAAACCAAACTCTCATTATTTCAATAAATCTATTGGGAATTTTACTAGAACTCGTTTAAAAAATTTCGAACGGGTTTTAAAACTTTTAAAAGTTAAAAAATCTTTAAAACAAGTTTGAACTACATCTAGAACATAAAATGTTAACAAATCAGTGAAAAAATACTTTTAAAATACAGCATTCAGCTCTTCTTCTGTTTTTTATTAGAAACACTATGGTCATTAACAGCATCATTCCTTTTGTCTGTAACTTATTTATATTTATGAGATGTGAGAGGGGCGGTTTCTTACATTATTGCTTTACTTTATTCTTCTGGATGTCAGGCATTACTATAAAGACTAGAAGTAATCCCAGTGGATAACCGTGAATTGATGAAAATGTGAAATTAATGATCTTGAGAAAGTGGTGATCAATATTATGTTTTATTATGTTATAGTTAAATACAATCGGTATTTTATTATTTTTTTATTTGTTATTAACTGTAATTAAATCTAAAATAAAAATTATTTAAATATTAAAAAAAATGTGGAAAAAAAATCCTTAAAATATTGTACAGTGAAAACCAAGTTAAATATTACTTTGGTTAACAAAATTTTTGCTGTTTTTATACCTCCGAGAACAAATAAAGTTTGAGCTAATGAATGTTTAAAATATTTTATTTTGTACATTAGGCGTGGATCCTACTATTTGGATATTTTTCCGGAAACTGATTTAATTATGAACATATCAGTTCTCAACTTGAAGTAGGGATGTATAACCTTTTCAAAAGAAGAGCCACTTACAAATATGTCTGAGTGATCGCGGGCCACATCAAAAATACAGAGCGAATTCTATTTCGAGAAGGTGATCTTTTATCTGTAATCAGCTAATAAATAATGTTTTAGCGGGGGCTCCCCGTTTAGGTTCGCTTATCTAATCAAAATTCCGCCAGTAAGGCTATATCAACAGTTTTCATTTTGTATATATTAACAGATATCGCAATTGTATATATAACAGATACACATTGTTTCTTTACTTTATTGTTCTGGATTTCAAGCATTATAATAAAGACTAGAAGTAATCACAGTGGATAACCGTGAATTTTTCTGAAGGAAATGAGACGAAAATGTGAAATGAAAAGATCTTGAGAAAGTAGTGATAAATATTATGCTTTACTGTGTTACAGTTAAATACAATCGATATTATTTTTCCATATATTTTATTTCTTAATAACTATAATTTAATGTAAAAATATTATTTAAAATTTGAGTTGTAAAAACCTACTTTATATAAAAATATAATGACATATGTAAAATATTAAAAACAAAATTAAAGTAAATTTTGCACAAAAAACAATTTCCTTTTTTACCATTTTAAAGCGTCTTTGATGGTGTTTCTTAGTAATATTCCACAATCCCTTTGTACGAAGTAAAAATATAGCTCTGTTATTTCCCTTTTTAGTCATTCATTAATAAGAAATTATAAGCACGACTGCATGCATCTAAAAAAAAAATATTCTTAAAAAATCATTTTATTAAATATAAAACTGAGCTCTCATGTTTTCAATAAATCTATAGGGAATTTTACTTATACCCATTCGAAAAATTTTTCAAATAGGATATTAAACTTTTAAAAGTAAAAAAATCTTTTAGTTTAAACTACATATAGAACATAAAATGTTCAAAAATCAAAGACAAACCACTTTTAAAACGCAGCATTCAACCCTTCTTCTGCTTTTTATTAGAAATACTACGGTCATTAACGGCATCATTTCTTTTGTCTGTAACTCATTTATATTTATCACATGAGAGTAAGGCGATTTCTTACATTATTGCTTTACTTTATTCTTCTGGATGTCATGCATTACAATGAAGACTAAAAGTAATCCTAAGGGATAACCGGGAATTTTTCTGGAAGAAATCATTCAAAAAAATTAAAACAAAATGATCTTGAGAAAGTGATTACAAATATTATGTTTTACTGTGTTATAGTTAAATTTAATCGGTATTTTTTTTCCAAATATTTTATTTGTTAATAACTATAATTTATTTAAAAAAGAAACAAAATTTGAAAAAAAAATTCCATTAAAAATATTGTATAGTAAAAACTAGGTTAAATAATACCTCGGTAAACGAAATTTTTGCGGTTTTTATGCATCCGAGAACGAATATGGTTTGAGTTAGTGAATATTAAGATTGTCTTATTATACATTATTAGACACAGATCCTTCAATTTTGATTTTTTCAGTGAATTATTTAATTATAAACATATTAGTTCTTAAATTAAAATAACAATTAATGGTTTCCCATATAAACAGTGTGGCGTATTATTTATCAGAGAAACCAGGTTAAAATTATCACAATCATTTAACAGTATGCCACATTTCCTTTGTATGAAAAAAAAATGGTTGTGTTATGAAAGATGTAAAGTCTTACATAGTACTTTTTAGTTGTTAATTAATAAGAAATTATATACATGCAGCTAACGATTACGTACATCCAAAAAAGGTTCTTAAAATACATTTTATTAAAAATAAACATGAACTCTCATTATTATTTCAATAAATCTTTTGGAAATTTTACTTCAACTGTTTAAAAAATTTCAGACATAAAATTTTTCTAATGTTAAAAACGTCATTAAAACAAGCTTAAACTACATCTAGAACATAAAATGTTAACAAATGAGAGAAAAAATACTTTTAAAATACAGCATTCAGCTCTTTTTCTGCTTTTTATTAGAAACAATATGGTAGTTAACAACTTCATTCCTTTTGTCTGTAACTCATTTATAGTTATTCGATGTGAGAGAGGCGATTTCATACATTATTGCTTTACTTTATTCTTCTGGATGTCAGGCATTACAATAAAGACTATAAGTAATCCCAGGTTATAACCATGGATTTTTCTGAAAGAAATCAGACAAAAAATGTGAAATGAAAGAATCTTGAGAAAGTGATGATAAATATTATATTTTACTGTGTTATAGTTAAATACAATCGTTATTATTTTTCCATATACTTTATTCGTTAATAACTATAATTTAATATGAAATAAAAAAATTTAAAAAAAGAAACAAAATTTGAAAAAGAATACATTAAAAATATTATATAGTGAAAACTCAGTTAAATAATACCTCAGTGAACGAAATTTCTACGGGTTTTATACATCGGAGAACGAATATGGTTTGAGCTAGTGAATATTAAGAATATTTTATTATATATTATTAGACACGGATCCTACTATTTGGATTTTTTACAGAGATTAATTTAATTATAAACATATTAGTTCTCAAATTAAAGCAACAATTAACGGTATCCCATGTAAACAGTGTGGCGCGATATTTATCAGAAACTCCAGGTTAAAATTATGTCACAATCATTTAATAGTATGCCACATTTCCTTTGTATGAAATAAAAAAATGGCTCCGTTATGAATGATGTAATGTCTTACATTGCACTTTTTAGTTGTTATATAATAAGAAATTACATACATGCAGTTAACGATTACATGCATCCAAAAAAATTTTCTTAAAAGACATTTTATTTAAAATAAACCTGAACTCTCATTTTTATTTCAATAAATCTTTTGGAAATTTTACTTGAACTGTTTAAAAAATTTCTGACATAAATTTTTTTAAAGTTAAAAAGTCTTTAAAACAAACTTAAACTACATCTAGAACATAAAATGTTAACAAATGAGAGAAAAAATCCTTTTAAAATACAGCATTCAGCTCTTCTTCTGTTTTTTATTAGAAATACTACTGTCATTGACAATTTCATTCCTGTAGTCTGTAACTCATTTATATTTATCAGATGTGAGAGAGGCGGTTTTTTTTTTTTTTTTTTTTTTTTTTTTTTTTTACATTATTGCTTTACTTTATTCTTCTGAATGTCAGGCATTACAATAAAGACTAGAAGTAATCCCAGGGGATAGCACGTGAATTTTTCTGAAAGAAATCACACAAAAATATGAAATGAAAGGATCTTGAGTAATTGATGATAAATACTATATTTTACTGTGTTATAGTTAAATACAATCGGTACTACTTTTCCACATATTTTATTTCTTAATAACTATAATTTGATATAAAATATAAATTAGAGTTGAGTTGTATAAACCTACTTTATATGACAATATAATGACATATCTAAAATATTAATAACAAAATTAACGTAAAATATTAGTAGAAAAACAAATTTAGTTTTTTTATCATTTTAAAGCCTGCCATCCTATTTGATTGTATTTCTTAATAATATTCCACAATCTTTTTGTACGAAATAAAAATATGGCTGTGTTTAATCAATTTTGAGTCATTAATTAATAAGAAATTATTAACATGGAGATAATGACTGCATGCATCTAAAAAAATATTCCTAAAAATCATTTTATTAAATATAACCTGAACTCTCATTATTTCAATAAATCTATAGGGAATTTTCCTTGAACTCGTTCGAAATTTTTTTCAAACTGAATATTAAACTTTTAAAAGTTAAAAAAGTCTTTAAAACAAGTTTGAACGACATCTAAAACATTAAGCCCTTCTGCTTTTTATTCGAAATACTCCAGTCATTACCCGCATCTTTTCTTTTGTATGTAACTCATTTATATTTATATGAAGTGAGAGAGGCGATTTCTTTCATTATTGCTTTACTTTATTCTTCTAGATGCCAGGCATTACAATAAAGACTAGAATTAATCCCAGTGGGTAACCGTGAATTTTTCTGAAAGAAATCAGCGAAAAAAAATGTTAAATGAAATGATCTTGAGAAAGTGGTGATAAATGTTGTGTTTTTCTACCTTTTATTTAAATATAATCAATAATATATTTCCGTATCTTTTATTTGTTAATAATTTTAATTTAATCTATAATATTAATTATTAAAAACTTCTGTTGTAAATACCTACCTTATATGAGAATATAGTGGCAAAATTAAAATTTTAACAACAAAATTAATGTAAAATTTTAGTACAATTTTTTTTTGTCATTTTAACCATTTAACTGATTTTTTTGCGTAGAACAAACATTTTATTATATTTAGATTTTTTTTGTTATTTTTTCGCGTACCATCTTTATCATCCGAATTCTTCATTTAGTGCCTCATTTTTCAATAAATTATATAAAGTTAACAAAGGTCACTTTTTCAGGTTTCTAATTTCATAAAATTATTATTATTGTTATATAGAGTTGTGTTAAAGCTGTATTATACAGACTTTTCTAATGATTATATCCAATAACCTATTTTTCACATAAATTTTGATTCTCATCCTTTTCACGTTTGAAACAATGGAAACTATAAGATAGATTAGGAAACTATAAGATAGATTGGAAACTATAAGATAGTGAATGTTATCTTACAAATTTTGTTTTATTTATTGCTCGTTTAGAAGATAAATTTGTGACTATATTAAAAGAAAGTTTCAAAATAAAAATAGCTAATTGTATAATTGGGAATGTGAGTTTCAAATTTCGTCTTTTTAAAAATTTAAAAAATCATGTTTTTTTTATTAATTTATTTTATTGATACTCCTTCAACGATAAAATACAATTTCTGAAAAAAATAATGTAAAAAATTTAATTTAACATATTACAACGACTATTTGGAAAATGATATTTTGAAGAACAAAAATTTTAGACTTATAAATAAATTTTATATTAAAAAAAATAATAAAAAACCTCACATTTATCATGATCGAACGTGACTTACGTAATAACAGAGACATGTATACATACGCAATGGATTAAACATAAATTTTCGTGGACCAATCATAAATAAATTTTAAATTAAATTTCAATTTTACAATTTTCGGTAATGATAATTTTAAACCATTTAAACATCACACGCTTTGAATTTTTACACCATTGTATAGTGGAAAAAATTTATTTTTAAATGCAATTTGTTTAAAAACTATTCCTTAATTTGTTTTTGAGTTATTTATTTTAATTCTTTTTTTCTTCATCGTGGATCAGGAGCATTTAATTTTTGGACATTAAACATGGACAAGTCAGAAAACTAATAAAATGCGGACATCACCGGGATTCACATATATATATATATATATATATATATATATATATATATTTATATATATAATTCAGACATTTCTTAACTGAGAGAAATAATTATTTATCAAATGGTTAAAAAGACAGATTTTATTATTTTCTTCAGCAATTATGAAATCTTCATTTACAATGAAAAAAAATGAACGCACAGTGAGATTTTTCCCAATTTCCCCAAATCTGATTATATGTATAAGGTGAGTTTTTGTCATATCGTCGATTGTGAATTTTTAGTATTTGAGCAAAAGACGAAATACAATACTCCACCTAGACCTAACCACAATCAACGCAATAAGAATTTTTTTAAAGTTCACAGTTTATTTAAAATGCGAAAATCCGAGTAGTCAGTAATATGGGAAATCTCCTCCACTATTAGATCTGCATATTATTTTCTACGCATCGCAACTCTGATGAACAGGCTCTCAGTGAGGCAGACGATTTTGAAGAAACTATTAATTCCTAAGAAGCCAGACGATTTAAGCGGTAGAAAAAAGAACTGAACGGAAGAAAGGAGAATGGAATGTTTTTAGTTTTAAGTTGGTGTAAAAAGAACGTAAGATGAAGACGAGTTCCCGTATAAGATGTAATTGATTAATTAGAGTTATGATTGTTTGCTTTGTAAATAGTCTTATGTAAATATCTTTTTTGTAAATATTAACGTTTAATATAAGTCATTTAAAAGTTTAAAAACGGTGTCAGAATTTAATTTACCTCCGAGTTTATTTACTTATGTGTTCAAAAGAACTTTTTAAAGAAGAATCTCCATAGTAATAACGCAATCATCTTTAGAGAATCTTCTCATTAATTGACATTTTGTACATTCAAATACGTCACTTCGTTTCAAATGGGAGGTTCTTTAATTCTAGACGTAGCTGGAAATAGAAGTAGCAGTGATTTGGATGACACTTGGGTAGAAGAAAATACTTAACATCCTTTCTATATTAATTATTTGTAAATACAGTCAAACATTTTCCTCTTTACAAGTTTAATCTAAAGCATCTAAAGTTTAATCTGAAGTTTAATCTGAAGTTTAATCTCGGTTTACAACAAAATGACGTATATGAAAAATGTGACGTTACAAAATAGGTGGAAAGTCAATAAAATTTATTCCTGTACAGCTAGGGATGCGCAACCTATGGCCCGTGAGTTCTGTAAATTTACAACTGGAAAAAATTGCATTTTTTGAGCATACGTGACAGGAAAAAATCGTAAATTTCTTGAATTTTCTGCAGAAAAATATAAAATTTCGTCACTTAAGAATCACAAATTTCATGAATCGTCACTGAAAAATCGCGAATTTAATTGATTAAGTGCGGGAAAAAAACGAATTTTGTCGATGAGGAGTGCAAAAATCGCAAATTTCACTCATCAGATATTGAAAAATGCGAATTTTGTCAATTAAATTAGGAAAAAAACAAATTTTTCCGATTGGACATACAAAAAACACGAGTTTTGTATATCAGGCATAGAAAAATCGTGAATTTTATCGGTCTTACGCAAAAAATTACACATTTCGCTGATCAGGCAAGAAAAAATCATCAATTTTGTAGATGATGCTAAAAAAATTGCAAATTAAATTCATCGGTTGCAAAAAAAATAAAAAATAAATAAAAAAAGAAAAAAGAAAAGAAAAAGAAAAAGAAGCATGCTTTTTCGGTTTATTGCATGAAAAAAAAAACGCGAATATCATTGATTGAGCACGGACGAAAAAATTGCAAATTTCGTTGTTAAGGCACTGAAAAGTCGCGAATTTATCGATGACGCGAGGAAAAATGAAAATTCCGTCAATCGGCTGCGAAACAATCGTAAATTTTATCAATTTATCCTGAGAAAAAAATCGCGAGTTTAATCTTACCGCGTAAAAAAAATGCAAATTTAGTCAGTTTGTACAAAAATAGCGAATTTCGTTGATCTGGCACGGAAAATGCGTATTTCGTGAATTAAGGCTGGGAAAAAAAAAACCACATTTCATCGTTCGAACAGCAAAAAATCGCGAGTGGCAAACATCGATTCCGAGAAATCGCAAATTTCGTTGATCGGAGGCGGGACTATTGGGAATTTTCTTGATCACACTCGTAAAATTGCTAATTAAGTCGATCAGGCAACTAATAAAATCGCGAATTTCCTCGATCAGCTGTAGAAAATTGCGAAATTTGCCGATCAAACGAGAAAAAATCGCTAAGCTTCGTCGAATGGCTTTGTAAAAATCATGAATTTCGTCAATCAGGCGCGGAAAAATCGAGAATTTCGCCGACCTGGAACGGAAAAAGTCGCAAATTTCGTCATCGTCTGCGTAAAAATTTCAAATTTCGTCAGTGAAGTACGGGCATTCAAGAAATTTATTCATTATATTCGAAAAAAAGTTTGAATTTTATTGATCATGAGAGGAAAATCGCGAATTTCGTCAATCAACTTTGAAAAATCGCGAATATCATTGATCAGCTTTGTAGAAAACATGAATTTTGTTGAACAGGTGAGGAAAAATCGTAAATTTTCTCTACAGCTTAGTAAAAATTTCGAATTTTGTTGATCGGGAGCGGAAAGATCCTGAATTTTTTCAATCGGCTTCGTAAAAATTGCGAATTTCGCCGATCATGTGAAGAAAAGTCGCCTATTTCATTGGCTTCGAATCAAAATCGCGAATTTTGTCGATCATGCGAAGAAAAATCACGAATTTCATCGATCGGTTTTGTAAAAATCGCGAATTCCGTCGATCGACTTCGTAAAAATCATGAATTTTGTAGACGAGGTTCGGAAAAATTGCGAATTTCGCCGATTATATGAAGTAAAATCGAGAATTTCTTAGATTTGCTTAGTAATAACCATGAATTTTGTTGATCAAGCTCATAAAAATCGCGAATTTTGTTGGTCATGTTTGGAAAAATCACTAATTTCGTCAATCAGAATTGTAAAAATAGCGAATTTTGTTGACCAGGTGAGGAAAAACCCTGCATTTTTTCGGTCGGTTTCATAAGAATTGCGAACTTTGTTGATCAGGCGAGGAAATGATGCAAATTTTCTCGATCAGCTTCATAAAAATTGAAAATTTTGTCGATTGTTTTTGTAAAAAGAGCAAATTTGGTCTATCAAGCGTGGAAGCATTAAAATTTCATTGATCGAGCACAGATAATCGTGAATTTTGTTGATCAGTCATGAAAATTCTTGTTTTTGTGTCTATTTGCTAAACTTTGTCTAAAATTTGCTCTCTCTTTCGTTCATAAAGTTTACATTTTTTTCGGTACAGCAATTTATGCTTGCTTTTTAGCACTTTTAATAAAACAAAACTTACTCTCCTGAAAATGTCAAGGAAAATTTTTTATCTTGAAAATAATCTTTGCTACATCTGTTATAAATAAATTAAAATCTGCTGATATATCCTTACCATGTGAATTGGATATTTTGACTGGGTAAGAAAATTAAAAAAGATAACACCCCCCCCCCCCTCGCCATTTCCCTCTGAAATTACATTTCTTATCCGATTACAGGCCACATATCACCTCCTTTAAATCAAATTATCTGCTTGTTATTGATGTGGCCCTCGACCACCCAGACATATTTGTAAGTGGCCCTTCACTTGAAAAGGTTGTGCACCTCTACTGTACACAAATTTTATGCAAAGCGCTACGTATTCTACATCCAGTGACTATGAGAATTCATTCCGTACAATCTATCATTTTAAACGAAGTGACGTATTTGAATGAATGAAACGGTAGTTTACGAAAGTGTTCCTTTTAAGTTTGCAGACCGAAAGTACTTGAAAATTTAAATAAAATCTATATTATAAAAATTTTGACATCTCTGTATTATGTACATGTTCATATTATGTAGAGTTAAAGAAATTCTACTTGATGAATTTTTAGTATTTAGGCATAAAGAAAACAGTAATGTAAAATACAGAATGGGACAGGAGTATAAAGCATAATTTATGAACTTAATATTTTATTTAAATTTGGGCAAGTGGTACTATTACGCATAGTTTTAAATGAATCTAGAAAATAGCATCATGGTTTCTGAGCTGAAAGTTCCCGAGTCATTTGAATCATAAATAACCACTAATAATATTTTTTTTTACTTTTGTATTCCTTATCGCTGAAATAAGCACTTAAGAGTACACACTCGACCTTAATTTTTTGGTAATTTCTGTGACGTGAAGTCCAGAGATTTAGTGCAGGTTACACAAGGGTAAACACGGTATACCTTTTGGATTTTTTAAAGGAGCACTGTATACTCTCTGTTTCTCAAGAAAGTTATAGTATACCCTAAATAGGGTATACATTCTGCCTTCAGCGCATATCCACTACTTCGAGTGTATATCCTCTGTTATTTTTACGACTACATCCCTGGTGAAGGCTATACGTCTCTTATTAGGAAATACTTTGTTTATTACATAAATTTGTAGTTTATTCCACGAACTATCAAAAGGTTTTTGGGTATTTTGGATGTGTTCGAGAGGGAACTCCTAATTTTAAACTTATTGCACAAAATGTTTACAGGATAATAACGCATTCCACTGGTGTTACTACCCCGGTTGATTCTTGTCTGTGGAGGAACTGCATTTTTCGTTTTATTTATTCATTTCATTTTATGCACGAGAGATCATTATTATCATTGTTGTAAACAAAAAGTATAAAGAAAAATTTATTCTCCCTAAATGCTGCTAATTTTTTCATGTTAGAAGAGTAAAATACCAAATGATTATTATCAAACCCCGATATCATGTTTAATGGTACGTAAAAGCAGTTTCTCAAATTCTAGGGCTGTAGAGTTTGCAGCTTTAGAATTGTACAATTTATATGCAATTGTTCCATCTTATTTTATAGTTCTGTTTGCTTGGCGGTATTACACACATAGGTGATTAATAACGCAAAGTAGCATTGTCAGTTTATTAAAAAATATTATCAATACATATATACCTTATTTAATAACGTGATATATTTTTCATCCCAGGAGCGAAAGAAACGTTGAATATTTTAAAATAAATATTTTATTATTCAAATTTTTTATATAAAAAATTGCATACAAAATGTATTAAAATTCAGAAGCCCGAGAATAAGCATAAAATTATTTTAGCTCATATTATAACACTGGAGGGCAAGAGGTTTTTTTTTTTTACTTTTCTTTTCCTTTATTTTATTTTTTTATTTTTGTACTTTATTGGATAATTTTGTTTATTTTTAAATTCATTTGTACATCTATTTTATTTTAAAAAGGGTAATCGAATATATGTTACTCTGGTTAAAATAAAAGATGAAGTATTTTTTATCATTATTGAATTTCTTTTAAAAAAGTATTATAATCATTGTTTGTGTATTAAACATATTGCACTTTTTTTTAATTAAAATAAATCATGAAAAGCTAATTATTTTTCAAAGTTCCTTTTAAAAATTATTAAACGTATAACACGTCATATATCTAACAAACATAACATCAAACATACAACAGATAATTTGTATGCATGTAAAATTATTAACACAAGGTAGAACCCGACAAATTTTGACGAAAGAAAATAATTAAGAAATTGTCACACTGATTTATAATAAACATACAAAATTAGTAACAGTAAAAAATGTCCCTTATATTGGTATGGCTAGATATTAAACAAATGATATACAGTCTAAAGTTAATAAAATACTATTTACATCAAACTCAGTTTTGGAAATTATTAAAATTAAACTTTTATGGTAATGTAAGCAGTTACACATAATAAAGACCTGTTATTATGAGAAAGTTATCAATTAAAGCTCTCATTCTTTGTATTCCAGAATTAAAAAGGGCAAAATTTATTCCACTTTGACTCAATCGTAGAGTTTCCCCCTGCCATGAAGGTAAACCCGATATCATTTTCACCATCTAAAAATTTACGCCATATGTATCTCTCATATCCGTAATTAGTTTCTTTTATGGTATTCTAATTTGATCTTTTTAAAATCATTTAAATTCAAAACTTTGTCTCAGTACTATTAACTAAAAAATGATACTAAACTGTTTATATCATAGAGTAAAAAGAAAAATATATATAGAGAGGAATATAATGGCTGAGGGTGACGCCAAAAATGTAACCCTAAAATCCGTACAGTAAGCCCAAACAAATCCACGCGCTTTCACAAAAAAGAAGAAAACATTTTGTAATATATTTTTTTAATTCATAATTCAGTGAAATATTACTTTAAAATGATTAAATATAAACAGATCATTTTCATATCGAGAAAAAAATGCACGCTCATAGAATTCGGTCCCTATTCCAAGTGCTTGTTTTGTATAGGCCTAATGTGAACATTAAAATTTGAGCAATAAATGGTTTCATATTGCAAACGTTTTTTACGACATACTACAACTCCATCTATTTTTTTTTATCTGTTCCCTATTTCCCTTTTACTTTTAATAGTGGTGGTATTACAAAAGTAGTATTAAAAACTACAAAAAAATTAATATCTCAAAAAGAAATTAAGATACAGTTTTCAAACAAATTGCATTTAAAAGCACATTTTTCCCTATATAATGGTGTAAAAATAAAAAATGTGGGATGTTTAGAAATTTAAAAATTTGCTGTCGCAAAAACTGAAAAACTGAAATTTCATTTGAAATTTCAAAGTGTTGCCTTTCGCAAAACGACGTATGCGTTACGCACAGATAATGTTTGGCTTTTATAATATAGATATTTTAATAATTAAGAAAAAGCATGATTTATGTGATCATAGAAAATATCTTACAATATCTCATTCACTTAACTATTGCACAATATCAATAACATTTCAGCAAAATTATTTTCTGAAACGTAACAAATCAATTACAAGTATAAGTTTCACTTGGCAAAAAAGAATCACAAACTTTCTGATATTTATGTAATACTGTCTATTAGTTTTCCAATTAATTTGACAGATGTAAGAAAAATCGAGTCTTTTTATTTGATTATTTATAGAAAATGGATTAAATGCTTCTCAATATTTTCATTGTAAAACACATAGAAGGTATTGAAGATGTTGACGAGTTTCAAAGTAAAAATTAGTATTAAAGGGAATTAAAAATATTGTTTTCCATTTATAGACTAATTAATTGAATGGGGAATAGGTGGATTATGGATAAAGCTTAGGATCTAAAAATTAAAATTCTAAAAATAATATTTTGAGCTACAATGATTTTAATTTAAAGCACTTTATTTGTAAATTTTAATTTATTTTTTTAAAATTTTGATAAATTTTATTGTTATTTTATTTTCTAATAATATAGTTGACCACCACAGAAATTTCAAAATTTTAACTCAATAAATAAAAATGATTTTAAAACGTGTTCCGGACTCCTCTAAATTCCATAGCCTAGTCCTTGATAAAAATTTCAGTTAGAAATTGAGAATTGAATATATATTTTTTAAATTGTAAATAGAAGCTGAATTATTTTTTTTATAATTTCCAAATTTCTTTAAAAACATATTATAGCCATTGTTTGCATATTAAACAGATTGTATTTTTTTCAAGGAAAATACATCGTGAAAAGTTAATTATGCTTGTTAATGTCCCTTTTAAGAAATCACATTTTAAAAATTAAGGAAAAGCATTATTACATTTTCGAAGATTTCTATGATCAATATCCCATTTAATTAACTATTACACAATTTCAGTAACATTACGATAAAATTATTTCTATAATATTGCCTATTAGATTTCCAATTAGCTTGACAGATATAATAAAGACTGAACCTTGTTATTGTTTCATTTATAAAAAAAAACGAAGATCAAATAGCTCTCCTGGCTTAAAATAACCCATATAAAGTCTTAAAACATGATGACAAGTTTGAAAAAATATTCAGTATAAAATTACTACAGTAAAACCTCCATAATGGACTCCTCTATTTAACGGACAGTTTTTCCAATGCCCACTCCTAAAACCGAAATTTTTGTATGTTTAACCTCTGAATAACGAACATTCTGAATAGCGGACAGTAGTTTTGGCGATAAAGAATGAGAAATTATTTTTTAAGGAGGAAAAAAAGTAAAAATGCTATAAATTTATCTGCGCAATGTGTCGAAAATTTTGTGTTTACGGATAAATGTAGGGATAGGATGGGAAATTTTTCCCACGTCCAGTGTTGAATTCAGGATGTGGTCCGTGAGAGATATCATCTGCCGTAGCATTGAAACTTTTCCCGCGGAAGATGCCTTTATCCCTTTAAAAAAAGGCAAAGTACAGTAAGCAGTTAAACATTTTTGAATGTAAAAAATATGATTTAAAAGGCTTAAAACTACTGATAAAATTAATACTTCACGTTGAAAAACAAATTACATGTAATCGCAAGCAAAAGCAAACGTTTTTTCGTAAGAATGTAATAAACATTAGATAAAGGTATACATAATTTTATTTCAGTTTTATTAATAAAAATGTATTGATTAAAATAATATTTTTAATTTCTGATTAATCATATAATGCAGTTTTTAAGACATAAAAAAATTATTAATGAAACATTAAGTATTTCATAGCAATTTTTAAATCTCCGAGGTTTTCCCAGTAACGGACATTTTCCGCCCTCCCAAGGTATCCGTTATTTAGAGGTTTCACTGTATAAAAAGGGCTCCGAAAGATTTTTGAACATCAGCGAATGAAAAAGTAACTTTATTTTCAGAAATGTTTTTTTTTTTAAATCTCAAAAATACATTAGTTTCTGTGTGTTTTAACGATAAAAAAAGCTTTTCGGAATCGGGAATAACTCGAAAGAGGTTTATGTATATTTTTGACTGTGGTTATAGTTGTTTTCCTAGATTAAGAAATAAATTGTCAAATTTTAAACAATTCACCATAATTTATATAGCTTATGTTCTATCAACAACTTTGTTTTGCTCTATTTATTTGGTTATGTGAAATCAAACTAGCTATTTGCTATCAAACATACATAGTATTCCAATTGTTTAAACAAACAAACAAACAAAAAAATGCACTCGAAGTTTTGGTTTATGCTTATAATCATCAACAGAATTTAATATTTGTATATGCAAGTATAATTTTTATTTTTGTGATTTAAGTTTTTACATTAGTTTTAAATTTCAGAATTCAACGTTTCGAAAACTTTTTATTGCTTTGTTTTTAATTTGATTATACAAAGTAAAGTTCTTATTTATAACTTGATTATATTTTTGCTTTGTTAAAATGTCTTCAGAAAATATCATGAATAGTTTAGCATATCCTAGCTATAATTTTAAGCAGCAAAAAAAATTTATATTAAATGTAAAAAAAATATATTAATGAAATACAATTTTATCAATTGATTTCAACATTGTCAATAACGTACTGTTCTGTCTCAAATTGTTTAGACATCGATTGATGGCATTATCTCTATATGTACATTCAATGAATTAGCAAGTTTATAACATAAAAATACTTTCATAGTGAAAAGTGCACTGAGAATACGTCTAAAATATTTCATATTGCATTTAAAAACTCAGTAAATTGTTAATTTTCTCTATCTTCCTTTATATAAAATTTTTCTTACTTCCAGATCTTAAAGATATTTACACTAATCCTAGAAAAATTTCCCTTTTGTTTGAAATAATATCTTTAGCTAATTGCTCTATGTTTCTAATTGCTGTTTCAATATTTCAAAAATATAACGATGTTTTGAAATTAACATATAGATGGATTTTTTAAAAAAGGCTTTTTCTATTCATATTTGTTTTCCTCATTAAGTAATGAGCTTAAATTCTGCAATTTAAGTGCTTTAAATAAATTGAAAATTGCGAAAGTATTCGTTCCATTTTGTGATAAACGTGGATACTTAATAATAATCTTTTCAAAATTATAATAGTTAAAATTTACATGCATTTTATAAATGCTTGATATATGTGATAAAATTTTTTCGACATTTAACTGTGTTTCATTTCAAATCATTTCTTTCAATGCAACGCTAAATTTCGAAAGAACACAAAAATCGATACCAGAAAATCAAATAAATAAAAATGGCATTTAGAGGTATTTCGGTTTAAGTTTATGTTTTATTATAACATTTAAATAATATTTTTCAGCTTATAAATATTAATTTATACTCAATCACACTTTTTATTCGATTTGTGATAAACTCCATCATTTTAAACAAAACTACAAAAGCAAATTATTGTATGTAATTGCGGGTTTCGTTCTGTTTAATCTTATGAAAATATTTAAAACAATTGGTTATATATATAATGGCCAATTATCTGCAAGGAATATAAGCCCTAGAGGGAATGACCTCCTAGGAGTTGTTCCTAAGGGAACCTAACCCGTATTTACTCAATTAAAATCGAAGGCTCGAAGAAAACCATGGAATTCCACGAACAATTAGGATGAAGAACGCGATTGCTTTTGGATCCATCACCTCCTGTCAACCAATTTCGAGGACAGAACCTCTCGGCCACTCAAAACAATTAAAAAAGGGAATTTGATGCAGCATATTGACGATATGGCTGAATATAAAATGCGGTTCCTGGTAGACAATCCCGACACATGAATCGCTGTAAAATCTTTCTATAGAGATTGAAATTCGTCTTTCTTTTTGCCTAATTTCGTATAAAATGCACAATATTCTACATTCTCATCTTTCTCACCCGCTCTCTGTCGTGAGGGGGCAGTCATTGCTCCAGCGGCCTGGGTTTGTCCTGTAAATTTTTTCACCCGGCTAAAAATTGTACTTTTAAGACCTTAATAAAGGCAATCGAAAGGGACACCATGCTTTACAGACATGGTCCTTGTCTGAGCAGTCCATCTTAAGCATTCAAATAATCTATATTTCATTTAAAACCAATTTCCCTGATTACTACCTACCCTCCTCCCGGGAAATTGCGATCAGCTACATTTTTTTTCGATTGTAACATTTATATAGAATTCATAACTTGTTTAATGCTCATTAGACTGTTACACAATATTTAATAATGCATTAACGATATTTATATCAATGATATTTATATTTCTCGTCTTGCTTTTTCCGAAAAATCGACTTCTTAAAATTTTATTTTTCTATTCAAACTCTTACTTTTTAAAATTTAAATTATAATACTTCTATTTTAAAATACTACTATTAACTTATTTAAGGAAAACTTTCTATGATTAAATAAAGTAAAAGTTGCTATTTTAAATGTGGAAGTTGCTTTGAATTATAATGAAGTCTTAATTGAAAATGCATTTGAAATTATAATGATTCTAGTATATTTCTTAAATTTGTTGAATATTAATACAGTTTACAGCATTAATTAATTTATGAGTAATTTTATGGATTTGCATGTAAAAGGAAACACTGATATAAATAAATTATACCACTGGAATTTCTCCTTATAAATAATAAATTACTATTTAAAAAGGATCGAATTTGCTGTAAATAAAAAAAAGTTCGGAATTGTAAATTCTGTTTAAAATATAATGATTCTTGCACTTCCTGCAAAATTGTTGAATTTCAGTACTGATTATATTATTAATCTTAACTATCTAAAATAATTTACTTTAAGCATAGAAACTAATCCTAAAAAGATTGATTGCAAATTTAATTTTCCTAATGCATATCTTTTGCAGCTTGGAAAATTTGAAAAATTAAAGCCGATGTTCTAATAGATTAATTAAAAAAGTAAACTGTGTTTTATTTAGAAAAGTAAACAATATACAATCAGAATTTAAGATATTTTATCTATGATATTTTTGATACAACAACATATGATGAAAACTTCTAACATACTTTAAGTACTTTCAAGATACTTTAAATTATCTTATAATACTTTTAGATATTTTTTAGATGTTAAAAAAGAAGTACTTCTTTAAGTTATTAAATGAAAAAAAAAACTTTTTTAATCTTAGGCATAAGTGAATGGATTTTAAAGTTAAAATATTAGACCGTGCCGAATTGGTTATTTGCACATTATTAATTAAAAAAAAACCATGTACATTAATAACAATATTTTAAATTATTGTATTGTTTTAAAAAATATTTAAACATTGATTCCTTTTTAAAAAAACTTTTGTAGCTAAGTTTTGCCAGTTAAAACAATGATCTTTAAATAAAGTAACAATATCATACATCAAGAATTTTATATAAAACTAGCAGGCTAAGCCCGTTGCGCTGGTCTATTTTTCAAAACAAAACATGAATCAAACAAAATATTGAATATGATTGTGTTGTTTAAAGCAACTTCACCTCGAATGCTCTTTAACATTTCTGAAAATCATACAAAACGCCATTGTATTTAAAGATAGAAAACCAACGATTATAAATGCACTAAAAATGCATTAAAAGTTAGCAAACATCTGTTTCGAATCTACTGTCGAGATTCTTCATCAGTGCAAAACTCGGCGAGTTAGAAAAAACAAAACTGAGCCAAAAATAAAAACAACAACAATGGAATCAAGGCCCGTTGACGCCAAAATATATTAAAATAATAATAAAATATTACGTTGTATCAGCTTATGCATTTGATAAAATTCGGGCTTTTAAGAAAAAATGTTTCAGTTGACCGTTTATTGTAGAGTTTGATAGATAAATGACGCAATTATGAAAAGAGCAATTTAAATATTGTCTATTCACCATACTTCTAAAATAGCGAGCATTATGATCGCAGAGATTGACCGTTGAATTTAAACAATTTTCAAGTGATTCATTTTCATTTGATAGTTTTTAAACTCTAAAAGCCTCTCAACTTGAGGATATGCATATCTGTGGAAACCTTAATACATCCTATATCAGTATTATATTATATTTCGCAACGTACATCTGCTCTTGACAAATCTTTTACAGCCCGTAAGACATGGTTACGTCACTGCAACGTCGTTGTGAAGTCACATTGTGACTTCCCTCATAGCATGCATGCTCACAGTGACGTCACAATGACGTCACTGTGAGCACTTTGGTCACATCACATCTGTGACGAAAATGCCACCACTCAGTGACGTCACAATGTGACTAAGATGTGACTTTCTAAAAAAAATTCACAGTTCGTCACAATGTTAATGTCAAAGTAGTCACAAATGACACACTTTTCACAAATTGGTCACATTGTGACGTCACAAAGTGGTCACAATGTGACGTCACAAAAAAGCTCTAAAACGGCCATAACGACTTCACATTTTAGTCACTGTGACTTCACATCGACGTCACGTGACGTCACATCGACAATCGATGGTCACAAAGTCACAATGTGACTTCACAACGACGTTGCAGTGACGTCACCATGTCTTACGAGTTTGTGGCCATCGATTGTCGATGAATAGAAAATAACAATAAATTTTAAAAAGTTTAGTTAATAATTATAAAACCAAACTATTTATATCCTTTAAAAAATAAAAGAAAATAAAATAAAAATTTATTAATAAATAAACAACAGCCAGGTTACCCAGTGAGGCATAAAATCGCCATTTTATTGCAGTCGCGCAAATGTTGCTCCTGTATAACAAATGTGCCTAGATTAAAATAGTTTATATAATTGGAAAAAAAAAAGAAAAAAAATTGCAAATAGACAATTTATTAATAAATAGACAATAACATCCGGGTTGCCATATCAAGCAAAATAATGACACTTTGGCGTCAGTTAATTACCCAGATGTATATATGGTATTGGCGTAAGAGACGAATCGCACTAATGTAGTGCGTATGAAATATCTGAGCCAAAAATTTTTTTAAAAGTTGCAGTTAAATTATTTTACAATATCTATGTATGTGGAAAGACATTTATCCTAAAATTTAAATATTATTCATTTTTGTAGTATTAACTGCTGTAAATGTATTTAAGTTAAATGTAATTTTTTTTCCTAAAAATACTCTCACTCATTAAAAGAGAGAGAGAAAAAAAATAGTTCTTGCAAACATCTGTATTTTATTTATTTATTTATTTATTTTTATTAGAATCGCATTGATTGGCGACAAAAGTAGATTGAAACACCCAATTGAACAAATAACATACAAATAACAATTAGAGCCTATTTAAAAAAAAATTCATTCTGCGAGTTTCTTCTATAAAACACATAACGGGAAAATTAGATTTAAAAATATTTAAAAAAAAAGACAAAAAAACATGCTCATGCTTTACCTAATGAAATTTTTGAGATGTTGTTTTCTTTTAATCTGGCTCGAAAGAAATAAATAGCCAAATATTGTGTCACTTCAAAACTTTCTTTCACATTGAGTTACTTTTTAAATATTATAAATATTCTTTTTTTTTTTCGTTAAAGATAAATATTTTTCTTTCATAATATTATTTTGCATTAAACGGATTTTTTTTCTTTTTATCATTATTTATTTTAAATCAATGAATTAACAGGTTTTTTTTTTCGAAATGTTTATATTATTTTCCATTAGAGAAAGCATTTCATTTCTTTTTTTAAATATAATTATCGCCAAAAAATTAGTTGTTGCAACCCTTCCGTCAAAAATAACCGAAAAATACGAAATTTAGTACGAAAAATCAGAGTTATCCCTGTATATTTGTATCATAAACCTCCGCAAAAATATTTCCTATCAAATGATATAATCTGCAAAAAGATCCATCGGGTAGTTTTTGTAAACATTCGTTTGGAAGTTTCAGAACTTCTGCTTTATAATATATACTAGCAGGCTATGCCCGCTGCGCTGGACCATATTTCCAAACTAACCTTGACTCAAACAAAATGTTGATTTAAAATTTTTATTTTAAAGCAGTATAGACCATCCTGAAATGTCCTTCCCCATTGCTGAAAACGAAGCCAACGCCATTACGATATTGTACTATTGTATGCCTTCGAGAAAATTTGGACTATCAAGCACCATATCTTTTATTTTATCAATTAAAGTGGATTTTCTCATGAAAATGATACCGTTATGACAACAGGAATCAAAATGCTCTCGAGTAATCACACTAATACATTAGAGGGCATTCCAATGATTATGAGATTGATTATCAAACTCTATTAACTTTTGGATCGTACATTATCATTTCTTTGTTCTTAAACTCCCGACATCTGAACTTGCAATATATGTAGTTCTGGTAGCCTACATACAATATCCGTACATGTTACATTACATTTTTTAAAGAAACGACCTCTTCTGGCAGGTCTACTGTAGTTTCCTATCTACCTTGAACTGTTCCAGCAGAGTTCATAGAAAAAAAAATGTAAAGAATTTTTGACAAATAAAGAGTGTTTAACTTATATAATTATTAGAACAATGAAGCATAAAAAGTGTGATTTAAATCTAAATTGTTTGAATAACATTAACATTATATCAGTTTCACAGTCTCTTCATTTTATAAAACAGTTGTATACATGTAGCCGTTAAATTTGGGATAATTTTGCTGACTAAATTTTGCAGAAAATTAAACCTTTAGCTTGCATCCAATAAAATCTTTCTACCTTCTGTAATCGATTCCATTATGATTTTTGGCCTCAAACATTAGTAGTACTTGTAACGATATTGTTACAAATGTACCAGACTTATTTCATATTTATTCTCAACTGAATGTGAAATTTACGATCATCCACTATTGGCATTTAATCTTATAGCTTAATGATAGTTTTTTGTTCGACGGGGTAATGAAGTGGTATCTAATAGTTAAGATTTGACAAAGTTCTGTTGATAGGGCTTATCGTTAATTGAAACTGCTACGTAATCAAAAAAAAAAAAAAAAAAAAAAAATTATACGGCTGTCGAGATTTTATAGATATTTTTTTCTTAACCAACTTTAAAGTATATTTATTTTAATTACGATTTTTTTATTAGAGTGAATGATAATTTAATTGCAAATATTTTTTCATTATAATGATTTTTCCTGCACATTTAAAATATTGCTTTTTTAGTGATAGTATAATAACTGCAGATGAAAAAGATATAACAGTAAGCCTAAAACACAGACTTAATGACTGTGCTTGGCGTATGTCTTGGAGATGACTTGATAAGTACGCTAATTCTATCAAACTAAATATCCCGACAGAACGTAAAAAAATAATGCTACTACTTGATTGTTCCGTCTTTCGATTTCGCCAAATTATGCAAATGGACATAATTTTTATTCTAAGTAACCAAAGAATCAATAAATTACTAAAACATTAATAGAAATAAAAATAAAACTCCAAATTAAAATTAGCTGATGACGTAACAATTACGTGTAACATATTTAATGTCAAATGAATGTGCCAGTTGCTATCATCCATTATTGACATTTAACCTTATACTTTGGCGAGTTTTTGGCCGATGGGATAATCAAGTATTACCAAACTTTATAAACAAATTATATAAACAATAATATTTAGGTGCGGATATCATCTACGGACCACGTTGGCGCGATTGAATCAAAATTGCGATGTTATGCCTCACGTGGTAATCTGGTAATAGTTGTTTATTTATCAGTAAACTATTTCATTATTTTTTTTCTCTTTTAAAGTTGTATAAATTGTTTTGTTCCATAATTATTAATTGACTTAATTTATTTATTATTATTTCCTTTTTAAAATAATAGAAAATAAATAAAAGTAATATAAATGTAATTGGTATTTCAAAACGCAGTGTTCTCTAAATTGGCATCATAAAAACAAATCGCGCCAAGGTGATGCGTGTATAAAAATGGAAAATGTTTGCAATAATATAAACAAAAAAAGTAAACAAATAATTAAAAAATCGCCATTTCGATATTTTTTTTTAAATAACATCAAGCAGGAAATCAAATAGCATCAAGAGTAATAATAACAATTAGTAAAAGTTTAATCATATAAGTTTATTTAATAAGGACATTACTTGGTTATCCCGTCGACCAGTTTCGCCAAATTACACAAATCGCCAAACTAATAGCCAAATTATATATATTGACATAAATTTTATTATAAATAACGAAAAAACAAAAGATTTAGTAGAATTTTAATAAAAATACAAAAAAAAAAAATCGAATTAAAAATCCCTTAATGACGCTTTAAACACGTGTATCTTAATTACTATCATTGAATGTGACATTCACGATCATCCATTATTGGCATTTCATCTTATAATTTGGCGAAAGTTTTATGGTCAACGGGATATTACTGTAATAAGTATGGAACAAAACAATTTATATAATTTTAAAGAAGAGGATGGAAGTAAATAAACATTTTAATAATAAATAAATAACAATAGTCGGGTTGGCATGTCAGGCAAAATAATATCAATTTAGAGTCCATTAATTGCCTCGGTGCGTATATGATATCTGTGCAAAAAAAAAATTCCAGTACTATAATAAATTGCCATTTGGCGACACTCAATTATCGAAAATTAGTCCAATATGATTTTAAATACTACCTAACACAGGGGAATTATGAAGAAAATCGAAGAAGAAATGGCTAATTAAAAAAAAACTTGTAATTTTTTTTACAGAAGGCATTTTTTATTTCAAAATGTTGAATTTATCAATAATAATAATGCATAATTTCATAAACGTACTTTGAATTGCATTATTCCTTCTTCAGTTTCTAAAACTGTAATTTTCCTGTATGTGAAATGGACGAAATGCCGCAAGAAAAAATAAATAAACAATAAAAAATATTTGCTAAAAAAGGGTTATATTCGTTGATCGAATTCTTCAAAATTACGGAGGAAAACTTTTGAAAACGTATGACATTAATTTACAATATATATGGGTGGCGGAAATTCACACTAAAGCTAAAACGTAAATGTTTGCGTATAAAAATATTTCATATTTATTTACTTAGAACAGGTGTCACAAATAAAAATTAAATTAAAAAGTTGACATGTTTCGGTTCATTCATAAGAACCGTATTCATAACACATAAAATCAGTAAAAAACTAAATGACACTGGATATAAATATAATTTAAAAACCCAAAATACAAAACATTGCGCCCCCTATGATCGTGAATAGCCATTGCCACCGCGGCATATAAATATAATAAATTTTGATCATATATTAAATTTAATATGTATAAAATTAATATCAATAAAAGTAGGAAAACTAAATGAATCTGGATATAAAGGTAATTAAAAAACCCAAAACATAAAATATTGCGCCCTCTATGATCGTGAATAGCCAATGCCACCGCGGCTCCCCCTATTAGACTCACCCTTTAAATATTTATTAAGTAATTCTAACCACAAACTCGGAATGTCATAAGAATAAGAATCATTACAAACCCTATCCCTCCTAGAATATATCTTTATGGATTCACGGATGATTAATTTTCGGAATAAACTTGAAATGAACACTAATCTACTATCTTTAAAACAAATTTTAACCCCCCTCTTTAAAAACAATCTTGATAACGCAGTGTTATCCCTACCAAATTTTATGTCACATTCATGCTCTTTCTTTCTAACCCCAAACTTTCTACCTGTCATACCGATATAAAAATTAATATTCCCCCCTTTTTTCATTCATTTTTTTTTATTCACGATCATAGGGGGCGCAATGTTTTGTATTTTGGGTTTTTAAATTATATTTATATCCAGTGTCATTTAGTTTTCTACTGATTTTATGTGTTATGAATACGGTTCTTATGAATGAACCGAAACATGTCAACTTTTTAATTTAATTTTTATTTGTGACACCTGTTCTAAGTAAATAAATATGAAATATTTTTATACGTGAATGAAAAAGGTGAAGTGATTTTGTTATAGTTTTTAGTTTTTGAAAAAACGAAAGCTAACAACAGTTTTAACATCGTAAATGTTTGATTCCAATTTTTAATATACAAACTGTTATATATATGTAATTTATAATTGAATATTAAAATGTACTCCAAAAATTAGCTTCACTTGAAAAAACATTATTGCGATCATCAACAAACCTAATGTCAGACATATGCATTTTTGGCTTGCATCTTTGGCGACAACAGCAAAATAAAAATCACAAAGAAACAAATATATAACTCACAATTTACAGTTACTTTTATAATCAGATCTGTTTTTTTTCTACTGTAAAACATATGATACGGAAAATCAATTTTTAAAAGCAAGCGATATGGCGCCAATTGTTGTATCAATAGTAATATTTCACGATGAGTTATTTTTTAAACATTACAAATATTTTTTTCATTTTTTAAGTTACATATATATTTTTTAATATTTTACCTCATTTAAGCGGTTTTTATTATTTTTTTTTTTTCAAATTACTGTTAGTATTTATTTTCTGCTTTTATTGATAGATATTTATATTACTGTCCAATAAATATAGTCATTTCAGTTTTTTAGTAATAATAATTTTTGCCAAAAAATAGCTACTGGCAACCCTTTCGTCAAAAATAACCGAAAAATACGAAATTTAGTATGAAAAATCCCTGTGAGTTATCCCTGTATATTTGTATCATAAACCTCCGCAAAAATATTTCCTATCGAATGATATAATCTGCAAAAAGATCCATCGGGTAGTTTTTGAAAACACTCGTTTGGAAGTTTCAGAACTTCTGCTTTATAATATATATGATATACTTTATTTCAAGTAACCAGATCCAAGTGTATTAGAGTGAATAATCGAAAGTCGTCTATTTTTTGACAATCATACAATCTTTATTAAAATTAAAGTGTGAGATACTTCGTTTAAATTTGATTGAGTAATACGATGTTTTTCTTGAGCAATTGATTTAAGGTATATATTGAATTAAAATTGAGTTTTATTACCATATAGTAATTGGAAATATATAATCAACTAACAATGCATAGTGCTTATGTGTTCAATAAAAAGTATTTTTCCATTTTTATATAGTACCAAAAGTATTTTTCTTTTTTTACAATTCTTTATTAAACTACAGTTTGTATTGAAATACTAGAAAGACTGATTTTAGAGAAAATATTGACTTAAGATCGAGTTCAATTAGCATTCAGTAATTAAAAATAGAATTTCAACTAACTACGCTATGTTCATTCATAGGTCTAAATAACCAAAAGTATTTTTCTTTTTTGAGAATTAAACTCTTTATTAAACTGCAATTAACACTGAAATATTTCATTTAAATTTTTAAAGATTGAGTAATACAATGATATGTTAAAATAATATATATTTTTTAAATAATGACTTAAGATTGACTTCTATTACCATTCAGTAATTAGAAATATAATTTCAATTATCCAAACCTAAACACACTGCCTTTCAGTAAATGAAGATGTTTTTCTTTTTTTAAATTGCACATTCTCTATTTAACTTTAATTTAGACTGAAATACGTCTTTTAAATTGCTAAAGATTGAGTAATACAATGTTCGTCTTAAATAACAAACTTTAAAGAAAATGCCACCCTTGACAACTTTTTTCTTGTTTCAAATTCACTCAGGAGTAGGGAGTAAATTAACCTCATTGCAGTAATTCGTTCGAAAGATTAAATCTACTTTCTCAAAAGGTCAAATGAACATTCAGCTGTAAAACTGAAGTGTTTAAAAAAAGATTTTAAAATAATGCTTTAGAGATTCCGTTAAATAGCTATGAAAACAGCTTTTAACTTTCTTCTATCTTTAACAAAAAAAAAATGTATTCGATTCGTGAAAATTTACTAATTTCGGTTTATGACAGATTTACACATTTTAGGGATCAGTGATTCCAAAAAAGCAAGTTTTTACCAAATGTCTGTCGGTGAGACTGTGACTCTGTTAGTCTATATGTGACATAAATTTTGTAAGCGCTCTATTTCAAGAACTAATGCACCGAATTTAATAAATATATATAATCAAGTAGTCCCTTATACATGTTGATGCTGATTAGTTTTTGGTAGAAATCGGTCGTTAGGTGGCGCTGCTATGCTGTATTATTTTATAATTTATGCAAGAACTATATCTTAATAACTAATGCACTGATTTCCGTCAAATTCAGATTCTGTTAGTCCTTGAGATGAATTAATGCTGTTTACATTTTGGCGAAAATTGCTCAACAAGTGGTGCTGCTGTTATGCAATAGTCTCGATATACTCTGATGCCGAACATGATCCATTATTGCTTTTTCTTAAAAAGCAAGAAGAAGATATTAGAAGTTTTTAGAGAATGTGTAAAATTAGTAATAATCATATTTAAGTCATATAATAAAAAGGTAAGAGAATGTAGCTTACCTTCTTATTAGGGATCATCTACGACTTTTTCCTCTGATATTGTTGAATTATCCATGAGTGAATATTGAATTATCCATCCTTAAGAATATCCTAAAATAACTTTGTTAATCTTTATTAGTTTGTGCAAAATTATAAACACTATTGTTAAATCATAGAACGTTTTAAAATTAATTAATTTTATATATATATTTAGATATAAAAAATACAATACTGGAGCATACATTTTAGCTCCTTACTAGTTTAAAACAGAGAGAAAAGTGTGTTAATACTAAAAGAAACGATTATATAAAAAATAAAATAAATTCAAACATGACCATTAAGTTCTTATTTTCTTGTTCAAATCAATAGTTTTATAAACATAGTTCTTTGATTAATTTTAAGCTTCATAATGTAAATGCTTATTAGTTTTTTTTTGTTTCTGGATGAATTAGATGTTATAATCTATTGTTTATTTCAACACTTAATTATAAAACAGTTCACTAAATGGATTTATGATGAGTTAATTAAATGATGTAAAAGTACTGATAGTTGAACGATTGAAAGTCATCATGACAAATAATTAAGTTGATTTATGATGATTATTTTCTAAAATAGATTAAGTTGATTTATGATAAATGTTTTCTGAAAGAGATTAAAGTTACTAACAGAAGAGATAATTTGTGCAGTGTATCTATTAATATGCAGAAAATGTGGTGAGAAAAACTAGAAAATCTCAAACTATTTCAAGGTTCTTGTCCAGTGCTATCAGGGATCTCCTACAGTAACGAGAGCGATTTGTTACATTACTCTGATAATGATATGGCGTTCGGTTACAAATTATTTGGAAGTTTTTGCTATTGATTCAGGAGAAAAAGAGTCAACATCGCGTTGCAAACAAAGAATCGTTATACCGAACGCGGACTACTCAACTGACTCTGATGCGAAACATGTTCCATTACGCTTTTGCATAAGAAGCAGAAAAAAAGCGATAACGTGTGCGTCTATGAATGGGAAGAATACCATGTGGAGAACCAGATTTCGGAAATAAAAGTTAATGCTTGGTGTTATAAGGTACCCTGGGGTAATAACGCCAGGTTAAGGTTCTATCAATTTTCACGGCTTAGTTTTATATGGTATTTTTCAAACAAATATAGGATTTGATAAAGGAATTCATTGACTAACTATAGAAAAAAAAATAATTTAACAGATATGAATTCATAAAAAGTTATGGCGTGATTTCTTGACCAATGCTATTTGGCGTTATTACCCACCTATATGGGTAATAACGCCATGCAAACAAAACTATGAAGTAAGATGGAATAATTCCATGTAGATTGCCCAATTCTAAAAATAAAAGTTAATGCTTGGTGTTATACTACCTCTGACAATAAAGTTTGGTGAATAGTCCTGTAACCTTAATGTAGATGAAATATTAACAAAAGTTACCGTACCATCCTTCGAAATAGTCATCTCCCATTACTATACACCGCTGAGATCTGTTATATATGTCCTGGGAGATTTGTAAAAAGTCTTCTTTTGGGATGGAGTTCAAAACCTTCGTCACGTTTCGTTTGATGTCAGTAATAGGGTCAAATTTCTCTCAAAGAGAGTTTTACTGGTGAAAATAGGAAGAAATCGGGAGAATTGAGGAGGATGAACGAGTATGGTGGATGTTTAACTAGCACTACCTCTCATAAATTTCTTTCGGTGTCTTGCAAAGCTTAAACCTAACTTTAAACTGATCTCTTGTTCGTACATTTTCCTGTTCTCGGTTAAGAACCAACACACTGAACAAGCATTTAGTAAAGCACGTATTACACAGAACATAAACTACGATAAACTGAACAACGGTAGGGGAAGATAGTCAACACTTGCTTCTATGCAAGTGCATCGTTTTGTTTCCCCACTGTTGGCAGATCGGTCATTCTGAATTCATTCACCGAACTTTTTTGTCAGAGGTAGTATATTGCAAGAATTTAAAGCTGCGTAAAATTAAGGCGTATTTTTTGAATTTCGAAATTTGAGTTATTTTTCATCATGTTAGATTATTATTCAACAATTTTTTTTGTCAGCAATAAACAAAACATGCAGGGAAAGATTAAAGCAAAAATTTAAATTTCAACTTTACGTTTCGAAACAAAAACAGGCATTATTAATTCGTAATTTTTTATATTTTTCATTTCATTTTTATTCTTTAGATAAATGTTTATTTAATGACACAGCATGCCTTTAAATCAAAAGTTTTTCTGACAATCTGTCTATTACCGTTTTTTAACTTCTAAAAATAAAGGATAAAATTTGTTACATGTTTAAATGTGTGTAAAAATTATCAATGTCTGAGTGATATAATTTATTGATGAAGCTTTAGATACCAGCAATGGGTTTTTAAGGATGTCATATTTTTTACTTTATAATGGCAGAGGTGAAAATATATTTTTCCTTTTGGAAAATTTGATTTTGTTTCATTCCAATAAATTGAAATAAGGTTTTTTTTATTGTCAATTTCTAATACTTTAAGCATAGATTATTTTTTATAAATTACACTTTGCAAATAATTCTTTTTCTATTAGTCACTTTGTCGTTATTTTTAGTATAATGAACAAGACTTCAGAATGAAAACAAGTATTTGTATAATTAATTAAACCCAACTTTAACTTTTTGAACAAATTGGCAGCATGTTTTAAATATTATAAATACTTGTGTTTACAAAATATTTATATATTTTATTGTTTTGTTTAGAATAGGTTCTGAAAAATAGTAGTTTTGCTGGATTAAATTTCATTTTTGATTAATTTTATGATCTGATTATGGAATAAATGTGAATAATTACGCAGTTTTTTTTTATTCCGTTTCCCAAATATATTTTTTTTTAAAAAAAGATCTGTCTTATGTAGACACGGTTTTTAATACAAACGTGAATTAAAAAAAAAATTCTATAATAAAACCTTCATTTCAATTCTAACAAACGTTATTTTAAGAAAAATTATAACTGCCGCGTAGTGAAGATAGACGAACAAAAAATATTTATGTTTATAATTTATATAGGGATTTTCAGCATTCATATATTTTCAAACGTAAAATGATACCTACCAATGTTACCTAGTACCAAAAAATATCTAATAATTCTATATAAGAATTTAGTCGCATATATGTTTATCATTTGCAAGAACAACTTTCACAGCTAGCTTGTTATTAAATTTTATAAACTGTCACATATACTTACATACTCATATAATGTACACAAAAAAATCTGCAATTTTATATATGGAAAGTTACAGAAATCTGTATCCTTATTAAAAATTGGATCTGTATACTGTGCCATAAAAGATGTAAATCTACAAAACTAATTTTTGTAAAGCTACAGAAATATGTAGCTTTAGAAAAAAAATTACGAAAACAGTAATCTTACAAATATTTTATCTGTAACCAGAGTTGCAGTTACATAAAACGCTCTAAGTATCCTAGTTTCCGAAAAAAAAAACTTTTTATACCCTTACCGATTCTTTTATTTACACTTCAAACATTTATCTGTTATATGAATGTTTGTTGTTGACGATATATATAAGTTCAAAGAATCACAGTTTGCTTGATAAATATTAGCAATTTTGCAGATATTTTATTGCAGTGTACGTTCATACACACAACAATTTTCAATACTTCAATGTATAATACGTTTTTCCTCTACAGCAACCATACTCAACTTCTTTTTCTAGCGAGCCGCAACACATGTATAAAATAGTTTTAAATTTTTTTTTTCAATAGTAGGATAACATATGTAGTATAAGAAAATTTAGATTATCTGTTACTTGAACATTTCTCGTTAAAGAAATGTCATCAAAAAGTTTTAATACCATTGTTTCATAATAATAAACTTCTAAATGGATTTCTATTGCAAATGCTGTAAAAATGCACGGAAAAATTTATTGTTTGGAAATAGCAGTGTGACAAATTTTTGGTGCCAATTTTTTTTAGTGACAAACTTTAAGCGTTAAAAAGCAGTTTTAGAAATATAATAAATATAACACTAATAACATAATACTGCGGAATTTCTACATTCTAAAGAAAACAATTTAGGAAGTTTTAAGAGGTGTGTAGAAATATACACACTTCATTAGCTCAAATGAAGCTACAAAAACTTATAAAAAGAGTTTTTGAATAAGAAAAATAATATTTAAGATATTTTAATATAATTTTAAACTAATTATAAACAACAGGACAGGTTTTTTTATGAATATATATAAAACAGCAGCGAAGATTATTACTTTTTATGCACATCTTATTAATATTATAAATATGAATTATTGATATTTGTCTTGGGCCGCTTATAAAAGATTGTCGGGCCATATACGATCCCTGTGCCACAGATTGAGTATGCGTTTTCTAGAGAAAATAATAATGATTAGAAGGGAAACTTCCAAAATCATTATCAAATACCACATTTGTTTTTACATAGTGAAGATGCTTTTATCTCAAAAAACATGTCATTTTCCTAGGCAAATGAAAGCAATAAAGAACTCCGTCGTTTACAAAAAACTACAAACAGTAACAATAATGTATGATGACAAATAAAATTTTTCTAAAAAAAATATTAAAAGGCGATATGTCTTTATAATGACTTGCATTATCTGTTACAAAACAAAAGAAAATAGAAAATAAAATATGAACACACCTACTGGGTATTTTTTTAATATGTTTGTTTTACTGACTTTTTATTGATCTACTTTTCCATAACATTTTCTTGATGCTTTCTTTTTGGCTGATTTCCAAATGTTTGAAGATAAAAGAAAATATAGCTAATGAAGTGATCCGATATTAACTTATTTTTAAAAGAAAGAAGCCAGTTGTTGTCTGAATTTGAATTTTCTTTTGTTAAAATAGAATTTGGTAAAAAAAGATCTGAAACAACTGTTTTCACAATAGCTAATTTTTCTTCATTAAAATCAGTTCAGTTCATGCTTAAATGATTTTTAAAATGCTAACAGATCTTACTGTTCTTTTAGAATAATTCTTTTGAAATATTAAAAAATCATGCATAAATTCTATATAATGACTTTATTAAATATTATATATTCAAATTTTAAAGTGTTTTCCCACAAGGAAATGAACTGCAGCTGCTATGGATAGAAATATACTTGAACTTTCATTTTGTAGAAGAGTTTTTCTGGTATCTCTTGAAAACTCGTCGAATTCACATTAGTATTTTAGTCTTTTATATACTCCCGTGTACTGGAGTCCCGTAAAATTTACTACTGATTTGTTTAACCAATATAATCGGCTAAATTACATACATAAGAGTGAGAAAAAAAGGGTAGGCATCACCTTATTCTGTAATGGGTGTTTTGTACGTCATTATTCAAAATTGTCTACAGCAATTTCAGTTTGTATATATTTATGCTTGTGTGACAGTCATGCCCATTTATTAGGTGTCTAAATGTATGTTTTTAAGTGCAAAAAATTGATTAAAACGTTTAATGAAGTTATCTGATTGCTATTTATTAAAGAAATTCAGTTCTAGAAATATTACAGGACACACTGTTACAGGCCGTAATCCGAAGTTTAAAAACTGTCCTTTTCTTACTGTAATACAGTGGAACCTGTCTAAAGTGACCATCTTTGGGACTAGCTAAAATGGTCTCTATATAGAGGTGGCCACCTTACGGAATGTCTTTCATTAAAACTTTTTACACATTAAAACATTTTGTGGTCTCATAAAATAAAATATACATAAGGAAAAATGCTCTATAATAAGTAATATACTGATTAATTATCAATTATAATGAATTACTGATTCAAAATTTACTCTTTAAAAGGTAATTTACTTAAAACTCTTGTTACTTCTTTTGAATGCAGTTGAAATTCCGTAGTGATTTATTAAAATAACACATAACTACAAGGTGCACTGTAATTTATACACTGATGTCCAAAAGTTAAGCATAATTCGTAAAATGCTCAAAACATGGAGTAAATTATCTTAAAATTATTCAAAATTACTTGCGGTGATTAAATGGTTGAAGAACAAACATTGGGTTTATGTAAAACTTTTCTGTCGACTATGTCATGCGCGAAAAACCTGCGCATGCCGAAACTCTTATAAATCGGTTCACGCGGTATAGGTAGTTCAAACGAATTTTGTAGAACTGATGTGCCAATAAACATTCTTGCGATTAAACAGGATTAATGATGGCACAAAGACGCGAACTGTACATGTTTGCGAAAGGAAGAATTGTTGAAATGATGGAATCCGGACGATCACAAACCGAAGTGTTTCGAATTCTGAACGTGGACGAGCCTGTGATCTCAAGACTGTGGTAGAGGTTTTAAAGTACTGGAAATGTTACGCGAGGACCAATGCCAGGTCGACCAAGAGTCACAACCCTTCTTCAAGACAGATATTTGGCAATAAGTGCGCGACGTCAGAGGGGCAGTCGTACCAGAGAACTGAGTTCGGCGCTCACAGTCGCCACAGGAACTCGAATTTCGAGACAAACTGTTTACAGGAGATTCAATCATGCTAGTCTCAATGCCAGATGACCAGCAGTTTGCATTCCACTCACGTCTGTGCATAAACGCAATCGTTTGAACTGGAGTTTGAAAAATAAACACTGGACTGAGGGAGATTGGACCAATGTGATATTCAATGACAAGTCCCTATTTAGTCTGAATAGTGATTCTCGTCGGGTAACGATATGCAGAGAAGTGGGACACGTTTCGAACCAAGAAATATAATGGAAAGACATCATTTTCCTTCAGGTGAAGTAATTGTATGAGCAGGCATCATGTTGGAAGGCCGCACAGACCTCCATACTTTTGACATGAGGTCTGTGGCTGGTAAAAGATACAGAGACGAAATTCTTTAGCCTTATGTTCGTTTTTTACGTGGTTCTGTCGGTCCTGACTTCATATTCATGGATGATAATGCATAATCAAACGCGCCTTGTCACCGTGCGTTACTGGATGATGACTTTCTCTAAACGGAAAACATCCAGCGCATCTCGTGGCCTGCCAACTCCCCGGATTTAAATCCTATCGAGCATGTAGGAGATATGCTTAGGAGACAACTTGCAGTCCTTTCGCACCCACTACGCTACGTTCCAGAACTGAAAGGAGCTCTCGAAGAAGCTTGGAACTCTTCAAGCCTTAACTCTTCCATAGTCTCATAGCAGGTACGGGAAATCACTGTGTAGCGTGCTTGGCTGTCAGACGTGACCACATGCCTTATTAAACTGCAGCATCACTATATTATTTAATGTTTTCTTTCATTTTTCCTTTAAAATGTGAACCCTTACTATGCTCAGTTTTCTTTCAAACTACAACTTTGGATAATAAAAGTAAATAGTATCGTTCTTTTAAATTGTTTCCTCACTTTATAACCGTTTTACACTCGCATACCGCGTTTCACGACAATCCGATTAACATTTCTTTCATTATTTACTTATTTACCAATTATGCTTAACTTTTGGACACCAATGTATGTATTTTTATTTCCATTGTAATTGTATAATGATAATGTTTCTGTGACTAGCAGTAATAAATGTTTCGCTAAATCACCCCAGGAAAGTGCAAATTTTAATACAATAAAGGACAAAGTAATCATTTTATGTATTAAGCAAATAGTCACTATAGGAGGAAAATTTCTGCACTTTTTTAATGGTTCAAAATAAAATTTAAGAAAATGACCATTTTAGGCCTTTAGTTTGAAAATTTTTGGCATGCAGAAAAATGGATGGTCACATTTTACAGGTTCAAATAACATTGAGAATGACTCGCTAACTGGTCACTTTTATACAGATAGACACATTAGGCAGGTGGTCACCTTACCGGACATTTCTCATGTTATTTTATATGAGCACGAGTAAAATTTTTCAAAAGTGGGCATTTTAGCCTGGTGGTCACTTTAGCAGGTTCCATAGTATTTATGTTTATATATTTTTAAAACTGCATTTACATATCATATATATATATATATATATACTACAGGTAAACAAACATTGATGAATAAAAGGATCAACAAAAGGATGAGAATGAGACTGGAAATCAACAAAATCAACAGCCAAAGAAGAAAAGACATATTTGCAAAAAGATTGCAATGTTGGGCTTCTCATGTTATGTTTGTGTATAACCATTGCAAAACATCGGACGTTTAAAAAAACCTTCTTGAAAAAATAGCAACAGTAAAGGCTAATAGCGCAGCATCCGGAAGTGACTATGGCTGTTTTCTAACGAGACCGCTAAAAAAGAGAAATGCTGAAACTGAGTATCAAATCAATTCAATGAGAAATTTAATAGGTAAAGAAAGTACTGACAGTATAGTTGTTACAACATGGTTGGATTAATTTTACGATTTCTAATGTGGCAATACCTCTCATTAATGTGAGATTTCTTCAGCTAATTCTCTAACCAGTTACAGAAAGTACATATTATTTTTAGCATTGAAAAATTTGCGGAATATTTCTTCGCCGCTGAAACAACAAGAATTACAATTATTCTCAGGTGAGGATGGATTCCATATCGTTGCTGATATTGTGCTAAACAGGCCATCTGTATTTCTTATCAAAATACCCATTTTTCCAAACTTCCATTATTCTAAGATTGTCATGCACACTATGGAAAAGTTTCCACGGGGAAATGATGCAAAGAAGATTAAATGAGTGCAAAGTATATGATATAAAAACAGCCGAATCAGTTATATATGAAACCTACTATGTCAGATCTCTTAAGGGTTTACTGGTTCTTAAAAGAGCTATAATGAAGACAAAATTGTCAATATATCCGAAAAGTGACATCAACACAAAAACATGAAATTACTTTCAATATGATCAGAAATGAAAAATAATTATTTCAAATAAGACTTAGAATACCAGCCTCATCTAGTTTATTGAAGTTTTACAGTTTAAAAGAATTTTTGTTTAATGATTTTCCGAATTCACTAGTGATTGTGCTATAAAGTCCAAAATGTAAAGGAACTAGGACACTTTGTTGGGTAGATTTCGAGTGAAATTCTGCCTATTGCAGTCGCTCCTATATTGGAATTTCTGAAGACTTTTTACAAATCTACTCCAATCATGACCCCTAGAACGCAAAACTATCACCAGTAAAAAAGTTTATATATCCCCTTTTATAGACACGATAACTTTTATAATTCTGATGAAATCTCCATACTGTTACATAAAATCAATGGGCATAAAATCTCGGTCAAGTTAGTTAATGGGCAAAATCGAACCAAGAATGTCGAAATAGGAACGGGTTTTGTGAAAACAGAAAAAAAACCATTAACTTCTTAGTGAAAATATACATCGAATTAGTTTAACCTCTTCAGTCCTGGAGTAGCCATTTGGGTACATTAAAACAAAAGCCAAAATTACTCCCGAAATTTTTTTATAAATGCATGGATTTCTGCTAGCAGTATTCAGATACATCACAGTGTCTTATATTACCAATAAATCTGCTGTATGTTTAAAGATGGAGGAACCTTGTGACTTTGAAAATGGAACATTTCCAAGATGGATGACATAAACAATTTTCCAACGACTTCACGTCAAAGCATGTGAATAATACAAATTTTTGAGTGAATTAAAAACAATATATTGCATTTTTTATAAACTATAATGTTTCAAGAATAATTTGGAGTTGTTTATAAATGTTGTTCATATGTGCATGGATGTGAAAAACATCTTTAAATATGTTGTACCCATTTTGTACAATGGGTCTTAACTATACATTTCCAGCTAAAGAAACTAATTTTCTGCGTAACTATTGTGTACACTTGGTTATTAAAATTTTTTTTAGGAAAGAATAAATGATTTAATTTAGTCGTACAAAACAATTTAAATGGACTTTTTTCATTTTTTAAAATAATATGAAGTAATATACTGAATTTACTGCTGAAATATAACATAATTTTTAATAACTTTAAAATTTTTTAACACGTTTTGAAAGGTTGTATAGTTGTACAAAAAAAAGTCTATAATAAATGATAGTTTATTAGAAGATTATTATTAAAAGGTATGTAGTATATGTATAGTGGTATGTGTAGCAGCATGTATATATTATCTGTGGCTTCCAGTAATAATCAGGTAAGGCACATTTTTAATATTTTGAGTAATTAACGTTTAAAGTTTTTAAATGTCTTTTTATCATTACTTTTATAAAATAGATTAGAAATTAATAATTTTCATTGCATTCAATTAGGATTTAAGAGCTTCTCTTTTTTTGCCAAAATAGTTACATAAAAATATTTTTTATTAATTGAGAACCAATTAAAAAAAATTTCAATTTTTAAAATTTATAGCCGCCCTATGACGGGAAGTATTCAATTTTTTTTTCAGTAATATGGCAGAATAAAGCACTCTTTTAAAGCTACATTTTCCCAAATTATCTCATTTTTTTCAAAAATGTGCCATACCTGGTTATTATGGAAGCCACAGATACATCAGGTACATAGATAGATGTATAGTAGCAAGATATGCATTACAATTATTACAAGATGTGTATAATATTTTTGCGCAATACATAGCTTTAGATAAAAAAAATCATTTAAGGGCATTTCCATGCGAACTTGTTTGTCTGTTACATACTACGATTTATTAAATACCAGTATTTTAAAGCGAGAAAATACGACTTAGTTTATCGAAGATATATCGTCAATTGAATAAGGCGAATCAAACCTTTTGAAAATAACGGTGGCCAACAAGCATTAGCGATTTTCAGTTGTGTAACAGACAAACAAGTTCGTATGGAAATGTCCTTAAGTTGTTTAAATTGATATAACTTATAAACAATAGTTTTATTTTTGTAAAACAAAATTGGTTTCATTTGTTTAAAAAATGACATTTTTACTCAATTGCGACCTGATGTATCCATATGGGTACATAAATTTTAACTATTTAAAAATTTTAAAAATAAAAAACTAATTTTATTTTCTTTTTTCTAAGCCTAAAAGCACCATAATTTGCTAATAAAAAAAATTTTCTATGCAGAAGATTTTTCTCAGGACTGAAGAGGTTAAAGCTTATATTAATTCTGAAAAATGGGCGAAAAGTTTTGTGCATGACAGATTTTATGACAAGTTTAAAAATAGACTCAAGAGGCATAAAAAATAAGGTTTTGATCAGAAAAAAAATTCATAACTTCATCAATTCTCAAGATATCAAATCCTATTACCTTTTTTATAAATGTTCTTTATATTATCTAAATTTTTTACATTGACAATTTTTTTATAGGACCAATCCTTATAGTAAAAATAAATTAAACAAAAATAGGAGTTTAAGAAAAAATCTCAAATCCAAACTGCTTATATTCTGACTCATTTTAAGTTCATTTTTGATTTTAGGCATATCCAAATGACAGGTTCTCTTATTTGAAAACTATATAATGTAACCTATTGCCCATTTTTTTAGAAAAGCAGAATATATTTTAAAAGCGATCGTGATTGAAAATTTGAGGAAGTAATCAAGTAAAAAAATCCTTATTTTTCTAACTCATTTTTTAATTAATTTTTGATTTTATATGCATCAAAATGACAGGTTCTCTTATTTTTAGACTATATAATGTGTATTGGCCAGCTTTTTGATAAAGGCAGAATATAGTTCAAGAAATACTTTGAAAATTGGCATTTTGAACAGAATTTCCGAAAGCGATCGTGATTGAAAAATCGTGGAAGTATTCAAATAACAAACTGCTTATTTTTAATTCATATTTAAATTCATTTTTCAATTTAAACGTATCCAAATGACAAGTTCTCTTATTTGTGAACTGTATAATGTGACGTATTGGCCAGTTTTTTGATAAAGGCAGACTGTATTTCATAAAATGCTTTCAAAATGGGCATTTTGAACTGAATTTCCCGAAGAGAATTTTTGGATTAATGCAGAATACATGTTAAAAAAAATGCTATCAAATTTTTATTTTGAATAGAATTTACCAAAACAAACGTGACTGAAGAATTGAGGATTTATTCAAATAACAAATTGCCTATTTTCTGACTGATATTTAAATTCAATTTTGCTCTCAAACGCATTCAATTGACAGTTTTTATAATTTAGGATCTTACAATCTGCCATATTGGTCAATTTTTTCAAAAACTCAGAATATGTTTCAGAAAATGCTGTCAAAATGGGCAACTGAATTTCGCGTAAGATAATTCTTATAAAACAAGCTCTTACAGAAAAAGGAAATTAAAATTTCTTCAAAAGACATGAAATAAAAATTATTAAACTTGGTATATCTCTTATTGTATTTTATTTATTTGTTGTTGAAATGAGCGCTTCGAAATATACCTCCGCCTACAGGCCAAGCCTTTTAGACCAATGATTTTTTTTTACAAGGTAAACTTCTTGAAGTTTCTTTTAGCAATTGACATTCATTGTTTTGGATTTTCATAAAGTAGGACTTAATAAATCTGAATCTGTCAAAAAAATTGCAAGTTGCAATTGATAATATTTTCAAATATTAATTCCATATAATTCATAATTTATATCATAAGATTATAAAAATTGCAAATTCAGTGTATTTATTAATGCATGGAAATTTTTCCAGAGAGAGAAAATTCGCCTTGAATACAATATTTCAAATTATTTTAATTGCTTATAGGCGTTAATGCCAACATAGTGAAAAAGATTCCATGCCGGGAGTCGAACCCGGGCCATCAGTATAGCGCACTGACGTTCTACCGACTAAACCACATGGAACGACAAGTGAGATAGTGAGAAGGTTTCAGGCTGGTTGTCGTTCCATGTGGTTTAGTCGGTAGAACGTCAGTGCGCTATACTGATGGCCCGGGTTCGACTCCCGGCATGGAATCTTTTTCACAATGTTGGCATTAACGCCTATAAGCAATTAAAATAATTTGAAATATCAGTGTATTTATGTTTGGTTATTTTAGTATTATTGCCACATTAAAAATAGCACATTATGAGTATAATTTTAGGAGATATTATTAAAGTCATAAAAATGTAATTTATTAGAAACATTAAATTTTCTATTTTATTAATTCAAAAAGTTTTAATTGAAATGACTTGAAATTGCTGTCTAAGCATAGTTCTAACCGAAGATTCGAAATATCTTGTTAAAATTGGGTATTGCTATTGAAAAAATAAAGTTCGGGTCCTTACTTTCGGGTAGTTTACTTTATCTTTCCACAACTATCGACATATATACCTGCACATATTTCGTTTGCAAAAGAAATTACACATTCAAAAGCTATACTTTATTTTTAAAATTACTGGTAACTTAAAATATATTTCTATCATCAGCGTTTTATATGATAACCGCCATAAAAATTGCTTTTGAATCACTCGCTATATCATTGCGATTTAATGAAATATACTGATACGAACGGCACTCGTCAAACACATAATGTACATATAGTGTGACCCTCCAAAATCTGCGGTTCCATTCGATAGTGTTCTCTATGCCAATAATTATGATTTATATGGTCCATAGAGATCGTTCAATAGCTGGGGTTATTACTATGAAGCAGAGCTCCAGCACGTCAAATAGAAGCATTTCACAGTCTGTTATATAGTAAAATAATATTCAGATATATATTCAATTTATAAATTTTAGTACACAAGGCAATATTACATTTGAATCTACATTTTACAGACTACCTGCAATTTAATTGAATGATATAAAATGGAATTAAAATGTCTTTGTATTTGATAAATTTTAAATGCTAATATATCAAACAATGATTAAGTAATGAGTGAGAGAATTCCCATCAATTCTTTCATGAGAGTACTCTACTGGACGATTGAGTTTTCAGAATTAGCGTTCAATCAGAGTGCCATGGATATTAATGTGCATGAATGAAGACTTATGCTGTCATTTTTCTAAGTTTCGCAGGAAACAGTATATATCTCCGAAAGTCTGATTGTTATTCTTAATTTTGAAATGTCGTATTAAATAGATAATTGTGGTTGTGTTGAAGATAGATGCAAGGTAGAAGTAAAAGGATTTAGTAAATTTAGAACATATCTCGCTTTCTGTTTAATTAGTTCTCTTGTGAAATTCAAGACACCTGTTAACTTCAAGTGAAGTTTTAGAATAGTATGTTTGATAGTCAATGCCTTGGACTTTTCTACAATTTATATTTCAAATAAAGAGTTCATCGGAATCCCTGAGATACACATTATAGTGATATTATCCTGATAAAGTGAATTTCCTAATTTTTTACAAAACGACAGTGACTTTATTTAGAGCCAAGCTAGAGGAGTAGTTACATTTAATAAAGTTTTGAAAAGAATCCACCTCACTTTCAGTTTTTATTAACGCATTACCTGCTGGCGTTACGTTTACGCAATAGTAAAACTAAATGTGCATGTTTAAATTTCCTATCAATCTACAACTATTTTTGAACTAAACACTTAATACATGTGCTGTTTTACTTAATAAAATATTTCTTGTGTGTGACACTGCTTCAGAAAAGGCTTGCGAGTTAATTTCGGTTCTTTGGAGAATACTCATTAGGTTATTTGATGGCATATGGTGTCACACTATGTTTTCGATCTAAGTCATTTTTTTATGTTGTAAGTGATAAACAACCCATAGCTCGTTACAGCCAATAGAAATCTAGTTACAACCAATACTTTAATTCTGCTATTCAGTTGAAATATCGTTTTACTCAATCTTCCTGATCGGAAAGATTTTTTTAATTGTTTTCCAAGTTGCAAAATAATAGTAAATATCACGTTTAGATTGATTTTAATTAAGCAAAATTTACAAAACTGATTTAACTCCAACTTTCAGCTTCTAAACTTCTTCAACTTGTTAAGGCGAGAACTGCAGAGATTAACGCATTTTGATATAACTCATACAATGATAGCTACACTTTATATTCATAAAAAAAGTCCCGATGATGTTGAGAATTTATCATATTTAAATAAATATTTGCTTAAAATCTCATTTTTTGCATAAACGTTTGAGACATCACATAAAATGATTTATTGTAATTCCTGATCTTCATAATGATGATTTTTTTCCAAACTTTAGATTTATATTTAAGATCATAGTATTCACCCTCAGTGAAAATTTGAAAACATACCGTTGTACAATTTTATTTTTATAAAAACGTTTACGCTGTAATTAAACTTTTGAACCGCACTGCATATATTAGCTCAACATAAAGACATGTTTTATCATCAACTGCACTTAACATACACATAATGCACGCATTCTAAGGTCTCCTAAATATGTTGTTGTATAGTATCCTCTACGTCAATAAATATGATTCATAGTGTTCATAGAGATAGTTCTCTCTGTAGTATAATCACCTTGCAATAGAAGTTAAATGAAACTCTGTGATGTATTATGCAGGCCATTCGCAGTGTATTTTATAGGAAAATGTTAGATAATGGTTTTCTAATTAGCCTCAAAATGCTTTGAAAGAAAAATATTAAAGACAATATTTTTACATAAATTTCGCAGATTAGGATTAAAGAATATGAAGCAAAATTAAAAAATTTGTATTTAAAAATATTTTAATCAAGCCATTACAAATATAGTTCTAATATTTGAACGGCAATAACATATAATTATCTCTGTGTTGTCTTATAAGAGCTTTGATCATTTTTCATTTTAAAAGTTTTATTTTAAAATAAACAACCATTGATTTAAGTACATTATTTCCATTTTATGACCTTCAAAAATTAATTTTTCTAAACAGTCAGATCTCGCAATGACAAGCGACAACATAATGACCAGTCTGAAAATAGTTTGCCTGAAATTTTCACAAGTAAATATTCATGAATAAAAAATACTTAATGAAATAAATGTTGCTATCCAACGTACATTTTATTCATAAAATAAAAGAAGATTTAATATAAATGCATGAATAAAAAAAATCTTAACGTTTCGGATTGCTCTGTAAAAACCTCTTCAGGGGGAATTTTTTTCTAAAATGCAAATCGGCAGGAAAAATATAGGTATTTTAATCATTTTTTTCAAAAAATTAGTATATGTTTTTTATTTAATAAATAACACAAATACATCTTTATTTATTATGTGCTTTTATTAAAACGAACCAAAAAAGTAATAATTCATTTAATTATTAATTTTAATAGTTAAGAGAGGGTAAAAGTTGAATAAAAAATGCACGAAATCTACATTTTTACATTTCACTCTAACGGTGAAGAATATTGAAAGTCATTACTTTCTTTTCACAAATTCATCTATTTATAATCAGTTTTGAATTGATAATTTTGATTTATTCATATGAAAAGACATTCATAAAACTGCTAGACACATATTTTATGCAAAAATAATGCATGTCATTGAATTCTTATTCACTCAATCAAAAATGCAGTCCATAAAATAAAATTTCCAAAGCTCTAAATAGATGGAAATTTTATATTATTTCAATTCATCTTTAAAAGTTAAGCTTAAATGGCCATTTCAGCTTTAGGGTTTTAGGGGGGCATACTGAACACGTAATTGTGATATAATATTTGTCTTTTTTAAGCATTTATTATTTACGAATATCAAACCTGAATGTCGATCAGTTTAAGAATTATGAAGATACAAGATGCGTATCTTATAATGTTAAATTCATTTGTAACAATTTTGCTATGCACTTATTTATTATCATTATTAACACTTTTCAACAAAGTTGAAAAGTGTTTATATGTATGTATGTAAGTGTTTAAATAAGCTTCTATTATGATTAGTTTATTTACAGGAATAGTCAAAAGTTTTCCGATACAGAACGGCCTACGGGGAAAAAATCGTTTCAAATGAATTTTAAAGGTGTTACACCTTATTAAACATACTCAAATTTGAATGGATTCACAAAGTGACTAAAATATGCATTCTGCAAAATATGCAATGAAAATAATGGTTACTTTTCATTTACAAGGCCATTAGAAAGAATTCCATTGCACAATAATAAAGGGATGAATTTTTTGTGACATATTTTAATTATGTTAAGCGATTTCAAGTATCATAAAATTGATATACGCCGTTGAAACTTAACATTTAACGGGTAATAGGAAGTGCATAGCATTTATAAGGACAAAAAATATTTCAAATCTTACATTCTTATCCGAAGTACTGTATATTATCGATGATAGCTGATGGATGGATGGAATACATTTTCAATTATAATGTGCGTTTTTAAGTTTTACTAAATGTCTGCGAATTATATGGTATGTGTAAATGTTGTAATTGATATATAGGGTTACACAAAAGAGCTCAGAAAGGTTACGGAATGTGAGGGTAATTAACTTAAAGATAGTTTTTAAATTAGTTATGCATTTTCACGTTGAACTGCTTTCAGTTTACTATGCAATGTTTGTAAAATATAGATAAAACTATATACAAGGTCACGCAAAGAATTTGCTGCATGGTCACACATAAATGATAATTTCAGAAAATGTGATGTAAGTAGTTTTAAGGGTGTTTTTATTTGAACTAAATTTTAACAATATACTGGCGTGTAATAAAAGTACAAAACAAATTACAGGGCTGAACTAAAGTATTAAAGTATTTTCCATCCATTGGAAAAAGTGCTAAAGAAGAAATCTCAATAAGTTAGGCATTTTCTTGCTGAACTAAATTTTCCTATTTTAATATATATATATATATATATATATATATATACACTATATTGCCATTGATTATTAGACACTTTCGATTTTAGACATTTTACTAAATATCTAGAAAAATACATGAGGAATCATCTCGAAACTCTTAGTGTATAAATATAATAGTATACGCCATACATCGTCGTGAAGTTTTTTTTTACCGAAACGCCATAGCGGACCGTCAACAAATTAAAAAAGAATGAATATCTTTTGAATAACCCTGTCAAAACTAATGTAGCAAAAGCGCTCAAACTCTAGATTATAATTGAATGCCTTATTGTAATACGCCTTGTTCATTTTTATGCAAATAGCATGCATACTCGCAGAGTAATTAAGGTTTTTATAAAAATGGTCCCAAATTTTTCCAAGTTTTTTCCTTATAATTTTCAGAGTTCTTAATATAAAATAATATTTTTTTCAGAAAATATAACAAACAACATTGCACATAGTACCTTGTAATCAGAATTAAAAAATAATGAAAATTGTGTACAAAATGAGTAGGTTTACTAAATAATTTTTTACTGCGCATGCGATATCAAAATTTCATTTGCATATTATGTTAGTTAAATATATAGAGCAACTTTTGTGAAAGTCACAAAATCATAACTTGAAAATTCTGAAAATAATCGACAATTGAATTAGTTGAAAATCCGTTATTCACAAAATGAAGCAAAAACAAGAGGGTTGTATCCATATATTCATTGATTAGTGTCAATATAGAATACACAATACGGGATGTACTACTACATTTGGATAAAATCCGTCATTTTTTTTTTTTTTTTTTTTTTTTTTTTTTTTTTTTTTTTTTTTTGCTTCATTTTGGAAACAACGGATTTTGTCCTTTTTCTATAGACGATTATTTTCAGAATTTTCAAGCTATGATTTTGAGACTTTTACAAAAGTTGCTCTATATATTTAGCTAACATAATATTCAAATGAAATTTTGATATCTTTGACGCATGCGCAGTAAAAAATTATTTAGTAAACCTACTCATTTTTCATACAATGTTTATTATTTTTTAATTCTGATTACAGGATACTATGGGCAATGTTGTTTTTCCTATTTTCTGAAAAAAATATTATTTTATATTAAGAACTCTGAAAATTATAAGGAAAAAACTTGGAAAAATTTGGGACCATTTTTATAAAAACCTTAATTACTCTGCGAGTATGCATGTTATGTGCATAAAAATGAACACAGTGTATTGCAATAAGGAACTTAATCACAATCTAGAGTTTGAGCGCTTTTGCTATATTAGTTTTGACAGATACATTAGTTTTTCAAAAGATATTCATTCTTTTTTAATTTGTTGACGGTCCCCTATGGAGTTTCGGTAAAAACTCTTCACGGCGATGTATGGCGTATACTATTATATTTATACACTAAGAGTTTCGAGATGATTCCTCATGTATTTTTCTAGATATTTAGTAAAATGTCTAAAATCGCAAGTGTCCAATAATCAATGGCAATATAGTGTATATATATATATGTATATATATATATATATATATATATATATATATCAACCAACGGATCAAATTCAGGGTTGTTCAAAAGTATTGGAATGTATGTTTGGCTATGGACAGTACCATCTTATTTTCATACATAACAAAGTTTTGTTAACGATTTCAAGAAGTGTTGGAAAGTGTTTCATAATCTATGTTTAACGCATTATTTTTCTTACTTGTTAATTTTAGAGTAATTTAAAAGCAACTTGTTGAACTGAACCATAATTTTGAATTCGCATGCTTTATGTTTCTGGAAATCGATTTCGTCTAAGAAATTACAGTTTGAAATTCGCATTTTTGCTACAATATATTTTGGAAGTGCGCACAATGTACATGAATTAAATAATATAAATTGTAAACAATGACGTTTTTAACAGGAATCGCTTAAAGTAAAAGCTTTAAATGTTAAAATGAAGTAAACGATTTAAATATAAAAATTTGAAATTTCATATTATTTTGCCAAATTAAGTTTTCGTTATCTTCCAACACCCTATTTGTTTTACCCATCTGTTCGGTCATCAGAACGCTGTCTGTCACATAGTTTGTTCTGAGAAACTGTATAACTTATATACTTGAAATTTTGCTTATTAATAGCTGATTACTTCTACTCATACGAAAAATCATAAAATTAAAAATATACATTATTTTAATTAAATAAAGTATTTTGACTAATACAGTAATTAGTATAAAAAGGTAGAACCTTAATTGTGGCTATTTTCGTGCTAACTTCGTGATCACGTGGTAACGTGTTTGCAAGCTAATCAAAAGATTCCCGGTCCAGACTGTGACGATGCATGACGACGAATCTTAATTCTCCAACAGGACCCTCACCATATACAAAATCCTTCATATCTTTCAGATAATATATTTTTTATACTTTACCGATGCTCAAATTGGTGCGGTGGGTCTTTTTACGTTCTTAACTTCATTTCAAAGAATTCAAAATTGACACATTTTGCTTTTTTTCTGTATTACCTTTAACATAGTATGAGTACTTTCTATTTTATATACATGCATGATTGACTTGCCTGGTTTCATATATTAGAGAAAGAAAGAAGGCTGGAAATGGAAGTATAAAATTTTGTCTATTTAAAAACATTAACAAATTTTCTACAGATATGCATATAGGGGTATCCTTTAACGATACCACACTTTTTTGCAGTGCTTTTTACCTTCAGCCCCCACACTTTGTCACATTTTGTCACAAAATGTTACTCTTCACCATGTCCCTACCCCGTTTATCACATGTCACGGTGTATTATATAAACATGTACTTGCAGTTCAGAGACAAAGCCGAAAGTTACAGATCATATTTTAAAATTTCTTTTAATTTTTAACTATTTGTTTTAATGTTATTTGTGATTCATTTATCACATCATCAATCAGTTCAATAGATTGAAAGGAAAAAAATAACATATTGAAAGGTAAAAAAAGCACAATGTTAATCAAGTAATTTTTATTTTAAAAAAATGGAGTGTTTTAAATTTTTTATTTATTTTGATTATTTATTTGAAATATTTTCTTTCTTCAAATTTTCTAAATTAAAAAAAAATCATATACCTAAGTTAAAAAAAAAAGCAAAAGAGGTGCTAAATTTTAAATTTATTCTGCATTTCATTTTTTCTGTATTCTTTTATAAAACGTAGAGTACCGTAAAATGGGGTGAATAGGAATAGCGGGGTGAATAGGAAAAAAAACTTCACGGTCATACAAATAAATTCATTATAAATAAGGTACCCTGGGGTAATAACGCCAGGCGGGGTAATAACGCCAAGTGCTTATATTTTGCATAATTATGAAATAATCTGGAAAATGACACCCATGTGCTCTGCGCAGAAGGGTTTTGAGTCATATAAATCGCAAAAAACAGCTTCAAGTTAATTTGTTTCATTTTTAGGTCTTATTGTTTTTACAAACAACTAAAATTAACGCTTGATCTAAAATTTGAGAGATACGTTTTATGATGTGAAGACTACCTTTTTATCCGGAAATACTTTGTTAATTACATAAATTTGTAGTGCATTTCATGTACTTTTAAAATGTTGTTGAAGATTTTGGATATCTTCTCGAGATAATTTGTAATTTAAAATGTACTACGCAATAACTATACCGGGGTAATAACGCCAATCCTTGACATTAATACCCCGGTTGATTCCCTACAGTGGCCGAGCTACATCCTAAATACTGATTCAAATAAACACAGTTAAAACTGTGCAATGTTTCTCATATTTCTATTTAAACGGTCCTTTTTAAGCAAAAAAAAAAGCTCACGGTCTGATATTCTTTTGCCTAATCCCCTCCTCCCACACCACACCTTTATTTTTCTTACACTTTCACAAAAAATTGAACATTTTCAATAGCTTAGAATGCAATTTGTCAATTTCTAAGTTTGTAGAGTTTGTATTTTTAGAATTGGGCTATCTACATGCAATTATTCCATCTTATTTCATAGTTTTGTTTGCATGGCGTTATTACCCATATAGGTGGGTAATAACGCCAAATAGCATGGGTCAAGAAAAAACGCCATTACATTTTATGAATACATATCTGTTAAATTATTTTATTTTATATAGATAGTCAATGAGTTGCTGTATCAGATCCTATATTTGTTTGAAAAATACAATCTAAAAATAAGCCGTGAAAATTGGTAGAACCTTAACGTGGCGTTATTACCCCAGGGTACCTTATATGTAATGATATTTTCAGTTGCCGATTTTTTATAAGAAAGTAATAACATTAAGAGTTGGTAAATTCAGTTTTGACATGTTGGCACCACTAGTCGGATATATAAAACAACTTCAAAAGGATCCTCAAAAATCTCATTTTTTTCAACGTCTTCAAAACTTTGTATGCAATTACAGTATTTTTCTTATTCTAAGCACAAGAGTGGGCATTTTTAATTAATGATAGACTTGTAAACGATATGCTGTCTTAAATTCTATTTATTTTTTAACTACGTAATGAAAAAATGAAAAAAGACTTGAAACATCAGAGGTTTAAGATTTCCGAGGTGAATCGGAACACGTTTTCTTTCATGGTTTATTTTTCTATACAGTATTAGTTTCAAGTAATATATGAAAATATATGTTTGAATATGTATTGTAACAATATTTTGTTTGTTCTAATTACTTGAAAAGTTTAAAGGTACCAAGAAATTACTTGGTTAAACAAAACTGTCAACGCCTAATTCAACAGACATGAAACACACAATAAAATAATTTGAAAATAGCAAATTAGTTAGAAAAACTGGACAGAATTATTCTCTGACATTCACAACATTACACAAACATCTTAAAATAAAAAACCAATTAATTAAGAGAGGGATGCAAACAGTAATAAAGATTGGGGATGATGGCGTATTAGTAGATCGTATTAATACATGTAGCGATTGGGACTACTCAATAGATTCACTTACCCAATGACTACTAGTAAAGGATAACACAGAACAGGGCTGAATTTGTATTAAATTCTACTTCTTTAATTCAAATATAATTTCTTGAAATAAATTAAAATTTTTCTTGATTTCAAAGTTGTTTTTTAGTTTTTAAAATGGCATATATTTATTTGTATATAAAATAAAGGCTTGGTTTTACAGTAACTGCGTGTTCCTATTCCTCTCTCATCATTTTCACCAGTTTTTATTAACAGTATTAAAGTTTGGATCGGAATAAATAAAGATTATAACATTTGTTTAATACACCATTAAAAAATTTAAATTATATATATATATATAAACAGTAAAAATGTTTCGTTTTTGCTTAAAAAGTGCAGAACAAAACAAGACAGAAGTTTCTAGAAGAAAAATAAACAAATAAAAAATAAATTCTTGCTTTTTTTAATTTAACGTTAAAGTTGAAAAGTGTTCCGATTCACCCCATTTTACGGTATGTAGGGGGAACTGGGGTACATTGATACAGTTTTTTTCTAAGATTTTTTTTGGTGTCAAGAAAGTAGAAAATTCAAGTTTTTTTTCCATGAGGTGACAGCAAAACTTGTGTAGTATGTTATAAAAATGTACAATCATTGTTTTATATAGTACTTTTGCATGTAATTTTAAAAAAATCAAAAAAAGTCATTTGTATCAATGTGCCCCATCCCCGGGGCAGATTGATACGTTTGAGAAAAATGACGACAAAATAATACCAATGCATATTTTTCATAGAAAATGAATTAGAAAACCATTTTATATTTATTTATAAAAATTCAAATCACCCACAATTTATTTTTAAGCAATATTAAAGCAATCAAAATTAAATATATTATGACCTGATGTTCTGGCTGTTTCTTGTCTGATTGTTGGCTGTGGTAACTTTGTCATATCTAGCACTTCAACCCCAGCATTATCTTCTTTCTTATGAACGATGAAAAAATTACCAGTTTTTCTGTTTATAAATAGGTTCATAAACAGAAAATAAAGGATAATTATATTAAAATTCTGTTTATAATGTAAGTATCATTTTCTGTTTTGCAGTTTGTTTCTCTTACTTAACATTTCGCATGTCGAAAATACTTTTTTCTCTGGAGAATCGATATAAATTCGAGATTTGCCAGAATGGCGTCCTTTTCTTTTATTAGTTCTACTAGCACTAGATGCTGGGTAAGTTCCTACGTCTTCTGTTTTCAAAAATACTATAAAATGTTCTAATATAAAGAAATTAGAGCTATTTCACTTCAATAAAAACTAATATTAGAAATTTTTCGTGAAAAAAAAGGTTGGATTAAGGAGTGTATGGTAAAAAAAATAATAAAAGATAATGAAAATATGAACTATTAAAGGATTTAGGCTGTATCAATGTGCCCCGTCATAGACTGTATCAATGTGCCCCATACAGCGATTTTGAATAAAATGAGTCTCAAATCCAACACTTCACAATATATCTAACAATAAATAATGAAGAACTGATAAAGAGTAGCTGTACTTACCAGGGAGAGTATTCATTTTGGTTGAAAATACTGGAACAGTTGTATAATAGCATTTCAATTGTACAACCCATATTTACTTTTGAACAACAAAAATAATAAATCACCCGTCCCATTTCATCAAACTTCTGAATCATTCCAAGATTTTCTGTATGTAGTTGAATACACTAGCATCATCTTTTGGAGCTGTTGCGAAACTTCCTGTAATGACCCTGTGAGCGGTAGAGGGGGTGTATCAATGTGCCCCATGTATCAATGTACCCCAGTTCCCCCTATATATTTTTCATATGTGTTTGAAAATTTTGATCGAGATACATTGGAATAAAAAGATAACTTATTATTAATTTACTGAACCAGTTTTATGTAGATTTTGATAATGTTAGCATGACTGATGGCGAATATAACTCACCGAAATTTCATTCATTATGTTCTTCACATACTAAAAAAAGTTCTGTGATAGATTATTGTTTGTATTTTTAGTTGGATATGGTCTATTTCTTTTCAAATAAAAGGCTTCAATGAATATAGAAGATATAATTCAAAAATAAAAGTAAAATAATATCTAAATGATAAATGTGCTTCAGGTTTTAATTTTAAAATCAATATTTCACATAGAATGAAAGAAGAATCAAAGTGGAAGTATAGACATTTTTATGATTTTTTTTAAGTAATATATTTTTTAAAATGCACATATATCATGAGTATCTATAAATGATGTCAAACTTTTTTTCAATATCTTTGACCACCTTCAAAGTCTTAATTTAGTCTCAAAGCTTCACGCTGCACCATGACCTCAAATTCTTTGTCACATGTCATTCAGTACTTTATAAACATATACTTGCAGTTCAGAAACAAATCACAATGTTATAGAAAATATTTAAAATTTTATTTTTTAATTTTAACTATGTCTTTCAACGACCTTTGTAAGTGATTTATCACATCATCATTGAAAAACAAAAAAGCTCAATGATAATCAAGTAATTTTTATGTTTTAAAAATGGAATGTTTTAAAATCTTTATATATAAAGATTAATTTATTTCAAATGTTTCTCTTTCTTTAAATTTTCTAAATTACAAAAAAGTCACATTTCTAAATAAGAAAAGCAAAAGAGCTACTAAATTTTCCTTTTAATCTAGATTTTATCTTATCTATATTCTTTTATAAAACGTTTAGTATATTTGTAACTCATTTTATGTGTTTGAAATTGTTTATCAAAATATATTGAAATGAAACAGTAATAACTTATTATTTTCTTTATGAAACAACTTTATATAGATTTAGACCATATCAATATGACTGATGGTGAGTATAGTTCACAAAAATTTCGTTCATGATGTTCTTCACATACTAAAACTATTGTGCCTTATTTTAGTTCTAAGCATTCTATCTCTTTTTGAATAACAGGCGTCATTGAATACAGAACATATAACTCAAAAAGGAAACTTACGTACTTAATTTTAAATTTAACGTGGATTTTCTCTAATCTAGTATGTTCTTTTTTAGAACGTAGAGTGCATTTGTAATTCTTATATGTGTTTGAAATTTTTTTCTTATATGTGTTTGAAAATTTTATCAAGATGCATTGAAATGAAAAGGTAATAACTTATTAGCTTATTGAAGTAGCTTTATATAGATTTACACCATGTCATTATGACTGATGGAAAGTATAATTCATAACAATTTTGTTCTTGATGTCCTTCACATACTAAAAAATGAAATTTCTGTGATAGATTAATTTTTATTTTTGTTGGAGGCAGTCTATTTGTTTTCAAATAAAAGGCGTCCATGAATACAGAACATATAATTCAAAAGTGAAACTTAAGTTTAAATTTATTCGGGACTTTATTTTATCTATATTCTTTTAAAAGCATTTAGTGTATTTGTAATTATTACATGTGTTTGAAAATCTTTAGTAAAATACATTGAAATGAAACGGTAATGAATTATTATTTCTTTTATGAAGTAACTTTATATTTATTTAGACCATGCCAGTATGATGGTGAGTATAATTCACAGAATTTTAATTTGATGTTATTCACATACTGAAAAATGAAAGTTTTGTGATAGAATAGTGTTTCTTATATTAATTGGAGTCAGTTTATTTCTTTTCAAATAACAGGCGTCAATGAACACAGAAGATATAAATCAAAAATGAAACTTAAGTACTTAATTTTTAATTTAACTTGGATTTTATCTTATCTATATTCTTTTATAAAACGTAGAGTATATTTGTAATTTTTATATGCGTTTGAAAATTTTGATCAAGATACATTGAAATGAAAAGGCAGTAACTTATTTGCTTACTGAAACGGCTTTATATAGATTTAGAACACGTCAATATGACTAATATCGAGTATAATTCACAAAAATTTCTTTCGCAATTTTAAATTTAAACTTGATTTTATTTTATCTATATTATTTTATAAAACGTTTAGTATATCTGTAATACATATAAAAATTTTTGTTAAAAAAATTATCAAGAAAAATTATCATGTGTTAAAAAATATTATCAAGATACATTGAAATGAAAAGGTAATAACTTATTAGCTTACTGAAGCAGCTTTATATAGATTTAGACCTTGTCTTTATATAGACTGATGGCGAGTATAATTCATAACAGTTTCATTCATGATGTACTTCACATTCTGAAAAATGAAAGTAATGTGATAGATTCGTGTTTCTTAGTTTAGTTGGAGGCAGTCCATTTCTTTTCAAATAACAAGCGTCAATGAATACAGAAGCTATAATTCAAAATGAAACTTAAATACTTAATTTTGAATTTAACCTGGATGTTATCTTATCTATAATTTTTTATAAAACGTAGAGTACATTTAGAATTCTTATACGCGTTAGAAAATGTTGATCAAGATTCATTGAAATAAAAAGGTAATAACTTATTAGCTTACTGGAGGAGCTTTATGTAGATTTAGACCACGATTCAATATGACTAATGACGAATATAATTCACAAAAAGTTCGTCCATGATGTTCTTCACATACTGAAAAATGAAATTTCTGTGGTTGATTATTGTTTCTTATTTTAGTTAGAGGCAGTCTATTTCTTTTAATATAAAAGGCGTCCATGAATACGGAACATATAATTCAAAAATGAAACTTAAGTAACACCAAAATGATAAATGTGCTCCAAGCAATAATTTTAAAAAGTAATGTCTCACTTAGAAATAAAAAAGAATCGAAGTGGAACTAAAATAAAATTTATAATTTAAAAAAAAGTAACAAATTTACAAATGATGTACGTAAAGAAATATCAGTTAACGATGTCACACTTTTTTACAATATTTTGACCCCCACTAAACCCTTTGTCATAAAATTTCACACTTCACAATGTTCCCATCCCCTTTGCAACATCTCACACTGTATTTTATAAACATATATTTGCACAGGTCAGCATACATTTCAGATTCAGATGCAAAACACAATCTTATAGATCATATTTAAAATTTTATTTTTAAACTTGAACTATGTGCTTTAATAGCATTTGTGAGCATGACAATAAAAATGATTTTGTATTTATTTAGAATAAAATAATATTAAGTGTAATAATAGAACAAACACGATTAATATTCTAATGGTGATAAAATGTCTATATTATAAAGGCCAAACGTATCTGTGCGTAACGCATACGTCATTTTTCGAATGACAATACTTTCTGATAAAATTTCACTTTTGCAATTTTCATTACTGCAATTTTTTTAACTCCTAGATATCACACATTTTCAATCTTTACACCGTTGTGTAGGGAAAAATATGTACTTTTAAATGCAATTTGTTCGAAAACTGTATCTTAATTTGTTTTTAAGATATTAATTATTTTTGTAGTTTTTAATTTAATTTTTCTGGAGGTGGCAACTTGAGTACTCCTTTTCTGTAAAGGAAAATAGCCATAAAGTAAAAAGAAGAAATAGAAAGGACTTATGACGGCTGGGAGTGGTGCAAAAAATGTAACTCTGAAATCTGCTACATTAAGCCCAAACACAACCACGTGTTTTCGCTAAAAAGAAGGAAAATTTCAATGACAAGTCTGTGGAAACTTTTAGTACTATAGTTTTTAGTTTATAATAAAATAAAATGCTACTTTATAATGCTTAACTTTAAACATATCATTTTTATTTAGAGAAAATACGCATGGCTGATGTCAAAGGATTTAGTACCTGTTCAGTGTGATTCTTTTTTTTCCTCCGAGTTGATTTTTTTTCGTCGAGATAGCAAGCAAACAAAGACGATCTTGGCAATAATTCCAGGTTTAAAGTAATGTCCGGTTCCCCAAATTTTTGTCCAATTGTTTAAGACATTCAATTGTAATTATATTAAAATAACATTATTCGCTCAATGTAATTTTTTATAAATTTCACTTAAGCTTGCTAGAGCAGACGATTTTTTTAGTTCTTTTTTGTTACCTGTCATGTTAACAGAATGAAATTGCAAAACAAAATTATTTAATTTTTCTTTCTTCTTGGAAGAATTATATTTTTTATGTTATTTATTTTTACTTTATTTTTGGAACCATTTTTATTTTCCAGATATATTTTCAGAAAAGAATTAAATTACATTTTCACATAAAAAATTGATCTTAAATAGAAAAAGTACGATGTAAAAGATAAAATGAGAGTTTAATAATCGCCAATATCCAGTGTTTAAAATGTAATTGAAAATTTGGTTTGTCATGATTTGTAAAAATCAAGGTTTGCGTATTTCACGGAAAATATGGCATCTTCTTTCACGTTGAAGTGACGGAGTGCAATGTTTATTCTTTTAATTTGTGTTGTGTATTTTAATTTATAAAACGAATTTAAAATTTGTCATAGAGTTAACTTTGAAGCTAACTTTCTTCACTTTTAACATTTTAGCATGCGCGTAAGATTTTTCGGTACTACTTGGTTATCCTGTCGACCAAAAAAACTGTCTCCAATTTACAATATTGAGTACCAAAAATGGATGATTTGTGATTGTCATATTGAATGAAATTAAACACGATACACATGTTTAAAACGTCATCAAAAGGTGTTTAATACCATTTTTTATTATTATTTTTATTCGTGTTTTACTAATTTATTTGTTTTTCCGTTATTAAAAATAAAAATTATGTCAACATATATAACTTGGCTATTAGTTTGGCGATTATAAAATAATTGCCAAACTATTAATAATTGCCAAGCGACCAAACTAATTTGGCGAAAATGGTCTATGGGACAATCAAGTAGTACCGATTTTCCATATCCGCAAAACTTATATTGTAACAAAAAAATGTGTCCGTGTGTAGCACTGACATTATTTTGCGAATGACAACATTTCAGGCTAAATGACTTCTTGCAATTTTTGTAACTGCAATTTTATAAACTTCTAAACGTCGCACATTTTCAATTTTTATTTCATCATATAGGAAAACAAAGCTACTTCTAAATGCAATTTGATTGAAAACTGTATCTTATTTGACTCATTTATTGCGAAATTATATTTTTCAAGCGTTTTATTTTTATCCTTATCACACATTTTCATTAAGAAATAATAATGATACACAATTTACTCATAAATCTATGAATAATTTTCCCGATAATTTTCCATATAAAATTAAAATTGGTCAAGTAATAAAGTAAAAGAATGTTTAAAAACGCAGATTAAATTATTAAAAATTACAAATTCAACATGTAATTAAACCTCTTAAAATTTTACGCTGCCAAATAAGAAAAAAATTTGAAAATATTTTGAATTTGTTTGAAAACTGTATTTTAATTTACTGATTGGCTGTGGTTTAAAAAACTCAGGTGCGAGTTATTTTTAAATTTATCTCTACCGAGGGAAACTCGATTACGATAGATTAATTTGGTGAAAAAATATAAAGAGAAATGTATAGAAAAAGAAACAGTATAAAATATCGAAAAATATAAAAATATATTAGAAAAATATAAAGAGTTTGGTATTTGTTTCCGGCTAATATACTATAGCAAAATTAAAAATTCCTTTATAAATAATAAAATAAAATAAATAAATACAAATTTAACAGACACATAATTGAGTTATGTGCTCGAAGCACTGGACTGTCCAGAAACAAAATTGCTGCCGTAACGAAATCTTTGGCTAATAACTTCCGGCATGCGTCTAATAGGGAAATGTGACTTTTGAAAAAAATCATTGCTTTATTTGATTCCATAATTAATATTTTTCATTTAACCCTCTAACCTAACCATGTTTTTCCTATTTTGTAATATTTTAATTCAAAGATTAATTTAATATAATATTGAGATTAATGTTAAATTAAGATGAAAATATATGTAAAATTATCAAATACAAATCTTCATACCAATTCTTTTCACAGTTATTATTTTATGAATGAAACATGAATGAAAAAATCCGCAAGATACTTAAGCTTTTGAAGGAAAAAGCACTTCGATTCTTAGAATGCTGAAATGATTGATTGACACCAGAATTTAAAAACAAATTTGTTTCAAAATATTTAAAAGCGTTTCTTCACGTATTTGACAAAAATAAAATTGCCATTTCAAATTACTGGCGTCAGGGTGGCGTTTTTCAATTAAAGTTAAGTGGGGTATATTTTATCCTGTCAAAAATATGAATGTAAAAGAATGCCAAGTTCGTTAAAGGTTTCGCTAATAAAAGAAGTGCGATCTAACTGCAAACCAAGTTCTTTCGGAGCTCTTTAAATCATAACTCTTGTCATGCATAATATTATTCAATCGCTTAAAATGATTTGTTATGCTACTTGCTATTTAATAGAGCGACTTAGCAAGTTTTCTCTTATTCAATTTTTTCTATTTAGTTGATCAGAAATTAAAGTTGATCCCTTCCTAAACTTATCAGCACCTTAACTTCAATATACTTATTCGAACACTCGATTGACTAGATCTTTGCCAATCAGATTCTAGATTAAATTATACTCCGACTCAAAGATTACAGTTGGTAGCTGAAAACTTGCCAAGTCGCTCTATTGAATAACAAGTAACATAACAAATCATTTTAAGAAATTTATTAATATTATGCATGACAGGAGTTATGATTTAAAGAGCTCCAAAAGAACTTGGTTTGCAGTTAGATCGCACTTCTTTTATTAGCGAAACCTTTAACGAACTTGGCATTCTTTCACATTCATGTTTTTGACAGGATATCATTATTTTTTGTGAAATAAGTAGGTATTTGTTTCCTTTTTGAAATAAATTAGTTAAATTAGTTAAATTACTTTATTTAATATTAATTAATCTTTCAGTTTTTCCTGCATTTATTCACTGTTTTTTTCAGTCAAATTTAAAAATTTAACATTAAGACTGTTTATGCGTATGTTCCTTTAAATTCCACTAATAAGGATATTTCTTTTACGTGATTGGGTACTACTTGATTATTTCGTCGACCAAAAACGTTTGTATCCAACTTGGCGAAATATCGCTATATTGACGACAAAAATTACGTACCAAAAGTCATGCTAATATGGCGCTATTTCTGGTATTTTACCAAATTCCCATAGATTCCTATTGTAATCTAGTAATTTATCCAATAATTTTATTAGAGCAAGGACTGTCGTCATCATTTTGGCATCTTTTTTTTCTTTTAAATCGGTTCGCTAACTGCCCAAGATTGCTTCAATATTGCTATTTAGAAAGTTTTTAAAAAGCTTTTCGCGCATTTTTAACCCTTTTAAAATTTGTATTTGTTAACAAATGTTCTTAGTGATCATTTATATCTTATTATTAATGAACATGCCAAATTTTATGTTTTTAGGCCCTTAACATACAGACATCGCATTTTAGAACGCTTTTTCCTCTTTTATACCCTTTGGATTAGTGGAATGGACATAAAATATAGCCTATATTGGAGCAAGGACTATCACCATCATTTTGATACCATTACTTTTAAGACCGGTTTGTTGTTTGCTGAAATTGCTTAAAAATTCTTATTTAGAACATTTTTAGAACGCTTTTCGCACATTTTCACCCCTTTTGAATTCCGTATTTTTTATCAAATGCCCTTAGAGATCATTTATATCTTATAAATAATTAACATGCCAAATCTTATAGTTCTAAGTCCTTCAGTAACACAAAAGTTGCATTTTTAGAATGTTTTTTGCTTCTTCACCCTGTTTTGGTTAATGGTATACGCATAAAATATAGCCTATGTTTGAACCGGAGCGAATACCATCATTTTGGTATCATTAAGTTTGAAATCGGTTCGGTGGTTTTAGAGATTACTCCGATACTCGCCAAAAGTGTCGCCAACTTGGCACTATTTCTGATATTTCGCGAAATTCTCGTAAACTCTAAAATGCCAAATTTTATGTTTTCAGTCCAGTCCCTTAATGTACAGACATCGCATTTTTAGAATGTTTTTTGCTCTTTTACCTCCTTTGGGTTAGTGTAATCGACATAAGATATATCCTATGTTGGAGCAAAGACTGTCATCATCATTTTGATATCACTACTTTTAAGATCGGTTTGTTGTTGGCTGAGATTGTTTTAAAATTGGTATTTCGAAATTTTTTAGAACGCTCTTCGCGGATTTTCACCCATTTAAATCGGATATTTTTTTGCAAATGTCATTAGTTATCATGTATATCTTACAAATAATTAACATGCCAAATTTTGTGCTTCTAGACCCTTCAGTAAAACAAAAATCACATTTTTAGAATGTTTTTCGCCTCTGAATCCTCTTTTGGTTAGTGGCACAGACATAAGATATAGTCTATGTTTGAACCGGGGCGAATACCATCATTTTGGTACCATTACTTTTGAAATCGGTTCGGTAGTTTCAGAGATTAGCCCTGATACTCGCCAAAAGTGACGCCAACTTGGCACTATTTCTAGTATTTTGTGAAATTCTCATAAACTTCCATTGTAATCCAATAATTTATCCTCTAACCAACCATTAATGTTTAATTAATGGTGATTTAAGGTTTTTTTCTATTTATAGATTTAATAACCTACCTCCACACCAAATTTCAACTTCCTAAGTCATCTGGAAGTAGTCAAAAATTTCTATGAGTGAGTCAGTGAGTCAGTGGTAAAAACAGTGGTTTTCAGACATCAATTTCTCGTGAACGGTAAAAGATTTTTAAAAATTTTTTTAGGATTCTAAAATTAGAAGATGGTCTTACACGACACAAAAAATTGCAAGTGTGTCAAATAGAATTTCAATATAATCAAATAGAATTTAAGTTATTGAGGGGTCAAAAGTGGCTCGAAATGGTTCGGGTAATATAACCCACGGCCGGTGTGTCGCCTTTTACTTTGTGAATTTGGCTGACACACTGCCGTGTGTCTAGATCTCACCCCCTTCAAGGGGTTAAAGGGTTAAAAATGCTTTTTTGGAGTTAGCAATCTAAAACGCATATTACAGTAAAAAATTCATTAAAGTTTTCGTTTAAAAAAAATGCTTTTTATCTTTGCTATGTAACCCGAGAAGCTCGGGTTCGATCTACTAGCTAATATAAAAGAGCATTTGAAAAGAGTACATAGAATTGCGGAATTCGAAATGGATTTTCATATATTTTGCTTACAACCTTATCTTTACTTTATGAGTACAAAATATTTTAATTTCAAAATATAATCTGTTAACTTTTAATGTTTTTACTTTATCAAAAATGTGTGACGTCATGTTTATTCCTACTCCCTCCCATCAATTTGTGACAAACTGTCATAATTTTACGAAACGCTTCCCTCCTCTCCTGAACGTGGTAGCATTTGTGGACTGCATATACATGTATGTACTATAGTAATTAATGTAATATATTATTACACGCAATCTTTAAATAAAGATTCGCGCATTCTTATACAAACTTCACAGTTATTTTTTACTTCAATGTGTATCCTATTTATATAAGATTAATTAAACTCTTTCATCCCTTTTCTGACATTCGACACTATATAAATCCGTTAAATTTACGGCACTTACTGCTAGCAGCAACGTTGCCAGCAGTTTTTGCCGTAAAAAATGAAGTAAAATTAGATGTAATAAAAAATATACATCTCATTTTACTGCAATTTTTACGGCAAAAACTGCTGGCAACATTGCTGCAAGCAGTTTTTGCCATAAAAATTGCAGTAAAATTAGATATAATAGAAAAAACATCTAATTCTAGTACAATATTTACGGTAAAAACTGCTGGCAACATTGCTACCAGCAGTTTTTGCCGTAAATTTAATGCTGCCGTAAATTTATAGTGTAAGTTACTTAACGAAATTCAAATTGTTGAATATAGAAGACAAAAGGAATACACAATACAAAATTTTAACATTTATCTGTGTTATATGTTCAACATTTTCCCTTGTGATTGTCCGTATGTTTGAAAATATATCCAGAATTATTGACGTGAAAAATAAACAACGTACTATTTACTTATTGATTCTGCATTATACAGATTTTTTTCTGCCCTACTGCAAATGAGCTTGAATATTCATAGGAATTTCTTTCATGATGTTCTTCATGAACAAAGCAGTGAAAACGATACTGTCATTTCTTATGTATATTTTTATAAAAATGTTTGATTAAAACTTGTATTTTATTTTGATTAAATCGACTGTTTTTTTTAAATACATCAAATTATATAGTACCAGTAAATCATATATTGAATTTAAATAACAAAGAAATTATTTAATGCACCAGGATTCGTTTTAAACACAGTACTTCCCTTTGTAAGATAGTAATAATGAGCGATAACGAACTACGTTTTGTATTTAAAAAAAGTAAGACATTTATTTTATTTTCTAAAAGTTGTGAGTTTTTTTTAAATTATACATATTTTTCTACAAAATTTCGTTATTAATCTCAGATTTTTTTCATTACTGAAAGATAAAGGTATAAAAAACCACTTAATTCTGAATTGCAAATTGTTCTATTGATTTACCTATTAATCTCAATTTCTTTACGAAATATACAGTATATTTATAATAGTCATCGACGTTTCAAAATTTGAGCTTGAATATATTCAAATTGAAAAGAAACATTTTTTACTTATTGAAGCAGAGTTATATAGACTTACCTCATGCCTCTATGAGTAATGGCGAGTATAATTCACAGAAATTTCGTTTATGATGTTCCTCACGTACTTTAACAATGAAAAATTTATGATAGATTGCTGCTTCTTATTTTACTTAGATGAAGTCTATCGTTTTTCAAGTAAAATGCGTCAAAGTTCGCAGAACCTATAATTCAAAAATGAAACTTAAATGTAATAGAAATTATAAATATGTTTCTATTTTTAACTGTTAAAGTAGTATATCTCCGTGAAAGAAATGAGAAATAAAGTTATAATTTATAAGTTTTAAAAGAAAGCAGTAAATTTTGCTAATATTATTAGTTATATGTCTTTTCATGGATTAACTTTTATTTACGAATTTTAGGTTGCGTCGTATGTTACTGCATGTTCTTTACAAGAAAAAAAAATATATCGACATCGGTTTTGAATGAAACGTTATTGTCCAAGAGCCAATAGTACAAAATCATAAGATATCGAGCAGTAGAAAAAAACTGTATTTTATCCTCTTCGATCCCTGCGTCCCCATTAAGGGATCTATGTTGTTTTCCTTATAAAAACTAAAATGTCCTATTTTTGTAAATTTTCAGATCACATTTTAACAGTTGAATACTTTTTGCGTTGAAAACAAACGGGCAAATGGCTGCATCTAAGCAAAATCTCTCATAAAATAAATGTGTTTTTTTTAATCTAAGTTTGCAAAGTGCTTAAAAGGGCCTCTGTGGCCGAGTGGTTAAGAAAACACGCTGCTAATAACTTGCGAGTGTAGGCGGTTGTGTAATGGAATCCCACTGGCTCAATTGCACACACTCTTTGTGTGGAGCTCCTGGTTGTACTTCTCTTGTGTTGTAAAATTTCCTTGTGCTTTCTTGTCCCTGTATATTGACGACGACTTATAAGCAGGCTTTCATGTCGAGCACACAAGTCAGATGTATATTGTTCAATCAATAAATAAATAAGTATCTAAAAATCCCCAAATAACAGTGTGACAGAGAAAGTAATAAATTTGCATAAGTATTTGACTTAAATCTTTTTCAATAAATTTTTTTGATGATTTGTAGGTTATTTACATGGATAAAACTCTTAAATTTGTGATTGCGTTAATTTAGGTTAATGGTTAATAAATTGATGTTTTAACGGGGTTTGCAGTTTTAGATCCACAATTTTGAACCTAAATTACTAAGCGCTTAAGAGATCAATTATGACTGTTTTTTGCAGCTTTGGTGTTTTAAAATACTTAAATGAAAAAGATTTTATGATGGAAATATTTTCTTTTATTAAATCTAACATTAGATTCTTAAAGAAAGAAAAATCTATAAATTTTCAGATTAAGTTCAACTATAATTATAAATTAAAAGATCGTCCTTAATAAATTACAAATTTATAAAGAACTATGTCATGCGATTGTACGATGGAAAGATTTATTTATGCAAAAAATCATTGGTATTCTCGGTTTATTATTAAAAGAGATTTTAAATTAATTACTTTTTTTCAGTTGTAAAATATTTTAAAATTTCGAAAATGTTTTTTTAATAGTTGCAATTGAATGTCTAGCTTAAGTTAAAAAAGTAAATGTTTTTAAATTTTTCAGGAATCATTTAGCAGATGTTTTCAAAAAAAGAAAACAAAACGATTTAGATGAAGTTTTTAATATATTAGTGTGAGATTGGGCGAAAACGACGAATAAAAAATATTAAAATTGACGATTTAATTATTAAAAACATATGTATCATGTGATTTTTATTTTTCTGCATCTTTTAAAAATGCACGTAATAAAGGAATTTTTGGTACAGAGGTTTATTCCGATAAGATGCTTCCCTGATTAAATTTAATTTCCGTTGGTTAAGTATAAAAAGAAGTATTTTTGGGGGGTCAATTTATTTATTTTTTGAAGGCTATTATTCTTTGAAACAAGTATCATATGAACTGCCTACTATCATATAAATAACCTGCGAACTCACTGCAATCAACTTGACTATTTGTTTTCTTAGAAGAACGAAATATTGAAGGAAAAAAATCTATATTGTGTAATTTTTGGCTTTATATTTGTCTTTAAAAAATTCCTAAACAAACCAAACTATGCACTGTAAAAGAAATCCCTTAAATTTGTGGCATAACTGTTGGCATTAATGTTACCTGCAGTTTTTGTCGTAAAAATTGCAGTAACATTAGATGTAAATTTATTTTATACATTCAATTTTACTGTAATTTTTACGGCAAAAACAGCTAGAAACATTGCTGCCAGCAGTTTTTTGCCGTAAAAAATAATACACTAAAGGGCAAAGCCATTTTTAGGATTTTTATCAAAGAATGAAAGTACTCCTTCAATTCAATTGAAATCTCAATATCATATTTAGAACGTGAATATAATATTTAAAATGTGGATTTAAAATATAAAAGCTATTTAGTAAACCAAATAAGTTAATTGTGTGAAATAATCAAAAAAGGTAATTAAACAGGTGATAACTTATCATCTTAACTGCTTGAATTTGAAAACTGGCATTACCAGAGACAAATCCCTATTGCATAATTTGCAATTTTTGATCTTGAGTCTACAAAACCAAAACATCTCTTGAGTTCCCACCCAAAGGAAAATGCCTGCAGGCCAGGGCACATCAACAGACTTGGTTTCTTTTCAACTTAGTCTTATCACAAGGCAATTTGAAAAATAATAATAGTATCAACATACCTTGATTATGTGACAGCTAAGATGTGTGAAGTATCGTAGACAAAAGACCATTGTTTTGTCCTCTTGATCATGAACCAAAAAAGTGAAGTAGGGCAGTTCTACGACCAAAATTCCTTTTATTCCACAATCCTCTATAAACAGACGAGAAGAAAGAATGCCAGTCTCTCACATATGGTTAGATTTAAGAAATAGAATGTACTAAATTTTAATTAAATATGTGAAGAAATACGGATACATATTAGAATTCGGATGATTAAATTTTCAATTGTATTTTTTTACGAAATGCTGTTGCATTAATTTTGTCTACACATTAAAGAATGTGTAACTTGAGATTATCTTAGTTGAAACAATGTTATCTTAAATGAACCATTTATAAAACATCAAAAATCATGATCATATGAAATCATGATCTTACAATAAATTATTTTTTATATTTTGTAATGTTAATGTAATTTTTCTGTTTGGCGTGTTGTTACATTATACATGTTACATTGTCTTATATAGATTGTGCATGTATACATTAAGCACACAATTTTTAGCAATTTATTCATTCTGTAAGAAAAGTCGTTTATTCCCAAACACAAAAAATGTATAAAAAATAATTCAAATTATCTATAGCAAGACTTTAGTTGCTCAGTTATTTTTTTTTAAGTTTTTTTTTAAATTATTAATTTACCGGTAAAAATTTCCGACAGGTTTATATTGGAATTATCTGTACATGCATGCACAATAATTCTTTAGTTTTGCAGATTTGTAGATTCAAAATTCTTACAAAATGCCAATTTATTACTTAGACTTTAATAAACATTGTTTTCGGGTACATAAGTTTTCGGATAAAGTACAGAGTGTCTTAGAACTTCGTGTTAAAATTTAAGGGGTCGTAAAGAACATCGTTAGGAACCATAATTCTTAAGATTGCATAGGCAGAATTCGATAGGTGGCACTGTACGCGAGTTTTTAAGATCCGCACGTGTGACTTCTTCATTTAGAGGCCAATTTCGTACCATTAACATGAAACGTTTCACAAACGTGGAGTTGGCGGATATACACTTCATTTCTGGCCTTACCGACGGAAAATGGACGTGCTGCTGTTCGGTTGTATCGCGAAAGATGCCCACCAAATTATCAAATGTTCGCTCAGTGCATGAGATCCTTTGTGGAGCGTGGATCTTTTACAGCCACGATGCAAAATACTGGGAGGCTTCGAATGGCGCGAACATCCATATTCGAAGACGGTCTGTTGCATACTGTGGACCAAAATCCCAGTACCAGCGTACAGGCGCTTGCCGCTGTGACCGGAACGTCTCAATGAACTGTCCATCGCGTATTGTAGGGTGAATTCTTACCTCCCTTTCATCTTCAGAGAGTTCAACTATTGCAGCCTGATGATCACCCACAACGTGTCACATTTGCACAGTGGTTTCTACAGCAAAGTGTGGCCGACACGCAATTTTCCAGTTCAGTTATAGTCAGTGATGAAGCAACCTTTTCACGTAACCTTTTCACGTGAAGGGAGTGTTCAATACGCACATTACCCAATGTGGGCCTTAGACAACTCACACGAAAACCGACCCCGAGCCGCACAATAATACTTCTCTGTTAAAGTGTGGGAGGGTATCGTGGGGGACAGTTTAGTCGGGCCATACATCTTACCACCTCGACTGGATGCTCAGATGTATCTCGTCTTTCTTCAATAGGTACTTCCAGAACTGATTAATAATGTCCCCGCATATATACGGCGCGGAATGTGGTTCCAACATGATGGAGCGCCCTCTCATTATGAGAGATTTCTTGGATCGGGCATTTGGAAGCAATTGAATTGGGCGTGGCGTTCCCGTCGCTTGGCCTCTTAGATCGCCTGATTTATCTCCTCTTGATTATTTTTCTGAGGTGACATGAAGAACATTATGTACGACACATTCGTAAATTCTGAAATGGACGTGGTGGCACGAATCGCCATCACTGCGGCGACGATCAGAGAAATTCCAGGTATCTTCAAAAATGTTCGCCAATCTATGTCGCATAGGTTTCATGCATGCAAGTGCATTCGTGTCAATGGACGTAATTTGAAACACCTTCTGTGATGCGCATTTAATTAATATTTTGAACTCTTTTATTGTGTAATAAAGTATTTTACACTAAATTCCGTGTTGTGGCCTTTTTGTATCTTAGTGTCTTTTTATCACGTGAAAATGACATTTCCAACCATGCTTTTCTATGTAATTATGGCTCCTAACGGTGTTCTCTAACTTCCCTGCAAGTTTGTACACAAGTACTGCAAGTTCTGGGACATCCTGTGTATGTATTATGAGCGATTGTATAAAATCTTTTTAAATACTCAATAAAGATATATATATATATATATATATATATATATATATAAATGAAAATGGTGCACAAAATCGATTTGGAAGTTTGTGTTAAAAGTAAACATCATAAAAGCGCTCATTTAATAGAATTCTGAAAATATCACTAGTTTATCTAGCTACCGCTCAATTTCAGTCATATTTCATAATGACTTTCCGATACCAAACATATCGATTACCAGTATTAGTTTCATTTAATAGAAGGAATCGAAAATTTATGAGTTCTACTACATGTATAACATACTCCTATTAGGTTTCCATTTCGTTTGACATATGTAGGAAAGATTAAATCTTTTTTATTGGATTTTATATAGAGAAAAACTAAAAATTTTTATCCTATTTTTATTATATAAACTGCTGAGATTCTCATCTGTTTTGTAATTCTACTTGAACGTTCTTGTAATTTAAATTAAAAAAAGAACGAAACAGGTTTCGGGATTTTTTTAAAACTCTCTTTCAGTTATATATATATATATACAATGTTTATCTTATAATTCCCATCAAAACTGTACAATTCTAATTCATGTAGGTAAAAAAAAAAACTTTTTCAATAATATTAAGTTGACGTGGATTCCAATTACTGAAAATTCATGCTTTTAATTTACAAAAAAACAAAAACAAAAAAAAAACAAAAAAAAAAACACGAAATAATATATTTATTGAACACATTGTTACTTTTTGTTCTGTTTCTGCTTTAAAAGCATAGAAACAGAAAAAAATTATAATTTCAGGTTCAGGATTTCTAATTGGTTTCTCACCATTTGTCATTCATAACTTAATAAAAAAAACTATTAATTGACGAAATACTATTTTTACAAGTAATATTACTTTTTTTTTTAATTTTTTTGTATTCTTTTCTATTTTTTAGTGTTTAAAATATTTTATTGCTGCAGTTTCATAACCCGTTGTTATTTTTTTTATGAGAGTAGCTTATTGCATATCTATCTCCAATGTTTTTTTAACTCGTAAAGAGTGGCAAAAAATATTAATAGACGATTTTTGGAAATATTCAATTCGCATAATAATTAACAAGTCAGAAATTTCACGTCAGATGTAGCAAATGGGGTGCGTTCTTAGTATAACAAAGTTTTAAAAATATGCAATACTTCAGATACAATACAGTATGTGATATCTTTTGTGTATTTCTGTAAATATTATCCTCTTTCTATTATACTGGAAATGACCTGTAGTAAACATCAGCAAAATACATAAACTTCATAGAAATAAAGTTTAACATAATTATAACTCACCCCAAACAATGTTTTCCATATACCAATATGTAAAAAAATACTTTTGTGTGATCTTGTATATTAATAAAAAATATTCTTTGGACCACATATTCTACAGAATGTATATTTTTGTAAATATTTCATAGATGCAAATAAATTGTATTATTTTCGAAAGAATGTAACATCATTAACATGCCGTGAAACTATTTTTTCCTATTGACTGTAATACAATGGAATACTTTTGAATGTACCTGTAATTGAGCTATACATCCGATTTTCATAAAATCTGAAATGACTTGGCAAAATTATGTAATAATTATCCATTTTAAATGTCAAACAATTCTGTTAGGTACTTTTTGCTTTGTTATAGTTGGAAGGACGGATGGAATTGAGCGACGACTATAGGATCTACGAATTTATATAATTACGAACGCACCTAAAAACATGTAAATGTATAACAGATCTAAATTTTCCATTTGTCATTTTTGGGTGAAAAAAGTCCGGGCCAGGATTCGAACCAGGGATGTATTGGCTGAAGCCGTCAATGCTCTACCGACTGAGCCATCCCAGACAAGAACACTGGAGGACTATTTCACCCAATTAACTTCAACGATCACTTTATCTGGTCTGATACTCTGGATCAGCTCAACAGAATAAATAAAAGGTCAATATATGGAACTGCAGAAAATCGCTGCATACGAAATTACATTAGAAAAATTTTAAACACGATTATTCGATTGGTAAAATAATTATGGTAGAGAATTGGCGGCTTCAGCCAATACATCCCTGCTTCGAATCCTAAACCGGACTATCACCCGAAAAGGAAAAATGGAAAATTTACATCTGTTATAATTAATTTACCGATTGAATAATCGTGTTTAAAATTAATCTAATGTAAACGTATAGCCTGTGAAACATTTATTGAGAAAAACGCATTTTAACTCATTATGGCATGGTGTTTATTTAGAATATTATTCTGAATTGTAAAAACCTACTTTATTTGGCAACATAACGTCATATCTATAATTTTACTACCAATATATATATTATCTATAAAATTAACGTAAAATTTTAGTACATAAAGAGAAATTTCATATTTTTGTCACATTTTAAAGCCTATCATTCTAATTGATGGTGTTTCTTTATAATATGCCATAATACCACAGTATGAAATAAAAAATGGCTGTATTACAGATGTTATAATGTCTTATAATGCAATTTTTAGTCATTAATTAATAAGAAATTATAAATATGCAAGTAACGATTACATGCATCTAAAAATGTTTTTAAAAGACATTTTATTAAAAACAAACCAAACTCTCATTATTTCAATAAATCTATTGAGAAATTTGCTAGAACTCGTTTAAAAAATTTCGAACGGGTTTTAAAACTTTTAAGAGTTAAAAAATCTTTAAAACAAGTTTGAACTACATCTAGAACATAAAATGTTAACAAATCAGTGAAAAAATACTTTTAAAATACAGCATTCAGCTCTTCTTCTGTTTTTTATTAGAAACACTATGGTCATTAACAGTATCATTCCTTTTGTCTGTAACTCATTTATATTTATGAGATGTGAGAGGGTCGATTTCTTACATTATTGCTTTACTTTATTCTTCTGGATGTCAGGCATTACAATAAAGACTAGAAGTAATCCCAGTGGATAACCGTGAATTTTTCTGAAAGAAATGAGATGAAAATGTGAAATTAATGATCTTGAGAAAGTGGTGATCAATATTATGTTTTATTATGTTATAGTTAAATACAATCGGTATTTTATTATTTTTTTTTATTTGTTATTAACTGTAATTAAATCTAAAATAAAAATTAGTTAAATATTAAAATAAATATGGAAAAAATATCCTTAAAATATTGTACATTGAAAACTAAGTTAAATAATATTTTGGTTAACAAAATTTTTGCTGTTTTTATACCTTCGAGAACAAATAAAGTTTGAGCTAATGAATGTTTAGAATATTTTATTTTGTACATTAGGCGTGGATCCTACTATATGGATACTTTTCTGGAAACTGATTTAATTATGAACATATCAGTTCTAAACTTGAAGTAGGGGTGTATAACCTTTTCAAGAGAAGAGCCACTTACAAATATGTCTGAGAGATCGCGGGCCACATCAAAAACACAGAGCGAATTATATTTCGAGAAGGTGATCTTTGATCTGTAATCAGCTAATAAATAATGTTTTAGCGGGGGTTCCCCGTTTAGGTTCGCTTATCTAGTCAAAATATTCATTTCCGCCAGTAAGGCTATATCAACAATTTCCATTTTGTATATATAACAGATATCGCAATTGTTTATATAACAGATACACATTGTTTCTTTACTTTATTGTTCTGGATGTCAAGCATTATAATAAAGACTAGAAGTAATCACAGTGGATAACCGTGAATTTTTCTGAAGGAAATGAGACGGAAATGTGAAATGAAAAGATCTTGAGAAAGTGGTGATAAATGTGTGGCTTTACTGTGTTATAGTTAAATACAATCGATATTATTTTTCCATATATTTTATTTCTTAATAACTATAATTTAATGTAAAAAAATATTTAAAATTTGAGTTGTAAAAACCTACTTTATATGAAAATATAGTGACATATGTAAAATATTAAAAACAAAATTAAAGTAAAATTTTAGCTCAAAAACCAATTTCCTTTTTTACCATTTTAAAGCGTCTTTGATAGTGTTTTTTAATAATATTCCACAATCCCTTTGTACGAAGTAAATATATGGCTCTGTTATTTCCCTTTTTAGTCATTCATTAATAAAAAATTATAAGCATGCAGCTAACGACTGCATGCATCTAAAAAAAATATTTCTAAAAAATTATTTTATTAAATATAAACCTGAGCTCTTATGTTTTCAGTAAATCTATAGGGAATTTTACTTATACCCATTCGAAATTTTTTTCAAATAGGATATTAAACTTTTAAAAGTTAAAAAATCCTTTAGTTTAAACTACATATAGAACATAAAATGTTCAAAAATCAAAGACAAACTCCTTTTCAAACGCAGTATTCAGCCCTTCTTCTTCTTTTTATTAGAAACACTACGGTCATTAACGGCATCATTTCTTTTGTCTGTAACTCATTTATATTTATCACATGAGAGTGAGACGATTTCTTACATTATTGCTTTACTTTATTCTTCTGGATGTCAGGCATTACAATGAAGACTAAAAGTAATCCTAGGGGATAACCTGGAATTTATTTGGAAAAAATCAATCAAAAAGAATTGAAACGAAATGATCTTGAGAAAGTGATGACAAATATTATGTTTTGTTGTGTTATAGTTAAACATAATAGATATTTTTTCCAAATATTTTATTTGTTAATAACTATAATTTATTTAAAAAAGAAACAAAATTTGAAAAAAAAAATCATTAAAAATATTGTATAGTGAAAACTAAGTTAAATAATACCTCGGTAAACAAAATTTTTCGGTTTTTATGCATCCGAGAACGAATATGGTTTGAGCTAGTGAATATTAAGATTGTCTTATTATATATTATTAGACACAGATCCTTCAATTTTTATTTTTTTCAGAGAATTATTTAATTATAAACATATTAGTTCTCAAATTAAAGTAATAATTAATGGTTTCCCATATAAACAGTGTGGCGTAATATTTATCAGAGAAACCAGGTTAAAATTATGCCACAATCATTTAACAGTATGCCAGATTTCCTTTGTATGAAATTTAAAAAAATGGCTGTGTTATGAATGATGTAACGTCTTACATTGTACTTTTTAGTTGTTAATTAATAAGAAATTATATACATGCAGCTAACAATTACGTGCATCCAAAAAAGACATTTTATTAAAACTAAACCTGAATTCTCATTATTATTTCAATAAATCTTTTAGAAATTTTACTTGAACTGTTTAAAAAATTTCAGACATAAAATATTTTTAAAGTTAAAAACGTCTTTAAAACAAGCTTAAACTACATCTAGAACATAAAATGTTAACAAATGAGGAAAAAAAAATACTTTTAAAATACAGCATTTAACCCTTTTTCTTCTTTTTATTAGAAACAATATGGTCATTAACAACTTCATTCCTTTTGTCTGTAAATCATTTATATTTATTCGATGTGAGAGAGGCGACCATACATTATTGCTTTACTTTATTCTTCTGGATGTCACGCATTAAATAAAGACTATAAGTAATCCCAGGGAATAACCATGAATTTTCCTGAAAGAAATCAGACAAAAATGTGAAATGAAATAATCTTGAGAAAGTGATGATAAATATTATGTTTTACTGTGTTATAGTTAAATATAATCGTTATTATTTTTCCATATACTTTATTTGTTAATAACTATAATTTAATATGAAATAAAATTTTTTTAAAAAGAAACAAAATTTGAAAAAGAATACATTAAAAATATTATATAGTGAAGACTCAGTTAAATAATACCTCAGTGAACGAAATTTCTACGGTTTTATACATCGGAGAACGAATATGGTTTGAGCTATTGAATATTAAGAATATTTTATTATATATTACACTAGTTTACAAATTTCAACTTTTTTCATATACCCCGAAAGAAACGTATATAAATGTATAAGTCTACCTTCCTTAAACCTAAAAGTGTCTGCAGAAATATTCCATCACGTCACAATTTTCTTTCTGCAGTCAATTTTTTTTTAACTATTCAACGTGATGACGAGAGTTAAATGTTCATTCGTTCGCTTCAAACAACGAATATTTTGTTTCGGATTGAATTAAAATGTCGTGTAGAAACTGTAAACAAAGTTCTGGTCGTTTTTGCTATGTTTGTGGATTATGTTATATATATATATATATTTTTAAAGAAGACAAATTATAGATTCGTTAAAAAGTGCATATCTTCATTATTTTGGATTTCCTGTTGCAAACCAAGATAAAAAGTGGGTGCCTCATGTGTTTTGCGAAATCTGTAGAATCGTTTTACTCCAGTGGCCATCAGGAGAAAACGTACACCTTCCATTTGGTTCACCAATGCTAAGGAGAGAACATAGCAATCATGAAATTTTTTGTTACTTTCGTGTTACGAAGACAGTGGGATATAATGCTAAAGATAAGGAGAGTGTTATATATGCCAAGTCCCGTCTGTTACTAAGCCCATTTTAACTCCAAAGATCTACCACATCCAGTTTTTCCCGGTAATTCGAGTGTAAATATACTAAGAGATGACAATGAAAGTGATGCTGAATTCAAATCGATTTCTAGTGATTCTCACGAGTTTTCTCTTCAAGAAAAGACTCCACATTGAATTAACCAAACCGAATTAAATGATTTTATAACAGATTTAAAATTATCAAAATCTAAAACAGAGCTTCTTGGATCTCGCCTAGAAGAATGAAACTTCTTAACACCAAACACAAAAGTTATGTTGTCTAGAAACAGAAGCAAAGTATACTCAGAATTTTTCAAAAAAAAAGGTGAATATTGTTATTGAAAGCTATTCCTTGGACTTTTTGAACACGGGCTATTGGTACATCCAAATAACATTACTCTACCCCCTTTACACATCAAATTTGAATTCATGAAAAATTTTCTGAAGGCGCTTGACAAAAACAGTGATGCTTTCCGGTATTTACAAAAAAAAAATTTCCAAGCTTACAGTGGCAAAACTGAAAGAAGGGATATTTGTTGGCCCACAGATCCGTAAAATTATGAAAGATTCTCAGTTTAAAAGCCTTTTATCTGTTGATGAAAAATCTTTTTGGAAGTCATTCAAAATGGCTGTGGAATAATTTTTGGAAAAAATAAAATGTGAAAATTACAAAGAAATTGTTGCCAATTTATTGAATATTTTTCAACAGATGAAAGTAAACATGTCATTAAAGATTCATTTCCTGCATTCGAATTTTTTCCCTGAAAACTTGTATCGGTGACGAAAAAGGAGAACATTTTCACCAAGATTTAAAGATTTTTGAAGAACGACATCATGGATTTTGGGATGAAAACATGCTAGGGGATTACTGTTAATCCATTATACGAGAAACTTATCCAAAAACTATAAAAAAAGGTAAAAATTAGCCATTTTTGATTTTTTTAATATTAATACCAAAATTATGTAATCGAGTTAAATAAATAAATATTTCTTAAACCAGACGTGACAGAATTTTTTTATTATTTTTTCTGGATAACTCTATTTAAATAAAGAAAAAATTAACAACTTTCAGCTGGGGTATAAAAACCGTGTAAACTAGTGTTATTAGACACTAGGATCCTACTATTTAGATATTTTTATAGAGATTAATTTAATTATAAACATATTAGTTCTCAAATTAAAGCAACAATTAATGGTATCCCATGTAAACAGTGTGGCGTGATATTTATTAGAAACTCCAGGTTAAAATTATGTCACAATCATTTAATAGTATGCCACATTTCCTTTCTATGAAATAATAAAATGGCTCCGTTATGAATGATGTAATGTCTTACATTGCACTTTTTATTTGTTAAATAATAAGAAATTATATACATGTAGTTAACGACTACGTGCATCCAAAAAATGTTCTTAAAAGACATTTTATTAAAAATAAACCTGAACTCTCATTATTATTTCAGTAAATCTTTTGGAAATTTTACTTGAACTGTTTAAAAAATTTCAGACATAAAATTTTTTTAATTTAAAAATGTCTTTAAAACAAGCTTTTTCTTTCTTTCTAACCGATGGCCAGGCCCCTACCTGCCGAGTTATCTCAGCGTAACGGGTTAGATACCTGGTATCGGGGCGGTCGACCGCCTAATTGACGCGTAGCGGCAATAAACCTGATTTCTTTGCTACGCATGCCACCATTTCTGCAGTACTTGCTTGTCGTTGAGCATACTTTGTTTCGCCTGTTTGTTGTTGAACTGTAATTGGCTTCGCAAGATGGTCTCGTAATTTAGAGCCTTGATCAGATGACGAGACCTTCACCTGGCAAGGCACCTCCAGAGGTATAATTCACAGGTAACTTGGAGGACTTTGCACCCACGACGGATTTTACATGCACCAGGCGCCATTAGCGTACATGATGTAATTTTTGCCGGCAAAGTGGCGAACCACTAAGACAAGTACCCGGGTCGGCTGTTTAGGTTAAGTGCTCTGTTGGTAATCTTTGTGGTTTATTGCACATTGGGTTAACTTTGTGATTTGTTGCCGCACACCTTGTACTCATCTTACCAGACAAAATGGGACTGGATGTTTTTGAGCCTAAACAATGGTGCTGAACTTAGCTGAATGTTGGGAAAATTTTGAGGGAATAAAAAAAAAAAAAAAAAAAAAAACAGAAAATGGCCGAAAAGCTAAGTCGTACCGCTGATGGAGGAAAATTTTTGCGCCAAATAGCAAGGCAAACGAGAGCGTTGCAGAGAGAGAGACAAGAACCCACCTTTCTACCGTACCCCACCGAGAAAAACTGGCTCCCTGGGTTGTCCCATTAGAGCGGGTCCGGTATTTTGTGCGGACAGAGTCCTACTGCACCAAATAAAGAGGCGAGCTGTCAAAAATAAATAATTAAATAAATAAAAATTAGTAATAATAAAATAAAAAAATAGTTAAATAAAGAGTTAAATAAAAATTAAAATAATAAATGAAAAAACTTAAAATAAAAGCAGTTTTTAATTTTTTTTTTTTTTTTTTTTTTGGCATTAGGGGATTCCTAGACCTTATATATATATATATATATATATTATAACACAACACAGTGGACGGACAAGCAGTGTCGGGGGCGTTGAAGCTTCTTACTATGTCATATTGCACAACTTGCTGAACCGTTGTTGATATTCGTTGTGCATGCAATTCATATGTTGCGGGGCTCCTATTGCGGGCCATGGTTACAGCTGATGTTGTGCGACTACCGCACACTGCTAAAGGACATAAAACATATACAAACAATTTTTTTTTTTTTTGGGGGGGGGGCAAAAAAAAAATTCTAGGCCTTTTTTTTTTTAAAAAAAAAACAACATATAACACATAACATACAGTATTATGTTTGTGCTGGGTTATCAAAATGAGAGGGCTTTCTGTTTTATGTGTTTGTTTGCTTTAATGTTGTGATACTGTCGCAGTGTTCTTGGAGCCACCTGATTACTGTTTTTTGCTTTATTTTGTACGTGTTTGTTTTTACCTAATTGTTCGTGCCACAGTTTATCATTATTTGCTGTTATGTTTACCAGGTGGTACTGTTGGGTGAGTGGGCAGTGGAGGAGATAATGTTTAGGCGTACCCTCCGTGCCGCATGCACAGTCCGGAGTGTCCGCTTTATTAAATCTGTGGAGATACGCTGGAAATGCTCCATGTGCTGTGTAGAGTTGTGAGAGTAAAAAGTCACTTATGAGTCTGCTTTCACCTACTAATGGAAAATACTGATGTGTTTCCCTGCCTGTATCCCCGTAATCCCACTCGAACTGCCATTGTTTCATTGTTAGCTCTTTGAGTGTCCGTTTCAGTTTTGAGATTGGCTTTTTCATATAGTATTTGTTTTTGTTATTTGTGTTTACCGCTGCGGTTTTGGCTAACTCGTCTGCATCCTCGTTTCCTTGGATGCCCACGTGCGCCTTGACCCAGCTGATTTTAAACTTATTGTTGGATTCTTTAATTAAGTTTTGTATTTTATCTACTGTTTCATTGATATTAAATGGCTTTTTTAGTGATTCTATGGCTGATCTGCAATCCGAGCGTATGCTGTATGTAAAACGCTGTTGCATTCTCTTAGGGGCACTGACCATGTCATTATTTTTTGGTTATTTTTGTATGCTACAAAGGCCGAACCTGTAGCGCCTGATTCCAATTTGGATCCGTCCGTGTAGGTGACTACTTCGTGCATGTTATATCCAATCCTTGGTTCAATTATTTCGGCTGGGTGATTTGCCCATATATTGATTTTCTTTTCATATTCAAGTTGGTGCAGGACCTTCTTCTGTATTTTTGTGTTTTTTCTAAGTCTTGCGATTGTTCCATAGGCTGCCTCGTAATTGACTTTGAGGTGGATTGGACTCAGGCCCGAGAGTACCAGAAGTGCCGAGGTGGGGGCCGTTCTATAAGCCCTGACTATGGCCAGTGCAAAATGCCTTTGACAACTAGAGAGTATCTCTTTGCTCCTTTTATTGAGCTCGTGCCCCCATATTGGGGCCGCATAAGTTAGCGTTTTTTCCACTACTGTTGTGTACCATATCTTGATTATCTTAGGTTTTAGTCCCCAGCCCTTTGCCGCCATATAGGCCAGGTTTTTGAAGTTTGTTCTAACTTTGCCTGTTTGTGTTACGCAGTGAGGTACCCAGTTTAGATTTTTATGCAATATCACTCCCAGATATTTGATATGTTCTTTCACATTTAGAGATTGACCGTTTAACTCTATGCCCTCTATTACATTGGTGTTTTCTGTAGGTAGGTTCCTCATATGTCCCCTTTTTAGATATAGTAGTTCTGTTTTTTCTTTATTCAGCGTTAGGCCATTAATACTCTATCCATTCGTTAAAAGCTTTGAGTATTCTATTTGCGAGTCTTCTAAGTTTATCTTTTGTTCTTCCCTTGAGTATCAGAATAAAGTCATCCGCGAATGCCTGTATCCTGACATGTTTTCCCCAGTGTTTTTTTAATGCTGTCTCTGCGATTAATAGCCATAGAAGCGGGCCCAGGCAACTTCCCTGGGGGCAGCTGCCGAATGTCTGTTTTGTGATTTTGATCCCATTTTCCTCTAGAGAAACGTATCTTTGTTGTAAGAAACTCACTACCCAGTTTATTAAATAACCCGGGCAGGGAGATTGTTTTATATTATCTATTAGTATTGGCCAGCTTATGTTGTCGAAAGCCCCTTTGATGTCCATGGCTATTAAGAGTGTTTGGTAATTGTTAGCTTTGTCTTCTTTTATTGTTTTAATTAGATTGTCCAGTGCGTGTTCCGTGGAGAATCCCTGCTTGAAGCCATATTGTTTATCACTCCAGTATTTATTTTTATTAAGATGGTAGTTTATTCTACCATGTATTATGCGTTCTAAAATCTTACTTATTGCCGGTAGTAGGCATATAGGTCTGTAGTTTTTAGGGTTTGCAGGGTCTTTACCCGGCTTGTGAAAGAGGACCACTATTCCGATTTTAAATGACTTGGGGAAGTATTCAAATTTTAAGCATGTATTGAGAAGTGTGAGCAGTAGTTGCGGGGCGGCATTGTTTATGCGTTTAATTAAGTTATAGTCAATGAAGTCATAACCTGGTGCTTTGTTTTGTTTGATGTTTCTGATTATTCTATTTAATTCCGCCTTCGTAACTACTGGTGGTTTTGCATCTTCTTTTTTTTATTTACTGTTGTTATGTTGTGGGGGGTGTTCTGGTCTGTTATGTATAGATTGTCTAAAAAGTGTGTCAGTGTATCTTTAATGTTTACTGATTGCTGTGGTGGGAGTATATTGACAAGTTTAGCAGGGCCCGTGTTTTTATTGCTTGCATTTTTGTATTGCGAGCCGTATGTGTCCGTTACTTTGCTACAGTAGTCTTTCCATGTCTTTAATTTTGTTTTGTTGATAAGCTTCTTAAGTTTGGCTCTTTCTCTTTTAAATACTATTTGTTGTTTTATTTTTAGTTCTTCATCTGGTTGTTTTTGGTATCTCCTCCTGAGCGCCCTAACCTTGTTCCTGGCTGTTTTGATTTCGTCCGTCCACCAAGGGGGGGCAGTGACCGCAGGTGTGCGTTTCTTTTTATAACACGCAAAAGCAATTGATGTGATTTCATTTTGTAGTCTCAGAGTTACATTGTCCAGTTGTTCTTCTGTTGTGGTTCTTTGAAGTTCTTTTATGTATTTGTTTCTGATTTTTCTGATGCTTTTGTCAAATTTTGCATGTTTACCTATTTTTGTTTGTAAGCCATGTCTTTGATAGTCGATGTTTTCATAGTTGTTTAGTGTGAATTTAATATATCTGTGGTCACTTTGTGAGTCGTCATCACTAACGTGCCAATCACATATTTCGTTGCCCAGGGCGACCGTCGCTATCGTCAGATCTGGCCAGCCTTTTAATTCCCTTCCCCCACGTATTGTGAGGAAGGACGGTGGGACATCCGGGGGGTTGTGGACGAACAGCGATTTCAGCAGGAGGAAATCTGTGAGATCTCGACCCCTCAAGCGGTTGAGTGAGCGTTAAAGTCCCCTGCCAGCAGAATTTCTCCGTCCGCCAACTTCAAGGCCTCCTCTATCTCCTCCAATACGACGGAGAAGTCCACTAGCGAGGGGGGTGCGTATGTATTTATTATAGTGAATAATTTGTTTTTGTTCTCTAACTTGACCGCCGTCGTAAATTCTTTTGATAAGATTGTGATTGGCTTAGTGCCTGTATTTGTTATTATGGCTGATCTATTCAATTTTGTTTTTGTTATGTTCCATGTGTTGCGGCTAAAGCCGTTATGGTTTCCTTTGTTTTGTGTTGATGATAGTCTTGTATTAGTGCTATGTGGATATTATTGGTAGCAGCGTATCCCGCTAGCATGCTAGTGGCCGCTCTGCTACCGTGTAAGTTTATTTGGATAAAGCTTAAAGAGTCTTGTGATTGCATGGCTAATGATGCAGGAGGTGTGATCGTGTTTGTGTGCTGTGTAGTGTGGGGGGTAACCCTTGAATTTTGTGTTGCGCTCCCGGGGCGCGTGATAATTGTGTTACTTCCTACGACCATGATATCTGCTGTACTTTTCGTCATGTTTTCGTCTCATTTCATGGTCGTGGCTGGTCATGTGTTCGATCCTATCCTTGCCGCCAAATGTGGCAATGGTTACCCTCCCGTGTATAACCTGGTGACCGTTTGTAAGTGCCATGCCCTTCTCTACTTGAATCTGCCTGACACGTAGCAGCGTTCGGTGTACCCAGCACTTCCCGGAGTTGGCCTGGTGATCTGTTGGCTTGGGAGCACGGATCCAGTGGCCGTTGATTTCATTGTACTTGGTGCACACATAACAGCGTTTGCTTTTATTGTTTGCAATCTGTGTACACATGTGGGCCCGCGCAGACAGAGCACCGCTGGGTCCCCTTGCAATCAGCTGCCACGTGGTCATATTCGAGACACTGATGGCACCTTGTGATGCTGATGAAGTTTTTAATGGGGCATTCCTTGAACCCCAGGCAGACTGTTCTCACCATTAGCAAGTGGTCTGCTAGCGGTTCGTGGAGGAGGACTGGTTGGTGCTTCTTCCCCTCGCGGGCCCCCACGGGCCTGAGCAGAGTGACTGCATCCTTGCTGTATTGTGGACCAAGTCCCAGGGTCTTCCGCAGCCTCATCTGTATCTGTTCTTCAGAAACGTAATCCGGAATGTTGAATATTATTATCCTTTTCTTCCTTATGCTTGCAGTCTTTACCTGTATTGCTTCTCTAGCTTCTGAGTTGCTGTTGATTGTCTCCTTTATCTTCTTAGGCTCCACTTCGTTTTCACAGATAAGCTTGACTCCGCTCTTTATCCTTTTCACTTTCTTCACGCTGTCATGGTGTTCCGAGGTTGTCTCTATTATTTGCTTCTCTACGCCTTCTGTTTCTCTTTCTGTGGTGGCTTGGATGATCAGGGTGGATGTGGCCGCCTTGACCGCTTCCGCGTATCCCCTGGGGGGCTTGGTTTGGGTCCTGGTTACCATCTCCTCCCTGCTTTCTTCTGTTGTTGGACCAGCCGGTGGTACCGCGTCGGGCTGACGCAATTCTTCAACCCTTACGTTGGCCGTCTGCATTCTGATTTCCATTTCCATAATAGTATTGAAAATCACATTTATGCAGCTGTCCATTACCTTGCTTGTACCCGCTGGGATCCTTGAGCATCTGTGTTGGACCGCTTGGAGAAAGTTGATAGCTTTTATGGCTTTTTCCACCTCTGGACTCCTTTGTCTTCCTAAATCCGGATCCTGATCACAGAACTCGAGTATCTGTTGCCTGAGTCTCTTTCCTTCTTCATCTTGTAGCGAGCACTGTCTTGTGATTCTTGCTTGTTCATCTTCTTCTACTTTGTTACTCGCCTTCGTGCTTTTTTCATCTTCTGAGTATTCCGTATCGCTGTCACTGCTACTGATTTGTACTGCAAAATGCTCGTTGATTTTCTGTGTTATATCCATCATTACTTTCTTTGCTTCCGGCTTTTTCTTGATCCTCTTGATGTCTGTTTTCTTTTCTGATTGATTTTCCGGCGTAACCGGGACCATCGAACTCGCTCTGGTAATGCGGCTGCTACTTGTTATCAGGCCTGTGGATTTTTTTTGTAATCCTGACTGTTGCGAAAGTGACTTTGTGCTGGCAGTTAACCTGCCACTCTTGGCCAAGGGCATGGTGGGGGATGCTACTTTAGTCTTAGACATATTTAAGAGCATCCCACGTGTCATGGGGATAGAATGTTAGTGTTAAATGTATGAGATGTCCGGGGGTATATGTGAATGAAGAGAGTATTATACGTGACGTTCAAAATGTGCTTGTTGATTTATGTTTTATACTTGTTAGATACTGATGCTATGAGTTTCGTAATTTAATGCGTATAATGCTTATTGTGAGTTAAGGTTGTGCATGTGTGAGTGGGGGGGATACTATTGGAAAATCTGGCTTAGTATTGAGCCCTTTAGTAGTGATCTCTTTCTTTCTGAAATGAAAACGGCTATAAATTGAGACTTTTTTTTTTCCCTTACTGAGGCACCTGTTGCTATATCTTTTGTTATCTAAAGAATGTCCTTGGAGAAAGAAGTTTGAATGACAGGGGGTGGGTTATGACTAAGGCTGGTATGCTATTGTACACTGGTGTCCAAAAGTTAAGCATAATTGGTAATTAAGTAATTATTTTTAAGTAATGAAAGAAATATGAATCGGAATGTGCTGAAACTTCAGGTGTGTAAGCAAAATAGTAAGCGTCACATATTTTCGCGAAGAGTTTTCCCCGAAATCGAGCAGGGGACCGTCAACAAATTGAAAAAGAACGAAGATCTTTTGGATAACCCTGTCAAAACTAATGTAGCAAACGCGTTCAAACTGCACATTATGATTAATTGGCTTATTGTAATGTACTGTGTTAATTTTTACAAGGATAGCATGCATACTCGTAGAGAAATTAAGGTTTTTATAAAAACAGTCCTAAATTTTTCCAAGTTTTTTGCTTATAATTTGCAGAGTTCTTATTATAAAATAATGTTCTTTTCTGAAAATATAACAAACATCATTGTACACAATACCCTGTCATCAGAATTTAAAAATAATAAAAATTGTATGAAAAATGAGTATGTTTAGTAAATATTTTTTCATTGCGCATGCGTCAACGATATCAAAATGTTATTTGCATATTGTGTTAGTTAAATGTATAGAGCAACTTCTGTAAAAGTTTAAAAAACATAGCTTGAAAATTCTGAAAATGGGAGCCTATAGAATTAACTGAAAATCCATTATTCCTAAAGGAAGCAAAAAAATCAGGGGTTTTACCTAAATATAGTTGTACGTGCAATATTGTGTAGGCACTAAACAATGGAATATGGATATAGCCCCTCATCTTTTTGCTTCATTTAGGGAATAAAGGATTTTGAGTTGATTCTATAGGCTCCCATTTTCAGAATTTTCAAGCTATGTTTTTGAAACTTTTACAGAAGTTGCTCTATACATTTAGCTAACACAATATGCAAATGACATTTTGATATCGTTGACGCATGCGCAATGAAAAATTATTTACTAAACATACTCATTTTTCATACAATTTTTATTATTTTTAAATTCTGATGACAGGGTATTGTGTACAATGATGTTTGTCATATTTTCAGAAAAGAACATTATTTTATAATAAGAACTCTGCAAATTATAAGCAAAAAACTTGGAAAAAATTAGGACTGTTTTTATAAAAACCTTAATTTCTCTACGAGTATACATGCTATCCTTGTAAAAATTAACACAGTACATTACAATAAGCCAATTAATCATAATGTGCAGTTTGAACGCTTTTGCTACATTAGTTTTGACAGGGTTATCCAAAAGATCTTCGTTCTTTTTCAATTTGTTGACGGTCCCCTGTTCGATTTCGGGGAAAACTCTTCGCGAAAATATGTGACGCGTACTATTTTGTTTACACACCTGGAGTTTCAGCACATTCCGATTCATATTTCTTTCATTACTTAAAAATAATTACTTAATTACCAATTATGCTTAACTTTTGGACACCAGTGTACTAGTGTAGTAAGAAGGAATGAATAGGTGGGGGAACTCTGGAATTTAATCTATTGTGTTGAGCTAGAGGAGCTTTTCTTAGGAAATTGCACCGGCTTATTGTGGAGTAAGTGAAATTTACTTTAGCCTCTATAGAATCACTGAATTTTGGAATAAGTTGAGGAAATTATTAATTAAGAATATTTAGGGTGATGTTAAATTAGGATGACTGGGTAATAATTAACTACTAATGGGGATGTATATTCTACTGTTGTTAAGCGTAAGATAGTTTGATGTGTATTGATTGGATTATTGTTGTATTGTTTTTACTGATATGCTGAATTCTTTGTTATGAACGATGAAACTAGTTGGATTTAACTGATGCTGTACTATTTAATACTATAGAATAGGCGAGGGAGCACAGGCGCAAGCGTCCCAGTGACGATAAATGCGAATGGGTTTCTGGCCAGCGGAGGGGGGGGGCAGGAAACTTAACGATATAATATTGATAAAAGAGAAAAATTACCTAATGTAAAAGAAAGAAAAATAAAATTAAAAAGGAATGGAGATTATTGAATAATAATAGTTAAAAGTAAAATCTAGCAAACTCGCGCTCTGATAAAGGGTAATTATAATTAAAATAAGTTAATTAAAAAAAAAAGAAAAAAAAAAAAGAAAACTAACACTTTACGTTCTGGTCCATTTGGAATTACTATAATTTTGTGCACCAGAACAAATGCCGAAATACTGACCAGAAAATAATTACTACACCCCAATAAATTGGGGGGGGGGATGGGTTGAATGGGCCTACCACGCGATGGGGCACGAGTGTAAATTATTTCTCGTACCCCGACTGATCGTCACCAGACCCGTGACGGGAGGCGCATGCGATACTACACGTGGCATATATCGTCTGCACCTCCCTGGCTGGGCGACCGCCACCAACCCGGCTAACCTATGGGATACTTACGTCATGTGCTCCTTTTCGCCAGGCCTCCTGGTCTTCTTACATCCTCTCGATTGTGATGTTACCTAGAAAAACTGTAAGAAGACTAAGCATAATTAGTAGCATTCATAAATTTAACACAACAATACTTCTTTTTTTTTTCAATTAATTCACCACGTGGTGATGCGTCCTCCCTTGGGGGAGCCTCGGTCTCGATCAAGGCCAGAGAATTCTTCAAGCGCTGCCCTTTTTCTACCGGGCGTTGGACGTTTCTTCCTCCGCTGGATTACGGTGGGACTTTACGGTCTAATTACACCGTGCTTTTCTTAATTAGTTAAATAAATCACTAATTAGTCGAGGAAAACTCTTTAAACTGGCATCCTCTTCTTCTTGCTTGAGGCTATCCGAATTTCTGACTTGTTGTGTCTTACGACCAAAATTTCGGGCTCAGCTTTTAAAAATGCAGGAGCGCAAAAAGCATGTCTTCTCTCGTACATAAAATGTTAACAAATGAGAGAAAAAATTCTTTTAAAATACAGCATTCAGCTCTTCTTCTGCTTTTTATTAGAAATACTACTGTCATTAACAATTTCATTCCTGTAGTCTGTAACTCATTTATATTTATCAGATGTGAGAGAGGCGGTTTTTTTTTTTACATTATTGCTTTACTTTATTCTTCTGAATGTCAGGCATTACAATAAAGACTAGAAGTAATCCAGAGGATAACACGTGAATTTTTCTGAAAGAAATCAGACAAAAATATGAAATGAAATTATCTTGAGTAATTGATGATAAATACTATATTTTACTGTGTTATAGTTAAATACAATCGGTACTACTTTTCCACATATTTTATTTCTTAATAACTATACATTAATATAAAATAAAAATTAGAGTTGAGTTGTATAAACCTACTTTATATGACAATATAATGACATATCTAAAATATTAATAACAAAATTAACGTAAAATTTTAGTGGAAAATCAAATTTCGTTTTTTATCAATTTAAAGCCTGCCATCTATTTGATTGTATTTCTTAATAATATTCCACAATCCCTTTGTACGAAATAAAAATATGGCTGTGTTTATTCAATTTTGAGTCATTAATTAATAAGAAATTATTAACATGGAGATAACGACTGCATGCATCTAAAAAAATATTCCTAAAAATTATTTTATTAAATATAACCTGAACTCTCATTATTTCAAAATATCTATAGGGAATTTTCCTTGAACTCGTTCGAAATTTTTTTAAAACTGAATATTAAACTTTTAAAAGTTAAAAAAGTCTGTAAAACAAGTTTGAACGACATCTAAAACATAAAATGTTAACAAATCACAGAGAAAATACTTTTAAAATACAACAGTCAGCCCTTCTGCTTTATTCGAAATACTCCAATCATTACCCGCATCTTTTCTTTTGTATGTAACTCATTTATATTTATATGAAGTGAGAGAGGCGATTTCTTTCATTATTGCTTTACTTTATTCTTCTGGATGGTAGGCATTACAATAAAGACTAGAAATAATCCCAGTGGATAACCGTGAATTTTTCTGAAAGAAATCAGCGTAAAAAAGTTAAATGAAATGATCTTGAGAAAGTGGTGATAAATGTCATGTTTTTCTACCTTTTAGTTAAATATAATCAATAATATATTTCCGTATCTTTTAGTTGTTAATAATTTTAATTTAATCTATAATATTAATTATTAAAAACTTGAGTTGTAAATACCTACCTTATATGAGAATATAGTGGCAGAATTAAAATTTTAACAACAAAATTAATGTAAAATTTTAGTACTTTTTTTTTGTCATTTTAACCATTTAACTGATCTTTTTGCGTGGAACAAACATTTTATTATATTTAGATTTTTTTTTGTTATTTTTTCGCGTGCCATCTTTATCATCCGAATTCTTCATTTAGTGCCTCATTTTTCAATAAATTATATAAAGTTAACAAAGGTCACTTTTTCAGGTTTCTATTTCATAAAATTATTATTATTGTTATATAGAGTTGTGTTAAAGATACCAATTATACACACTTTTCCAATGATTGTGTCTAGTAACATATTTTTTCACATAAATTTTGATTCTCATCCTTTTCACGTTTGAAACAATGGAAACTATAAGATAGATTACTATTTCTGACTTTACTTAAATGAAGTGTATCACTTTCCAGATAAAAAGTGTCAAATGCTTGCAGAACCTATAATTCAAAAATGAAACTTAAATAACCTGGAAATAATAAACGTGCTACAGAAGGCAATTTTAAACGCAATATCTCACAATGAAAGAGAGTCGAATTGAAACAATAAAATATGAGTTTTTATTTTCTAAATAAATCAATGGCTTTTCATTTGATGTATAATTTTCTTAGATTTTATTTTTTTTTAATCTTTCATTGTTTGAATTATAAGTAAAACAATAGTGAATGTTATCTTACAAATTTTGTTTTATTTATTGCTCGTTTAGGAGATAAATTTGTGACTATATTAAAAGAAAGTTTCAAAATAAAAATAGCTAATTGTATAATTGGGAATGTGAGTTTCAAATTTCGTCTTTTTAAAAAATAAAAAAATCATGTTTTCTTTATTAATTTATTTTATTGATAATCCTGCAACGATAAAATACAATTTCTGAAAAAAATAATGTAAAAAATTTAATTTAACATATTACAACTATTTGGAAAATGATATTTTGAAAAATAAAAATTTTAGACTTATAAATAAATTTTATATTAAAAAAATAATAAAAAACCTCACATTTATGATGATCGAACGTGGCTTACGTAATAACAGAGACATGTATACATACACCATGGATTAAACATAAATTTTCGCGGACCAATCATAAATAAATTTTAAATTAAATTTCAATTTTACAATTTTCGGTAATGAAAATTTTAAACCATTTAAACATCATACGCTTTGAATTTTTACACCATTGTATAGTGGAAAACATTTATTTTTAAATGCAATTTGTTTGAAAACTATTCCTTAATTTGTTTTAGAGTTATTTATTTTATTTATTTTTCTTCATCGTGGATCAGGAGCATTTAATTTTTGGACATTAAACATGGACAAGTAAGAAAACTAATAAAATGCGGACATCACCGGGATTCACATATATATATATATATATATATATATATATATATATATATATAATTCAGACATTTCTTAACCGAGAGAAATAATTATTTATCAAATGGTTAAAAAGACAGATTTTATTATTTTCTTCAGCAATTATGAAATCTTCATTTACAATGAAAAAAATGGACGCACAGTGAGATTTTTCCCAATTTCCCGAAATCTGATTATATGTATAAGGTGAGTTTTTGTCATATCGTCGATTGTGAATTTTTAGTATTTGAACATAAGACGAAATACAGTACTCCACCTAGACCTAACCACAATCATCGCAATAAGAATTTTTTTAAAGTTCACAGTTTACTTAAAATGCGAAAATCCGAGTAGTCAGTAATAACGCAATCATCTTTAGAGAATCTTCTCATTAATTGACATTTTGTACATTCAAATACGTCACTTCGTTTCAAATGGGAGGTTCTTTAATTCTAGACGTAGCTGGAAATAGAAGTAGCAGTGATTCAGATGAAACTTGGGTAGAAGAAAATACTTAACATCCTTTCTATATTAATTATTTGTAAATACAGTCAAAAATTTTCTTCTTTACAAGTTTAATCTAAAGCATCTGAAGTTTAATCTGAAGTTTAATCTCGGTTTACAACAAAATGACGTATATGAAAAAAGTGACGTTACAAAATAGATGGAAAATGAATAAAATTTATTCCTGTACAGCTAGGGAAGCGCAACCTATGCGCATCAACCCTATGCGCAGCAACCCTATGCGTAGCAACCCTCGAGGGCCAAAAGTGGCCCGCGAGTTCTGTAAATTTACAATTGGAAAAAATTGCACTTTTTGAGCATACGTGACAGGAAAAAATCGTAAATTTCTTCAATTTTCTGTAGAAAAATATAAAATTTCGTCACTTAAGAATCACAAATTTCATGAATCGCCACTGAAAAATCGCGAATTTAATTGATTAAGTGCGGAAAAATAAACGAATTTTGTCGATGAGGAATGCAAGAATCGCAAATTTCACTCATCAGATAATGAAAAATGCGAATTTTGTCCATTAAATTAGGAAAAAAACAAATTTTTCCGATTGGACATACAAAAATCACGAGTTTTGCATATCAGGCATAGAAAAATCGTGAATTTTATCGGTCTTACGCAAAAAATTACACATTTCGCTGATCAGGCAAGAAAAAATTATCAATTTTGTAGATGATGGTAAAAAAAATTGCAAATTAAATTCATCGGTTGCAAAAAAAAAAAAAAAATAAATAAATAAATAAAAAAAATAAATAATAAAGAAAAAAGAAAAGAAAAAGAAAAAGATGCATGCTTTTTCGGTTTATTGCATGAAAAAAAATTACGCGAATATCATTTATTGAGCACGGACGAAAAAATTGCAAATTTCGTTGTTAAGGCACTGAAAAGTCGCGAATTTATCGATGAAGCGAGGAAAAATTAAAATTCCATCAATCGGCTGCGAAACAATCGTAAATTTTATCAATTTATCCTGAGAAAAAAATCGCGAGTTTAATCTTACCGCGTAAAAAAAAATGCAAATTTAGTCAGTTTGTACAAAAATAGCGAATTTCGTTGATCTGGCACGGAAAATGCGTATTTCGTGAATTAAGGGTGGGAAAAAAAACCACATTTCATCGTTCGAACAGCGGAAAATCGCGAGTGGCATACATCGATTCCGAGAAATCGCAAATTTCGTTGATCGGAGGCGGAAATATTGGGAATTTTCTTGATCACACTCGTAAAATTGTTAATTAAGTCGATCAGGCAACTAATAAAATCGCGAATTTCCTCGATCAGCTGTGGAAAATCGCGAAATTTGCCGATCAAACGAGAAAAAATCGCTAATTTCGTCGAATGGCTTTGTAAAAATCATGAATTTCGTCAATCAGGCGCGGTAAAATCGAGAATTTCGCCGACCTGGAACGGAAAAATCGCAAATTTCGTCATCGTCTGCGTAAAAATTTCAAGTTTCGTCGGTGAAGTACGGGCATTCAAGAAATTTTTTCATTATACTAAAAGATTTTAAAGTTATATTAAAAGTTTGAATTTTGTTGATCATGAGAGGAAAATCGCGAATTTCGTCAATCAACTTTGAAAAATCGCGAATATCATTGATCAGCTTTGTAGAAAACACGAATTTTGTTGAACAGGTGAGGTAAAATCGTAAATTTTCTCGACAGCTTCGTAAAAATTTCGAATTTTGTTGATCGGGAGCGGAAAGATCCTGAATTTTTTCAATCGGCTTCGTAAAAATCGCAAATTTTGCCAATCATGTGAAGAAAAGTCGCCTATTTCATCGGCTTCGAATCAAAATCGCGAATTTTGTCGATCATGCGAAGAAAAATCACGAATTTCATCGATCGGTTTTGTAAAAATCGCGAATTCCGTCGATCGACTTCGTAAAAATCATGAATTTTGTTGACGAGGTTCGGAAAAATTGTGAATTTCGCAAATTATATGAAGTAAAATCAAGAATTTCTTAGATTTGCTTAGTAATAATCATGAATTTTGTTGATCAAGCTCATAAAAATCGCGAATTTTGCTGGTCATGTTTGGAAAAATCACTAATTACGTCAATCAGAATTGTAAAAATAGCGAATTTTGTTGACCAGGTGCGGAAAAACCCTGCATTTTTTCGGTCGGTTTCATAAGAATTGCGAATTTTGTGTATCAGGCGAGGAAATGATGCAAATTTTCTCGATCAGTTTCATAAAAATTGAAAATTTTGTCAATTGTTTTTGTAAAAAGAGCAAATTTGGTCTATCAAGCGTGGAAGCATTAAAATTTCATTGATCGAGCACAGAAAATCGTGAATTTTGTTGATCAGTCATGAAAATTCTTGTTCCTTCCTTGTCTCTCCTTCTCTCTCTTTCGTTCATAAAGTTTACATTTTTTTCGGTACAGAAATTTATGCTTGTTTTTTAGCACTTTTAATAAAACAAAACTTACTCTCCTGAAAATGTCAAGGAATATTTTTACATCTTGAAAATAATCTTTGCTACATCTGTTGTAATAAATTAAAATCTGCTGATATATCCTTACCATGTGAATTGGATATTTTGACTGGGTAAGAAAATTAAAAAAGGTAACACCCCCACCCCTCGCCATTCCCCTCTGAAATAATACTTTTTATCCGATTATAGGCCACATATCACCTCCTTTAAATCAAATTATCTGCTTGTTATTGATGTGGCCCTCGACCACCCAGACATATTTGTAAGTGGCCCTTCACTTGAAAAGGTTGTGCACCCCTACTGTACACAAATTTTATGCAAAGCACTACGTATTCTACATCCAGTGACTCTGAGAATTCCTTCCGTGCAATCTATCATTTTAAACGAAGTGACGTATTTGAATGAATGAAACGGTAGTTTACGAAAGTGTTCCTTGTGAGTTTGCAGACCGAAAGTACTTGAAAATTTAAATAAAATCTATATTATAAAAATTTTGACTTCTCTGTATTATTATAACTTGTTACCTTTCTAAGTAAGCGGTGAACATTTACATGTTCATATTATGTAGAGTTAAAGAAATTCTTCTTGATGAATTTTTAGTATTTGAGCATAAAGAAAACAGTAATGTAAAATACAGAATGGGACAGGAGTGTAAAGCATAATTTATGAACTTAATATTTTATTTAAATTTGGGCAAGTGGTAATATTACGCATAGTTTTAAATGAATCTAGAAAATAGCACCATGGTTTCTGAGCTGAAAGTTCCCGAGTCATTTGAATCATAAATAATCACTAATAATATTTTTTTTTACTTTTGCATTCCTTATTGCTGAAATAAGCACTTAAGAGTACACACTCGACCTTATTTTTTTGGTAATTTCTGTGACGTGAAGGCCAGGGATTTAGTGCAGGTTACACGGGGGTAAACACGGTATACCTTTTGGATTTTTTAAAAAAGCACTGAATACTCTCTCTTTCTCAAGAAATTTATAGTACACCCCATATAGGGCATACACTCTGCCTTGAGCGTATATCCTCTTTTATTTTTACGACTACATCCCTGGTGAAGGCTATACGTCACTTATTAGGAAATACTTTGTTTATTACATAAATTTGTCGTTTATTCCACGAACTATCAAAAGGTTTTGGGGTATTTTGGATGTGTTCGAGAGGGAACTCCTAATTTTAAACTTATTGCACTAAATGTTTACAGGATAATAACGCATTCCACTGGTGTTACTACCCCGGTTGATTCTTGTCTGTGGAGGAACTGCATTTTTCGTTTTATTTATTCATTTTATTTTATGCACGAGAGACCATTATTGTCATTGTTGTAAACAAAAAGTGTAAAGAGAAATTTATTCGTCCTAAATGCTGCTAATTTTTTCATGTTAGAAGAATAAAATACCAAATGATTATTATCAAACCCCGATATCGCGTTTAATGGTACGTAAAAGCAGTTTCTCATTTTCTAGGGATGTAGAGTTTGCAGTTTTAGAATTGTACAATTTATATGTAATTGTTCCATCTTATTTTATAGTTCTGTTTGCTTGGCGGTATTACAGACATAGGTGAGTAATAACACAAAGCAGCATTGTAAGTTTAATTAAAAAATATTATCAAAACATATATATTTTATTTAATAACATGATATATTTTTCCTCCCAGGAACAAAAGAAATGTTGAATATTTTTAAATAAATATTTTATTATTCCGTTTTTAACACTAATTTTTTTATATAAAAAATCGCTTACAAAATTTATTCAATTTATACAATATTTAAATAAATTCAGTAGCTAGCCCGAGAATAAGAATAAAATTATTTTAGCTCATATTATAACGCTGGAGGGTAAGAGGGTTTTTTTCTTTTCATTTTTCTTTTCCTTTGTTTCCTTTTTTTTTTTTTTTTTTTTTTTTTTTTTTTTTACTTTATTGGATAATTTTCTTTATTTTAAAATTCATTTTTACGTCTATTTTATTTTAAAAAGGAGAATCGAATATATATTATTCTGGTTAAAATAAAAGATGAAGTATTTTTTATCATTTCTTTTAAAAAGTATTATATTCATTGTTTGTGTATTAAATATATTGCACTTTTTTAATTAAAATTAATCATGAAAAGCTAATTATTTTTTAATGTTCCTTTTAATTATTATTAAACGTATAACACGTCATATATCTAACAAACATAACATCAAACATACAACAGATAATTTATATACATGTAACATTATTAACACAAGGTAGAACCCGTCAAATTTTGACGAAAGAAAATAATTAAGAAACTGTCTCACTGATTTATAATAAACATACAAAATTAGTAACAGTAAAAAATGTCCCTTATATTGGTATGGCTAGATATTAAACAAATGATATACAGTCTAAAGTTAATAAAATACTATTTCCATCAAACTGAGTTTTGGAAATTATTAAAATTAAACTTTAATGGTAATGTAAGCAGCATTACATAATAAAGACCTGTTATTATGAGAAAGTTATCAATTAAAGCTCTCATTCTTTGTATTCCAGAATTAAAAAGGGCAAAATTTATTCCACTTTGACTCAATCGTAGAGTTCCCCCCTCCCATAAAGGTAACACTGATATCATTTTCACCATCTAAAAATTTACACATGTATCTCTCATATCCGTAATTAGTTTCTTTTACGGTATTCTAATTTGATCTTTTTAAAACCATTTAAATTCAAAACTTTGTCTCAGTACTATTAACTAAAAACTGATACTAAACTGTTTATATCATAGAGTAAAAAGAAAAATATATATAGAGAGGAACTATAATGGCTGAGGGTGACGCCAAAAATGTAACCCTAAAATCCGTTCAGTAAGCCCAAACAAATCCACGTGCTTTCACAAAAAAGAAGTAAACAGTTTGTAATATATTTTTTAAATTCATAATGCAGTGAAATATTACTTTAGAATGCTTAAATATAAACAGATCATTTTCATATCGAGAAAAAATGCACGCTCATAGAATTCGGTCCCTGTTCCAAGTGCTTGTTTTGTTTGGGCCTAATGTGAACATTAAAATTTGAGCAATAAATGGTTTCATATTGCAAACGTTTTTTACGACATACTACATCTCCATCTACCCTTTTTTATCTGTGCCTTTTTCCCTTTTACTTTTAATAGTGGTAGCATTACAAAAGTAGTATTAAAAACTACAAAAAAAATTAATATCTCAAAAAGAAATTATGATACAGTTTTCAAACAAATTGCATTTAAAAGCACATTTTTCCCTATATAATGGTGTAAAAATAAAAAAATGTGGGATGTTTAGAAATTTAAAAATTTGCAGTCGCAAAAATTGCAAAACTGAAATTTCATTTGAAATTTCAAAGTGTTGCCATTCGCAAAACAACGTATGCGTTAGGCACAGATAATGTTTGGCTTTTATAATATGGATATTTTAATAATTAAGAAAAAGCATGATTTACGTGATCTTAGAAAATAACTTACAATATCTCATTCACTTAACTATTGCACAATTTCAATAACATTTCAGCAAAACTACTTTCTGAAACGCAACAAATCAATTACAAGTAAAAGTTTCATTTGGCAAAAAAGAATCACAAACTTTCTGATAATTATGTAATACTGTCTATTAGTTTTCCAATTAATTTGACGGATGTAAGAAAAATCGAGTCTTTTTATTTGATTATTTATAGAAAAGGGATTAAATACTTCTCAATACTTTCATTGTAAAACACATAGAAGGTCTTGAACATGTTGACAAGTTTCAAAGTAAAAATTAGTATTGAAGGGAATTAAAAATATTGTTTTCCATTTATAGAGTAATTAATTGAATGGAGAATAGGTGGATTATGGATTAAGCTTAGGATCTAAAAATTGAGATTCTAAAAATAATATTTTGAGCTATAATGATTTTAATTTACCGCACTTTTGTAAATTTTAATTAATTTATTTTTTTTTAATTTTGATACATTTTACTATGTTATTTTATTTCCTAATAATATAGTTGGCCACCACAAAAAATGTAGAAATTTTAACTCAATAAATAAAAAATATTTTAAAATGTGTTCCGGACACCCCTAAATTCAATAACCTAGTTCCCAATAAAAATTTCAATTAGAAATTGTGAATTAAATATATTTTTTTTAAATTGTAAATAGAAGCTGAATTATTTTTTTTTATAATTTCCAAATGTCTTTAAAAACATATTATAGCCATTGTTTGCATATTAAACAGATTGTATTTTTTTCAATGAAAATACATCGTAAAATGTTAATTATGCTTGTTAATGTCCCTTTTAAGAAATCACATTTTAAAAATTAAGGAAAAGCATTATTACATTTTCGAAAATTTCTATGATCAATATCCCATTTAATTAACTATTACACAATTTTAGTAACATTACGATAAAATTATTTCTATAATATTGCCTATTAGATTCCCAATTAGCTTGACAGATATAATAAAGACTGAACCTTGTTATTGTTTCATTTATAAAAAAACGAAGATCAAATAGCTCTCCTGGCTTAAAATAACCCATATAAAGTCTTAAAACATGATGACAAGTTTAAAAAAAAATTCAGTATAAAATTACTACAGTAAAACTTCCATAACGAACTCCTCTATTTAACGGACAGTTTTTCCAATGCCCACTCCTAAAACCTAAATTCTTGTATGTTTAACCCCCAAATAACGGACATTCCGAATAGCGGACAGTAGTTTTGGTGATAAAGAATGAAAAATTATTTTTTGAGGAAAAAAAGTAAAAATGCTATAAATTTATCTGCGCAATGTGTCGAAAATTTTGTGTTTACGGATAAATGTAGGGATAGGATGGGAAATTTTTCCCAGGTCCAGTGTTGAATTCAGTATGTGGTCCGTGAGAGATATCATCTGCCGTAGCATTGAAATTTTTCCCGCGGAAGATGCCTTTATCCCTTTAAAAAAAGGTAAAATACAGTAAGCAGTTAAACATTTTTTAATGTAAAAAATATGATTTAAAAGGCTTAAAACTACTGATAAAATTAATACTTCACGTTGAAAAACAAATTACATGTAACCGCAAGCAAAAGCAAACGTTTTTTCGTAAGAATGTAATAAGCATTAGATAAAGGTATACATAATTTTATTTCAGTTTTATTAATAAAAATGTATTGATTAAAATAATATTTTTAATTTCTGATTAATCATATAATGCAGTTTTTAAGACATAAAAAAATTATTAATGAAACATTAAGTATTTCATAGCAATTTTTAAATCTCCGAGGTTTTCCCAGTAACGGACATTTTCCTCCCTCCCAAGGTATCCGTTATTTAGAGGTTTTACTGTATAAAAAGGGCTCCGAAAGATTTTTGAACATCAGCGAATGAAAAAGTAACTTTATTTTCAGAAATGTTTTTTTTTTTTTTTTAATCTCAAAAATACATTAGTTTCTGTGTGTTTTAACGATAAAAAAAGGTTTTCGGAATCGGGAATAACTCGAAAGAGGTTTATGTATATTTTTGACTGTGGTTATAGTTGTTTTCCTAGATTAAGATATAAATTGTCAAATTTTCAACAATTCACCATAATTTATATAGCTTATGTTCTTTCAACAACTTTGTTTTGCTCTATTTATTTGGTTATGTGAAATCAAACTGCTATTTGCTATCCAACATACATAGTATTCCAATTGTTTAAACAAAAAAAAAATGCACTCGAAGTTTTGGTTTATGCTTAAAATCATCAACAGGATTTAATATTTGTATATGCAAGTATAATTTTTATTTTTGTGATTTAAGTTTTTACATTAGTTTTAAATTTCAGAATTCAACGTTTGGAAAACTTTTTATAGCTTTGTTTTTAATTTGATTATACAAAGTAAAGTTCTTATTTATAACTTGATTATATTTTTGCTTTGTTAAAATGTCTTCAGAAAATATCATGAATAGTTTAGCATATCCTATCTATAATTTTAAGCAGCAAAAATATTTATATTAAATGTAAAAAAAAAAAAAAATATTAATGAAATACAATTTTATCAATTGATTTCAACATTGTCAATAACGTACTGTTCTGTCTCAAATTGTTTAGACATCGATTGATGGCATTATCTCTATATGTACATTCAATGAATTAGCAAGTTTATAACATAAAAATACTTTCATAGTGAAAAGTGCACTGAGAATACGTCTAAAATATTTCATATTGCATTTAAAAACTCAGTAAATTGTTAATTTTCTCTATCTTCCTTTATATAAAATTTTTCTTACTTTCAGATCTTAAAGATATTTACACTAATCCTAGAAAAATTTCCCTTTTATTTGAAATAATATCTTTAGCTAATTGCTCTATGTTTCTAATTGCTGTTTCAATATTTCAAAAATATAACGATGTTTTGAAATTAACATATAGATGGATTTTTTAAAAAAGGCTTTTTCTACTCATATTTATTTTCCTCATTATGTTTAATGAACTTAAATTCTGCAATTTAAGTGCTTTAAATAAATTGAAAATTGCGAAAGTATTCGTTCCATTTTGGGATAAACGTGGATACTTAATAATAATCTTTTCAAAATTATAATAGTTAAAATTTACATGCATTTTATAAATACTTGATATATGTGATAAATTTTTTTCGACATTTAACTGTGTTTCATTTCAAATCATTTCTTTCATTGCAACGCTAAATTTCGAAAGAACACAAAAATCGATACCAGAAAATCAAATAAGCAAAAATGGCATTTAGAGGTATTTCGGTTTACGTTTATGTTTTATTATAACATTTAAATAATATTTTTCAGCTTATAAATATTAATTTATACTCAATCACACTTTTTATTCGATTTGTGATAAACTCCATCATTTTAAACAAAACTACAAAAGCAAATTATTGTATGTAATTGCGGGTTTCGTTCTGTTTAATCTTATGAAAATATTTAAAACAATTGGTTATATATATAATGGCCAATTATGTGCAAGGAATATAAGCCCTAGAGGGAATGACCTCCTAGGAGTTGTTCCTAAGGGAACCTAACCCGTATTTACGCAATTAAAATCGAAGGCCCGAAGAAAACCATGGAATTCCACGAACAATTAGGATGAAGAACGCGATTGCTTTTGGATCCAGCACCTCCTGTCAGCCAATTTAGAGGACAGAACCTCTCGGCCACTCAAAACAATTGAAAAAGGGAATTTGATGCAGCATATTGACGATATGGCTGAATATCAAATGCGGTTCCTGGCAGACAATCCCGACACATGAATCGCTGTAAAATCTTTCTATAGAGATTGAAATTCGTTTTGCTTTTTGCCTAATTTCGTATAAAATGCACAATATTCTACATTCTCATCTTTCTCACCCGCTCTCTGTCTTGAGGGGGCAGTCATTGCTCCAGCGGCCAGGGTTTGTCCTGTAAATTTTTTCACCCGGCTAAAATTGTACTTTTAAGACCTTAATAAAGGCAATCGAAAGGGACACCATACTCTACAGACATGGTTCTTGTCTGAGCAGTCCATCTTAAACATTCAAATAATCTATATTCATTTAAAACCAATTTCTCTGATTACTACATACCCTTTTCCCGTGAAATTGCGATCAGCTACATTTTTTTCGATTGTAACATTTATATCGAATTCATAACTTGTTTAATGTTCATTAGACTCTTACACAATATTTAATAATGCATTAACGATATTTTTATCAATGATATTTATATTTGTCGTGTTGCAACTGCTTTTTCCGAAAAATCGGCTTCTTAAAATTTTATTTTTCTATTCCAACTCTTACTTTTAAAAATTTAAATTATAATACTTCTATTTTAAAATACTACTATTAACTTATTTAATGAAAACTTTCTATGATTAAATAATGTAAAAATTACAATTTTAAATGTGGATGTTGCTTTGAATTATAAAGAATTCTTAATTGAAAATGCATTTGAAATTATAATGATTCTAGTATACTTCTCAAATTTCTTGAATATTAATACAGTTTACAGCATTAATTAATTTATGAGTAATTTCGTGGATTTGCGTGTAGAGGGAAACACTGATATAAATAAATTATACCACTGGAATTTCTCCTTATAAATAATAAATTACTATTTAAAAAGGATCGAATTTGCTGTAAATAAAAAAAAGTTCGCAATTGTAAATTCTGTTTAAAATATAATGATTCTTGCACTTCCTGCAAAATTGTTGAATTTCAGTACTGATTATATTATTAATCTTAACTATCTAAAATAATTTAAGCATAGAAACTAATCCTAAAAAGATTGGATTGCAAATTTAATTTTCCTAATGTGTATGTTTTGCAGCTTGGAAAATTTGAAAAATTAAAGCCGATGTTCTAATAGATTGATTAAAAAGTAATTTGTGTTTTATTTAGAAAAGTAAACAATACACAATCAGAATTTAAGATATTTTATCTATGATATTTTTGATACAACAACATATGATAAAAACTTCTAACATACTTTAAGTACTTTCAAGATACTTTAAATTCTCTTATAATACTTTTAGATACTTTTTAGATTTAAAAAAGAAGTACTTCTTTAAGTTATTAAATGAAAAAAAAAAACTTTTTTAACCTTAGGCATGAATGAATGGGTTTTAAAGTTCAAATATTAGACCTTGCCAAATTGGTTATTTGCAAATTGTTAATTAAAAAATCCATCTAAATTAATAGCAATATCTTAAATTATTGTATTTTTTTAAAATGAATATTTAAACATTAATTCCTTTAAAAAAAACTTTTGTAGCTAAGTTTTGCCAGTTAAAACAAGTTTTTTGCCAGTTACTTTAAATAAAGTAACAATATCATACATCAAGAATTTTATATCAAATATACTTTATTTCAAGTATCCAGATCCAAGTGTATTAGAATGAATAACCGAAAGTCGTCTATTTTTTGACAATCACACAATCTTTATTAAAATTAAAGTGTGAGATACTTCGTTTAAATTTGATTGAGTAATACGATGTTTTTCTTGAGCAATTGATTTAAGGTATATATTGAATTACGATTGAGTTTTATTACTATATAGTAATTGGAAATATATAATCAACTAACAAAGCATAGTGTTTATGTGTTCAATAAAAAGTATTTTTCCATTTTTATATAGTACCAAAAGTATTTTTCTTTTTTTACAATTACCCACTCTTTATTAAACTACATTTTGTATTGAAACACTAGAAAGACTGATTTTAGAGAAAATATTGACTTAAGATCGAGTTCAATTAGCATTCAGTAATTTAAAATAGAATTTCAATTAACTACGCTATGTTCATTCATAGGTCTAAATAACCAAAAGTATTTATCTTTTTTGACAATTATATACTCTTTATTAAACTACAATTAACACTGAAATATTTCGTTCAAATTTTTAAAGATTGAGTAATACAATGATCTGTTAAAATAATATATATATTTTTTAAATAATGACTTAAGTTAAGATTGAATTCTATTACCATTCAGTAATTAAAAATATAATTTCAACTATCCAAACATAAACACACTGCTTTCAACAAATGAAGGTGTTTTTCTTTTTTTTAATTGCACATTCTCTATTAAACTTTAATTTAGAGTGAAATACGTCTTTTAAATTGCTAAAGATTGAGTAATACAATGTTCGTCGTAAATAACAAACTTTCGAGAAAATGCTACCCTTGACAACTTTTTTCTTGTTTCAAATTCACTAAGGAGTAGGGTGTAAATTAACCTCATTGCAGTAATTCGTTCGAAAGATTAAATCTACTTTCTCAAAAGGTCAAATGAACATTCAACTGTAAAACTGAAGTGTTTTAAAAAAGATTTAAAACAATGTTTTAGAGATTTCGTTAAATATCTATGAAAACAGCTTTTAACTTTCTTCTATCTTGAACAAAAAAAATGTATTCGATTCGTGAAAATTTACTAATTTCGGTTTATGACAGATTTACACATTTTAGGGATCAGTGATTCCAAAAAAGCAAGTTTTTACCAATTGTCTGTCGGTGAGTCTGTGACTCTGTTAGTCTATATGTGACATAAATTTTGTAAGCGCTCTATTTCAAGAACTAATGCACGGAATTTAATAAATATATATAATCAAGTAGTCCCTTATACATGTTGATGCTGATTAGTTTTTGGTAGAAATCGGTCATTAGGTGGCGCTGCTATGCTGTATTATTTTATAATTTATGCAAGAACTATATCTTAATAACTAATGCACTGATTTCCGTCAAATTCAGATTCAGTTAGTCCTTGAGATGAATTAATGCTGTTTACATTTTGGTGAAAATTGCTCAACAGGTAGTGCTGCTGTTATGCAATAGTCTCGATATACTCTGATGCCGAACATGATCCATTATTTCTTTTTCTTAAAAAGCAAGAAGAAGATATTAGAAGTTTTTAGAGAATGTGTAAAATTAGTAATAATCATATTTATGTCATATAATAAAAAGGTAAGAGAATGTAGCTTACCATCTTATTAGGAATCATCTACGACTTTTTCCTCTGATATTATTGAACTATCCATGAGTGAATATTGAATTATCCATCCTTAAGAATATCCTAAAACAACTTTGCTAATCTTTATTAGTTTGTGCAAAATTATAAACACTATTGTGAAATCATAGAACGTTTTAAAATTAATTAATTTTACATCTATACTTAGATATAAAAAATAGAATACTGGAGCATACATTTTAGCTCCTTACTAAACAGAGAGAAAAGTGAGTTAATACCAAAAGAAACGATTATATAAAAAAATAAAATAAATTCAAACATGACCATTAAATTCTTATTTTCTTGTTCAAATCAATAGTTTTATAAACATAGTTCTTTGATTAATTTTAAGCTTTATAATGTAAATGTTTATTAGTTTTTTTGTTTCTGGATGAATTAGATGTTATAATCTATTGTTTATTTCAACACTTAATTATAGAACAGTTCACTAAATAGATTTATGATGAGTTAACTAAATGATGTAAAAGTACTGATAGTTGAACGATTGAAAGTCATCATGACAAATAATTAAGTTGATTTATGATGATTATTTTCTAAAATAGATTAAGTTGATTCATGATAAATGTTTTCTGAAAGAGATTAAAACTACTAAAAGAAGAGATAATTTGTGCAGTGTATCTATGAATATGCAGAAAATGAGGTGAGAAAAACTAGAAAATCTCAATCTATTTCAAGGTTCTTGTCCAGTGCTGTCAGTGATCTCCTACAGTAACGAGAGCGATTTGTTACTTTACTCTGATAATGATATGGCGTTCGGTTACAAATTATTTGGAAGTTTTTGCTACTGATTCAGGAGAAGGAGAGTCAACATCACGTTGCAAACAAAGAATCGTTATACCAAACACAGGTAACTCAACTGACTCTGATGCGGAACATGTTCCATTAAGCTTTTGCATAAGAAGCAGAAAAAAAGCGATAACGTGTGCGTCTATGAATGGGAAGAATATCATATGGAGAACCAGATGTCGGAAATAAAAGTTAATGCTTAGTGTTATACTACCTCTGACAATAAAGTTCGGTGAGTAGTCCTGTAACATTAATGTAGATGAAATATTAACGAAAGTTACCGTACCAACCTTCGAAATAGTCATCTCCCATTACTATGCACCGCTGAGATCTGTTATACATGTCCTGGGAAATTTGTAAAAAATCTTCTTTTGGGATGGAATTCAAAACCTTCGTCACGTTCCTTTGGATGTCAGTAATAGGGTCAAATTTCTTTCAAAGAGAGTTTTAGTGGTGAAAATAGGAAGAATTCGGGAGGATTGAGATCTGGCGTGTATGGTGGATGTTTAACTAGCACTACCTCTCATAAATTTTTTTCGGTGTCTTGCAAAGCTTAAAACCTAACTTCAAACTGATCTCTTGTTCGTTCATTTTCCTGTTCTCAGTTAAAAACCAACACACTGAACAAGCACTTTGACCAAGCTATTTTTTGAATTTCAAAATTTGAGTTATTTTTCATCATGTTAGATTATTATTCAACAAACTATTTTTTGTAAGCAATAAACAAAGCATGCAGGGAAGGGTTAAAGCAAAAATTTAAATTTTAACTTTATGTTTCGAAACAAAAACAGGCATTATTAATTCGTAATTTTTTATATTTTTCATTTCATTTTTATTCTTTAGATAAATGTTTATTTAATGACACAGCATGCCTTGAAATCAAAAGTTTTTGTGACAAGCTATCTATTACCGTTTTTTAACTTCTAAAAATGAAGGGTAACATTTGTTACATGTTTAAATGTGTGTAAAAATTATCAGAGTAAAATGTCTGAGTGATATAATTTATTGATGAAGCTTGAGATACCAGCAATGGGTTTTTTAGGATGTCATATTTTTTACTTTATAATGGCAGAGGTGAAAAAATATTTCGCTTTTCGGGAAATTTGATTTTGTTTCACTCCAATAAATTGAAATAAGGTTTTTCTTATTGTCAGTTTCTAATACTTTTATTTCAGCATAGATTTTTTAACATAGCTTATTTTTTATAAATTACACTTTGTAAATAATTCTTTCTCTATTAGTCACTTTGTCGTTATTTTTAGTATAATGAACAAGACTTCAGAATGAAAACAAGTATCTGTATAATTAATTAAGCTCAGCTTTAATTTTTTGAACAAATTGACAGTATGCTTTAAATATTATAAATACTTGTGTTTACAAAATAGCTATATATTTTATTGTTTTGTTTAGAATAGGCTCTGAAAAATAGTAGTTTTGCTGGATTAAATTTCATTTTTGATTAATTTTATGATGTGATTACACTGTAAAACATTTGGTGTAACGTTACTCCATAGAACTGGTGGCAACATTGCTGCCTCCAGTCTTATGGTGGTTCGTAACCGATATAAATGGTGCAACATAACACATGTCTTGCGTAAGTGTTCACCATATTATGTGTAAGGTTACAATATTCGTGTATAAGGTTACACCACAATTGCCTGTAAGCTTACACAGAACCTGTGTGTAAGGTTACACATGTGTAGGAGTAAGCTTTCATTACATTTGTCAGTAATCTTACACAGTAATTTTGTGTAAGGTCACACCATAATATTATGAAATATAACACAAATTTCTGTGTAAGGTTACACCACATACATGTGTAATCTTACACATTAACTGTTTGTAAGATTATACCATAATATTGTGAAACATGACACAAATTACTGTGTGAGGTTACACGACAATTATCTGTAAGCTTCCATAGTAATTGCGTGTAAGTTTACACATCTGTAGGAGTAAGCTTTCACCACATTTGTCTGTAATCTTACACAGTAATTGCTTGTAAGTTTATCCCATAATATTGTGAAACATTACACAAATTCTTGAGTAAGATTACCCCAAATAAGTCTGTAATCTTCCACAGTAATTGTGCGTTAAATTTCACCATAATATTGTGAAACATAACACAATTCCTGTGTAAGGTTACACTACAATTGTCTGTAAGCTTCCGCAGTAATATTTTGTAAGGTTACACATCTGTAGGAGTAAGCTTTCACCACATATTTCTGTAATGTTACACAGTAACTGCGTGTAAATTTATACATTAATAGGAGTAACTTTTTCCCACACTTTCCAATAAAGTTACCCATTTTTATGCCAAACTTTTCACGAAAGTTTTTGACTGTGCTGTTTCACATCATGCAAGCAAGGTTACACAGTATATTGTAATAAGGTAATACTAATTACCTGTAACATTTCACAGTGTTCGACGTAATATTTCACTATATATTTTTGTAGAGTTACATGACAGAGTATACAGTTATATAGTTTTCGTGTGTTTGATTAAACTAGATTTATTTGTTTAGCTATAGAAAAATATTACACTCAAAATTATCAGTTTTTTCATTATTTCTGAAAAATAAGGAACAATTTATAATTTTCCTTAGACTGAAAATTACATCTTAAAAATGTCCATATCTCACAAAATATTCTTGTTTTAATTAAAATATACCGTTTTACAGTTCAATTTAAAGTCTTTTGAAAATTGGTATAAATTTAGTTGTTTGTATTTTTCACAGAAATGGTAACATATTTCTGAATTTGCATGCCATACTTACACGAATACTAATCAGGACCCACATAATCATTTCTTTCACTGATAGACCAATTTAAGCATTTTCCGTTACATAGGTGAGCAGATATACTTTATATTTTCATTTATTATAACCTATTTACCGTCGCGAAACTTCACTCAAAAAACTATAATTTTTAACATTCCACAACTTCAAGGATGTTCTATTTAATTCCTCAAGATAGTTTCAGTGAATATAGATATTTGACAAATTGTGTAATAACGAAAGCCACGAAATGTTAGGACTTGATTGTACATTTTAAACAATGCCTGAAGATCAATGTACAATAAAAATACTAATTTTATAGTTTATCATATTGGGGTACACGACACTTCGGTCCCGCCGTTTCGGTCCCGAGACATTTCGGTTTCTGGCCATTTCGGTCCCGAGACATTTCGGTCCCTGGCCATTTCGGTCCCGAGACATTTCGGTCCCGAGACAATTCGGCCCCGGTACAATTCGGTCGGTTTCCATTTCGGTCCCCAGCAACTTTTCTCCCTTGCCATTTCGGACCTTTATTGTTTTTTTGTTAGCTACCTTATAACTCGGATTCTAATTGTCGTAAGCCCAACAAATGTTATAAGTTCAATTTTATTCGGGCTTTTTTCTTTTCTTTTTTTTTTTTTTTTAATAATTCTCTCTTTCCCTCTTCGCGAGTTTTATAAAAAGTTGAATATAAGAGTCCGATAAATTTAAACTTTTATAGCTCGTGATAATGAAATCACAGCGAATTGAAAATTTTGTTTGATTAAACAATGTGATTTAAGTTTAGGGGATATTGTCTTTTGCTTTTAGTAGTATTATTATTAATCAGAATAAATATTTTAAATTTTATTAATAATTATTAATATGAGTATTTTATGTAAACTTCTAAAGACTACTCTAAACCAAAAAGTATCTTATATAAACTGCCATAAATATTTTTTGGCTATTTACATACATTTTTTTAGAACATTTAAATTAGCAATAATTAAATAATAAAAAACTGCGCTAATTTTTTTCTTTCAATTAGTTTAATAATAAATGTCTTTAATAATTGAATTAGACAGTTATAAGTTATAATATATATTTTTTTTTCTCAAATCATCCATCTACACCCTCTCCTTTGATAACTCAGAAATGAGATATATTTATTGAAGAACAAATTTTTTATTTTATTATTTTTTTTATAATACAAAGTTGCATCTTATAAATTTGTTTTCATAAGTTACTTTCCACTATTAACATTGCGAAAGCAATGGTGATTTCGCAACTGGGCATGCATGAAAAAAAAATTGTTTTCAGAAATTTGCCTCCACCATTTTCTTTCTTTCTATCTTTTTATTATTATTATTATTTATTTATTTATTTAATAATAGTATTTATTGATTTCATTTTTTAACAGTCTTCTCACGCCATGAAGACGATTTTTGTGAGTTAATTTTATTGAAACTGGGCCTATTTCTTTCTAATAACATGTTTATTTTGTATTTTTACTTACATAAAATTAGTATAATAATATTTTAAAATGTAATAATATAAATATTATACATAAAATATAATATATAATTTAAAATAATTATTTTAATTTAATTTAAAATAAATAATTAATTGTAAAATATATTAAAATGTAATATAATAATATTTTAAATAATTTTATTTTCAATTTTTAAGTCACAAATCTAAGCTTTTATTTATTTATTTATTTGTATTACCTTTTCGCTCCTATTTTCCCAGAAAAAAATAATTCTTATTTTAGTTTTTTTTTCTATACTAATTGTTTTTAATTTCTGTAATTTTAAATATACAATAAATAAACAAGTAAAAGATAAATTTCAGTTTAGAACTACTAGGAAATATAATGATGCTTTGAATATAAAATGGATTATGTATTGAGTATATTTTAAAGTAAAATTCATTATGTAAATAATTCATTAATAATGTTCTTAATTAATAAATAGTAATTTGATTATTATATTAAGATTACTAACTGTTTTGAGAATTATGGTTACTAATTATCATTAGAATTACCAATTATGATTAGGATTACCATACAAAATTTGTGTGAATTATAATATTTTGGATAAGAGTCATACATGTGCGGTTTTCGGCCACTTATAATCACCTTATACCAAAATTTTATGGCCTTCAGTTTAAAAACTCTGCAATGTTCCCTAAAAAAATATGTCTTATTTTACAAAATTTCAGTTTGCAGGAAAAGGGACCGAAATGTCTTGGGACCGAAATGTCTAGGGACCGAAATGTCTTGGGATCGAAACGGCTCGGGGCCAAAATGTCTTGGGACCGAAGTGTCTCGGGACCGAAACGGCGGGACCGAAATGGCGGGACCGAAACGTCCTGCTTCCTCATATTGTATACTAAAGTTTATTTATAATGCAAATTCCTTAGGGTTATACTTTTTTTAGTCATGGAATCTTGCAATTTATATAAAATCTAGATATAAGGGATCACTTTTATTACTTTTTATTTATGTGTTAAAAATTTATCCAATTTGTCCTGTACTAAAATAATTTTAACACAGCTATTCTAATTGGTAAATAGCTATATTAATTGTAATCTTCTAATTTTGTTTTCAAATGTGAAAATTTTTTGAGAATTTCATCTTTGAATTTCTTACTTGAAGCTGTCAATTACTTTTGGATGAATCTGGAAAACCTAATTCACCCAGCTAACCTTACTGATTATAGCATTTGGTTAGCTCAACAGAATAAATTGCAGGTAATATAAATCCAGTAAATGGTGGATAAGCAATTACACTAAAATAATTTTAATAATAATACTACGATATTGTGATTTGTTACTTACAAATGCGCAGTAACAATTTTGAGGATTTAAAACATACGCCAAACTTTATTTATAAAATTATGCAAACATAAATTTCAATTTCATTGCATTTTATTCAAATGAAAATATATATATACTTCCAAATTATTAAGAAGACATCTACTTTTATAACATAATAACTAGCACTGTTGGTTATTTAAAATCGAAATATATTTACACATCACACACAAAAAATTAACATAAATTTTAATTCCATTGTTTTTTTTAACTTCCAAATTGTTTAAGAAAACATCTGCATTTATGAAAACCAGCTAACAGCATTGTTTATTTGAAAAAAAAAATACTCACCATACACAAAAATAATAATTCTGTACATATATGTATAGTCCCGTTCCAAACACTGATTTTAAATCAGGGGTGGGGGAAGAAAAAACGTATAACATAAAATACAAATCTATCATTATAAAAATTTTACTAGAAAAATAAAAGTTCAGTGTATCAGTATTTGGCCAAGTTATTGAAGTGCAAAAAAATTGTGAGTCAGCATAAGTCAAAAGTCGAATTTCGGTGCACAAGATTTCACTCTTAGTGTACCATCGAACTGTCGTAAAGAAATGTCACGACATCGCTTAGAATAAAATAAAAGAAAAGAAAAGAAAAAACAAAGAGAGAGAAAGAATAATAATAAATAAATAAATAAATAAATAAATAAATAAATAATCTAGAAAGAGATAGAAAATGAAATGATATTAATGTATATAAAAGTATTAAAATAAATTTTTATTTTAGCTTTCGTAATCAAGAAATGATAACAATAATATGTGTTGTTTGTTCGGAAGTTTTATTATACTATAAGCTCTCCTTTAGTCAAAGCCTGGGAATAGCAAAATCACATGAACGAAGGGATTTTCTCACCATTAGTTACAAAAGGAACAAATGTTTACGAGAAGCAATAAAACCTAGAGTCGCCATTCGTGACATTAACGTACACAAGCAACAATGAAAGATTTACAATCAAATTTATGACTCCCACGTGTGGTCTACTTGGGCGGTTGGCTCGGAATCGTAGCTCCGGCAAAAAATAATGGAGGAACAATTTCTAAAAATCCAACCCCGTTTTCTTTTACCTGACCAATGGACAGTGAAACATATTCAAAGCCAATTGGAGTCCTAATTTAATACCCAATGGGGTCAAAGGGGGCGTACAGGACCTGAAAAGAAAACCCCACATGAGTCAGTGCAGTTTTGGAATTGAAAGTGTAAAAGTAAAAAAAGATTTTTTTTCTCTCTGCTGCGAGTTTCCCGCTAAGATGAGAGGGAAAAGAAGAAATCGAAATAATCCGTGTCGTCGGAAGATGTGATCTTATGCCTCCCGGACGAAGTGATGAGAAGCGACGCTATGCTCTGCACATAGAGAACGAATCGTCGACTGATTTCCAATTCAAAAAAGGAACACCTGAGTATTGCTGAGCGGACTATTTTTCATCGGATGATTTCTAAGTATTGCTGAGTGGAATTCATTTCTGCAAAACAAAAAAAAAACTTTGCCTGAAACTCCCAGTGAAATTTGAAAGTGCTTATTAGTGTGAAAAGGACCATACGTCTAACTGATGATTGGAAAGTGCGCAAAATTTGAAAAGTTGCAAACTATTTGTGTTAATAAAAAAAAAAACAAAATGCCTTGGAACTCAGCACCTGGATTTAATTGTGTCAGTGTACTGATGAACTGTATGGACAGCTATAAGCCAACGACGACCAATACCAGGAACATACTTGTAAGGTGAGAAAATTTCATTGTTCATGTGACTGGCCAATTTATTTTATTGATATAATGTGGTGTTAAAATTTTGGTTTTTGAAATTTGATTATTTAAAATTTGATTATTTTAAAATTTTAAAATTATTATTATCTTTGGGGCTCAAAATTATCAGAATTTAATGCTCAAACTTAATTAATAGTAAAATGAATAAACAAATAAAATAATAATACCAGTAAAATAATACTAATAATAAGAACGGAGGATTCGATTTTATAAAATATGAAATTTTGGGGCTTTGCCTATAAGTTGTGTCGTGAACTTAAGCATTATGAGCTGTGAGGATAGCAGAATAATAGGAAATGAATAAATAAACAAACAACAACAAAAAAAAAAAATGAAATAAAATATTTTGTATATTTCACTATAACCATATTTCAGTAGTTATTGCCTTGCATATTATATTTTTATAGTGTTTGCATGATGCCAATTTATATGTTTTAATAAAATTTTGTATATATGTACCTATTCTTGTCTTTATTCCAGTTTTCTCCCTTTATGTATTTTAAGGTAATTTCTAGATGCAGATTAGGGAATGTTAACATTTAAATTTGTAGATTAATATCTCAAGTATTTTATTGACTCATCAATCCCAATTTTCACAAATTCATACGTTAAATAAGGCGATCCTAATGTTATTGCAAAATGTTAATTTTATGTATGATATTAAGGAATTAATTACAGTAATTAATAATATCCGATCTTCGTTCACAACGCCGAAGGGATATTATTTTCATTTGTCTTCGTACTAACCACGTCACGTTTGCGTACCTAGTAGGAGGTGTTTATTTTCGTCACCACACTACTAAAAGTTTAATGGTGCTCATACCAGGTGTATGAATTTGTATTTCGGATTCAAAATTAAAAATTTACTGCATTTAAATATAAATAAAGATAGCCAGTATTATGATTTTATTCTTAATTACCTATCTTCTCTTAGCTTTTTCTCCTTCTACTAACAAACATTATTTATCCATATTGTGTTTATAAATATTGTGTGTATATCTAAAAATTTACGAAATTGAAATATAATAGTTGAGAAGATGAAACAAAAATATACAGAAGAGTTGGTTTAGTTCACGACACATTAGCTTGTAAGATTGTAAAGAATTTCGTTACTATATATATCCGTATTTCGGAAAATTTACTTTGTCATTATATTTATGTGTATTTATAAAAATATTTAGGGCTATTTCATAATTTCTATTATATATTATTCTTGAATGAGTATAAATTATAATAATTCATTACAAAACTCATATCTTGAGAGTATATGATATCATAATTTGAGGTGTGAAAGAGTTCAAAAAATAAAAATAAAGGAAAAAGTATTAAACATCAGTCTGTGTGAGATTTTCCAAATAAGTAAATAAATATGACAGGTAGAAATAGGGCAAGGCAGTCTTCTCCCGAAAGGGACACATTTAAAATTGGAATAGACACTCTATTGAACTCTTTACAAAATTTTGAGGACAAACCAGACCAAAATATATCATATTTTTTCGAAGAGTTCGAAGAATTAGCCGCAGCGGCACAATTTCCTGATGATTTAAAATTGGTGTTGGCAAAGTCAAAATTTAAAGGTCAAGCGAGAGAGATTCTAAAAAACACAGCCGAATTGCATAAAGCACAAAACTATAACACATTCAAAGAAAATGCGATAACACAATTTAAAAAAGAAAGATCGTTTGCTGACGCTCAGGCGCAATTCATAAACGCAAAACAAACACCCAACCAAACTATTGAAGAATTTACTAAACAATTCAACATTGAGGCACAAAAATACCTTGTCTCGTCAGGACACGAACAAAAGAATGGAGCTAAAGAATTATTAGAAACGATTAAATTGACTAAATACCTTGAAGCACTAAGACCGGACATCTCCTTTGAATTAAAAAAATACCCACCCACAAAGTTTGATGAAGCAGTAAAAAAAGCTAAAAAATATCGAAAGTGCTTTGAACAGTAAATGCGCAGGAGAAGTAAACAATTTAACTGAAAATAGCGAAAAGAAATTATTCGAGGCACTTCTTAGCATGTCGCAAGAACAAAAATCGGAAATACACCAATTAAAAGAACAAATAAAAGATTTAAAAATTCAAAAAAATGAAAGAGAACATAACAACGCAGAAGTAAATCAGATAACACATAATTTTTGTCATATCTGTAATAAATCCAACCACCAGACACAAAATTGTTATTTCAATCAAAAAAGTGCGAATTTTTTTCAACCAAGGGGAGCGCAAAACAATTTTCGGCCACGATTTCAAAAAAATTATTATCGAAATAATAATTATAGAGGCTTTCAAAGATTTCCACAAAATTATGCACAACATTTTCAAGCGCCACAAACATTGGATTTTACAAGACCTTATTACAATCAAACTAGAGTTAATGATATGCAAATTCAAATGCCAAATTGGCAAAATTTGACCCAATCACAAATAGGACAGAATCAAATGTATCCTGGAAATTACAATATGCAAAATATGATTCCAATGCAAAACTTTGATCCAACACAAGGAAACAACACACAAATTGCATATACAGGGCATCATCAGGGTTTCGCAAATATGCAAAATAGCCAAAATCCTTTGCCGCAAAATAATGAGGGAAATAGGGAACATCAGCCCACAATTACTTTTCCTAACGAAAACAGAGACAGGCGAGGCAGACACAATAATAATAATAGGAACAGGGGGCAAAGTCATTTAAACCGGTAAGCGGGCCTACAAAATTGAGAGGAATACAAGCCCGTAGGTCCCGTAACATTGAGAAAAAACAGGGTTATAATATAAAAAATAAATCAAACAAGGAATTAAAATTATTGAAACAAAAGCAAACGAAAAAGACAATGATAAAAAAAATGAGGAAGAAAAAAAAGATATAACACAAAAATTGATCGCAAGTTGTAACTCGGAAAAAAACAATGAATTACCAATATGGGACTTAAAAATAAAGAAAGATTTAATTATACCCAGCCTTATTGACAGTGGGGCGAGTATAAGTTTAATATCTCCAGGGGTCTTTGAAAAAATAAAAGAGACGGATATAAAGATTAAATATTTAGCTAACGCTATAAAAATTACAACTTTATCAAACAAATCCATTCCTTTTAAACACTGTGTAAAATTTAAGTTTAGATTTAACAACACTTTCTTAAATGGCACATTTTATGTAACTAAAGATGAATTTGACCGTAATTACAAAATTATTTTAGGATATGATTTCTTAAAAAGTAATAAAATAATCATGGATTTTGAAAATAATACTTTTAAACTCAATAATTCAATTATACAATTAAACCCCAATGAAAATCAAATTACGGAGGTGAATAAAATTAAGCCCGTACAACAAAATGATGACTTTCAAACAATACCAAAACAAACCAAATCTTATCAACACAATAACATTCCGAAAATTAATACACGAGTATTTGTAAAGAAAAGCATTACTTTGAGACCTAGAGAATCGAAATTAGTAAATTTAATTTTTGATGGGAAATTAAGAAACAAGCAACAATTTTTTTTCCAACCTAAATATAACAACAGGAAATTAGTAATCCAAAATTCAGTTCACGAAAATAAGGAAACAGAAAATAATTCATTCACAATATTAGTACAAAATAAATCGAAAACGTATTTGAGACTTCATAAGGATCAGGAAATGGGAAAAATTACCACTGATTTTTTTATAAAAAAACAAAATAAACCAAATACTGATAATATTTACGAAGTAAATAACTTAAATATCACACAAATTAGAGAATTACGAAAAAAAGAACTTTCAGAGAAGGATTTTAAAATAGATCACTTAACACCGAAGGTACAAAAAGAAGTATTGAAAATTTTAATGAGACATGCTACTGCTTTCAGCAAATCATACAAAACTCTAGGAGAAACGGACGTAATAAAACCGAATTTTAAATTAATGCACGACTTTCCTATACAAACGAAACCATTCAAATTAGCGCATGATGTAAAAAAATTCGCGGAGAAAGAAATTCAAGATTTATTGGATGCAGGTATCATAGAGCCTACGAACTCAAGTTATGCTTTCCCAGTAATTTTCGTAAAAAAAAATTCTACGTCAAAAACCAATGATCAAAACTTAATAAAACTTAGAATGGCTATAGATTTTAGAGCTCTTAACGATATATTAGAAAGCGATCCGTATCCAGTCCCTAACACAAAGAGTATTTTACAAAGCATCGCTGGAAAAAAAATATTTACAGTTCTAGATTTACATTCTGCATTTTTTCAAATCAAATTACAAGAGCAGGACAAGCATAAACTAGCATTTATCACGGAGGATAACCATTTTCAAATAACACGAATGCCATTCGGAACTAAAATCTCAACAAATATATTTGCTCGTCTAATCGATATAGTTTTAGGTGATTTAAAAAAGAAATATAACATTCAATACTTTATCGATGACATTTTACTTGCTGCTGATAATATACAACAAATGCACACATTACTAGAAGAAGTACTAACACAATTAGAAAAATTTAATCTCACAATTGAACCAGCTAAAATAAAACTATACATGCAAGAAATAGACTTTCTGGGATACAAAATTAGTGAAAAAGGATATGCATCCTCAGAAAAAAATATAAAAAAAATAACAAGCTTTGCAGTCCCTACATCTCAGAAAACAGTGCGAGCATTCATTGGATTATGCACGTATTTTAAATCAACTATAAACAATTATGCAGAAATTATAGCGCCACTGACAGATCTCACTAAAGCGAATACAAAATTCAAATGGAATGACAAAGCACAGGAATCATTTGAAAAAATACAAAAAATTATCATGGAACAACCTACCATACATCCCCCAGATTTTAATAAAGATTTCTATATAATTACAGACGGATCAAAAATTGCAACATCAGGTATACTCGCGCAAAAACAAGGAGATAAAATGATACCAATTGAATTTACGGGCAGAAAATTAAAAGAATCGGAAAAGAGATATCCAAGCATGCAGATAGAGCTTTTGGCAATATATGAAACTATAACTTATTTTAGAAACATTTTATTAGGAAGAAAATTTTTTCTCCTAACAGATTCAAAAGCATTAACATACCACTTACACTTGGAAAAACAGCCGGAAATTGTAGCACGATGGTTACTTAAGCTACAGGATTATGATTTTGAAGTATCGCACATTGAAGGTATTCATAACCCAGCAGATTTCTGTAGTAGAGAAACAAATGCCTTAACTATAGCGGACGATTTAAACAAACATCTTTTTGCGGTAAATAAAAATTTGAATGCAGACAATATAAAAAAAGAACAATTAAAAGACCCTAAATTAAACGAAATTATTCAAGCTTTACAACAACAGAAAAAAGCAAAAAAATATGAAAAATACAATTTAAATAAAGAAGGAATATTAATTCTAAGAAAATCACGAAATTCAAATAATGATGATTTATATATTGCGCCACAGAATTTAAAAGAAGATATTATAAAAAGCGCACATGTCCCACACTTCGCTTTTCTAAAAACCTATGGCATAATAAAAGAAAGATTTTTTTGGTATAGAATGTATCAAGAGATAAAACAATTCTGTGCGAAATGTATAACATGCAATACATTTAAACAGCATAAAACGATAAAAATTCCACTGAAAACGATGGATAAAAATTACATACCTGGTCATAAATTAACTATTGACGTAGTAGGAAGTTTGGTTACATCTCTAAATAGGAATAAATTTGTTTTAACTATTGTCGATACAGCATCTCGCTTCCTACAAGCATTTCCACTTAGATCGACAGATACTAAGGTTATAATCAACGCATTAAATGGTTATTTCAGTACTTTTGGATTAGCGAAATATATCTCTACAGACAACGGAGCTTATTTTAAATCGAAGGATTTCAAAGATTATATGAAAAATTTAAATATTGAACTAATACCTTCGTCGGTGTACCACCCGGAATCGCAATCTGTACTTGAACGAATACACCGGGATTTAAAAGCTTCCATAGCCTCTATGTGTAATAAAACTTACGAATGGGATATAAAACTTCCATATTTCGTACTTATGCATAATTCAACTGTACATAGAATAACAAAATTTTCTCCAAGCATGTTATTTTTCGGTAGAGAGATAAAAACGCCATTCACGAATTTTGAAGCGCGTAATATGGATTCTTACAGTACATATGTACAGAATAAGCTCAAACATATGCACGATATAAGATATGAAGTTATGAAGAATCAAGAAAAGGCGGATTTGGAACTGAATAAGAATTCGCAGTTAAAACACAAAGAATTAAAATTGGGTGACGAGGTCTACATGAAAATGCTGAGAAAACCTAAGGCATTACATCAGAAATTTTCAGGCCCATATTATATTGAGAGAATTTTCAGAAATGATAACTACCTCATAAAGAACAAACATAGGCCAGACCTGAGACCTATTAGAATTCATATTTCTAAATTATTTGCGCCCAATATAGCAAACAGAACAGAAAACAAATAATCATTCCTTAGAAAATATAAGTGTAAAAAAAAAAAAATGAAAAAAAATAATAATGAAAAAAAAAAAAAAAAAAAAAAAAAAAAGTAAAAAAAAAGAATAAAACAAAATAAAAAAAATAAATAAATAAAATTCCGAAATAAAAAAAATTTTTTAGACTTCAAGAATTTATTAAAATTGTTTTAAGCGTCTACTGAAACCGTCAAAATCTTTTAAATATACCGTATTTAACATATCAGCCAAACTTAAAAAAATTTTTACAATTAAACACAGAAAATTCTAAAAAATGTTCGAATCTTGCAAATTACATACAAAATTAACGTTATAAAAAAAAAATAATAAAATAAAATAAAACGGAGCTATATTATGGTCTCATCCGAAATATATTTCGTACTTCCCGGGATGTGAGTACTTATTGCTGGTCGATAACTTGCATGGTATGGAAAATATTTTTTAGGAGACTATACATAGACAAAATATATATAACAAAGACAAATAAATATTAAAAATAGGCATTACATGAATAGTCGTAATATATTACCTAATATAAAAATAAACTAGATTCAAACAAAATATATATACATATATATAAAAATTATATTTACGAATTTTTCATAACACGATATGTTATACAAAAAGGAAAATGAAGATAGAAAAGGTTTCAGAACAATAATACAATGGGATCGTGAAATAATGTATGATAAAAATAAAAACGGGAATGAAAATGAAGTCATAAACAGTAGCATGAACAGTAGTGAATTCTAGTGAGAATGCGTCTCAGTAGGAATTTCGAGCGAATAATATAGGTATCGCGGAGGTGAATATGTTTATATACATATTATATTTGGCAGTTTTCAAAGGCCAACACATGGCAATGATGATTTTCTCACATTTAATGTATTTGTGTATGTTATTTCAATTTTTGTATTACTATGTCCATTTGTCATTACATGTATATATTTATAATAATGGTATGGTATTCTTGCACATCTTTTAATTTTAAGTGATTAGATTATAAATCTGTATATATATTATAGCTTATTTTTGGATAGAATAATTTTTTTTCTTAAAGTAAGAGGGGATAAGCTTGTCGTAAAGAAATGTCACGACATCGCTTAGAATAAAATAAAATAAAAGAAAAGAAAAAACAAAGAGAGAGAAAGAATAATAATAAATAAATAAATAAATAAATAAATAAATAAATAATCTAGAAAAAGATAGAAAATGAAATGATATTAATGTATATAAAAGTATTAAAATAAATTTTTATTTTAGCTTTCGTAATCAAGAAATGATAACAATAATATGTGTTGTTTGTTCGGAAGTTTTATTATACTATAAGCTCTCCTTTAGTCAAAGCCTGGGAATAGCAAAATCACATGAACGAAGGGATTTTCTCACCATTAGTTACAAAAGGAACAAATGTTTACGAGAAGCAATAAAACCTAGAGTCGCCATTCGTGACATTAACGTACACAAGCAACAATGAAAGATTTACAATCAAATTTATGACTCCCACGTGTGGTCTACTTGGGCGGTTGGCTCGGAATCGTAGCTCCGGCAAAAAATAATGGAGGAACAATTTCTAAAAATCCAACCCCGTTTTCTTTTACCTGACCAATGGACAGTGAAACATATTCAAAGCCAATTGGAGTCCTAATTTAATACCCAATGGGGTCAAAGGGGGCGTACAGGACCTGAAAAGAAAACCCCACATGAGTCAGTGCAGTTTTGGAATTGAAAGTGTAAAAGTAAAAAAAGATTTTTTTTCTCTCTGCTGCGAGTTTCCCGCTAAGATGAGAGGGAAAAGAAGAAATCGAAATAATCCGTGTCGTCGGAAGATGTGATCTTATGCCTCCCGGACGAAGTGATGAGAAGCGACGCTATGCTCTGCACATAGAGAACGAATCGTCGACTGATTTCCAATTCAAAAAAGGAACACCTGAGTATTGCTGAGCGGACTATTTTTCATCGGATGATTTCTAAGTATTGCTGAGTGGAATTCATTTCTGCAAAACAAAAAAAAAAAAAAACTTTGCCTGAAACTCCCAGTGAAATTTGAAAGTGCTTATTAGTGTGAAAAGGACCATACGTCTAACTGATGATTGGAAAGTGCGCAAAATTTGAAAAGTTGCAAACTATTTGTGTTAATAAAAAAAAAACAAAATGCCTTGGAACTCAGCACCTGGATTTAATTGTGTCAGTGTACTGATGAACTGTATGGACAGCTATAAGCCAACGACGACCAATACCAGGAACATACTTGTAAGGTGAGAAAATTTCATTGTTCATGTGACTGGCCAATTTATTTTATTGATATAATGTGGTGTTAAAATTTTGGTTTTTGAAATTTGATTATTTAAAATTTGATTATTTTAAAATTTTAAAATTATTATTATCTTTGGGGCTCAAAATTATCAGAATTTAATGCTCAAACTTAATTAATAGTAAAATGAATAAACAAATAAAATAATAATACCAGTAAAATAATACTAATAATAAGAACGGAGGATTCGATTTTATAAAATATGAAATTTTGGGGCTTTGCCTATAAGTTGTGTCGTGAACTTAAGCATTATGAGCTGTGAGGATAGCAGAATAATAGGAAATGAATAAATAAACAAACAAAAAAAAAAAAAAATGAAATAAAATATTTTGTATATTTCACTATAACCATATTTCAGTAGTTATTGCCTTGCATATTATATTTTTATAGTGTTTGCATGATGCCAATTTATATGTTTTAATAAAATTTTGTATATATGTACCTATTCTTGTCTTTATTCCAGTTTTCTCCCTTTATGTATTTTAAGGTAATTTCTAGATGCAGATTAGGGAATGTTAACATTTAAATTTGTAGATTAATATCTCAAGTATTTTATTGACTAATCAATCCCAATTTTCACAAATTCATACGTTAAATAAGGCGATCCTAATGTTATTGCAAAATGTTAATTTTATGTATGATATTAAGGAATTAATTACAGTAATTAATAATATCCGATCTTCGTTCACAACGCCGAAGGGATATTATTTTCATTTGTCTTCGTACTAACCACGTCACGTTTGCGTACCTAGTAGGAGGTGTTTATTTTCGTCACCACACGAACATCTTCATTTATCAAGGTTTCTTTTAAATCACAGGGAAAATTTTCATAGCAGAGGATGAAAGGCGATGTCCACGGCAATCTTCGCAAATTTGTGATACCTAGTTAAATGAAAAATGATAATTATTTCAGTTCATTTTAATAAAATGTTTAGTTTTGATATATATTTTTTTATTTAAATTACCTTTATATTTGATCAAATAATAAGTTTTAAAAGTTAGAATGCCCCAAAATAACAATGTATGTTATTTAAACTAACTTGAGCTATTTCAAACTATATATTATATGCAAGAGCTTTTTTTTGGGGGGGGGGGGGTAGGGGGATATACAATGTAAAATTCATGACAAATCTACATCGAATACAATTCTCAAATACAATCATTATCTCGATATTACATCATATACTACATACTACACCAAATACAATATCTGGTTAAATACAATTATCAACGGTTAGCTTTCTTAGAAGCAAGATTTAAATTAAAAAAAAAAGCATATTTCAAAATTAAAGCATGATTTTTTTAAAGATCGTAATTTTATCCTATATAAACGTTTATAAGTTTCTTAACACAATTACTAATGGAAGGTGTCATTTAGTATCTTTTTAGAGTTTTGATTTAAGTTTATTTTTCTTTCAGTTTAAGCATTAAAAGTAACAGTAATCATGAAAGAACTTTTAAGTGCATTAAGCTGAAAGTTTACCTTTTCACAAATTTTACTCATTTTTAATAATATGGTTCAAATGATAAATTCCATGCATTTTGACATTCTACTAAAAATGCATGCTAAAAATTGCATATTTAAATAAAAATTAATAATTTTTTTTAATTTTTTAAGATTTCTACCATTTTTTTAAAAATATATTGGTATTTTTTTACTTTTTTAATCATTTTCAAATGCGTAATATGTAAGAAGGTAAATGGATTTTTAGATACATCTACTGTTACATTTAATGCTTTTTTTTTCACTGATATATACATAATAGAAAATGGATTCTGACACATATTCATGAAATTTATTTTTAAAAAAACTTGAATGCTAATTCTATGCATAGATTCATCACATGCATAATACCACGTACAAAAAAATTATAATATCTGTCTCAAATAGAAAAAAAGCCTTAGCATTTTTTAAAACATGAAAGTAATAAAATAAAAATCTTGAGAAAAATTCATTTAAAGTTTAAATTGTTATGGTCATTTGTGTTGGGTTTATTTACAATATCTCGAGGTATAATTTTTATTTGGGTAAAAATGAGGTATCAAAATATTCACAATTAAACAGGTTTTCGCACACACACACACACACACACACATATACATATATAATAAAGAAAAAAAATTACCATTTTTGGAGTAAATTGTCTCTTTAAAAATGATTTGTATTTGTTTTCTCAATCTAGAAAATAAAAATGAAAAACAATAAATTAATATCCTTTAAGAGGTCATTATAATATAAATAATGTTAAAACTGCACTTTTCAGTACTGGCATACATCAATGCTAATTAATGTATTTTCATCTATACTAAATAAAATAACAAATTGCTCTGTTTGTGTGTAGCTAGCAAATAGTTCGCGACAGCTAGTAAAATCTACTGCAAGTAGAAGTCTGAAAATTTAGGTAAAGGTAGTCCAAGACAGGTCCTGGTGCACCTGAGGCACAGAATTTTAATATTTTATGGGAAAAGGTCCCTGGACCCCTTAACAATTTTATGCACAAAATTTTTAATAACTCAGCTCCTTTTTATATGATCTTCTCCGCTTTGAATTAACTTTTTTTTACTTAGTTATTTTTGCACATTAATTTTTGGTTTTGTCATTGGATCCATAAATCCCGTTTCTGGGCCCCTTGAAATTTTTTTGATAATAAATTGGTAATAAATTGCTTCCATTAAATCCGATCTTCATTTTTGGGATCCCTGTTCCTTTTAGACATTCTCAAGTTTTTACATTCTTTATAAGGTACTGGGAATACTGTGAATAAGGTACTAAGTATCTTAGGGATTAAAAAGGCCGACCCTAGGGCCCTTGAAATTTTTGTGCGCCAAATATTTTTCACTCTCAAAATTTCTCACTATCTCAGTGCAAAATTTTAAAGTTGAAGTATTTACTCTTTTTTCAGGGTCAGCATCCTCACATTCTTGTTCGGGTCCTAAGGCCCTTTTTAAACATTTATCCTATTAATTTGTGCATATGACCCTTGGTTCAGCATTTTTAAAGAATGATTAGAATTGCATTCTGTTTTCTTTCACATCATTCTAGCATCCGCTAAATTCTTTTAGAAACTACTAAGAAATATCTTTATACTCAATTACATGCCAGATAAGTCTCTGGTACCTCAGAGAAACCTGGCAAGAACAAAAGCTTTCACATACTTTCAAATTAATTTGTTTATAATTTCTGGAGTTGAGCTCTTATTTAAGAATATTACGAACAGAAGTACCTTTCCGCTGAAAGAGTTTGTCAACCCCTTTCCCTACACACACTCTCTTACAATTTGATTTCATACGATATTTAATGTTTTAAAACAATATCTAAAATAATTAAAATATTAATAATATGAAAATCGCAGTAATAAAACTAAACTGTGAATAATTCACAAATATATTATTAATTTTTGTATAATAATTGTAAAATTAATTTTTAAAAAATATTTTATTTTATTAGAAAACTTCCATTAAACACTGGAACTAATTATATTCATAAAAACAATTAAGGGAGAATAAGTGCGGCCGACCCAATTTTAACTGAATAATTTTTAACTTCTTAATTATTGTACCTACAATAAAGTTTTACATATCATTTTATTAGAATCAGCTATCAGAACAAATTGGGGAAATAAATGCAATGTACTTAAAGAAAGATCGATTTTAATCATGAGAAAATAATTTGTCAAGCTTTTCACATATGGGAGGTTTAACCCACTGTATGTTGTATTGAAATACTGGCAATAATAAACAAATATACCAATAAAATAAATTTTAAAAATGAAGAATACCTTTATTCCATGTTTATACAAATAAAATAATTAAAAAAAACGCATTTTGAAATAATTTTAATTCCAGAATGTCTTTAAACTATAAGGTTTAAAAAAATAAAATAAATTTAAAAAATACAGAATAGCTTTAAGGTACAAGATTAAAATAAATAAAATAAGTATGAAAAACCAGAATATTTTTAAGTTACAAGGTAAAAACAAATAAAATAAATTTATGAAACCCAAAATACCTTTATGAACTTTATACTTTAAGTCTACAAAAGTCCCAAAATACCTTTAAACTTTAACTGATGTTACAGCTCTTACAAACCGCTGCTTTTTTTTTTTAATTTTTCATAGTTTAACGTGTAACTTTCAGTTTAATTATAAAAGCTACCGAAATTTTCTTTCATTTGAAAGTTTAGTACTATCCCCAGAGCCATTTGAATAGGTACATTTTAATTGTAACAGCTCTTTACAAAAAGTTAAGTACAAAATCAGTTTCCCAGTAGTTAATCTCACCTTTTATTCATCTTTCGATGGGGGGTGGTGTGACAGACCGCTTTATGGTAGTCAAGTGCCAATTTCTGTCACATCAGTTAAAGATTAGTTTTAAATTTTATTATTATTATTATGTATTGCTCCTGTAGCTTTGCAGAATAAATTTACATTCTTTTACAAATATAAACATTAACCTTTTATTATATACCAAGATAAAAAAAGGATTTTCAAAAACATTTAATTAAAGGAGCTTTGACTATGGTGAACACTCTCGTGCATTGATCGGGTCAAGTCTCCCCAAAAAGCCTTTTTGTAATGAATAGCACAAAGTTATTTTAAACCCTATTTGCTCAGTTTTTCTATATTAATTAAAACCTAGTTACTTTATTCTCCATGGCATATTTTATCTGAAAAACTCTTACAAATTATTTCTACATAACCAAATTTTATGTTTTAAAAAACTTTACAACTAATTCTGTCTCAACTGCTTCATCTATCTTCATGAAACGAAGGTTGTTGTTTGATCACCAGCTTCAGTTATTTTGCGATGAAAGTCTTAAAAACCTTTAAATATGAAAATGGACGGTTGGATAAACATCGCGTGTGGTCAAAAATACATAGTCGACCCTATATTTAACACTTTTTGTGGTGTATTTATTAATGAAATTTTGGGTATTTTAATATTTTTCTGTTATTTACAATTAAATTTTGATTCATGAGAGATGACACTATGAGAATGGTTAAATATTGTTCAGAGATTAATATAATGTCGTAAAATCTGGAATATAAATACTACTAATTAAAAAATAATTCCTTAAGGGGGCTCCATTAATGGCATATCTATCTTGAATATATCATATGTTATATATCCATAGATATATTATCCATTGATTTTAATTATTTTAAATAGATAATTTAAAATATCAAATGTCAGAATTACAGTTATAAAATTGAAAGAATGGGAGAAACTAGAAGGATTAATAGAAAAGGAATAAAACAGAAAGGAACAAGCGAGTGAAGTTTCCATTGGGGGGGGGGGTCTGCTTGCCCATGAAGTCAATTTGTAATGGACAGTTAAGTTTCTTATTGTATTAATATCAGTAATTAATATTACAAATATCAAAATACTACAGGCTTATTAATGTTTTAGATACTATAAAAAATATTTTAAAATAAAATTGCAAAACTGATGTTTGAAGCCACTGATCTGCAGATAGGATATTTTTATTACTGCACAATAAATTAAATAACTTCATGTCAATTTTTATGTGCATAGTAGATGAATAATCAAACATTTAGGACATAAAATTATAGATTTTAATAAGTTGTGTAACTTGAAAGTTTTTCAAATGGTGTGGTCTCTAGAACCATCCTTTTTTAGCGCCTACTTTTTCTATGACCATAAATAATATTATCTACTTCCCGATTGGTTGCCAAGTCTTCGGCTTTTCTCACACTATTATTATCTTAAACAAGTTGGAAATTGCACGTGAACGTAACAAATGAGGTGCGTTCGTACGATAACGAAGTTTTAAAAATATTCAGATCTTGCTGATATAGTACAGCGTACTTCGGATACTGTATAGTAGTCGAAATCTTTGTGTTTCTGTAAATATGCAGGAAGTAATTTTTATTACACCTCAGCAACATATATCTTATTCATAAAATGTGAAATAGTTGAATATAATTAAAACACGCCCCAAACAATGTTTCTCCGTATAGCATTATGTAGTGAATACTTTTGTGTGTTTCTGTAATTTAATAATAAAAATTCTTTGCATCACAGATAGTACAGAATGCATATTTTAGTATATATTTCATAGATTCATGCCAATTCTATTATGTTCAAATGAGTGTAAGATCATTAAAATGCATTTGAAATTTTTTTCCCCATTGACCGTAATGTAATTGAATTCTTTTGATTGTCCCTGTAATTGATCTATGCATCCGATTTTCATAACATTTGAAATGACTCGACAAAATTACACAATAATTATATCTTTTAAATGTCAAACGATTAAAATGCATTTGAATTTTTTTTCCCATTGACCGTAATGTAACGGAAGCCTTTTGATTGTCCCTGTAATTGATCTATCCATCCGATTTTCATAAAATTTGAAATGACTCGACAAAATTATGTTATAATTATATATTTTAAATTTCAAAAGATTCGGTTGGGTAGTTTTTGCGTTGTTATATGCGGACGGACAGACGGACGGACAGACAGACAGACGGACAGACGGACGGACTGAGCGACAACAATAGGTGCTACGTATTTACATAATTACGAACGCACCTAAAAAGTTTTATTTTAAAACGGCAAAATTTTCCAATTAAATTAAAGGATATTTTTTATTAAAATAATAGTATTCAAAATGCCGAAGACTTGGCAGCTCTGAAAAGTAGACTTATAAATGATAACAATTTGATTACATAATAATAAATATATATATATTAATTACATGAAATCAAATAAAACATTAAAAGAAGCCATTTATTTAAACTATAGGGGAGAGTGGAGTAGTGTGGACACTTTTTAAAAAAGTAAGAAAGTCAATTTTGTTTGACACAAAAACAAAAATTTCGATTTATAGAGGGCGAAAGGAAAAACTATTGAATCTCCCTGAACATAATAGAAACATAACATGCAAAAGATATTTCATAATTAAAAATATTGTATGTTTCAAAATTTTTCCCCACGTACTGCGGAATGGGACAACTTTAAAACAAAGCTATATGGCCCAAATCGTCTAGTGTCTGCAAAGTTTGTAGTTTGATAATGTGTGTGCCGTAATATAAAATTCAAGTATCTTAATGAGTGAATGACAATTCTGAATAAAAATTCAGGATCTTCAGTCGTAAAGGACATTAAAAAATCACCACTTCAATTTATTTACATTATTTATTTGAAGTAAATTAATTTAATATCATTTTTATCTTATTTTATCCTCTAATAATTTTTCCATGTAAGCAATTTTTATTCGCCTTATGAAAAAAGGAATTGGTTCATGTCGAATACACCTGTTTACATACATTACATTACTTCCTTTTACTGACATGCCCCATTCCTCCCCACTCCCTTGGTTTATGTTTAACTTCTTCTGTAAACGAAAAAGTGTCTTTTGGGCTTATTCTAAATTATGGTTAATACATAGTATATTGCATAAATATTGAATCTTTTTTTATTTTTGAATATACAAGTTATTAATATACGAAAAGTATAAAAATTATATAAAGAAAATTTATTTTTGATTCTTGAAATAATCTTTTCAGTTATACAACTGCAAGATTATACTATTAATTTTTTTTTCAACTGAAGATTGGCTTATCATTGCTTCATCTTACGTTTGATTAATGAAATGTTTCGTATGATACCTAAAGTCAAAAACCTACTGTCCCATTTCTCTCACTGTCCCAGGCCACTCCACTCTCCCCTATAGTATTGAATTTTGTAAAGTGTAATTATAAAAAAAATACTTTGAGATATTTTTAAGTAAGTCAAAAGATTTTACATACGATAAACGTACTAAAATATCATTTTTTGTAATATCAACATGGGATGTTCATTACTGAAAATTAGTTAATCAAGCAATCCTGTAATATACTCTGGTTATAAATCTTCAAATTATTACAACTCAAATACTTGAAATACTTAATACATTATCATTAAAATATTAAGAAAGTGACAACTTACTTAATGTTAAGCTTCTTCGTTTCCTCATAAATTGTTTACTTAGCTTTAGACACAGAAATTTCATATGATAATGGCGAATGATGTTGGTATCGATCACGTGGTTAATGTTTTCTTTCTGAATTCCGCCTGTCGCCTGTGACGATATTCAGCATTGAGCATGCGCTTGCAGTAGTACGTCATACGTCATGCTTCGAATGGGAGTTTCCACCTATCTCTGTGAAAATATCCTCCGGTTTTGTGAGTTTTTAAAATATCAGAATGGGCTTTCTCAAAAATTTGAGTAACGTTACACACATAAATGATGGCAAACTTACACAAATGTTTTACAGTGTATAGAATAACTGTGAATAATTACGCAATTTTTTTTTATTCCGTTTCCCAAATATTTTTTCTGAAAACAAAGATCTGTCTTATGTAGATACGGCTTTTAATACAAACGTGAATTTAAAAAAATCCTATAATAAAACCTTCATTTCAATTCTAACAAACGTGATTTTAAGAAAAATCATAACTGCCGTGCAGTGCAGATAGACGAACAAGAAATATTTATGTTTATAATTTATATAGTGATTTTCATCATTCATATATTTTCAAACGTAAAATGATACCTACCAATGTTACCTAGTACCAAAAAATATCTAATAATGCTATATAAGAATTTAGTTGCATATATGTTTATCATTTGCAAGAACAACTTTCACTGCTTGCTTGTTATTCAATTTTATAAACTGTCACATATACTTCCATACTCATATAATGTACACACAAAAAATAACCTGTAATTTTATAAATGGAAAGTTACAGAAATCTGTATGCTTATTAAAAATTGGATCTGTATACTTTTCCATAAAAGATGTAAATCTACAAAACTAATTTTTGTAAAGCCACAGAAATCTGTAGCTTTAGAAAAAAATTACGAAAATTACAGTAGTCTTACTAAAATTTTATCTGTAACCCGAGTTGCAGTTACATAAAAAGCTCTAGGTATCCTAGTTTCCGAAAAAAAAAAAACTTTTTATACCCTTACCGATTCTTTTATTTACACTTCAAACATTTATCTGTTACATGAATGTTTGTTGTTGACGATATATATAAGTTCAAAGAATCACAGTTTACTTGAAAAACATTAGCAATTTTGCAGATTTTTTATTGCAGTGTGCGTTCATACACACAACTACTTTCAATACTCCAATGTAGAATACGTTTTTCCTCTACAGCAACCATACTCAACTTCTTTTTCTAGCGAGCCGCAATGTATGTATAAAATAGTTTTAAAAAAAGTTATTTCAATAGTAGGATAACATATGTAGTATAAGAAAATTTAGATTATCTGTAACTTGAACATTTCTCATTAAAGAAATTTTATAAAAAAGTTTTAATACCATTATTTCATAACAATAAACTTCTAAATGGATTTCTATTGCAAATGCTGTAAAAATGTACGGAAAAATTTACTGCTTACTTTAAATTTACTGTTTACTTTACGGAAAAATTTACTGTTAAATTACTGCCAATTTTTTTTAATGACTTTAAACGTTAAAAAGCAGTATTAGAAATATAATAAATATAACATTAATAACATAATAATGCGGAATTTCTACATTCTAAAGAAAACAATTTAGGAAGTTTTAAGAGGTGTGTAGAAATATACACACTTCATTAGCCAAATAAAACTACAAAAACTTATAAAAAGAGTTTTTGAATAAGAAAAATAATATTTAAGATATTTTAATATAATTTTAAACTAATTATAAACAACAGGACAGGTTTTTTATGAATATATATAAAACAGCAGCGAAGATTATTACTTTTTATGCACATCTTATTAATATTATAAATATGAATTATTGATAGTTGTCTTGGGCCGCTTATAAAAGATTGTCGGGCCACATGCGACCCTGTGCCACAGATTGAGTATGCGTCTTCTAGAGAAAATAATAATGATTAGAAGGGAAACTACTAAAATCATTATCAAATACCACATTTGTTTTTACATAATGAAGATGCTTTTATCTAAAAAAAAAATGTCATTTTCGTAGGCAAATGAAAGCAATAAAAAACTCCGTCGTTTACAAAAAACTACAAACAGTAATAATAATGTATTTCGAAATGACAAATAAAATTTTTCTAAGAAAAAATATTAAAAGGCGATATATCTGGATAATGACTTGCATTATCTGTTGTAAAACAAAAGAAAATAGAAAATGAAATATGAACACACCCACTGGGTATTTTTTTAATATGTTTGTTTTACTGACTTTTTATTGATCTACTTTTCCATAACATTTTCTTGATGCTTTCTTTTTGGCTGATTTCCAAATGTTTGAAGATAAAAGAAAATATAGCTAATGAAGTGACCGATATTAACTTATTTTTAAAAGAAAGGAGCCAGTTGTTGTCTGAATTTGAATTTTCTTTTGTTAAAATAGAATTTGGTAAAAAAAGATCTGAAACAACTGTTTTCACAATAACTATTTTTTCTTTATTAAAATCAGTTCGGTTCATGCTTAAATGATTTTTAAAATGCAAACAGATTTTACTGTTCTTTTAGAATAATTCTTTTGAAATATTAAAAATCATGCATAAATTCTATATAATGACTTTATTAAATATTATATATTTAAATTTTAAAGTGTTTTCCCACAAGGAAATGAACTGCAGCTGCTATGGATAGAAATATACTTGAACTTTCATTTTTTAGAAGAGTTTTTCTGGTATCTCTTGAAAACTCGTCGAATTCACATTAGTATTTTAGTCTTTTATATACTCCCGTATTCTGAAGTCCCGAAAAATTTACTACTGATTTGTTTAACCAATAGAATCGTCTAAAATACATATATAAGAGTGAGAAAAAACTGGATAGGCATCACCTTATTCTGGAATGGGTGTTTTGGTCGTCATTATTCAAAATTGTTTACAGTAATTTCAGTTTGTATATATATTTCTGCTTGTGTGACAGTCATACCCATTTATTAGGTGTCTAAATGTGTGTTTTTAAGTGCAAAAAATTGATTAAAACGTTTAATGAAGTTATCTGATTGCTTTTTATTAAAGAATTTCAGTTCTAGAAATATTACAGGACACCCTGTTACAGGCCGTAATCCGATGTTTAAATACTGTCCTTTTCTTACTATAATACAGTGGAATCTGTCTAAAGTGACCATCTTTGGGACTAGCTAAAATGGTCTCTACAGGGTGTCCCTAAACAAATGGTATATACGCTAGGGGGTGATAGAGCACTTCAAGACGAGTAATAGTAAATAGGAAACCAAGGGTCCCAAACGTTTTCCAAAGGAGATTGCCGCCATTAAAGTTTGGGGTCCAAAATTTCAAATACACATAAAAAACGGAAAAATTGGTCGATTGATTTGCGGTTTTCACTAAAATTATTCTTTATGTTGGTATTTTCTTGAAAATAAATTATAAAGATAAATTTCGAAAAATGCCGATAGAGGGCGCTTTAGACTTTGAAGTAATCAAAAACTATTTTTTGCCGTGATTTTTTGCATCTCATTAAATGGTTTCGTAAGCTTAGACTTAAACTTAATTTTGAGCTCAAAATCTGAATAGTTGGAAGCGGTTAAGTAGCACAAACTTAACTGTGTTCAGAGGGTTTAAATTTCAAATGATTATAAAAAACGAAAAAATTGGTCGATTGATTTGCGGTTTTCACTAAAACTATTCTTTAAGTCGGTATTTTATTGAAAATGAATTATAAAGATAGATTTCAAAAAATGCCGATAGAGGGCGCTTTAAATTTTGGAGTAACGAACAACTACTTTTTACGTTATTTTTTGCATCTGATTAAATATTTTCGTAAACTTAGACTTAAAATTAAATTTTGAGCTCAAAATCTCAACAGTTGGGAGTGGTTAAGTAGCACAAATTAAAATGTGTTCAGAGGGTTCAAATTTCAAATGATTGTAAAAAACGGAAAAATTGGTCGATTCGTTTGCGGTTTAAAATAAAACTATTCTTTAAGTCAGTATCTTCTTGAAAATGAATTTTAAAGATAAATTTCAAAAAATTCCGTTAGAGGGCGCCTTAGATTTCACAGTAACCGACAACAAATTTTAACCGTTATTTTTTGTATCTAATTAAATGCTTTCCAAAACGTGTTAAATGTTTTCGAAATCTTAGATTTAAACTTAAAGTTTGAACTCAAATTCTGAATCGTTGGGAGGGGTTAAGAAGCACAAACTGAAGTGTGTTCAGGAGTTGAAATTTAACCCCCCCCCCCCTCGAGCACACTTCACTTTTGCGCTATTAAACACTCGCAACGACTCGGAATTTGATCTCCAAATTTAAATCTAAGCATTTGAAAGCATTTAATGAGGTTTTAAAAAATAACGGTTAAAAATATTTGAACGCTACTCCAATGTGTAAGGCGCCCTCTATCGGCATTTTGTGAAATTTATCTTTAAAATTTATTTTCAAGAAAACACTGATTTAAAGAGTAGTTTTAGCAAAAACCGCAAACGAATCGACTAATTTTTCCGTTTTTTTTTTTATAGTTTTCCGTTTCGTTTGAAATTTGAACCCTCTGAATACAGTTCAGTTTGTGCTACTTAACCACTCCCAAGTATTCAGATTTTGAGCTCAAAATTTAAGTTTAAATCTAAGCGTACGAAACCATTTAATGAGATGGAAAAAAATAACGGCAAAATATAGTATTAGGATGGATCATTTCGTTAATCCAAAGTCTAAAGCGCCCTCTATCGACATTTTTTTAAATTTATCTTTATAATTCATTTTCAATAAAATACCGACACAAAGAATAGTTTTGGTGAAAACCGCAAATCAATCGACCAATTTTTCCGTTTTTTATAATCATTTGAAATTTAAACCCTTTGAACACAGTTAAGTTTGCGCTACTTAACCGCTTCCAACTATTCAGATTTTGAGCTCAAAATTTAAGTTTATGTCTAAGCTTATGGAACCATTTAATGAGATGCAAAAAATCACGGCAAAAAATAGTTTTTCATTACTTCAAAGTCTAAAGCGCCCTCTATCGGCATTTTTCGAAATTTATCTTTATAATTTATTTTCAAGAAAATACCAACATAAAGAATAATTTTAGTGAAAACCGCAAATCAATCGACCAATTTTTCCGTTTTTTATGTGTATTTGAAATTTTGGACCCCAAACTTTAATGGCGGCTATCTCCTTTGGAAAACGTTTGGGACCCTTTTTACCTATTTACTATTACTCGTCTTGACGTGTTCTATCACCCCCTAGCGTATATACCATTTGTTTAGGGACACCCTGTATATAAAGGTGGTCACCTTACGGAATGTCTTTCGTTAAAACGTTTTACACATTAAAACATTTTGTGGTCTCATAAAATAAAATATACATAAGGAAAAATGCTCTATAATATGTAATAAACTGATTAATTATCAATTATAATGAATTACTAATTCGAAATTTACTGCTTAAAAGATAATCTATTTAAGACTCTTGTTATTTCTTTTGAATGCAGTTGTAATTCCGTAGTGATTTATTAAAATAACACATAACTACAAGGTGCACTGTAATTTATACACTGGTGTCCAAAAGTTAAGTATATTTCGTGAAATGCTCAAAACATGGAGAAAATTATCTTAAAATTATTCAAAATTACTTGCGGAGATTAAATGGTTGAAGAACAAACATTGGGTTTATGTAAAACTTTTCTGTCGACTATGTCATGCGCGAAAAACCTGCGCATGTCGAAACTCTTATAAATCGGTTCACGCGGTATAGGTAGTTCAAACGAATTTCGTAGAACTGATGTGACAATAAACATTCTTGCGATTAAACAGGGTTAATGATGGCACAAAGATGCGAACTGGACATGTTTGCGAAAGGAAGAATCGTTGAAATGATGGAATCCGGACGATCACAAACCGAAGTGTTTCGAATTCTGAACGTGGACGAGCCTGTGTTCTCAAGACTGTGGTAGAGGTTTCAAAGTACGGGAAATGTTACCCGAAGACCAATACCAGGTTGACCAAGAGTCGCAACCCTTCGCCAAGAGGGGGGCAGAGGGGCAGTCGTACCAGAGAACTGGGTTCGGCGCTCACAGTCGCCACAGGAACTCAAATTTTGAGACAAACTGTTTACAGGAGATTCAACCATGCTAGTCTCAATGCCACATGACCAGCAGTTTGCATTCCAGTCACGTCTGCGCATAAACGCGCTCGTTTAAACTGGAGTTTGAAACATAAACACTGGAGTGAGGGAGATTGGGCCAATGTGATATTCAATGACAAGTCCCGATTTAGTCTGAGTAGTGATTCTCGTCGGGTAACGATATGCAGAGAACGTGGGACACGTTTCGAACCAAGAAATATAATGGAAAGACATCATTTTCCTTCAGGTGAAGTAATTGTATGAGCAGGCATCATGTTGGAAGGCCGCAGAGACCTCCATACTTTTGACACGAGGTCTGTGACTGGTAAAATATACAGAGACGAATTTCTTTAGCCTTATGTTCGCTTTTTACGTGGTTCTGTCGGTCCTGACTTCATATTCATGGATGATAATGCGCCTCTTCACCGTGCGTTACTGGATGATGATTTCCTCTAAACGGAAAACATCCAGCGCATCTGGTTTCCTGCCATCTCCCCGGATTTAAATTCTTTCGAGCATGTAAGAGATATACTCCGGAGACAACTTGCAGTCCTTTCGCACCCACCACGCTACGTTCCAGAACTGAAAAGAGCTCTCGAAGAAGCTGGGAACTATTCGAGCCTTAACTCATTCATAATCTCGTAGCAGGTACGGGAAATCGCTGTGCAGGGTGCCTGGCTGTCAGAGGTGACCACATGTCTGATTAAACTGCAGCATCACTATTTTATTTGATGTTTTCTTTCATTTTTCCTTAAAATGTGAACCCTTACTATGCTCAGTTTTCTTTCAAACTGCTACTTTGGATAATAAAAGTAAATATGATCGTTCTTTTAAATTGATTCCTTACTTTATAACCGTTTTACACTCGCATACCACGTTTCACGACATTCCGATTAACATTTCTTTCATTATTTACTTATTTACGAATTATGCTTAACTTTTGGACACCAGTGTATGAATTTTTATTTCCCTTGTAATTGTATAATGATAATGTTTCTGTGACTAGCAGTAATAAACTTTTCGCTAAATCACCTCAGGATAGTGCAAATTTTAATACAATAAAGGACAAAGTAATCATTTTATGTATTAAGCAAATAGTCACTATAGGAGGCAAATTTCCGTACTTTTTTAATGGTTCAAAATAAAATTTAAGAAAATGACCATTTTAGGCTTTTAGTTTGAAAATTTTTGGCATGCAGAAAAATGGATGGTCACATTTTACAGGTTCAAATAAGATTGAGAATGACTCGCTAACTGGTCACTTTTATACAGATAAACACATTAGGCAGGTGGTCACCTTACCGGACATTTCTCATTATTTTATATGAGCACGAGTAAAATTTTTCAAAAGTGGGCACTTTAGCCAGGTGGCCACTTTACTAAGGTGGTCACTTTAGCAGGTTCCACTGCATTTATGTTTATATATTTTTAAAACTGCATTTACATATCATATATATATATATTACAGGTAAACAAACATTGATGAAAAAAAATGATTAACAAAAGGATGAGAATGAGACTGGAAATCAACAAAATGCAACAGCCAACGAAGAAAAGACATATTTGCAAAAAGATTGCAATGTTGGGCTTCTGATGTTGTGTTTGTGTATAACATGACAAACCAGTGCAAAGCATCGGACGCTTAAAAAAACTTTCTTGAAAAAATAGCAACAGTAAAGGCTAATAGAGCAACAGCCGGAAAGGACCATGGCTGTTTTCTAACGAGACCGCTAAAAAAGAGAAATGCTGAAACTGAGTGTCCAATCATTTCAATTAAAAATTTAATAGCTAAAGAAAGGACTGACAGTATAGTTGTTACAATATGGCTGGATTCATTTTACTTTTTCTAATGTGGCAATACCTCTCATGAATGTGAGATTTCTTCAATTCATTCTCTAACCTGTTACAGAAAGTACACATTATTTTTGCATTGAAAAATTTGCCGAATATTTCTTTGCCGCTGAAACAACAAGATTTACAATTATTCTCAGGTGAGGATGGATTCCATATCATTGCTGATATGGTGCTAAACAGGCCATCTGTATTTCTTATCAAAATACCCATGATTCCAAACTTCCATTATGCTAATGTTGTCATGCACACTATAGAAAAATTTCCACGGGGAAAAAATGCAAAGAAGATTAAATGAGTGCAAAGTATATGATATAAAAACAGCCGAATCAGTTATACATGAAACCTACTATGTCAGATCTCTTAAGGGTTTACTGGTTCTTAAAGGAGCTAAAATGAAGACAAAATTGTCAATATATCCAAAAAGTGACATCAACACAAAAATATGAAATTACTTTCAATATGCTCTGGAATGAAAAATAATTATTTCAAATAAGACTTAGAATACCAGCGTCATCTAGTTTATTGAAGTTTTACACTTTAAAAGAATTTTTGTTTAATGATTTTCCGAATTCACTAGAGATTGTGCTATGAAGTCCAAAATGTAAAGGAACTAGGATACTTTGTTAGGTAGATTTCGAGTGAAATTCTACCTATTGCAGTCGCTCCTATATTGGAATTTCTGAAGATTTTTTACAAATCTACTCCAATCATGACCCCTAGAGCGCAAAACTATCACCAGTAAAAAAGTTTATATATCACATTTTATAGACACGATAACTTGAATAATTCTGGTGAAATCTCCATACTGATACATAAAATCAATGGGCAAAAAATCTCGGTCAAGTTAGTTAATGGGCAAAATCGGACCAAGAGGGTCGAAATAGGAACGGTTTTGTGAAAACATAAAAACCGTTAACTTATTAGTGAAAATATATATCGAATCAGTTTAAAGTTTATATTATTTCTGAAAAATGGGCGAAAAGTTTATGCATGACAGATTTTATGACAAGTTTAAAAATAGACTCAAGAGGCGTAAAAAATATGGTTTTGGTCAGAAAAAAACTCATAACTTGGTCAATTCTCAAGATATCAATCCTATTACCTTTTTTATAAATGTTCTTAATATTATCTAAATTTTTTACATTGACAATTTTTTATAGGACCAATCCTTATAGTAAAAATAAATTAAACAACAATAGGAGTTTAAGAAAAAATCTCAAATCCAAACTGCTTATATTCTGACTCATTTTAAGTTCATTTTTGATTTTAGGCATATCCAAATGACAGGTTCTCTTATTTGAAAACTATATAATGTAACCTATTGCCCATTTTTTTTTATAAAAGCAGAATATATTTCAAAAAATGCCTTTAAAATGGGCATTTTGAACTGTATTTCCCGAAGCGATCGTGATTGAAAATTTGAGGAAGTAATCAAGTAAAAAAAGCCTTATTTTTCTAACTCATTTTTAAATTAATTTTTGATTTTCAATGCATAAAAATGACAGGTTCTCTTATTTTGGGACTATATAATGTGTATTGGACAGCTTTTTGAAAAAGGCAGAATATAGTTCAATAAGTACTTTGAAAAATGGCATTTTGAACAGAATTTCCGAAAGCGATCGTGATTGAAAAATCGTGGAAGTATTCAAATAACAAACTGCTTATTTTTAATTCATATTTATATTCATTTTTCAATTTAAACGTATCCAAATGACAAGTTCTCTTATTTGTGAACTGTATAATGTGACGTATTGGCCAGTTTTTTGATAAAGGCAGACTGTATTTCATAAAATGCTTTCAAAATGGGCATTTTGAACGGAATTTCCCGAAGAGACAATTTTTTGATAAATGCAGAATACATGTTAAAAAAATGCTATCAAATTTTTATTTTGAATCGAATTTACCGAAACAAACGTGACTGAAGAACTGAGGATTTATTCAAATAACAAATTGCCTATTTTCTGACTGACTTTTAAATTCAATTTTGCTCTCAAACGCATTCAATTGACAGTTTCTCTTATTTAGGAACTTACAATCTGCCATATTATTCAATTTTATCAAAAATTCAGAATATATTTCAGAAAATGTTGTCAAAATGGGCAACTGAATTTCGCGTAAGATGATACTGATAAAACAAGCTCTTACAGAAAAATTAAATTAAAATTTCTTCAAAAGACGCGAAATAAAATGATTAAACTTGGTCTATCTCTTATTGTATTTTATTTTTTTGTTGTTGAAATGAGCGCTTCGAAATATACCGCCGCCTATAGGCCAAGCCTTTTAAGACAAGGATTTTTTTTACAAGGTAAACTTCTTGAAGTTTCTTTTAGCAGTTGACAGAAATTGTGATTGTAATAGCCATCTCGAAGATATTCAGAATCCTTTACCTGTATTCCGTTAATTTAATCATATACACTATTTACGATATGCATCATGTAACCTGAAAAAAATGAGATGTTTAACGGAAGAGCTTCCTGATATGTATCCAGAATTTAAATCAGGTCATATTGTAGTTCGACAAATCAAACGACTATTTTGTGCAGTTTCACTAGACATGAAATTAGAACAAACTATCCCGCGATCTCAAAGGAAATATAATTGAATAATAAGATATATATAAGGCAAGAAATGTACGTGACTAAATAGGAGTTTATGTGTCATGAATTGCTAGGAATAAGCAACTGTATCCATGAAATATTTGGTGGAAGGTACTGGTTACAGTGGGGTAATGTTTGAGCGTGATTTTATGAAGAAACTTGAACCTCAACATGTTCCATTGCGTTAATGTACTCTGTGACTTTATGAATACTAATGGTAATCTATATGAAACATCCATCCAAACATACCTTCTTAATTTTATCAGCCTGTAAAGTGTGCATAGAAAAGATGCTCTCCGTTTATTGAAAGTGAAAATACATGGACAAGATTCCTGAAACATTTAGAAATAAAACGTTTTGTAAATAAAACTTCCAAACTTTCTGATGTAATCACTAAAGTAAAACTTACAATATGGATAGAGAAACAATAGTTCAACTATAAAATTATAACAACCTAGCTTCCTAAAAATAAAATATCCTACAGCTGATAGAAGTATTCACACCGTTAAAGTAAGAGGATTGTTGGTTGATTGAATTTAAGATGGCCAATTATCAGCACGAAGAATATATTCCCTAAAGGTGGGAGTGCCCACTATTGGGTCTTTCTAAGGGAACCTATGTTTATGCAATGAAATATAAAGTTCGAAGAAAACCAACTTCGAACAATTAGGTTGACAGAGTATTTGGGTTTGAATCCAACATCTTCCGTCTACCAGTTTCGAAAGCAGAATCTCTCGGTTACTCGTGAGGCCTAAAGCAAAAGAAGAAACTATGAAACATGTTTTGCAATATGATCTGTTATTAATTTAAACATTATTTCATACAACCATTATTATATAAAATCACATTGATTTTTTATTAAAATGAGAGATTTACTGTTTTTGTTTAAGGTTTCTCTTTTTTCCAGCACCGTATTACATGTGTATTTCGAATGTTTATTCTTCGGTCATAGAACTCTGTAGTTGTCAAAATCTATTCCAGATATCTGTTTATCTATTTAAAAGAAATGTGTTGCAATATCGTAACAGGTAAATAAACATTTCAAATTTCATAACATTCATTCATTTCATAACATTCAAATTTCATTTCAGCAGAATTCATAACTCAGAAATATCTGCAACAAACATTATCGCAGATAAATGCCTCAGCATAAACTCAGAAATATCTGCAACAAACATTATCGCAGATAAATGCCACAGCATAGAACGATTAGCTGAACACAGCCTTATTTAAACGTAATTAGCATCGATCCAGTGTGAAAGAACTGCAATCTTAAAAAAATTATAATTTTTTTCTGTATTTTATTAATATTTACTTAGATTAATGAATTCCTTTATTAAATTGCAACGCATGAACATAAAAATGAGATTGGTAAATTGTTTTTTAAATGTTTTGGCGTTAACAATGCAAAAATGATAATATTTTATTATAAAATGCGTAAAGTGCGCTTGATTCTTCAAGCATAATCTGAGTTTTATTTTATAATCTAATACTGAAGAAAATGTAATACTATTTTTACAGCAGCTTTATTTATCACTCTATAATATTATGATAAAAGAAACATGATCAAATTAGAAAGTGAAGAAGAAATGGTTCATATTTCTGTCCAAATCACACAGAGAAAGAAGATCTTTAATTCAATATATTTCGAGTAGATAAAAAATAATACAGTGTCACTGACCCGATAATAACACACTTTGACTACTACCATCATGTTTCCTGTAAACTTCGATATACACAATTTTGTGGCTGATTTAGAGAAGTGCGAATCTGGTTTTCTCCATAAAAAACGCTTGCATCGACATGTTTATAACTTTCGATTTAGTATAGAATTATTTTCAAATTCTGTATTTTTCACTCACTGTCTGCTTATAGGGTGAAATGGGACACATTGATACAGTTTTTTTCTAAGAATTTTTTTGGTCTCCAGAAAGTAAAAATGTCATGTTATTTTGCCCTGTGGTCTCTGCAAAACTTGTGTTTTTTGTTATAAAAATGTACAATCGTTGTTTTATATAGTATTTTTGCATGTAATTAAAAAAATAGTCATTTGTATCATATTGCTTCATCCCCGGACAGATTGATACACCTTATGGGGCACTTTCATACTTTGGGGGAAAATGGAGACAAAATAACACCAATTTCAATTTCATAGAAAATTAGTTAGCAAATCATTATATATTTATTTATAGAAATTCAAATCACCCACAATTTATTTGTAAAAAATATTACAGCAATCAAAATTAAATGAATAATGACTTGATGTTCTGGCTGTTCTGGCTGTTCCTTGTCTCATTGTTGGCTGTGGTAACTTTCTCATATCTGGCACTTCAAACTTAGTATTATTTTTTTTAAGGAAAGATGACAAAATTACCAGGTTTTCTGTATATAAATCGGTTTATAAACAGAAAATAAAGAATAATTATATTAAAAAAAGAATATTTTTCCACTCAGTTGGAAATATTTAATTCGTATTAAAAATTCTGTTTATAATATACTTATTATTTGCTTTTCTGCAGATTGTTTCTCTTACTTAACATTTCTCATGCTGGAAACACTTTTCGCTCTAGAAAATAGATATAAATTCTAGATTTGCCAGTCAGCCGTCCTTTTCTTTTGTTAGTTATCCTAGCACTAGATGTTAAGTATATTCGTACGTTTTCTATTTGCAAAAACACTGGAAAATGTTATACTATAAAAAAAAATTCACATTATGCAATGAAAGTTCAAAATTTTAATGGAAAGAGTGTATGTCAAAAAGGTAAACAATTAACTATGAAGAATTAAAAAACAAACAAAATACAGGCAAGAAAAAACAGTCTGTTCTTCTTCAGAGGGAGGACAGACGAAACCTAACCCCACCCCCCTACTTTAAAAAATGAAATGTTTCAGGTTTCTGAACACCCACCAAACTTGCATTCAAAAATAACAACAGAATCTTTAAAAATGAAAAAATCTTTAGTAAAGATTTTTTCATGTATTTCATATCATTGGTTTTGTTTAAAAAATTTGGTATATATTTTTCTGTTGTTATTTTTGAATGCAGGTTTAGTGGGCGTTCAGAAACCTGAAACATTTCATTTTTTAAAGTAGGGGAGTGGGGTTAGGTTTCGTCTGTCCTCCCTCTGAAGAAGAACAGACTGTTTTATCTTGCCTGTATTTTGTTTGTTTTTTAATTCTTCATAGTTAATTGTTTACCTTTTTGACATACACTCTTTCCTTTAAAATTTTGAACTTTCATTGCATAATGTGAATTATAACTTGTAGCATTATATATGAGCTGCTTAAAGCGCCAATGGTGCTGCAATTTTTTCATGGTGAATTGATACTACTATAAAAAAATAGAGTTATTTCACTTCAATAAAAACTAATATTAGAAATTTTTGGCAAAAAATTGTTGGATTAAGGAGTATCTGGTAAAAAAATAATAAAAAAAAACGAAAAAATGAACAAGAAAAGGATTTAGGTTATCTGCAGCTATCATAGGGCAAATTGACACATGTCAATGTGCCCCGACATAGACTGTATCAAAGTGCCCCATACAGCCATTTTGAATAAAATGAGTCTCAAATCCGAAACTCCATAATTTACCTAACAGTAAAGAATGGGGAAATGATAAAGAGTAGCTTTACTTGCCAGAGAGAGTATTATTTTCGGTTGAAATTACTGGAACAGTTGTGCAATACCATTTCAATTGTACAACTCAAATTTACTTTTTGACTTACAAAAAAAAAAAAAAAAAAAAAAAAAAAAAAAACCTTGTCGGCTTGGCTTATAGGCGGAGGTAGATTTCGAAGAGTGTTCATTTCAACAACAAAAAAAAAAATTGATTACAGATAAACCCAGTTTAACAACTTTACTTGGCCTTTTTTGAAAATTTTTTAATTTCCTTTTTCTGTAAGGAATGGTTTTATCAGAATCATCTTAAGCTAAACTCGGCTCAAATGCCCATTTTGTAAACATATTTTGAAATATATTCTGATTTTACTAAAGAATCGACTAATATGGTACATTGTATAGCTCCTAAATAACAAAAACTGTCAATTGAGTGCGTTTGAGAGCAAAATTAAATTTAAAAATGAGTTACAAAATAACTAAATTGTTATTTGAATATAACCCCAATTCTTAATCATGATCGCTTCGGGCAATTTTGTGCGAAGTGCCCACTTTGACGGCATTTTAAAAAATATTTCAGCCTTTATCAAACAAACTGACCAATACGGCACATTATACAGCTCCTAAATAAGAGAACCTGCCAACTGGATGCATTTGAGAGCAAAAATGAATTTAAAATTGAGTCAGAAAAAACGCAATTTGTTATTTAAATACTTAACCAAATTTTCAAACTCGATCACTTCGGGAAATTTTGTTGAAAATACTCTTTTTGGCAACCTTTTTTAAAATATATTCTGTCTTTATCAAAAAACTGACCAATGCGTCACATTATATAGTTATTAAATAAGAGGCCCAGTAAACTGGATGGGTTTGATAGAAAAAAATGGATTTAAAAATGAGTCAGAAAAAACGCAATTTGTTATTTGAATACTTCCTGAATTTTTCAATGATGATCTCTTCGGATAATTCTGTTCAAAATAACTTTTTCGGATGCCTTTTTTTTAAAATATATTCTGTCTTTATCAAAAAACTGACCAATGCGTCACATTATATAGTTCCTAAATAAGAGGATTTGAATTAAAAATGAGTCAGAATATAAGCAATTTCGATTTGAGGTTTTTTCCTCAAACTCCTATTTTTGTTTCTCAAACTCCTATTTTGTTTTATTTTTGCTATACGAATTGGTCTTATGAAAAACCTGTCAATATAAAAGTTGTAGATATTATTGTGAAGATGTAAAATAAATTTAATTAGATTTGATAGTTTAAAAATTGACGAAATTATGGATTTTTGTCTTTTTTCAACCCTCCCCCTTTTTGTTTTCGTTTTTAATTTTTTTTCACCGGTAACAAATAGTTCTATCAAAAACTTGTAAATACAAAAGTTTTAGGTAATGTTCAGACCATTTATACAAAATTTAATTGGATTTGATATCTTGAGAACTAACGAAGTTATCATTTTTTTCTCCTAAAAAACCTGTTATTTTTCCCTTTGAGCCCATTTTTAAATTTATCAAAAATCTTTCATGCATAAACTTTTGGCCCATATTTAAGAAGTAATATAAACTTTAAACTGGTTCGATATCTATTTTAATTAAGAAGTTATGGCGTTTTTTTCAGTTTTCACAAACTCTTCCCTTTTTCCACCTCCTTGGACCGATTTTGCCCATTAACGAACTTACCTGAGATTTTATGCATGAGATTGGAAGAGATTGGAGCAGAACTATAGAAGTTATCGTGTCTATAAGAAAGTGATATATACAGGGTGATTCATAAAAGATGGGCAGAACTTTAAGGGGTTATAGTACACTTAAAGACAAATAATATTAAATAGGAGACTAAGGGTCCCAGACGTATTCCCAAGGAGATAGGGGGCATTAAAGTTTAGGGTCCGAAATTTCAAATGATTATAAAACATGGAAAAATTGGTCGATTCGTTTGCGGTTTTTGCAAAAAATTTTCTTTATGCCAGTATTTTCTTGAAATAAAATTTTAAAGTTCAATTTCAAAAAATGCCGATAGGGGGCGCTTTAGACTTTGGAGTAACAAACAACTATTTTTTAACGTTATTTTTTGTATTTCTTTAAATGATTTCGAAAGCTTAGTCTTAAACTTAAATTTTGATCTAAAAATCTGAGTCCTAACGAGTAGTTAAGTAGCGTAAACTGAAATTTGAAATTTGAAACCCTTCTCCCCCCAGAACAAAAATCAGTTATTCCCGATCTTTGTGTCGTAGATTAGGCTCTAACTACTGCCGCGTTTTGCTAAAATTATTCTTTATGTCAGTATTTTCTTGAAAATAAATTTTAAAGAAAATTTTCAAAAAATTCCGATAGAGGGCGCTTTAGACTTTGGAGTAACGAACAACTATTTTATACCGTTATTTTTTGTGTCTCATTAAATGCTTTCTAAAGCTTAGATTTAAACTTAAATTTTCAGCTCAAAATCTGAATCGCTGAGCGTGGTTCAGCTATTTAAGTCTAAGCTTTCGAAATCATTTAAAGAAATACAAAAAATAACGTTAAAAAATAGTTGTTTGTTACTCCAAAGTTTAAAGCGCCCCCTATCGGCATTTTTTGAAATTGAACTTTAAAATTTTATTTCAAGAAAATACTGGCATAAAGAAAATTTTTTGCAAAAACCGCAAACGAATCGACCAATTTTTCCATTTTTTATAATCATTTGAAATTTCGGACCCTAAACTTTAATGCCCCCTATCTCCTTGGGAATACGTCTGGGACCCTTAGTCTCCTATTTAATATTATTTGTCTTTAAGTGTACTATAACCCCTTAAAGTTCTGCCCATCTTTTATGAATCACCCTGTATATATATATATATATATATATATATATATATATATATATATATATATATATATATATATATATATATAGAGAGAGAGAGAGAGAGAGAGAGAGAGAGAGAGAGATATAAACTTTTTTACTGATGGTAATTTTGACGTCTAGAGGTCACGATCGGTGTAGATCTACAAAAAATTTTCAGAAATTACAACATTGAAGTGACTGCAATAGGTAGTATTTCATACGAAATCTACATAATAAATCACACTTACCATTTCATCAAATAACTGAATCATCTCAAGACGTTCTGTATGAGTCGGGCACACTAGCATCATCTTTTGGAATTATTGTGAAACTTCCTGTAATGACCATGTGAGCAGTAGAGGGGTGTATCAATGTACCCCAGTTCCCCTTACATAGTTTTGTGCTTTAAATACGTAGGTGAAACACCCTCAGGAAAACTATAAATTTATGAGAATTTGCCCTTTAATTTTGACGGGAAACAGCCTTATTTGATGAAAAAATGGTCTGATCCACTAAATAAGCGGATTTATCACTCTTAAATACTTTGATAATAAGGGCAATCCACATACAATGATGAAAAATGGCAACTTTTGCTGAATCATAACTCCATTGCTTTTTTATAATATCGGTCTTTGACCAACAAAAATGCTTCACAATATAGTAAAGTAATCGTTTTCTATGTAAGCGGTGGAGTGATGATGCAGCAAAAATTTCACATTTTTAACAGTGTTTCTTACAGTTTTAGCTCAACTGTTCTCAAAAATACGATATGACTCCATACATTTTCTTGCACTAAGGTGCAACCCGTCATTTCAAAACTATTTCAAAAAATAACGTCATTTAGCCGCAACCAATATATATTTTTAACCTGCGATTCTGTACTGAATATCTTACTATTACGGAACAGTAAGTTATTGTGTTTTAAATGCTGTTATATCCTGTTGCATTAATTTTCCCGTAAAATTACGGATTGAACAAGATGATATGCATCTATTTTTTATTTTTTATTTTATTTTTTACTGAATATGACTGGAATTTTTGCTACCAGCCTCTTCCCTTTATTTTACAGAGATATTTTTAATAGCGGAGTGCTATATTCCCAGATGAGAGTTTTGCACCCTTTGCTCTATCCACCGCAGAAATCTGTAGTTAAATAAGCGGAAATATTGTTCTACCTTTAATGTTCGCAAAGCTTTTCCTGTGAATAAGACACTGCTGTCACTAGTTTCTAAAGATAAATAAATGCATATGATACTTAATAAAACCTACGTCTGGATATACATATAGCATAAGCCTACAAAATATCTTATAAATAATCATGTATAAAAAAGAATAATATCTATCTAAATAAAACATTCTAATATAACGGTCGAAGATACCTAAACGCGATTAAAATATTTTTTTTAAAAGAAAGAGATAAATATTATTCTTTCTGCATTCTCAGTTAAAATTTATGCTTTCTCATCTAAACAAGCAACCTTTGTACATTTTAAAATGAAAAGAGAAAAATTACTTCTAATTATATCTGTAGAAAAGCAAAATATATATGATATAACAACTCGCGTAAGTGTTTCATTTATCAGAAAAAATCATTTTTTTCTTTAAGATAAAAATAATCTTGATATGTTTTGAAACAATGTTATTTCTCCTCTTTTTTTTTCTTTTTAAGGTGGGGGGATGTATGTGTAGTTAACGACGTTTAAAAAAGAATCGAGTTTTAAAAATTTGATTGTTATTCGTGTTTCAGATCTATCAACCATACAAAACTTTTAATTACTGTTACATCAGAATAATAATATTTGTCTTATTTAACCGAAAGCCGTCTGCTGTGTATAAACTGGATATTTCTGTTTAAAAAAGGCGGTGCTCAAACAGTAGAGAAATGACAGCTTTTGCTTTTGATGGTTTATTTTCTGATAATTACTTTTTAAATAATTTTATGAATACTGAATAAAGGTTATACACCCCGTAATGCTAGAAAAAGACGCATTACAGTATGACACATGCATGCAAAAAATATATTGCAATAATGTACATTGTAGCAATTGTAAATTTTCAAGCTGGTGAAAAAAGTCCGGGACAGTATTCGAAGCAGGGATGTATTGGCTGAAGCCGCCAGTGCTCTTCCGAAAGAATCATCCCGGACGAATTCATTGCTGCAGGACCAATTCACCCACCTAACTTTAACGATCACATAATCTGATTTCATATAGTTGGATCATCTCAACAGAATAAATCGAAGTTTATTATGGATTATTAGGAATATTAATTATTACGAAGTTTATTATGGTATGCGGTATACGTAATTAGGTGTTCAGCGCTTTTTGCAGTTCCAAAATACCTTCTATTTATTCTGTTGAGCTGATCCAAAGATTTTACGCATGAAGCGCTTACTGCAGTTACATAATAACCTTCAATTTATTTTGTTGAGCTGTTCCAAAGATATCAGACGAGACTCTGTGATCGTTATGTAAGTTAGGCGAACTTGTCCTCCAGTATTCGTCAGGGATTGCTCAGTAGGAAGAGCATTGGCTTCTTCGACCAATACATGTTTCGAGTCCTGGCCTGGACTTTTCTCACCCACTAAGAAATGTACATTTGCGATAATTTATTTACTAATTTAATAATTGTGTTATAACTTAATCTGTTGTATATTGTGCCGAAAATTATACGATCTTATTTTGAAGGTATCTACAGGAAAAACTACAGTGCTCGGAAAAAAAGCTTTGGAGGGTTATAAAATGCATTATTTTCGAAAAAGCATAAAAATCAACAATTTATTTTTAAAATATTAAATTTACCATCATGTAATTAGCAGAAAAGCAGACTAGATCTCAAAATCCGCCATTTTCTTTTATACATACTCTTAGCCTTTTTAGGACGTCATTGATTGCCGCACGAAGTATATCATTGGAGAAATTGGTCCATTCTTCAAACAATGTTGCTTTAAGACCATCTGAATTTTGATGGGAAGTGGCAAAGAACTTTTCATTCCAAATTTATCAATCAAAATCGAACAATGTTTTGTTTCTACAATTACTAAAGAAGAGTTATGGCCTTTTTAATAAACAATAAATAATGAGTCAAATACAGGAAGTGGTCACACGGGATCCAGAAAAATTTAAAGATTATTTTTTCAAATCCTTAACGGTATAAATACTAACAAATCTTACTTGACACTTCTAGATGAATATTGAATTTATCTGAGAGGTATAAAAAAATCTTTTAATACGATTTTTTAAAAATAAATTTTCCTGTTATCTTCATGTTAAAAAAAAATATAACGAAAAATCCTTTAAACATATCTCAGTGAAATTTTGTCCGAATGCATTCCATCATTCATTTTGGAATGCATTTGTTGTGTGACGCGATATATTTAGCGGTATATACAGAAATTCCAAGCCTCTGATTTATACAGTGTTTGTGTATGGAATCTATGACAGACAGAAGACAAAGACGAATAGGGTTCCATCAGATGAATGAAACCCGAAAAACTAGTTTTCATATTGGAATGCTAATTTCTGCAGTGTTACAGTTAGAATAAATCCAGAGTCATCTATTAATGATATTGGAACTAAAGCAAAGGAAGGGAGCGAAGAACTTACTGATTTCACACATTAGTATCCCCCAGAAAAAAAAAACACTCAATGGCACTAACTGTTTTCATGTTTTTGCATTTTAAAAACGATTAGCTCAATTTTGGTCAGTCAGAATTACATAGTCTATTTTCCACATTGAAATGTAATGCTCTTTTAGCAAATGATTGAAAAAAAATGCTGAGAAAGCATGATTTTTTAATTAAGTTGTAAATGATTAAAATCCTTATATATTAATAAAATAATATATCTTATACTAATTAAAATTCATATAAAAATACAAATAAATGTGTAACAATTATTTTCATGTTCATACGTATAATATATATATAAAAAAATTTTAACTCAATGAATTTTAATAATTTTAATACTTTAATTTGATGATTTCAATTTTCATTCAATTTTCATTCCTATCTTGTAGAATTCTTTAAAAATAAGTTTCTTTTCCAACGTATTAGATACAGAAAATAAAAGCTACAAAAGTATTTATGCGTTAAAAAAATAAACAGAAAACATCACGACATTTCTGATGACATGCAGTATAAGGATTCAACAAAATAAAACAGAAATGTATAGTATAATTACAAAAACCTAAAAGTATTTTCGTTCTTTAGTCTTTATTAACTATACTAACTATAAACTATAGTCTTTCGTTCAAATCAAGGCATTATATTTTTAGATGTTTTAAAAGAAAATATATCTGTGAAGACTAAAAACTATTGATTAAAGTTACAATAAAAAGAAAAATAAAGCTCTGTTAGATGAACCAAAGTTGAATTACATGCCAGAAGTGAAGAATATGTTTATTTCGGCTTAATATTTTTGCTTCAGGGAAAAAAAGACATAAAAAAACACTACCCCGCTTTTAAATGAGAAGGGGATGTTTATAATATTTTTAATTTATAGTTTTTTCAATTTGCAAAATACACAAATTATAAATTTCAAATGATTTAAAAGATTAAACGAATTTTCCACTGACATATTTAAAAGAACAATAAATTATTTTTATTGTTTCGCTTTTTGGTATTTAGAGCTAAAGTAAAAAAAAAAAAAAAAAAAAAAAAAAAAAAAAAAAAAAAAAAAAAAAGGCGATAAAGAACTCACTACACACATTAATACCCCGAAAAATCAATCATATAGCTGTAAATGTTTACATGTTTTTTCATTTTAAAAATGACCAATTCATTTTTGGTCAGTGAGAATTTACTTATGTCATTTTCCACATTGGAATGTAATGTTATTTTAGCAAATAATTAAAATAATTGCTCAGGAAGCATGATTTTTTTTAATGAAGTCGTAAGTGATTATTAAATGAATATGTATTCCACTAAATTAAATTCGTATCAAAAACACAAATAAATGTACTATAAGAGTTTTCATATTCGTACATATAATTTAACTTAATTTAAATCCAATATAAATATCTTAAATACGTATATATATACAGGGTGTTTATAAAGTCCCGGATCCATTTTGATGTTTAATAACTCATAAAATAATAAAGATATATTAAAATTAATAGCATAAATGGTTAGATAGACTAAAAAATTTTCATGACCCTTCTCAATGAACTCCCTCGTGAGCCCCCTTCGTCGCACTGAGAATATCAAGTCGATAGTCAATTTCTCGCCAGGTAGCTACAAGCATGACGGCATCCACAGATTATCGAATTGATATTCTCCGTGCAACGATGTGGACACACATGGTAGTTCTTTGACAAGGATCATGAAACTTTTTTAGTCTATCTAACCATTTATGTTATTAATTTTAATCTATCTTCATTATTTTATCAGTTATTAAAAATCAAAATGGGTCCGGGTCTTTATAAACACCCTGTATATTAAAAAAGATTTTAGCCGTTACACGGTCATCATCCGAGGGAGATTTAAATGTGCATATGATTTTTCATTGTGCTTACTGAAATAATATTCACATCTATGAGGGTCATGTAGAGGCTAAAAACGTTTTGGATTTCTTCAATATATTTTAAGATATTTTAAGAATTTCATATTATATATATGGGCCTGAAAGCAATTGTAGTATATTTAGCTATGCTTTTTATATGAATTTTAATTATTTAACAGAAAATGAAATTGCCACCGGAATATGAACTTTCATTTACATGTTCTACTATTCCTTATTCTTAAAAAATAAGTTTCCACTTCAAAGTACTCGAAATGGAAAGGAAAAATTACAAAAATACTTATACTTTAAAAAATAAACAAAAAAATCATATAATTTCTGACGTTCAATACATTGATTCTAAAAATAAGACAAAAATGTATTGTGTAATTACAAATATCGTAGTTTTAAAAATTCAAGAACTGTAATATTTCATCCAGACCTATGCCTGCATTATATTAATAATAAAAGAGAAATGTAAATTAAATATTTACGTTTAGAAAACAATACAATGAAAAATAGACAACAATGAATGGCTTTAAAAAAGTGTCAACGTCTTTATTTGAAAGCTATTTCACATTTACATTTTTTTAATTTATCATATATTTTCTTTTGTTCACTCAAAGGCATTATATTTAGAGATATTTAAAAAGAAGATATGTCCTTGAACAATAAGAACCATTCATTAAAACGGCAATAAAAAAAATGCTTTGTAAAAAGAACCAAAATTCAGTTATTCACGAAAAATGTACAAAATTTTCTTCTGGGCTTTATATTTTTCTTTTAGAAAAAATGGCTTAAAAAAGACTTTTCCGCTTTTTAATGAAGAAAGAATGTTTATAAAATTTTTAATTTGTAGTTATTTTATTTGCAAAATACAAAATTATAAAATTAGATTTATGCAAGAGAGTAAACAACTTTTCTATTGTTACATTTAGAAGAACAATCTATTATTTTATTTTTTCATTTGGAAATAAAAAAGAAAAACATAAAAAATAAGACTTGTCTAACAATGTATTATAAAAATTATTCAGTATTTTTATGAAAAGAATCGAATATTTTTATTTTAAAATTTAGTAGCCAGCAATTTATAGAATTTACATCGAAAGTCTATTGAAGCATTGTGAAAAAAAAAATAATAATAAATCCCTGTTGGCTGGGCCTATAGGCGGAGGTAGATTTCGAAGAATGCTCATTTCAACAACTAAAAATAAAATATTATTAGAGATAAACTCAGTTTAACAACTTTATTTAGTCGCTTTTGATTTTTTTTTTTATTTCCTTCTTCTGTAAGTACTGATTTTACCAGAAGTATCTTAAGCAAAATTCGGCTCAAATGCCCATTTGGACAGCATATTTTGAAATAAACTCTGACTTTATTTTAAAAATCGACCAATATGGCACACTATATAGTTCTATTTTCGCCTTTAAATTAGATAAATGACTTTTTATGTAGAATTATCCGATTTGTTTTAAATTTTGTATATAGTTTCCTTCTAATAAGAGGAATCTCTGAATATTTTTAAAGGTTTAATTAGTACGAATAACCTGTGAGCTCAGTGCAATCAGTTTAACTGGGCCGTATTCTTTTTATTTCTTAATTAATTGATTATCCTCATAATAAGTTAAATAAAAAATAATAATTTATGCTTCAAAATGTTTGGTATGTAACAGCGATGTTTAATTTATCAGACTAAAATCATGTATGTAAATGACTTATGATAGCCTCTTCATAGCAATTTGCTTTACTAATGACGCCCTCAATGTGTTACATTGAGGGAAATAAAATTCGCAGAATTTTCTTGATTAAAATAAAGTTTGGCTTTGAGAGTTCTTTTTATGTTCTTACAAAGATATTAAATTTTTAAATTACACTTTATAAGAAAAATAATCGTAAGTACTTTATTAGCCTTGTCTGATATAACATTTTTTTTTTCAATAATATTTCAAGCAAAAAAGTAATAACACTGAGGATTGTACTCTTTCAAACAAATAGATTATTTTCTTTTCAATATTACATTACTTTTTATCTCTCTAAACCGTTATTATAAAATGTTTTACAGCTAAGCGTAGTTTAAAATTAAATTATTTTGTGCAAAAAAGAAACAGTAACCGTAGAAATGGGAAATACGTTTTCGAATTTTTAGTATAAAAAAAAATAGAATCTAAAGATATCAATATTTATAGACGGAAAAAAACTTTTATTCTCAAATTGTTTTTCCAAATTAATAATACTCGATTTACTTAATCATTAGACATTTCCCATAAAATAAATTAAAGTTTATTAGTTTGAGTAACGCAGTAGTTATTTTCAATAAAATATTCCCACGATTCGGGAACAATTAAAGATTTAGTATACAAAAGTCTTTAAATGTAATTATTATATTTTGATAAATAATTGCATAATGTTGTGAAGTAAGCTGTGAAGTTCTGTAAATAAATTATTATTTTATTTTTTTAAGAGACTAAATTTTGAACTTGACAAACCATAAGATCAGAATAACCCTATATACGCTACAGTATTTTCAAATTATTAATCCTTCAAGGTGTTTCAACAATGCGTTCTACTCTCCTGAGAAGAGATAATTCTGAAATATCAAAGTAATTCTTAAACGTATTGTCTGTTCAATAAAGAAACAAGTTTCAATTCGTGATTGATATTAATCAAATGTTTCTCTGTGCTGTAATGCACATTTGAAAGAAACAAATTGATTAATAATATTTATCCTTTTGATTCATGAAAATTAAATTCTTTAGCCGATGTTTCTCGAAATATGCTTCATTTGAAGTATAGTTTTGTGGAATGTTTCTTTTCTTTTGAAATTTAATAAATATTTAAAATATTTGCATGAATATGTCAATTTATACTATATTGTACATATCTTAATTTTTGTTCGTAAAAATCATGATTAAACTAAAACTTTAAAACAATGATAAATTTCAAAATTTTGTCTTACTTTACTCTGATAAAAATAAATTTCAATTTTACATTTTGATCTTTTTTAATCTTAATGATAGAAGAGAATTGAAAATTAAATATCTATTTCCACTATTTTTAAACAAATAGAAAGTTAAGTTTTAAAAAGTAGCAGAATTGAAAAAAAAAAACATTTTGAATATATATGTATATGGGAAATTTGAAAAGTTATTTTATTGTACATTTCGTACATTCTATTTATAAACATTACTAGCTTACTTTTCCAGGATTGTCTGTAGATGACTGCGATAGTAACATTTTAAACACCTGAAGTTAATGCACTTTATACATGTTAATATATAAAATATGTTGTTTATATATGCTGTTTATATATGTTAATATATAAAATATGTTGTTTATATATGCTGTTTATATATGTTAATATATAAAAGCAAAAGAGTTTCCAAATGATCTAAATGTTGTGGGAGCCATTGCATTTGCAGAGTACACTCCCGAATTTATACGTTATCTTATTTTTAAATGAAAGTATATCTGAACGAGTCTTGTGCTCTGTGGCCCATCTACATTCGGCACGCACGGTACAAGCTACTCTCTGTTTTGATTTTTATTTATAACCGATAGACCAGCCTATCTCAGACCCTCAATAATAACATTAAATATTCCTAAAATCAGCGCACACGCTACATTTTATTTTGATGTTATATTAAAGAAGAAAAAACTGTAGCTCAAACCCATGTTAATATTACCTAAATACCTTCAGCAGACCACTGCCTGCTTAAACAAAGCGTCCTATAAGATGTTATTTCATGTTATAGGATGGGTTTAAAGCTTAGACAAAAATATCAGGAGATGTAACGTAAATAGCAAAGGAGGGCTAAAGGAGAAAAAAAAAGACCTTTTGATTTTATTATTTATTTTATTTATTTATTTATTTATTTATTTGTAGAAATTCTAATTTTTTTTTTTTTAATGAAGTCCGTCGTTAAAGAGTTTAATTTGCCTTTAAAGGTATGTTTGATTTTCTTTTACAATTTTTTAAATTATAAATCTGTTGCGCGCTGTGATATATGAGAAAAAATAGTCCTCACGGCAATGCCGGGAGGAAGAGGTAGCTTTCATATACTTATTTATTTATTTTATATTAAGTTATACAAATCAAATATACGAAGCTCAAAATAGTGGAACACGATTATGTAAGATTGAATACTAGTTTTTTTCAATAATGAATATTAATAGAAATTTTCAGAAATTAGTCATATTTTATTCAACCTGGTTTTATTTTACGTGATTTATAGGGTCGCTAAATTCCACGATATCCATTTTAAAGCAGAATGATGGATATATATATTAAAAAAAATGAGCTTGATCGAAATTTTAATTCATGTGAACATGCACACTCACATCGAAATCGATTTATATATACGAGTACTGTCGCGGGCAAATTGAGTAAAGTGCTATAACTCAATCATTTTTTTTTAAATATAGATAAAGTAAAAAGTGTTCTAGAATCGGTGTTTTAGGATCTAACACATAAAATAAAAATATTTTTCAACTTTTAAATTTTTCGCATTTATTTTTAAATTTTAATTTTTTTAAAATTCTTTAAATGTCCGCCATTGTGAAACAAGATGGTGGATGATGCTGGCCAACGAACTCGGACGAGATATTTGTATGTACTATGTACATACCAAGTTTCATTCAAATCGGTTCATAAATACGTTAGTTATAGCATAACAAAAATCAGATCGTTTCAAAATGTCAGCCATAAGAGAAATTCAAAGTACTATAACTCAATCATTTTTTAAGATATAGACAAAATAAAAAGTGTTCTGGAATTGGTGTTTTAAGATCTAACACATAAGATAAAAATATTTTTCAACTTTCAATTTTTTCGCATTAATTTTTAAATTTTAATTTTTTTTAAAAAATTTAAATGGCCGCCATTTTGAAACAAGATGGCGGATGATGCTGGCCAACGAACTCGGTCGAGATATTTGTATGTACAATGTACATACCAAGTTTCATTCAAATCGGTTCAAATATACGTTAGTTATCGCATGACAAAAATCATATATATATATATATATATATATATATATATATATATATATATATATATATATATGTCAACATTTGAACGGAGGGTGGTTTTGGGGTCTGGGGTCATGATCGGTGAAATATATACCAAAATTTTCTGGAAGTGCTTTCCTCTGGACGGCTGCAATAGGTAGCTTTTTACTTTTTGTAATGAAAGCTACCTAAAATAAAAAAGTCCTTCCGGCAGTGCCGGGAAGAAGAGGTAGCTTTCATATACTTATTTATTTATTTTAAATTAAGTTATATAAATCAAATATACGAAGCTGAAAATAGTGCAACACGATTATATAAGATTGAGTATCAATTTTTGTCAATACGGAAAATTAATAGGAATTTTTAGAAATTAGACATCTTTTATTTAACATGGTTTTATTTTAAGCGATTTATTGGGTCGCCAAATTCCACGATATCCATTTTAAAGAAGCATGATGGATAAAAAACCCCAATGAGCTTGATCGAAATCTTAATTCATATGAACATGCACACTCACATCGAAATACGAAATCGATTAATATTATACGAGCGCTGCCGCGGGCAAATTGACTTAAAAAAAAAAAAATGTCACCCAAATTAGAAATTCAAACTGCTATATCCCACGCGTTTTACAAGATAAAGACAAAGCAAAAAATACTCCGGAATTAATTATTAAGATAAATAGTTTAGAAAGAACCTTTTTTCAATTTCTAATTTTTTGTTTATACATCATTATACATTTAAAAGATTTTTGACAAATTTAAATAGCCGCCATTTTGAAACAAGATAGCAGATAAAGTGAACGTAAACTCAGTCAAGACATTGATATGTACCATGAATACATGGAGTTATCAGTTTATAAATATGCGTATTAAAGCGTGACAAATTTCAGACCGTTTGAAAATGTCAATCACTCTGGAAATTGAAAGTGCTAAAATTCAGCCATTTTTCAAGATATAGATGAAACAAAAATGCTCTGGAATCTTTGTATCAAGGTCAAAACACAAAAGAAAAATCTTTTCAATTTCTTACTTTTTTGCACCTAATTTAAAAAAAAAAAATTACATTCCGCCATTTTGAAACAGGACGACGGTTGGAAGTGGCCAACGAACTCGGTCCAAGCATCGGTATGTCCTATCTACGCACCAAGTTCCATCCAAATCGGTGTATAAAAACGCGTGTTATAACGTGACGGAAATCAGATCATTTGAAAATGTGAGCAACGCTAGAAATTAAAAGTACTATAACTCAGATATTTTTTAAGATACAGACGAAACAAAAAATGCTCTGAAATCTTTGTATCAAGGTCAAATGCATAAAAGAAAAATCTTTTTCAATTTCTCACTTTTTTGTACCTAATTTCAAATTTTAAATTTTTATAAAAAAAAATTAAATGGCCGTTATTTTGAAACAAGATGTCGGATGGAACTGGTTAACGAACTCGTTCCAGCTTCAATATGTACTACGTACACACCAACTTATATCCAAATCGATTTATAAATACGAGTGTTATCACGTGACAAAAATCAGATCGTTTCAAAATGTCAGCCATAAGAAAAATTCAAAGTGCTATAACTCAATCATTTTTTAAGATATAGATAAAGTAAAAAGTGTTCTGGAATTGGTGTTTTAAGATTTAACACATAAAATAAAAATATTTTTCAGCTTTTAATTTTTTCGCATCTAATTTTAAATTAATTTTTTTTAATTTAAATGGCAGCCATTTTGAAACAAGATGGCGGCCAACGAACTCGATCGAGATATTTGTATGTATTATGTACTATTGTACATACCAAGTTTCATTCAAATCGGTTTAAAAATACGTTAGTTATCGCATGACAAAAATCATATATATATATGGTTATATATATATATGTCAACATTTGAATGGAGGGTGGTTTTTCGGTCTGAGGATCATGATCGGTGAAAATATACCAAAATTTTCGGGAAGTGCTTTCCTCCGGTCGGCTGCAATATGTAGCTTTTTACTTTTTGTAATGAAAGCTAACTAAAATTGCTATAACTCAGCCATTTTTAAGATACAAACGAAACAAAAAATGCTCTGGAATTTTTGTATCAAGGTCAAATGCATACTAAAAAAATATTTTTTAATTTCTCATTTTTTGTACATAATTTTAAATTTAAAATTAAAAAAAAAATTAAATGGTTGCCATTTTGAAACAAGATGGCGGATGGAACTGGCTGACAAACTCGATCCAGGCCACATTATTTTCTATGTACACACGAGGTTACATACAAATCGATTCATAAATACGCGTGTTATCACGTGACAAAAATCAGATCGTTTGAAAATATCAGCCATAAGAAAAATTCCAAGTGCTATAACTCAATTATTTTTTAAGATAAGGACAAAGTAAAAAGTGTTCTGGAATTGGTGTTTTAAGATTTAACACATAAAATAAAAATATTTTTCAACTTTTAATTTTTTCGCATTTAATTTTAAATTTTAAATTTTTAAAAAATATTTAAATGGCCGCCATTTTGAAACAAGATGGCGGATCATTCTGGCCAACGAACTCGGTCGAGATATTTGTATCTACTATGTACATACCAAGCTTCATTCAAATCGGTTCATAAATACGTAGTTATCGATTGACAAAAATCATATATATATATGTGGTTATATATATATATATGTATAATTCAGCATTTGAACGGAGGGTGGTTTTGGGGTCTAGGGATCATGATCGGTGAAAATATACCAAAATTTTCTGGAATTGCTTTCCTCCGGACGGCTGCAATAGGTAGCTTTTTACTTTTTGTAATGAAAGCTACCTAAAATTGCTATAACTCAGCCATTTTTTAAGATACAGACGAAACAAAAAATGCTCTGAAATCTTTGTATCAAGTTCAAATGCATAATAAAAAAATCTTTTTAAATTTCTCACTTTTTTGTACATAATTCTAAATTTTAAATAAAAAAAATAATTAAATAGCCGCCATTTTGAAACAAGATGGCGGATGGAACTGGCTAACGAACTCGTTCTAGGCCTCATTATTTACTATGTACACACCAAGTTACATACAAATCGATTCATAAATACGCGTGTTATCATGTGACAAAAATCAGATCATTTGAAAATGTCAGCCATAAGAAAAATTCAAAGTGCTATAACTCAATCACTTTTTAAGATACAGACAAAATAAAAAGTGTTTTGGAATCGCTGTTTTAAGTTCTAAAACATAAAAGAAAAATATTTTTCAATTATTTATTTTTTAGCATTTAATTTCATATTTTAAATTTAAAAAAAAATTGGCCGCCATTTTGAAACAAGATGGCGGTTGATGCTGGCCAACGAACTCGTTCGAGATATTTGTATGTACTATGTACATACCAAGTTTCATTCAAATCGGTTCATAAATACTTTAGTTATCGCATGACAAAAATCAGATATATGTATGTATATACAGGGGTTGGACAAAAATATGGAAACACCTTAAAAAAACACGTTTCCTTGCCTAGTAATGTGTACGGTACCCGTTATTATTCAAAATAGCTTGCAGTCTTCTCGGAATGGATAAATACAGCTTTTGTATGTTTGCCAAGGGAATATTGTACCATTATTCCTGCAAAACGGTGGCAAGTTTAGATAATGATGTTGGCTGTGGATAGCGAGAACGCACTTTCCGCTTCAATGTAGACAACAAAGATTCGATAATATTCAAGTCTGATGACTTTGGTGGCTTGGGGAGATGCGAAAATTCATCCTTGTGCTCAGAAAACCAGTCCTGGACAATATGAGCTATGTGAACGGGGACGTTGTCGTCTTGGAAGATACCATCATCATTGGGGAACAAAGCTTGTACCACTGGATGGACTTGATCAGCCAAAATGTTCACATAAGTCTGAGCAGTAATACGCCCTTACAGAGTTATCATGGGGCCAGAAAAGAACCACGATATGGCTGCCCAAACCATCACCGAACCCCCGCCATGTTTCACTCTTGGCAAAAAGCAGTCTGTATTATAGGCTTGAGATGGCGTTCTCCAGACGTAAACTCGGCCAGAAGTGGGGAACAATGTGAAAGAAGACTCATCAGACCATATTACGCTCTTCCACTGCTCTATAGTCAAGGCTTTATGATTTAAACACCACTTTTTCCTGTTACAGGTATTAGCATTACTGATGGATGGCTTTTCAATTGCAACACGGCCAGAAATTCCCTATTTATGAAGCTCCCTTCTAATTGTTTTGGTACTCACAGGATTTGGTAACACGGCATTCATTTCAGCAGTAACTTTTGCAGCTGTGGATTGCTTATTTTTCGCGATAATCCTCCTTAATGATCGTCTGTCACGATCACTCAGCACACACTTTCGTCCGTGCTGTGATTTAGCGGATGATGTTTTTTCCGCATTTCAAATATGCGGAATAAATCTTCGACACAGTACCTCTTGAAACACTAAAAACCTCGGCTACCTTGCTTACGGAAGCACCCACCATACGCGCGCCAACAATTTGTCCACGTTCGAAGTCTGTTAACTCTGACATAATGCAATGATAATCTCACATAACAGTGCTCCAACAACGACTGAACGGTGCAGCGATTTTACGAAGTTGTATAGGTGACGTCAGTAGGCGAAAACTCCAGTGCCATCAACATAGTTCATTATAATCTATCTTTCTTTTCAAACATGCATTTCAAAAGGTGTTTCCATATTTTTGTCCAACCCCTGTATATATATGGTTATATATATATATATATATATATATATGGTTATATATATATATATATATATATATATATATATATATATATATATATATATATATATATATATATATATATATATATATACAGGGTGTATCTAAACTACTGGGCAAGACTTTAAGGGGTGATAGTACACATCAAGAAAAATAATATTAAATGGGAAACTAAGGGTCCCAAACGTCTTTCGAAGGAGATAGGCACCATCAAAGTTTAGGCTCCAAAATTTGAAATCATTATAAAAAACGGAAAAATTGGTCGATTCGTTTGCGGTTTTCACGAAAACTATTCTTTATGTCAGTATTGTCTTGAAAATAAATTATAAAGATAAATTTCAAAAAATGCCGATAGAGGGCGCTTCAGACTTTGGAGTAACGAACAACTATTTTTTACCGTTATTTTCTGCATCTCATTGATTTTTTTAGAAGGTTAGACATAATCTTAAATTTGGAGCTCAAAATCTGTGGTTAAGTAGCGCAAACAGAACTGTGTTCAATGGGAGTGGGTAGGTTCAAATTTCAAATGATTATAAAAAACAGAAAAATTGGTCAATTTGGTCAATTGGTCAACAAATTTACGAGAAATATAAATAATCGTTAGTCATAAAAAAATAGTAATAACAATTGAAAGTAACATTACAATATAAATTTGAAATCTAATCCGAATGAATTCAGACATAATTAAAGAAATATATAAGGTTAGCTGGGGCAACTGGATCCATGAGGTAACTGGACCATAGGCTGTGATTTATTTAATATATTTAAAAGTACGTTTAAAAAAAAAAAAAAAAAAAAAAAAAAAAACAGATCAACTTGTAATAAATACGTAATCTAATAATAATAATAATAAAAACTGTGCATTTTTCAGTTCTTTTTTGTTTATCCTTTCTAGGTTTCGAAGTAAACAAGATATTTATAAACCTTTGAAGTTTGTAAAATGACAGTTTTCGACACTCTCTAATTAAACAGTTTTTAAGATAGTATTTTTTTAGAATTGAATTTTAACCTTTTTTTGTGGGGGGGGGGGGGGATTCGTTCATCTGACGAAACCCTATTCGTCCCAGACCTTTGTCTATCTGTCCGTCACATAGTCCATACATAAAAACTACGTAAGTCAGAGACTTCAGATTTTATATACTTACAGCTGAATACTTCGCGTCACTCGACAAATCATAAAATTTTGGAAAAGTTTATTATTTTAATTAAATCAATTTTATCAGTATCATCCGGTCATTTTTGCGATTTAAATTTCAAAAGACAACCTTATTTTTAACGCTTTTCGTGTAGACGATATAGTTTGGAGGTAAAGCTACAAGCTAGTAAACAGTAGGTTCTGAGTTATGGTCCCGGTGCTAAAACTTAAAATTTTCATGCTAAGAAGGATTTACTTAAAAGAAATTTCGCATTTTTTTGCCAATTTAAGGATTTTTTTCAGTGACATTCATAAAACTTTTTGGAATTAAATTTTCTTTCTTTTTAAAAACTTTTGAGATTCATTAACCCTCTGACAGTCTTGCAAAAGGGTAAAATTGTAATGTTGTTTTCTCAGCATTTTGTTTTAATTGCTAAAAAAATATGTTTCTTTCAAAATTATAGAAAAATCTTATTTACGAATATGAATGTTATCCGTGAGTGTGTTAATCATTGCATAATGTATTAAAAATCCATTAAATCAACTGAGTTATATCATTTTAATTATTGCTTGCATTGCAGTGAAACCTGGAGCTTAGGAAACGTCTATAGACGGGCTTGTCAGTGAGAGGGTTAATGATTCAGCATTTTAAATTTCGTTTAAACACTTTTTTTTGTTTTTAAAAATTTTAATTTCTTTTTTTACATATATTTGCAGATTTTTTACTGCCTTCTATGTTTACAAGAAGAAAGTATCGGAATCGTGAAAGTACTCAATCATTTTTTAAGATATAGACAAAGTAAAAAGTGTTCTGGAATTGGTGATTTAAGATTTAACACATAAAATAAAAATATTTTTCAACTTTTAATTTTTTCGCATTTAATTTTAAATTTAAATTTTATAATTTAAAATTTAAATTATTTTTTAAATATTTAAATGGCAGCCATTTTGAAACAAGATGGCGGATGATGCTGGCCAACGAATTCGGTCGAGATATTTGTATCTACTACAGCTCATATTCAAAATATTAGAATAATTACCTTTTTTTAGAAATTGAAAATATCGTTTGGTAATTTAATGTCTTTTAATGAAAATATGCAAACGATATTTTTATTGAGAACTTATTGTTGATTAAACTTACTTGTTATCTTAAATTTAATATCATTTTTGAAAAGATTAATTGCAAAAAAAATTATTTTGAAAAATCAAAATATTAGAATATTTATTCAAGTGGTTCAAAATATTAGAATATTTCACATTAATTCTCCTTTAATTATTACCAATTCTTAACTGGTGGCATCATTGATTAAATTCAGACTATTTTATTTAAAATCAGTATTTTTTTTTTTGCAGTTTGTTTCTTTTTCGTCTTAAAATGGGCCGTGTGAGTGATATTCCTGAATCTATTAAACTTCGTATGGTTGATTTGTATCGGCACGGTAAAAATCAATGTTTTATAGCGAATTATTTACATTGTTCGCAATCGAGCGTTAGTAAAATACTAACACAATATTCAAAAATTGGAAAATTTCAAAATAATCGCCGAAATGGTGGCCGAAAACCGAAAACATCTGCTAGAGATGACAGGAAACTGAAGCGTATAGTTAAGAAAATCCGTTTTAAAAGTGTGCGATTCTTGCACCGAAAATGGAAAGAAGAAGGAGTTGAAGTTTGTACATCGACAACATTAAGACGTCTCCATAAATTTCAATTTGAATCTCGTGTACCGAAAACAAAACCTCTCATGACTGCAAGACAAAAGCGTATAAGATTGAATTGGTGTAAATCAAGACGTTTATGGAGCAATGAAGATTGGAAAAATATATTATTAGTGATGAAAGTATGTTTTGTGTTTCATATGGTAATCAAGGTATTCGAGTTTGGAGATTGAAGCAAGAAGCATTTGATAAAGAATGCCTTAAACGTTCCGTAAAATTTGCTGCTAGTGTCATGGTTTGGGGTTGTATGAGTGCAGAAGGACCTGGAGAGTTATGCATCGTCTACGAAAAGGTTAACTCTCTGATATGTCAAAAAATTTTAGAATATTACATGATTCCATCATCAGAAGATTTATTTGAAGATGATTTCATCTTTCAACAAGATTTAGCGTCCCCGCATACCTCGGTGTCAACTAAGAATTGGTTCCGCCAACGCAACATTAAGGTACTTCCTTGGCCACCAAATTCACCAGATCTTAATCCCATCGAAAACTTATGGTGTATAATGAAGAAAAAACTTCAAGAAAATCCTCCTTCAAGTAAAACTGAGTTAGTGGCACGTATAAAGTCTATTTGGGCTAATATTGATAGAAATGTTTGTAAACACCTTGTATATAGTATGCAAGATCGATTGTACGCTGTTATGGAAGCTAAAGGGGATGCTACAAAATATTAACTACCATTTACTTCATATTCATAAGGTAATATTGTTGCGTAAAATAAAATATTCTAATATTTTGAACCAATCTAAATTTTATTCTAATATTCTGGTGTGTTTAAGGAAGCTGTATACCTAATTTATTGTGCTGTATTTTATATTTTATAAATGTTAAAATCTTATCTAAACATTCCAGATTTAATCTATAAGAAATTTATTTGCATTTACTTAGTATAAAAAATAAATAAATGACAAATAATTTTTTCTTATTACTTTTTCTCAATTATTCTAATATTTTGAATATGAGCTGTATGTACATACCTAGTTTCATTCAAATCGGTTCATAAATACGTTAGTGATAGCAAGACATATATCAGATCGTTTCAAAATGTCAGCCATAAAAAAAAAATTCAAAGTGCTATAACTCAATCATTTTTTAAGATGTAGACAAAGTAAAAAGTGTTCTGGAATTGGTGTTTTAAGATCTAACACATAAAATAAAAATATTTTTCAACTTTCAATTTTTCGCATTTAATTTTAAATTAAAAATTTTTTTTAAAGTTTAAATGGCCGCCATTTTGAAACAAGATTGCTGATCATGCTGGCTAACGACTTCGGTCGAGATATTTGCATCTACTATGCACATACCAAGTTTCATTCAAATCGGTTCATAAATACGTTAGTTATCGCATGACAAAATCTGATATATATATATGTATATATATATATATATATATATAATACCATTAAAAGTAGACAAGATTCACCAATAGATTTTATCAATAAAACAATATATATATATATATATATATAGTTTTTACTTTTTGTAATGAAAGCTACCTAATAGCAGAGCAGTTTTAAAGGTACTCACTGCCTTTAAAACCATCTCTTAAATTTTGATTAATGCTGTAATAATGTGTCGTGTCACAATACTTAATATTAAATAAGATTTTTATAAATTTGTAAAATAGCCTATCCTTATAAAATTTACTTTTTTATTAACATTATTAAAATCCTTGCTTCTTTTTTTAAATTGAAAATTTTTTCCTGCATTTTTTTCTACATTCAATTAAAATAAACTATATAAAATTCTGCATGGATTTTTAGATGTTTGGGATTTTTCATTTAACTTTTTTACATTATTACTAGCAGGGGTGACCGAGCTCAGCTCGGTCAAAATTAACTTTGTATTCAACTCGATATAGTATTATTACTGTAAAACATGTTATTAATAATAGTATTATTTACAAAAACAACCAATAAGAAAACTATGTTTGTATGCACATGTTCATAAATTTTACTTTTTTTAAAAAATTTACAACGAAAGGACATCAATTCAAATCACTTTTTTAGCTCGACTCTGATTAGTTTAACTATGCATCTCGAAGACTATTAAGAATGTATAAGAATTTTCTTCACATTCTGAGAGACAATATTTTTTGCCAGATATAACCAAATTTGGACACATTCTTTCAATTGTCGCCAAATATGTGTTTTGGTTTCGTAACCTTAATAGTCGATTTTTCGGCCAAATTTCGCCAGTATTTTGTCAAATATCGCCAACTTATTGGCTTTTGCCATAGTCTTGTGACCCTGACCCTTATTACCCAAATGATCCACTAATCGCATTTGATCAAACATGTGACTTAGCTCAATGTGTAACGTTACACGCATGCTGATTGTCATTTGTAACGTTTGGTTGGTCGTGGTGGGAGTTAAATGCAGACATACTCAGTACTTAAGATAAAACAACAAAGTTTATTAAAATGATGAGGGCTGAAGGGAAGTGGAGCAAGTCTTAATTTTACACAACTGAGAATATTATGAAAAGGCTAAACACATACTCACAAGCTTCGGCCTAGCTCAATCGTGGCACCTTCCAATACTTCTCGCTATCTCTTGGCTGAGCTACTAGATAAAGCTTAATTAGACAGCCCGTGGCTGTATGTATTTCTTTATTCACAAATAATCAAAATGAAACTACTATAAAGTTTCTTACCCCGGCCAACTCTCAAGTCAACTATCAAAACTCCTTTACACTTCACTGGAGGCTCGCTGCTACTTTTCGATTTGCTAGCACTTCGCTGAACAATAATTCACTTCGATATCTATTGCCAGAGATCCTCGCTCGCTGGCTACCGCCACAGATGCTCTCTCGCTGGCTAATGCCAGAGACACCCCATTCACTCAAACCCAAGCTTTTATATGCTGCAAACTGAGATACTTCACATTAACATATTACTAATAACCGCGAGCTAACTGCAGAACCCGAAAGAGCACACACACTCTAGAAAGTTAAAGTAAAAGAGAGGATAGATGTCGCTTTTACGCTTACACTTGTTAAATTATTGACGTCACGATCTCAGAAATACTAGAGTGCCTTTATGCAAAGGTCACTCCCTCACAACCCCCCCTCGGATTCCGCAGAGAAAAAGGACTGGGCCAAATGCATGCCCAGGACTTTTTCTTGTTATAAATTTCGAACCGTAAAAAAAAACACAGTGATGGGTGAAATTTAGAACCAAACATAACTTTCAAAATATTAACTTTAACCCATCACAACCAAAAAACCTCAGTTTGCCTCAAAAATTCACATATTCAATCCACTCATTCTTCTATCTTACAAATAGCCTCCGTAAAACTTCCAAAAACTCGTAAAACTTTCACAACTAATTACTTCTTCTTTCAAAACAGCCCACTCCACTGGGAGTGCTAAAATTTCTCAAAACACTAAACTTCCGAAATTTTCCTCAATATTGCAATACAACTATAATTTTACCAAAAGTTTCTCCATAACTTTCCTAATACTAGAATTCGCACCAAGTCCAAAAAACCCAATGCGCAAAAATTTTCCTCATCCAAATTCCGAACTCTTCTAAAATTAAATTTACTTCATACTAAAATAACCCTGCTACTACGTAATACCTACATACCCATTAGCCAATGAACTAACTCCCAAAATTCTTCAGAACTTAACTCCACTTTAACAATAATTGGGGCACATACGTACAGCGTCATATCGCTGTGCTTATGCAACAATCAAATATCAAAAATTTACAAAATGACGTCATGATGCTCTTCATCTGTATTAACTAAAAGAAAAATAGCAGAATCAATACATAACACAGGTATACTTCCCTGCAAGAAAATCACATTAACATTCAATTTTAATACAATACAATTTCAAATTCAAACGCAGCTTAAAAATTCGCAACTTGCGGAAACCATTCCCAACTAAAGTACAAACGCACGAACGATAAGGAGAAAGTTAATTCATTAAATGTTAGTATAAGAGATAGAAACGCGTGTCAAGGACTTCTTGACCGCAAAACACGTGCGCGCCTGAACCGCGGCGCGTGTACAAAATAACCCAAATTACTATCTGTACTTTCTGAAAATTTAAACATACATTAACATACATTTTATAACAAATGAACAATGTAACAATATAGTAACGTTTTTAACAAATAACGCAACAATTTAACAATAGATCCAGAATTTTTAAAAGCAGTTAAGACCATAATCTCAAACATACATAAAACTAACAATTTTGCAAACAAATTTTGAACACAATTAAGCACTAATCGTGAGTCCGTCAAAAAATTCCAAAAATTGGCCAAAAATACAAAACAGTCTCTCTGCTTTCCATTCCTTCACATTGCTACCACATATATGCACTCTAATAGAAATTTAATAAAGAACATTATCACCCAATCATAGAGATGAATCGCTGCTGGCCGGCTTCATACTACAGAATGGCTTTCTCCTCTTGTCCCAGAAACCTTGTACGAAGGATCTTTCGTCATTGGAACTGTACGGTGACGCCACAGTTGACTGTCGTGCCTGCAGCCTGGTTCTGAATGGATGCCGTGGGATACTTGTAGGTTCCGCTCGACGACTCTGCTCTGGCCGGTTCGCTGGGGTCACTCCATGGCGAGATTCACACTGTTGATGCCGGTAATCTGAGCGTTGTCTCCTCTTTCTAGATGCACCCGAAGTTACTGAAGATCCTAGACCACGTTTCTTTCCGGACCTATGCTGTTTCTTATTGGGCAAAAATTCCGACTTTAAAGTCCTTTTAACAGTTTGGTGAGTGTCCATCTGAAATCTTTTCCGGGGATTAAGTACCGAAGATTAAGTACCGAAGATAGAAGTGAACTATTAGATAATTTGTGTTTCTGAGGTTGCTGTCTAATAAGTGGAGGAACGGGACAGTTTATAATCTTTTTCCTTTTATGGCACACAGAATCTGATGTATTTGACACAGCTCTCTTATTTTTATTATCATACTGTGCTCTCGGATTGATAGGCTTCCTACTTTCAACAACAGTTTTTGGAGCTGTTTGACCAAATTTTCTTCTTGAATATTGATGAAAAGAATTAGATGAAGAAGTGCTGGACTCGGGACACTCATTGGATCGGGAATTTCGCGAAACACCACTCGACACATGAGAACCTTCACTACCATTTTCTCTAAACTTATAAACTCTAACCTGATCCAAATTAACCGTCATTCTTTCACCATTGACATCAACAACCAAATTATTATTTCGAACTTCTAAAACCTCGAACGGACCTACAAACTTCGGACCAAACTTAGCTACTCTCTTTTGACGACTTGAACTTAAACAATGTTTTTCTACTAACACAAAATCTCCAACTTTCACTTCTAACTCCCTCCTACGCATATTATAATACTGAGCCTGCTTTTCTTGCGCTTTTCCCATCTGAACTTGAGCTTCTTTAACCAACCTCTCAATATCCTGACACATGTACTGACTTTCCGCATCTGACACCATAACTAGCCTTTGGAATGGAGTAATGACTTTTCTACCCAAAAACAATTCAGCTGGCGTTTTCCCCGTCGACTCGTGAACTGCTGTACGAAGTGCATACGCAAAATGCTGAAGAAACTGGTCCCAATTTGCGTGATGAGAACCAACATACGAAGAAATCATTTAAATTAATGTACGATTTACACGTTCAGCCATATTAGACTGAGGACGATACGGAACAGTAAAAGAATGATCGATCTCCAACTTCTCACACAGGGCCTTAAATATATCAGAAATAATACAAGCGCCATGATCGCTCACTACCCTAATTGGTGCACCATATTTAGAAATATAATTATCGAAAAATGCATCGGCAACTGCAGGTGCAGAAGCCTTCCTGAGGGGGACTAACTCTACCCATTTACTAAAATAATCAACTATAACTAGTACAAATCTATATCTTTTAGGATTAGACAATGGATAAGGACCGATTAAATCTACACCTACACATTCATTAGGAAAATTTACTTTAATAGGAATTAATTTGCCAGCTGGACTTACATTTTTATAATTATAACGTTGGCATGTGCTACAGCTGGAGACATAAGCGCGCACTGCTTCCCGCATTTTAGGGAAGTAGCAGGATTCACCAATTCGAGCATACGTTTTCCTGATTCCTAAGTGACCTGCTAATGGATTATCATGAAAATCTTTCAAGATGGCCTTACGAAGACTAGCCGGAATAAAAACTCTTAATTCACCACGTGAATTTACAATTTTAGAATAAAAAAGAAGACCATCGATAAACTTAAAAGATTGGGACTATTTCTCAAACATAGGCACATCTGTGCTCGGGACATCATCAGGATTTTTCAAATAACGATACAAACTACCAAACTCCTCATCTTGTTTCTGTTCCCTTATTAACTGCTCTCGTGACCTTAACACCAACGATGACAATGCAGAACACTTAACTTCCTCCGTAACCTCTAAACCACCATGCGGGTTTCGTGACAAAGCGTCCGCTACCGCATTCTCCTTGCCAGTCCTATGTTCTATAACCACATTATACTCTGCTAACTTCAAACACCATCTGACCATACGAGACGACAAACCCTTTCCATTAGTTAACTTTGTCAAAGCTGAATGATCCGTAATGACTTTAACCGGTATATTAGTGAAAAAACAACGAAATTTATTCAAAGCCCAAATTACCGCAAGACACTCCCTTTCCGTAATCGAATAATTCCTTTCCGCTGCATTTAAAATTCTCGACGCAAAAGCTATAGGTCGACCTTTCTGTGCTAACATTGCTCCAACCCCCACTGCACTCGCATCGCAATACACTTCAAACTGAGACGAATAATCGGGGTGAGCCAAAACAGGAGGGGAAACTACTGCTTCTTTTAATAACTCGAACGACCTCTGAGCCGCTGATGACCATACAAACTTCACCCTCTTCCTTTTTAAATTATACAACGGCTCACATAACTCCGAAAAACGTGGAATGAACTTGGCAAACCAAGCCACCATCCCTAAAAATGTCGCCACTTCCTTACTATTTTTGGGGGGACTCATTGACGTAATTGCCTCAATTTTCTCATTATCTATATTAATACCATCACGCGTAATTTTAATTCCTAAATACTTTATCTCTTTTCTCAAAAATTTACATTTTTCTAACTTAACTGTTAACCCAGCATCTCTTAACAACGTAAATACTTCCCTCAATAATCTTAAATGCTCTTCAAAAGTAGCTGCCATTATAATTATGTCGTCCAGGTAGACCAAGACACCCTTACAAAGCAAAGGTTTAAGGATATTATTCATGGCCTTCTGGAACGTTGCTGGCGCTCCCGATAAACCAAAACTCATTCTCTTAAAAGCAAAACACCCGTCCCGAGTAATAAACGCAGTCTTAGGTATGTCCTCCGGCTTCATTGCAATCTGAAAATAACCTGACGTAAGATCTAACGTTGACATATAATTCGTACTCGTTATATTAGCCAAAATGTCATCAATAACTGGAATAGGATACTGAGGGTATTGCGTTATCGCATTTAACTTTCTATAATCTACTGCAAACCTATATGCCTCTGGATTATCTAAACTTTTCCCATTATTTTTACGACATAACACTACTGGCGATGCAAAAGGAGACTCAATCGGCATTATAATATCGTCCGCTAGTAATTTTTGAATATGATAATCAATTATACCTTGTTTAACTTTATCATAACGATATGGTTTACTAGCAACAGGTGCTTTTAAACCAGTATCAATCTCATGCCACGCAACATGTGTTAAACCCGGTTTATCAGAAAAAACCTCTCCAAATTCATTCAAAAACTTATTAAATTCCTCCTTCTCGATTTCACTTAACCCCGACTCCTCCAAATTAACTGACACTGAAACATGCTCTTTCTTACTCACATTCTCATCATTATTCACGATTAACGACTTTTTAAAGAAATCCAAACTAATTCCTCTATCCTTCATATAATCCACACCAACTATACAATGCACTGTTAATCCATCTAACACACAAAACTCCCAACATGTCTTAACCGAACGAATTTCAACTTCCAATTCTACTGAACCTTTATTATCGCAAGCTACTCCCTGTGCCGACTGAACCACCAGACTTAACCTCTTCAACTTCTTATACGAAAAATATTTCCGATAACAATCAAAAGAAATGAACGACTTATCTGCCCTTGTATCGAAGACACTTTTAACGACAATACCATCTAACGCAATTAACACTTCAGGTAACTCAACCGGATTAATAGTAATTTTATTCAAACTCACAGAAGGCTTTTCCGATTTAATCTGTGACTGCATACCTTCCGAAATACAGTCACCTACCAGTTTAACTGACCCGACCTCTGAACACATCTCTTTTGCATTGACCTATTTTCCAAATTCTCATCCGAAATTAATCTCCTTACTTGCGAAAATACATTCCTGTCCCGTACTCCCCCTCTCCGATCATAACCACTATTCTGTCTATTTCCATACATATTTCTCTCACCACTTCTAAAACTATTAGCACCACCACAATTCCTATTACCATTATTCGTATTCGACATATTACGACCAAATCCATCATTTCTATTACGCAAATTATTATTCGGAAATCGCTGTCCCCCTCTCACAAAATTACGTTCCCCCTCATTTCTCAAATTACTATCCGCGACAGGTCTCTGACGAGGGCTAAGCAAATCCCGTTGATCCGAGCTATGCCGAGTCTCATACTTCGATAATATCTGATGCATTTCTGCAAAATTCTTCGGTGCTCTAACTTCAATAAAGTCCTGTATATTTGGATTAAAAAGAGGAAAGACAATGTCCAACAATTCCTCAAATGTGATATCTAAATCTAATTTATTTTTTAGTTCAAGCTTACGAAGATAAAATTTTGATGCCGACTCATAAATATTCTGCTTATTACAATAGAACTCTTTTCTCAAAATACTTTTATCTTTAACGGGAGGAAATGCCTTCTTTAACTCGATCACAGTTTGTTCAAATCTTTTCGCTTCATCAGTAATCAAAAACTTTCCTATATTTTCCAACCACAAAAGTGCTTCGCCCTTCAATGAGCATTTAAGCACTACGTATCTACTTTTCTCAGGTATATTATTGAACAAAATATAATCATCTAATTTAACTAAAATTCACTAATATCACCCTCACCGGTGAAATACACACGTGGCACAATCTCACAATGTCCGATGTTTCGTTGGGCGCCATTTGTAACGTTACATGCATGCTGAGTGTCATTTGTAACGTTTGGTTGGTCGTGGTGGGAGTTAAATGCAGACATACTCAGTACTTAAGATAAAACAACAAAGTTTATTAAAATGATGAGGGCTGAAGGGAAGTGGAGCAAGTCTTAATTTTACACAACTGAGAATACTATGAAAAGGCTAAACACATACTCACAAGCTTCGGCCTAGCTCAATCGTGGCACCTTCCAATACTTCTCGCTATCTCTTGGCTGAGCTACTAGATAAAGCTTAATTAGACAGCCCGTGGCTGTATGTATTTCTTTATTCACAAATAATCAAAATGAAACTACTATAAAGTTTCTTACCCCGGCCAACTCTCAAGTCAACTATCAAAACTCCTTTACACTTCACTGGAGGCTCGCTGCTACTTTTCGATTTGCTAGCACTTCGCTGAACAATAATTCACTTCGATATCTAATGCCAGAGATCCTCGCTCGCTGGCTACCGCCACAGATGCTCTCTCGCTGGCTAATGCCAGAGACACCCCCATTCACTCAAACCCAAGCTTTTATATGCTGCAAACTGAGATACTTCACATTAACATATTACTAATAACCGCGAGCTAACTGCAGAACCCGAAAGAACACACACACTCTAGAAAGTTAAAGTAAAAGAGAGGATAGATGTCGCTTTTACGCTTACACTTGTTAAATTATTGACGTCACGATCTCAGAAATACTAGAGTGCCTTTATGCAAAGGTCACTCCCTCACAAATGGTCTTCAGGTAATCAAAAACAGTAGAGTATAAAATGAATCAAAATCGTTTAAGCCATTTCTTAAGTAAAATTAGCTTGACAGCATTCAGCAATGAAGCGACATGACCCACTAATATAATTTTGTTTAATATGCAACTCAGCTCAATAATCTTCTCGTGACAAAGACGTTCCGTTGCTAAATTTAGGAAAAATTGACTGAGTCGTTGTTATATATAATTAGAATGACCCGAACCCATTAAGACCTAAAACGACCCACTAATTGAATTGTTACATGCATGTGTCCTATCTCAATGGTTTTCTTTCGCCCGAAAACGATATAATAGAAAATATACTCAAAATGGTGAGAACAATTTTCTAGATAAAATTAGCATGACCCTCTCTCAAAAATGTGACTTAGTTCATTAATTTTTGCGTGCCGAAAAACGTTAAATACAAAATTTAGATAAAATCGATTGAGCCAATTTTTAGGTATAAATAGTTTGACCTTGACCCATTATGACCCAAAATGACTCATTAATCGAGTTTTCTCAAACATCAGACCTAACCCAATGATTTTCTTGTGTCCGAAAACGATAGAATATAAAATTTAGTCAAGTTTGCGCGAGACAGTGTCTAGATAAAATTAGAATAACCCAAAAGTGACACACTGATCGAAATTTCTCGAACATGTGACATAGCCCAGTGATTTTCTCGTGCCAAAAATATGCTGTATACAAAATTTCGTTAAAATCGATCCACACCCGTTCTTTAGATATAGCTTGACCATGACCCATCATGACCCACAAATGACCTTTATAATCGAAATCTCTCGAACATGTGACTTAGCCCATTAGTTTTCTCGTGTATAAATATTGTTACACTCAAAATTTCGTTAAACTCGATCCTGCCGCACTTTAAATATAAATAACTTGTCCCAGACACTTTATGACCCTTTATGACCCCTTAATCGAAATTTCTCGATCATATGACCTAGCCCAATGATTTTCTCGTGCAAAAAAATGTTGTATACAAAATTTCGTTAAAACTGATCCACATGTTCTTTAGATATAGCTTGACATGACCCGTTATGACCCATCATGGCCCATAAATGACTCTTATAATCAAAATCTCTCAAACATGTGACATAGCCCATTAATTTTCTCGTGTCAAAAAACTTACATACAAAATTTCATTAAATTTGATACTGTCGTACTTTATATATAAATAGCTTGACCCAGACCTTTTATGACTTAAAATGGCCCAGTAATCGAAATTTCTCGAATTGAGACCTAGCCCAATAGTTTTCTCGTGCCAAAAAAATGTTGTATACAAAATTTCGTTAAAATCGATCCACCTGTTCTTTAGCTATAACTTGACCATGACCCATTATGACCCATCATGAACCATAAATGACTCTTATAATCGAAATCTCTCGATCGTGTGACTTAGGCCATTAGCTTTCTCGTGTCAAAATCTGTTACAGGCAAAATTTCGATGAAATTGATTCTGCGGTTTTTTAAATATTAATAGCTTGACCCAGATCCTTAATGACCCAATATGACCCATTAAAATTTTTTTTCGAACATGTAACCTAGCCCAATGTTTTTCTCGTGCCCGAAAACCATAGAATGCAATTTTTAGTGAAAATTGCGTGAGAAAATCTCTGGATAAAAATAGCATGACCCACAATGACCCCAAAAATGACCCACTAACCGAATTTTCTCGAACATGTTACCTAACCCAATGGTCTTCTTGTAATCCAAAACGATAAAATATAAAAGTGGGTCGAAATCGTTAGAGCCGTTTTTTAAATAAAAATGGCTTGACCCACAATGACCCAAAAATTACCCACTAATCAAAATTTTTCCAACATGTGACCCAGCTCAATTGTTTTCTCTTGCCAAAAAACGATTGGATACAAAATTTCCTTAAAATCGATCCAGCCATTCTCTATTTAAAAATAGCTTGATCCTGACCCATTATGACCCAAAATTACCCAATAACCGAATTTTCTCGAACATGTGACCTAGCCCAATGGTCTTCTCGTGCCCGAAAATGGTAAAATCCAAATTTTTGCGAAAATCGTTAGAACCGTTTTTGAGATAAAATTTACCCCCCCCCCCCCACACACACACACAATTTTTGCTCGCATTAAAGTATAAGATTTACATTCTTTTACATTTTAATTTTTTTACATTTTAATTTTTTTTACATGTACACTAAAAAATTAAATAAATTCAACAAACCTGTTTAAACAACACGTCCTATAGGTTGATATAGGACGTGTTGGTTTAAAGCTCAGACATAAATATCAGGAAGTGCAACGTGAATAGCAAAGGAGGGTAAAAGGGAAAAAAAAACGACTTTTTCATTTAATTATTTATTTTATTTTATTTTATTTTATTTTATTAATTATTTATTTTTGTAGAAATTATATTTTTTTATACGAAGACCGTCATTAAAGAGTTTAACTCTTTGAAAAAATGAACTCTTTAAAAAAATGAAAAAAAAAATAAATATGTTTTTTTAAATAACTATAAACTTGAATGTTAAATCCATGCTAAGAATGTTAAACACACCATGGGGAACAAGTAAAAAAAGATCAAACTTCTATCTAAATTAGGAAAAAACCGTGGAATTTATCAAGCATGCAAATTATAAAAATAGGAACCGCGAGAAAACTCAGTGTAAAGTTTTAATTTTTATGGCTAATTGCACTGGAGGTTGGATCTATTGACAAAATCTACAATATCTCGCGATATAATTGCAGTATAGTTAAAAACGATGTTTCAAAAGAAGCTTTCCGTTTATATATATATGTATAAATAAAATAGTTATTTTGACCAATTTCAATGTACTATGCCCCCTTAAATTCATATTCTTTAAGATTTTATTGCTGTTTTTAATTAATATCCCCATTAATCCTAAAAAATTAAAAATCTGAAATTTAAAAGCATTCAGAGCTGATATGGATTGCTCTATTTGGTAGATTTAAATTCTGATCATCAACAGACTAATACAGAGACAATTTCATTTTTTATTAGTAAGGGGAACTATTGATAATTTTTTTCTAAGATTTTTTTTTCCAGTCCAGAAAGTAGAAATTTCAAGTTATTTTTTCATATGGTGTCAGCAAAAGTTGTGTAGTGTGATATAAAAATGTGCAATCGTTGTTTAATTTAATATTTTTCATGTAATTAAAAAAAAAGACATTTGTATCAATGTGCCCCATTTCCGGGTAAGATTGATACACCTCATGGGACACTTTGATACGTTTGGGAAAAATGGAGACACAATAACACCAATGCATATTTTTCATAGAAAACTAGTTAGCAAACCATTCTATATTTATTTATGGAAATTCAAATCACCCTCATGTTTTTGTAAATAATTTTAAAGCAATCAAAATTAAATTAATAATGACTTGATATTCTGGCGGTTCCTTGTCTTATTGTTGGCTGTGGTAACTTTGTCATATCTGGTACTTCAACCACAGCATTATCTTCTTAGGAAAGATGAAAATATTACCATGTTGTCTGTTTATAAATCGTTTTATAAAGAGAAAATAAAGTATAATTATATCAAACATTCTGTTTATAATCTAATTTTCCTTTACTGTTCTACAGCTTGTTTCTTTTACTTAACATTTCTCATCTCACAAATACATTTTTCTCTGGAATATCGATATAAATTCGAGATTTGCCACGCTGCTGTCTTTTTCTTTTGTTAGTTCGTCTAGCACTAGATGTTGGATAAATTCGTATGCCTTCTGTTTTCAAAAATATTATAAGATATTCTAATATAAAAAAAAATAGAGCTATTTCACTTCCATAAAAACTAATATTAGAAATTTTTGGCAAAAAATGGTTGCAAAAAGGACTGTATGGTAAAAAAAATAATAATAATATAAGGTAATGAAAAATGAGCTAGAAAAGGATTTATGTTGTATCAGTGTGCCCCGACATACACTGTATCAATGTGCCCCATACAGCCATTTTGAATAAAATGAGTCTCAAATCGAACACTTCATAATTTACTGAACAATAAAGAATGAGGAACTTATAAAGGGTATCTTTACTTGCCAGGCAGAATATGCTTAAAAAAAAATGCTGAAACAGTTGTATAATGCAATTTCAATTGTACAACTTAAATTTACTTTTGACCTACAAAAACAATAAATCACCCGTCCCATTTCAACAAACTACTTAATCATGCGAAAAGTTCTGTATACAGTTGTGTGCACTAGCTTCACCGTTTGGAGATGTTGTAAAACTTCCTATAATGAACCTGTGAGCAGTAGAGGGGGTGTATCAATGTGCCCCATGTATCAATGTTCCCCAGTTCCCCCTATAGATTAATTTTAATATGTAAAACCCTTCCAATTTAATTTATCTTAATAAAAGTAAAGTTGTTTAGAGTCATTTCTTAAAATGCTGTTATAAACAAAAAAATTCACCTTTAGAAAGCGCAATCTTCTAATAATTCAATTTAAAAATAATGAAAATCAAAATCTGCTGAACTCGTAGTACCGCAGTTAATGAAATTATTTTTTGAGAAAAATTAATTATTTGATATATGAATAAGAGCGCAGGAGGTTGGGGGTTCGAATCCCACTGGCTCCCTTACATGTACTCTTTTTGTGGAGCTCCCGGTTGTATATCTCTTGTGTTGTAAAATTTCCTTGTGCTATCTCGTCCCTATAATATTGAGGATGATTTATAAGCAGGCTTCATGCCGATCACACAAATCGGATGTATGTTGTTCAATAAACAAAGAAACAAACAAATATATGAATAACTTTTAATAAATATATAACTGCCTTTGCAAAAGAAAAAAAATACGCTTATATTTCATTCCGTATATTTATAGTTATTAAATATTAATATTTATATAATTATTAATTATTTTTTGCATTAGGAAGTTTAGTATGACTTCATATTTTTTTTCAATTTTCATTGATGATTAACCTTTTCTTTGTTACTTTAAACTTAAATTATCTTTTGAGAAAATTTTCTTTTCTTTTAGAAATAGAATAATTCTCAAATCGTTTTAATAAAGATTTTCATAGGAAGAAACGTTCTCACCTAATAAAGATTAAACAAAAATTTGAAGTTTATTTCTCTATTGTTGTAGATCATATTTTTTTTCTTTTACATTGTTTTTTTATTTTTTACCTCTAAACACTAACAAATAATATTATAATGTAATTTAAAAATGTATCTACAGAAATAATAAATTAATTATTATACATATGTATTTAAAATGCATAAATAATGTAGAATTGTATGCATACAAAAGGGATTGTTTAAAAAGTATGATTATTTAGAAATTATTATAATGTTGCTATAAAAATATATATTAAAAATATTTATTATTGTATGATTGTATATATTTATTATTTTATGATTGTATATTGTATATCGAAAATATTTATTATTGTATGATAAACTCTTGAATGTTATATCACTAAATATTTTAGAATAATTTTTATATTTAATAAATACTAAGAATACGGAATAAAAACGAAACTTCATCATTTGTTTTCGAATTGCAACTGCCTTATCCCTTTTACTTTTAAATGTTTAAATAAAATTGATAGTAAAACAGATAATACCATTTTTAAGCATGTACTTAAAATGCTACTTAAAACAATTAAATGCTATTTAAAAAATATTCAGTCCTTTAATTTTTCAATTTAAGAAAAGAAGAAATGTAACGTATTGAAGAGATTATCCAACCATTAAGGAATTTTAACTTTTGAGAGCAGTTAATAATGAGATTAATCAGTTTACTTTTTAAAAAATTACTTGTCTTGAAGAATAAAAATGCTTTCACTTTATTATGTATCATTGACTCATTTATGATATAACGTGAAATTTGCACTTGAAATATTGAAAATCAATGTATTTTTATATACACATTTAATTGATTTAATGCCTTAGAGGAATATGAATTGTTCTAACTTCTTTAGTACAATATTATATGCGCTGCCAAGTATAGGGAAGAATTTTTATCAGTGGAGGAGGAACTACCTTAACTGGTGTTTCCAGGTTGCTGATATTTTCAGTAGAGCTAACATTTAAATTTTTAGAAGCTTCATTTTGTTTTTAAGTTTTTCACATAGTTAAATTCATTGAATATTTCAACTAAGTCTTGGGCGTTTTTAGAATTGAAGTTTTTCGGTTGAGTAGTTCTAGTGTCGGTTTAAATATAATTTCATAATTCAAGACAATATTATATCAAATATATATCTATTTAATATTAATTCGAAATATCTCCTACATGCTAAAATTCCCTTCTACGTTCGTTTGTACATGTTTCGAAAACAGCTTTTAAAGCCTTTTTATGGAATTATTTTTAACCCCTTCACAATGGGGGCTTTTTACGAAATGTTTAATGTTTTGTCAGCGAAAAAAAAAAGAAAAAAAAAATGTGCCTTTTTAAATGGAAAAAATGCTCGGATTAAATAAGGCAAAATTTACAGTAAAATTTTACTGGTGGGAGAAACTGGACTTCTTAAGCCTTTTTGGTGCATGTATACGTGTCGCTCATCCCCAAGGGACTAATGGGGACGTCACCATTTTCTTGATGGTTTCAGTACTCTCTCATTTTGTTCAAATTTGTCTTATACCAAAGTTTTGACCATCAACTCTTTGGAAATGTTCAGTTCATTGGCAAATACTCGAATAGACAATCGGCGATCCGAAGTAACATGCTCAAAATCTTTCACAATAGTTTCTGGCGCGTACAAGGATTCCAGCATTCGCTGCATTTCCCACACATTCGTAAACGTCCCGAAAACTATATATCATTTAAAGTACGCAAACGGCATAATACTTCCTCTCTGTACGTTCTACTTTTTTGAACATTTCATGGGGGTTTTATAGCAATTTTGCACAATCAGAAACAGATTTTAATGCTTATTCTCTGTTCCATATCGATTTCGACAAAAAATTATAAAAATAAATAAAAAAATAAATAAAAATAAATAAATAACAGCTACTGTGTGTTTCATGGTTAAACACTTGCATCTTTTGTTTAAAAAAGAATTAATGCTTTAAATTGTTCATAAAATACTCCTTATAGCCGGACAAAGAAAACAAAATTTTGCTTATCCTTTGAACAAAAGATAAATTTCATTGACATAAATATAAGATTAACTTAATAAAACTTTTCCTAAGTAAAATAGTAAATTAAATATATTTTTGCACCCACATACATACACAAAAAAAAGAAGGAAAGAAAAGAAAAGATAAATGAGTATTAACAAAGGAGCAATAGCGTTGTTAAGATCTATTTTAAAAGCGACAGGTGTATGATCAGAACTAAATGCATTATTAATAGATGTAGTAATAATAATGGTAATTGTTTTAGAAATAGCGAAGTCAATGATATGATGGGCCTCTTATTATGAGTTCTCTGAATATGTTTAGGTGTTGTAGGGGCATGAAGACTAAGATGGTGATGTGAAATTAAATTAATGAGTATTTTACTTCTCCCTGAATTTAAAAGTAATTCCCGTGTAGATTAAAATAATCAACTATGAAAGAAATCGGTGATGCGTGATTTAGTTTATGATGTCATTCATAGGATAATGTCGACTGCTTTTTACATATGGCGAAGTGATGTTTAATTTAAGATGTAAAGGGTCAACGTCATTGAGTAGTTTGTTTTGGACGGTATAATAAGAAATATGATTTTAAATATGTATCGCAGTGTCGCCGTATCGGGTACTGGCACGCAATGGGTGATAGAGTTTGTATTTGTCTTGCACGGTATTTGTCTTGTATTTGTATTTGTCTTGTATTAGTCTTTTAAATTAATAAAATATCAATTTGAAGATTTGTAGCATTGAAAGAGCAGAAATCGTTAATTTCAAGTCTGAGAGATACAGTTCCAAGAGAGGAAAAGAAGAAATGACTAAGAATTAAAACTATTTATGGTGTGTGAGACTGAGCTTTTTTGCAAAGTATTTCATTTATGATAATGATAATTTTTAAATAAGATTACTGAAAGAAATGAATTTATTGACTTTTTTTATACATTTCAAAAGATTGGTTACTTGTAAGACCTTTTTCATGTGTTTACTTAAAAATACTTTGAATAGAGGAAATATAATTTTCAGTAGAAGTAGTTTTTAGTTAGGGAAGAAATTTTATCAGTGGAGGGGGGTTACCACAACTGGGTTTTCCTAGTTGTTTTTACTTTCAGTAGAGATAACTTTAGATTTTTTCGATAGTTTTTTAACACTTTCCTTCTTACATTTCAGAAAAAGGTGACGTAAATTATTATACAGGTATTACTGGGTGAAAAGTTGGAATTAGAAAAGGAGAACATAAATCTGATATTAAATTTGGTCGTACTAATCTAATCTAATTTATATCTAAATTATATTTAGATGGGGATAAAAATTCGGTTTAACGAAATAAAATTATATTTCGTATCAAAATGTTGTCATAAGTCCATTGGTAGAGAGTCCATTGAAATTTATATCTTCAAAAGTTTTGTTTGCCATGATATTGTTTAGCGTTTTGTTTTTTTTAGCGTTTTGCCATGTTATGTTTAGCGTTTATGAATGAATTCCTCGTGAAAGCTTGAATGGGATGAACCATATTTGGAAAATAATTTTAGATCTTGGTATATTTTTATTTTTTTTCTTTTTTACAATAGAGCGTGAAGTTTTTGTTTACATCTGATTGTCACGTGTCATTTGTATTGACTGAGAAAAGATTTGAATTATTATTTTTTTCTATATGATTATGGTTCTTATAAGATTAGGACCGGAAAATGCCAGTATTATTAGTTTTTAATTTTTATAACACCTCTCTTAAGTAATATAAAATTGTTTATTCAAATGTTTCATTTTGTTTTTAATTTTTTTAATTAGTTAAATTCATTGAATGTTTCGACTAAATATTGGGTACTTTTAGAATTGAAAAATTTCGGTTTGGTAGTTGTAGAATTGGTTTAAATGGTTTAAATTTTATTGAGAGGGGAGATAGTTGTGATTTAGCAGATTTTCGGGAAAATCCTTTTATGAAAAAAGTTGCACAGACTGCAGCTAGAACATGTAGTATATTTGTTTAGCGAGATGTAAGGGCCCGCAAATTTAAAGCATATGGGATTAAAATTTGAAATTCACTGGTGTGTTCAAAACGTTATCAACGGTAACATTGTTTTCTATTATTTAAATTATGGAAATATTCAATTGATACACAGATGTAAATTTTCATGTATTTTATGTATTCTATCAAAATATTTGCAAGAAAGAACATTAACACATATATAATGACATTCCCTCTCTCTCTCCCTTTTTTTAACATGATTGTTCATGTGGCAGTGAAAACATGTAAAACTAAATCATTCACAGATATTCGAGGTTTAGTAACCATCAACAAAATTTATATTCAGCTATCTTGAGTTACCCAAGATTTCGGAAATACTTTTTCCTCTGCAGAAACATCAGTGACTAATACAGTTTTGCGATTTAAAGAAACAGTTGTTTCAAAAGAAAGAAAAGTTTTTTTTTACCCCCACTATTTTTTAGAAATTTTTGTGAGTAGCTTTTTATACACTGCAAAAATGGCAGATTTTTCTTAATCTACAAAGATGTACTATAGTCAAGAACGAAAATACGCAACAACTTATTTTAAGTCACCGATGATCCCGAAAAGCGTTCTTTTAGCTGTTAAATCATCAGTAAACTATTTATTATCAATATTTAAAGAAGAATTTATAAAAATATGTTTTTATTAACCGTCCGTCCTTTTCAATAACGTTTCTGAGTATCTTTTACTGTGGAATAATCAGTTTTCTGAAATCGGAATATCACGTTTTCGGATACTATCAATTCCTAAGAAAATATTTTAACATTAAACAAATATTTAACAGAAAAATATGTAATATTAAGAGCATTAACAATAAAATTAACATTATTTTGCTGCAATCGCATGCACAAATTCAGTTATGAATCTGAAAGAAATTACTTAATAATTCATATAGTTCAAAAGATCGATTTTCTAGCTACAAAGAACTGATTAATGCATGTTAAAAGCTACTAGGAAATGCTTCCGAAAATTTCGGGCAACTAATACTTATTAATTTTGGAAAAACGTTACTGTTCTCGGTAGAGAATTGGGAAATCTGAATCTTTTTATTGGTTGAATTCCGAAACTTATTTTTTATTCTATTCGTTTTCTGATTGGTACATGTTTAATGTCTAAAAATGGAATACTTCTCTTTTTTATGTTATTCGTTTTTTTTATTGGTTCATGTTTGATGTTTCAGAAAAGCAATACTTCTGTTGCCACGATGACTATAAAACGTATTTAAAAAACTACAAAAAAATCAATAACTTAAAAACAAATTGAGATACAGCTTTCAAATAAATTGAATTTAAAAGTACATTTTTTTCTCTATACGACGGTGTAAAAATTGAAAATGTGTGATGCTTAGATGTTTAAAATTTTACAGTAACGAAAATTGTAAAACTAAAATTTTATTTAAAATTTGTATATGATTGGTACAGAAATATTAATTTTTAATCCATGGCGTACGTAATATAGGATTCTGTGATTACGAAAACCACGTTTTGATCATCATGGGAATGATGTTTATTAATACTGTTATTATCATTAAATGTAGAATATATTTATAAGTCTAAAATTTTAGTCTGAAAATACAATTTACCAAAAAGTCGTTGTAATTTCTTTAATCACATTTATTATTATTATTATTATTATTATTATTATTATTATTATTATTATTATTATTATTATTATTATTATTATTATTATTATTTGTAAATTCTTCTTTAAATTTCGCAAAATATATTCCTTCCTGAGATTTGAAAAAGAAACACCGTTCGGAATATACGGTAACTCGGAGCAGGTAAAAATATGTACTTCCGTTCGTCGTTATAGTGCATTTTCGCAAATTAAGAAATATAAGTCATCTTTTACAGTTATATCCAGCTATTAATCATTTTTTTCAAACATCCAATATCGGTTTTTAGGATGAAATGAAATAAGAAAGAAACAATTTCATCTGCATATTTGAATTTAAAGAATTAATATTTAAAACGAATATAAGGACTTAATATTTATTTTTTAGGAATGTTAATGATGAAATTTATCTCGTTTTCCCATAAAGCATATTCTTGAACCTGAAAATAATTTTAATTGAGAATTGACAACATTAGAAAAATCTATATTATAGAATAAGAAAACTAATCGTTACTTCATAAATATTGAACGAAATAATTTCCGAATATGAGTGGGGGGAAAAAATGGTTTTCAAAACTACTTTTTTAAATCTTAAAAAAAATTACTAATTTTTGTATTTCTAAAGATAAAGAACGCTTTTCATATCCGCGGTTATCTATAAAAGATTTATTGTATGTTTTTGTTCATGATTGTATTATATTTCTCTAAATCAGCAGTTTCCAACTTATGGGTCGCGGCTAGTGTTTTGGTGGGTCGCAAAACAGTCAAGATTTGCCACAAAAATATCTATTTTAGTTCATCTGTTTATAAAAAATAACAAATACAATATTTTGCAACTGCAATAATCATGAAAGTTATTAGCCTGAACTAAAACTTCATAAGAACATAGTGTTTTTTAAAAAATTAGTTGACATTACGTCATAACCCCGTTTTGATACATGTAAGTAGCTGCGCAGTCATTGTGGAAACCCATAAAAAATACTTAACTTCTTTCGATGAACATAGCGACAGAATATCCAGAAGTATCTAAATCAGCTTTGAGGCCTTTGATGGGGTTCAACACCATATATTTGTGTGAGCGTGCTTTTTTTACTTTTCTGTTTTTGAATAACAAGTACAGGAACAAACTGCATGTTGAAAGTGTCTTAAGGTAAAATAGTGCATCATTTATGCGAAAACGTGCTTTCTTTAATAAATACCCCAGCAGCCAAAAAATATTGGGCCACTATTGGCTACACTGGAGCAACATTGGCACATTGGGGCAATATTGGCATGCAATATTGCTCCAATATTGGGATGTTTACATTTTGTCGTTATTTAGCCAATATTTGCAGCCAATATTATGCCAATATTGGAGTTTTATTGGAAATATAGCCAATAAAACGCTACTATTGGTTAAATATTTTAATTTCAATGGAAATATTGCCAATAAAGCACCATTATTGGTTAACTATATTCAATTCATTGGAAATATTTGCAATGCAATGCCAACATTTGTAAAATATTGGCGTTTTATTGGCAATATTTCCAATGAAACCTCAATATTGTCATAATATTGGCTGCAAATATCGGCTAAATAACGGCAAAATGTAAACATTCCAATATTGGAGCAATATTGACATTTTATTGGTAATATTTCCAGTATTGGCGCAACGTTGGACCAATATTGATTTGCTACTAGGGTAAGATAGTCGAAAGTTTATAAAGTTATACAATATTTCTATAATTGTATCAGATATATCTTCATATTAGATGCATCGCTAAATTTGTTTTTACTTAAAGATTGGCCACGTACCAAAAAAGATTGGTAGTCGGTGCCCTATGTTAGCCCTGTGAAGGGCTTGGGATATGTATTACACCCCACCAAATTTTAATCAAGAGTTGCACCAGAAACATTTAATTACATTGTACTTTATAAATTTGGTCGGAAATTTTTTTTACATTACTCTTTATTTCTATAAACTACTCTTTATTGTTTTACAAAAATTCTTTACTGATTTCAGCATTACAGAAACACAATTATTTGGCCCTGAAATTAACATGTTCTTGCCTTCTTTAACAGTTTTTTTAATATAATTTTTTTTTAAATACGACCAAGCGTTTATCATGAAATTCGTGATGTACAAACCAAAATGTTTGTGCTTGATGCAGGGGCATCAACCGTTTTACTCTTGCTTTGTCTCTGGTGTATATAACATTTGTTTTTTGTTTTCTGTATTTTTACTTTTATGCTTATTATTTTATCAGCTAACATTTTGCAATGATTTTTTTTTTTGAAACCGTGCTAAAAAATATGTGGTAAACCATTTTAAAGTAAAAACTGAAAACATATTTTTTATAATTTTATCAACAGAAAAACTACTTTATGTACATCTTCGCCAAATGCTTCTTAATATAAGTAATGTTCTAAAATATACAGTCCTTTAATTCTTTAAGCTCAGGAAAAATAAATTTTATGAGGCAAAAGTTAATTCGACCGTTAAGGAATTTGAATAATGAATTAATCTGTCCGCGGAGATCAGTTTATTATAAAGTATCTGAATAACTTTTAAAAAATGCTGCTTGTTTGAAAGAAAAATATCAGCTTTTACTTCATTATGCAAATTAATAATGCATTGTTTGTGTTCAGTTAAGTGCGCATAATTGAAATTAATGTATGTATTTTTCAATTTTAAAAGATAAAAATGTATTAGAAAAGGAAATGTCACATATTTGTCACCGCGTATTAAATTTTAAAAATATACTTACATTTCTATTTTATTTTTTACAAACAATAATAAATTTTCAAACCGTTCATAAGCATTAGCAAACTTTTTTACCAAAAATAAAACCGACATCAAAAACAACTACAAAGTGAAAAATATTATTTTTACATAATAGTTAGTAAGAAATTAAATTAAAACCATTGTATTTACCATGCGCATTATTATATTTATGTATTAGGGAAGACCAACATGTTCCGTTACGTTCCTACAGTGATTGGCAGTTGCTTACATGAATCAGCGGATTTTACGTATTAATTGAAGGAAAATTTTGCATTCGCGTTTTTCTTCTTCCCCATATCACATTTACATGCTATTAGAGTCATTCTTATTCCGATAATTCACAATGAGTATGGAGCTTTAATTTTACATGGGTCAAGTCAGTGTTACCAGTGAACTACTGTTTATTAAATTTAAACTTTTAGACTGCCAGCAGTTTTTTTATAAACTGTATAGTCCGACTTATTTTTGCTTCATTAAATCTGAAATTAAAAAAAGTAAAATTCGATGTTTCAAAAAAAATTGTCGCAATTAATATATTTAAATTTTAAAGTATTCTACTAGCAATACTGAACTACATTGTCAAATGCATCAGCACTTTTGAGTTTTATTAAAAGTTTTGAATTTAATCAAAGACTTTATACTGCTCCGACAGTAATGTTATACAAGGCAAAACACACAAAGATAGATTAAGTGACAAAAACAAAGGAGAAAATCGCTCTTTGTATAGCCTTAGAGCCTTTAAGGCAATACCTTAGATAAAATGTATATCAGTCTTTTCCCTATTAGCGAAAGGCAACATCTTCCATTACGTTCGTAACATGATTTACAATTACATACTCGAATCTGCGATTTTTATATATTAATCAGGCGAAATTTTGTATTCTCATTTCTCATCTTTCCAGTATTACATTTACTTGCGATTGGTGCCATTTGTTTCGCGATAACTTGCAACATGAAAGAAGCTTTCACGATTGCATGGACCAAATCAGTATTGCCGCAGGGCTACAGTTTATAAATTCAAATGTTTTGATTGCCATCAATATTTTTTAATTTGTGCTTCACTTATTTTAACTTCATTTAATCCGTCACTAAATAAAGTGAATTTCGATATATATATATATATATATATATATATATATATATATATATATATATATATATATATATATATATATATATATATAAAACTGGTGATAATCAATAAATCTGAATTTTAAAAAGTATCTACTGGAAACACTGGACCAAGCTTCCGAATACTGCAATGAGAGTTTTATTTCTTATCATGTATTTTTTGATGAAACTTTTTTGTTTGGATATGTACTAAACGCCTCTTAAAATTTTAACTATATTTTATGAAACACCCTGTATATTTAAAGAAACACTGCTAAGCGTCAATAAATTCTGTATACAAAGAAAAAAATGAAAAATATTTTTTAAGCTAACCTTAAACTTGTTACATTGCAATTATATACTCTATCCCTCTCCCAACAGAAAAAATTCTTTTTCTTAAATATAGATACATAAATTACTTCTAGATATTCTTATTCATCATTAGATAGATACTAAAGTTTAAATGCTTTATATATTATTTAAATGTAGTTTTTTTATTATTATTTTAATTCTATTGATTTGGATTGTATTAAATGGCGTATTGGGATTGAATATAAAATACTTTTTCATTCTTTTAATCCATAAAAGTGGTTGATGCACAGAAAAATGAGACCCACAAGGAATTATCCTACGTTTCAGAAACGTTTAATTAAATTTTATCGTGAATAGCGTTTATAATTTTTATGAACAATGCCAATATATTTCAAGGGATATTTAAATATGAGTACGTTTATTTAATAGTTATGATTTATGAAATGTTATAGTCCTTTATACCACCTTCATTTCGTAATTAATATTATCACGACTGGCATGACTCTTCATTGCAATTTTTTTTTGTTTTAGAGAAGCACATCAACGCCATTATTTTTCAGTCGGTATTTTTACTTTAATATTTTGTCGTGAGAATATCTTGAAATTTAGGCTGTTACTTTTGGAAAGCAGATTATATTAGATTACAAGACAGAATAGTTACGAATTAGGTACCAGCGATTATAACAACATGTGAAATGTTCTAAAAACCTAATCCAATACTAAAAGTTGATTCAGATATGTTAATGTATTACGGAAGTTGACAATACTACCATAGACGAAATGCAGATGTGGCGATTAGGTCATCATCGCATGCCATCACACTAGTCTAAACAGCAACGACACGCAGCTAAAGCAAATGCGCAAAACACCGTAATACATTACAGCAACACCGAGAATTAAAAAAAATAGAAGCGAACTATAAACACATTGTTATACAAATTTGAAAATTTTTGAAGGGTCACTCCACCGTTTTTATAGAAAGTCATTATTTTACTTATTATGGAGCATTCTCATTTGTCAAAATAGAAATATTCTATAAAAGCGGTGGAGTGACGAATGACCCATAGAATAGAGTTCTACCTCTGAATCAATGAAGAAGCTCGAGCCAGTGTACACTAGGGAAGAATAAAGAAGATAAAAACTTTGCGGGCCTCCGTAGCCGAGTGGTTAAGACACTGCTCTGCTAACTTGGAGGTTGTGGGTTCGATTCCCGCTGGCACCATTGCACACACACTTTGTGTAGAGATCCTGGTTGTGTTTCTCTTGTGTTGTAAATTCCCTTGTTCTATCTCGTACTTGTATATTGACGATGACTTATAAGAAGACTTTCATGTCTGGCACACAAGTCGGATGTATGTTATTCAAATTAATAAATAAATAATGACTTTGCGCAAAGTAGTATTGCGAGTGATGACCAACTCTCCACATCAAGGCATCTCATATTTGTTAAACGCATACCCTGCGCAGGCATTTCATATAATACTCCCGTACCATCGACAAACATTTAATCATTCTGAAGACTTTGCTGAATTTCGGTTGCATGCTAATAATAAATAATAATAAAAAACCCATAGAGACTTACCCACCCACACGTTGTCACGTAAAAATACTCACGACTGTGTAGACGGCAGAGCTTGCCCAGCTTTTGCGTTGTTAAAAATAATTTTAAGGACGTGTAAAAATCTAGGCGCTAGCGGTAGTCTTTCACCACTAACTTTTATTAGTTTTTTTCGCTTAAATTTTACTAGCATTCTTAAAAACAATTAGACAAAATATCTGTTTATAAATATCGCATAAAATTTCATAGTGAGAGACTGTCCGTTGGTGACTAAATTTTTACACGCTTGCATTTATTTCTGAAAGCATTAATTAGATAAATAATTTACACAAGTTATTCAAAAAGGATTTAATTTAGCCGTTCATATAAAAATTGTCAATAATTATACTTAAGAATTTATTTCTTGAAGAATATGTTTTTTTCTGAAGAAATATCCAAGTAAAATTAGTTAGGTTATGAAAGTTAGTTCAATTTATTTTTACCTTAAAACATTTTTTTAATTAAAAATAATAATGAATGCAGATTAAATTTATTCTAATAGTATTTGTGATACATTTACAAATTTAGCAAAGAATTCTTTAAATATTAATTACTGAGAAGTTGAAACTTTAAAAATATTGAAGTAGTTTTGACAATGAAAGTTGATATTACTTGAGTAGAATCCAAATGAAGTTATTTTTCTTAGTAAAAATTTAAAGAAAATATTTCTTTCCCAAACATAAAAGAGAAAGCTGGTGATTTTTTTTTCACTTTTAGAATTAATTTTGTTCAATGTTTGAAATTTCTTGGTTCTTTAATATCAGTAAAATTCTTTTTTAAATCTGCTTATCCAATATATTTTACAAAAGCATATTTCGTCATGTATATCTAGACTTATTCTGTTTTATTTTTTTTTCAATTTAATGTTAAATAAAATCTTTTTCGGAAGGAAAATATTTGTTTTGTCATAAATAAATTTTAACTGTAAAAAAAAATCACACAAAATATGTGTATTGATTATTTTTACTTAATTTAAAAAAAGGAAATGAGAAAAATATACTAGTATACATAGTAACATTAAAAAACAGTTACTTATTTTACTTTCATTGGGAAAATATTCATTATGAAGAGGGCTGGATATTTTTTGATTTTTTTTTTAATTTTATTGCAACATTTAATTTTAATGCATATTTTTTGTATAATAATAGATGACTTAACGTAGCGAAGTTATTCTATCAAGAAATTGTTACATGTTTCTGGAAATTTTCGACAATTTTAATTTTTTTATTTTTTTGTACAACTTTAAACAATTTAAGCTAATTTTTAAATTATTCCTAGATCTGTGCAATATAATTTCATTTATCGGGTTCCTTGAAAAGTTGATTAGTTGAAGGAGGAATTTAGAAAATGTGCAAATAGGTGTAAAATTACAAGTAAAATTTTAAATTATTTTGCATTTTTATGTGCAAAAGAAAAACTTTTTAGCTTTGTTTAAATCCCGTTCTTAGTTCAATCAAATAGGCCATAAAGAATATCCAAAAAAAGTTTCGAGTCAATTGAAAAACATGCATAAAGTTTTATCACTTTGAACATGGCTATTCGTTGAAAAAATATAAACTTCGAAAAATAATTTTTCTATTAAATTGATTGTGGCATTTAAAGAGAAAACGATGTAATAAAATCGCTTGAAACTATATTTGTAATACTTGGACCCTTATAGCTATTTATAAGAATGTACTAGAGATAGTAAAGTATATTTAGAAAAAAATTAAAAAATCGATATCTTCATCATTTTTCGCCAAAAGAATTACAAAATCTTATAAAGGTTGCTCATAAATTGTCAAACAACTGTTCCTTTAAAAAATTAATATATATATATATATATTTGCAACTCTTATAGATTTTAATGCTAAGGATTTTAAATGAATTTAGCTTAGCATGTTATTAATTTAACGTTTAACATAAAACGAGAATTTATCTTCTTATAAGCTGACTTATTTTATTAAAAATGCGTGATAGATTTCGATTAATATTTTTATTTAAATTACCTTATTTTCCCTCCCCCTATCAATTTCCTCTGCGCAGTTAATTGCTGATAACAATAACACTGATAATAGTCACTAAACATTATTGTAGCGAAAAAATGTGAACTGATGAGTGAAATTTAAAAACAACATGCTTGAAAAACATTTAAAAGATGCAATTCAGGTACAAAAATTTTCAAACTATCCCGTTAGAAGTGCAGTTCTCTTCAAATAAATAACTTTATGTGAAATATAATTGAATTCTACTTTAAATTAATGCATACTTTTCGGTTAGCCATGCGCCAAAATTAAATCGATACACGGAAACGGTTGAATATGATATATATATATATATATATATATCATATTCAACCGTTTTCGATCAACTGCTGGATGTAGGTTTCCCCCAGATTTTTTCCAAACTGTTTTGTCTAATGCTTTCGTCATCCAATTTGCATCGGCCTTTTTCATGATTTCGTTCACTCTACCTTACTTGGAGTCGGCTTCTTGATCGTTTTACATCTCTCGGATATTACAGTAGGATTTTAATGCTCCACCTATTATTTGTCTTTTTGCATTGTGCTCAGCCCATTTCCATTTTAGCTGTTTAATTCTTTCAATGATGTCAAAATCTTTTGTCTGATTTCTTACCCAAGTTGTTTTCTTTCTGTCTCTTCTAGTTATGCCTAGCATACATCTTTCCATATTTTCCTGTGTTGTTTGTATTCTTTGTATCATCCGTTTTATTAGGGTCCATGTTACTGCTCCGTAAGTTAATGCAGGGAATACACATTGATTAACCATCTTTCTTTTCAAACAAAGAGGCATATTACTCTTCAGAATAATATTGTTCTTCCCAAAGGCACCCCACCCATTTGTTATTGTAATTGATTTCATTTAAGATACTATTATCCGATGATATTTCCTGTTCAAGATACACATAACTTTGCATTTCTTTAATCTCATATTTTTGTAAGCAATTTTTTTATGTAAATGAATTAAACATCATCTTAGTCTTTTCCAATTTTATTTTTAATCCTACATGAAGAATAAATTTGGAAAAGAATAAGGTGATGTTCATTATATATACATATGTAACACTGGCGCCCGGCTAACCGAAAAGTATAAATTAATGTTAAAAGCAGGAAATTAATTAAATTCCATTAAGCAAAAAAAGACAGTAAGTATTCAAATCTGAAAAGAATTTTTTCTTTTAATTTTAATGATTATCCTTTATTTACAATGCTCTATTATACCTTGTGTGGTGGTTAATAATTCTTAATTTTTTCAAAAGATAGCCCTGAAAATAAAGGATTGGGTTACAGTTCAACTTTTCACGTCATTTTGTCGTTTCGGTAATACTTTCCAAAATGCCACTAATGTTTAAACATCCTCGAATTTGTATCATATTGTTTCGCGTGGTAAACGTGTTAAGTTGCCAGCACAATAAAGATCGGTCTTCAGTGTTTCTCAATTAAAAGGAAAACGCGTGTAAAAGTGTGTGCGTGGGGAAACTCGTTGTAACAATGTTCAAACGCTTTGGCAATTGGCGACATTGCCAGATGAACTGAATGTCTTTTAGAAGGAAGATAATTCTGTGAATTTGTCGGGATCAGTAGGGTGCTGTGTACCATGAACTTGTAAAATGGAGTGAAACAATTAATATAGTTCCCTATCGTGAACGGATGATCAATTTTAACTATGTATTGATCCAAAATTGACCAAATATTCTTCAAGACACGAAGGAATGATTTTGTTGCAAGACTCCTTTTCTAATACACAACAAAAACGGATATAACTAACAATTTGTTACTGTGTTGGGAATTCTTGTTGAGCGGCTGTACTTACCAAACTTGAACCTTTCCAACTGTCACTTCTTTTCGTAGATGTATCAGTCACTCTTAATAAAATAACTCAACAACTACGCAGATGTTGAAAAATGATTGGATCTCTTGAAAATATGTAAGTTTTTTGTGAGAAGGCCAAACTTGCCAGAGAAATTGAAGAATTATGTTGCCCTCAATGGCATATACTTTGAATAAGCCTTTGTGTTTAAAATGAAAACATTAAGAAATATGAACCGCAACACGTAGTAAACGTAATTGCAATATAAACAATCTAAAGAAAACCGAAATAAAAATTATAATAAGATAAAAAAATCTTAAATTTTATTACATTTTACAAGCATATACTTTTTATTTGTGAAGTAATATAATAAAAATGCAGCTCTGGTCTATTTATTCAGTTCTATATTTAAAAGAATTTTTATCAGTTGTAATCAATTTAATTGAGTTTCAACAGTATGTGTATTGAATTAGTTGTATTCTATTTAAAATATAAAGAATAGTTACAATACAAAATTAAATTTTGTCAAATAATTTTTAAGTTTATATATTTATCAAAATATTACTACTTCAGGAAATTTAGTAACGCCTATTTTCCAAAAACTAATATTGAAATTAAATTTATTAGAGATAAACTAAAATTACACATTTTCGATTAAATCTCTTCTTAAATGCACTCACACATTTAAGAAATCCAATTTAAAATGTTTCGTCTCAGAGATTCTCGAAATATTCTATTATAAATGAAATAACTGTGCTTAAAAGTATATGAGAGCTCGAACATAAGTCCTGTGCATTTATAAAGATGTTATTAAAGAAGGCAATTTATTTAAACTAAAAACATTTATTAAAACTTTCAAGTAACACAATGAAGTAAATATTTTGTTATGTTATTGTGTAAGTATTAAACTTCTCTTAAAAGATGATCCCAGGGTTCACTATTAATCTCGTGTAAGTTTTTGAGAGGATCAGCAATGGGTTAATCAGTGGAAAACAAACTTCAAGCTTGGCTTTGTGACAAAAAATCGGTTTTCATTGTGTTTATAACACCTGCTTTCCTTTTTAGATGCGTTCGTAATTATGTAAATACGTAGCATCTATAGTTGTCGTTCAGTCCGTCCGTCTGTCTATCTGTCCGCATATAACAACGCTAAAACTACTCAACCGAATCGTTTGAAATTTAAAATACACAATTATTATTTAATTTTATTTCAAAGTTTATGAAAATTGGATGCATAGATCAATTACAGAGACAATCAAAAAGATTCCGTTATATTACGGTCAATGGGGAAAAAAAGTTTCAAATGCATTTTAATCGTTGAAATTTAATATATATAATTATAATATATATAATACGGTCGATGGGGAAAAAAGTTTCAAATGCATTTTAATGGTGTTACACTCATTCGAGCATAATAAAATAGACATGAACCTATGAAGTATATACATACTAAAATACACATTTTGTCAATCTGTGATTAAAGGATATTTATAATTAAATACATGTGCAGACAAAAGTATTGCACTACATAATGCTATCCGGGGAAACATTGTTTAGGGCATGTTTTAATTATTTTAAACTTTTTCATATTTTATGAATACGTATTTCGGTATACGTATACGAATTTCATATTTATACGTTGCTGAGGTGTAATAAAAGTTACTTCCTGTATATTTACAGGAACCCAAAAAAAGATTTCGGCCACCATACTGTATCCGAAGTACTGTCTACTTTAATAGCAAGATCTGAATAATTTTGAAACTCCGTTATCGTACGAATGCACCTCATTTGCTACGCTTCACGTGCAATTTCCAACTTGTTTATGAATAGAGTGTTCAACATCCTTACCGCTTGACCGATTTCAGGAGCCATTAGTACAAAACTATATCGTCATTTTTGAACAAGTGTGCTATATCTACTTGTAGTGTACAGAAAAATATTTAATGATATTATCTAAAAGTTTCCCAAAAAGAAAAAAGAAAATAAATTTTTTTAATTTTATTGCATATTTTATTCAGGGAATCACATTAAATAATATTTGAGGATAAGTCTTATATAGGATGCTAAGTATGAACGAAGAAATTCAAACATTTGGCCACGTAATCTTCATTGCTAGGCAAATTTGAATTTAAAAAAAAAATTATTCAATTTTTTATATTGTTACGTTACATTATAATTACAGGAAATTTACCCTAGAATAATTAGAATCTAAATCCTTTTTTTACAAGACCATTTTTACAATCAGTTATTTCAAATATTCCAAATTTTATTTCATTTATGTTAAGATTACATTTTGCAAGTGTGTAATAGGGACTGAAAATACAGGTAATGCATTCGGAGTTATTCCAATATGTTGCTTAGTTCAATTAACTAAATTCTAAAACTTTGAAAAGCGAATAAAACATTAAAACTTTAATAAACTTTTAATTTAACTTTGTTTTGTAGCTGTTATTTCCGTTTTAAACAAAATATTTTTTCCCTACATGTTCCATGGTGGCTCAGACTGTAATTTTTAAAGAAAGTCTTATGTGTGGTGCTATGACTAATCCAAATCTGCCAAATGTGAGTAGCAAGTTTATTTCCTGAACATATATGAGGTGTGCTTATAAAGTGTACCGAAACAGCGTGATACGTCCAATGAAATTTAACTTAAAAATAAATTTTTAAGAAATACACGGTTAAAGTGATATAATTTTGAGCGTTATGGCCGGAATTCGAATGCATTTTAGAATTGGACACACAAATAGTGTATTATCAAGAAGTGCATCATTTTCGCTCACATGAAAAAAAAATGTGGTACATCTCGCAAAAAATTATTTTGCGTTTTATTCCAATAATAGATCTCTCGTAGGTGCGGTTTACTGCACAAACATAAGTTTAAATCTTTAGCGGAAAATATTTTTTTACGCTATATTCCCATTTGTAATCATAGAAAAGTGGTGGATTTTGTTGCGATGTCATATGTGCCAACCTGACATCGATTATCCGTAATACATGCTTTTATTTGACCCTGGTTTAACGAGTTTTGAACCAGAATTTTTTCAGTGAAATGAAATTAAGTATGTTCCAATAACAAACCTGAAATTAAATAAATAAAGATTCATGAAATATATTTTCTGGTTTGAAATGACGTTAACTTGGGTCAAACTAATCAAGGTATTGCGGAAGATTAATTGAAAGTTGGCAGCTATGAGATGTAAAATTACCCAATCCTCCAAGCCTAATCAAATATTTAACATACGTAAGTTTTTTATGATTTTATGAAAGTTTTTATTTCTGCAAGCGGAGAGAAAAGCTATGATTTTAGGTTGCAGTAAAATCATAGATATTTTCTTTTGAATCTATTTTGAAATGTACTTTTGCCGAGATGTGTCACCTTTCTTCAGGGTAAGCAATATAACTTATATCATGGGAGCACAGAGCATCTAAAGTTGTTTAGTTACTCTACACTCCGATGTCAATTCAAGACTGGCGTAGGTAAAAACGGAAAATGTGAAGACAATAAGATAATAAAAGGCACAGAAAAGCTATAGCAATCTGTCATAATATGCCGTAACTAATATAATCCTACTGAAAAATAAAGAAGGGATGTGTGCCATATAAATCCCTAGGTACTTTACTGAAACTTAGCTAATCTAGAGCTACTGATTAAACAAGAATTTCAAGAACAGATAAAGTTACCGCTAATGTCAGAAATAAAAGGTTAAACAAATATATTTTTAAACCAGTAACTGAAAAAATATGTCATGCAATATCACGAAAAAACATGTCATGCAATATTGCCGTATGGATTTTTCGCCTAAATTTTATCGGCTATGCTAAGGTGTCGCATGCGCCATGAGATGTTTATTCAGATGTAAACTTAAAATTACAATGTTGAATTTTTTGTGGTGGTTTGAACCAATTTTTGATTCTATAAAACAGCAACTGTAAGGTGACGAAATGTCGTTTTAACATTTGGAGTTCCTTTTAATAAATAAATAAATGTTTCGAAACGATATTTCACCAACTTATGGCTGCAGTTATTACAACACCTAAATTTGCTTCAAACTATCACAAAGCAGTACAGTGAATTTATGTATTGCATAGTGAATCTATTCAGTACTACCATTGTTATTTTTTATTATATTGTTTGCAATTATTTGAAAACAATTATCTTCGAGGTAGATTTCCTTTAATCTTAGATGTATACTTTTATTGTTAAAGAAAAGTATTATGATAAAAAATAAAACCGCTAGTGGTGTCTAACTTGCTTTAAGCCTTTTTCCCATCATTTGGATTACATCTGTTAAAAAAGTAAGGTCGTCTTTTGGTATTATCTTCTCACACTGCTGCTTAATATGAAGATAAAAATACACCGTCTCTATCTCACCTCACTCATAGAAAAGCTAGTAAAAAAATCATGCATCAAGCATAAATAATGAAATACTTCGCAATACAATCAGAATAATCTAACAAAACTCCGTCGTTTAATAAGTTAAAATATATATAATTCAAAAATATAGAAGCGCATTTTCTATTACGCAGGAAGTAATTTATAGTAAACCTAAGCAATGCATATATTTAAAGATAGAAAACCAACGATTATAAATGCTCAAATAATGTATGAAAAGGTAGCAAACAGCTGTTTCGAATCTACTATCGAGATTCTTCATCAGTGCAAAACTCAGCGAGCTAGTATCTCGATAGTAGATTCGAAGCAGCTGTTTGCTACCTTTTCATACATTATTTGTGCATTAATAATCGTTGGTTTTCTCTCTTTAAACATTTTTGCACAAAGGCTTTATTTGCTGTTTAAATGTATATATATTTTATTTTATGTAAAATAGTTTAACATAATTAAAGTATGCCGCAAATAATGTTCCCCCTGCTATAACATTATGTATCAGAACTACTTTGGTTGTCCCTGCAAATGAATGATTAATCCCACATTCTTCATTTACAATACCAAATATATCTAGCGGACCTTAAATAAGGTTTACCAGTTGCATGGAAATCCGAGTCTATTTACAGGAGTTGGAGCGTGCGCAGACGGAAAACAAACCAAATGCATAAACAATTTTCAATTTTCTTGGAAAATGTTGAAAAGAATGATTTGTTAAGTATTCCACATACATTTGAGAACAAATTCTAGAATTAACAAACCGACGAAAAGTATGCGTTAAAGTTTCAGGAAAAATTGTAATATTAACACATTCGCTGCCGATCACGCGCCAGCGCGTGATATGGCTCCAACGTTAAGGTGCCACTCACGCACCAGCGCGTGACGTGGGGTGATGTCTCAATAGCCAGTCACGCGCTGGCGCGAGAAAATCTTTCACTGATTCTTTGTTATAAAAAGTAAATCGGCTTCTGGGAAAAACCCACTTCTACAGTGCGGCATTAACTATCATCACATCTTTACATAAGCGGCAGCGAACGTGTAAAGAAAAAAGCAGGATACGTTTCCACGCATTAGAAGTGTGATGCGGTCACGACAGAAGATAAATCAGGAAAATTTATCCCTGTTCTGTTGCAATTTTGTAAATATACAGCGTACACATTCTGTTGTATATCCTTTTTTTCTGTTATGAATTTAGTCAGTTTATAAGGGTTTTTTTTTTACTTTTTTTTTAATTTTTCTATACTGTAAATGGTCTGTAAAGAACTTATTTTGTCCAAAAGGAAATGGCAGCTGTGTTAGCAATCCAAATTAAAATTATATTATAATTTTTAATATATTCCTTTATTAGAGTAAAATGTACTTACAAAAGTTTCAATAATATAACTTAGGATAAATTCAATTAAGATGACATAGTTTTTGATTTAATTGTTTTAAAGATCGCCTATTGATATTAGTTGTTATTCATTGATCTCTTGTTAAAGTTTACACTCTTATGTATAATTTGAAACATACTTTATTTTTCAGATATTAAAGAAAACATGGAAAATTTTTTTCGGCATTTTACCTCAAGTTACGGATAAGATAGCCAACCAGAAGACCCTGGTCCCTTCCCCCTCCAATAACGTGAAGAAGATGGATCCAGAAGCCATTTATGTTTTTTAGAAAGGACAGGCACTAGTACTCTCTAAAACATCAAATTTATTTCTTTTGTATTTAAACTAAAACTTACATAGGTATAGAGAAGACACGTAAAAGATTTACCAGGGATGTTAAGACGAGATAGTAATAAAAAACACCAATAAAAAATGTTCCATAAAAGAACACAAACGGAAATTATCGTAGCAATACAGTGACGTACAGCTACTGTATACTGCAGCAGTATAGTGACGTACCTGTTGTTTACAACTGAGGAGTGCGATTTTCCGTACAGCGCCTGTGCATACGAAAGCTACGTCATACAGCATCTTGTATAACACGGCATTTCACCTTATCTTACCCCTATATGAAACTAAATTTAATTAAATGAAACTTATGCATTTTACATTCAATTAACTTATAAATTTCTTGCTATGTTTGTGTATTTTCTATTCTTCAAAATACACTGCTCAAAACAATTAAAGGATAGTTGAAGTTTTACATAAAATAAAGATATAAACAATTTTTTTTTTTTTTTTTTTTTTTTTTTTTTTTTTTTTTTTTGCCGAAAATAGAACACACAATAAATCGCAAATGCAAATTTTTCTGGTTTTCAAACTGTGGAGTATGCAAATTTTGAGTTCGACGTCAAAAACGTCGCTTCAGCGGCAGCGAATGACATTTGACTTTCAACTGGATAATAGAGAATGAAGACAAGGATGATCGGCATTCAGTGATTGCTTTGTTTCGATGAGTACGATGTCTCAGCGAAGTTATTTGACAGATTCAGAAGCTTGGAGAATTGTTGGTAGTTTAGAAGGGGGCCAAACTCAAGCCAAAATAGTGCAAGCCATTGGAGTATCACAAAGTGTCATTTCCAGGATCTGGAACCGTTTTTTGGAGAGTGGATGTGCAGGCCGAAGATCATGGCAAGGTCGTAGAAGGGCAACAACGCCCAATGAAGATCAGTATTTAGCGTTAACAGCTCGGAGACACCGAAACATGAACGCTACTCGTATCCAACAACACCTTCGCTCGGCTACAGGCACCACGATTTCAACTCAGACTGTCCGAAACCGGCTCCATGCTGAAGGTCTGTATATTCGCAGACCGATGGTATAAGTTAGATTAACATCAAGGCATCGTCGCGACCGCAGGGAGTGGGCAACCAAGCATGTCAACTGGAAGAGAAATGAATGGAACAATATTCTGTTTTCTGACAAGTACCGTTTTTCTGTGCATCCGGATAATAGGCGTATTTTCATCTGGAGGGACCGTGGCAGTAGGAATAATCCTGCGTTCGTGCACGAAAGTGTCAGATTTGGCGGGGGAGGAGTGTTGGTGTATGGTGGCATCTCCATTGACGGGCGCACTGACCTCTACATCATTCGAGATGGAGCTCTGACTGGTCGCCGATATAGGGATGAGATCCTCAGATCTATTGTAGTCTCTTACGCTGCAGCAATCGAAGATAAATTCATTTTAATGGACGATAACTGCAGGCCACATCGTGCAAACCTGGTGGAGGATTTCCTTTTCGAGGAAGGAATCGTTGGAATGGAATGGCCAGCGTGTTCTCCAGACCTGAATACAATCGAGCACGTTTGGGACGCTCTAGAAAGACGAGTTTCTGGCCTCCAACAACCCCCACAAACTCTCCAAGAACTGGAAACAGCTCTTCAGGAAGAGTGGGGCAGACTACCCTAATTCGTTTTAATAGCCTCATTTCGTCATTAATAGCCTCATTGAGTCCATGCCTCAAAGGTGTTCAACGTTGCTGGCCGCCCGTGGAAACCATACCCCCTACTGAAAATGATTTTCTTTGAAGAAAACACCTTTCCTTATTCTTTTTTTTCTCATATGCACAAATTGTGTTTTTTCCTTTTGTACACAAATGCGCAATAAAATGCATTTTTTTTCTGCCAAACATGTGTAATTTATTTTCATATAACCTACTATGTCTATCGACCATGTATCAATCAGCTAAAAAGTTTCCGAGATAAAAATCCACCTAAAACTGCAATATCCTTTAATTGTTTTGAGCAGTGTACACCCTGATTTAAATTCAATAAAATTAAAATATTAAAAAGAAATATTAAAAACACAAAAATGTCAAGTACTATATTAACCGCTTTCCTTACCACGTAAAAAAAATAAAAAAAAAATTAACGAAAAAAGAAAGAAAAAAATAAAAGAAGAAAAAAGGAAAGAAAAAAAGAAATAACAATTTTTGCAATTACATCATTTGCCTCATCGCAAAACTTGGAAAAATGGCAAACAAATATTTTACTATGTATAATTTATTATATTATATAATAACATGTTTTTTCTCTTTCAGCTTCAGGCAGATTAAAAATGAGATAAAGCAAATTATGCCAAGCGCGAGTTTTCTAGAGATAATATTTATTTAATTGTAATACATGCGAACTCAAGATAACTTTGCATAACCACAGAAGTGGTTGAAAATTCAATACAATTAATTATACCCGGCATTAAACATGACACTGAATAATCTGTAGCTAATAATTTGTACATAATACATAATGCTCTATTGAATTAATTCAACTCTATTATAAACCAGAAAGATACCGGCAATATATAGTTAAAATGACACAAAATTTCCCTGACTATTCTTTTGTTTTCAAAATGTTCAAATTAAAGTTTATTCAAGTAAATTAATAAACTGTAGTTCGCTAGTAATAGTTTAGTCATAAAAGTTCTGTTTCAAATAGAAAATATCGTTAATTTAATAAGTAAACATACTCATTAATTATAATTATTAGAATTTTGATATTTATTCCTTTTGGAAATTTTTGGAAATATTTTATTCAAAATAAAATACTATTTTCACAGTTCTCTTTTATGTTCAATATATTTCACTGTTAAATATTAAATCTTCAATATTAGTTAAATTCTATTTAAAACAGAAATGATAGTTATGGCACATAATAAAAATGAAATTTCATTAAAAGTCTCAAATTTATTCATTTACAAAAAAAAAAAATATATGCAGTTTAATTAATTTTAATAATGAACATTTTTAAAATCGCTGAAATTTGAATTTAATAAAATGAAGCTAAACATATACGTTTCCAAATACAAATCTTCCAAATGCATTCAGATGTGAAAGAAATTCAATTCAGACTATTTGAAACGCAAAATTTTTGAAATATTCCATTAAATATCATATAAGCGTATTAAAATATATACGCTAACTTGTATGTGTCTTGTAGAATTCAATGTTATCAAAAGAAGCTAGTTTTTGACCTGGAATAATTCTTTTTTTTTTAATTTTGTCGTATTTTTCAAGAACTGTTTATCTTTGATACTTTATATTTTGCGATAGACATTCATAGTGTCATTATATATTGAAAGCAGATATACATGTATAGTCTTGGAAAAAATGTAAACACACCTAAGTAACTCCTCAAATACTTATTGTAGAAGTAAGTTACTGGTACCAAACGATTGAAAATACAGGGTGTCCCAGAAATATTGGGACAAACTTTAAGGAAGGGATAGGGAACATCACAAGGATTCAGTTTTACTTAGCAACCCATGGTCGGAAATATTTTCCTGGCATGGTAGGGACGACACAAAACACAAGAAAGACCGGACACGAATATGAGGAAAAACCATGTTTATTATCCTTAATACAGCAAAAAACTGTGAAAAAAGAACATTAAAGAGACAACGATCGTCATCAAAACAAGTGTTCAAAATTATGATCCCGGCCGTGATCCACGGAGCTCATCTCCGGCGCATGAATGATCTAATGATCTAGAAAGCACCAAGATAGTACCGAACTTCCCCAACCGCTGCCACGATGCGTGTAACAAGTTTCACAGCACTTCCCAGCATTGTCTCAGTATTTTTGCATCACTAAGAATAATAAACCGTGTTTTCTTTCCCTTTTCGTGTCCTTTCTTTCTTGTGTTTTGTGTCGTCACTACCGCGCCAGGAAAACGTTTACGACCATGGGTTGTTGTGCAAAACTTAATCCTTGTGCTGTTCCCTACCGTCTCTTAAACTTTGTCCCATTACTTCTGGGACACCCTGTAGAGTTTACTTTTAAATAATGCATATCAATTTTGCTCAGGGAGCATCTGCATTTTAAAACGAACCCAAACACCTCTTTCTTCAACGTCAATATTTAATTTTAACAAGATATTTCATACGTTCGATGCACACAATGAACTAGACACCAAGTTTCAAGTCATTTGAATGATACGTTTTTGAATTATAAATATTCAACATTTAGTGCTTCTAACGTTAAATTATACTTTCATATTTTTTTATATCTTTTTAAAATAATAAATCTGCAGATCAGGAGCCTCAACGTCAGCTTTGCACATCATTGTTTTTTAAAAAAACACTTTGGGTATTATTCAACTTTCTGGAAACTGTAATTTAAAATTTTCAAATTAAGTAATTATTTAGAATAAGAAGTTTTCAGCCATCAAAAGCGTTAAATTTAAGATTTAGTTATGTTTGGATATTCTGAAATTTTCATGATCTATTGTTTTTGTTTTTTTATTATAACATAGTAGATTTCGCACACGCATTCAAATTTATAATATTATAAAAATAAGGATTATGATGAATGGTTCTTAGCAACCATTAAGAGAAAATAAAGAAAATGAAATAAATACATTTGAAATAAGTAAATCTCTAAAACAAATTAGTTTATATTATTGGAACACAGTTATAAAAAAAACTCCCAAAATTTAAAGTAATAATTTAAAAAATTTGACAAATGTGTAGACAAAATTTCAAAACAATACGAATAATTTAACTGGTAAATTTCAGTATCCATTTATCATTGAATTCCGTTAATGAAATGTAACATTTTCTCTGAAGAAATAAAATTAAAAATCATTGGATTTGCCATAGAAAAGCATTATTGCACAAAATAAAATATTCTATATTTTCCGAACGAATGAATCAAATCTTACAAAAAACTATACAGCTTAATCCCAGTGCCTCACTAACATACCCACTTAATTCAAGCCAACCGGATGTTTTTTGCGGTAGTTATCGCGGAACAGACAGACTGACAGACAGACACAAAAATTTCCGTGTCTCCAAAGTAAGCCTTCACTGACATTTCGGCAATTATAATTCTAATGTTCTAATTTTTTTATGTAGTAATAATACTAAAATGCCCAAACATAAATACATTGATTTTTTTATAATTTATGGTATGAATTACGAATTATGAGAATAATATTCGAAAAAAATATGAACTGCAACATACAATTTTTTTTATGGATTTAGATTTACTGAGTCCTGCTTTATGAAAATTCTAAATTTCAAATTTTTCTTCCAAGAATATTTCAGATTATGCTTAAATAAAGGAAAAATAACTAGTTAAGGGGCCATCTATTATAAAAGTGATTAGATATTTTCAAACTTTTCTGTAATCTAGCAGTCTTCAATGACTACTTGAATGGTGCCTCAGTTGTCTTGATCAAAAAGGGAGTTCCCTTGGTCAAGAATCGAGTACCAAACTTCAATTTAAATTCCTCGCCTAAAATGTGTTCGTTTTAAAATAATTTATCGGAAACTTATCCTATGAATGTCATGAATTTTTTTTAGGTTAATTGATGTATGTAGAGTAGTACATTTATTCTGTCAGAAATGGGTACTGCTATTGGGTCATTCCACACCAAAAGAGCAAATCAGGTGTGGCTGACATGTCACAGATTTTATTGAAAATCATCGTATAAGTAGATCACAATCATTTACGAGGGAACGCAAAGTAGTAGAGTTCAGACTAGTTTATTTCAGTATAAAAAATTACATTAAAGTTGAGACGAAATCGAGGTCTTGTGTACATGCTTGAAATTTCAAGTTTGATTATTTGCCGTAGGAATGGAAAGATTGTAATAAAAAATATTTACACTTAAGAATGAACTATAAGTAACAGATTAGCATAATTTAGTAATTGTATTTTTATTTTATAATTAAAAAATAAATAAATACAAAAAAAAAATCGTGGAAAAAATAAAATATTTCATTTATATGTTTTAAAATGAAGGACACTTATTCCAAATTAATTTTTTTTTGCCATTATAGCTAATTGAATATATTTAATACATCTATAATTTAATTATTGCCTTTTTCATTCCTTTATGAGAAAAAAATAAATAAATAGTGAAAACTGCTGATTAAAAAGTCAACATTTTTTTCATTTTTTTGGAGACGAATAAAAGCTTTTAAAAGTTTTAAACTCTTTGATATTACAGATAAAAGTGTATATTTTAAGTATACGGAGTTTTATTCTTGCTTTCAGTTTATTTTTGGCTCAAGAATATTTTAAATTTGTATAGAAGGAAAACTATTTTTTTCTTAAAATAACTGTATTTTAATCTTAAATTCAATTAAGAAACATAGATGGCAGCACGCGTCTATTTTTTGAAAGACATTTGCAAAAAAGCGCGTTTTCAAAGAAAGATTGTCTTTAGAATGTCTCAAATATTAGTTTTTTGAAGCCATTTTTGTTATGTTAGAAATTAAAAAGGCAGTATTGAAACTTTTTTAGTGTGTCATGGACTTATTGATTCTTATGTACGTGTAATATTGTTGATGTAGGAGCTGTCCTTTAATTATTTTTTGAGGTAATATAAAAGGAATAATTATGATTTTGTCATTTTTTTAAAAGTTTCTAAGTTTTTTTTTAAGATGAAGGAAATAAATAACAACTTTGAAACTTTGAGAATTCGATCTTCATACATAGTACTACATCTTGCATCAATTTCAGAGATGTTTTTGAAATCCTTTAATTTTAATAACATTTCAAAATTTTAAAAAAATTACAAAATTTCAATATTTACAACCAATTTATGATTAATTATGATATTACCAAATTATTGTTACTTAATAAATATAAAGATTGATATCCAGAGATTTCAATATCATAAAAAAACTTCATTTTTGTTAAAAAGTTTTCAAAATATAGCACTTGAAACTTGCAACTTTCGACGATTATCCGCAAGCCATTCTTTCTCACAAGTTTTTTAAATGTCCAAAATTGATAAAATAATTTAATTTTCGTGAAAATATTGTGCACACATACATTTAAATATGAAATGAACACGTATCTCAAATTTTATTAAAATCGGATTCTATGCAGCCACGGCTTTTTTTACATTTTTGCTCATTTGACGTGGAATGACCCTATTGGAAAGAAACAAACCTAGGGTTAACTAAATAAATAAACAACGTTAAAGTGCACAAATATAAAAATATAATATATTTGTGCACTTTAACGTTGTTTATTTATTTAGTTATATATAAGCACAAAGTACAATCCCCCCCCCCCTTCTTAAATCTAGGGTTAGATTTAATATGTAGATCCCCCAAATCAAATTTTATATTCATAATTTAAAAGTAGACTTTTTTCGCAATCGTTCAGTAACAGTAATTGCTTTCTACGATAATTAGATGAGAAGTCAGTAGGAGGTGTTTATTTTTTCCCCCATGACTGTACATTCAAATTTGGTTGATACAAAAAGCAATAAAATTGTAAAAAATCCGCTATTAACCATTACCTGTAATAATCTGTAAAATATTAAAAATCTTAAAAACACTTATTATTTTTTCTGATTCTTTAATAGTAAAGTTTATTAGATAGTACTATCAAAATTAGTTTGATGGGACACTTGGCTCGCGAGCAACGAATCTCAGTGAATAGCACAAAGGCTTTACATTTCCCAATGCACGGGACATAAAAATAAAGTCCCAGCTTTGGGCTAATTACAACGCATTAAACAATTAAAATTAATATTTTAAACGGTGAAATATTACCGTTAGCGGTCTCTGACTGGATGTTTTCAAGCCGAATTTTTTAAAAATTAACATCTAATAGAACACGAAGGACATGCAGTAATGCAACCATAAAGCAGAATTCGTAAGTCTCGGAGACATATTCCATTGTTTAGCAGAGAATAGAGTGGTATCAACGTCATTACACAAACAAGAAATACAAAATCATGCATCAATCATAGGTTATGAAACGCTTTCCAACATATACAGAGTAAGGGAAAAAAACTGCACTCTTTTAAAAAATAAAATATTATGTCTAATTCAACCATATGGAAACGTATCTCAAATTTGAAAACCCAATTTCTGCTGTTTCTTTCTACAATCAGAAAATTATTCGATTTTTTTTTTAAGTCCTGTGTATGATATATCAATTTGCATACCTATTATCTACATGAATGACAAAATTTAGTTCAAGTAAGAAATACATATTCCTTCAATTGAATTTTCTTCAGCAATTTTTTCTAGTAAAAAGTAATTAAATAAATACTTTTCTGCAGTCCTGCATGTGAAGTATAGAATTTATAAACAACAAACAACATGGAAAAAGTAGCTAAATTTAAAAGGCGCATACCGAATTTTGAAACTCACACTTGAGCAATTATTACTTAAATAGATTATTGTAATAACCTATTTCTTTTATGCACCCCTGTAAATGAATTAAAAATACAATGAATGCGCTGTTCTAACGTACACGCAGTGACATTCAGTTATTTATATCAGCTTCAATATATTTAAAATAGCATAATCTCGTTAAAATACTCCGCAAATGATTTTCGTCCATATAATGCAATGAAATCCTTTTAAGTGCCCCTGTAAATCAACTATTAATCCTCCATTCTTCATACGCAAAACCAAACATGCTATTATTTTCCGAAATTAACTTAAAATGAACTGATGATTTTTTTTTTTTTTTTTTTTTTTTTTTGTATTATCCATGATCTTTTATTTGTATCTCGTAATAAGCGTAAAAAACCTAATACAGCTTAAATGACGAAACTCCATTATTGCGAATATTTCTAATTTCAAACGTGATCTTATATTAACCATATTTCTATTAAATGAGTTTGACTGTATTTGAAAAACTGTTTCAAGGAACGTTTGTATTTTTTTTTATAAATATCATAAAACGAAAGTTTTCTGGATTTGAATTTTCTTTTTCAGAAATGCTCAAAATCTATTTATCAATACATTTCTCAAACATCAATGTAATAACTGCTGTTGGTCTTTCAAAACAAGATTAGTGTATTCCATGGTTTCTGGAGCGACGATCATCTTTGCACAGGGAAATTAAACAGAACACATTTGCAACAAAGAAATACATTCTTATCCATATATTGTATCGTCTAACAATACGATTCTCAAAAGTTATATGAACACATTATTTTTTAGTAGTTGGTATGATAAGAATGTTTATAAATTAGGTGTTTGGCTTCTGTGGAAGATGGATTTTTGCTGGATGACTACAAAATTAGTTTTCGTATTTCGGATCTTTGCTAGTGGAATTCCAATAAACATTTTATGATGAACTATAGTATACAATAGTTTTGCTGCGCAATTTTAACCTTTTGAGGGGCAAAGCACTTATGTTCATAAAATGTTCAAATGATTGATTGACACCGGAATTCACAAAAAAATTTATATGATAGAAAATATAAGATGTTTTTCGCGTACATTGTAAAAAGCAAATGTTAATACTAAAATTCCGGAGCCAATGTGGCATAAGGGAATTAAAATTAAGTGGTATATATAATATACCGGTGCCCTTCAAGGGGTTAAAATACATCAAAAAATGATGCAGATTGTTGAAAATACTCCTGAAAATATAGATAATACTTGTTCCATTGCCGGTGAAAATTACAAAGAGAAATAATTATGATGATACACTTGAAGTGAATAACACGTATTGCATCGGTATATTTGTAATCACTGGTTTTGAATGTTTATCTTCAACCTGTTTAATCTGATAATTTTTGTATTATAAAGACGATAATTACTACACTGTAAAAACAGGGTCTATCTACAAAAAAAGTTTTAGTGATTTTTGCAATTACTAAAAAAAATTTTTGTAATCTTACTCAGTTACAAGAAAATCTGTAAGAGTTACTAGAAAAAAGCTAGCAACGAATAGAGTTAATAGTTTTAAATTTTTAATAGCTATTATTAAAACTCGCTTGGTGTGGCCGTGATAGCCTAGTCGTCATTGCACAGAACTCCAGACTGAAAGGTCTCGGGTTAGATGCTCGACACCACCAAAGACGCACCGAGTGTATGTAGTGTAAGTATTCGTTAAGTGAAGGGTTATGAAAATCCTGTCGTAGCAATTACTATGGGTAATATTCTAAGGACTTTCCCTTCCTTTCCGAAGCATATCAAAATTGAGCAGGTGGCAATGTTTGATGCTGCCATCTATTGAGGCGTTGTCGAAAATCTACCGCTGCAAGTCTGTCTTCTTACCCACTGGATGCAGTTCAAAGGAAACTCCTGCCCTTCGGGCACACGTCAACAACAAAACTCGTTTGGTGGTTCTCGCTAAGAAGTTTTCAGTTTTTTATACGAAAAATTCATTTATACAGTTTACAAAATAAATGTTTGTTCCACTTGCTAAAATTGCGTTTGGAATAGCTACTAAGAATCTGTGAGTAATGGTTACTAAAAATAATTTTGGAGCTGTTACTAAAATTTGCTTGGTGGTTCATAAGTTTTAAGTTAGTTATTCAAAAATTTCTTTTGTTCAGTGTACAAAAAAAAAAAGGGGTTTGTTTCACTTGCAAAAAAAAAGTTTGGAATGGTTACTAAAAAAATTCTGTGCAGTACAAATTTACTGAAAAATTTTTAATAACCTCATGATTTTTTTTTTTTTACAGTGTATACAAAAATGCTGACGACGATTGCCCTGTTGTTGACATGCGTATAGTGAATACGCATGCTATGAAACACTTCCCATCAATAATAGAAATTTAATTTTCTACATAAAATAAGGTTAGAAAGATAAAAAATACATTACTTAAACAGAAACATTTTTTAGCTAGTTCTCTAAAGAACCTGTTCACATATTCTTTCATTCAACCCTTTATATCGTATGTAGAACATAATATATAAGTAATTTCCCTAAAATTGAGTTATGTATACATATCACTAATACAAACGCACTTTCAGAAATTATGTATACATAATATAAGATATATATAATATAATATGTAAATATAAGTCGTAAGAAGAGACGTAAATTTTCCATGTGGGTGAAAAAAGTCTGGGCCAGGATTCGAACCAGGGATGCATTGGCTGAAGCCGCAAATGCCCTTCCAACTGAGCCATCCCGGACACGAACACTGGCGGATACTATGGATCAGCTCAACATAATAAATCGAAGGTCAATATACCGTATTAATTTACCGATTGGAAAATCGTGTCTTAAATTAATCTAGTGTTATGTCTAATAGTCAGTACTGTAAAAGATTTTTTTTGTGTGTGTGTGTAAGTGAGCTGTAAATGTCTGGCATTCCAGGATGTATAGAAAACAGTCTTAATCTATTTCAAGGTTTCCCCTTATGTTTAAAGGATCATAATATTAAAAAAAATCCTGCACGGAGTCGGAGCACGCATAGAGAAGTGGCCAGACAGTTAAACCGGAATCATAAAATCTTACTCAACTGTGTATTGAAAATCGTTAATAAAACACTAAAAAATGTAAAGATATGACTAAAAAAACCCCTTTTCTTAAAAATCTATTTTTTATCCTAAAGTATATTCTTATTTAAAATTTATATATTACATTTTTTCAGCATAAAAATATGTAACTTTTTGGTTCCGTTCAGTCAAGACTACTGAAATAATCTGTTTCGTAACGTAAGATAAAAAAAAAATAACAAACAACACAAATCTGGAGAGAAATCTTTGTTTTTCTGAGGAAAAAAAAAACGTTTCTTTTGTTGACACAATACATCCTAGACACTGCGAAAAGAATCTGTTAATCTTTGTTGTTTTCTTTAGCATGTCAGTAAAGCGAAAACTAAGATTAAAAGTTAATTTAAAGTAACTCTGAATGTAATCCTTTTAATTTTTTTCTTACTGCTTCTCTTTGATTCATCAAATTTAGAACTTTGTGTATTTAATTCAATTTACTTATAAATAAAAAAATTGATTTAGTTAATGTAATTTTTTTACTGTTATTTACGAAAGTATTCGCAGAAATTTATTTTCTAGAGCATAATGCATTCATTCCCAAGTATTCGAAAAACCTAATATTTTTTGTGCTGTCGTTTGAAACATTACTTTTTTCGGTACATAAAAAATATTTTGTGAATGTATTTTCTCGTTAACAGTATGTTATATTGTATGCAGAGTGCCAAAAAATATTATTGCTTTTAACATGAAAAAAAATATGCATCGAGTATTGACTATGAAACTCTTCCCATCAATAATAGAAATTTTATTTTCTACATAAAATAAAATAAGAAAACTAAAAAATTCATTGCCTAAATAGAAACATTTTTCAGCAAGTGCTCTATAGAAACTGTTCACATATTCTTTCATGCGACCCTTTACATCGTATATAGAATACATACACATGAAGTAATTTCACTAAAACTGAGTTATGTATAAAAATACATATCGCAAATACAAACGCACTTTCAGAAATTATGTCTAATAGTCAGTACTGTAAAAGATTTTTTTGTGAATGTCTCTGTAAGTGAACTGAATGTCACGTATTCCAGAATGTATAGAAAACAGTCGTAATCTATCTCAATGTTTCCTTATGTTTGAAGGATCCTAATATTATATAAAAAGAATATTGCCCTGTTAAATTGACGGCACTGAGCTCCTAGGCTAAGCATAATTGTGCATTACAGTCTTATATTTTCAAGGGTTAATTCCGTTCGGAAAACAAATTAAGGAGTAGAAACAGCTCCCCCATTTTCCCCTTTTTATTCATAATCATAGAACCCCCTAAACTAATCAGGGACATGCTTATCATATAAAAATCTATACGGAAAATTCAGAGCAAATCGAAAAATTCTTAATAAAAACCCATTTATATAATTAAAGAAGGATTAGCCCCCATCTCATCTTTATACTTATCCAATTAACTCCCAAAGCTAATCATAGCGGTGCCTTCATCAGAATGTTCCTATGTCTAAAATTTGAACGAAAACTTATAATTCTGCTAGAAAAACCCATTGATATAAATCAAGGGGAGGGGCATGAGCCCCCCCCCGTTCCCTCTCTTATACAAATTGAATAAATTCCAAAACAAACAGGAAAAACAATCAGGAAAGCTCCTTATCAGAATATACCTACATACAAAATTTCAAAAGGATCGGATATTTTTATCATGAGTGATCGCGTTACGCACGAACTTACATATAAACATACAGAACGGGCGGGCACATAAGCTATCAGGCTTTGATAGCCTCTAAACTAAAAACGGAGAAGATGCACGCATAGACAAGTGGCCATACAGTTAAACCGGAATCATAAAATCCTACGAAATTGTATTGGAAATCGTTAATAAAACACTAAATACATAAAGATATGACTGGAAAAAAGTTTTTTCTTAAAAATGTATTTTTTATCATATAGTATACTCTCTTTTAAAATTTATATATCACTTTTTTATATCATAAAAATGTGTAACTTTTTTTCCGCTCAGTGAAGAACTACTGAAATATTCTGTTTCGTAGCAAACATATAAGATAAAAGAAAAAGGAAAAAGAACACAAATCTGGAGAGAAATTTTTGTTTATCGGAAGAAAAAAAACACTTTCCCTTTGTTCACACAATACAACCTAGACACTGCAAAAGGAATCTGTTAAGCTAGGTTTTTTCCCTTGTTTTCTTTTAACAAGTCAATAAAGCGAAAACTAAGATTAAAAGTTAATTTAAAATAACTCTGAATGTAATCCTCCTTATTTTTATTACTTCTTCCCTTACATCCGTCAAATTTACAACTTGGCGCATTTAATTTAAGTTACTTATAAATAACAATAATTTGGTTTAGTTAATATATTTTTTTTTGTTACTTACAGAAAGTATTCACAGAAATTTATTTATTAGCACATAATGCAATGGTGCTCAAACATCTGAAAAAACCTAATATTGTAATGTTGTTGTTTGAAACAATTTTTTTTTGGTTCTATGCGTGTTACGTAATTTTTATACCTAAGAAATATTTTGTGATTACAATTTTCGTTTGCATTATATTGCATTGTATAGAGAATGTCGAAAAATGACACCGATTATAGATTTTAACATGAAAGAAAAATTATGAATCAGGCATTGACTATGAAACAGTTTCCACCAATAATAGAAATTAATTTTTTACATGCAATAAAAAGAGAAAGTTAAAAAACACATAAAGAAAAAAAGAAATATTTTTCAGCAATACGCACTATAACTTGTTCACACACACTTTCGTGCAATCTTTTATATCAGCTATAAAATCCATACACATGAAGTAATTTCAGTAAAAGTGAGTTATGAATAAAATGATGCTGAAATCCATTTTATTACGTATCAACGTACTGCGCTATCCAACTTTATACAATTATCATCACCCACTCTGCTCGTCCAACCCCTAATCGTGAAGGAAGCCTGTGCCTTCGCAGCCAGAGCTTATTTCGTACATATATATTTTATTTTATTTTATTTTATTTTATATTTTATTTTGGTTTAGTTTTTTGCTAATTGTTAACGAATCCCCGCGTGTCGGGGAACACTCCGTGTGGGGCAAATAGAGTCTACATCGGATCTGATGAGTTTCGATCAGGGCTGGTGATTTTGAGGTCTGGTGATTTTGTCCCATTTTTATGCATTAAAAAAATAAATAAGTAATGCAAGTGAACCATGTTTCTCCCAGATTAGCCATGGGCATCAGTTCTCAGCGCCTGTTATACAAAAATTATGATGAGGGTCCTTAATTATTGCATATGTACAAGTATTCGGCCTACACACCATTTTTTCCACTGAATCAGGATACCTTCGAATAGTGAATTCGTAGCCTCTATGATCGACAAACTATGGAAAAATAAATAATAACTGTTTTCTTTAGCAGCACGTTCTACACACTTTTACTTTGAAAACAATGCGAATAAAGAAAGAAGAATAGATTTTGCTTTCAAAAAATTATAAGTAACTGAAACCTTAATCGAAAATTCATATTATAGCAAAAAACCTGCTAATCTTTTTTCAGAAATCTTATTAAAAACTACACGGAAACTTTTTCAAAAATTACTGCATCCACCCCCAAAGGAAAATAACTTTTTTCTTTTAAAAACTTCTTGAAATGACGAAGCGTCATTACTCTGAAGTTAAAGACTGAATCTTTGAATATCAGCAAAATGGAACAAGATTGTTGTATATTCCACTCCTGGTTAAATTGCATTTTGTATAATAATAAACATTTTTTTTCGTTTTAAGACATTTAAGGATACGTAAAAATTTATATTTCGATTTTTTTTTTAAAGACAACTATTTTGACACAAATATATTTTTGTAGCATGAAGACTTTCAACTTTTGGGGGATTAGAACTATACCCTTAGAAATAAGAATTTAGTAGTTTCATACTGTACTCTGACAAGAAGTGTAAGAAATGTTTAAGAAAGTATACAAATCTGATAAGAATACAAAGAATATTAAATTGTAAAGTAATCTAACTTATAATAAAACAGAAAGAAAAATATGTCTCATGTAGCAAAATGATGTCGTTTAATATATAATACACCATAGCATTGAATCATAATAAAAGTAGATTGAATTGATTCAAAAATATTAATAAAAAAGGTTAAAAAAGGATATTTTAATAATTGGGTAATGTTAAAATATGCACTAATTTATAAAAACTACAATTGTTTGCTTTTCTATGGAAATAAAATGTTATACAACTTTTTTCTGTTATCGATTTTATGAAAATATTTTTATTCAGGACTGTTGCCAAGCAACCCAACACATTTTCACATTTTTCAGAGAATATAAATGAATATTTTATTTTTAGAAATATTTTATATTTCTTTCTGCTGAATTTTTAGAATTTTTCTTCGCCGTCTTTCCATTGCTGTATGTTTATTCTTTTGTTTTAGCTGTTGTAGTCTTTTTTAAAAATTTTAACACAATCCACATTTTTTTTCTTCGAAAATAAAAGAAAAGCATATAAAGAAGCAAACTTTTTCGAGTTTTCAAACTATTATTAAGATTAAATCGTTTCAAAGTTTTTAATATTTTTCAAGCGCAAAATTAAGGTTATTTTTATTATTTTACAAGACGAAGAAGTTCTTTTCAAGATATAATAATTTGTATGTAATATTGTGTCTAATTCCAGGACTGAATACAGCAGTGTTTGCGCAAGTACTGCCAAGAAAAAAATTGAAACTAAAAAAAAAAAAAAACTGATTTTTACTACCAAAAGTTTAATTCTTGGGTTTTATAATACATTAATATTTAATGTACACATGTATAATGTAGTATTTAATGTATACATTAATATTTAATTAACTAATTTCTTCAAGATAATGTAAATATAAATTAATTTTAAAAAGAATGCTGTAAACCCTCTTTCCATATTAAACTTATAAAACAAAATGGTACAAAAATTGAAAATTTTGATATTAATTTAAAGTTTTCATAATATAGTATTTATTAAAACTATATTGCTTTAAGATGATGCCAGCATATATTTATTCTTGAAACAGTACTGTGATCATGCTACCCATATTCTATTAATCAAATAAGAGTGTACAACAGTTCAAAAATTTATGTATTTTTTTAATCGTGGGTTTAATATTACTTCAAGATGCGAATATAAATTTATTCTTGAAATTTAGTACGATACAGAATTATCTACGAATTCTGCATATAACACCGAAATATGTTTATGAATATTACACAGATATATGTGTAAGAATAGAATATTACACAGTAATTTGTTTTAAAAGATTGTTGTTAAAATTTCACCTTTCATTGTCTTTAATCATGGTATAGAATTTGTTAAAAATCTAATTTTTGAACAAAAAAAGGAAAACAAAAGCCGAAATTATTTCTGACTAATTATCCTAATTAAGGTCACTCAAAATGAGCAAAATATTCATTTCTCAACAAAAGATTGCATTTAAGTAACTAGAATTTGCAGAGAGTATTTCAAAAATTAGGAAAAACCAAATGATACACAGTCAGTTCTCAATAATTCGAAATCGGATAAATCGAACCTTTGCGAAAATCGAACTAAACATGAAGTCAAGAAAATTTCATTGGCAAAATAACGTTACACATTTTCATTTATTCGAACTCCTTTTCTCTTGAATTTGTTTAATTCGAACTAACGCGAATTACTATTTTTAATTTTCTTCTGCTTTCTCACGCACTTCAGATCCTTGAGATAACTTTCTTTCTTTAATTTTCGCCAGGATTGTTCTGAACTAAGTATACATATAATCCCAAGGATTTGATATCCGCTTTTTTCATAAGTCTTCTGTCCATCAATGACACCCCCACTCCTTCTTACTTGAACTTAATTTCTTAATTAATTTATGCATTTATACCTTTTGATTTAATTTTAAGTCATATTTAAATGGTAACAGCCGAAATAAATTTGAAAAACACTATAATAGGAATTTCTTTGCAATAGTAATCTTTTAAACATGTTTTCTTCTCATACTTTCCATATTTCGAACTCTGGATAATTCGAGCATTTCTTGCGGTCCCGACGAGTTTGAATTAAAGAGAGACGACTGTATATAGATTTCCTTTAAAAATATCAACACATTTTTATTTCAAGAATTTATATATGTTAATTTTTACATTGAATTCTTTCATCAACTTCATATGTATGCTGTATAAAAAATAAGTGATATTTGAACTTTTATCGAACTATATTTATTATGTTCAACATAAAGGCTGATTTCTAATTTTAAGTTGAAATTTAGATTAAAATCTATTTGAGACAATGATATCTATACGAAATATTTCAAAATAAAGGAAACTATATTTAATTTAAACAAAGAATGGGATTAATTACATTAGCATTGTTACGAAGGAAAAAAGAAAGTCCTTTTTGTGAAAAATTCAAAAACCAAAAAGAAAGTGCAATGACAAAAATATTTCCCATTAATAAAATTCACAACTAACAGAAGAAAGGACGAAATTGACAAACAAATGGCAAGGAAATTAAAATCTTATTGTTCTAAACTTATATATATTTATTTTTATTGTAAATTTTTGTTTTCTTCTAAGAGTTAGTACTATTGCTTGCACAATTTTGCATAGAACATTGGTCTGTTTTAAATTAACATATGAAGCCTTATTAAATAAATAAGTATAAGTGAAATATAATTAAACTATTTTTTTTCTCATTTTAAAACAGATGCATAAAAACAATTAATTTTATCTATAAAATTTTTGAAAGAAATTAACTTGTATTAAAGGATTACTTTTCATTGTCTTTAATCATGGTACCTAATTTGTTAAAAATCACATTTCTAAACAAAAAGAGGGGAAAAAGCTCAAAATATTTCAGGCTGATTATCCTAAATTAAGTCACAAAGAAGAACAAAATATTGATTAATTTCTCAAGAGAAAACTGCATTTATGTATCTAAAATTTCCAAAAAATATTTTTTAAAAATTTGAAATTAGCAAATGGTATCTGCATGTTTGCTTTAATTTAATCAATAAATTTCAATTACAAAAGTTTATATATGACGACCTCAGAAGCCAAGGAGTACAAGTGACAAAATGTCGATTTGGAGTAAATTGAGTTTAAAGATAATCGATGTTAAATTGGAACATCAATAACAATTATAACAATTGAGTGAATTGAAATAGGAAATTTCTGCTTGTTGCATTCTGGTCTTTAAACTCTTATTTCAATAACTGTTAAAAAATAAAGTAAAATTTTCTTTAAATGTATAATTAATCAATGTTGTTTGTTTTTGAAAAAAGTGGTTTGCCTCTATAACTCAGGAAATAATAAGAAAATCACTTATATTTCTTTACCTGAAATGAAAAAGTATATTTTTAGGTCGTCTGTACATTTAGTTAATTTTTTTCGATTTTGTCACTTATACCAATTAGCTTCTGGGGTCCTCATATATTAACTTTTACTGCGAATTCTTCCTTCAGTTTAATATGTCATTTTAGGGTATAAAAAATCGATTGTATTGAATCGCATGTTAAACGTATAATTTTCCTGCTCTCTTCAACTTTGTTATAAGTGGTTTGCATAAAAATTAATCCTAACGAGTAAAAGAACATTTAGGAAACAGAATAAAGTTAGGCTTGTTGTTTAAAATTGAAATTTAGATTAAAATCTAATTGATACTGTATTATCGATAATAAATATTTTTAAAACAAACACTATCTACATTGAATTGAAAGGAAGAGTGAAACTGATTAATTTCATTTCATTGTTACAAACTAAAAAAGAATGAGCTTTTTTTTTCACTGTACAATATAAATATAAATTTATGAAAACTGAAAAGAAAAATAAGTATTTTTTTGAATATTTATATTTGTTTAATTTTTTTCCTGAACTCTTTATATACGACGATTCTTTTTTTTTTTTTTTTTGAACCAAACAATAGAAGTATTTAGAATTCAGAAATGTATTATGTATTATATTCTATAAGTTATTTATTGAAAGGCTTTAAAGGAGATGCTTAGTGTAATTATCTTACAGTGAGTGATTTAGAAAACATTGTAAAAACATTTATAAATTTAAAATACAATGAGTATAAACTTAATATTTTAAAAGTCAAACTATTATATTGCAGACTTTAAATAGATGTCTACAAAAGCTGTTTTTAAAAGTATGTTGCATGAAAAAAATGTTATGAATAGGAATGAAAGATGTAAATTGAAATAATAATGCGTTTAAGTTTTTACACACAATAGATTTATTTCTTTTATTCGAGGATAAAAAAATCAGTGACAAACAAGAATGAAAAAATCATTCGTCAAGCATAGATTATGAAATACTGTCCAACACATTATGAATTATGTAATATTCTTTTATTATTATAGATAACTGCACCATTTAAAAAATTAAATATTAAGTCAAATTTGATCATATATGAATTTGTAACGCATTTCAAAACCAAATTTCAGCTGCTTCTATCTACAATTGAAAAATTATCCAAATTTTTTAGCAGTTCTGTATGTGATTAAAAGAATTGTATCTATTAGTAACATACCTTCCACAATTTAGTTCATTTAAGAGATACATATATTTCAGTTGAAAATTCAACTTCAGCAATTTCCTTTAATAAGGAGAATGGTATGTAAATAGTTTTGTGAAGTCCTCTATATGAAATATAGAACTTATATATAAAGAGTAATATGCAGAAAACCAATTACATTTAAAAGAGCATACCGAATTTTAAAACGTACCCTCCAGAAATTATTACGAAAAGACAGTATTGTCACCGAATTCTTTTGTGTGACCCTGTAAATTAATAAATAAATAGATAAAAGTGAGTATTATTCGTCCTCAGAGGGTTCAGTACAAGAAAAGTATGTATTTTTAACCCTTTTGAGACGAGCGACAGGTATACATGCCACATAAAGCTCTCAAAATCCTTCATTATTCCCATTATTTTTTATAGTAACGTTTACCTTATTTAATTGTACAATTTTCGCGATTCAAGCAGAGAATATTTTTTGTTAAAAAAACCCCGATGGTTAAGGATTAAAAATTAAGAAAAGAGATCTAATCACGAAGGGGTTAAATATATTATTAAAAGAAAATCGTTGCTGAAAGAATAATAAGATTTTGTAAAAAAGTCTACAAAGTAGAATTGGTTATAGCTGAATATACTAGAAAACTATGAATAAAAATACCATAAAAATTCAAAGAGGTATGAAACCTAAATAGTATCAAATATTGTTATTCTGTATAACTATCTTTTACTTACCCATCATACGTAGTATAAGGTAAGTATTGCAATCATTTTCATAATTGAAAAAAAAAAAAAAAAAAAAAAAAAACGACGAATTTACACGTTTCAGGCACTGCAGATTTCGAAAAACATTTTTAGGGAAAAAAAATTGCCGCCTATCTCTCTGTGAGTGTTTCTGTAAACGCTCAATTTCACGAACAAATTGAGATACAGATTTGAAATTTGGTGTGTATTTAGTATGTAACAATGGTAAGAAGCCCTTTAAATATTAGTAACATCGATTATCCGACAGTATTTTTTTTTGTCAGTCTGATGTATATACGTTCAAATATACTCAAACATATGTTCTGATGAAAGGTATATAAAAATGTCCGATTTTTTTATTTTAATGCAAGAATATTAAATACAATAAAAATGCACAAAATTTGCATTGAGAATGAAGATGGTCGGATAATTAGTTGACGAGGTATTTCTAACCCTATTTTACACACTCTTCGATTTTTCATGACCCTATATTTCAACCAAATTTGAATTCAAATATATATTTTAGTTGGAAATGAGACACTTAATCCGACGCAGTAAAGTTTCATCTAATATGCTTATCATTTTTGGAGTTGTGCGGATGTTCTTTTTATGCAATTCAGTAATAATTGATTTTATCGTCGACCAAAAAAAAATGTTTGTCGCCAGAGATTATCGCTAATTTGGTGACATACCGCCAAATCTGGAGACAAAAATTACTCGCCAAATGTGACGCCAACTTAGCGCTATATCCGTTATTTTGTCAAATTCTCACAAACTTCCATTGTAATCCGAGTTTTGTTAAAAATATTTAAATATAAGTTTAAATTTTGTTTTGAAATTGCAATGCTTTTTATAAATAGTTTAAGCATCTTTTTTTTTCATATTTTATATTAGGCATATCCACGATGGGTAAATATTACGAAGGCTCCCAATGAATAGTTATTTATCTTATCCTAATCTATTTATAAGGAGATTAACTTGATACTGTGAATAATAGTAGTGCATATTAAAGAATATGTTAGTACATATAAGAAATCTTGAATTAGATGCTTAAGTAAATTAATTTAGTTCAGATACATAACTGTTGCTCTAAAAATTAATTTGTACATATCATGTCACTATTTCTAATGTTTTCTTCCATCCAAATCAGGGTATTCAGTTTTTTCAAAATTATATTTCTTGCAAAATGCAAAAAAGAAAATAAATGTCATAAATCATTGAAGCTGATTAGTCTAAATTAAATTAAGTTCATATACAATTAGAAATAATGAACCTTTTCTGAAGAGAAAATTCCTTACATTCATGTTGCGAGAATTGATAAAAATAGCTTTGAAAAACCGGAAATAAGCGAATGATATCTGACGGCTTCTTATAATTTAATCAATAAGTTTGAATTGCAAGACCATTTATGTATTACTTTAATCGCAAATTTAATTTAATATAATATGATTTGTCGTTTTTTTCTGTTCCTGTTTTAAACAGTCAGTCCAAATTCAATAAAGATAGTAAGACTTATTTATTTTCTTATTTTTTATTTTTTTAATGCAACGTATACTTTTTTCTCTTTCATCACTAATCTAATACTCTTAATGGTATATTCATTTTTTAAGTAAAAATTTACATCTATTATATTTATTAAAATTTTGAGATTATTAGCAAAATATAATATATAATTAACAGCAAATGTGTTAAAAGTTCTTCATGTAGATAAAAACACTCAAATAATCTTGCATGTGAAGTTCATTGTACATCATCAAAAAAGGCAAATATTTCTATTCTTGGTCTATGATAATCGATCTATATGATTAAACACCAGAAATATTTACCAACTTATTTCCAGGAAACCCACCACTTTGAAAAGTATTTTTTTTTGTATTTAGAATTCTCGAAAACTAATATATTACTATATTTAAAAGGAACATTTATAAAAACAAAATTTCTTTTAAAGCCAATGATTTTCCAAAAAACCCCCTGCTATTTATTATCATGCATTAAGTATACATATATATATATACATTGGTGTCCAAAAGTTAAGCATAATTGGTAATTAAGTAAATAAGGAAAGAAAGATAAATCGAAATGTGGTGAAACTCCAGGTGTGTAAACAAAATAGTACGCGTCATATATTTTCCCGAAGAGTGTTCCCCGAAATCGAACAGGGGACCGTCAACAAATTGAAAAAGAACGAAAATCTTTTGGATAACCCTTTCAAAACTAATGAAGCAAAAGTGTTCAAACTGCACATTATGATTAAGTGGCTTATTGTAATGTACTGTGTTTATTTTTATAAAGATAGCATTCATACTCGTAGAGAAATTAAGGTTTTTATAAAAACAGTCCTGAGTTTTTTGCTTACAATTTGCAGAGTTCTTAATATAAAAAAATGTTCTTTTCTGAAAATATGACAAACATCAATGTACACAATACCCTGTCATCAGAATTTAAAAATAATAAAAATTGTATGAAAAATGAGTAGGTTTAGTAAATAATTTTTCATTACGCATGCGTCAACGATATCAAAATTTCATTTGCATGTATTGTTAGCTAAATGTATAGAGCAACATCTGTAAAAATTTCAAAAACATAGCTTGAAAATTCTGAAAATTATCGTATATAGAATCAACTCAAAATCCGTTATTCCTAAAAGGAAACAAAATATCAGGGGTTTTATCCAAATACAGTTGTACGTGCAATATTGTCTAGGCACGAAACAATGGAATATGGATACAGCCCCTCATCTTTTTGCTTCATTAGGGAATAAAATATTTTGATCTCATTCTATCAACGATAATTTTCAGAATTTTTAATCTATGTTTTTGAGACTTTTACAAAAGTTGCTCTACACATTTAACTAACATAATATGCAAATGAAATTTTAATAGCGTTCACGCATGCGCAGTAAAAAATTATTTAGTAAACCTGCTCATTTATCGTACAATGTTTATTATTTTTAAATTCTGATGACAGGGTATTGTGTACCATGCTGTATGTCATATTTTCGGGAAAGAACATTATTTTATATTAAGAACTCTGCAAATTATAAGCAAAAAACTTAGGACTGTTTTTATAAAAACCTTAATTTCTCTACGAGTATACATGCTATCCTTATAAAAATAACACATAGTACATTACAATAAGCCACTTAATCATAATGTGCAGTTTGAACGCTTTTGCTACATTAGTTTTGACAGAGCTATCCAAAAAAATCTTCGTTCTTTCTCAATTTGTTGACGGTCCCCTGTTCGATTTCGGGGAAAACTCTTCGCGAAAATATATGACGCGTACTATTTTGTTTACACAATTGGAGTTTCACCACATTTCGATTTATATTTCTTTCATTACTTACTTAATTACCAATTATGCTTAACTTTTGGACACCAGTGTATATATATATATATATATATATATATATATATATATATATATATATATATATATATATATATATATATACACAATTTTATTAAAACCATTCAATTAATTTTTAAAAAATGAAGATACAAATAAACAGTTTTTTACAGACCAATGCGCAAAATGCTACAAAAAGAAATGTAAAAAAAGTATATAACAAAACTATCAGAAACTTCTCTTTATTTACCCCTACATGGAGGGGCCTCCCTGATGAAGACTTCCATGTATTTTGGGGATATGGAATTTCTTTTGGTTTTGATATATATATATATATATATATATATATATATATACAGGGTGTCCGAAAAGTCTGGAAACGGTCGAATAACTCGAAAAATACATATGAGATTGAAAAACGTAAATATACGTGTTAAATATTTTTAAATAAGCTACTCAGTGATACCAAATTTGACCTTCGTAACCGACCCCCTGGGGGTCAGAGGGGGTCCAACTTTGAAATCTTAAATTATAACCCCCATTTTTTAATGCAGATTTGGATTCGACGGACAAAAATACGTAACTTTTGTATTTGATGTTTATTTCGAATCCTCGTTTATCACGGTGTAATTGAGCATACTAAATCGATACATATTTCGGCTTTTCCAACGGGAATTTCCCTAATCGAAACTAATTGGGGGGAATTTATGACATCAAATTCCTCGTCTTTTGCAATAATAGCGTTTCCTGAAAATCACCCGTGCCGATTATTTCGGTAGTGCTACACAGTTAAAAATTTGATCCATTTGCTGTAACGTCACTCCACAGCTTTTATAGAATATCTCTTTCATGACCAATGAGATTGTTCCATAACACAGTAAAGTACACTGTAAAAAAATTCACCCTTTTGCTGCATCGTCACTCCACCGCTTTTATAGAAAACGATTACTTTACTGTGTTATGGAGCATTCTCATTGGTCACAAAAGAGATATTCTATAATAGTTGTGTAGTGACGCTGCAGCAAATGGGTCAAATTTTTAGCAGTGTAGCACTATTGAAATAATCGCCACGGGTAATTTTCAGGAAACGCTATTCCTACAAAAGACGACGAATTTGACGTCGAAAATTCCGCCCAATCAGTTTCGATTAGGGAAAATCCCGTTGGAAAAGCGGGAATATGTATCGATATAATATGCTCGATTACACCGTGATAAACAGATTTGAAATAAACATCAAATGCAAAAGTTACGTATTTTTGTCCGTAGAATCCGAATCTGCAATAAAAAATGGGGGTTATAATTTAAGATTTCAAAGTTGGACCCCCTCTGACCCCCATGGGGTCAGTTTCGAAGGTCAAATTTGGTATCACAGAGTAGCTTATTTAAAAATGTTTAACACGTATATTTACGTTTTTCAATCTCATATGTATTTCTCGAATTATTCGGCCGTTTCCAGACTTTTCGGACACCCTGTATATATACAGGTTGTTTCAAAAATTTTTTTACAATAAAAGAGGGGTGATAGTACATATCAAGGCAAACAATATTAAATAGGAGACCAAGAATCCCAAACGTTTTCCAAAGCAGATAGCCGCCATTAACCTTTAGGGACCAAAATTTCAAATAAACATAAAAAACGGAAAAATCGGTCGATTGATTTGCGGTTTTCACTAAAATTATTCTTTATGTCGGCATGTTCTTGATATTAAATTATAAAGATAAATTTCGAAAAATGCCGATAGAGGGCGCTTTAGACTTTGGAGTAACGAACAACTATTTTTTGCCGGTATTTTTTTCATCTCATTAAACGTTTTCGTAAGCTTAGACTCAAAATCCGAAAGTGGGAGTGGTTAAGTAGCACAAACTGAACTGTGTTCAAAGGGTTGAAATTTCAAATGATTATAAAAAACGGAAAAATTGGTCCATTGATTTGCGGTTTCACGAAAGCTATTCTTTATGTCGGTATTTTCTTAAAATTAAATTATAAAGATAATTTTCAAAAAATGCCGATAGAGGGTGCTTTAGACTTCTGAGTAACGAACAACTCTTTTTTTGGCGTTATTTTTTTTGCATCTTATTAAATTCTTTCGTAAGCTTAAACTTAAACTTAAATTTTGATCTCAAAATCTGAATAGTTGGGAGTAGTTAAGAAGACAAACTGAACTGTGTTCAGAGGGTTCAAATTTCAAATGATTGTAAAAAATCGAAAAATTGATCGATTAGTTTGCGGTTTTTGCTAAAACTAGCTTTTAAATGAGCATTTTCTTGAAAATAAATTTTAAAGATAAATTTCACAAAATGCTGATAGAGGGCGCCTTAGGCTTTGGAGTAGCGTACAACTATTTTTAACTGTTATTTTTTTAATCTCATTAAATGCTTTCAAATGCATAAACTTAAATTTTAGGCTCAAATTCTGAATCGTTGGGAGTGTTTAATTAGCGAAAAATTGAATTGTGTTCGAGGAGGGGGGGGGGGGGTGTTAAATTTCAACTCCTGGTGACACTTCAATTTGCGCTACATAGCTGCTCCTAATTATTCAGATTTTGAGCTCAAAATTTAAGCTTAAATCTAAGCTTCCGAAAATGTTTAACAAGTTTTTGCAAGCATTTAATTAGAAAAAAAAAAATAATGGTTAAAATTAATTGTTGGTTACTCTGAAGTTTAAGGCGCCCTCTAGTAAAAATTTTTTAAATTTATCTTTAAAATTTTTTTTCAAGAAGATACTGACTTAAAGAAATTTTTATTTTAAACCGCCAACGAATCGACAAATTTTTCCATTTTCTATAATTATTTTAAATTTGAACACCTAGCCCCTCTTAAACACAGTTCAGTTTGTGCTAATTAACTACTCCCTACCATTCAGATTTTTAGCTCAAAACTTAAGTTTAAGTCTAAGCTTCTGAAAACATTTAATGAGATGCAAAAAATAATGGCAAAAAATAGTTGTTCGTTACTTCAAAGTCTAAAGCGCCCTCTATCGACATTTTTTGAAATTTATCTTTATAATTTATTTTTAAGAAAAAACTGACATAAAGAATAGTTTTCGTGAACACCGCAAATCAATGGACCAATTTTTCCGTTTTTTATAATCATTTGAAATTTGAACTCTCTGAACACAGTTCAGTTTGTGCTACTTAACCACTCCCACTTTCAGATTTTGAGTTCAAAATTTAAGTTCGAGTCTAAGCTTACGAAAACATTTAATGAGATGCAAAAAATAGTTATTCGTTACTCCAAAGTCTAAAGCGCCCTCTATCGGCATTTTTTGAAATTTATCTTTATATTTTAATTTCAAGGAAATGCCGACATAAAGAATAATTTTAGTGAAAACCGCAAATCAATCGACCGATTTTTCCGTTTTTTATGTTTATTTGAAATTTTTGTCCCTAAACTTTAATGGCAGCTATCTCCTTTGGGAAACGTTTGGGACCCTTGGTCTCCAATTTAATATTGTTTGTCTTGATGTGTACTATCACCCCTCTTTTATTGTAAAAAATTTTTGGAAACACCCTGTATATATATAATGTCTGATTCGTCATTCATTTTCTGTTTCTCTTTTAAACAGCCAGTCCAAATTCAATAGTGATATTAAGATTTATTTTAAGGAGAGGTTTTATGCAATATATACTTTTTTCTCTTATCGTTATGTAGTACTGGTAACGGTATATCAATAATATATTCCTTTTAAAAAAAAAAAAGTATATCTACTATATTTAATAAAGTTTTGAGGTACTTAGCAAAATATAAGGTTTAATTTTCAGTATATGTGTTTAAAGTACTTCGTCTAGATAAAAAAAAAAAAAAAACCTGCATTGAAAGTTAATGTACACCATTAAAAAGGCAAAAACTTCTATTATTCTTAGTCTACGAAAATGATTATAGACAGTCAATTAACAGAGTTACTCAGCAACATTTTTCCAGGAAACCCGCCACCTTGAAAGGCATTCTTTAATTTATAATTCTCGAAAGCCAATATATTGCTAGATTTAAAGGAACATTTATAAAAACAAAGTTTATTTTAAAACCACTGATTTTTTTTTTCTTTTTTTTCTGCTGTATTAAGTATATACATATATATATTAACTGCAATGCAGTCCATTCTCTCTAATCCGTAATATATTTCAGCTGAAAATAAACAGTTAAAATCTTTTTTTAAGCAAAATGTTATTGATTTTAACATTAAAAAAAGTAAATTGATCTGAAGAATTTAAGAAAATTTTAATTTATTCTCCATTCTTTAGAAGGAAATGTTTTACGCATCTTGAAAATAACTGCTACACTGCTATATTTTGAACGTATTTGTTGGCTATATAAAAGATAAAATTGCTTTTGAAGAGGTATTAGTTCTGGAAGATAAATATCTTAGTTTTGTAGAAAAAAACTTTTGTTATTGATCAAGAAATCGTGACTCAAGGTTTCAGAATTAAATTATAGAGTAAAAAATAAAAACCATAAGGCAAACCACCATCACTGCAGTGTTTGATAGATTTAAAAATAGGTAGAAATGTTTTCTATTATTTTTTTTATTATATCCTTTAAATGTATTTCTGATATTCAATAACTTTTTTTATTTAAAAAAAATATTTTTTCTTATTTCTGTGTTTATTTATTAATAGAGTGTGATTACTACATTTGGTGAAAAAAATCTAAATATATAATGTAAACGAAAAAATCACCGATAATCCGCAAGTCCATTGTCCCGACCTACGTGTATTAGAGGGAATGTACTGTATCAACTTTTAGGCAGCTATTAATGAATTAGGCATTTTTAGCTGTGTAATTGAATTTTTAGATGGAAGAATATCAAAATAAAATTAATTTTAATAACAATATTATTAGTGATACAGTGTAAAAAACTCGACAGACGTGGCAATCCCAATCTTATGGATATTAATAATTTCTGAAAGATGGAGTATAGCAGCGCCACCTGTTCAGTGATTTAAACAAAATCGAATCAGCAACAACTTGTGTAAACTTATTGCTGAATCTGAAGTTTGATGAAAATCCGTGCATTAGTTTTTGAGATAGAGCTATTGCAAAATCCTGAAAAAAATCTCCATAATAGCTTCACATGATGGGTGATGCACTTTAAAAACTAATTAGGATCAAATTTTTATCCCGTATCAACTGAATCTGAAATTTGATGAAAATCCATGTATTAGTTCTTCAAATACATTTATTGTGAAATCGTGAAAAATGCAGCATAGTAGCGCTATCTGTATCCAATTTACACTCGAAACTAAACAACACTAATCTAAATCATGGAGTAACTGAATCTGAAGATTTAGAAAATTTCGTGCATTAGTTCTTGAGATAAAGCTATTGCAATAATCAGAAAAAATACACCATGGCTATTGATCAGTTTGCAGCAAAACGTAATTAGCACCATGTATAATACAATTAATTAAATATAAAGTTTTAGGAAAATCCGTGCATTTGTTCTTGAGATATGACTATTGTGAAAACTGTAATTAATGCTACATAGCAGCGTCATTTGTTACATACACCAAATATACACCAAAGGGCGATATGCATCAAAAGCTAATCACATTGAATTTATATCAAGGTCTCACAATATAAAGTTTTTTTTAACTCCTGTGCATTAGTTCTTATGATGGAGCTATTTTAATCATCACGAAAAATGACAAGACGGTTTAACTGAATCTGAATAACACGTTTACAGAGAAATGTTGTCATTAAATTTAGCTTACAATGACTATTTGTGTTGTTTGTCTCATTTTAGAATAGCTTTCTAGACAAAAAAGCGTGAGAGGATTTCTAGAAAACAGTCCTTGTGTCACGCTGAATAGCATCAAGAACCACAAAGCTGGTTTAGATACTTCTTCTGAGCTTATTCTAGCTCAGCTTCAGAAAGATTCTTAATCTACAGTAGAGCGCAGGGGTCGTGTCTAGATATAGATGGTGGTCCCATTCAAATTTATTGAAACTGTGGCCTATTATGACGTAAGTTACAGCACCATTGACTATTATGTAAGAGAATTGCATAATGGATAGAGACTTGAGAATCACCCTTCAATTGGAGTGCATGTTAAACTTTTAATTTAGATATCTAAATGTATCGTAAAATAAACTGCATTCTTGCAACATGGAATAATATTTTGTGGCACATATTTTATTACTTCTGTATTTATGATTTTGGATTTTTTTTATGGAGTGGTAATAGTTTTAAACTGCATTTCAATTGATATGAATAATATTTGACGTAAGAGATAGCGTTTATCCAAATAACATAAATTATACTTCAAAATTTCAAAACAAATAATTTTTTTGACATCATTGTATCAAATATATATGTGACATTTTAAGATAGGAGCCATTAATATTACTTGCGAGTTTCCCCATGTTATGTCACAGGAGTGTAGGCGAGATAAAAATTAAGTAAAATAATAAACGTAGAAACTTCATTAAATTCCACAATTGCTGCTCCAAAAGATTTATTTAAATGCAATCATAAGCAGAGGGAAAATACTCTTTCCTTCCGAAACAATATTCCATAAAAAACATTCGTTTAACTTTTAAATCGTTCGAACCCGAAAACATCGAATAAAAGATTCCATCCATCTCTGGGCCTCTACACTCAAGTCAATGATATAAACCTTCTAGATCTTTCACTAATCTCTAACCATGATTTTCACATGTAAACAGAATTCACGTCCATCGTTAGAGATTAATTTCCTTCAGACGATAATTTTTAATTAAAAAAATATTATTTAACTAATTTATAATCGAACACTGAATTCGATATCCTGCAGACAATATTTTGAATAAAAAAAGAAAAGAAATGAATTTATTGATGCGCACAATTATCAAACGTTGAAAAGGGAAAAATAAATAAATAAAAATAATGATATTTTTTAAAGGTATGGTTTTGGAATAAATTTAATAAGACTTTCTTAAAAGAGGGTTCATAAAAAGAGGGAAAAAATGAGTTTTATTTGGAGTATTAAGAAATAAAGTTTAATTAAGAATATTTTTAGTTTAGAGCCATCTTTTTAAATTTACGCATATTGGAATAAATGTTTTATAAAGCGAATTAAGAATTTTTATCGTTTCCATAAAGATTATTAGTTTAATTTAATAAATTGAATTAAGTACGGAATATTGTTAAAAGGAAATTAATATTGTGTAAAAGTTAATATTGGGGAAAAAAATTAAATTTGTAATATATAAGTTCAATATAGAATGTGAATTTTCCTTATTTATTTAGTAAATATTATACTTTCAAAGCAACATGTGAGTTTTTCATGTATTTTATTATTTTTTATATCTTTGTTCTGTAGCATCTATATTAGATCTTAATCGCAGAAATCTGTGATCAAATAAATTGAAGATTATTATTAAGGAACAGTGTTATTAAAAATGATTAATGAAAAACACAAATTAAAAAAATTTTTGGACAAAATATGATTATTTTGCGTCCTTTTTACTTGACAATGTTTTGTTAGAATCTGACACTATCTGAAAAATTTTGAGTATATTTATTGACAAAAATAAAAGTTTTTTTTCCCGTCCACTACGTGTGTTTAAGTATTCCTTTATTAAAAAATTAAAACATTTTGAGAATAAATTTATGTTTCTTTAATCATTACAAAGATTAGGTTAAAGATGAAAAGATTCGTAACACTGACAAAATAAAATGTTTATAATGTGTTATTAAATAAATGACTTTTAAACTGTCAATTACGTTTGAATAAGTAACCTAAAGAATTATTTAAATGCATAAATTAAATGAACCGAACGCTGCTTTGGGCATGTCTTTCTCTCATAAATGACAACCAAAATACTCTAATTACATTGCAGAGAAAAATACATGAACTAAGCGTACTACATTTACAGCTAAACATGCTTTACCTTCTTATCTGAAAATAACACTCGCAGCATAATGCTTTGTAAGTTGTCACCAATGAAAATATGAAAGGAAAAGGATAAATTGATAATAGTTTAATTTACTTTACTTGCAATTAATGTTATTATCTGCAATTATTTGAAAGAAAGTTTTAAATGTATCATAACGACGTACACAAACAGAGCATTAAACACAGAATAGGAGAAGATAAAAGAGAAAATTATAATGTAATTAGTTTGGTGTGTGGTTTCTCCATAAGTTATTTTATAGAAAGATGGTTTTAATTTAGACTTACCCAATATAACCGAAATGATGTGCGATCTTTATACGAAATATTAAAACAGAAAGTTGAAATCATAATTTTAACAATTTAGAAAATTCATGCATGAAGCATAGATTACGAATCACTTTCCAACGCTTCATTAAATCGTTAACAAAACTCCGTTATTTAGGTAAATAAGGATATAAAGCCAAATATAGCCAAATATGTATTTCAGTACTATTGAACAGCCCTGTATTTGATCTGTCAGCTAATATACATACTATATAATGGGAAAATTTAGTTTAGCAAAAACTGCCAAGTAACTTGAAATTTCTCTTTCAGCAAATTATACTAATAGATGGAAACATACTTGAATACTTTGATCAGCCTTGTAGTTGGCCTGGTACCTTTATCACACATCAGTGTTAAGATAAAATTTATTTTAAACTAAAACACTCTAAAAACAACTGAAATCACTTTCTCATAAATTATCATTCATAGACTCCCTGTACCCAATTTTTTGTGTGGCCCTGTATATCATTTTATCTATATTCTGCAAACATTTCTTAGTAAATTTAATGTAGTTCAACATAAAATGCATAATTTATTTAAAAATCACCTTTTAGTAATTTATGCTCATATTCAGTAACGTTGGCGAGCTCTTTTGGGTAGCCTTATATATTAACTATAGCATTTATACACACCATGTAATATGCATGAATTTAGTGAAACTTACACACGCATATCATAATTAAAATGCATTTCATCCATCCATCAGCTATCATCGGATACATACACTGCCCAAAATCAATTAAAGGATATTGCAGTTGCAGGTGGATTTTGTAGCTGGGAAGCTTTTTAGCTGATTGATACATGGTCGACAGACATAGTAGGTTATATGAGAAAAAATTACTTATGTTTGGCAAAAAAATGCATTTTATTGTGCATTTGTGTACAAAAGGAAAAATCACAATTTGTGCATATGAGAAAAAAAAGAATAAGAAAAGGTGTTTTCTTCAAAGAAAATCATTTTCAGTAGGGGGTATGGTTTCCACGAGCGGCCAGCAACGTTGAACACTTTTGAGGCATGGACTCAATGAGGCTATTAATGACGAGTTGGGGTATTCTGCCCCACTCTTCCAGAAGAGCTCTTTCCAGTTCTTGGAGAGTTTGTGGAGATTGTTGTCGGCCAGAAACTCGTTTTCCTAGAGCGTCCCAAACGTGCTCGATTGGATTCATGTCTGGAGAACACGCTGGCCATTCCATTCGAACGATTCCTTCCTCGAAATCCTCCACCAGGTTTTCACGATGTGGCCTGCAGTTATTGTCCATTAAAATGAAGTTATCTGCGATTGCTGCAGCGTAAGGGACTACAATAGGTCTGAGGATCTGATCCCTATATTGGTGACCAGTCAGAGCTCCATCTCGAATGATGTAAGGGTCAATGCGCCCGTCAATGGAGATGCCACCATACACCAACACTCCTCCACCGCCAAATCTGACACTTTTGTGCACAAACGCAGGATTATTCCTACTGCCACGGTCCCTCCAGAAGAAAATACGCTTATTATCCGGATGCACAGAAAAACGGGACTCGTCAGAAAACAGAACATTGCTCCATTCATTTCTTCTCCAGTTGACATGCTCGGTTGCCCACTCCCTGCGGTCGCGACGATGCCTTGATGTTAATCTAATACATACCATCGGTAGGCGAGCATACAGACCTACAGCATGGAGCCGGTTTCGGACAGTCTGAGTTGAAATCGTGGTGGCTGTAGCCGAGCGAAAGTGTTGTTGGAGAAGAGTAGCGTTCATGTTTCGGTGTCTCCGAGCTGTTAACGCTAAATACCGATCTTCATTGGGCGTTGTTGCCCGTCTACGACCTTGCCCTGGTCTTCGGCCTGCACATCCACTCTCCAAAAAACGGTTCCAGATCCTCGAAATGACACTTTGTGACACTCAAATGGCTTGCGCTACTTCGGCTTGAGTTTGGCCCCCTTCTAACTTACCAATAATTCTCCAAGCTCCTGAATCTGTCAAATGACTTCGCTGAAGCATCGTACTCATCGAAACAAAGCAATCGCTGAATGCCGATCATCCTTGTCTTCTTTCTCTTTTATCCAGTTGAAAGTCAAATTTCATTCGCTGCCGCTGAAGCTACGTTTTTGACGTCGAACTCAAAATTTGCATACTCCACAGTTTGAATACCAGAAAAATTTGCATTTGGGATTATCTTCTTCTATTTTCGGCAAAAAAATTTCGTTTATATCTTTATTTTATATAAAACTTCAAATATCCTTTAATTGTTTTGAGCTGTGTATATAGAACTTAGGAAAGAATGTACTATTTGAAATCATTTGTGTGTTCCTATAAATACTATGTACTTCATATTAGTGAAGGAAGTATCGCATAATTTATACTAAGCCTCATTGACATATATCAATTTTATTATACATAAAACAGTTATATAATATATTTTATAGAATATATTTAATTTAACTATATTTATTATATAGTTATAGAATATATTTAAAATATGTCACGCACAATTCCCCTTTTTGCCATTATCTAATGGAATTCTTTTGTGTGGCAATGCAAAATGAATAATAGCTTCCTTTTTCACCTTAGATTTTATAGAATGCATATTTTAATGCACCTCGTAAAAGCATATAAAATTTAATTTGTTTGACAGGGTATAACATCTTTAAAATTCCTTTGAAACGATTTTTCCCCATAGTCCGTAATGTAATGGGAAAATTTTGACTCCCCCTGTAGATAAACTAATCATGATAGAAACTTTTTTTTTAATAGGGATTGTGCTAGGGTAAACGTCAATAACGTCCTAAAATTTCATGGCAATCCGAGTATATTTACGTGAGTTAAATCGCGGAAAGTCGGCCAGACGGACAGACAAACACAATGCATAAGCACTTTCAACTTTGTTGGAAAGTGCTAAAAAATCCCTGTTGACTCGGCATACAGGTGCAGTTAGATTTCGAAGTTAAATATAACTTCAAAAACAAAAAATAAATCCTGATTAGACGTAAACCCCCAGTTTAAGAATTTTATCTGGCGACTTATTAACTTTTTTATTTAATTATTTATTTTTCAGATTTTTCTTCAGTAACAAAGCATTTATTAGATCTTAATCAAGGAAATTTGTGATTAAATAAGCCCATGATTATTACTAAGGATTATACTCTATTAAAAATAATTAATAAAATATATGGATTTTTAAAAATTTTTGAACAAAGTATGAATTCCTTCACTGTAAAAAATTTGCGCAATGTTCTTGACATTTACTGTGTAACATTCCTGGGCTTTCTCGGTTTATTTCTGATGATAGAAGAATACCGAGAAATCTGGTGTAATACCATCCACAATGTCGTGTAACTTTTCTAAATAGTTGAGAAAGTGGAAATTACTGATCAACTGTGAAACTTTCCGAATATTTTCTGTGTAACATTCCTTAGTTTTAATAGGCATACTTTTAATATAGCTTTTGTGTAACTTTTCGGATTTACTGTAAACTAGAAATTTCTGGTAAACTGTGCAAAGTTATATATGTTTTGTTTGTAACATTCCTTATTTTGTGGTTGGTATATTAATTACAGAAAAATCGTTATTTTGCGTGTATGTCATTTTATTATCCCACTTGTGAAATGACTACGAGATCTTGTGCTATAAAAAATAACACAAAGGTTCGTTTACCCTTCTAATTGTGCATCTCAAAGCTCTTATTCAAATTTCTACCCTGTACAGCTCCTGAGTTATATTTTTATGTAAAAATCAATTTTTTATGTGTGTATCATTTTGCTCGCTTAGTTATGAATCGAGTATGGAAACTAGAGTCACTAATTTTTACCGAAGCTTTTACTACGAATTTAATTGTAGATCTCGAATATCTTTTTTTTTCCCAGTTTAGAATTTGAAGACTCTTCTTAGTCTTTACTATCCATATGAACTACTTTTTGCGTGTGGGTCATTTTATTGACTCAGATGAAAAAAAAAGACTAAGGGATCTAGAGCAACTAACTTTGATATGAAAGTGCGTATGCCCATCTTATTGTACATTTTGAAACCTATTTTTCCAAATTCGACCAATGATCGTTTTACGAAATTATTTATCAGTAATTGTTTGACGAAATTCTCGATTTTATTACCGTGACTTTTTATCCAAATATAACTACGTTTTCCGATTAATAATATTCGCCTTATTTAATCAGCAATGCCAGAATAGAGTATTTTTTTTTTTAAGTGTCTATCTCTATTTTCGAATAGTAATCTTTCTGTCATTAAATAAAGCGATTATTACATCATGTTCACATTAAAAACTTATTATCTAGGTATATGAATTCACATCTTAAGCGAGATCTTTTTGTTCCTAGGAATGAAAACTTTATCTTATATTAAAAGGAAATTTTTTACATTTGTTGTAGAGCAATGTTCTGGTGATGTTGGAACTGGGGTAAATTCGTATATTAATCAATATCACGTCTTAAGTGGTTTCGACTGTTTCCTAAAACAATAAATTTTGCATAACAATTGTTATAAGCAACTCTTGAAGGAAAAGGGGAGAAGCTCTGGCCAACTATTTTATTTTTCAAAATATTGAGTCTATAACATAAAATGAAAGCCATATCAGTGTAAAGATGTTTAAATTTTGTCATCAATCCCCCCCCCCCTTCTTTAGTATCTGTAAAGTATCTGTATCGCGAAAGAAAGGTACAATTTTAAGGTACTTGCTATAAAATATTACTCATTTTATGGTAAGGTTATTGTGAATAAATGTGACTCCTAAGTACAGTATTGTTCTTTTACTTAAAAATTTAATGCAGGAATCCCAAATGCTATATAATAAGGAATTCGATCTTTAACGAAACTGTAAGCATTTTTTTGCATTTTAACATAACATTTCCTTAGAGATTTTCGATCAAATAGACATCGTTCATTTTATAGCACCCGCATGTTTCGTAAATTTATCAAATTTCCCTAAATTTCCTCTCGAAGTTTTAACTTTGAAGATAAAATAATTTTATTAACGTAAATAATCTAGGCCTGTTTTATTTAACTGACCAATAAACTGTTAAAAAATGCGCTCAGTTTGTGGATTAGAATTTAAACAACTATCAGGTAAGTTTGTAAAGTATTCTTCATATATTGTATTAAAATATTTAAAGCAAATTTAATGTTTAATTAAGCTGCCGTAAATCGCATAATCCTCCATTTAAAATTTTTCTTTAACTTAGCACTTAAGTATGTATTTAAGATTATCAAAATAGAACAATAACCTTCTTTTTAAAATCTTTAGTTAAAGAAACTCAGTGTACATTTCATTAACAGAATATAACCACATGATTCTTGAATTTACAATAATTTTATGATAGAAACTCCTGAAAATTCTGTGTTGATTGAAAATCTTGCGTTAAAATATTTATTTCAATGCGGTTAAGTTAATTTTACTAACATTATCGGTAGCTTAAATGCAGTTATATTTGAATTCTGTTTTCATTTTTTACTCATAATTGACTTTCTTTTACTTTTATATTAGAGAAAAGAGAAAAAATAAGTCTACGTTTATCCAAATGAATTTTTGTTTCAGTTTCAATATACTTATATTCAAGTTCAGAAAATGTTCAATTCTTTTTTTAAGTGCAAGAATGTATTGTCGAGTAATTGGAGTAACTTGTATGTTGGTGCAACTTCCAAACCTGCACTTGTTAGCTGAATATCCAATCTTTGCCAGATATCTTTTGCATATCTTTTATGCATGAGACAGTGTACCACTACATGAATTTTGCAATCTGCAGAGATTTTTTGTAGAATTTTACAGCAAGACAATTACATTTATAGAAAGTTACTTTAAAAAATATTTGCAGTAAAATACAAAATATTCCAGTTTTATTGCTTCTAATTTATCAAGGGTCAGAAATTGAAAGTTTCTTTTGAACGAGTCAAAGGTTTCCTTTGGTGATGGAACAGAAGTAGATGATGATTATTTACTTCTTTTGAATATACCTCCCGGAAGTGTTACTTATCTTTTAGGAATGAATGATACGGTAACTTGCTTGATTTTTAAATTGAAAAAAATTTTTGAAGACTATTTTATATTTTATTACATTTGCAATTTAACTTATAGGCAGATTTATATAAAAAAAAAAAAATTCTATACACATTATCGATAGCTAAAAACTTTGTGTAAGTTAAATGAAGGATTAAGTGAAAACTAAACAATATTCTATAGTATCAATTTACAATCTTAATTTAAGAAAAAAAATTACATAAATTATGCATTGGTAGATTTTTATCAGTCTTTTATTGAAGTCAATACTTTAACTGCTGATTTTTTTAACATTTGTCAGGCATACTTTTTGAGTGTTATTTTCTTTTTAAAAACTCTGAATAATTGGAATAATATATGTGCATGTGTCTTTATTATATAGATCTGTACATAATTATTTACAATAATCTTTCATTTGTATGCTGGTGCAAAATATAGATAAAAATTAACATTGGCCAATAGCCAGTATGCAGATTTTTAATTATTGACCATTAACAAAGTTAAGAACACTTCATATAAAATCATATCGAGTATTTGTACAGTTCTAACTATCAACATTGTAGCTTACTAATATTTTTAATTTTCCGTTTGATAGGATTACACTCAACTGAAAGCTGAAATTGTACTAACAGAAAAATATGTAACCAAGAAATTATAGTAGTCATATTAACAATATTTAAAATGAGCTCGGAAATCCGCATTAATGTGGCTGTGTGTGTGTGGGGGGGGGGAATTGGTAAACCCCTAATTAAATTCTATCTATTTAAACAGGCATGAAAAAGTCTAAGATAGTAAAATTAAAATTTATTAAATAAAAGCTACATTAGAAAAATTGCTCTGAATCTCCGTTAAAAGGAGGCGTAATATCAAGAATTTCTCAAACTTAATTTCCAAATTTGAATATATTATGTAATCAAACTTAAATTATGCATTATGACCATATTGAAAAACAAGAGCTCGGATATCCGCGTTTGCAATCCTTCCAAAGCCCAACTAAAATCCACGCGAACGGAGGCATCTAAATCTCACTTACAAAATAACTTTCAAAATGAAAATTTTATCAAATTAACATAAAGTTGCATAAAGAAGTGGAATATTATTCGAAACCACATTAACAGGGGATAAAGTAACATCGAGGATTTCTGTAATTTGATTTAAAATAACACAATATTTATGTTATATAATTTAAACAAACTTAAATGCACATTAACTAGTATATTAGAAAATGAATTCTAGAAATACGCCTCCAAAAAGGCTTCAAAAATTAAATTTTAAAAAATCATACCTAATTATTTATTACCAAAAGAATTGAGAAGAAACATGAAAAATAATCTTTTACATAACATGCGTGAGCTTTCACTATAAAGCGTAAAATATCACTTTGAATTTAAATCTTATTACATCTAATGCTGTGATTTGTTGAACTATTTCAGTGTCACACAGTATACCTTGAATCTGACAAATATTTTAACATCTTTATTTTGACAGGGTTAGCAAATGCATTTTGAAAATTTCACAAAACTATAGTTATAAAGCATCATATAAATTTTATAAGTGTTTGAAGTGAGGGAGGGTGGGGGGGGGGGGAGTTTAACGTTTGCTGCAATTATTATGATAGTTGGAAAATATAATTAAGTATCCGTGAGATTGATACATCTTTCTATTAAATATGTACCCAAAATTTAAAGCTATTTGGATAATTTTATGCAAGGAAAATGCAATTTAAAATAAACAAAATGAAAGTTGTGGATTCTCCCCCCCCCCTAATACTTAACCTATAAAACCTTGCATTAAGATGTAAAGTGCCATGTCATTCACTGGTGACTGACATTAAAATTTCCATTTTAGTCGCGTCATTCGCCGGTGGCCGATAGCGTAAAATTATGATATAAAACTAAATATTATATTGTTTTAAGGAATTGCTGAAAACTTATTTAAAATTTTCGTTTTATTTTATTAAAGATATCATTAAGTAAACGGAAATTTCAGTGACTGGCGTGGAATTCAACATGTTAAAGAAGTAAGTTATCCCTCTAATAAAAGGAGACCAAAATTTAAAACTAATTGGTTCTCGACAAAGAAAATCTAGGTAAAGCTGAATTAGTTGGAGAGGGGGGGGGGGGTTCTTTTACACTTGATCTATACTTGACCAAACATTGTTGAGTTGATTAGTCTCACGTAATTTTCTAATAAATTGATACCCAAATTTCAAAGAAAACGTATAATTCTAAACAAAAGTTTTTGTTTAAGCATATTTAAGAGGGGGGGGGGGGGTTACCTGTCACTTTATCTCTAGAATTCGATCTAGAAGCCACCAAAATCATAAATAATCGGCTTCACGAAGTAAGTGGAATTTATTTAGTAAACTTAAACGAGTTTGCACAGGAACCTGGGTCTTGTATAATTCAGATACATCCAAATTTCTGGTTTAGTAGTTTTTTAGCAGATTTGGTCAATTGATACACTTTAATTTGCACAGGAGTGAGATTCCTGGATTAAGTATATTAAAAATAATACTGACTTGGAATTGCGTTCCATAAATCAATTTTATCATAAATGAAATAAATCATATTGTATAATAAATCGGAGGAAGACATTTTAAGGAATTTCAGGTTTAAGCATTAAAGTTAGACGTTACGGGAATTTTTTTATTATTATTTCAATATAAACTACAACCCCTGCTTTAAATATTTCATGCTGTATAATAGCATGCGTAATTAGCTTGAGTGAAAAAAGATCTCTTGGCAATTAACCATCCCCTCCCACCAGCTGTGAAACAACCTTTGAACCAAAAAGAGTTATCTACTTTCTTTCCTAGTGTTTGGGATAATCGTCAATTTGGATTCCGAAAATTATAAATGAATTGTTCTCCTTTCATCCCTGGTATCGATATATCTTACAATCATCGTGTTTTGCGAGTAGCACCCATCAAGTTTGCCGACTCAGGACGGTAAAGTTAATCGCCACGTTTTTTAGTTTTACTAGACAGTGGAAATTGCTAATTTTATGCTATAGTGCACGGAGATAACCAAAAAAGTTGTGTAAATAAAGAAGTGTAAATGAACTTATATTGTATATCAATATCGAGGACAGTGGCAAAACTGAGATCCGCAAAATCCTGCGACGTAGGGGGGAAGGGGCTTTGAAGCAATTGTGAAAAACGGTTGATCATTTTAGGATTTTAAGAACGAGTCATTTGTATTGAATAACTATTGTATACTTTGCGTACTCCTAATCTGATCTGAGTGTAAAACTAGTTGGATGTGCCAATCCCAAAACTTTTTTCTATCTCATACATACATTTTAATATATAAAAAAAATAGTTACTCATTTTAATGCTTTAATAATTTGAATTCAATACCTTACCAACTTTGATATTCATCTTAAATTTCTGCTTCAATCAATTAATCGGAGTAAAAACGAATTTTCGTCTCTGCACGAGCCGATGGACAATAGAATGATAAGCAGAATTTTTTTCAAATTCAGGGAGCACCTATTTGCCTTACCAAAAAATAATCATATACAAAATATCTAGTTCAGTTCTAGAACTATCTTCATACACTTTTATGTGGTGCAATATTGAAAATGGGCATAAAAATCGGTATTGCAGCGCCCCCTTCCGGCGAATTTTTTTCAGATTCAGGGCGGTCTAACTAGCCATAGCCATACACTAACACAAAAAATTTCGTTCAATTCGATGCATAACTTCATGTAATTTTGGTCGGTACAATATTGAAAATGAAATGAAATTGAGAATGAATTGAATTTGAGAAAAAATATGAAATTATGAAATTGAGAAAAAAATGAACCCCTTGAAAAAACATAAACCCCTTTTATCTAATAAATTCAAATTTTTCACTTGAAATCCAAAATATTAAAATCCATTTTTTAAAATGGAACAAAACACTGTACATTTTATGGATATACATTTTTTTTTTCAACATGAAAACAGTGCACTTACACCCCTCCCCGTTTAAAAGGTTTATATTGAATATTTTGAAACTTTTTTTATTTTTCGCAAAACATTCTGAGAGTATACAAAAGTAGTTGTAGTACTTTATGTATTGTTATTACAGCCTTTTGTAGGATATATATTCACGTATTCTATATTATCAAGCTAATGCATAACACAAAGTGTTTCTGCAAATAAGAATAACTTCTCCAATAAACATTTTGATTTTTCCAAAAACTGAATAAACAATATTGCATCCAATAATTTATGCATAAAAATAAAATATATGTTTTTTGTTTCTTTGTAGCCACCTTGGATAATAATCAAATCTGAATATAATGATAGTTTATTAACCGAAACAAATGGAGACCTTGGAACAGCAGAATTAAATTCAAGTATTGAAAGCAGCTCTTTAAATATTAGCAGTTACTTGTATATTAAAGCACCCATGGCGCGAGTATTGTTATATTCTTTCAAATAATTTTTCTTCTTCTCTAACTGAAGCTTTAAATGAAGATTACTTCCAGCGGAAGAAAAAAGTGAGTTACTGAACCATTTAATCTGCAAATACACAGACAATCCCTCTACAGCTGCACGAAAGCAAGTAGAAAATATAATTTTAATTGAAGGTGTGGAATTTGTACAGAATGTAGTTTCGACAATCTTTTTATATTATTGTAACATAAAATATTTTCTCAAATGCACTGAGACTTTCATTGAACTAAAATTGTTGAAGTTGAAACATGGTGGTGTAGTTTTTCAAAAAGTATTTACTTTATGTGAAAAATTAAGCAAATTGTGATAAAATTCTAGATTGTAATTTTAACCATAATATGAATAAAGTTTTGTACATATTATGAAAGTTCTGTGAATTTTTATATTTGATTATTTTATTTTTTAAAATGCACTCGATATCTTAAGTCGAAGGGATTCTAAAAAAGAATTATGTGATAGCTTATTGTTCAGATAAGTCATTTACAGGAATTTGTAATTTCAAAGAGAGAAATGTATTTTATTTGAAATATCAAGAGTACACTATATTAAGCTTTTCAAATTTTTTAAAGTGTTATCTTCATTCGGCAGCTAAATATCCTTTTTTCCCTTGTATCTCTTGACATCTGAAATTGAATTTTTTCTTTAATCAAATGAATGAATCTCTTTAGTATGTTGATGCTTAAATAACAATTAAAAAGTTATTTTTGACTATAACTTTAAAATTCTCTTTCAAAAAGTTGTGCATATTTTAACTTGCCTTGAAAATTTGTGTAATTAAACCTTAACGGTTTGGAGTAATCTTTAAAAAGAATTATGCACTGTATAGCTCATGCATCAAAAACCGTTTTTCATTGATTACAGTGATTTTTTTTTAAATAATTAAAGAAATAGAATTATCAAAGGTAATTAAACCAATTTAAGTGAAGATAGTGAGGTAGGAGGGGAAGCTTCGAATAATCACATACTTCCCGAAACAGAGCAGATATTCAGATACTGTAGATAATTTTAAGAATGCTTTGATAGATTAAATATAAACATATTATGCCAAATGACTAATATGTTGTATTAGCCAAATGTCAAGTTGATAATCTGTTTAAAATATTAAATAATATGGCAAAATTATCTGAAGGTTATTTTAAAAATACACAATTGATATGTACGAGATTTTACCAAAAATGTATTTTATGTTGCATTAACTCTTAATTTACACCTTTAAATTGGTATTTTGAGCTTGATATAAAAGTTAAAAACCTTAAGCATGTCTTTTTGTAGATCACAGCACAATATTACTCATTTAGATATTTCTTTTGTTTTTAAAGTGTATATTTATCATAATTTATCCTTGCATCAATATTTTAACCAATTTATTTTTATAAAAGTAATTTTAATATATCCATGATTTAAATATAGATTTTACTCATAGATATCCTGTATTTTTTAGATTTGCGTTGTCAACTGTAAAATGAAAACAACTTATTACAAATATTTTCAATACAATGTTTAACTTTCATCAGTGTAATCATCGTTCATATTCACAAGAAAGATTAGTAACTCATTATTCTGTATCATGTTCAAGAACCAAACTCTAAGGCATCTTAAAACTCTTTGAATAGCATGCTGAAAATTAGAAGTAACTTCTGATTGAAAAACGGCCTTAACATACTAGATTATAGATTTCTGGACTTTTCAGTTTTGCATAATTTTCCAGATAAATTTTTGGTAAAGTTCATGTGAAAATCTGTGGCAGAATTGCTGCCACTGGCTTACCCAGGAATATTTACCGTATTCCATGAAATGTTTCAGATCTTGTTTCAATGAAGTAACTTAACTGAGATTTTATGTGTAAAGTTCCAGGCTACAGGATTCAGAGTTTTTCAGAATGAAGGAACATAAATGACTTTTCATGAGTAATGTTCCAGATGATAGGTTTCAAAATAGCGGAACCTAACGGAGATCTTATGAGTAACGTGCCAAATTAAAGATTTCGGAACTTTTCAGAAAGGTAGAACCTAACTGAGATTTTATGAGTAGCATTCCAGATTATAGATTTCAGAGCTTTTTAAAATGGTGGAATTTAACTGAGATTACACGAGTAATGTTTCAGGTTGTAGGTTTCAGAATGGTGGAACCTAACAGAAAATTAATAAGTAACGTTATAGATAAAAGTTTTCTAGACTTTTCAGAATGGTGAAACCTAACTGATATTTCATGAGTAACATCCCAGATTATAGATTTCAGGACTTTCTTGACATATGTAAGTTTCCTGGCATTTTTTAGATTAAATTCCTGAGAAAACTTGTGGCAAAATAGCTGCCACATGTTTTCGTAGGAACCTTACACAAATTTTTTTACAGTGTTTGTGTCCATTATACTTGATGATGTTTTCTTACTATCCTATACTATCTAATAAAACATTAATTTCAAGTACATTTTTTTGCAAAAATAAAAGCGCCCTTTCACACCCACTACGTGTGTTTAGGTATTCTTTTGTTACAAAATTATTTTATTTTGCAGATAATGTTATGTTTCTCTAATCATTAGACAGATTCCATTGAAGCTGTCAATTGACAAATTAAAATAATTATGAGTTGTTATTAAATAAATAACTCTTAAACTGTCAATTAGGTTTTAGTAAGTAACTTAGTGACTCCGAATGGTGGGGCCACAGAAGTATCGTCATAAACGTACAGAGGAAAAGAAATTTTCCTAGCTGTAATTGTAACTTCGCTTTTAATTGATACATGATATGAGGAGGGGGTGTGTGTTTAAATTAAAGATTGGTTTTTTAGTTATAAATATCGCTTTAAATATTAGGAAGTCTTTTCTAAATAAATAAAAAATATATTTTATTATGATGGTAATAAAACTTTAAAGTATAATATTAACTTTCATGTACCGAATGTATAAGAGTTCGTTACATGAGATATTCAAGCAAAGTATAAAAATTATAGTTTAAAAAATTGCCTGTAAGCCCTATTATAGTATAAACCATTTAAAGGCATGTTGAATAAGACGGATATATATTCCTATAAACGAATATAAGCAAAATATGCTTGATCAGAGATTTTATCTAAAATACTTTTTGATCAATTAACTGTCTCAATTAGGCTACAATTGCTTTAGCGTTATGGACGGTATCATCATGTCAAGATTTTTATTGTATATATATAGAGATACCAAGTGCCAAGTGGCCAAAATACGTATTTATAAAAATTTTAGATAAAGTATGATTTTTTTGCTTACATTACAATGTATGGTATTTTCTTAGAATCTCACACTATCTAAAAAAACATCAATTTCCAGTACATTTATGGACAAAAAAAAAAAAAAAAAAATTCACCCATTACGTGCGTTTATGTATTCCTTTGTTCAAAAATTTATTTATTTTGAGCATACATTTATGCTTTTCTAATCATTACAAGGATTCTATTAAATACGAAAGATTCATAACATTGACTAAATAAAACACTTATACGATGTTATTAAATAAATGACTTTTAAACTGTCAATTACATTTTAATAAATAACTTAAACAATTACTTTAATATATAAATGAAATAAAACGAACGTTGCCTTAGGCATGTCTTACTTTGATAAAGGACAACCAAAACACTCTAATTACATTGCAGTGAAAACTACATAAACTACACTTACGGCATTTACAGCAAAACGTGCTTTACTTGTTATCGGAAAATAACAGTTGCAGCATAATGCTTTATGAGCTTTCACCACTGAAAGTAAGAAAGGAAAAGGGTAAATTGATAATAATTTAATTTACTTTGCTTGCAATTTATGTTATTATCTGCAATTATTTTAAAAAAATTTAATGTATTATAATTACATACACAAACAGAACAATAAACTCAGAATAGTAGACGGAGAAAAGTGAAAATTATAATGTAATTAGTGAGGTGTGTGGTTTGTCCATAAGTCATTTTATAAAAAAAATTTCTAAAATGTCGTACATGCTATGTAATTTGACGTTAATTATACAAACTATAAGTAATCATTTGACGCCTGAAATGTCTAGTAACTATAATTATCTGAAAAGTATTTATATTTAATTACTTCTAATCTGTCACAAGGAAAGTGCTGAATTTGAGTAGAAATATAATTCTAAGTGTATATTTCGTACAGTAGCATTGTCATGAAACACACAGAGCAAGTTAATTACCAAATCGGCAACTGTAACTTCGCCTCTAATTGACACAAAGTGAGGAAGGACTGATTTTTAAATAAAGTTATGTTTAAACCACATTTCGGATGATATGGATTATATTTAATGGTAACAGATGAAATGGATTCCAATAACATCAATTAATTCTGAAAAAAAAGAGAGAATTTTTTGGGGGACATTTTTGTGTTAAATATAATATGTTCCATATAGAATACGATTTGTTCCTATATATTTGGTAAACATTATTCCTTTACAAAGTAATATGTGAATTTTTTATTTATTTATTTATTTTTTACATTTTTGTTCAGTAATATGTATAATCAGTCTTAATCGCAGAAATTTGTGATTAAATAATCGAAGATTATTATTAAAGAACAGTTGTAATAAAAATGATTAATAAAAAATACTAATTTTTAAACATTTTGGAAAAAGTATGATTTGCTTGTTTCCATTACTCTTGACGGCGTTTTCTTAGAATCTTACACTATCTAATAAAAAATCAATTTTGAGTACATTTATTGACAAAAACAAAAAAAATTTCCCCACTTACTACGTGTGTTTACGTATTCTGTTGTTCAAAATTTAATTTATGTTCCGCATAAATTTATGTTTCTTTAATCATTACAAAGATTCCGTTAAAGTCGAAAAGGTTCTTAACTTTGAAAACATAAAATATTTATGAGTTGTTATTAAATAAATGACATTTAATCTGTCAATTACGTTTTAACAAGTAACTTAAAGAACTATTTTAATGGATAAACTAAATAAAACGAACGTTGCTTTAGGCATGTCTTACCCTCATAAATGACAACCAAAACACTCTAATTACATTGTAGGGAAAATAACAGAAACTACGCTTACTGCATTTACAGCTGAAAGTGTTTTATTTGTTATCTGAAAATAACAGTTACAGCATAATGCCTTGCGAGCTGTCACCACTCAAAATATGAAAGGAAAAGTATAAATTGATAATAATTTAATTTACTTTACTTGCAGTTAATGTTATTATCTGCAATTATTCAAAAGAAAGTTTTAAATTCATTATAATGATTTAGCCAGACTGATCATTAAATTCAGAATAGGAGAAGGAGAAAAGTAATAATTATAACGTAATTAGTGTGATTTCTCCATAAGTTATTTTATACGATAATTTCTAAAATGTCTGACACACTACGTAATTTGATGTTAATTGCATGAATTATAAGTAATTCCTTGACGCTAGAAATGTTAAGTAACAATAATTATCTGAAAAGTATTTATATTTAATTATATCTAAACTGCCAGGAAAACGCAGAAATTCAGCAGAAATATTTTTAAAGTGCATAACTCATACAATATTTTTGTCATAAAACATACAGAACAAAAGCAATTATCAGACTGTGGTTGTAACTTCAATTCTAATTGATACAATTGGGGGATATTTTAATTAAAGTTAGGTTTTGAATTATAATTATCGCCTTAATTCTTAGAAAATTTTTACTAAACAATAAAAACAAAACTTCATATAAATATAATAAAAAAAGGAAAATAAAAAGATGATTTTAATTTAGACATACTCAATGTAACTGAAATGATTTGAGATCTTTATACCATATATTGAAACAAAAAATTGAAATTAAAATTAAAAATATCCCTTTTGACTCAGATTACAGAAGCAGTTAGATTTTGAAATTTAAAAAAAAAAATTACACAACAAAAACTAAATCCTTATTAGAGGAAAACCCAGTTTAAGAATTTTATCGGGACATTTATTTAATTAATTATTTTTTATATTAATGTTCAGTAACAAAGTGTATATTAGATCTTAATCGCAGAAACATTTGATTAAATAAATCGAAGATTATTACTAAGGATTATACTCTATTAAATATGATTGATAAAAAATATTGATTAATAAAAATTTTGGAAAAAGTATGATTTGTTTGCGTTTATTATACTTGACAATATTTTCTTTGAATCTGACACTATATAATAAATATTAATTTAAAGTACTTTTTTGGCAAAAATGAAAGAGTTCTTTCACACCCACTACGTGTGTTTAAGTTGTCCTTTGTTCAAAAATTAATTTACTTATCGCATAAATTTATGCTTCTCTAATCATTAGAAATAATCTATTGAAGCTGAAAAAGTTCGTAACATTGCCAAAATAAAATATTTATAACACGTTATTAAAAAAAATGAGTTTTAAACTGCCAATTACGTTTTAATAAGTAGCTTAAAGAATTATTTTAATGAACAAATTAAATAAAACGAACGTTGCTTTAGGCATGTCTTACTCTCATTGATGAGGACCAAAACATTTTAATTTTGCAGGGAAAACTACATAAACTACGCTTAGTGCATTTACAGCTAAACGTGATCTACCTTGTTATCAGAAAATAACAGTTACAGCATAATGCTTTGTAAGCTGTCACGAATGAAAATATGAAAGGAAAACGATATATTGATAATAATTTAATGTACTTTATTTGCAATTAATGTTATTATCTGCAATTAGTTGAAAGAAAGTTTTAAATGTATTATAATTACATACATAAATAGAGCATTAAACTCAGAATAGGAGAAGGAGTAAAATGAAAATTATAATGTAATTAATGTGGTGTATGGTTTCTCCATAAGTTATTTTATACGAAAATTTCAAAAATGTCTGACACGCTATGTAATTTGACCTTAATTGTATAAACATTCAATTATCGCCTGAAATGTCAAATAACAATATTTATCTGAAAAGTATTTATATTTAATTACTTCTAATCTGTCACAAGGAAAGTGGTGAACTTGTGTAGAAGTATAATTCTAAGTGTATATTTCTTACAGTAGCATTGTCATGAAACACACAGAGCAAAATAAAATATCAAATCGGTAATTCTAACTTCGCTTCTACTTGACACAAAGTGGCGAGGGGTGAGTTTTAATTAAAGTTATGTTTAAATCTCATTTCAAACGATATGGATTATATTTAAAGGTAGCAGATGAAATGGATTCCAATAACATGAATTAATTCTGAAAATTAAAAAAAAAAAATGGCATTTTTGTATTAAATATATATGTTCGATATAGAATACGATTTGTCCCTATATATTTGGTAAACATTATACCTTTCTAAAGTAATATGTGTGTTATTTATTTATTTTTTACATTTTAGTTCAGTAACATGTATATCCCATCTTAATCGCAGAAATCTGTAATTAATCAATCTAAAATTATTATTAAACAACAGTTGTAATAAAATGATTAATAAAAAATTCTAATTTATAAACATTTTGGGCAAAGTATGATTTGCTTGCTTCCATTACTCTTGACGGTGTTTTCTTATAATCTTACACTATCTAATAAAACATCAATTTTGAGTACATTTATTGACAAACACAGAAGAGTTTTTCCCACCCACTGTTTACGTATTCCATTGTTAAAAAATTAATTTATTTTGCGCATAAATTTATGTTTTTTTTATCATTACAAAGATTAAGTTAAAGACGATAAGGTTCGTAACTTTGAAAACATAAAATATTTATGAGATGTTATTAACACGTTCGCTGCCGCTTACGTGAAGGTGTGACGATAGTTAATGCCGCTCTGGAGAAGTGGGTTTTTCTCAGAAGCCGATTTATTTTTTATAAGAAAGAATTAGTGAAAGATTATCCTGCGCCAGCGCGTGACTGGCTATTATATATCACCCCACATCACGCGCTGGCGCGTGAGGGGCAGTGGATGTGTTAAATAAATGATTTTTAATCTGTCAATTACGTTTTAATAAGTAACTTAAAAAAATATTATAATGAATAAATTAAATAGAACGAACGTTGCTTAGGCATGTCTTACTCTCATAAATGACAATCAAAACACTCTAATTACATTGCAGTGAAAAGTACATGAACTACATTTACTGCACTTACAGCTAAACATGCTTTATTTGTTATCTGAAAATAACAGTTACAGCAAAATGCATTGTGAGTTGTCACCACTAAAAATATGAAAGGAAAAGAGTAAATTGATAATAATTTATTTACTTTACTTACAGTTAATGTTATTATCTGCAATTATGTGGAAGAAAGTTTTAAATTAATTATAATGCCTTACACAAACGGAGCATTACACTCATAATAGGAGAAGGAGAAAAGTGAAAATTATAATGTAATTAGCATGACTTCTCCATAAGTTATTTTATACTATATTTTCTAAGATGTCTGACATGCTGTGTAATTTGACGTTAATTGCATGAAATATAAGTAATCATTTGATGCCAGAAATGTCATGTAACAATAGTTATCTGAGAAGTATTCATGTTTAATTATATCTAAACTGTCGCTAGGAAAGTGCTGAAATTTAGAAGAAATATTTTTAAAGTGTGTAACTCATACAACTGTATTGTTATAAAATACACAGAACAAAACAAATTATCAGATTTGTAATTGTAGCTTCGATTCTAATTGCACAGTTGGGGGAGATTTTATTAAAATTAGGCTTTTGAATTATAAATATAGCCTTAATTCTTAGGAAATCTTTGCTAAACAATAAAAAGAAACTTCATAAAAAGATAATAAAAAGTAGAATGATGATTTTAATTTAGACATACCCAATGTATCCGAAATGGTATGATATCTTTATACTAAATAATAATACAAAAAAATTGAAATCATAATTTAAAAAAAAAGTCCTGTTGGCTCTCGCTTACAGTTAGATTTCAAAGTTAAGTATGTATAATTTCAAGAACAAAAAATAAATCCTCATTAGAAGTAAACCAAGTTTAAGAATTTTATCTGCCCGTTTACATATTTTTTTTATTTAATTATTTATTTTTTTCATTTTTGTTCAGTAACAAAATCTATATTGGATCTTAATCTCAAAAATCTGTGATTAAAAAAGTTGAAGATTATTACTAAGGATTATACTCTATTAAAAATGATTAATAAAAAATGTGGATTTATAAAAATTTTGGACAAAGTATGATTTGTTTGCTTCGATTATACTTCACGATGTTTTCTTAGAATCTAACACTATATAATAAAACATTAATTTCAAGTGCATTTTTGTGCAAAAATAAAAGTCTCCTTTCACAACCACCAAGTGTGTTTAGATATTCTTTAGTTCAAATAGAATTTTATTTTGCGCAAAAGTTATTTTTCTCTAATCATTAGAAAGATTCCATTGAAACCAAAAAGGCACGTAACCTTGACAAAATAAAATATTTATGAGACGTTATCAAATAAATGACTTTTGAACTGTCAATTACATCCTAATAAGTAGATTAAAGAATTATTTTAATACATAAATGAAACAAAACGAACGCTGCCTTAGGCATATATACTCTTTTAAATGACAACCAAAACACTCTACTTACATTACAGCGAAACTATATCAAATACGCGTACAGCATTTACAGGTATCGTGCTTCCCTTTTATCTTAAAATAACAGTTACATCATAATGCTTGTGAGCTGTCACCACTGAAAATATGAAAGGAAAGGAGTAAATTGGTAATAATTTAATTTACTTTATCTACAATTAATGTTACTTTTTAAATTATTGGAAAGAAAGTTTTAAATTCATTCAATGACTAACCCAAACAGAGCATTAATCTCAGAATAAGATAAAGAGAAGTGAAAATTATAATGTAATTAGTGTAGTTTCTCCATAAATTAGTTTATACGAAATTTTCTAAAGTGTCTGGCATGCTGTGTAATTTGACGTTAATTGTATACAATATAAGTAATCATTCGACGCCAGAAATATCAAACAACAATAATTATCTGAAAAGTATTTATATTTAATTACTTCTAAACTCTAACTAGGAAAATGGTGAATTTGAGTAGAAATATATTTATAAATGTATATTTCGTACAGAATTATCGGTTTAGGTTTATTTTGCATCGGCCTATTATCTACTCTAGGGATATAGGCCCTGGGGGGAGTGCCCTTCTTGGGGGTCTTTCTTAGGGAACCTAATCCGTATTTACGCAAGGTTCGAAGAAAACTACGAAAACTCCGAACGGTTAGGCCTACGGCCGCGATTGGGTTCGAACCCAGCGCTTTCTATCAACCAGTTGAGGGGTCAGAACCTCTCGGCCACAGGTGGGGACACAAACGTATCGTCATAAACATACAGAGCCAAAGAAATTATCCGATCTGTAATTGTAACTTCGCTTTTAATTGATACAAGATATGGAGAGGGTGATGTATAAATTAAAGTTAGTTTTTTTAGTTATAGATATCGCTTTAATTATTAGAAAGTCTTTATTAAATAAATAAAAAATGTATTTCCATATGATGATATTAAAAATTTTCAGTATAATATTAACTTAGATCTATAACAGTTCGTTAGATCAGATATTCAAACAAAATATAAAAATTATTGTTTAAAAAATTGCCTGTAAGCCTTATTATAGTATAAACCATTTAAAGGAATGTTATATAAAGCGTATATGTATTCGTGTAAACGAATATATGTAAAACATTCTTGATTAGCAATTTCATCTAAAATACTTTGAAGATCAATTAACGTCTCAATTAGGCAACAATTGGCTCAGTGTTATGGACGGTATCATCATGTTCAGATTTTTATTTTTTATATATGGAGATGCCAAAAAGGTTAAAAATACGAATTTATAAAAAGTTTGATTTGTTTGCTCCAATTACACTTTATGGTATTTTCTTAGTATCTCACACAATCTTATAAAACATCAATTTCGAGTACAATTATTGACAAAAATAAAAGTCTTTTCCACTCATTATGTGTGTTTATGTATTCATTTGTTCAAAAATTTATTTATTTTTCGCATAAATTTATGCTTTTTTAATCATTACAAATATTCTATTAAAAACGAAAGGATTCGTAACATTGACAAAATAAAATATTTATAAGATGTTATAAAAAAAATGACTTTCAAACTGTCAATTACATTTTAATAAGTAACTCAAAGAATTACTTTAATTCATAAATGAAATAAAACGAACGTTGCCTTAGGCATGTCTTAGTTTTAAAAAGGACAATCAAAAGACTCTAATTACATTATAGTGAAACTTCATCAACTACGAGTACAGCATTTGCAACTATATGTGCATGATTTGTCATCTAAAAATAACAGTTACAACAGTAATGCATGGTGAACTGTCACCATTGCAAATATGGAAGGAAAAGGGTAAATTGATAATAATTTACTTTACTTTACTTGTAATTAATGTTATCATCTGTATTTATTTGAAAGAAAGTTTTAAATTCATTATAATGGCTTGCACAAATGGAGCTTTAAACTCAGAAGAGGAGAAAGAGAAAAGTGAAAATTTTTATGCAATTAGTGTGGTGTGTGTTTTCTGCATGCGCTATTTTATACGAAAATTTCTAAAATGTCTGACATGTTCCGTAATTTGAAGTTAATTGCATGAAGTATAAGTAATTATTCAACGCCAGAAATGTAAAGTATCAATAATTATCTGAAAAACATTTATATATAAAAACTTCTAAGCTGTCGCTACGAAAGTGGTAAAAGTGAATAAATATATTTTTGAAAGCACATAATTCGTATAGTAGTATTGTCATGAAACTCCACAGAGCAAAATAAAAGATTCGATGGGTAATTTTAACTTCACTTCTAATTGATACAAGATGAGTGGTGATGAGTTTTCAAGAAATTTAGGTTTAAATCGCATTCAGAAAGATATGGATAATATTTGACGGTGTCAGATAACGTGGATTCCAATAACATCGATAATTCCTGAAACTTAAAAAAAAGATTATTTTTGGCATCTTTGTAGAAAAATATAGTTCGCTAAAAAATATGACTTGTCACTATATATTTAATATATATTATACTTTCCAAAACAAGATGTGCGTTGTTTATTTATTTTACATTTTTGTTCAGTAACAAGAACATTTTAATCTAATAGCACAGACTATAATAATAAAACGCAGAGACAAAAATAGATAGATCAATAGAGTAGATAATAAAAAGCACAGACTGAATCAAATCTGTGATTAAATAAGTCAAAGATTATGATTAAGGAACAGTGGTATTAAAAATTATTAATAAGAAATACTAATTTATACAAATTATGGAAAAAGTATGATTCGTTTGCGTCTATTATACTTGAAGGTATTTTCTTACAATCTCGCACTATCTGAAAAACATTAATTTCGTGTCCATTTATGGATAAATATAATAGTAATTTTCCTCTCCTAATTTTGGTGTTCACATATTACTCTGTTCAAAATTAATTTATTTTGCGCATAAATTTATGTTTCTCTAATCATTACAAAGTTTCCATTAAAAATAAAGTCAAAGTTTATAACATTGTTTATCAAGTTCATCACATATTCAAGTTAGTCAAGTTTATAACATTGACAAAATAAAATATTTATGAGTTGTTATTAAATGAATGACTTTTAATCTGTCAATTACGTTTAAAGAAATAACTTAAAGAATTATTTTAATACATAAATGAAATAAAATGAACGTTGCCTTAGGCATGTCCTACTTTCATAAATGACAACCAAAACACTCTAATTACATTCCAGTGAAAAGCCACATCAAAAACGCGTACGGCATTTAAAGCTGTACGTGATTCACGTGTTATCTTAAGATAACAATTATGTATTGTGAGCTGTCACCATTGAAATTATGAAAGGAAAACGGTAAATTAGTAATAATTTAATTTACTTTACTTACAATTAATGTTATTACCTGCAATTATTCGAAAGAAAGTTTTAAATTCATTATGAGTTACACAAATAGAGCATTAAGCTCAGAATAGGAAAAGGCGAAAAGTGAAATTTAAAATGCAATTAGTGTGGTTCTCCATAAGTTATTTTAAACGAAATTTTCTAAAATGTGTGACATGCTGTGTAATTGACGTTAATTGTAGAAAGTAAAGTAATCATTTGACGCCAGGATTGTCCAGTAACAATAATTATCTGAAAAGTATTTAAATTTAATTTTTTCTAAACTGTTGCTATGAAAGTAGGAAATGCGAATAAATATATTTTTTTAAGTGTTTAATTCGTACTGTTGCATTGTCATGAAACAGACAGAGCAAAATAAAATACCAAATCGGCAATTTTAACTTCGCTTATAATTGATACAAGATGAAAGGGGAGGTGAGTTTTAATTAAAGTTAGATTTAGGTTGAATTCCGAAGGAAATTGATTATAATGAACGGTAACAGATGACATGAATACCAAATAACATCAGTTAATCCTGAAAGTTTAAAAAAAAGATTTTTTTGGCATCTTTGTCTATATATTTATGTGTTCAATGTAAAATATGATGAAATGAAACCAAATATTTGGTATATATTACACTTTCCAAAGCAAGATGTGCCGTATTTATTTATTTATTTTACATTTTTGTTCAGTAACAAATATATTAATTCTAGTTGCAGAAGTTTGTGATTAAATAAGTCGAATATTATTATTAAGGAACACAGGTAATAAAATTTTTTTATAAAAAATAGTAATATATAAAAATTTGGACAAAATATGATTTTTTTTCTTTCATTGTACTTGACGATGTTTTGTTAGAATGTGACACTATCTAATAAAGCATCAATTTCGATTATATTTTTTGACTAAAATAAAACGGTTATTTCCCAAACTACTATCTGTCTTTACGTATATCTGTATTCAAAAATTAATTTATTTTTCGCTTAAATTTAGATTCTGAAATCATTACAAAGATTCCTTTAAAGACGAAAAGGTTCATATCATTGGCAAAATAAAATATTTATCAGATGTTACTAAATAAATGACTTTCAAACTGTCAATTACGTTTCAATAAGTAATTTAAAGAATTATTTTAATAAATAAATGAGATAAAACAAACATTGCCTTGGGCATGTCTTTCTTTTAGAAATGACAACCAAAACACTCTAATTACATTACAGTGAAACTACATCAACTGCTAGTACAGCATTTACAGCTAAACGTGCTTTACTTGATATCTGAAAATAACACTTGCAGCATAATGCTTTGTAAGCTGTCACCAATCAAAGTATGAAAGGAAAAGGGTAAATTGATAATAATTTAATTTACTTTACTTGCAATTAATGTTATTATCTGCAATTATTCGAAAGAAATTTTTAAATGTAATTATAATTACATACACAAATAGAGCATTATACAAACTCAGAATAGGAGAAGAAAAAAAAAATTATAATGTAATTAGCGTGGTTTCCTCCATAAATTGTTTTAACCCCTTGGGAACGAGCGACACTTATACGTGCCGTAAAATGCTTAAGAATCCGTGCTTATTCACACCAGTAAAGTTTTACTGTAAAATTTGCCTTATTCAATCTGAGCATTTTCTCGATTTCAGAAATGACAAATTTCTATTTTTAAAAACCGGTGACAAAACATTTCCATCGCGAAGGGGTTAAACAAAAATTTCTAAAATGTCGGACATGCTATATAGCATGTTAAAATGCATATAGCATGTTACAATTACATATATGTAATTTGATGTTAATTGTATAAAATATAAATAATCCATTGACGCCTGAAATGTCAAGTAACAATATTTATCTGAAAAGTATTTATATTTAATTACTTCTAATCTGCCACAATGATAGTGGTGACCTTGAATAGAAGTATAATTCTAAGTCTGTATTTCGTACAGTAGAATTGTCATGAAACACATAGAGCGAAAGAAAATATTCTATCGGTAATTGTAACTTCGCTTCTAATTGATACAATATGAGTAGGGGTGAGTTTTCATTAAAGTTAGGTTTAAACCGCATTTAGAACGATATGGATAATATTCGACGATTGCAGATGACATGGATTCTAATAACATCAATTAATCCTGAAAGTTTAAAGAAGTTTGTTTTTGGCATCTTTGTATATGTTCGATATAAAACATGATTTTTCACTACATATTTGGTAAAAATTATAATTTCCAAAGCAAGATGTGCGTTATTTATTTATTTATTTATTTTACATTTTGATTCAGTAACAAGTACATTTGTAATCTAATCGCAGAAGTCTGTGATTAAATAAGTCGAAGATTATTATTAAGGAACAGTGGTAGTAAAAATTATTAATAAGAAATAGTAATACTTAAAAATTTTGGACAAAGTATGATTTGTTTGCTTCTATTATACTTGACGATGTTTTCTTAAAATGTGCCACTATGTAAAAAAACATCAATTTCGAGTATATTTATTGACTAAATAAAACGGTTATTTCCCAAGATAAAACATGCCCCTATATTTTTCTTTATTCAAAAATTAATTTATTTTGCGCTTAAATTTTGCTTCTGAAATCATTACAAAGATTTCTTTAAAGACGAAAAGGTTCGTATCATTGGCAAAATAAAATATTTTTGAGATGTTATTAAATAAATGACCTTTAAACTGTCAGTTACGTTTTATTAAGTAATTTAAACAATTATTTTATAACATAAAGGAGATAAAACAAACATTGCCTTAGGCATGTCTTTCTTTTAGAAATGACATCAAAAACAATTTAATTACATGGCAGTGAAACTACATCAACTACTAGTACAGCATTTACAGCTAAACGTGCTTCACTTGTTATCTGAAAATAACAGTTACAACAGTAATGCTTTGTGTGCTGTCACTTTTAAAAATATGAAAGGAAAAGGCCAGATTGATAATAATTTAATTTAATGTACTTCCAATTAATGTTATTATCTGCAATTATTCGAAGGAAAGTTTTAAATTCACTATAATGGCTTACACAATCAGAGCTTTTAACTCAGAATCGGGGAAGGCGAAAAGTGAAAATTATAATGCAATTATTGTTGTGTGTGGTTTCTTCGTAAGTTATTTTATATGAAAATTTCTAAAATATCTGACTAGCATGTCTGACTATCATGTAATTTGACGTTAATTGTATAAAATATATGTAATCATTTGATGCCTGAAATGTCAAGTAACTATAATTATCTGAAAAGAATTTATGTTTAATTACTTCTAATCTGTTGCAAGAAAAGTGGTGAATGTGAGTTGAAATATAATTCTAAGTGTATATTTCGTACACTGGCATTGTCATGAAACACACGGAGCAAAATAAAATATCAAATATGTAATTGTAACTTCGCTTCTAATTGACACAAAGCAAGGAAGGGCTAAATTTTAATTAAAGTTAGGTTTAAACCACATTCCGAACAGTATGGATTGCACTTAAAGGTAACAGATGAAATGGATTCCAATGAATTCTAAAAATTGAAAAAAAAAAAAAAAAGATTTTTTTGGACACCTTTGTGTTAAATATATATATGTTCGATATAGAATACGATTTGTCAGATATATATTTGGTAAATATTTTACATTTCCAAAGTAATATGCGAGTTTTTTATTTATTTATTTATTTTTTAAATTTTTGTTCACTAATATGTATATCCAATCTCAATAGCAGAAATGTGTGATTAAATAATCGAAGATTATTATTAAAGAAGAGTTGTAATAAAAATGATTAATAAAAAATTCTAGTTTATTAAATTTTTGGACAAAGTATGATTTGCTTATTTCCATTACCCTTTACGGTGTTTTTTAGAGTCTTACACTATCTAATAAAACATCAATTTTGAATACATTTTATGACAAAAATAAAAGGTTTTTTCCCACCCTCAGTGGATGTTTATGTATTCTTTTGTTCAAATATTAATTGATTTTGTGCATAAATTTATGTTTCTTCAATCATTACAAAGATTCCGTCAAAGATGGAAACGTTTTAACTAAAAGGTTTTAACATAAAATATGTATGAGATCTTATTAAATAAATGACTTTTAATCTGTCAATTATGTTTTATTAAGTAACTTAAAGAATTATCTTAATGCATAAATTAAATAAAACGAACGTTGATTTAACCATGTCTTACTTTGATAAAGGACAGCCAAAACACTCTAATTACATTGCACTGAAAACTACATAAACTGCGCTTACTGCATTTACAGCTAAACGTGCTTTACCTTGTTATCTGAAAATAACAGTTACAGCAAAATGCACTGTGAGCTGTCATCACTAAAAATATGAAAAGAAAAGGGTTAATTGATAATAATGTTATTTAATTTACTTGCAGTTAATGTTATTATCTGCAATTATTCGATAGAAAGTTTTAAATTCATTACAATGACTTACATAATTATAGCATTAAACTAAGGAATAGTAAAAGGAGAAAAGGAGAAAAGAGAAAATTATAATGTAATTAGTGTAGTTTCTCCATAAGTTATTTTATACGAAATTTTCTAAAATGTCTGCCATCCCATGTAATTTGACGTTAATTGTATGAAGCATAAGTAATCATTTGACGCCAAATATGTCATGTAATAATAATAAATATCTGTAAAGCATTTATATTTAATTATATCTGAACTGTCACTAGGAAAGTATTGAAATTCAGTAGAAATATTTTTAAAGTATATAATTCTTACAATTGTATTGTAATAAAACACACAGAATAAAAACAAATTATCAGATCTCTAATTGTAACTTCGATTGTAATTGATACAATTTGGGGATATTTTAATTAAAGTTAGGTTTTTTCATTATAAATATCGCCTTAATTCTTATGAAATCTTTACTAAATAATAAAAAAAGCTTCTTATAAATATAATAAAAAATAGAATAGCGATATTAATTTAAACTTACCCAATGAATCCGAAATGATGTGATATCTTTATACCAAATATTAACTATTTACAGGTCTCCAATTGGGAACATAATTTTAAAAATATATTAAAAATTAAAGTTAATCAAAATTAACTTGAAAAAATTAGCAGAAATAGTAAAAAGATGACTTGATTTTTTTAAATAGATGTTATATTTCGATCATTAAAGAGAAAATGTACAGAAAAACATAAAAATGACCAATGGCCATTGGAAGAAGACCGCAAGGAGTGACTAATGTTCCCAATTAGGAACTTACTGAAGATTGTATATAATTTTTCCCACCATATTAATGACTAATATCCCTAATTAAAGCATTAGAAAGCATTATGTGCAATAAATAAATAAATAATTTAAAATATGCCTGCATCTGAATATGGCCAGTAAAAGGTTAAAACAAAAAATTAAATTATAATTTAAAAATAACCATACTGGCTCGGCTTAAATGTGCATTTAGATTTCGAAGTTAAGCATAATTTCAATAACAAAAACTAAATCCTGATTAGAGGTAAACCCAGTTTAAGAATTTTATGTGGCCACTTGCTTAATTTTTTTATTTTCTTATTTGTTTTTTACATTTTTGTACAGTAACAAAGTTAGATTAACTCGATTAGATCTTAATCGCAGAAATCTGTGATTAAATAAATCGAAAATTATTAAAGGATTATACTCTTTTAAAAGTGATTAATAAAAAATATGGTTTAATAAAAAAATTGGACACAGTATGATTTATTTGTTTGTGTCCATTATACTTGACGATGTTTTCTTAGAAACAGATACAACTAATAAAACTTTAATTTCAAGTACATATTTTCATGAAAAGAAAACGGTCCTTTCTCACCCACTCAGTGTGTTTGTGACGGTATACTCATGCTGGGTGTCATTTATCACATTATATGCAGACATACTCAGGAATTTAGGTTAAAACAACACAGTTTATTAAAATGATAAGGGCTAAAGGAAAGTGGAGCCAGTCTATAATTTCACTCACTGAGAACACTATGAAAAGCTAAATCATACTCACAGGCGTTGGTCTAGCTCAGTCGGGGCACCGTCTAACACTTGACACTATTTCCTGGCTGATCTACTAAACAAATCTTAATTTCACAGCCCGTGGCTGTGGATATTTCTTTATTTCTCAAATAATCAAAACGGAACGATTCTAAACTTTCTTACCAAGGCAGAATCTTTAATCCACTATCTGAACTCCTTTTCGCTTTACTGGAGGCCGTAGCTATTCTCTAATCGTCAGCACCTTCATAAACAATCATCAACTTCGTTGTCTAATGGCGGAATACACACAAAGGCTGCTGGCTGCTACCAGAAACACAGACGCTGGCTGCTGGCTAAGGCCAGAAACACACACCCCACAAACTCACACCCAAGCTTTTATACGCGACAAACTGAGATACTTCTCATTAACATAATACTAATAACCGCGAGCTAACTGCGGAATTCGAAAGAGCACACACACTCTAGAAAGTTAAAGTAAAAGAGAGGATAGATGTCACTTTTACGCCTACAAAATGTTAAATTATTGACGTCACGATCTCAGAAACACTAGAGTGCCTTTATGACTAAAGGTCACTCCCTCACAACCCCCCCTCGAACTCCGCAGAGAAAAAGGGCTGGGCTAAATGCATGCCCAGAACTTTTTCTTGTTATAAATTTAGAGCCGTAATAAAACACAGTGATGGGTGAAATTTAACGCCGAAACATAACTTTTAAAATATTAACTTTAACCCATCACAACCAAAAAAACACTCCGTTTGCCTCAAATAATCACATATCCAATCCAATCATTCTTCTATCTTACAAATAGCCTCTGTAAAACTTCCAAAAACTCGTAAAACTTTCAGAACTAATTACTTCTTCTCTCAAAACAACCCACTCCACTGGGAGTGCTAAAATTTCTCAAAACACTAACCTTCCGAAATTTTCCTCAATATTGCAATGCAACTATAACTTTACCCAAAAATTTCTCCATAACTTTTAATATACTAGAATTCGCACCAAGTCCAAAAAACCCAATGCGCAAAAACTTTCCTCATCCAAATTCCGACTTCATCTAAAATTACATTTACTTCATACTAAACTAACTCTGCTACTACGTAACACCTACATCCCCATTAGCCAATGAACTAACTCCCAAACTTCTTCAGACTTAACTCCACTTGAACAATAATTGGGGCACATACGTACAGCGGCATATCGCTGTGCTTATGCAACAATAAAAAAATATCAAAAATTTACAAAATGACGTCATCAATCTCTTCATCTGTATTAACTAAAAGAAAAATAGCAGAATCAATACATAACAAAAAGTATACTTCCCTGCAAGAAAATCACATTAACATTCAATTTTAATACAACACAATTTCAAATTCAAATGCAGCTTAAAACTTCGCAACTTGCGGAAACCATTTCCAACTAAAGTACAAAACGCAACTCAAAAAACACGAACGATAAGAAGAAAGTTAATTCATTAAATGTTAGTATAAGAGATAGAAACGCGTGTCAAGGACTTCTTGACCGCAAAACACGTGCGCGCCTGAACCGCGGCGCGTGTACAAAATAACCCAAATTACTATCTGTACTTTCTGAAAATTTAAAGATACATTAACATACATTTTATAACACATGAACAATATAATAACATTTTAAACAAATAATATAACAATTTAACAATAGATCCAGAATTTTTAAAAAGCAGTTAAGACCAAAATTTTCAACATACATAAAACTAACAATTTTGCAAACAAATTTTGAACACAATTAAGCACTAAACGTGAGTCCGTCAAAAAATTCCAAAAATGGCCAAAAGTACAAAACAGTCTCTCTGCTTTCTATTCCTTCACATTGCTACCACATATATGCACTCTAATAGAAATTTAATAAAGAACATTATCACCCAATCATAGAGATGATTCACTGCTAGCAGGCTTCATACTGCAAGATGGCTTTCTCCTCCTGTCCCAAAGGGCTTGTACGAAGGATCTCTCGTCATCAGAACTGTACGGTGACGCCACAGTTGACTGTCGTGCCTGCAGCCTGGTTCTGAATGGATGCCGTGGGATACTCGTAGGTTCCACTCGACGACTCTGCTCCGGCCGGTTCGCTGGGTTCACTCCATGGCGAGGTTCACACTGTTGTTGCCGGTAATCTGAGAGTTGCCTCCTCTTTCTAGACGCACCCGAAGTTACCGAAGATCCCAGGCCACGTTTCTTTCCGGACCTATGTAGTTTCTTGTTAGGCAAAGATTCGGCATTTAAAGTTCGCTTAACAGTTTTACGAGTGTCCAAACGAAATCTTTTCTGGGGATTAATCACTGAAGACGGTGAACTATTAGATAACTTATGTTTGTAAGATTGCTGTCTAATAGGTGGAGGAACTGGACAATTTATAACTTTTTTGTCTTTTATGACACACAGAGTCCGATGTATTTGACACAGTTCTCTTATTTTTATTATACTTTGCTCTCGGATTGTTAGGCTGTCGACTTTCAATAACAGTTTTTGGAGCTGTTTGACCAAATTTTCTTCTTGAATATTGATGAAAAGAATTAGACGAAGAAGTGCTGGACTCGGGACACTCATAGGATCGGGAATTTCGCGAAACACCACTCGACATATGAGAACCTTCACTACCATTTTCTCTAAACTTATACACTCTAACCTGATCCAGATTAACAGTCATTCTTTCACCATTGACATCAACAACCAAATTATTATTTCGAACTTCCAAAACCTCGAACGGACCTACAAACTTCGGACCAAACTTAGCTACTCTCTTTTGACGACTTGAACTTAACCAATGCTTTTCTACTAACACAAAATCTCCAACTTTCACTTCTAACTCCCTTCTACGCATATTATAATACTGAGCTTGTTTTTCTTGCGCTTTTCCCATTTGAACCTGAGCTTCCTTAACCAACCTCTCAATATCCTGACACATGTACTGACTTTCCGCATCTGACACCATAACTAACCTTTGGAATGGAGCAATAACTTTTCTACCCAAAAACAATTCAGCAGGCGTTTTCCCCGTTGACTCGTGAACTGCCGTACGAAGTGCGTACGCAAAATGCTGAAGAAACTGGTCCCAATTTGCATGATGAGAACCAACATAAGAAGAAATCATTTGAATTAATGTACGATTTACACGTTCAGCCATATTAGACTGAGTAAGTTCCCTACCGACCTCAGTCTGCAACTTTTCACACAAAGACTTAAAAATATTGAATATAAAATCATAACGAAATGGTTTACTAGCAACTAGTGCGTCAAAACCAATATAAATTTCATTAGTTAAACTCGGTTTATCTGAAAAAACTTTACCACAATCGACTAAAGACTTATTAACCTCCATTTTCTTAACCACACTTAAACCCGACTCCTCCAAATTAACTGACACTGAAACAGGCTCTTTCTTACTCACATTCTCATCATTATTCACGATTAACGACTTTTTAAAGAAATCCAAACTAATTCCTCTATCCCTCATATAATCCACACCAACTATACAATGCACTGTTAATCCATCTAACACACAAAACTCCCAACATGTCTTAACCGAACGAATTTCAACTTCCAATTCCACTGAACCTTTATTATCGCAAGCTACTCCCTGTGCCGACTGAACCACCAGACTTGACTTTTCAACTTCTTATACGAAAAATATTTCCGATAACAATCAAAAGAAATGAACGACTTATCTGCCCCTGTATCGAAGACACTTTTAACGACAATACCATCTAACACAATTAACACCTCAGGTAACTCAACCGGATTAATAGTTATTTTATTCAAATTCACCGAAGACTTTTCCGACCTCTGAACACATCTCTTTTGCGTAGACCTATTTTCAACATTCTCATCCGAAGTTAATCTCCTTACTTGCGAAGAAACATTCCTGTCCCGTACTCCCCCACTACGATTATAACCACTATTCTGCCTATTTCCATACATACTTCTCTCACCACTTCTAAAATTATTAGCACCACCACCATTCCTATTACCATTACTCGTATTCGACATATTACGACCAAATCCATCACTTCTATTACGCACATTACTATCCGGAAATCGCTGTCCCCCTCTCACAAAATTACGTTCCCCCTCATTTCTCAAATTACCATCCGTGACAGGTCTCTGCCGAGGGTTACGCAAATCCCGTTGATCCGAGCTATGCCGAGACTCATACTTCGATAATATCTGGTGCATTTCTGCAAAATTCTTCGGTGCTCTAACTTCAATAAAGTCCTGTATATTTGGATTAAAAAGAGGAAAAACAATGTCCAACAATTCCTCAAATGTAATATCTAAATCTAATTTATTTTTTAGTTCCAGCTTACGAAGATAAAATTTTGACGCCGACTCATATATATTCTGCTTATTACAATAGAACTCTTTTCTCAAAATACTTTTATCTTTAATGGGAGGAAATGCCTTCTTTAACTCAATTACAGTTTGTTCAAATCTTTTCGCTTCCTCAGTAATCAAAAACTTTCCTATATTTTCTAACCACAAAAGTGCTTCGCCCTTTAACGAGCATTTAAGCACTACGTACCTGTTTTTCTCAGGTATATTATTGAACAAAATATAATCATCTAATTTCACTAAAAATTCACTAATATCACTCTCACCGGTGAAATACACACGTGGCACAATCTCATAATGTCCGATGTTTCGTTGGGCGCCATTTGTGACGGTACACTCATGCTGGGTGTCATTTATCACATTATATGCAGACATACTCAGGAATTTAGGTTAAAACAACACAGTTTATTAAAATGATAAGGGCTAAAGGAAAGTGGAGCCAGTCTATAATTTCACTCACTGAGAACACTATGAAAAGCTAAATCATACTCACAGGCGTTGGTCTAGCTCAGTCGGGGCACCGTCTAACACTTGACACTATTTCCTGGCTGATCTACTAAACAAATCTTAATTTCACAGCTCGTGGCTGTGGATATTTCTTTATTTCTCAAATAATCAAAACGGAACGATTCTAAACTTTCTTACCAAGGCAGAATCTTTAATCCACTATCTGAACTCCTTTTCGCTTTACTGGAGGCCGTAGCTATTCTCTAATCGTCAGCACCTTCATAAACAATCATCAACTTCGTTGTCTAATGGCGGAATACACACAAAGGCTGCTGGCTGCTACCAGAAACACAGACGCTGGCTGCTGGCTAAGGCCAGAAACACACACCCCACAAACTCACACCCAAGCTTTTATACGCGACAAACTGAGATACTTCTCATTAACATAATACTAATAACCGCGAGCTAACTGCGGAATTCGAAAGAGCACACACACTCTAGAAAGTTAAAGTAAAAGAGAGGATAGATGTCACTTTTACGCCTACAAAATGTTAAATTATTGACGTCACGATCTCAGAAACACTAGAGTGCCTTTATGACTAAAGGTCACTCCCTCACATGTTTAGGTATTCTTTTGTTCAAAAATTAATTTATTTTGCGCATAAATTTATGTTTTTCTAATCAGTATAAAGTTTCCATTGAAACCCAAAAAGCACGTAACATTGACAAAATAAAATATTTATGAGACGTTATTAAATAAATGATTTTTAAATTGCCAGTTACGTTTTAATAAGTAATTTAAAGAATTATTTTAATACATAAATGAAACAAAACGAATATTGGCTTAGGCATGTATATTCTTTTAAATAAAAACTAAAACGCTCTAATTACATTGCAGTGGAACTACATCAACTACGCTTACAGCATTTAGTTTTATACGTGCTTCACATATTATCTAAACACAACAGTTGCAGCATAATGCTTGTAAGCTGTCATTACTGAAAATATGAAAGGAATGCGATAAATTGCTAATAATGTAATTTATTTTACCTGCAATTAATGTTATTATTTTAATTATTGGAAAGAGACTTTTAAATTCATTTTAATGACTTACCCAAACAGAGCATTAAACTTAAAATAAGTGAAACAGAAGTGAAAATTATAATTTAATTAGTATAGTTTCTCCACAAATTAGTTTATGCGTAGGTTTTTAAAGTATCTGGCATGCTATGTAATTTGAAGTTAATTGTATGAAGTATAAGTAATCATTTGACGCCAGAAATGTCAAACAACAATAATTATCTGAAAAGTGTTTATATTTAAATACGTCTAAACTGTAACTAGGAAAATGGTAAACTTGAGTAGAAATATATTTTTAAGTGTATATTTCATACAGTAGTATCGTCATAAAAACATACAGAGCAAAAGAAAAAATACGATCTGTAATTGTAAGTTCGCTTTTAATTGATATAACATATGAAGAGGTGGGATGTTTAAATTAAAGTTAGGTTTTTAGTTATAAATATTGCGCTATAATTATTATGAATTCGTTCCGAAATAAATAAAAATATATTTTCCTACACTGTAAAAAAAAAGGTGTCGATGTACTAAAAAAACTTTAGTGATCCTTGTAATTACTAAAAATTTTTTAGTAATCTTAGTCAGTTACTAGAAAATCTGTAAGAATAACTAGAAAAAAGTTAGCAATGAATAAGAGTTAATAGCTATTACTAAAACTCACTTGGTGTGGCCTTGATAGCATAGTGGTTATAGTAACGGACTCCAGGCTGAAAGGTCCCGGGTTCGATACTGGACACAGCCAATTACGCCCCGAATGTATGTAGTGTAAGTACTCGTTAATAAAGGGATTATGAAAATCCAGTCGGACGTGGTAGCAATGTTTGGTGCTGCCATCTGTTGCGGTTTTGCCGAAAATCTATCGCTTCAGAAGTCTGGATGCAGCTCGAAGGAAGCTCTTACCCTTTGGGCGCACGTAAAGGTTATTAAAAATCATTTTGGTGCTATTACTAAAATTTGCTCGGTGGTTCATACTAAAAATTTTTAAGTTAGTTATAAAAAAAATTCTTTTGTTCAGTTTACAAAAGAAATGCTTGTTTCACTTACAAAAAAAAGTTTGTAATGGTTACTAAAAAATTCTGTGGAATACGAATTTACTAAAAAATTTTTAGTCACCTCTTGATTTTTTTTTTTTTACAGTGTAAGGTGATAATAAAAGTTTTCAGTGTAATATTAACTTAAATGTACCCAATATAACCGAATGTATAACAGCTCGTTACATCAGATATCCAAACAAAAATTAGAAATTATAGTTTAAAAAATCACCTATAAGCCGTATTTTAATATAAACCATTTAATGGAATGCTATATAAAGCGCATATGTATTCCTGTAAATGAATATAAGCAAAACATACATGATTAGCGATTTCTTCTAAAATACTTTGAAAATCAATTAACTATCTTAATTAGGCTACAATTAGCTCCGCGTTATGGAAGGTATCATCATGTTAAGATTTTTACTGTTTATATATAGAAATACCAAAAGGCCAAGTTGCCAAAAATACGAATTTATAAAAATTCTAGATAAAATATGATTTGTTTGCTTGTATTACACTTTTAGGTATTTTCTTAGAAACTCACACTATCTAATAAAAAATCAATTTCGAGAACATTTATTGACAAAAATAAAAGTTTTTGTCCACCCTTACACATGTTTATGTGTTCTTTTATTCAAAAATTTATTTATTTTGAGCATAAATTTATGCTTCTCTAAGCATTACAGGGATTGTATTAAAGACGTAAAGATTCGTAACATTGACAAAATAAAATATTTATAAGATGCTATCAAATAAATCACTTTTAAACTGTCAAATACATTTTAATAATAACTTAAAGAATTACTTCAATACATAAATGAAATAAAACTAACGTTGCCTTAGGCATGTCTTAATTTTATAAAGGACAACCAAAACACTCTAATTACATTATAATGAAACTACATCAACTAAGCGTTCAGCAGTTACAGATATAAGTGCTTCACTTGTCATCTAAAAATAACAGTTACAACAGTAATGTATTCTGAACTGTCACCATTGTAAATATGAAAGGAAAAGGGTAAATTGATAATAATTAAATTTACTTTACTTGCAATTAATGTTATCATCTGTAATTATTCGAAAGAAAGTTTTAAATTCACTTTAATGGCTTATACAAATAGAGCTTTAGACGAAGAAGAGGTGAAAGAGAAAAATGAAAATTATAATGTGATTAGTGTGGTGTGTGTATTTTCTCCATAAGTTATTTTATACGAGATTTTCTAAAATCGCTGAGATGCTATGCAATTTGACGTTAATTTTATGCAATATAAGTAATTGTTTGACGTTAGAAATGTCAAGTAACAATAATTATATGAAAAATATTTTTATTTAATTAATTCTAAACTGGAAATTGGAAAGGGGAAAAGTGCTAGGAAAGTGGTGAATTTGAGTAGAAATATATTTCTAAGTGTATATTTTGTATAGTAGTATTGTAAAATATGTAGAGCAAAAGAAATTAACCGAACTGTAATTGTAATTTCGCTTTTATTTGATAAAAAATATGGGAAAGGGGAATGTTTAAATTAAAATCAGTTTTTTGAATTATCAATATCGCTGTAACTAATAGGAAATCTTTCCTAAAAAATGTTTTCATAAAATGATAATAAAGTGTGTAGAGTGAAATTAGACGTACTTAATGTAACCGAATGCATATGAGTTCGTTACATAAAATAATCAAACAAAAAATAGAAATTATATTTAAAAAAATCGCTTGCAGGCAGTATTTTAACATAAACCATTTAATAGAATGTTATACACTGTATGACCAAAGGTGACCGGTCACTTGTGATTTTAGACGTTTTATATTGATGTTAATTTATTGATTATTAATAATTCTAAAAATCCAGGTGTTTAAACACAATAGTACAGGTCATATATTTTCGTGATTGTTTTTTTTTTTTAATCTCATAGGGGACTGTAAACTACATCATCATATATAGTACAACAAGTAAAAACACAACGAATTCCTTTTGGATAACCCTGCCAATTTGCAAAAGAGCTCAAACTGTAGATTATGATTAAGTGGTTTACTACAATAAATTATCATCATTTTTATGAGAATATAATATATACTCGTACAGAAATTAAGGTTTTTATAACAAGTGTCCCAAATTTTGACAAATTTTTTCCTTATAGTTTGCAGAGTTCTTAATATAAAAAAGTTCTTTTCAGAAAATATGACAAACAATATTGTACACAATATTCTATTATCAAAATTAGAAAATAAAAACTTTATAAAGAATGAGCAGGTTTACTAAATAATGTTTCACTGCGCATGCATGAGCGCAATCAAAATATAATTTGTAAAATTTGTTAGTTAAATGTATAGAGTAACTTTTGTGAAAATTTCCAAAACATATTTTTAAATTTCTGAAAATTATTGCCGATAGAATAAGCTCAAAATCCGTTATTCCTAAAATGAAGCAAAAACATGAGGCGCTGTATCCATATATCCATTGACTAGTATCAATATAGAATACACAATATTGTAAGTACTACAATATTTGTATACTACCGGACCACGAATATGAATTTAACCACTTAATTGATTAATATTTTCGAAAAATGCCTATTTTTTCATGTGGTTCATCTAATTTCTAATCTATTATCTCTCGTATAAAAGTAATGCAAATAAATAAAAATTATTGGTGAGAAAAATAAATCATGACTGAAATATTTATGTCCATACGTGGTATGGAGTAGATTGGCAGAAACACGTTGCCTGTTGACACAGGGATAAATCAGAGAAACGGTTAAAAAAACATAAATAACATTTTTACATTAATAACTACACGGCCACTTTAATACTAGAAAACACACTTACTCAATTAAACAAAATCTTAAATGACTCGAAACTACAGCTTTAATTTCATTTAAAATATTTCAAAAACCCATTAGATTTTCATGAAAACATGATAGCAAATAACAAAACTAACTGACATTTAAATAATAATTAAAAAATATGTTTCCCAGATAATTAAAGATAACATTTATTAACGTTATATTATTAGTGCTACTTCTAATTGAATAGTTCCAGGTTAAATATCCAACTTTCGTAATTCGAATAATAACTTTTTTAATTGTAATTAATAAAACAAAAAATTGCAAATAACATCCAGATTGTTCTGCGGATCACAAAATCTTTTCAGCGGCCCACTATTTGTTCTTTAATCTCTGGTTAAAATCCTGGATTTAGAGCATGCAGAAATACTTTGTGCAGTAAAAAAAATAATTAGAAATTTTTAAAACAGGTGGCGAATATATGATAAACAAAAGAAGAATTATCTACCATCTAAATTTGAAACAATTTTATAGAGAATTGCACATAATGAAGTATTTAAATCAAAGGGATAATGCAAAAACGGTTTTCTTAGGACGTAATATAATTCCTTTTTAAAAGCTTGCTCTCTTAGCTTGTATGATAGAATTCCATTCTTTCATCATACTTATGAAATTCGTTGTACAAATGAAGATAATGAATATTTTTTCCTGGAAGGTGGCTGGCACCACAAATTCCGAAAGGTAATTTTCCCTTTATTTTATCACGAAGTTTCTCTCATTAAATAAAGCGAACTTTTCTAATATAAAACAGTGATAGTTTTGTGAACATGAGCCACAGGTTAAAGACAACGTTTTAAATATATCCAATTATAACTGAAAAATCATAGAGATTTGATTAATTTCATTTCAAATATTGTAAATTAACAATACAAAATTAGCTTTGTTTTTCTTACCATCATTACAAATTGTTTCAACTGTAAAACTGCAAGTTTGCAGACACGTATTAAATAAAGATAAATAAAAAAAAAGTACCTTATACAGTCGAACCCTTTTTATACGAACACTCACAGTGATTTATTTATTATTATTTTCATTATTTGGTCGTGTTGAAAGTACTTCGCTTTATCTATAATTTAAAAATGTTATATATTTCATATACAGTCGAGTCTCTCTATAACGAAACTCCATACATCGAATTTCTCTACATAACGAATTTTTAGTAGGAACGGTTCCCTTTTCGCACGATTACATTAAAAACATTCTCTATATAGCGAAATATCGATCTCCATATAACGAATTTTTTCATAAATTGGTTTAAATTTACTCTGTTTTAAAAGATTTCGAAATCATATGGAATCAATTTAACATCACTTATTTTTGATTTATCGTCAGTGCTGTGGTTTTTTTATGTTACTTCTCTCCTTGTTCTTTAAATCCAACGAATTCATCCCATCTCCCACACACCTTTCCACATACTTCTCAAAACAGAGTCAATTGGATTGATGCACATGTAAGAGAGGAATCAATGAAAGGCACATAAGAGAGGCTTTCAAATGGAGGAAAATGTTAACTACAATTTTTCATTCCTTGCTAAAATTTGATCATTTTTTTAGAGCATAACAATTTTAAAATCAAAACAACAAAAAAAATCACAGATTTCTTCGTCTGAAATTAATGTAAGACTTCTTTATTTGATTTTCATTAAGCTTTCATATAAATGTCTGTTCTCTTTTTTGGAACAGCTTAAATAATTAAGAAATAAAATGTTAGGTTAATATTTACCTTTAAACATTTCAAATTATTAATTCAAAAGATCAAAATAATATATGTTTTAATTTCATACATTAAATACAAATTTTAACATCATTCTCTATACATCGAATTTCTCTATATAACGAATTTTTTTACTGGAACGGTGGATTTCGTTATATAGAGACTCGACTGTATTTCATAATACATATGTTTATTTGAAAATCTACTATTCGCTATTAATTTTGTACTTTAAGATTGATGCGTGAAGAATATAGAATTACATACGCGTGGAATATCTTTTGGAGGAAGTCTTTTCAAAAAGAACTGCGTTACATCCAACGAAATACCCCAAAACTACGGACAATCAACTCGATTTATTTTTTTCGGATTAGAATCTAAAACCGTTGCCTCACCAAACCGTTGCTAAAACCGCAACGCCTCACAGTTTAATTAGTGTATACAAACATTTTTCTGGAAAAAGCTTTACTCATTTTTACGTACATTTTTTTTCACCTATGGATGCAATTCTCACTATAGAACTTTATCTTTTGAGTGTGTATAAAGAGCAATTGCCCGACAATTTTGCATTCGCTGATCTGCAGCTATCAAAACCAAAGCCATTACGCATCCGAAACTAACATTGCTTTTAAAAATTTAGAAAAAAACCCTCAATGTTCCCTATGCATTGAAAAGTTTGAAAAATCTTGCTTCCTTTATGCGATGCGTGAGAAAATATTTCAACGGTACTCTTTTTTTGTGATAAACAATATTTTGCGTTAAACGTATTGATTTGAATAAAATCACAGTAAACATCTATATAACTTAACGGGACAACCAGAAACTGTTCGTTATGATTAATTCACGTTAATCGTGTTCATGTTAACGAGGTTTGATTGTATTATTGAGACTAGGGAAAACAGAAGTAAAACGAGATCTTGAAGACCTTAAATTAAACAGGGATGAAACCATAAAACATTAAAGACGATAAAAGTAAATTTATTTGTCTGTTTTCAAGTTTTGAATTTACCGTAGTCATTTTCAAATCAAAAAAGTACTAGTCGGAAGTACAAATCCTGAAACTCATCTGTGTTAAAACTTTGAAAATTGATATTACAATGCCAAAATTAAATGGCAACTATGCCCATGACGAAGATTCTAAATTGTCTATAGCGCACCGAAGTTCTACAAACTGAACCACTTTGAACGATAGTGCTGCGGTTGTAGCTTTGCCAACATATTGCTCATCTACAAGAAAAGTGACACACCTCAACAAAAGTAGATTTCATAGGAGAGGCAAAAGAAAATTTCCATGATTTTACTGTAGCGTGAAAATATAGCACTTAACTCTGTATGCAGGATTAAAAAAGGTGCATAAAAGTGTAAAACCCGGAAGTATGAAGACTTATGATGCGGTTTAGAGGGTTGGATTAATTTACCTCATCACACAATCCACCCCTCTTTTATGGTCACGACTGAAAAAATAGCATAATAAAGTGATTTTCCATATAACCACACTTATTAAACTAGCAAGATACACATATGTCTAGCAAGATACACATATGTCCAGCAAGATACACCTATGACAGAGCTATTAATGAAATAAAACGCAAAATAAAATTTGGCGAGAAGTGTCGCTTTTCTTGCGGGTGATGGATATGATAGTGAGAAGTGCCAGGCTGGGTATCGTTCAAAGCGGGTCAGTTGGAAGAACGTTGGTGTGCACCCATAATAGTTCAGTTCGAGTCTAGGCTTGGACAAATTCCACTATATACCCTTTTCTATACTCATTTTAAGCCATGAAAATTGTTCTTGCGTGTAAGTACTTATTTTCTCACCTGAGAGTTTATATTTACTAAATGTTGAACTTATGTCTGTAAGATTTTAAATGTTTAATACAATGCAATCTCGAATTCGTATGTCACCCACCAGGTTCAAGTTAAGGGGAAAAATAACCTTGTTTCAGTAAAAATAGTACAATGGATGGATTATAAAAAATCATATACGTCTGCTTATAGGTGTTGCAGAGTCAATTTCGTTCACATCTTTTTCTCTGAATTTCGGTTTCTGGTTAGTTTTTAGTTAGAAGGCGTTAATGTTTTTGCTGCATTGACAGTTGGCCGTAATATATGTAGATAAGGCATTTCATGTATTTTTTAACGAGTAATTTTCTCATCGTCATACATATAAGAGATCTCAAATATATCATGTATTCAGAAGTAATATTTTTTAAATGAATTCCTCGTTTAGTCTTGCTAGGCATGTCATCTAAATCTACATGCTCCGGATACCAATAATTTAAAAGTAATTTTCTTCATCTTATCTAATGGCAAAGTTATCTGAAGTTAGAGATTGCGAAATAAACTGTAAGGAATTGCTAGTGGTACTCGGAGCATTTATAGCATCAATTTACGTGGGACACAAGGAAACATTAGCTCTGTTACTAAAATGCATTTTAAACTTCATAAATATTGCGTCTTTTGAAATCATAACAAAATTTATTTTAATAACGTATATTTGTTCAGATTATTGTAGTTGCGTATTTTTAATATTTTATCTGAATGACTTTTTTTAAATTAAAAACATAATAATGTGAAAAAAGCAGTTTTTTCTTCAAATTTAATCATAAATTTTATTCATTTTTTTGTGTGACATATAATATTGTTTAGTAAATGCAAAATATATGTTCCCAATTTATAATAATGCATTATACTACCGACTTCCATATATGACAGTTCGTTAGAAGGGATTTGATAAAATTTTTTGCAAGTTTTAGAATTTATATAACATGCCCCAGGATAGGTAATGCAAGGTTAATGTAATATTTTTTCACGGATTAGTTTTAATTTTTTTTCAAAGAAATATAGGATTTGATACAGCAACTTTTAGACTATGTATACAAGAAGGAATACTCTTGCAGAGATGCATTTATGGAATGCAATGAAGAGACTTCTCATCCAATGATATTTGGCGCTATTACTCTCTTAATTGCGTAATATGTACTATAAAATAAAATGAAATAATGGCACGTAAATTCTCCAATTCGAAAGATAAAAATTTGCGGTCCTAGAAATTGATAAATTATGCGCATTATTAGCACTTGGCGTTGTTACTTACCCTGATTCAGGGTCCTTATGATTCAGGACACCTTATTTGTTTTCACATTGGTCTGTAATAATCATCATTAATAAATCTTTGCAAAAATTTCAACTTTATTTTATAAATGGTAAAATATACGTTAAAATGTAAAACGTTAATAAAATTTTTTGCATTTATTTGAAAATTTATTTAATTTTTTTTTGTATTTATTTAATTATGTTGTTTTTTAACACTACTTACACACTTGAATTAATTACTTTATTATTACATTTTTATTTCGTAAATATTGTCAACAATACTCCAATTAAGTGATTGTTCTCTTATATAGAAGCACTTGAATTAAAAGCATAAATTCAAAGTGTTATTCGAAGAAGTATTTTATTAAATGAAGGAATTAAAATTAACGTTAACTTAAGGTTATAGCATTTTTCTAACTGACAACAGAAAGGTTCTAATTAAGTTGCATTCAAACTTCCCGCACTGGATGTTCAAATAATCGTATTTACACCGGAATGTCTTTTAATTTTAATCCCGAAATAGCGGTTAGACCTATTCTGGCGTGTCCCATGTCGCCATTCAAAGAATTAAGCATTAAGACAATTACATTTAAAAGCAGATTAGGAAAAAACAAAGTTCAACATTTCTCTATAGCATGCTTATGCAAGCATTATATAAAAGAAAATGAGGAAATAAGACATGATACTAGGAAATAAGATACAACTTACGGAATACGTTATTGAAGAAATTTAGAAATTTTAAAATAAGAAGTATATTAAAAAAATCCAGTCTTAATGTTTTAAAAATCTTTGTTTGATAACTTAAAAAATATAAATACTCTATTACTGAATTGCGTTAAACATTCTTGCAACTAATAGTTTACAGCGTCGGATTAAGCGTCTCATTTCAACTGAAAATATACCTTTGAATTGAAATTTGAGATAAATGCAGTGTCATAAAAATCGAAGAATTTGGAAAATAAGATTATAAATATCTCGGCAACTAAGTATCTGATCAACTTTATTCTTGAAGCATTTCTTTTCACTTCTTATAATAAAAAATTCGATAAAAAATTCGGTAATTTTTATCATAATGAATATTTCAAGAATCAGAAAGAAATAGTTCCGGGAATTGATATTTCTGAAATTCAATAGGTTTAATCTCATTATTGTATATTAAGTGCATGCGAAATTTGAAGACTCTATCTGAATTGCAGAAATACCGACATACACACAAATAGACGTGCGGTAATTTTTTTTCGTAATCTCCCAGTGTCTGAAACTTGTAAATGCGTTAACTGTGATTCATTGTGTTCCAAGATGCGTCTGTTATAAGACATGATTTACATAATAGGCCCAGATTATGACCGTTAATTTATACTTGGTAATTTTTTTTAAATGAGTATTTTTTGTTAATTAATTTTTATTTTTAAATTAATTTTAAATTAATTTAGAGTGTTAATCAAAGGAAATATTTACCAATGATTTATCTCTTAATTTTACTTAACATATAATTTCAATGCATCTTCCTTGCTTTTAAAATCCCTCACCGTTTTATCTGTAAATCCATTTAACAGGATCATTTCAAATCTTAAATAAATCCTTCACGTCGATTTCATTCATAAAACTTTTCTGTAAGACATTGTTCGCTGAATACAAATGTGGGAATATTTGTAATGGAATCTTAATTCAGAGAATGTTAATGGTAAGTCAAGGCGATAAAGGAACAAAATGCGTCAATTTGAGTTCTAAAGAGAACACAACTATTATTTTGTTGCGAAATCTAACTTTGTAAAAAAAGTGCAGAAATAAATTTCATGAAAAACATATTTTAATTGAGGTGTGTCTATACTTTAATTTTACTCATATCTTCATTTAATAAAATTAGCTATGATTTCACTTTGTATTATTTTCAGAAAATAGATCATGGTAGTAATGTATTTAAATTTATATCTCGGACACTTTTCATTGCACCACTATATTGTACAATCAATGTCGTAATGCAATGTATGGTCGTAAAAAAAGTAAATACCTCCTACTAACTGCTCAATACATTATCGTAGAAGAAAAATACTGCCACCGAACAATTAGAAACAAAGTCTTCTCTTAAATGATGTATATAAAATTTGGATAGTGGAGGAGGCATCAACATGTTAAAAAGAATCCAAACTTCAATCTTTCGAAAGTCAATACCCAATTTTAAAATGATATTTTATATCTTCGGTTCAGTCTATGCCAAATACCAAATTTCTAGCCATTTGAATTTTAAATAGTCAAAATTTAGTGCACCTAACGTTTAAGTAAAAAAAAAAATACTGAATACTAAAATAAATAATAGCTGAGAATGGGGATAAAGTTTCCACAACACACGACCTGCAACATACCAACATTCATTAAATAAAGCAAAATATATTGTTGAAATTTTCTGATATGAAGTTATATTCTCTTAATTACGAAAGTTCTGGAACATATTATAGTCTGAGAATTAGAGTGTTAATGAAAGGAAACATTTCCCAATGAAATATCTCTTAATTTTACTTAACATATTATCTTAATGCATCTTTCTTGCTTTTAAAACCCCACAATGCTTTATCTGTAAATCCATTTGACAGGATCATTTCAATTCTTAAGGAAATCCTGCACATCGATTTCATTCATAAAACTTTTCTGTAAGACATTGATCGCTGAATTCAAATGTGGGGACGTTTGTAATGGAATCTTAATTCAGAGAATGTTAATGATCAGTCAAGGCGATGAAGGAACAAAATGTGTCAATTTGAGATTTAAATAGAACACAACTCCTTTTTGTCTTTGAAATCTATGTAAAAAAATATTGTTGTAAATTTAGGGGAAAACATTTTAGTTGAGATGTGTCTATACTTTATATTATTCATGCTATCATTTAATAAAAGTTTCCATAATTTTCACTTTATATTATTATGTGAATGCATGTCACGATAGTATTGTATTTAAAGTTTTATCACGGATGCTTTGCATCGCACTACTAAACTGTGCAATCAATGTAATAATACGATGTACAGTCTGAAAAGAAGTAAACGTCCTCTACTAACTCCTCGACAAATTATTGTCGAAGAAAATTACTGCTACAAAAGATTTGTAAAGAATGTCTACTTTTAAATTATATATATAATGCTTGTTTAGATGGTCCTCTACATGTTAAAACGAACCCAAACTTCATCCTTTTCAATTTCAATATCTGATTTTAACAATAGTTTTCAAATCTTCCGTTCAAACTATGCCTAGACATCAAATTTCAAGTCATTTGATTAATAAATTTTTGTATTATAAAAAATCAAAATATAGTAATTAAAACGTTAAATTACATTTTTATACTTTTATAATTATCTCTCGAAATTATTCTCCTAGTGTGCCCTTTTATATGTAGCAATAATACTAAAACACCTATACATAAAAACATTGATTATGATTTTTTTTTATAATTTTATGATATGAATTATAAAATTAATATTCGAAAAAAATATGAATTGCAATCTACAATGTTTCTGATGGATTAAGATATATTAAGTCCTGCTTTATAAAATACAAATATCAAAATTTTTCATCAAAGTAGTTTTGAAATTATGTTAAAAAATGGTAAAATGATGGTTTGAGGGGGCATCTACGATAGAAGTGAATAAATATTTAGAAGCTTCTTATGATATCCTGTAATCTAAAAGTCTTCAATGATTACTTGTCTGGCGCATAAGATGCCTTGACCAAGCCCAAGCCCACTTGGTTAACAATCGAGAACTGAACTATAATTTGGATACAGCCCTTAAAATATGGTCGTTTAAAAAAAATTCTCAAAAATTTATCGTGCGAATTACATAAAAATTTGTTCTTATGATAATTGAAGGGTTCAGAGTTCATAATATGCTGTCAAAATTGGGTATTAATATTGAAAAAAAGTAAAGCTTCGTTTTATACTTAGATGGCTTCTTAAACAAATTTCATACACATCATTTAAAAGTAGACTTCATTTACAATCATTTGCTACCAGAAACTTCTTTCTACGATAATGCTTTTCAGAGTTAATTGGCTGTGTTTATTATTTGTCCACGATGGTACTCTTTCTAGATTAAATTAGTAAGCTGCCTCAATCAAAAATTTTTCTTCATATAAAACAACTCAATCAAAATATCTATTAAATATTTAGCCTAATATTTTAAATTTTTACAGAGTTTTCTAAAGCATTCATTGACACAAATATAACCAATTCAAAGCTGGTGATGTTGTCCGGCATATCAAACTCACAAGTCTTCTGGATCAATGTGACAATATAAGGCGTCCTAATAAATTACTTTATTGTAAGGCAACACCCTGGTCTTAAATGTACTGAACTTAGCTTTTACGATTTCTTTTTCCGGTGGGAAATACAGTGACCGTACATACTACTGTTACGGTCAGTAACTGAAAAGAAACATCTAATTTCGTCGATTTGCCTGTTCCTCATGATAGTGGTGGTGGATTTAAAAATACATATTTTAAAAAATACAGAGCTTTGAAAAAATTAGTTTTAAGAAAAAAAAACACAACCTAAACTGATGATATTCTACTCCATATAATAAAATGGATGCTCTTTTATCGTCCGTATTCCCTATACCAATGATAATGTCCTGTCGATGCCTTAATTAAAAAAAAAATTATCATTTTAATTTTTTTTTGTGGTTTCCAGTTTTACGTGACTGAATTTTTTTAATCGTTTCAGGCAATGATGAAAGAAAGGCGAACGACCTGCCCCGCGAGTAACGTCAGTCGTAAATTCTAAAAAAAGAGCTGTAATACTACACACATAAATTAACAGAAATCAGTTTCCTTAGATTAATTTTAAACACGATTATTCAAATCAGTAAATTAATTATAACAGATGTAAATTTTCAAAGGTGTGAAAAAAGTCCGGTCCAGGATTTGAACCAGGGATGTATTGGTTGAAACCGCCAATGCTGTTCCAACTGAGCCATCTCGAACGAATCCTGGAGGACTTTTTCACCCAAATTACCTCAATGATTACAGAATCTGGTGTGATGCTATGGATCAGCTCAACAGAATAAATCGAAGGTCAATATTTAGAACTGCAGAAAATCGCTGCATACGATAATATAAGATACGATAATAAGATATGAGGACCCAAGAAGCCAAGGGGTACAAGTGACAAAATTTCGATTCGGAGTAAATTGAGTTTAAAGATAATTGATGTTAAATTAAACCTCAATAACAATTGAGTGAATTGAAATAGGAAATTTCTACTTGTTGCATTCTGGTCTTTGAACTCTTATTTCAATAACTGTTAAAAAATAAAGTACAATTTTCTTTAAATGTATAATTAATCAATATTGTTTGTTTTTCGAAAAAAGTGGTTTGCCTCTATAACTCAGCAAATAATAAGAAAATCACTTATATTTCTTTACCTGAAATGAAAAAAGCATATTTTTAGGTCGCCTGTGTATTTCGTTTATTTTTTTCAATTTTGTCACCTATACCCCTTGGCTTCTGGGGTCCTCATATGATAATACAATAATATACGATAATATAAGATAATTTCGTATGCAGCGATTTTCTGCAGTTCCAGATATTGGCCTTTGATTTATTCTATGGAGCTGATCCATAGTATCAGACCAGATTTTGTGATCATTGAGGTAATTTGGGTGAAAAAGTATTCCAGAATTCGTCCGGGATCGCTCAGTTGGAAGAGCATTGGCGGCTTCAACCAATACATCCCTGGTTCGAATCCTGGCTTTTGAACTTTTTTTACTCCTTGGAAAATTTACATCTGTTAGAAATCAGTTTGCTTACTAACTACAGAGAAAGATGTAAATCTGAAAAATTAATTTTTGTAAAGCGACAGAAATCTGTGGCTTTACAAAAGATCCTTATAAAATTACATTAATCTTACAAAAATTCGATATGTAACCTGGGTTGTTGTCACATAAAAAGTTCTAGGCATCACAGTATTAAAAAAAAGTATTTTTAAGCTTATAATTTTTTTATTTACAGTGCAAATGTGTATCTTTTGGATGATTTTTTGTTGTTGCCGTTACATAGAAATCTCTAGAAACGCTAGGAACGTTTCCTAGAAAAATATTTTTAAAATTACTGTCTTTTCTTTGTTTTACAGTGTACATTTCTACGTTTATTGAACTCTGTGCATTTAAAATAGAGATATAAGCATCGCATATTGGAGAAAAAAAACATCAATTTTTTAACACCCCTTCTCATATGGCAGCAATTTAAATTAAGTAAGAACTCGTTACTATCATGAGTATTTGAAATTCGATGTGTCGTTAAGTTCATCGCACAGAAATTAAAGACATAGGCAATGCATATTTCGAAGAAATTACGAGTTTGCGGGAACACCGTCTAGGAGAATTTACGCCGAAGAACAAATCTGCACCATTTCATTTAACAGACTAGTAATTTGGGAGTTCAATACGGACTTATTATTTTAATCCTTTTATTTTAAGTCTTAACATGAACAGTTATGAACATACTAAGTTTTCACCCCGACAATATTTCTGCTTTAGAAGCTCTGCACACATTTACAATAGAAAAACACATTTAAAAAAATTATATAGCAATATCTAAAAATAATCAGCGAAATCAAAGATATTGTCCATTTAAATGAAATATAGTTTAAAATTATAAAGTAAGTAAGTAACAACACATAGTATCTTTATTGAATATTAAGCTTTTAATTCAAAGTTTTGTCTAAATCGGTAATCAGGAGTTGGAAGCAAGAACAGGCCAAGTTATCAGCCATACTGCTTCCAAATTTCATATGTTTCTTCTTCTTTTTCATCTTCTTTTCTTTAATTACAAAGAGCTGAGCTTTAGCCACTATGAGCAAATTTAAAACTAAAATAATGCTTTTTTATGATTTTAAGCATATAAAAAGAATGATTCATAAATGATGTAATTTGTTTCGCTATTTCCTATATTGCATTCAAAATATCGATTAGCGTCGAAATATAGATTTAATATGATCTATTATTATTATTTAGGGTGTATAAAAGTTATATGTTTTAGAAGTAAGGAAGTTAAATATAATGTGGCAAGTCTAGTGGTGTGTGAAGGAGCGCACTAATGATAACGTCTGACTCTTCTTTTTATTAGAAATTCAAGGCCAACAAATAGCGCATTTTAAATTTCAATGTTACGGAAAGGGCTAAGATGGATTTAGTAAAAATCATTTTAACAAATTATCATTGACAAGTATACGAGCACTTTAGGTTTATTACATAAAATCATAAAAACTTTGGATTATGAAAGAAAAATATTCACAATCTTTGCATTAAAATCTTCGTTCTTTAGATGCTAAAGTTTGAGGACAGCGATGACAATTTCAAAATGACATTTTAAGCAGCTGACATTTTTTGTATCTATCTCCTGATTACTTTAAAGTGATTTCAATATTTTTTCTATCAATTTTGGTAAGAGCTATGTTACAAATTGAATTGAACGTTTGTAAATTTTAATGTTTTACATAACTCCTGATCTTTATAAATTAAATTCTTTTTAATCGGTGTTTTTCATCATCTTTTGCCTACAAAATGGAATTTTTGTATTTGCATACTACGGTTTTTATTTCACAAATAACTTTAAAAAAAGTATAAAATGCTTCCACATTTAAATGAGCACTTTTATTTTTACAGAAAAACTATACACAGTATTAATTAACTTTAAAACTCAACTATTTTTTATTCAAATCCATCTATATTTTGAAATTTTTATATTGAAAAATTTATTTAATAATATTAAACAATTCACTGAAAAAAAACCGTGAAATTGACCAGTAATTTACCTATATTTTACATGAGTATGCATTCCAAAACTCATTACCTTCAAGAATGGATTCTATATGCAGAAAATAATCCTATATTATGTCCCAGTTTTTTTACTTTAAGTGGAATTTTATCAACCAAATTGCAATCTTGAATAAAGAATCTCTCAAAATATAGCATCGTAAATAACAGCGACGATCAGGTTTTTCAAAAGTAAGAAACTTTGCCTTAGTTATTCCCCTTTATAAGCGTAATTTGCGTGAAACATGAGAGCTGCAAAGTTTGTTGTCCCTTTTATCGAAATTGTCTTCATGTAATATCGAAAAAAAAAAACAGGCAAGAGAAGTTCACATGAATGCAAATCTTTAAATTTAAATAATGAATGAAGTGAGAACTTATAAGTGAAAAGAGCTAAAAAAACTTTTAGTTAAAACTTTTTCACTTTTTAATAAAGTAGCTGTAAATTATATTTGATATTTAATGCGTGATTTTTCACTTGCTAACAAAGCTTAGAAACAAACGGGGTGAAAAGTGTCCAAGGCGAGAATTGAACCCGTATCCTATGGAATAGCGCTCCAAATGCTCTAACCTTTAAGCTACGATGACTATGCACAGCTTGGCATTTTTTTTTCACGCCCATATGTTGGTAAGGCTACACATTAGTACAAGATGAAATAGTCTTCATGGGCACACATTCCTTAGGCGTATCATGAGGTGTAATATGATTCCTTAGGCGTAACAAATCTAGCATTGGTGAACACATATAACTTTTCCAATTAATTTTCAGCAATAAAATTACGCTTCAAATTATTAAATATTTAATACGTTATTTACCAGTTTCCAGCTGATAATTAATTGCCAAAATAATTACATTATATATGTAAAATATATCATAAAGGAAAACATCTCCTTAAGAAACATTAACACCATATTGATGACTGCAGTATCTGTAATACATGTAGCTTTTCTGAACATTTTAACCCTTTCCGGCGCACTACTCTTTAAAGTTGGAATTTAAAGAAAAAAAATTAGGCAATTTATTTAGGTCTAGAGGAGTACACAGGTATTGTTTTGTAAAGATTGCACTAACCATTTTAATTATACAACTGTTTCCGAAGTGGTAATCTTCCATAAGTAAAGCATTGATAAGCGCAGTGAGAAGAGCATTGCTGTGAAGCGCGTATTACAGTGAAGCATTTTACCTATTATTTAAAAACAGTAGAGTTTGATCTGTGTGGTGCTGCCATCTAGAACTCATAAGAAAGATTTAAAGTAGCCATTAGAGTCGTTTTTGAAATATTCACGGAGTTTTTTTTTTCTCTAAACAGGGGGAACTTTAGGTGTTGCCGACCCGGCAACACTGTGCGTTAAGGGGTTAATTCCTAACATTACATAATTTCATTTTTTACAACAATGGGAGGGGGGTGAGGGTGTTATTTGAAATGAAAAATTGTTCGTAAAATGTATCTCATTATACTTATTTTTTATAGTTTTTTAAATATTTAGAAGCATGATTTTTTACTTTCTTTTACCATTATAAGAAGAAAGTTTTGGATTCATGAAAAGCTTCATCTTCCAGTTTTCCATGGAATGTACAGTTAGAAAGCCCTGAATTGCACATGTCTGTTTTAAAAACATGTCTGTCTTTATGCATGTGACATGAATTTTATGTACGTTTTATCTCAAGAATTGATTTACGGAGTTAAATTAATGCCAGATACTGTTATAACTTGACATAAATAGACTCTAATAAGCTTTTCACTTAAATCGTCTAAAGGTAACCTTGCTGTGATGCATTTTTTATGATTTGTAGTTATACCTAAATCGCAAGATATGATGCAGGGAATTTTAAAGATTTTCGTATTCTGTTAAACCATCATATAAATGCTAAAGTTTTATTCCCTTTTTCATAGATAGGAATTGTTAAATTTTATTTATAACTCTTATTGTCTCTCTTTCTCTATTTTGTTGTAAAATATCTGGAATCAAGATTTTGAAGATATTACGTTTACAACAATTAATTTCGGCATCATGGAAAAGAAAATTAATTATCTTATACAAACATCTGCCATGGAGACACGTATTAAAATACAAAACATTAATAATTAATTTGTAATACATAACAAAAATTATTAAAAATGGGTTTCTCATTATTATTTTAAATATACTCGATTAATCATAGTATACTAATTATAGTATACTCGATTGGTTAAGTAATTCATTATTACTCTGATTTTTCGTTGTCAACGATGTAATGCAGAAAAGTATTCAAAGTTGTAGTAATCTGCAGCACCTTCGTTGACAGTTTCCAGCAACTAGACAATCTCTATCAAAATTGCGTTGCAATTTTTAAATAAACGAATTGTTTCATACCCTTTTTATTTGTCACCAATTTCATCAAAAAACTTGATTTGCGTACAGTACATAGGCGTAGCCAGCCTTTTGAACGGGGGGGTGCCCAAAATTTTTAACCTGAACATGTTGGGTACAAACAATATCTTATGTAATAAAACCTAATAAAACAGAACCCCTTAAAAGCTATCGAGTTTCCGTTTTAGACAGGTTTTCATTCGCTGAAGGTATTTGTATGGTACTTTTTTTTAAACGGTTCCAAACGCAATTTTTCATTGCGCGAAGAAGGATGAGAAGTTGCTCAAAAATAAATCTAATGGATAAGAAAAAGATATATAAACACAGATTACATGGTAGATATAAAATAAAGATATTCGTAAACATAAATCTTTAAGTATCACAAATTTTCATTTCAAACAGCAATGAAATACTAAAATAAATAAACACGGCTTTATTTCGCTCGTCATTTTGATCAAAGTAGCAGTAGAGTAACTTGTAAAGGGAATAAGTACACAATTTAAAGTAGAAAAGAGTTCTTTCAATCTTTATATACATGAATAAATAAATTTTTCAAAAAAAAAAAAAAAAAAAAAAAAAAAAAAAGAGCCCGTTTTTTTTCTATAACATGTTCTTTTTAAAAATGTCAAAATATTTCCGCAAAAAAACGAAACTTAACCAACCAACAGACCATTCCCCATTAGAGATAACTTCGGGCTCGTTTTCTGGGGCCCGGGTCCGCCCGAGATCGACTGTTTTAAATCCGAGCCCGAAAGATTTGTTACCAGACCTCGAGCCCGATACCAAATATATACAAAACAAAATTATATGGTATTTATGGTATTAAAAATTTATTATTAAGTTAATTATTTATTTTTGTTTATTATTATTGTATTATAAATTTATTATTATAGTATTAAAAATTTCTTACACAGAAAAAATTGATAAATGAAAATTTAAATACAATCTTATCAAAATCCGTATCAAATAAAAATACAGTTGACTCTTAAAATTAATCTCAATTTTCCCCTAATTTAAAAAGTAAATTTCATGTACATGTTTGTGAGTTAATGAATAAATGCATGAAATTTGCAGAAATTACTATTTGTAATCCGGCGAATCGAACAACGTTTTTCAATTTTCTGTAAAAAATGTACAACTTTAATTATAACCTATTCCTTTCTCATAACAATCTTCCGTGATTGATAGGTGCCTGAAAATCAACGTAAAATTAAAAAAAAAACAAATGATTTTATTATCTTAAAGGTCCGATGCTTTTATAGGAAAAGAGGAAACACTGAGCAATTGCTTTATATCAGAATAACGTAATAATTATTTTTACTTACGCAGGAAAGTTGACTTCGAAAATGTATATCGTCCTCAGCATGAACAGACTTCATGTTGACAAATAGATAGAACAACCACAATTTTCATATGAAAAACGACTATGACTCGTGTACAATAGAAGTTTAAACAATTTGCAAACCTCCAGGTAATTTTCGTCTATTAATAACAGAAGAAAGTACTATCTTCACGTTATATAACTAAATAATAAATAAATAAATAAACGATCCTATTAAAAAATATATGCTAACGAAAAGCCAACAAAAAGCAAATTCATATCTGTGTTTATTTTGATTGGCGCCATTCAGTAGGCCGTCGTCGGAAATTATGTAGACATAAATCTGTAATTATCACAAATTTTCATTTGAAATAGCAAGGGAAACCTAAAATAAATAAACACTACTTCAGTTCCCCGTCATTTTGATCTAAATGACTTATTTGAAAAGGAATAAGTACGCAATTTTAAATAGAATTTTTTTTCAATCTTTTTTGCGCATGAATAAATATAATTTTTCTGTTTCAGAAAAAATGAGCCCGAGCCCGAAGATTAGAATAAAAATTGAGCCCGAGACCGTATCAGGCCCGGGCTGAGCCCATCTTATCTCTATTCCCCATATAAATTTGAATTTTGAGTATCATTATTTCGGATTTTCAAAGGAAGCAGATTTGTGAGACCCCTCTGTTCCCCAGGCTAATCACACGGTGGAATTATAATTTCACATCTGTATTTCCTTTTTTTTTTTTTTTTTTTTTTTTTTGTTCCTATCTAGATTTTAGATTACAAAAGCAAAGATATAAATAGTTTCTATCCTTGTCGAGAATTTGCGCTAATTTCTTAAAGAATTGCTAAAACATGCATGAGAAAGAACGGCGTTAAAAAAACATCCATAAACAAAAGACATTAAATTGGGACTAAAAAAACAACTTTTTGACTTACTGTGACTAATACAGATTCTAGTAAATGTTCTAATTTTAAAAAATGTAAACAAAATAAAAATAAAAATAAAAGAATGTGGGTCTTTTCTTTTATTACATTTCAAAACATAGACTGTTAGTTTTGAGTAACTAATAGAGCTAACTTAGCTTTCAATTTTCTTCTTTTTTTTTTTATAAATTTCGATTTTTTTTTAAATAATCAAGCTTGGGTCTGCGCGAGCGGGGGGGTGCCCGGGAACCCAGGGAACCCCCCCTGGCTACGCGCATGCAGTATATTATCCTTAGCCATTCTCGCACTGCGCTATCAGAATATACCTCTGTTCAATGTAATACTGTAATATCTCTCCACTTTTTGAGAATTACAGTCACTTTTTTGACCAATGTGATGCTATGAAATCTTCCTTTCTTCAGGCTGCGATTTGATCTTTTCAAATAAATTTGATCTGCGCGATTGATAATCCAACATGGTTTTGTGTTCTTGGCCAAGAACGCATTCACAGGCAAGGAAAAATGGGTTGCTAAATGTTTTATGCAAAAAAAAAAAAAAAAAAAAAAAAAAAAAAAAAAAAAAACAAGCTTTTTTTTCTATTGCAGACAGTTCAGTAACAACTCGGTTCAAAGATGACGATTTTTAGAGGTGAACTTACCATCTCTTTTGGATGTTTGAGTCCTTCTTTATGATGCAGGGTCAACAAGGGCGCACATTGTCTTCGGTGGTTTCCCATTTCTTTGTCAGGTGAAGGCTTCGTCATGTGATAAAAGTTGTAAATTACGAGACCATCTCCAGTAGAGACAGCCGACTTTCGAATCCTCCGATTACTGCATAAGTTTGTGACCCAGAATGAAATTGAACGCGTAAACTCATTCTAAATAACATAGAAAGATATAATATTATAAAACAGAATTACTGTTAAGATGAAATAAGGCTCCGCCAGCCGACCGCCGATCAAACAATTTCTCTCAGTTTCCAAACTCTCAATCCTGTAAAACTTAGTTGTAGACCGGTAGGTCGAGGCCTAGTAAACGATTCGAAAGAAAGAATCTCTCAAACCTCTGAAAATGCAAGTGCGGGGTTACATTTTTATCCATTCACTTATTTTAATACAACACATGCTTCTGTAAAAGTTCTTTCGAGAAAAATCACAAAACATTGAAGTTAAACTTTTTATGAGAAACTTTATTGCCTTCAACACACTCCACTGGGCAATCCTTGCATTGCAGCATCAGAATATCTCATTGTGTAAAGCAATGTTGGAGGATCACTCAAGTCTGTTTTTTGAGAGTTACAGCAATTTTTACTTTCTTCGATGCCAAGCTCGGAAAAATTTTCTTTTTCAGTTCTGATTTAATCTTTTGAAATAAATCGAATAAATATGGGGTTACGTCTGTCTAGTACAATTGAAAATTCGACAGGGTTTGGTTTCTTTGCCAAAAACACATTCACAGATAAGAGAAAGGGCTCAGTGAATGTTTCATACAAAAAAAAAGTATTATTTTTTTTCGATTCTACTTAGCTTAGCAACAGTAGGTTTACTCAGAAGACGACTTTTAGACATGAACTAACCAATATTTTTGAATGTTTGAGGGATAGACACCTTTCCAATGCCACCCTGTACCCCACATCTTTTGAGGTACAGGGTCATCTTTTGCTCGCGTCATTTGTCATCATTTCCTGACAGGTGACGAGGTCGCGTTACCTGATCAAGGTTCTAAATTACGAGACCATCTCGAGTAAGAATATCTATATTTCGATTTCTTTGCATGATGAATAAGTGTGCGATGCAAAGTGAAATTAAGAGCCGATATTTTGAAAATCAGACAAAGTGAAATAGCTGTATTATTTATTTATTTATTTATTTATTTTTATATTGAAGTTCATTATATTTAATAAATAATGTACAATTTAAAAGCCCTGAAAAATTTTTCCTCTTTCCAATTGAAAATGTCAGGGTTCAAGGTTGTAAATGCCATTTTTCATGAAAAGTGAAATGCTGGTATTTTTTTAGCACTATATTTCTCGCAAGCAACAACGTCCCAAAATTCTTTTGTCGTAAACTGTTAGTATAACACTATCTACTTATTATTTATTTTTTCCATGTAGCATTGTTATTTTTCATTGCGATGTTGCCACGAAATACAATCAAAATAACGCAATTGTCCATTTTTCGCACATAATATCTCATTTAAGTAATAGTAGCCTAAACGTTTTCTTATGGAATATGAAAGAGTACTACTAGGACACGTTAAAATAACATAGTACTTTAACGGGATATTGTTTCTTTTTAAAATAATAATCTGTTAAACATTTAAAATTTCAAAATTGGCAAAATTTTAATTATTTATATCACAATAAGCGTCACAGTTAAATAAAAAAAAATTTACCATGTAGTAGATGAAACATTTGTGCAACAGCATCAAAAAGAAAAAAAGTGGGTTCTTTTGATAATTTCGTTTAAAACCTGACAAAATTTTAAAATAAACAATGTCGATTATCACATTTATTCCCTATCAGAAAATTAAAAATCTTATTTCTCTTAGCTCTTTGCATGTTTTTCCCTGTGAGAAAATGAAATATTCCTGTTTTGTTTCCCCCTCCGAAAAAGAAACATGATGTTTCATTTTCTCTTAGGCGAACAATGTGATCAGGGACATTGTTTTTCTTGTAACTTTTGTAATTTTTTTGTTTAAAAATATCAAGAGACCCCAATTCATTTTCTTTTCCATATTTTTGTACATATGATCAACTGCTGCGTAATATAGTTTGTTAAATTGAATTGTTGCGCTTTTTGAAATAACACTACTATAAATGTTGTAAATTTTGATAATTTTGAATAGTTAACAGGTTATATCTACTAACAGCAACAATATCTCCATATTATTTAGCTTGTCCTAGTAGTGCACTTTTATATTCTATGAAAGGTTCGGGGTATTATTGCTTAAATAAGATATTAAGTGCGAAAAATGGACAAAAACATCATTTTGACTATACTTTTTGGCAACATAACAATGTAAAGTAAAAATGCCCCATAAAAACAAATAAATTTTAATAAGCAGGTAGTATTATACTAATAGTTTATGCCAAAAGGATTTAGGTATGTTGTTGCTTGCCCGAGATGTACCACTCCAAACATACTGGCATTTAATTTTTCATGACAATGGCATTCACAACCTTGAAAGTTGACGTTTTCTGTAGGGAAGAGGAATTTGTTTCAGAGCTACAAAATTGCAGATCATTCATTAAATATGATTTACTTCAATATAATACCAAGCCATTTAAAAAATACAACTATCAAAATATCATATTTTTGTCCGAATTTTAAATTAATGGTTCTTACGAAAATAAATCTTTTTAAATAGTCTTCTAACGTAGAACACAAAAAAAATTAGTACAGAATTTATATTAAGAGGGCATAAGTGCACTTACAGCAGGCGGCGAAACGCGGCGATCAGGTGATTTCTCCCACTTTTTATGCACTCAATATCGTAAAAGTGGGTTATTGACTGGTAGATGGGGTTCTCGTCAGTGGTTGAAAAGAAAGAACCTCTTAAACCATGCATATGCTTCTGTAGTATTTCTGCCATGAAACATCATGAAAAACTTGCAGTTAAAGTGTTACTTAGTTTGAATACATTTCAATTAGTCCAGTAAGTCACTGGCATATGTTTCACGACGAGAAAACACTACATTCAAAATAAATTACAGATAACTTCACTACCGTGCAAAGAAAGTTGGAGACATCATATAATAGCATCAAGTAAAGTTTCATTGCATTACACCTGTTGTTTGCCAGTGGCAGCAATAATCCGCAAATTTAATAGACACACATCCTACTTTGAAGGTAAAAAGAGATTTTTGTTTGTATCTTTACTTAATCAGACTATTCAAAGACATTTTTAGGGGCATCTTACATAATATTATGAATTATGACTAATCAGGACTATAGTAAAATTAAACACAATTTCAATTATTGTCAAAATGATGTTATTTAAAAAAGATGTTGGATATTTTATTATTATATCAAATTATTTCATAATATCAAATTAATATCAGATACAAATGGTTAATTTTGCTTATAATTTATGTACTTTTTCTGTTTTGTCCTTTTTTATTTAAAAAATATTTTGCTAATCTGCTATTCTCTACTTTTTTTTTTTTTGTAAAATTTAATTGTTTGGCCTGAGTCTTTTTTTTAGGTGAGAGTAATCCCTGGTAGATTTTTCCGATGTTATTTTGAAATTAATTGAATATTTCTATTTTTTTATTATTTTTTATTTTTTACCTTCTATACAGATTGTTTCTAAATTCATGGTCTAAACTTTAAGGGGTGATAGTACACATCAAGACAAACAATATTTAAATAGGAAACGAAGGGTCCCAAAGTCTTCCGAAGGAGATAGGTGCTATTAAACTTTAGGATCCAAAAATTCAAATGATTATGAAAAACAGAAAAATTGGTCGATTCGTTTGCGGTTTTCACTAAAATTATTCTTTATGTCAGTATTGTCTTGAAAATAAATTATAAAGATAAATTTCAAAAAATGACGGTAGAGGGCGCTTTAGACTTTAGAGTAACGAACAACTATTTTTTACCGTTATTTTTTGCATCTTATTAAAGGTTTCGTAAGCTTAGACTTAAACTTAAATTTTGAGCTCAAAATCTGAATAGTTGGAAGCAGTTAAGTAGCATAAACTTAACTTTGTTCAGAGGATTTTAAATTCAAATGATTATAAAAAACGGAAAAATTGGTCGATTGATTTGCGGTTTTCACTAAAACTATTCTTTATGTCGGTATTTTATTGAAAATGAATTATAAAGATAAATCTCAAAAAATGCCGATAGAGGGCGCTTTAGACTTTGGAGTAACGTACAACTATATTTTACCGTTATTTTTCGCATCTCATAAAATTTTCTTAGAAGCTTAGACATAAACTTAAATTTTGAGATGAAAATCTGAATCGTTGGGAGTGGTTAAGTAGAGCAAACTGAACTGTGTTCAATTTGGGTGGGGAGGTTCAAAGTTCAAATTATTTTAAAAAACGGAAAAATTGGTCGATTAGTCTGCCGTTTTCGCTAAAACTATTCTTTATGTCAATATTTCATTGAAAATAAATTTTAAAGATTAATTTAAAAAAAATACCGATAGAGGGCGCCTTAAACTTTAGAGTAACCAACAGCTATTTTTAAGTGTTATTTTTTGTATCTAATTAAATGCTTGCAAATGCTTAGATTTAAATTTTAAGCTCAAATTCTAAATCGATGGAGGGGTTAAGAAGCGGAAACTGAACAGTGTTCAGGAGTTAAAATGTTACCCTCCCCACCCCTCGAACACATTTCAAATTTCCGCACTTAATTATTCAAAACGATGCAGATTTTGAGCTCAAAATTTAAGTTTGAACTTTTACAAGCATTTAATTAGATGCAAAAAATAACGGTAACAAATAGTTGTTGGTTACTCCAAAGTTTAAGGCGTCCTCTAACGGTATTTTTTAAAATTAATCTTTAAAATTTATTTTCAAGGAAATATTGACATAAAGAATAGTTTTAGCGAAAACGGCAAATGAATCGAACAATTTTTCCGTTTTTTATAATCATTTGAAATTTGAACCTCCCCACCCCCATTGAATACAGTTCAGTTTGCGCTACTTAACCACTCCCAACGATTCAGATTTTCATCTCGAAATTTAAGTTTATGTCTAAGCTTCTAAAAAATTTTTATGAGATGCGAAAAAAAATGGTAAAATATAGTTGTACGTTACTCCAAAGTCTAAAGCGCCCTCTATCGGCATTTTTTGAAATTTATCTTTATAATTCATTTTCAATAAAATACCGACATAAAGAATAGTTTTAGTGAAAACCGCAAACCAATCGACCAATTTTTCCGTTTTTTATAATCATTTGAATTAAAAACCCTCTGAACACAGTTAAATTTGTGCTACTTAACTGCTTCCAACTATTCAGATTTTGAGCTCAAAATTTAAGTTTAAGTCTAAGCTTACGAAACCTTTAATGAGATGCAAAAAAATAACGGTAAAAAATAGTTGTTCGTTACTCTAAAGTCTAAAGCGCCCTCTACCGTCATTTTTTGAAATTTATCTTTATAATTTATTTTCAAGACAATACTGACATAAAGAATAATTTTAGTGAAAACCGCAAACGAATCGACCAATTTTTCTGTTTTTCATAATCATTTGAATTTTTGGATCCTAAAGTTTAATGGCGCCTATCTCCTTCGGAAGACTTTGGGACCCTTGGTTTCCTATTTAAATATTGTTTGTCTTGATGTGTACTATCACGCCTTAAAGTTTGGACCATGAATTTAGAAACAACCTGTATATTGTTACACTTCAATCATGCGTTACATTTTTTTACTTTCTTCTATCTTTACAAGAAGAAAGTATTGGATTCATGAAAATTTTCGACTTCCGGTTTTCAACGGATTTATACGTTTTAGAAGGTCTTGAACACGTTTTGACTGTTTTTAGAAAATGTCTGCTTGTGAGTCTGTCCGTCTGTATGTGACAAAAAAATTGTGGGTGCTCTATCTCAAGAACTAATGCTCGAAATTTAATAAAATTTTATATTCAGTTAGACCTTGATATGAATTAGTGCCTATTGGTTTTTGGTGAAAATTGGCCTGCAGGAGGCGCTGCTATACTACGTTTTTCAAGATTTTTCAAGATTGCTATATCTCAAGAACTAATGCACAGAATTTCACCAAACTTCAGATTCTATGACCCCTTAATATACATAGACGCTGATTAACATTTGGGTAAATTGGCAGCAGGTGGCGCTGCTATCCCACGTTTTTCATGATTTTCATGATAGCTATATCTCAAGAACTAATGCACAGAATTTCACCAAACTTCATATTCCGCGATACCTTGAGATACATAGCCGCTGATAAGGTTTTGGTGAGAACTGCCCTATATGTGGCGCTGCTATGCTACATTTTGCACGATTTTTGCGATAGCTATATCTCAAGAACTAATGCAGAGAACTTCATCAAATTTTAGTTTCTTTTACACTAGAATATATAACATAATTAGATGCTAATTACATTTTGGTATTAACCTTGAAACAGGTAGTGCAGCTATGCTGCATTTTGCACGATTTTTCCGATAGCTATATCTCAACAAGCAACGCACAGAATTTCATCAAACTTCAGATTTTGTTACAAAATGACATGTAACATAATTACACGATGATTACGTTTTGTTATAAATCATTCAACTGATGGTGCTGTGTGCTATATTTTACACTTTTTTTTTAAACTAGCTATATCTCGAGAACTAATGCGCAGAATTTCATCAAACTTCAGATTCTTTTACACCATAACATAATTAGACGCTTTTTTAGTTTTGGCATACATTGTCCAAGATATGGTGTTGCTGTGCTGCGTTTTGCAAATTTTTTTTATAACTATATCTCAAGAACAAATGGACGAAATTCCATCAAATTTCAGATTCTGTTATGTCTTGACATCAATAGATACTTATTAGGTTTTAGTATAAATTACCCAACATGAGGCACTACTAAGCTCATTTTCTCAGAATATTAATTAAATTTTGCGTTTTAGGCTTTTCGGATACCAGAATCTCACTAGGCTATGTCAAATATTCGAGGAAATTCGATAGTGGGTATCTTTGGGGTCACCACGTTTTTTTTTTTAAATATTAAAATGTACTTATTTGGTAGAAGAAAGTTTCGGGATTGACACATCCAACTAGTTTTGATTCGCTTTGCTAGTTTTTCTAGGAACGTTTCTCTTTTGTAGCTACCAACTACGTGCAAGCAACTTTGTTTTACAGCTTCTTTAAGCTTTTTTAATACAAAACACTTCTAAACTGTTTGTAAATTTTACACGCGACTACGTACGTAGTCTTTAAAAATGATTACATTGTTTCATTTTTCCATATTTAAATTGGTAAACTGACACAGTTTTAACATTTAAAATTAGGTTTTATCCTTTGAAAACACCCCTCAATTTTTTTAAGGTTTATTTTTTGTCCTTTGATAAATTTTATCACCCAAATTGCTATCATCACTGAGTAACTGAACTTAATTACCTAAAAGCTATTGCTGTTGATCGTGATTATTCTCCTAATATTATAGATTCTATTCATAGAAAATTGACAAAATCTACACAATCTGAAAGTAAGAACTTTAATTCGAACTCCAATGCTTTGGTTGTTTTGCCTTTTTTCCCCAAAATCAGTCAGCAAGTTGCTAAAATTTTAAAAAGGTTCGATTTCAATGTAATTTTTTCTCCTGTTAATAAAATTGCTTTTTTCAAATCTTAAGCACCCCATTGATCACTTAGATAACTGTGGTATTTACTCAATTTCTTGCCAATGTGGTCTTTCTTATATTGGTCAGACTAAACGTGCTCTCAGATTTCGTTTAATGGAACATAAAAGGTATGTCAAAAATCGGGAGCTTAAACGTTCCTCTATTGCTCAACATTGTTGGTCTTCTCAACATAAGTTTAACTTTTCTTCAGCCACCATCATCCATAAATGCCCTTCTATTCTTGATCTTGATTTTTGGGAAGCTTACCACATCATAAAAAATTCTCACTCCTTAGTTAATGACTTATCTAGTACTCCTTATTTTCCAAGTATTTGGAAATCGTTAATTTAATACTTTTTTTTCACTCGCTTTTTAGTTTTTGTTTTGCTTGTTCTCCGCTAGATGTCGCTACTTGTCCACTCAGTTGGTTTTGGCTGCTTTCTTCTCGTTGGTTGCTTTCCTTTAGGCGGGATTGTTCCCATAGCGGGTATGTAAGGCTGCGTCTCTCTGTCTCTTCGCTCAGTTTTGCTACTTTTAGCTCGTTGAGTTTTTGCACTGATGAAGAATCTCGTTAGTAGATTCGAAATAGCTATTTGCTACCTTCTCATACTTTATTTGTGCATTTATATTCGTTGGCTCTCTATCCTTAAACATTTGTGCACAAAAGCTTTATTTGCTATTTTAATATTTTTCTCCTATTTAAAAGTGATTTCAGAGAAATATGAATATTGCAATGCATGTCATTCTTATTTTTTTTAATTCATGGTGAATGATAATTGATAAATAAATAAATAAAAAGAAAGGGAAAAAATCAGTTAATTCAGAAAATTTCAAGAAAATAGATATCTTTGAATTAAAGAAAAAATAAAAGTGAAGTCTGTTTTTAAAACATTTGCTTTCTTCAGTTAATTGTATTGTTTTAATGAGATCATTATTGTCTCTTTAAAAGAAGGATTATCATTATTATGACAACTTTTTTTTTAAGCATGACTTTTTCTGAAAGAATTATATAAATGATATTGTTTTACCGTTTGAAATCATAGATTGAAAGTACATTGTTGAATCAAATTAAGCTAGAATTTGGTAATAATTATAAAATATTTAGATAAACATATGTTTCAATTAGAGCATTGGCTAGATTATACAGGAAAGAACCATTATAGATTGATTTTGAAAATAGCAGAATAACTTATCCGTCAAAATTTTATTTACCATCGGTTTTCCGGAAGCAAAATTTTAAAATGGAGGGCCAAATTCACAGTCAAGTAAAGTCCAGACACCTCATTGGTCGTGTGGAAAGGGTGAAAATCACGAATTTGTTTCTCCATTTGAAAAAGAAGGAGGGGTAAAGTAATTTTCAAGCGATTGTTACCGTCTGTTCTTATTTACGATAAACCATCGTAATTAACTCAGTTAAGATATTTTGATGACATTTTATAGAACGAGAGTGTAAAATTTTGATTATAAAGGAAAACAGATCAGATTTACTTCAAAATTGCCGCTACGATTTTTTCTCGGAAAAAGGAGTAAGGCGACATTTCCCCTACCGTTAAGAGATTATTCTCTGAAAAGGACGCGGCTCAATGACCAGCTATGCGCTTAGTTTCACCGGACTGTGATTTTGGTCCTCCATTTTAGAATTTCGCTTTCCGGAATCAATGAATATATTTTTTACGCAGTGAAAATATTTACAGCGATTCAGTGTCCCTTGAGTTACTTAAAATTTGGAAAGAGATGCTATGCAGGTTTAATTTCTGTCTCAAAAGTTTAAGCACAAGCATAAAAATGTCGATTGTCAAAGAATTATTAAAAGTTAAAATGAATAACATTTTTTTCTTTGCAGATTTTGCCATATTATTTAAATAATAAAGATTGTATAATTAAATAATAAAGATTATATAATAAAGATTGTAAAAGATCAGTCTTAAAAGCGTATGCACAATGTCAAAAGCAACAAGATTAATAATTTGTACAGAACTGTTATTTACAAATTATTTTTCCGTGATTTCGGGTAAGTTGAAATAAACGTGCGTCCTTAGAAATTATTAGTTTTTGAAAGATTTCTGGTGGCACAGAGTACCATGCTTTCTCAATGACTTCTTGAATTTCTTCAATAAAGTCATATTGTTTTCCATTGCCGAAAACATGGCAGATTAAAATACCCCAGACATTCTCAATCGGGTCTAAGTCTGGACTCAAAGCTGGCCAGTCAAGAACTTTAACATTTTTTCTGAGAAAGCCAAAGTTTTGTAAAATGTGATACGCGGATTGAGGCACTGTCTTGATGAAAAATCCATTCAAGACTCCCTAAAATGTCACCGAATTGAAACAAATGTTGGTTTAGCGTCTCTTGATACTTCTACGAGTGTACAAGTTCTGTACGAGTTCTGTATGGATGTTCTGTACGAATGTACAGGTGTCTTTGGACACCTGCACACTGAGATTATTTTTAATTTGCCGTATGGCCATATTTTGCATGGATACCAATCTCTGTATTATCCGATCAGTCTGAAAAATCCTCATTAGTAGTCGTCCACATTTTGGTTTCCGCTTAAAATTATCATTTCTACATAGGACTTGATATATATTTGGCTTTGATCGATATAAAGCTTTTTCTATTCTAGAAACAGTTTTATTTTTCAATTTCAATTTTAAAACTTTCAAAATCTCTCACTTTGTGAATTCTTTGCCTTTCGGAATTTTTAAAACGAGAAGAAATAATTTGCGCACCTTTTATACTTTTATAAAAGTGTAATATAATGTCACACAGCATCATTACATACGCCCAATACCATGTTTCTAAAAAATTGCACAAAGTTCTTACACTTTTGTCACAGCGTTTCTTCAAGGAAAAATAAAAAATAAATAAACATATTCTTTCTTTTAACCATCCAAAATTACTTATTTTATTTTATTTTCATTAAATCTCGAGTATTTACTGTAAATTAGCATTAAATATTTTATTTTTCAGGTATTTTAAACTAGATTTGCATAGTGCTTAAACTTTTGAGACAGTCTATAGTAACAATAGTAGATATTAATTCACGTACACAAGTATGTATACACATTGATTTATTTTTTATCTTTTGCACTGTCTTTCATTATTCATGAAGGCTCATGTTATTATTTACAAAGTTTCTTGATTTTAAATTTTTAAATCTATCAAGAATGCTCTTGAAAATTTTGTGCGGTGAAATGTTCATCTAAATAAATGTATTTTTATCACTATATAATTAATTACAAGTTATTATCATACTTACGTTTAGGAATTCTCGTTTGAATTGTCATATTTAATAGAAATAAAAGTATTTGAGAATAGAAAAATTATAAAAATAAACATTTTACTAGATATTTTCATGTTACCAGAGAATATAGTGAAAAACTGAAATATTGGAAATGGAATGATTTCGTCTGATTTTGAATGAATTCATGATCGGAATTTCGAAGATTTTAGTTAAAGATGCTTATTTTCAGCACTAAACGAGAAACAGTGATACTTTGAGAGTATCAAAGTTTATTTTATTAATTTATTATGTAGTTCTGAAATTTATTTCTCGCTTTTAATTAAAATGTATGATAATTTGTAAAATAAAAAAATATATATATTTTCTCAGTTAGATTCACTTTATGTGAAGCATGTTTTTGAGTTTAAATTTTACCTTGTAATATGGTTCAAACAGTTCTGCTAATTTGAATTCAGTAGCTTTATCGAGTATTATAAAACATGATTAAAAATCATTGTCAAATTTGTACGAAATTTGTTTTTCAGAATGTTGTTCTTTTTTCAGTGCATACAATATAAAATTATTCAATATCCCCCTTTTTTAATGAATAGCATCCTTTCCGTGACCTTTCTGTGTATAACAACAAAATGGCAGTTAATGCTCCTCTTCTCTTTATTTTATTCTTAAAAAATCTATGTAGAACTAGTATATAGGGTGTATCTACTTAGTCTTAATAGACAAATAATTCGCACACATCAGTTACAACATTTTGTTACCGAGTTTTCTATTACTTTAGTAAGGACGTATACGATCTCCATTTACAAGCCCCTTCTAACCTTCCTAAACATAAGCTAAATTTCTCAGTTATAAGATGGTTGGATAAATAGAAATACAGTTGCTTTTTGAATACAAATTTTAAAAAAATGAAAAAAAGCACTTTTTATTTAAATATTTATGACTCAAGAACTTTTATTTAATGAACATTTACTCAGATATTAGGAATCAATTTAAATAGCATTTGACTTCGCTTTAAGTGAAAGGTACTTTTTACTATCAACAATGAACAGAAAATTACATTTTGTAATAAATACTGTCAAATTTTAATAAAAATTTTTTAAGTACATGACATTTATAAAATACATGAGATACGTGGCATTTAAAAAATCTATTTTTGTCGTCTACACCATATTTACAACATTAACAAAATTCATTTTGGCAGCAATGATGCAACAGTGCCCAGAGAATAATTATAACAAAAGAATGGCATGAAAAATTAAATAAATAGCGCCGTCTGCAGGGGTCGCAGCGTCCCTAAAATTTTCGCACTTTCCTACCAGTATTTTTACTTAAAAATCTTCGTGTCAGATTCCTTTAAGATCTACAATAAATATTATCGTTTTAAAATTGTGGTAGGAAAGTTTGAAAATTATTTTAGGGACCCTGCGACCCCTGTGTCTGTTGAGAATTCAGTAACCGATTTATATTACTGTTATGATGGAAAACAGTAGCAATAATTAAAATAGTCTTTTAAAGTCCAATATATAACTAAGACCGACTTTTGTTTGTGTTGCAGATATGCAACGCGATGATACAAAGGATTAATAAAATACTATTGCGGCTTCTTTACCCCATCCGATAAAAAGTGCAGAGAAAAGAAACATGAATGGTCACGTTTATAGAATTCACACTATTTTGTGTAATTGAATAAATAGAAACAAATTCTGAAACAATGCCGTGTGACGTAAAATCGTTCTTTATTATCGAAAGTTCATACATTGTTATCCAGTATGGTAACATTGCTATTAAAAGTAAATACTACATAACAAAACATGTATTTTTATTATACTCTAAGTATTGAGTTCGTGCATCTTCCTTGCTTTTCAATTCCCATATATTTTAATCTGAAAATCTTTAAAAGGATCAACTTAATTTTGAACGAAATCAGTAAGCTTCTTTCATTCATGAAATTTTAATACAAGATAATAATCACTGAACACAAAGGTCAGAAGTTCATAGTGCTACTGTTTACCTCACATTCAAAATGATTTTTCAATTCATTAAATGCAACGAATTTAAAATTTAAAGATACATAAAAACAATCAAATAATACTAGTGTGAAAAATCTTTAAACAGAAGTAAGAAGTAGCTAAATAACCAGACAGATGTAATGCATATAACAATCGATGGATTTCTTAAGAAAATCCGTACAAATATAAGTAAATAATGAAACCATTTTGAAATTAAACCGTACAACATTTACAAAAATTTGCACAGATTTGTTTCCAAGCTTAATGTATGTATCGAAAATAAATATTTCGGAACGATTTAACTCTTTTTATGTTTTAAATTATTTGTTATCTCAATGCATTTTCCTTGTTTTAAAATCCCACAAACTTTATCAGTAAATCCATTTAACCGAATCATTTCCATTTTAAGGAAATCTAGCACATCGCTTTCATCCATAAAATTTTGCAGTAAGACATTAATCATTGAATACAAATGTGGGAACTTTCTAATGGAATTTTAATTCAGAGGATAGAAAATGATTTTTCAATGATGTAAGAGAAAAATCTAGAATATAAGTTTTGAAATTATAACCATCATTTATTCAGTATGGAAACAAATTTATCTACACTTTGAAAATGTGATAAAAATTTGTATTTTTATTGTGTAAATTTTGTGTTTTCCAATTATTTATTGTTGTATTTTCTAAATAATTTTCAATGTTTTTAGTCATTTTAACAAGCAAATGAATTGCGTAGTTTAGGAGTTACACGATCTTCTCCTGAATTTGACACTTTTGTACTGGTCTGAAATTAAAACTAGTCGTTGGGGGCCACCGTAATACTTACCCATCATGGATATATATATAAAAATAAAACATGTAAAACTATTTATACAACGCATTTCAATTCATAAACAAAATTTAAATATTGTTAATATACATAGTAATGCTATATTAAAGAACTGCTGATGTACCAATTTCGACAAATTATATAAAACGCCAAACTACTCAAGTAGTACCGAACTGCTTAAAAGAAACATCCTTATAACTCCAAAAATAATAATTCTATTAACTAACAATTAACTGCGTCGGATTAAGCGTCTCATTTCCAATTAAAATTACTTCTGAATTGAAATTTGAATGAAATACAGGGTAATGAAAAATCGAAGAATGTGGAAAACAAGATTACAAATATCTCGGCAACTAATAATCCGATCGACTTCGTTTTATATGCAAAATGTGTGTTATTTCATTGCCTTTTACGTGCCTTCCTTAGAACAAAAAAATTCGAAAATTTTTATATACCTTTCATCAGAACGAATTTTTCGAGAGTCCGAAAAAAATAGTTCCGGATAATCGAAGTTGCTGATATTAAATAGGGTTTGTCCCATTCTTACATACTAACTACATTCAAAATTTCAAGTCTCTATCTCATTTTGTTTGGGAGATAGAGCGTTTACAGACAGACAGACGGCAAAATTTTTTTTAAAAAATAAGTTTTTCAGAATCTCCACTATCTAAAACGTGTAAATCCGTCAAAATTTTTTTTCGATTTTCAAAACGATTGCAAGACTTACCTTACACTACGTATGATGGGTAAGTAAAAATGTAGAATTTGAAGATATTGCACTTTTATTTTCTTGACATATTTTTTTTTTCTATGTAAAACTAATTTCTCATAATATAAACCAAATATTGCCCCAAATTTTCAATAAAAGATTCTTCAATGTTTGGTAATTATTCCTAATTTTTAAGATTCCCTCATAGATATCACGGCATGTTTAAAATATTATTGCTAGAAACCTAAGGCTTTTGATGCTTGAAAAAGAGTTGATGATTCAACCCGTAAATGCTGTGTGTTGTCTTTCGGCAATATAACTATTCAGTCTTTTAAATTATATTACAATAATATTGAAAATTTAATACCTAATATTGCCAAAAAATGCGTACTGAAAATATTATTGAATCATTTTTGAACAAGTAGATACCAGCAATAGTGCTGGCTAATGCAATAAAAATTGATTTATTTATTTAACTGTTGCTACTTGTACTGTTTTATTTGGAAGCTTGCGATATACCCTATTTTATGCTATAGTGACGAAATAAAATTTATTTCTTATCACAATTTTGTGTGTTTACTATTATAAAATCGCATAAAGGAAAAATATTTTTTCAATTAAAAACATATGTTTCTGATTAGCAACAACTGTTTTTACCAATAAACCATACTTACAAGAAAATATTGCTTTTAAAGTTTTTTCCCCATGTTTTTTTTAAGAAATGAAAGCCGAAAATTACATTAAATATATTTTTAAAACAACAACAATTGTTTAAGCGTTCATTTTGGTTTTCATCACTCATGAACGGCTTTTTCTGTGTTATATCTTTTTTATATACATTATGACAACATCTAGGAATCGGAAACCTGCAAAAAATGCCATATTTGTTTAATTTTCTTGTATTTTATTTCTTTGAGCTCTGGTGGGTAAATTTCTTCAAAATTCCAAATGTCACATTGGCACCAGTATCTTGCAAAGTAAAAAAAAAATCGGTTTACAATATACATGAAAAAATACATTAAACATTTTTTTAAATAAATTTGGTCGAAGATCCTGATGCCGTTGTGATATTTTGGAATTAAAATTAAGTGGTAGAAAATTCAACCATCAGAGTTCAAAGCGATGCCACTATTTCGAACAGAAATATTCGCAGTATTGATGCAATTTAATAATACATATTTTTCATTAAATGAATTTAATGTATCTATTTCGAAATCACTGCACTAATAATGCGACAAGTTGTCACTCATTCCTATCGCCATATAGATTTTTGGTGTCATAGCGGTGCCCAGTGGTGTCTCGTGATAGGAGTTTTGGGAACATTCAATTATTGGTTGCAAAATTTAATTTATATATTTTCTCTTTTGCTATTTTATTTTAACATAATGTTATACTTTAAACGAATTCAAAATTTCTATTAAACATTTATGGTAAGAAAAGAATAAAGTTATCCAATCTTGAACCAATGTTGACTTATGGTAGAAATGGATTAAAATAGCCGTGTTCAACTTTTTTTTCTAACGGGCCGAAACGTGAGGTTTATCGAGCCGCAACTCACTTGAAAATGGAAAAATATAGTAAGAATAGTCGTACAATAAAATAAGTAATATAACAAAGACATACAACAAAGATATATTAATAATATGGTCAACCGTACGTCTCAGATGGGATATTGACAAAAAATAATTTAATAGCACTTTTTTCTAAACTTAAACTTATTGATACAATAATATTCAAAATGCTGTAGATAGAAAGAGGTTATGAAGTTTGTTGTTTGGAAATATTAATGTTAAAAAAAAAAAAAAAAAAAAAAAAAAAAAAAAATCAGTGCTAGTTTTGTTTTGCGACAAACTTTTAAACTTAAGTAACAGTATTTGCTACGTAACAAGTACAAAACATACTAAGATAAAAATGCAGAATTTCTAAATAGAAAAAAAAATCAGTGGTTTTTCTTTTCTAATCAGTCAATTTCAATTCATTTCAATGCTAAAATACTTTTCATTATTTTCTTAATTGTAGAAATATATAGAACATATTTAATTAATTTGGAATATTACTTGATTAATTATGAAAATTAAAAAATGCACATAGCATTGTACTATTTCGAACAAAAATATTCATATTATTGATAGAATTTAATGCAACATCTTTTTCATTAATTTAATATATATATTCCGAAATGACTATACTATTTATACGACAAAGTTGTCAGTCATTCCTATCGCCATATAAATTTTTGGTAGCCTAGCTGTGTCCTAGGACACAGCTGTAGGAGTGCAGTAAAAAGATGCTTTGCATAGAGACATGTTAACATAGTTTTAGCTTTTTGTAAATACCAGGGTAGGTATTTTTTCCCAAGAAAATGCATAAAATAACAGAGAATGCCTAGAATAATGATGATGAATTTCTCAATTTATTTTTTAGGTAAGAACTAATGAGTATGTAGCTCGGGCCTCACAAAAATGTCGGCGGGCTGTATGAGACCCTCGGTTCACAGGTTGACTGTAGATGGAACAAAACATTCGGTATTAGATAAACATAGATTAAAGATGTTTTAATATGTAAAATACACATTCATTTAAAAACCCGAGTAGTTTCGGTTTCCCTTAAACCTTCATAATGGAAAAAATGTCCTTTATTAATGCTCTGTTCATTTAAACGGCTCGTTTTGCTTTAGGCGGGACAATCAATTAATCCTTTCATGTTGCTAGCAATAACTTTCCTGTGTCTCTGGACTGAATTTTTAAATTTTGAAGCATGCGTAAAGAAAAAAAATTATTGGTTATTTAAATTCTTATATTTAGTTTACTTATCTTCATATTAGGTATATTTTACAACAATAAATAGTAACATACCTAATTTCCCTTACATAGAATGTAATAACTGATGGATTCTGTGATAGCGGATGTGTACTAATATGTTGTTAGATTGATAAGTGTTAAGCAAACATTGAATCTTATTAATTCATGTTATATATACGTTAAATACGAGGTGGAATTTTGCATTTCGCCCTATGATTTTATTTTAAAATATTCCTTCAGAAAAAAAAAAATATTTTTTTCATTCATAAATTCTTTTTATAACTTTATCGATAAAATCATTCGATTTTTTTAGAAATTCTATACTGCCTACATATAGGAAGAATAAGGAAAATTTATTGATGGTAAAGAAAAGAAAAATAATCAATCATCGCTAAGCCATTTTATTTGGAAGTTTCTTCTTCCATTTTCTGTTATTTCATCATTATTTTATTCTGTTTTATTCTTTTTTCCATTATATTTTATTTCATTTCTCCAAGTATTCCATTCCACGTTTTTTTAAAAAAATTTCTAAGAATTATTGCACATCATATTATATTATTTTACTCTATATCGATTTTACTCATTTTTATTTAAAAGTTTGTTTTATTAGCAGTATAATGATATTAGGTTTTTCATTAATATAAATATATTTTAATTTATTTTTCTTTAATCAATTATCGTATTTTTTAACTACTGGATTAAACAAAATTTTAAATAAAGAAACAAATTTATAAACTATGCAATGCAGAATTTTGCATTTTGTTAATAACTGGTGCTCGTACCTTAAACGGCTGATAAGATATACATAATGTTCTATATGATTCAACGTCCCTTTTTAACCAAATTAGGGGGACAATTTCTAATATCGCTGAAATACATGATTAATTATTATTTTAAAAAACTTATTTTCTGGAGTTTCACGCTCCAATTTCCTGCTGAGAAATGCAAACATTCTAGAAAAATTCGACCCACCACATTTTAAACCCCGTAGAGGACTGAATTTCTAAAATTGTTGAAATATATACTGATTTACTTTTTTAGTATATTTACTTTCTAGAATTTCTCGCTTCTACTTGAAAAATTTTTAACCGATTTGATTATTCTTTTAGCCTCCTAAGTGGAAAAATTATAAAAACGTTGCAATATGGATTCAATAATTTTTAATAGATTTTTTTCTTGAATTTCACGCTTCTACTCGAAACGGCTTCTGAGATATATTAAGAGATGCTATAGTTTTCCACTTCCCTTTAACCCCTTTAGCAGTGGAATTTTTAAGAATACTTTCTTAATGCACATGTTTGTCAAAATAAGTATCCCACCCAAAATTTTCATGCTTTAGGCGCAATGTATGATGTTAAAATGCACTTCGAACTGGATAATTCGAACGACGATTTACCAAGAACTGTTTTAGCTCTGGAGGCTCAATAAATTTCCAAAAAGCTCAATATTCTGCTAAATAGTGGCTAAATAAAAAGCTGGAAAAAGTTACGACTTTCGAAGTCAAATTTATTTGGAGTTCAAATGTTGGGGAAACCATTCGAATAAGAATACCACAGGAGATATTATTGATATGGGTGAGGTTGGTAACAGAAATATAATTGTTATAATTTCTAAGGAAAAGTAAAACTTGTATTAACTCAGTAAAAAAAGAAACATGACGTTTTAAATCAACTGTGCACAGTGAAAGGTTTTACTGTCTACAGGGAAGTTTTAGTGTAGTTAATGAAGTTCCAAAGAATGAAATAAATCTAAGAGAATGTACTCGTAAGGATTCCTACTAGGTTTTAAAAGATTTCAGCATTTCAGTTGTGAAGACAAATAATTACCGGGATACAAATGTAAATTGTAATTGTAAAAGTTCCTGAAAATATTAAGAAATCGTAAGACCCTTTGTAACTCCAAATTCCACAACATATGTTCTTTCCAAGATAAATAATTTGTTTTAAATAAAATAAAATTAAAAACATATTAAAAAATCAAAAAACTTCTGTTGATCCCAAATTCTTTGATAGCGTTTCATTTGGCAATGCAACATTTACGATAAGCCGTTATGGACATTCTTCGCTGGTTGTTTTTCGACATGATAATTAAGTAGCATCGAATTGCGCGAAAGAAACATCCTTATAATTTTAGAAAATATAATCATATTAACAGTTTACTGCATCGGATTATGAGTGTCATTTCCAATTAAAATATATGATTTGGAAAAAAAAAAAGGTCATGAAAAATTAATGATAGTGAAAAATATAATAACAACTATATCAACAATTAACTGTCCAATTGACATCATTCTTTATGCAAAATCTATGTTTTATCATTGTGTTTTATATTCACTTCTTAATATAAACCATTTCGAAAATTTTTATATATCTTTCATCTGAATGATCATTTTGAGAATCCAATGAAATTGTTCCGGATAATCGACGTTGCTGACATTCAATAATCTTTTGTTCATTATATTAAGTTAAGTACATACCAAATTTCAAGTTTATATTTCAATTTATCCGTGATATAGGGCTTTATAGACAGACGAAAGGATTTTCTTGTCTAAAATATGTTTTGCAGGATCTCCAGTGTCTTAAACATGTAAGTCTTTTTTTTTCATTTGCAAAACGATTACAAGGCCTAACCTGTATTAAGTATGATGGGTAAGTAAAAAAGAATTTTATTGATTGACACTTTCAAATAAAGAACAATTATTATTTAATTTTTTTCTGTATTAAATCATATTTATTTAATCTGAAAAAAAAAATTAAACTATGCCAACTTTGAGGGACAATAAATGATCGAATGACAATTTCAAGGCTATATTTTTATAACCGAGATATTGAAATAGTTAGTAATAATAATATTATTGAAAATTTAACACGATCGACGGCACAATTATAGAAAAGATAAAATAATAATAATAATATATATAGTTTGTACAATTAGTACTCTAGCATTTGAAAACTTCGTAAAGAAAGCAATAAATAGATCCGGAGTGTGGCTTATACCATATAACTTGTTAAGTATTCTATTTTCTTTTTCTTTTCTAATATAAAAGGAAAAAAATAGTTAAACGAACAAGCTAAATTCAAAACATTTATAAAAACACTACTTGGTTGCCTTTTTGGACTACGTTTTATACCATGAGACTAAAAAATATTTGGAATGTTTGTGAAAAATTACAAGCTAATTGAATAAATTTGCTAAGGCAGTTTAATGAATTAATTAACGTGTCAAAAATTCACAGAAAAACAAATTCTTATGTTTGAACGCAGATTTTAGTTTAAAACTTTTAAAATATTCGGAAATTTTGTGACAAAATTTAGTTTACAAACACTTTCAGCAAATTTTGTTTTTATTACAAAACTTCGGATACTTTGAAACACCGTTACAAGCCGCATTCCCATAGGTCAATTTATTATTATTTTTATGAATTTTTAAAATATCAACGGAACCCTGAATCATGCCGAGTATAAATTAAGCTATAAAATAAATAACACATGCAAGCATATTGAAACATATTCGATAAAACAAAGTTTTTTTTAACCCTTTCGCGTCCGAATTTTCTTCCCTTTTGAGAACAAAATTATTATTACTTCAATAATGTTAATCATGGCTATACAAATAGACTTACTGATGTTTAAAGTTTATCTCTTAGTCTGAAATACAACGCATGTACTTATTTTATGTGCTATTCAATACATATTTATATGATAACAGGCTAAGGAAGAGTTTTTGGAGACGTTTGGAAAATATCGTATTACAACAGGGGTTAACGGATATTAAAACATTCTAATATTTTTTGCGTTCCATCACACATGATTCTTTCAGAAAAGTAGCCTATGTTGTAAATTTAAAGCACAAAATATATGCATAAAATAAGGGAATCGTAAACTAATAAGAAGAAATAAGAAAAATAAGTAAACTTTCATTTTTATTATTATTACTAAATGTGAAAACATAAATGAAGTCATAATAAGGATGGCATAGACATATACTATCATTTCTACATGTAGAAAGAAACAAAATAATTGTCGAAGCAAAATAATATTCGGTGAAAGGAATTTGTGCTATTAATTGTACACCAGACCCGAAAGGGTTAAATTAAAATTATTCTTAAATATTTCTTTAGTCCATTTAAGCAAGCTAATTTATGTAGCTTGCATATATTTTTGCACGCGATATTATTTATTTTTGTGAAACTTTTGACACCTTACATCCCACATTATTATGTAACATGAATTCTGAGCGTAAATTGACTGTCGAAATCACAACGACAGGGCACACACGCGATTACTTAATTGTGGTGTTTCGCTGTTTGCGTGCTTAGGCGCAAGAAATGCAATCATTAGAAGAAAATGTGTGTGCTTGTAAGATGTACTTTCCAAGAATATAAATGTAGCTTTAAAAAATATAACCTTTTGGCTGAACGATTTGCTCACGAAAATAGCTAACTATACTAGCAGATTTCCGTAAGATTTATTTTCAAAAAATTAAGAAATGAAAGAACTGAAGGAAGCAATATCATATCTTTTCATTTATAATGTACATCAAAATACAATTATTGATTAAAAATTAAAATAAAATTCCCTAAATTCAAATGTTCTTGTTTTTTGTCGACATCTGTAGCAGAGTTTTTGAAATAGTGTTTTGTGGTTCGTATTCCGTATATCTGAAGTGCATTTAACCCATTAGTGTCTAGCGTCCCATTTTTGAGATAGGTATAAAAAATTCAAGTAAGCGCATTTAACACCAATAAAAAGGAGGATAAATATATACTTTCTTTCTCGAGACAAAGTCCTCGATAAATTAAGATAAAAGTTATTCTTGCTTTAAAAGTGGTGGGAAAGAGCCAAATTTTAGTTTTAACGAAGAAAATAATTCAGACACTAATGGGTTAAAACTTCTCACTTTTCAGGTAAAGCATCAACGTGAATTAGAGTTGCAAAAATTCGGTTTATTCCCGGGTTTTTTTCCAATAGACAAGGTTTATTCCCGTGTTTATTCCCAAAAAACCAAATTATTCCAAAAAATCCCGGGTTTTTTCCAGGTTTATTCCTAAAAACCCGGTTTATTCCCGGGTTTAAACCGGGTTTTTTCTAACCTTTGCAACGCTAACGTGAATCACATTTCGTTGCTTGTTTACTAGAAATTTAGTCCAAATTGTGACTGAAGAGAGAATTTTCTTTTGAAATCATCATGTAAACCAAAGTTAAAGATATTCTACAACACCTGCTTGAAAATTCATCATCCTTTTTCCCATTGCAGAATTAACTTTCAGCTCCAAGCAGAAATAACGTTTAATTTTGGAATTTTAGTCCACACTTGCTTAAAAATTTCTCTTCCCTTTCACCCATGCCAAAATCGTTTCCTATTCTAATAGACACCTGCTGCCTTCTAGGGTTTAGTTCAACCTTATGGAGTTATTTTCGTACATCGTTTCGTGTAACGTTACATTTCCCTATCATTGTTTTTCTATTACATGTCTTGTTATATACGCACGGAATGCATTAATTTATCTTAACTATACCTGTTGTTTAACAGCATGTAGTAAACGGTACATAGCACAAGAGCAGGTTCGTTTAGAGGCAAAAAAAATTCATGTTGCTTCGAAGCAACCACTGTTTGTCTTATGAGGGTACATATTCATCAGACTGTGACTCATCAGAGATTAAATGTTTTCTGTTAATGATTAAGTAGAGAAATTGAAATTTCGGCTAAACAAAATGATTCCTACTATGTTGCTGATATTCTATTTATTAACGATGAAGCAGGTGATACCGATTTCCTGTTGTAATATGATGGTTTTAAAATACAATGTCTGTATACTAGCCTAAAAATGTAATTCATAGTAAAATCAGAGAAAGACTTATAAACTATTCAGAAAAAAGCAGTAATTTATTTTATTTGATCTGCATTCGATGTATTTCTTCTCACCACGAGGCTGTGAAATCCTAAACATGGTTCACTTTTCAGCATAGACTCTATATTTACCGGATGAAAAAACAAATATGGTATATAAAATTTACAGTCGGATGAGAAGTGTACAGTACTGTTGAAAATGCTTTTCTTAAAATTATATTCAGCAATATATTCAGAAATGGTTTTGTATCTCTTTCACGTTAATAGGAATTTTATGCAATGTTCTAGAATTCATTACTCTTATAATTTTTGTAGTGATAAATACTCTTTTTTAAAAATCTGAATCATACCAATTTTTGACACAGAAATTACACTAGTAGAAAAATATGTGAGGACTAAATGGCATCAATATTTAATAGATAAAAGAGACTTGCTACGTTTTTTTTTACAATATTGGACAGTTGAAAGTTAATATTGTACGTAACATGTCCGAATTTTGTGAAAATTTATCTTTTCAGAATTGTTACGTTGAGGTTAGCTTCAAACTATAAAGTCCATATATTCTCGCATAGTACTCTAAATGTGTTGGGAATTTTTTTGTAATTATGTATGCTTTTTTTCTCTTGTTTAATTTTAGGCCCAAATTTTGACCGCGGATCAGTAATGGTGTAAGCAGCAGATGTTCAGCAGATTAAACGATCGAAATTTTTATAATAGCAATGTTTTTTTAGAAAACATAATGGTATATTTAATAAATAAGTATAAGCTACAAAAATGAAAAGATTAATAGTTTTTCACATAACAATGTTTTCAACAGAACTCATCAAAATATTAAATGTCTGGTGATTAAATCTCATATATGTCGTATGATGTTCTACAGTGCTCAGCAAAAGTTTAGACAATGATCGATTACACTTCTATTTTCAGAAATATGTACCGAATATTTGTAATTCCTCTGTCATATATTACTTGTGACTTATCCTTTATTAACATACAATAAATTTTGAATTTTGCCTATTACCTAAAATAAAATGACAAAAAAATAAAATCAACATTGTGGCAAAAGTGTAGACAATTTGTGTATTTATAGAAAAATAACTACAAATTAAAATCGAGTTGCACCCGCAATGTTTGCAGCTAGTGCAAGAATGTGACTTTTCATCGAAAAAACTAAATACTGCGTCACTTGGGGGTGTATTTCGTACCAAACGTGTTCAACAGCAGCTCGAACCTCTAAAAGAAAATTATAGCAAAAATTTGCATAAACATTACGACATATGATGTTACATAAGTTTTCAATTGGCCCGATCAGAACTACATGCCGGCCAGCTGAGATCAATAGTATTTTCAGAGTTAAACGAAGTTCTTCTTTTGCATGCAACATGAATAGTTGCTAAAATCCATACTTTAGATCAGCTAAAGTTCCCCAAATGACTAAAAATTAATCTGCAACGTATGCCCGTAGTCTTGTGTTGCTTGGCAACCAATGAATAACTCCACAGATACACGAGCATTAAAGCTAAGTGAGGACCAAATTATTTAAAAGTCACCTTCTTTTTGTCGACTTAATAAAGTCCCAGGATCTTTACTTAGTCGTTCCAATAGTATGCCCACTTGTTTGGACCATTCAAATTCCACTTTTTTTCGTTACTGAATATTATAGCGTATCATTTGGGTCCATATGACGTATGTTTGTAAGTTAATTGAAATCTCGCCAATTTATAGCGATAGTTTAAAGCTGATTGTTTTATCATTTTCATGTAAATTGATTTACCTGTTTTTTTAATTCATCTACGAATCATTTCCGTCGACACAGAAAGTTCTGACTTACTTTTAATGTGATTAGCAATCATTACTTGTGTAAATGTCAGTTTCTGAATCCCTTTGTCATCTCATTTTCTCGTCACACAAGATCTTCCAGATTATGTTTTGTTTTGAAGAAGTCATCCTTAGACTATACTTCATAGACAGACTATTTTTGACTCATCAATGCTGCTGAAATTTCTGCAACAGTCTTCCCTTTCCATTTCAGCTTTCCTACTTCAATTACCTCATCTAATTGAATATTTTTAGCTCGCGGCATCTTCACTAACTGATGCTATATCGAGGTACAATTAAATACTTCAGACATGTGACATCATAACTTGGAAATTTGAATTTTTCCATGAACGGTTGGCTAAAAATCACAAAAGTGTCTAAACTTTTGCAATATGCAAACTTTACTTTTTTCAGTTAAATTAAATATTATCTTATATTATAACCATTATTTTTATTCTACATTGTTTAAAATACATTTGAAAATAAGTATAGCCATTTATAAAACTCACGTGTTTGTATTTTTTATTTAAAGGTTAAAAAACACCAGTGTCTAAACTTTTGCTGAGCACTATAATAGAGGAAAAAATCAAGACCCTTCATTCATATCTGGGAAAAACTTATCGTTTTGAAGGCAAATACCCTGTGTGTTTAAAATAAAGTAAATGAACATAAAAATACTTGAAATATAAGTCTAAGCAACACCATGCAAAATACTAAGCGAGCATTAATTTTCATTATTTTCATTAAGTAAAGAAATGCGTGTGTAATACTTATACGTAAATAAAAAGATATAACCTCTTATTACGGTTACACATTTTCTTTGTTTTCAGCTAATCACGTTAATATGAATTTGCCTCTAATTGCAGTTAATATATAAGTTTCATGTTAATAAATGAAGTATTTTATCGAAAGAATGTTATTTATTAGATTGAGTAATACTCCCTTGATGTGCAATATTTGATTATTTCCTAGCAGCATAAAGAATTTAATTGATCTACTATAGAGGACTTTATTAGTGTAATATTTTACAGTTGCTTATCACATATATAGAAAATTTTGATAAATTTAAAAAATGCTTGAATAAAAGTACAACTAATATGTGTCTGGAATAAAATGTTGACTACATTTTAGAACAAGGATATACAAGAACAAGGACATTTAGAACATATTTAGAACAAGGACATACATATTGATTATTTTCTTTTCTTTTACACTTTTGTGAAATTTCAAAGTGTTATAAATTTTATTATAGATTAATAAAAGAAAAAATAGTTTAAAAAAACCCAGCTTTAATTAGTATATTTAAAAGAATAAAAAATACCATTTCCAAACTATCCATCTTTATGGTCTTTTTCTACATAAAAATTCACATTCGCATGCAAAAATAATATGTTAATACGCGCTTCAAACGGGGTTGTCTAGTGTTTTTTTTTTGTTCAAAGTTTTTAAACTCACATCAGAAAAATTTTAACACGAATTTTTATTTATAACTTTCAAAAAATATATTGCTTTATGTTTCATATCCAGTTAAACTTTTAAATGTTTCGTTTACTCTTACTTCTGTTTTATTCATTAAAGTACACTTTTTCACATGAATGTGTATTAACCACATGTATTGAATTATCTCTTATATTTCAATCTTCCACATCTAGTCTAATCACTTTTAAACCGGTTGTTAAGCTGATCAGCAACTAAGCAATTTAGCTCACCATCTATACTATTTCATTATCCCTATCATTATTATAACTAAGAGCTGTTATTCAAACTTTGTGGGGAGAATTTAGAATTTCTGAACCATAGTTTAATAAGTGACGCATAAATGGTCAGTGATCTGTTTATTGTTAACACATTTTTGACTGACAATTTCTTATGAAATCTGTGTTTTGTGACTGTGGAAATCTTGCCTTTAATTGGGTAACTAATTGGGCAGAATTTTTCACGTGAAATTCCTCGTCTTTTGCAGGAATAGCGTTTCCTGAAAATCACCCATGGCGATTATTTCGATAGTGCTACACTGTTAAAAATTTGACCCATTTCCTGCAGCGTCACTCCACAGCTACTATAGAATATCTCTTTTGTGACCAATGAGAATGCTCCATAGCACAGTAAAGTAATCGTTTTCTATAAAAGCAGTGGAGTGACGGTGCAGCAAAATGGTCAATTTTTTTAGAGTGTACTTTACTGTGTTATGGAACATTCTCATTGGTCATGAAAGAGCTATTCTATAAAAGCTGTGGAGTGACGCTACAGCAAATGGGTCAAATTTTTAACTCGCACGTGTAGCACTATCGAAATAATCGGCACGGGTGATTTTCAGGAAACGCTATTCCTGCAAAAGACAAGGAATTCGATGTCATAAATTCTCCCCAATTAGTTTCGATTAGGGAAAATCCCGTTGGAAAAGCCGAAATATGTATCGATTTAATATGCTCGATTACACCGTGATAAACGAGGATTCGAAATAAACATCAAATACAAAAGTTACGTGTTTTTGTCCGTAGAATCCGAATCTGCAATAAAAAGTGGGGGTTATAATTTAAGATTTCAAAGTTGGACCCCCTCTGACCCCCAGGGGGTCGTTTACGAAGGTCAAATTTGGTATCACTGAGTAGCTTATTTAAAAATATTTAACACGTATATTTACGTTTTTCAATCTCATATGTATTTCTCGAGTTATTCGATCGTTTCCAGACTTTTCGGACACCCTGTATATAAATATATATATTACAAATTTAAATTTTTTTCGCCAAAATTAGCCTTATACTATATTAATTTTCTTTTAGCAAAATTCCGCACTTATTTCAACTTATTAAATTAAAATTCTGTTATTAAATCTAATCTATTAATCTTTATAGAAACGATGTAAATTCTTAATTAGCCTTTAAAACCATTTATTCCAAAATGCGTAAATTTAAAAAATGGATCTAAATTAAAAACATTCTTAATTAAACTTTATTTCTTAAAATTCCCAATAAATCCCAAATTTTTAAGGAAATCTTAATAAATTTATTCCAAAACCATACTTTTCAAAATTAGCATTGTTTTTATTCATTTTTTGCGTTTGATATTTATTGTTTATTAATAAATTCCTTTCTTTTTCTTTTTGTGTGAAATTATCGTCTGTGGAATATATTCGAATTTTGATTGCTTTCGATTATAAATTAGTTAAATATTAATCTTTTAAAACAAAATTATCTCTTTCCGGAAGATTTGGGACTGTTATTTTTAACCTCGGAACTAAACACTAAATTCTGTTTACATAAAAGAATCGTGGTTAGAGATTATGGAAAGTTCTGGGACCTTTTATTTTTTTAAGTGATGAAGCCTAGAGATGGATGAAATCTTTTATTCGGTGTTTCGGGTTTGAATGATTTAAAAGCAAGGACGAATGATTTTTTTTATATGGAATGTTGCTTCGAAAGGGAAGAGCATTTTCACTCTCCTTATGATTGCATTTAAATAAATCTTTCGGAGCTGTCAAATGTTTGATTTCATGAGCCCTGTACATTTATTTATTTACTTAATATTTATCTCGCCGTAACTTCTCTAAAATAGGAAAACTTGCGGATAATATTACTGGCTCCCTATCTCACATTGTCATATATATATATATATTCATATTTTGAGATTATTTTTCTAACTATTGACACGATTTCAAATAATATTTCCTTTCTAAAAGAGTATTTTCAAATAAATATATAAAAGAGAAAAAAAAATGATCAAAATTAAATTAAAATTAAAAGGTGCATTTAAAATGTCTTACTTAGAAAAATCTTTTTTATAGAGTTGTTAAAAATTGCGGGAAGGAAATACTCCGTTCACTTAATTCATTTCATTTTAACACATTTTCAAATGTTTAACTGTTTTTATTTTATCAAAGAAAAGAGACACCGGGTCTTTTCATAGCAGATGATTTGGCTGTAAAATTCTTCTATCAACGGAAGGAAAATAAATGGAAACCCGTGTAGATGGAAATCACGTTTGATTTTTTAATTATAAATCAATCTAGAAATGTCATAGTAACAACATTAAAAGCACCAATTGATGACAAATCAAATGATTGATATCTCTCTCTTAACAATATTGATAATTGTCTGATCATTATGAATATAATCAATAGCAACAATTAATTCACTTATGAAACTGAAATTAATTGTTCTCTTTCAATTCTGGATACCTCTGTAATACGCACTGTATCATATTTCTCTATATCCGTCTATCGTAAAAGTTTCACCATTTCTTTGCCACCTCATGTTCGTTTTTGTCATTATGCAAGCAAAAAGAGAAACAAATGTCGCTTTTTATACTTTTATAAATTGTGATATACATGTTTTTCTTTGATTTTCAATTATTTAAAAGGGAAATTCAATAAATTAAAATCACGGCGATTAACTTGGGTCTATAATTGACATATATAATTAATGCTCTATTTAAACTAAAGCACCGTTTATCCTCCAGCTCACTTCAGTCTCTCTTTCTACTACTAGCATTGTGTTATCCTTCTTTCTTAAATCAAGTTTTACTATAACTGAAATTCATAGATATTATGACTTTGAAATCAATTTTGCCCCCAACTATAAGCTTGATAACCTTTCCAAACTCAAAGATCTTACAGAATTATTAATTCATGCAATATAGTGTTAATTGCCAGTACGGTGTTTCTTATAATGGATAAACAAAACGTTCCTTAAAAAAGTATTAAAGAACATCAACAATGTATTAATAAACGAGAAACCTATAAATCCTCAATTGCAAATTATTTCTGGGAAATGAATCATACTTTTGATCTCAATTCGGTTTAAATAATCTCTGATCAAACTACCATTTGGTGATCTTATCTTCCTTGAAACATTTTATACTCATAAAATATTTGACAAATGTTGTCTATTGTGAATTCGCCATTCTCCCAGTATCATATTTCTAGAAATATTGCAAAAAACATTCTTGATTTTTGTTTTTTCTACAAATTTCTCATTACTTCGGTTCCTTCTCTTATCCATTTCTCTATTAACTGTTACTTTCAATCCTTTGCTTTCCTGTTGGTTATTAAACATTCAACTTGAATCCCTCATCTCTTCTATGTATATCAGAAACATGCCGCCATCCTTAGCACTAAGTACGGTAAGCCATATGCTACAAAAATTCAATGCTTTTAATTTAATATAACTGGTGCTTTTAACGTTGTTACATTCACATTTCTATTATATTGCACCAAGCTTCATCTCAAAAATTATAAACCCATCTTCCATTATGTTTTTAAGGCAGATCAAATTTAATGTGTTTTTAGAGTCCCCCGTATTTAAATTGGTGCTAGACTACATAGGTCGCAGGAGTCAGACCTCTTCACACAGTAGTTTTTGAAAGAAAAATTAACATACGATTTCTATAAAAAACATCAGTCTAGATAGATTAACTTACATATGCAAATATCTTTATTTTATGATATTGTTGCAGCGTATATGGGGTTCTTTTGATCTTATGGTTAGACAACTTCAAACTCTTGTCTTTTAGAAAAGTAGAAAATAATTTATTTAGAGATCTTCAGAACAACACAGTCTTCGAAACTCACAAATATTACTAGATATTCAAAAATAACTGTTCAAATCTATCGAACAAGTACAATTGTAGGTCGCAGAGACTCTTTATACAATGTCTCAACACTATATCACATTCAAAACAACATAGATAAAACTCAATACATCAAGCAAACTTGCTTAGACAATCTCTAGTAGCTCACTCAATGCCTGACTGGTAAATAAAAATAACAACAGCTCGTATCGCTCTCCTTATATAGGCTCGCAGCATGTGGTGGAAATTTCTACAACCTTCTAGAAAAATCCGGAAAACCACGGAACAACATTCAATGTAACAGCATATCTAAAGGGGGGGGGTAGCATAGAGACTGAAGGGGTACCATCGCCAACAATCGCCAAGTTTGTCGCCAACTTGGCGATATATCGCCAAATTTGGCGACCAAAATTAGTCGTCAAAAGTGACGCCAACTTGGAGATATCTTTATTATTTCGCCAAGCTGCCATAGACATTCACTGAAAATAATAGACAAGTTTGCTTGATAACAGAGACAATGTAACAAAAACTAATATTAGTAAAGGAATGGAGCTTAATAAGATTATTTACATTATTTTACAGTACAAACACTAACTATTTACAAAATTTGTAACAATATTTTATAAAAACTTCTTTAATAAATGAGATTTAGTTGGTAGTTACGTAGACTTTGCTACTAGGGTATTAATGTTCTAAAAATAATATTAGTGTACAAGGAGCTGCAGCTCCTAATAAAAGCACAGTATAAATAACAGTTCGATAAAGGGGACATTTAAAGAATATTTCGAACTAAAAATGAGCTGAACGGGATATTGAAAAGAAGACGGGACATATCCCTCAACAAAAATATACTTTTATTCAACAATAAATACAAGAGTGGTTCTAAAATAAATACATTTCAAGAACATCTTTACATGAAATACTGAATAATGTTTATAATTTTCAGAAATAGTAAAATTATGTTATTCTCTAAATCTATTTTCATAAGGCACATTAAAGGTTATATGCTAATAAATGTATTAAATTTTAAGTAATTAAAATGCAGCAATATCAAGTAATGTATCGTCTGATATGTATTTTATGTAAAACAAATATATTTAATTCCACGATATATGTAATATTGAATATGAGTGATTATGAGAAATGAGATCAAAATATAAATTTCACTTGAGCAGCTGATGTTGAAGCTTCTGATGTGTATTAATATAGATTACTTTTTGATTACGTGCTTTTATAGTATTTTGAGTTGAAAGTGAATTTAAATATTAAACAGTTTTTTGAAAAACTTATGAAATGCCTAATGATTTTATTCTTTGTCTTTTGTCTTATTAGTTATTTCACATTTGTTTCTAAACAATCAATATGTTTCTATGCTTTATAAAAACATATATTATTTTTAAAAAAATGCATATGAAAGGGAGAAATAATGAAGTTCTTAATTATGGAATTACCTTAATAAAAGATAATCGAAGGAGTTTTATTAAATAGAAGTATTGCACTTCCAATATTCCAATTTTGTCTGTTGCCAAGCAGCTTAAAGAATGGAATTCATTTCGTTTGCTGGTTGAAGATCTTACAAGGACGAAATATAGAATCTAATGATCGCTAGTGTAAAGCTTCGATGATTTGGTAAATTACTTGAATGAAAATGTGCATAACTACATTTCGGATTCCTCAGATACAGAGGAACTCATATCTATTCGTTATTTTTTTTAATTCTATTTCTTTATAAAACTTTCGAATGTTTAAATATTTTAAAAATGAATATTTACTTTCGAAAATAATGATACTTAAATGCGGTTATTGTCTTAAGTTTTGTTCGTTACTTCATAGAAGATTGTGTTGTTGGTTTTTGTACAAATATATATAAACATATAAACGATATTATTTTCAAGGTAATTCGTAGAAATGGGTGCAAAATTTGAATCTATATAAAAAATACTAAACATATATTTTTGGGACAGCCTATTTTGATCTGTAAAACTTATACTGCATTTCTTTGCATATACTGCGTTCTTATGATTCTATATGCTTATTGATTTTTCATCATTGTTGGTTCTTTTTTTTACTGTTATTTCAAAAAATTGCCAGGGCATAAAATTTTTAAATACACAATATAATTCAGTAGGCGTATTTATAGTCCGGTGTTTCATTAACATGATTAACAACAGGATATTATACAAACATGTATTATAATACAAAATTATTTTTATAAAACTATTTTTATACTTTGAAATTCCTTTTTTACTTTATATTGAAATTTAAATTAGCAATCTTTAATTCTGATTATCATTTAAAAGGCTTTTTTTATTAATATAAATTTTCTTTTTTCAGAAATTATTTAAATTATATATACACGCATCGAAATAGAACTGAACACGAATTCTTATTTTTCAACATTTTAATACATTTGTTACATTAATAGATATTTTATTTTATTTTCTAAAGCTTTTAAAGTTAAGAAGCGTTCGTTAAGTCTTTGAAGCGTCCGTTTGAAAATACAAATTTCTGAGTATTATCGATTAAAAAAAATAAAAGAACTATTTAATAGAATAATAATATCCAATGATGTAATGCACTTTTTAGTAGTTTTGTAAAAGGAACAGCGTTACGTAACTTAAGTGAAGCACATCGGCGCTTTCAATGGATTTTAGAATCATGCATTATTTTTTTCAAAGTATGTCAAAAACTCAGCTATGTAATTCTTACAAAAATATTAATATATTTTCTAATTAATTTTACATTATAATGGAACAATTTTTTTCAATCTGTGTAACATTAAAATGGCTTAATTAAGAAAATAACTGATTATCATGATTAACGACTATTTTCATGCAACATATTTATAAGGGATTCAATGAAATGCTAATTTTTTTATATATAATGCCGTAATAATGTATATTGTCGATCCAATATTAATTTTTCATGTACATTTTGATAGGCACATAAATTCATTTTTTTTTTCGAACATCTATTGACAAAGATCTTCTGTGTGCCATTCTTCCAGGAAAATATTTCGACCACTACGGAGTTCTTAACAATCTACCAATAAATATTTGGACACCTGTGATCGAAAAGAAAAATGACATTTATTCACATTCAATAGTTAGTGGGTTTTCACGAGAAACAATTGCAGATGTAGTCCTCCTAATCATGTTTTCTACAAATCTTTGTATAAAAATTAGTACAATTTCTTTTCATTCGGCTTGGAGAAAAGAGTTATGTTCCCTGCCTGTTACTCATTTCGTGTTTGGTGACAGAACAGGAAAGCAGGAAAACAGGTCCTTTCACTGATTTTGGAAGAATATGACATTCATTAATTCGGCGATCCAAATCGTCCCATAGATCTTTGACTGAATTCAGGTTTGGTTTCTGCGCTGTCCAATGCAGTCGATTCACACCGTTGTCAGCATATCAATCCATTATAGACCTCGTAACATTAAGGCTGGCATTGTCATCCTGGAAATAATATTAGTCGAATCTGTAGACCTACTACAAAGTAGGAAATACGCTGTTTTGTGTTTATCCAAAATAGTACAGAGGCGTTGGTGTTGAGCTTACCATGAATTCGGCCCAAGGTTTCCAGACCAAACAAGGAAAAAATTTGTAAACAACAATTCCCCTTCCGCCGAACTTAATTGTCTGCACACTGCGTTCTGGTAAGAGGCGTTCTTCAATCAGATGTCAGACTCAAACACTGTCATCTGAAATTGCGTTGAATAGTTTCGAAAATTTTAAGTTATGTTTTTTTATTGCTACTTGTCGCTGTGAGTCGACGAAAATTTTTTAGAATAACACTCTAAAAAATAAAACTGTAAATTAGACAAATTCACATATATATGTGCGTAAATTCCTAAAATTACACACCTGACATGAAAATTACCCACTTTTTGCAAACTTTTACCTGTTTTTTTTTTGTTTATTTTAGCTTACAAAACTAAGTATGTATTTTGTTATCAGTTGAAAAGCACAAATAAATGTGTAAATGGTGAAAAATGCCTGAATTTACACAAATTTGTACGTTATTGTAATTAACACATAATGATAACTCATAGGTAAGTGTGTAAATTTCTAAAATCATCCACTTGTCATAAAAAATACACATTCCCTACAAAAAATACCTATCTTAATGTGTGTTTAGTTTATGGCATTAAGTTTGTAAGTTGTTATCAGTTCCTAAACTTAGAAAAATGTGTAAATGTAGATAACACCTGAAATTACGCTAATTAGTGTGATGCAAAAATTATAAATGCGTGAATTTTAAAGTAGACGTTACGAAAGGGATGGGAGGCTTACATATTATTCAGAGCTACACTTTTTATTTCAGTAATCCCATTCCATAAATAACATGATGTCATTGCATTGCTGTAACAGCATTTTTAAATAATAAACTAATATATTTATTTATTTTTATAAGATACTCTGACCACCTCTCTCACCCTCCCCGTTTCAGCAGCAAGTAAACATAAGAAGTTTTAAAAATTTAATCTCGACACATGTAACAGTACATGTAAAGTAAAATTTTATTCATTTAATTAGTTAATTTTAATTTCCTTTTCCGAATTACCTTTTGAAATTTGTACATCAACTATAAGAATGCTTGATTTTATAATTCTAGGTTTTGATTAAATCGTAATTTCTTTCAGCCGTCTAGCAGACCGCTGTTTTTTCAAAATTTTACTTGTAATTTTCAGTAATAGTGTTAGATATTCTTAAAGCGAAATTAGGAAGACTTCATAAAGAGGCTTTATAATAGAGATATAATCCCACTTTATACCTATTCATAAATTTAGATTATATTGTTTGTACTGTTGTTAAATTTTCTGATGCCCTCCCCTCCCCTTAATTTAAAGAGCAGTATAGTTTAACCTTCAGTAGAATCTAAAAATTATTTCGAATTCATTTAATATGTAACATAAAATATAATTCATGTAATTAAGATAATTCTAAATTCGTATCCTGAGTTACTTTTAGATTTTGCACATTGAATATAAGTATGCTTTATTTTATCCTAAATTATTTTAGCCGTCTCATAGCTTGTAACCTTTTACCCATTTCAACGTTTAACTTGTAATTTTAGTTTAACTTTAGTTCGCAGTACAATTTATGGTCCTATTCACGAATTACTTTGACCCTGAGTTAGACGCGAATCTAGCATCGAAACCTAAAATCGTAATCATGGTTGACTTGGTTTCATTAGGTTTAAGTTGAAAACTAATGGTGGGTAGAGCTGAATGCTGGCGCTCGCGTGGAGAAAAATATAGAAGTTATTCTCCTATAAAATGTAAGGTATGTAATCTCATACGTTCGTATTACCTTCAATTCTTTTTATCTAATTTGTTAATGTAAAAATGTATATGCTATATGTTGAATTGTTTTTTTTTACATATAAGAATTTTTACTTGAATAATTTACTTCCTTAAAAAATGTCGACATTACCTAACTCCTGATAAATGTCTATTAAAATAACAATTGTTGTATCTAAGGTTATTTATTTCTTGAGAATTTTTCATCTTAAAAGGAATTTATGAATGTATTTTAACAATAGCAAAATAAACGTTAACTTTTTTTTTGGGGGGGGGGTGCAGTGTTAAATTTTGGGTCGGTTGTGTGAAGGATATAATAGTTTATTTATAAACTATTATACAAATGGATATCATATCTATAAATTATATATTCTTATTTATAAGTTAAACCGTTCATCTGAGTTTTTTTTTAAATTATGAAACTTATAATGTTATCTAAGTTTATTATCGATTAAAACTATAGCGTTGTTTTTAGTTTCTACGCTACATTTTCCAGTTTTGAGTAATTTGGAATATTTATTTATCCTAATTACATTTAATTTTCAGCTATGTTTTAATTTGAAAATATTACACCAGAAGAGCTATGTTCCACTAAAGTAATCATAGTAAAGAACACATAATTTTTGCTTGTTAATTATAGATTTAATAAAAATACACAGAACTAAATTATAAAAGGACACAAATATGTTGATTTAAAATAACCTTAGACTAAAAATTCTGAAGAAAATTTATCTTAAAGTAATGGCTTTTTATTCAAATAAACGTTTTTCCATTTCAATTTTTCCTATTATTACAGAATTTATATGACCTAAAACATATGATTGTATGTATATATATATATATATATATATAATATAACAGTTATAGCATAATGGATATTCAAAATCGAACTTATTAGTCCCCCACTCCTACATGAATATCCCCCCGCCGCCGGGTGAGTTTTATACACTTAAGACACAAATGTAATTGTCCAATAAATTCTATGAGCATTAATTCCGAAAATTTATAAGAGTCAATTGATATTTGGATATAATCACAGTATTTGTTATTTTATTTTTACTATAGCTGATAAATAAAAATACTAATTAGTTTGATATCTAAAATTTTATTTAGAATATCTGAAATTTTCATTGATGAAAATACGAGTCATTTCATTAATGTTAAAATATATTTGTATATATATTTTTTAAAGACACAAATTTCTAAATATAATCTTAAAGGCAAAAAATGTTATTTTAATGATTCAACAGCCTTTTTGATAATCTTGATAAATTTTTAAGGTAAATTCTTTGTAAATGATGAATATTTTTAAAAAGAAAACAATTCAACATATAACTTAGGTGATTTATGTACATATAAACAAATCAGCTAAAATTTTTGCAGGTTATATGTGTATGTGTGTGTCAGATGAAGATTACATACCTTTTTTTATATTTTTGTAGTATTTTAAATTTTAATTTTATAACTGTATGTAGCACAGTACCTTCAGTATAATTTATTTTGTATCTTCAGTCAAAAAAATGAAAATTTGAATCTGAACTCTAAAAATAAAAAGTGTGGAGATAGCAAGTTTACCAACTATGATTATTCCATCTGACTAGTCTAAAATCTATCATTAATTAATTATTTCTTTTTCTTTATCTTAATTTTTAATTGCATGTACTGAATAATATCTAAATGAGGGGAAAATATAAAATTAAAAAGCAAGGAACAATATAGAAAATAAAACAGTATTTTTTTGTGTCTATTTAGATTAGAGTGAGAAGAATGGGACACTTTTTACAATAATAAAATAAACTTTATTTGACACAAATACAAAAATTTTGATTTATAGAATGCAAAATGAAACACTTTCTAATGTCCTTGAACAATATAGAAACATAATTTAAAGAATCAATTTTATAATTGTTGAGATATTGAATTGTTTTTATAGCATATAGTGTTTTCATAAGCTGTGCATTACTACTTAATTTTTCTAAGATGAATAAGCTAAAGAAAAAGCGTACACCGCTACGTTGGTCATTTACCAGAACTTTAAATGTTTTGAATGAAGAAATTAACAGCGAGTCATTAGATAAGGGTAAAATTTCAGACGATTTTAGTAAATTAGAAAATTTGATTCATGAAATTAAATCTATCGATGAAGCTATAATTGAACTTATGTTAGATGATGATAAATGCAACGAAGAAGCTATTGAAAATGAAGTAGTGGAAAATGAAAGTTATTCAGATCAATTTATTACCATTAAGCGTAAAGTTAGTGAAGCATTATATAAAAATAAACGTAATCAAGATAATAGTGAAAAAAGCACAGATTACGGTTATTCCAAATCAAAGCATTATAAATTACCTAAATTAAATATTAAGCCATTCGATTCGCAGTTAATAAATTATCTTTCATTTCGGTCCCAGTTTCAAAAAATTCGCGAAGACATAGATTTGGATAATAGTGACAAATTTCAGTATCTTATTCAATCGGTGGAACCTGGAACCAGTGCCAGGCGTTTGCTAGTGAGCTATCTAATGGCTGCACTTAATTACCCCAAAAGCTGTCGAGGCATTTCAAAAGCGTCTTGGAAATAAAGATTTACTAATAGAAGTGTACGTTAGAGAATTCCTAAAATTGTTTGTAGCTAATGTACAGGCGCACGGCAAAGATAAACTTCCCTTATCAGATTTATTCACGAAAGCCGAGGCATATTTAAGATCGTTAGAATCAATGGGTTTAAGTTTAGAAAGCAATTCGGCGTGGCTCTATCCCATGATAGAATCTAGCTTATCGGAAGATGTATTAAAAGCATGGCAGCGATATAATATTTCAATCACATCAAACGTTGTTAGTAATAATAATACATTGTCAACAAAATCAAATATAGTAAGTTTGATGGAATTTCTGAAACAAGAAGTTGCAAACGCGGAAAGATTCAAATTAGCCAAATCGAGTTTTATAGAGCTGAGCTCTAAAGACAAACCTAAAGAAAAGTTAAGAAAAACAGAAAGTAAAATACCTACTGTGACAGAGCTATTTAGCGCAAAAGAACGCCTTTGTTTATTTTGCAGTAAACCTCATGAAAGTAAGGACTGTGTTAGGGCTAGATCTCTTTCCTTTAGTGAACGGAAAGCCAAAATTAAGAATAAAAATTGCTGTTTAAAATGTCTTCGTTTTGGTCACCACGCTAAAGTTTGCAAAGTTTTTATTCGTTGCCACGTTTGCTCTAAAGCCCATACCGAGTTATTATGCCCTGAAATTTCAACGTGTAAGGAACCAGAAAATACAGCTAAGACCCCAGAAGTAATTCAAAGCATTATAGCAAATAAGCAGTGTTCTGCTGAAGTAGCTCTTATGACTTTGGAAATAGTTATTAAAGGTAGAATAAGAAAGAACGTACGAGCGTTACTTGATTGTGGGTCGCAACAGTACAGCTAAAAAGTACAGCTGAAGAGCTAGGTTTACATCCCATTTCTTCTGAAGCTATTGTGCACACATTGTTTGGTGGTACGAAAACAGAAGCTAAATCTCACAATAAATTCCAAGTTGAGTTAAGTTCTTCTGATAGACAAAAACAAACGAAAGAAGTCTTAGAACTTTTGAATCAATATATAAGTTGTAATTATATTCCTCGGATACCGAAAGAATCAGTAATTAAAGAGCTTAAACAAAATAAACAATGGATTTCAGATTTAGGAGCAGGAAGTCCAAAAATTGAAATTTTGATTGGAAGCAATTACTACTGACAACTTCTTACAGGTCGAGTAAAACAGTTAAAGAGCGGTCTTACAGCAATAGAGACGAAGTTTGGATGGACACTTTGTGGTCGTTTAGAAAATACATCACAGTCTTGCCTTAATTATGGAAATATGTTTATCACGAACCTAGCGTTAAAAGATATGAAGATTCCAGAATTATGGAAGTTAGAGACAATCGGTATAACAGATCCTGTCAAACTTTGTTTAAAGCAGAAGAAGAAGAACTCGCTCATGAAAATTTTATAAAAGAAGTTGATAGAAATATAGGAGGTCGCTATATTGTAGGTCTTCCATGGATTAATGGCAAACGTGAGATTCCCTCAAATAGACACATAACTGAAGGAAGATTGATAAATTCAACAAAGAAATTAAAATCAATGAAAATTTTTGAAGAATATGCTAAAGTTTTCTATGAATGGGAAGAAGAAGGCGTTATAAGTAAAATACCAGATGAAACACTCAAGAGTCCAGGACATTTTTTACCTCATCATCCCGTCATCAAACCAGATAGTCTTACTACAAGTGTTCGACCAGTTTTTGATGCATCGTGTATGGTAGGGAGGTCTCCTTCTTTAAATGATTGTCTCTTTAAAGGATCAAACCCCATTGAACAAATTCCTCCAGTGTTAATAAGATTTCGTGAGAAAGCTATTGGGGTAGTAGCCGATATAAGAAGAGCATTTCTTCATATGAAGTCAAAGAATCAGATCGGCATTTCTTACGATTTTTATGGTGGAAGAGTCCTGACGAATTTCAAGTTTATCAACACAATAGAGTAGTTTTTGGAGCAACTTGTAGCCCATTTTTGCTAGGTGCAGTTATAAGATATCATTTGAGTAATGTTGATGAAGAAAACAAACAGATAGCTGAGAAGCTTATGAAATCATACTGTACAGATAACTGCGTGACTTCAGTCGACAATGTGCCTGAACTAGAAAATTTTATTTCAAAATCTACAGAAATCATGGCTGATGCGAAAATGGAATTAAGAATGTGGGAATTCGGGCCAATTAAAAATGAAGACAGCAGTTTCCTTAGCGAAAAAAATATACTCAGCAAAAATGTAACCACGATAGTTCCGGTTTTAGGGTTGAAGTGGGACATAAAGGAGGATAGTTTGAAGATCGCTCATAAATTTAGTGATGAGATGGAAAATCTGTCAAAAAAAGATATTAGCTGTAACCCAGGGGATCTTCGATCCAATAGGATTTTTAGCCCCATCATTGTTGCCAGCCAAACTGATAATTCAAGACGCCTGGTCAAGGAAATTAGATTGGGATGCTCCACTTCCAGAAGAAATCCGGAATAATTTTCAAAAATGGTATAGCGAACTCAAGTATTTAAATGACGTGAAGATAAATTGACGTATAGGCTATGGTTGTAAAGAAAAATGGTCTATTCATACATTTTGAGATGCAAGTACCAGAGCTTATGCAACAGCAGTTTTCTTACGTGTTGAAGATAAAGACGCAGTCTTTGTACAACTTTTAGGAGCTAAGTCTCGTCTTGCACCAAAGAAAAATATAACCATCCCACGTTTAGAGCTTCTTGCTTGTATTTTAGGAATAAGATTGACTAACTTTGTTTTGAAAGCCTTTAATTGTATTTCCATACCAGTAAAGTATTGGACCGACTCTTCGACTGTTCTCGCTTGGATTCGAAGAAATGATCAATGGGGAATGTTTGTAGGCAATAGAGTTAGAGAAATTTGTAAATTTTCTGAATCTCAACAATGGAATTTCGTACCTGGTTATCTCAACCCTGGTGATCTACCTTCTCGCGGATGTAGTCCTAAACAGCTGCTGAAGATGAGGTGGTGGGAGGGACCAGAATGGTTGAAGTTATCAGAAGAAAATTGGCCACATTCAGAAGCAAGCCCCAACGAAGAATTAGTAATGATGGAAAAGAGGAAAACTGCAGTATCTACTCTTTTATGTTCTAACGCACATGAATTTATGATATATAGTAGAATTTCAAAATTTGGTAGATTTATTAATGCCGTATGTTGGGTGAAGGGATTCATAATGAAGTGCAGAAATCGAAATATATGTTTTCCATCAGAATTGTCGATTGAAGAAAAGGAAAATGCGAAAAGGTCGCTCTGGTCAATAATAATATCTGAAAGTTTTCATAATACTACTGATGCAGTAAAAGGATTAAAGGTTATGAAAGATCAAGAAGGATTGTTGAGAGTAAAAACAAAGATATTAGAGCAGGATGACGAGTTTTCTTTCAGATATCCAATTTTATTACCATCGAAACATCATGTAATGAATTGTCTGATTCAAGAATGTCATTTAAAGAATTGTCATGCTGGACTTCAAACAGTTGGATCCATTTTAAGAGAAAAATATTGGATAATTTCTTCTAGACGCAGCATTAGAAGTCAATTGTCTAAGTGTTACAGATGCAAAAGATACTCTGCAAAACCATATACTACACCTCCAATTCACCAACCACTAGATCGAGTCAGAGATTCCAAAGTTTTTGAAGTTGTTGGAGCTGATCTTTTTGGCCCTTTTTTCGTAAAGCAAAGATCTAAAGTTTGGGTTGTACTTTTTACATGTGCAGTATATAGGGCAATACATTTGGAACTTGTATCCAGTCTCTCAACAGAAGGATTCATTCAGTCACTTCGAAGATTTATATGCAGGAGAGGAAGGCCGATTACTATATACTCTGATAATGGCTCAAATTTTAGAGGAACTAACAACCTTTTAAAATCATTGGATTGGAAGGCAATCGTTTCTTCAAAAGAACTGTCGCCTATTAAATGGAAGTTCATCCCTCCAGCAGCAGCTTGGTGGGGGGGATGGTGGGAGCGTCTGATTAGATGTGTTAAAATTCCCTTGATCAGAACACTCGGCACTTCAACTTTAACTTTTGAAGAACTCATGACTGTTCTATGTGATGTCGGAGCAACAGTAAATAAAAGGCCTCTAACCTATATTTTTGAAGAAAAAGATAAATTTGTACCTTTGACTCCATCATCATTTTTACAAGACATTGAAGAAATAGGTGTTCCTGATTTAGATGCAATAGATTCAAATAAACTTCAATCTAGATATAAACACTGTCAAAATATTCGGCAACAACTTAGAAATAGATTTAGAAAAGAATATTTAGCTGAATTGGTCCAAAAATCAAAACAGAAAGGACAAGTGTCAGACTAGGTGAAGTAGTCTTGATAGAACTAAACGAAAAGAGACTTCATTGGCCTATAGGAAAAAATGTAAAGATTTTCCCAAGTCGAGATGGAGCTGCTAGAGTAGCTGAAGTTAAAACAAGTTCAGGGACCTTGGTGCGTCCACTTCGTAAGCTGTACTCATTAGAGATATCAAATCCTGATGACCCTGTAATCCAGACTGTGAGTAACAGTAAAACTAGAAGTGGCAGAGTAGTAAAGAGACTTGTGAAATGCTTTTTCTAGAACTCTGAAGTGGCTTTTTTTTAAACTCTGAAATGACTTTTCTAGAACTCTAAATGTTTTATTATTGTTTAGTTATTATCTTTATTTATTTTTATATTTTTTATTTTGAATTAGGGTTTAATTTGATGAAAAGTGATCTTAAGTTTAATTTCGTTTCCGCCTAACTTAAAGGTGGGAGTATGTTAGGAATTGATAAATTAATATATCAGTTTATTCACAGAAAATCGTTTGCAAATTTGCAATTGTGATATTTTTTTTCATACGCGACTCGTTACTATGGCAGCGAAACTGTTTTTTCGTCTGCTTTAGTTTAACATTTTTTATGTTATGAGATGAGGTAAAAGTTTAGATAAAAGAATTTGCATCAATTTTGATGGAATGAAAAAGAATTTTTTTAGAGAGAATGTTTATAATTTTTTTGTGTCGTGCATGTCTTAAGTTTTATGGAAGAATTGTGCTATTTTTATGAAAAGGCACGCATAAATGGATATAGGATCATCTTTCCAGTTTAAGTACGATGATCAGAAATTATCAAGGTAAAAGGAATTTATATTTTGTACATATTATAAATTTTGTACATATTATGTAAATAATTTGAATTCTATATTTCTTCATACTATTATTCTATGCATGCAATAAAATTTATTAAAAGAAAATTCAAGAATAATTAGAGCATTTTTGAACCCAATAATGAAGTTTTGATTGTTTACAAAACAATAATTAAAGAATTTCAAAGTTTCAAAATGTGTCCCATACTTCTCCATTAACAGAAAAGTAATATTTGTACTACGATGTTTGATGAGGAATATCAAAAACTAATGTCTTAAATAGCTATATGCTGAATTTTAGATCCGTAGCTGCTATAGTAGCATAATTTTAGGGCGGATTAAAATTCTAAAAATTAATTTATAGGGAGTTTTTAAGAGGAAGGGAGGAGAGTGATAGGCTGATTTGGAGCTTCTGAGGCTACACATGTGATAGTGGATGAGATGTGGGTACATCATTATGATCCCGAGTCCAAACAACAGTACTCTTATCTCATCCACTGTCACAAATCTAGCCCCATAAGCTAAAAATCAGGCTTTCAACTACAACCCCCCACCCTTTTTACTCCTACATACAAAACTATATGAGTATTGTAACTACGGTTCTGAAACTAAGCATAAAATCAACTAAGACATTAGACTTCGATATTATACATCAACCAATTGCAGTACAGATATTTTATATACATTAGGCACAATAGTTATTGAACCTCCATGGAATATGCGTATTTTACATATTACGCAAAGAACGGTGTAAATTACAATAACACAATGATGTGTGTTTTTTCCATAATACACATTTATACATGTAATCACAAAAGATTACACAGATAAATAAGTAAGAATATTTCACAGATATATGTGTATTCTTGCACAATTTACACATTAATGTGGTATTTCATGAGTGATCATAACTTTTACTCACTTAGACATCAAATTACACACTGAAATGTGTATTTTGAAATTTACACATTAGGCGTGTATTTTGGCAATTTACACACAAATTTGTACATATAAACAAATCGTTTTTGTATCATCGATTTACACATTTTTTTGGGTAAATTTACATTTTTATTTTTTAGAGTGTAAGATGCCGGGTTTTTTCCGTTGTGGTCAAATGTTTGATTGGTTCTTCATTGCTGAATTTTCTCTTGGCTGTTAAAGAGTTAGTTAACAGCCATGCGAAAATTACAATAAACCGTGTCCAGCGATTTTAATCAAATAATTTCAATAAGCAATTAAATCATGATTTTATCCAAATGCCTAAAAAAGTCATTGATCAAAATCCTAATTTTATTTAAATGTCGGACTGTAAAAACGCGTTACTTTGATTTGCTTTGAAAACATTAATGAAGATTTAATTGTAATTATGATTTGTTGCGATCTCCTGTAATAAGGTTTCCATTAATTTTTCTTTGGCTATGTGTTGCCAATTGGATACTTTTCAAAAATTCAAATTTCATGATTGTTGCCATTTTTCTGAACTGGTAAAATTTTCCTTCTTTTCGCCTTAATGAATATGTCACTGAATAAAGCGGATTTTACGATTAAAAAAAAAAAAAAAAAAAAAAAAAAAAAAAAAAGCTGGTGCGAATCGAGAAATCTGAATTTAAAAAACATAAGCCTACACTAGCAACACTGCTTTGGCTGTGGGATTTTAAATGCGAATCAATTGTTGTCGAAATAACCAACGTCTAATTTCTTGATGGATGAAATAAGATCAACTCAGCAATTTAAAATTAGCTTGTATGAAACATAATAGGTAAACGATTTTATAAAGATGCTTTAAACATTATTTTTAATTAGACTTTTAAATATGTTAATTTAAATATAATGTAAATAAAATATTCTGTTTTTCATTTTAAATTCACTTACAAATAGTTTTAAAAGCAAGCCAATCTACATTAGTATGAAATTAGCAACTACGATTGTCAAGGTGTCTAAAATATTTCTAGAAAGGAAGGTTTAGATAAGAAGACGTCAAAGTTAAAAAGAGAGAATCCTAAATTGACGATGATATGGATGATGATTAACTGCCCTACCAAGGTTCAGACGATATGAATTTGTGAATAGGAATGAGTGATTACAGACTATAGAAAAATGCCATAAAACATCGGAAAACTCAGATTCGATTAAGTGCATTCAATGAAACTGTTGATTATTTAAAAGTTGCTCCAAATTCATAAACAAACGTACAGTTTGTGGCAGATCTGAGATATTTAACAGCATTCGGATGAAACATCGACAGCAATTGACCAGTGCTTCGCCTTTTTCTATAAATCAGCGAAACTTTCCTTTTTTGTGTTAATGCTATTTCCGAATCATAAACATTACTTTATTTAAGAACCGAATTCTGCGTTTAATTAACATTAAAAATTGGCAAATATGAACTAAAAACTGGAACAGTTAATTATATGCAGGGAGATACATTTATTCAATTTTTATTTTTCTGGAGGAAAAATATGCTTTAAATTTTGAAAACATATGTATGGAATATCAATATGGCGGGAGCCGGGTATGGGGGGGGGGGGTGCCCAATTCTTTTGTTGCGGAATATTCTGGTTGAAGTCCTTCTTACTGTTAGAAATTAAACCCTGTATATTCGTCTACCTGTCACTCTATAAGAGATGCTGATAATTTTCATTTATTTTGGAAAAATCACATAACTTATTAACACAAACATGTTTACATTAACCTATTTTGGAAATCAGTGTATTTATTCTTATATCTTTTCTATATCTCTTCTTGAGATATTTCTTTTGCTGTTGATTTTTTTTCTCGATGTGTGTATTGATCAGTGGATTAATAACTGACGAATAAAACATGTGTCGGACATCTCCGGCAAATAAAGGGCAATTAATCTGCAAATACACATTCACATAATATTAGTTTTCTTGATTTACTATTTTGATGAATTTTTGTTTTCGCATTTTATTTTCGTTTGTTGCACGCATTTACATGTGTTACAAGGAGCTACAGAAAAGCAAAAATGTCAGTTTATAACATTTTTCAATATAGTTGAGAAGTGATTATGAATTGAGTTTGCCCTCCTTTTTATTCAACCATATGTTCGTGCCCAAAAATAGTCGGATTGCATATTATTACAATTTACTATTGCATGTTTTAAGACGGGGAAGCGGCTGCGCAGACAATCACCTCATTAAATTCACGGCTGAAATTCTAGAATTAGTTATAATTCGATTCGCATATTTAAACGCAATCGGTCTGTCAATTGATATTTCGGAGGAAAACACTTGAAAACTCGATTATAGCGGTTGACTCTTAACAATAACAATGTGTTTTCCTGAGTCTAAGCCTCCATGTTTTCAAAAATTTGAGTACAGAAAAACACAATGGTAAACCTACGGCTCTACAACTAAAATCGTGTAATCAACTGTTTACCACCAAGATATGACTTGGCAGACTGGTTGCATTTAAATATGAGAATCGAATTTTAACTTATTTTAGACTTTCAGCCTGAAACTCAATGAAAGGATTATCTATGCTGCCACCTCCCGGTCAATTGATATTAAAATTAAAAAATGTACAATTTATAATTCATTTACAAAAGCATTCAAACATATTAAAATTATATAAATTTCTGAATTGCAATACAGTTGCTTACTATAAAATATGGTGTGTGTAGTATTCATCCTTAATAAAGTGACATCAAATTATATTTATATGAGAACTTTTTTTTAAAATGTAATATTTATTTTTCTTAGTCTTCAAATAACTATCAATCGTGATTATTACAAAGCTATTTCAATAAAAAAAAATAAGATGTTTGCAACAATAATGTAAAGGTAACTAGAAGAAGCGTTCCAACATTTAGCAGTCTTTGAGAAAACAAATAGGTTTAACCTTAAAATACCGAACTTTGCCATTAAACCGAAAACAACCAAAGAAAAATTAGGTTTTCATTTCATATTAAACATAATCTTAAATATAAATTTAAGTTAATTTTTAAAAAGGATAAGTTGCGCGAGAATTATATTATAACTTTTATGTATGATTTTTCGATTTATAGTTGCACGAATATCAACTACCATTTTTCATTATTATTTTTTAAATTTATGCTTGACTTATCATCTTTATTTGTTGTTAATCTGAAAATGGTTATTTTGTTAAAGTTTCTCATAAATAAATATAATTATACAAATGATTTTAATGTAAACGTACACAATTCAATTTAATATTTAAAGCAAGATTAAAAAGCACTAAATATATAATGATATGTTTCATTCGCTTAAATTTTCAGAAATTATCTAGTTCATATAAATATCTTCGTAAAAGAGCTATTTTTTCTTTCCTTTATCAAAAGAGATGCATTAGAATTATACTGTGATAGTCAAATATAGTTATCAGTTGGAAAGATATATTTTTTAAATGCAATTTACGCATCTCTTTGAAATTTTCTGTTGCATATTTAAACAGGATTATTAATTATTTTAAATTAAAAGAAAATTTTACAAATGGAACAATGCTTGATAGAGAAATTTGAAAAAACTTAAATAAATACAAAAAGATTAAATTACGTAAAATAGGGATTAACAAATGTATTCTTTTAAAGGACTGGTGTATTATGTTAGTTACCTTACCAATGTTATATATTCTGGGCAAATATTTGTATATTTAAATTGTAATCCATTCTTTTTTAGAAACGGCTGATTTAAGAGGGATACTTTTGGCAATGGCCCAAAGCATTTATTTATTCAAAGTACTCGATGTTTATGGAATATTTTTCTATTTGTTACAAAGCAAGAAGTAGCTAAACAATAAAAGACGAATTCGTAACGAAATTCGAATTCGGTCATTTTGACTGTGACAACAACAGATGAATAAATTTCACTTTTTTTCATTATTTTAAATATATAGTTCTTGCATACTTTCATTTTTTATGCGCCGTTAAATTGACGAAAAAAAGTATTTAGAAATGCAATGTATTTCAAAACTGCATTATAATTTATTTTTAAACTGTATTACTATGCACTCGTTTTTTATGGAAGGCTTGTGTACTCATTCATAGTATGTACTCATTTTTTAGAAGATCAAAGCACTCAATTTTATGGTATATTTCACATTGTACACCTTTTCACAATGCATTAATTATGAATCCATTGACACTAAGCAACATTTTTGTCACTCAAAGTTTTAGTATGTTCTAGACAGATTTGTTGGCTTTTCATGTGTTATACCAATACAACCCAGCTTTCATGTTATCTGCCATGCAACTTGCCTTGCAAGCGTTACACTATTTTTGTTTGTTTTGCTTTTCGAGTTTGTTGTAGATTTTTTGTTCGATATGTTTTTGTGTTTTTCCTCTATTTTTAATTGAATGTTCTAGCATTGAGATAATTTTGAAGAGCTTAATGAAATTATATTTTGATGTTGCGTGAATTTCATACTACATATATATTTGTATTATACTACAATAGAATTATATTTATAAACTGTGGGTGACATAACTCCAATAAATACAGGATATGCTGGATTTATAAGAACTGATATAATAGACATTAGATTTCTCGGTGAATTGTGTGTCTGTCAGATTTGTTCGGGATAAGTAAGTAGGTTAGAGCACAGGGAGCGTTATCCCAAAGTCTTTGGTTGAAATTCTGTTCTAGGCCCATTTTCAGATAATTCAGTAAAAATTACAACGATAGAATCGGTTGGATTCGAAAGCTGATTCGCCCATTTTGAAGCTAAAATAGTTACTTCTGAACTACTTCTAATTATTTACATCAACTCAAAGTTTATGAATAGTACAATCACATTACGTTGACAATTTTCGCTACAGATTATAAAGCATTGAAAAGTGTACTGAAAATAGTTCAAACAAGTTGGTAAATGTGCTCAAAGATCGTACAGAGGGTTTATTTAAAAATATTTCTTTCAAATCAACTTATATTTTAACTAACAAATCTAAATTGCTAGTGTATAATTATCAAATTCTTACATAGATGGTAACAACAGTAAATTTAATTCTAAAATAATTGTAACAGAACAATATTTTTTTTAATCGAAATTAAAAATGTTCAAATCAAATAATTTAACTGAAATTCAAAACTCAAATTTTTTGAAAATCCGAAATTTAAAAAATATTAGCGAAGATATCTATAAAATTTTAAATTTCTGAAAATAAATAAATCGTATAAACGAAATTTGAAATGCTGAATCATTAATAAATTGCAGTTGTTTTTAAATCAGAAAGAAAATTGAATTTCAGAAAAAATTACGCGATTCTTTTTACGTGATTAACTATGTGAAAATATTCAGTGATTATTTGTCACAGCATAATAAATCCTTAAATTGGCAAAAACTACGAAATTTCTTTTAATTAAATCCATCTTTATATGAAAATTTAAATTTCCAGCGTTGGGGATCGAACTCAGAAACTTCAGTTTACTGGCGCTACGATTTACCTCAAACGTATGAGGCCTATACGGAAAAGGTTGAAAAAAAGATTCTCTTTTAAGAGAACGTGGACGTTATTTTTTTTAAACTTTCATCATATATATATGAAATTCTGTGCATATATACATTTCACTAAAAGCATGTAGAACACCTTCAAAAAAATTTCCAATCTTATTAAATTATTTGATGTTTTTAAAATTTTTAAATTTTTAAACGAAATTTTAAAATTCTCTTCGTGTCTTAATTTTTGAGATATTTTCTTGCTTTTGCATTTTTATCTCTTAAAACTCTATTATAAATAAATTTTCTGTAAGATATTTTTAATCTCTTAAATAGCTAATATTTTACTATTTTTTTCGGAATTCCATATCGATTTTCGTCAACATTTTGCCTTTTAATAAGCAAAAAATTAAATTTGACTATTTTAATGAAGACGAATTTTAAAAAGCTTACATAATTTCTTTCTAAGTAATATCAGAATACTTCCTTATCAATTTCATAAATATTGACCAAAAATCACGTAGCAAGAAGCATTTCAAAAATCTAAAAAAACTGAAAAATTTATTTTGAGAAAAACAGCTGGAAAGTACACTTACCTTTATTATTTACTTCTTACAAACTTCATAAATGATATTTTAATAAGAAAAAAACTGTTTTGGTACTGTTATACCCCAGATATAGACGATTTTGCTCAAATAAAGGTTCAGTATCCCCTTAAAAGTTAATCAGCAAAAATGAACGAATGACATCAAAAAAATTAATTTAATTAAAGTAATGAACTTTTTCAAAATTTTATGATCTGTTGTATAAAACAAGGTATTCAGCTGCATACATACAAAATTTGAGATCCCTGACATATATTTTTTTGTACTGATTCTCTGACGGTCAAATAGAGAACTCTAAAAATCACTTGCCCAAACTTGAGAAAAATCTATTCAGTTCTTTTGGAAATTGTCCCGTAAAAACGTATTTTCTTGAAACCTTTGAAAAATCTGGGTTTAGAAAAAAAACTTCCAGAGATTTATTTATTTATTTATTTTGACAGAGTTATTAATTAAATGAAAGGTTTGTATTATATAAATTGGCCACAGGTACCATCATTTTGTGAATTTCAACTTAACCTTTAACACATTTTGCTTATTTGAGAAAAATATACTGTAAAAAATACAAATGTATCTTAATCTACGGAAGTATAATCTATCCACGAATGAAAATATAGAAAAATATTTTCGAAATTTTCCGTGAAAACATTCCTTTTTTTTAAGAAAAATCGAGATTTAAAAAAAAATGTATTGAAGGAAAGTTTTTGCTGCCACTGATTTTTCAAATATTTCCATGTATCGTTTATAATATGTTAGTAATTTTTCTCCCCACTCAAAAAAATTGACCCTTTTACATCATCATCACTCCACCGCTTTTATAGAAAATGATTACTTCACCGTATTATGGAGCATTCTCATGGGTCAAAATAGAGATTTTCTATAAAAGCGGGGGAGTGACGATGCAGCAAAAGAGTCAACTTTTTAACATTATATATTATCAGTTATCAGAATGCTATCAGCGGATCATTTTCAGTGCCGTAACTGAATTTATGCATACAAGAAAAACAAAACGATATTAATTTTTAATATTCATGTAAATGTTGTTTGTTAATTTACCATGATTGTTGTAAGTGAGAACGTTTATTTGAGAACTGAAAAATTTGAAAGGTTGGTTCAGAAAACTTATTAATGCTTATTAATACTGGTTAAGGAAACTTCTTTATATACTTATTAATATTCATTTTAATAATGAATATTAAAAAATTAGGGAACTTTTTTAAAAATCAGTAGATGTGACATAAAATTTGTTTAAGACTTCTTTAAAACTGGAAATATATACATATATATCTTGAGTTCTCAAAAGATAAATGACTGTTTTAGAAATCGTAGGTAAATTGGAAGATTATCGGTAATTCCAGACAAAGCCTCTATGTAAAGTATAATAGAGCAGAGCATTAAAGACCGGTCACAGGAGTAATAGGTCTCGGTTAGATGAGTCCATTATTGATAATAGGACTGGGAGCAATGACAAAGGAGATTTTCCTACTATTTCTTTTCTCGGGAATGGAGAGGAAATGCGTCCCCTCCTAATGCTTCCCTACCTTCGGAAAAATCTATTTTTTGGCAGTATGCCAAGACAGGTCTTTTAAAACTGGTCAAGCAGTATTTGAACTTCAGGAACTCAGTGGTTACCACCATGATACAATGAATACAAAAATTAGATTATGTGGCAATTTGATCCGAGTGAAATGATTTCATTTTCTTTCCGGCTATCATGAACACGCTCAAATCATACAAAAACCCATGAACAGGACAAACCTTCATTGAATTATCATTTTCTAACTAATGATGAATTTCTGTAACAGATTTTCTAGTTCTAAAAGAAAATATCACGTTTATTTGTTGCTCATTGCACATTTATTCGTTGGAAAAACACTAAAACAGTGTTTAGAACAAATCAATTTTTTGGCCAGCCTAAATGGAATATAAGCAATTTAAAGTTGGTAATCGATGTAGGAAACTTCGCACTACACAACTATTGGTCATACGAATTCGATTTATGCGCAGTTCTTCTGTAGAAGATTTTTTCTCGTTATTAATTAGTCACATCTGTATTAAACACCCTATAGTGTGAAACAAAATAATTATAATGTCATTATTTTACCCAAAAATATTTGCTGAAGTTGATTTAAGGACATCTGTGGAGAAATTCTGCTTTAAAATTGTGCTGCGTATCAAAGTATTGAGATAATCTCTTTAGATAAAATTTTAATATATGCTACGACTATGCATTTTTATTCCATTTAATTATTTCTTTAAAACATTCTTTAACAATATATGGGAAGACGAGCAACTTAAGAAATAATGATTTTGCTTTTATGTTCTTTATTTTACACAGCTTTAGTTTTACTTCGTTAGTCTAGTATTAAGATAAATACATGAAGTAACTTTTCAATTCCGCAATATATCGGAAAATTAAACTAGAAATTCAACCACAGAATTAGGATGTCAACCATAGAATTAGAATTGCAGAGGTAGAATTAGAATTGAAACCATAGTTTGATAAATCAATTTACGCTAGAATAATAAACAAAAATATTGCGAGCGTCCATTTAAATTTTATTTAATTATTTCTTAAAGGCATTTTAAAAACATTCTTTAGCAAAATATGAGAAGATATGTAATGGAATGAATAAGAATTTTATTTTACGTTCTTTTTTAAATTAATTTAGATTTTACCTCGTTCGCCCGGTATTAAGATGAAAACAGGACACAAGCTCTTTTTTTCTATATATATCGGGAAATTGCATTAGAATTTTTGTTGAAATCTAACAATACTTTAACGTATCATTTTACGCTAGACGTTTAAATACATATTTTATTTTTATTTATTTTGAATATACAATATTCTCGGGAAAAAATTAAGCGGCCAATACAACTATTCATCGAATTTATTCTATATATTGTCCATACCTTTTTTTTCAACTTATTCTCCTACATATATATCTCCTTACAAAGAGAAATTATGTCTTGTAGTCTTGCTTACTTCCTTTCCATGTCAATGTCTACATCAATCGATGGCTTAGTGACAAGCAAAACATATATTGGATATCTTTCAATAGAAGTGAACTATTTTTCTTCTTTTGTCCTTCCGTATATAGTACTGATTTTCTGGTATAGTTCACTTATAGCAATTCTTTTTTGTCTTTCTTCGCATATAATATTTACTTAGATAAGGTTCAGGAAAAATGTTTAAATTTAGTGTTTTGACTAAATAATTAAACATTTAAAATTTTTGCATATATTGATAATGTTAATTGGATATAATGATAAACCAATGTTGACACAATATTTGGTGGAATTTTGGTACACTAAGCAATATGATAAAAATTTACATCTTGGAAATATATACTGATTTTTTAATCTATTTTAGGTAATCTAATACTTATGAAATGTATGAAATAGTTTAATATCAGTTAGTTAAATATTAATTGACGATTATATTCACATAGACTTTCGTAATTATAATTTTTAGGTTGAGAGATATGTTTAAAAATCTACACAGATAGTACATTAAAGAATCCGAACGGTGGTCATAATTAAAATTCTTGAATTTGCAGGAAAAAGCGATTTGCATGATTTTTTTTATATCTATTTTCTACAGTATGTTCCAAAGAACGTTTCTTGGGAGGTTTTTGATGCATACTTTTTTTTCTTACGAATTTTTTAAATTTTAATGTTAAACCGTATTTCTTTTTTCATCCATTTTCATAAACTCGCGTTTACTTCGAATACAAAATCGATTTCAAAAACAAAAAACAAGCGAAATAACAGTTCAAGCATCCAATGACTGAGTCCATATAATGAAATACCTTTTCAGAATTTCGTGATATTACTGTTTAGTGTGGTAAAATAATGACGTAACATTAATTTGTAAATATGAGTACCAATATCCTTTAAGAAATAAGTAACTGAATCATTTGCGTGCTATACAATGAAACCGGGTCACTTTGCTCCAAATCAGGATGTTTTTGCTCCACATTTATGAAACATTGATCCATTCTGTCGAGGTGGAATCTTGACGAATTATTTTCATTGCAGGTTTGAATCCTGTCGCGGATGGTGTGATGCTCTTCGGATTATTATTTCTTTTAAAATGCTGACAAGTAAAAATGAATACCTGTGATATTCAACGTTGTATTTCTTTTTAGTTTTGGATGTCCGTGTGGTCTAACGGATAAGGCGTCTGACTTGAGCTGCCACACGAGTATTGATACCTATAATTTGAGACCAAAAATTTACTGTTAACTCAAATAATGTAGCAGATTTAATCTTTTTTTCTCTTGACCCGTGCATTAAAAAAGTAGAAAAGGGAAGAATGGAGCAATGTAGAAATATTCTAAACGGCCTAATTGCATAGCAACTGTACCTCCGATCTATAGGTGGTTCGACTATATGAGGTGTTAGGGAACCATAAAATGAAAAATTTGTATAAGTGTGGTTAAGCCACAAATAAATGTTAAAGGCATGGTTGCCAACTTCTACGCCTTCTTACAGTCAAATAAACACATTAGAATCAGAAATTTCACTTAACAAATGAAGAAATATGTAGGACTATATACCATAAAATAAACTTCATGTGTGTTTTACTATATAATTTTTCTGATTCAAAACATTTTTATTTCATTTAAATAGGCGTGGTAGTTGGCAGTTCTGTAAAGGGTCTAGTTTAACGACCACTAGAGCTGATATTTTCAATTTTAATTCAAATACTTTCTTAAAGTTTCCTGTGTATATTTTTTGAAAAAAAAAATTATTTACAATTTCTATGAAGTTAAAGTGAAATGTGAAATAAAAGTCCGAGGATAAATGGAGCTAATTAATTGTAACATTTTCTGCTTTATTTTGAAATTAAAAATAGCAAAAAATAATTTATTTCGAAGAAACACTTATTACTATTTTATTTCCTCCCCCCCCCCCCCAAAAAAAAAAAATCATTTTACTTTTTTTTTATCTGTCTTCAATATACGCGACATTTATACATAAATTTCCTTAAATAAAAAACTGCTAAGTTCAAATTATAAAAGTTCAAATAACTAACAGAAAGACATCTTCATTCAATTGTTTGCATTTTGTGCAAAAGTAATAACATTCCTTTATAATGTTTATATCGAATTTTTATATTATTAAAATTTCCTTCGTAAAATAATATCTCTAAGGTGATTTAAAAAAAAGAACAGCCGCTGTAAAAAGAAAGTTCAAAGATTAAAGCATATGATTAATTGTAACTTTTCTCACGACACTCAGTAAAATCGGTGTTTTCTCTCCCAAGTAAAAATAAAATAAAATAAAAGGAAATAAAAAAAAACAATCAAGTTTTCTTCGTTAAAAAAAAACGAACAAAAATAGATATAACTTGTGTTTATAATAATATCGTTTAAGTCTTTTTAAAATTTTCATCTGAAAACAAAAACTCTCCTGTAAACGTATATTAATCAAGTCTTTTTTTTTATAAACAAAACTATACATTTGCGATTTTTTATACTAATATCGTTTAAATCTTTTTGAAAATTTCATCAGAAAATATGTAATGAAGTTTTGAAAAAAAATGTAAAGTGATGGAGAGTCATATGTGTTCCTTTAAGTTCTTTATCGGTATTTTATTTTACATTGTGATGAGTTTTAGATACATACAGGGTGTTTCGCTACCAGACCGACAAACTTTGAGGGGTGATAGTAGACATGAAGACAAACATTATTGCCGAAACGTCAGTGAAGGCTTACTTTGGAGACACGAAATTTTTTGGTTCCTGTCTGTCTGTCAGTCAGTCTGTCTGTTCCGCGATAACTAATGCAAAAAACTTGAAATTAAGTGGGTATGTTAGTGAGGCACTGGGAGTAAGCTGTATAGTTTTTTGTTAGATTTGATTCATTCGTTCGTAAAGTATAGAATATTTTATTTTGCGCAATAATGCTTTTCTATGGCAAATCCAATGATTTTCAATTTTTTTTCCTTGAGAGGAAATGACACATTTCATTAATGGAATTCAATGATAAATGGACATTGAAATTTACCAGTTAAATTATTCATGTTGTTTTGAAATTTTGTCTATGCATTTGTCAGATTTTTAAAGTTATTACTGTAAATTTTGGAGATTTTTTTATAAATGTGTTCCAATAGTATAAATTAATTTGTTTTAGAGTTTTGCTTATTTCAAATGTATTTATTTCATTTTCTTTATTTTCTCTTAATGGTTGCTAAGCAACCATTCATCCTAATCCTTATTATATTTTAATGCTATAAATTTGAAAGCAAATACGAAAATTTAAATGAAGTCAACATCAAAACTGATGAATTAATGTCTTTGTATCTTTGCGGATAAATATAACATAGCCCAGAAAAGAATATAGGCTATGTTTATTAATTTTATTCAAATATTTTCCTTAATAATTCAAAATTTTATTCTTTTTCATACAGAATTAAGAGCGATTTTTTAGACATAATTTAACCAATTTCCTTTATCGTTGCCAAAAAAAAAAAAAAAAAATTCTGGAATAATTTTTTAACGGATATAAGTTTCAATTGAGCAATTTCCATTGGAAAAATTAAACTAAGAAAAAATAAATATGACGTCAGAATTGAAATAAAAATAAAAATAGTACTTTGTTAAATATTAAACGCGGAAATTTGTTTCATTAATAAGAATTTTTCTGACAAAAATGGGGGCATAATTAGAAGTAAAATAAATAAAAAATAATTATACTTTTAACAAATATTTCAATCGATAAAATTTGACGTCATAATTGAAATAAAACAGGTATTTTATAGTTGTCGTTAAAAATACAAGAAACATGGACAGCAATAACTCATGAATAATGACGTCATTGCCGAAACTTCGGCGAAGGCTTATTTTGGCGACGCAAAATTTATTGTTTTCCATCTCTCAGTCCGTTCTTCTGTCCATCTGTCAGTCCCCGATAACTTCCACAAAGTGCAATCAAAACTTCTTTTTTTCGTAAACAAAATTGTAAAACCCTAGATTACTGAGTTCACACTTTCAAAAGTTCCTGATACATCAGATTTAGGTGTTTTTGGTGGGCAGGTATCTAGAAGAATGAGGATAATGAAAAATGCTTATTAAAACTGTCACTTATCCTTATAAATCAAAATGTAGAAAGAAATACAAGATATATGATAACCATTAGCAGATTGATATAAAGTTAGAAAATTAAATTTAATGAGACTACAGGGGGTTCATGGGGGCGGAGCCCCCATGAAGAAATCTATTTTGGTATAATAAAAAACAAACAAAAATAATAGATCATGAATTTTTCAGAATATCCTAACATAACTAAATCTTTAATTTAACGGCTTTTGATGGCTTCAAATTTCTTATTCTTATTTTATTCTTATAAATAATTACGTAATTCGAAAATTTTAAATTACATTTTCCAGGAAGTTGAATATTACGCTAAGTGTGTTTAAAAAAAAAAAGAAGTGAAAAGCTGACGTTGAGGCTCTTGATCTGCAGATTTACTAGTTAAATAGGAAACAATGGGGCGCAAACATTTTTTTATAGGAACTAGGGGCCATTAAAGTTTAATGTCCAAAACTTCAAACGATGATAGAAAATGGAAAAAAGAGTCGATTCGTTGGCAGTTTTCTCTAAAATCATTCTTCATATCACGAATTAAAAAAAAAATTAAAGGTTACGTTCAAAAATTGTCGATAGAGGGCGCTTTAGACTTTAGAGTAACGAACAAATACTTTTTGTGCATGAGGTTGAAATTATTCTCCAGTTTAGACTTTAACTTAAATTTTAAACCCAAAATCGGAAACATGGGGATCGGGTAACTGACGAAAAATAAACTGTGAACAGAGGAGGAGATTCTAAACACTCATAAACATTAGACAAACTGATCGATTTTGTTGCGGTTTGCATGTAGTTCATTCCCTTGGTAATTATTTTATTCAAAATGACGTACAGCTTTGGTGTCCTCATTTTTGGATAGAGGGCACTTACGACACATCTATTTCATTTCAATGGCATTACTCCTGTGTGCTTTACTACCAGACTACCATACTTCCAGGAAGTGTTAGGGATACAAAAACGACTCGGAGTCAAATAAGAATGTAACGTTGAAAGTGCCTTTTTTGCGAGTTATGGTTCAAAGAAGCCGAGAAAATAGCAACAGAAATAAGTAGAGAAACAGCAGCATGTTCAAGTGACAGAACAAAGTTTATTTAAATTTTTTACTAGAAAAGGTGTTAGAAATTACGACCAGAAGCAGTCCGTTATGCTTCACAGAGGCGTCACATGGAATTCAAGCTTTGAAAAAATCCTGGCATGTAATAGATTTCTAGCAGCTACAGGATTACCGTTCAGCGCTATCTACTGCAAGGAAATCGGAGCGCCATCTACCATCTCTGTCAAGCTTGTCGGACTACTTCTAGTCGGAATTTCGAACACTTTTTGCAGTAAAACCTTTAAATAAACTTTGTTCTATCACTTGAACATATTGCTGTTTCTCTGCTTAGTTCTGTTGCTTTTTTCTCTGCTTCTTTTAAACATAACTCGCAAAAAGGCACTTCCGAGTCGTCTTTGCATACCTAACACTTCCTGGAAGTATGTTGGTCTGATAGTAAAATACCTAGGAGTAATGCCATTGAAATGTCAGAGATATGTCGGAAGCGCCCTCTATCAAAAAGTGAGGACATTAAGCTGTAAATCATTTTGATTAGTTTGTCCAATGTTTATGAGCGTCTAAAATCTCCCTCTCGGTTCACAGTTTAATTTTCGTCAGTTACCCGATTCCCATGTTTCCGATTTTGTACTTAAAATTTAAGTTAAAGTCTAAAATGTAGAATAATTTCAACCCCATGCACAAACGAACGGTAAATAGTAAAGTTCGTTACTAGTCTAAAGCGCCCTCTATCGACATTTTTGAACGTAACTGTTAGGAATTGATAAATTAAGTTATCCCAGTTTATTCACAGAAAATCGTTTGCATATTTGCAATTGTGATATTTAATTTATTTATGAGACGCGACTCGTTGCTATGGAAGCGAAGCTGTTTTTTCGTCTGCTTTGCTTTTTATATTTTTTATCTTACGAGATGAGTTAAAAGTTTAGATAAAAAAGTTGGCATCAATTTTTGATGGAATGTAAAAGAATTTTTTGAGAGAGAGAATGTTTATATTTTTTGTTTTGTCGTGCGTGTCTTGAGTTTTATTGAAGAATTATGTTAATTTTATGAAAAGGCACGCAGAAATGCATAAAGGATCATCTTTCCAGTTTTTAGTATGATGATCAAAATTTATCAAGGTAAAAGCATTTATATTTTGTACATATTATACATTTCGTACATAGTATGTAAATAATTTGAATTCAATATTTCTTTATTCTATAATTCTACGTATGCAATAAAATTTTTAAAAAGAAAATTCAAGAATATTTAGAAGATTTTTGAACCCAAATAAGTTTTGATTGTTTACAGAACAAATCTGGCGCCCGAACAGGGACATTTCAATAATATTGTTGAGATATTGAATTGTTTTTATAGCGTATAGTGTTTTCATAAGCTGTGCATTACTACTTAATTTTTCTAAGATGAATAAGCTAAAGAAAAAGCGTACACCACTACGTTCGTCATTTACCAGAACTTTAAATGTTTTGAATGAAGAAATTAACAGCGAGTCATTAGATAAGGACAAAATTTTAGACGGTTTTAGTAAATTAGAAAATTTGATTCATGAAATTAAAGCTATTGATGAAGCTATAATTGAACTCATGTTAGATGATGATAAATGCGATGAAGAGGCTATTGAAAATGAAGTAGTGGAAAATGAAAGTTATTCAGATCAATTTATTACCATTAAGCGTAAAGTTAGCGAAGCATTGGGTACAAATAAACGTAATCAAGATGATAGTGAAAAAAGCACAGATCACGGTTATTCCAAATCAAAGCATTATAAATTACCTAAACTAAATATTAAGCCATTCGATTCGCAGTTAATAAATTATCTTTCATTTTGGTCTCAGTTTCAGAAAATTCATGAAGACATAGATTTGGATAATAGTGACAAATTTCAGTATCTTATCCAATCGGTAGAACCTGGAACCAGTGCCAGGCGCTTGTTAGAGAGCTATCCAATGACCGCAGTTAATTACCCCAAAGCTGTCGAGGCATTTCAAGAGCGTTTTGGAAATAAAGATTTACTAATAGAAGTGTACGTTAGAGAATTCCTAAAATTGATTGTAGCTAATGTACAGGCGCACGGCAAAGATAAACTTCCCTTATCAGATTTATTCACGAAAGTCGAGGCATATTTAAGATCGTTAGAATCAATGGGTTTAAGTTTAGAAAGCAATTCGGCGTGGCTCTATCCCATGATAGAATCTAGCTTATCGGAAGATGTATTAAAAGCATGGCAGCGATATAATATTTCAATCACATCAAACACTGTTAGTAATAATAATGCATTGTCAACAAAAGCAAATATAGTAAGTTTGATGGAATTTCTGAAACAAGAAGTTGCAAACGAGGAAAGATTCAAATTAGCCAAATCGAGTTTTATAGAGCTGGGCTTTAAAGACAAACCTAAAGAAAAGTTAAGAAAAGCAGAAAGTAAAATACCTACTGCGGCAGGGCTATTTAGCGCAAAAGAACGCCTTTGTTTATTTTGCAGTAAATCTCATGAAAGCAAGGACTGTGTTAGGGCTAGATCTCTTTCCTTTAATGAACGGAAGGCCAAAATTAAGAATAAAAATTGCTGTTTAAAATGTCTTCGTTTTGGTCACCACGCTAAAGTTTGCAAAGTTTTTATTCGTTGCCACGTTTGTTCTAAACCCCATACCGAGTTATTATGCCCTGAAATTTCAATGTGTAAAGAACCAGAAAATACAGTTAAGACCCCAGAAGTTATTCAAAGCACCATAGCAAGTAAGCAGTGTTCTGCTGAAGTAGCCCTTATGACTTTAGAAATAGTTATTAAAGGTCGAATAACAAAGAAAGTACGAGCGTTACTTGATTGTGGGTCGCAAAAGAGCTATATTTTAAAAGGTACAGCTGAAGAGTTAGGTTTACATCCCATTTCTTCTGAAGCTATTGTACACACTTTGTTTGGTGGTACACAAACAGAAGCTAAATCTCACAATAAATTCCAAGTTGAGTTAAGTTCTTCTGATAGACAGAAACAAACGAAAGAAGTCTTAGAACTTTTGGATCAAGATATAATTTGTAACTATATTCCTCGGATACCAAAAGAATCAGTAATTAAAGAGCTTAAACAAAATAAACTATGGATCACAGATTTAGGAGCAGGAAGTCCAAAAATTGAAATTTTGATTGGAAGCGATTACTACGGACAACTTCTTACAGGTCGAGTAAAACAGTTAAAGAGCGGTCTTACAGCAATAGAGACAAAGTTTGGATGGACACTTTGTGGTCGTTTAGAAAGTACATCACAGTCTTGCCTAAATTATGGAAATATGTTTATCACGAACCTAGCTTTAAAAGATATGAAGATTCCAGAATTATGGAAGTTAGAGACAATTGGTATAACAGATCCCTGTCAAACTTTGTCTAAAGCAGAAGAAGAAGAACTCGCTCATGATAATTTTATAAAAGAAGTTGATAGAAATATAGAAGGTCGCTATATTGTAGGTCTTCCTTGGATTAACGGCAAACGTGAGATTCCCTCAAATAGACACATAGCTGAACGAAGATTGATAAATTCAACAAAGAAATTAAAATCAATGAAAATGTTTGAAGAATATGCTAAAGTTTTCTATGAATGGGAAGAAGAAGGCGATATAAGTAAAGTACCAGATGAAGCACTCAAGATTCCAGGACATTTTTTACCTCATCATCCCGTCATCAAACCAGATAGTCTTACTACAAGTGTTCGACCAGTTTTTGATGCATCGTGTAAGGTAGGGAGGTCTCCTTCTTTAAATGATTGTCTCTTCAAAGGACCAAACCTCATCGAACAAATTCCTGCAGTGTTAATAAGATTTCGTGAGAAAGCTATTGGGGTAGTAGCCGATATAAGAAGAGCATTTCTTCAAATTGAAGTCAAAGAATCAGATCGGCATTTCTTGCGATTTTTATGGTGGAAGAGTCCTGACGAATTTCAAGTTTATCAACACAATAGAGTAGTTTTTGGAGCAACTTGTAGCCCATTTTTGCTAGGTGCAGTTATAAGATATCATTTGAGTAATGTTGATCAAGAAAATAAACAGATAGCTGAGAAGCTTATGAAATCATACTATATAGATAACTGCGTGACTTCAGTCGACAATGTGCCCAAACTAGAAAGTTTTATTTCAAAATCTACAGAAATCATGACTAACTTTGTCTTGAAACCCTTTAATTGTATTTCTATACCAGTAAAGTATTGGACCGACTCTTTGATTCTTCTCGCTTGGATTCGAAGAATTGATCATTGGGGAACGTTTGTAGGCAATAGAGTTAGAGAAATTTGTAAATTTTCCGAATCTCAACAATGGAACTTCGTACCTGGTCATCTCAACCCTGCTGATCTACCTTCTCGCGGATGTAGTCCTAAACAGCTGCTGAAGATGAGATGGTGGGAGGGACCAGAATGGTTGAAGTTATCAGAAGAAAATTGGCCACATTCAGAAACAAGCCCCAACGAAGAATTAGTAATGATGGAAAAGAAGAAAACTTCAGTACCTACTCTTTTATGTTCTAATTCACATGAATTTATGATATATAGTAGAATTTCAAAATTTGGTAGATTTATTAATGTCGTATGTTGGGTGAAGAGATTCATAATGAAGTGCAGAAACAGAAATATATGTTTTCCATCAGAATTGTCAATTGAAGAAAAAGAAGATGCGGAAAGGTCGCTCTGGTCAATAATACAATCTGAAAGTTTTGGTAATACTACTGATGCAATAAAAGGATTAAAGGTTATGAAAGATCAAGAAGGTTTGTTAAGAGTAAAAACAAAGATATTAGAGCGAGATGACGAGTTTTCTTTCAGATATCCAATTTTATTACCATCGAAACATCATGTAGTGAATTGTCTGATTCAAGAATGTCATTTAAAGAATTGTCATGCTGGACTTCAAACAGTTGGATCCATTTTGAGAGAAAAATATTGGATAATTTCTTCTAGACGCATCATTAGAAGTCAATTGTCTAAGTGTTACAGATGCAAAAGATACTCTACAAAGCCATATACTACACCTCCAATCCACCTACCTCTAGATCGAGTCAGAGATTCCAAAGTTTTTGAAGTTGTTGGAGCTGATCTTTTTGGCCCTCTTTTCGTAAAGCAAAGATCCAAAGTTTGGGTTGTACTTTTTACATGTGCAGTATATAGGGCAATACATTTGGAACTTGTATCCAGTCTCTCAGCGGAAGGATTCATTCAGTCACTTCGAAGATTTATATGCAGGAGAGGAAGACCGACTACTATATACTCTGATAATGGCTCAAATTTTAGAGGAACCAATAACCTTTTAAAATCATTGGATTGGAATGCAATAGTTTCTTCAAAAGAACTGTCTCCTATTAAATGGAAGTTCATCCCTCCAGCAGCAGCTTGGTGGGGTGGATGGTGGGAGCGTCTGATTAGATGTGTTAAAATTCCCTTGATCAGAACACTCGGCACTTCAACTTTAACTTTTGAAGAACTCATGACTGTTCTATGTGATGTCGAAGCAACAGTAAATAAAAGGCCTCTAACCTATATTTTTGAAGAAACAGATAAATTTATACCTTTGACTCCATCATCATTTTTGCAAGACATTGAAGAAATAGGTGTTCCTGATTTAGATGCAATAGATTCAAAGAAACTTCAATCTAGATATAAACACTGTCAAAATATTCGGCAACAACTTAGAAATAGATTTAGAAAAGAATATTTAGCTGAATTGGTCCAAAAATCAAAACAGAAAGGACAAGCTGTCAGACTAGGTGAAGTAGTCTTGATAGAACTAAACCAAAAGAGACTTTATTGGCCTATAGGAAAAATTGTAAAGATTTTCCCAAGTCGAGATGGAGCAGCTAGAGTGGCTGAAGTTAAAACAAGTTCAGGGACCTTGGTGCGTCCACTTCGTAAGCTGTACTCATTAGAGATATCAAGTCCTGATGACCCTGTAATCCAGACTGTGAGTAACAGTAAAACTAGAAGTGGTAGAGTAGTACAGAGACTTCTGAAATGACTTTTTCTAGAACTCTGAAATGACTTTTCTAAAACCCTGAATTGACTTTTCTAGAACTCTAAATGTTTCATTATTATTTTATTATTGTTTAGTTATTATCTTTATTTATTTGCATATTTTTTATTTTGAATTAGGGCTTAATTTGATCAAAAGTGATCTTAAGTTTAATTTGGCTTCCGCCTAAATTAAAGGTGGGAGTATGTTAGGAATTGATAAATTAAGTTATCCCAGTTTATTCACAGAAAATCGTTTGCATATTTGCAATTGTGATATTTAATTTATTTATAAGACGCGACTCGTTGCTATGGAAGCGAAGCTGTTTTTTCGTCTGCTTTGCTTTTTATATTTTTTATCTTACGAGATGAGTTAAAAGTTTAGATAAAAAAGTTGGCATCAATTTTTGATGGAATGTAAAAGAATTTTTTGAGAGAGAGAATGTTTATATTTTTTGTTTTGTCGTGCGTGTCTTGAGTTTTATTGAAGAATTATGTTAATTTTATGAAAAGGCACGCAGAAATGCATAAAGGATCATCTTTCCAGTTTTTAGTATGATGATCAAAATTTATCAAGGTAAAAGCATTTATATTTTGTACATATTATACATTTCGTACATATTATGTAAATAATTTGAATTCAATATTTCTTTATTCTATAATTCTACGTATGCAATAAAATTTTTAAAAAGAAAATTCAAGAATATTTAGAAGATTTTTGAACCCAAATAAGTTTTGATTGTTTACAGAACAGTAACCTTAATTTTTTTAATCGTGATATAAAGAATGATTTTAGCGAAAACCGTAAACGAATCGACCCTTTTTTTCGTTTTTTTATCATCGCTTGAAGTTTTGGACCTTATATTTTAATGGCCAAAAGCTCGTACATAAGGCGTTTGCGCCCCATGGTTTCCTATTAAATAATGTTTGTCTTCATGTCTACTATCACCCCTCATAATTTGTCGGTCTGGTAGCGAAACACCCTGTATATATATTTTTTTACAATTTAATATATTTATGTATAAATATGGGAAATCTCCTCCACTATTAGATCTGCATATTATTTTCTACGCATCGCAACTCTGATGAACAGGCTCTCAGTGAGGCAGACGATTTTGAAGAAACTGCGTTGCTGCAGGCGTCAAATCGCAGGCGTCTCCATATAATCCTATGGGACCAAGGGAGTCGCTTGGTAGCGCGCGATTCTCTTTTGTCGGAGCGTCTTTGACGCGTGGAGCGAAGCGAGTCGCCGGCAACAGCCAATCAAATGCTTGGAAATCCAAATTATGGTAAACACTCTTCTCGAACAGCCAATGAAATGCTAAGAACACGAAAAAACGCAGGCGATTTTTGTCGCTTGCAATTTTTACGTGTAATAGCACTTTAAGAAGCCAGACGATTTAAGCGGTAGAAAAAAGAACTGAACGGAAGAAAGGAGAATGGAATGTTTTTAGTTTTAAGTTGGTGTAAAAAGAACGTAAGATGAAGACGAATTCCCGTATAAGATGTAATTGATTAATTAGAGTTATGATTGTTTGCTTTGTAAATAGTCTTATGTAAATATCTTTTTTGTAAATATTAACGTTTAATATAAGTCATTTAAAAGTTTAAAAACGGTGTCAGAATTTAATTTACCTCCGAGTTTATTTACTTATGTGTTCAAAAGAACTTTTTAAAGAAGAATCTCCATAAATTATGGTCTCAGTAAGTGAGATACAGACGCACGCCCACAGAGATGGAAATATATTTTTTTAAATATTCTGGATGCCAATATTTTTTAGAACTGTGATGGAATGTCAAGCCTACAAAGCTATTTCAGAAGAGGTAAAATTTTGCGATGAAAGTGAAATCAAAGTGTGTGAAGCTGAGCATCTGATTATGAAGTGAGTTTATTATTTCATTTTTCTTTTCAATAATGGAAAAATTAGTTGATTTAAAGGAATTAGAGTTTTCTTTGAAAACTGAAAAATCAGCTAGTATTAAGACATTGCACAAATTAATTTTTGGAGAAATCGGTGACAGAAATAATCGACGTAGAATTCGGAATTTTACTGGGTTTACGTTTGAAGTAGATTCCGATGAATATCAAACTAAATTCAAAGAAATTAAAGATAATTTTTCTGTTAACGACTTAATTACCATTTGCAAAGTTTTGTGTATAAATAATTCGGGAACTTTTGATGAAATTGCTGCCAGAATAATTTCTAGTTTATGTGATTTTAATATTTTAAAAATTAATATAATAGCCGATGTAGGTACTCTTAGTGATGACGAAAGTGTCGATGAATTTAATGATGATTTACAAGATAAAACTAAAAATATTTCAACTATTTTTGAGAATAATATGAGAAATGATTCTGGTAGTTCTAATTGTGAAAGTAATGAAAATCAGAAAATTCTGATTCCTGATTATGTTATTAAACCAAGCATTTCTATTAATGATATTGAAAGTATGATTACAATGTTTGAAGGTACTCAAGTACAAAATATTAATAAATGGATTGCCGATTTTGAAGATATTGTTTCATTATTTAACGTTAGTGATTTGCACAAATTGATTTTGGCTAAACGCCGTATGACAGGCAAAGCAAAATTATTTCTTGAAAGTGAAACAAATATTAATTCGTGGTCTAAATTAAAAGCCCTACTCATATCTGAATTTGGTCAAACGTGCAATTCAGCTGAATTACACGAATTGCTGTCCAAAAGAAAAATTAGACCACATGAATCGTTAGATGAATATTTTTTAAATATGAAACAATTATGCTCAAAAGGCAATATTGAAGATTCTGCCCTTATTCAGTATGTAATAAATGGAATTAATGACCCCATTTCTAAAAAATCTTTTTTGTATGGTTGTCCCAATATTGCTGAATTTAAACAAAAATTAAAGATTTATGAAAAAATAAGATCGGAGTATGAAAATGCAAAATTTCATAAATATAAAGGAGCTAAGCCTAAAATTAAATCCGAAGTTGAAGTTAAGAACAAATTTAAGCCTCTAAAGCCAAATATGCGTTGTTTTAATTGTGGCGGGAATAATCATAAGAGTATTAACTGTGTAAATAAAGATAAAGGGCCGCTTTGTTTTGCTTGTAACGCTTATGGTCATAAATCATTTCAATGTAATAAATCTAAAGATACAAGTGTTAAAAATGCTCAGTCACAAGTAAACATTATTACATCCCAAGATTTAATTCTGAAAGAGATAAAGCTTTATTCTTTGCGTTTAATCTCTATAATAGATACTGGTAGCCAAAAGACTTTGTTAAAGGACAGTATTTATGATAATTTGAAGAACTTTGTAGAATTAAAACCTACGAGTATCTCTTTGACCGGTCTAGGAAAAGCCTCAATTAAACCAGAAGGTTGTTTCAATTCAGAAATCGAAGTAGATGGTTCAAAATTTAAAGTTACTATTTTTGTCGTTAAGGACAGTTGCACTAATTTCGATTTAATTATTGGCACTGATGTTATTCATCAAGGTACATTAACTATTTCTGAGAATAAAGTGAAACTGTTTAAAGCTGAAGTTCAGTCTAATGACTTTTTAGTTAATATTGTAAATGTTTTGGATGAGCCTAAAATTGATTTAACTCACATTGCTGACAAAAAATTACGTTCAGAGTTATACTCTTTAATTGAAAATTATGTACCAATTAAAACTAAAACAGTAGATGTTAAAATGAAAATTAATTTAACTAACGAAATCCCAGTTTGTTCTTCTCCTCGAAGATTACCGCCATGCGAGAAAAAAATAGTCGAAAACCAAATTGAGGAGTGGCTAGCTCAGGGAATAATTCGAGAAAGTTCTTCTAATTTTTCTTCGCCGGTTGTTTTAGTCAAGAAAAAAAATAACACAATGAGACTTTGTGTTGATTACAGATGTCTTAACAAAAAGACAGTACGCGAGCATTTCCCCTTGCCAGTTATTGATGATGTAATAGACCAATTACATTCTGCCGAAGTATTTACCACCATAGATTTGAAAAACGGTTTCTTTCATGTAGATGTTGAAGAAGACTCGCGGAAATACACCTCGTTTGTTACTCATGAAGGACAATACGAATTTATTTTGAAAGAAATTATTTATATTTTCATCATGATGACTTCTTTTTTTCAATTTAGACTTTGGATGCTGCTGTGTTTTTTTCTTTATCTTTTCAGATGATCCAGCTGCTGTTTCCAGCCAACAAAAATACATTCGAGGACGAATGCCTGATCAGTATGGCCGAAATATGGGAAATCTCCTCCACTATTAGATCTGCATATTATTTTCTACGCATCGCAACTCTGATGAACAGGCTCTCAATGAGGCAGACGATTTTGAAGAAACTATTAATTCCTAAGAAGCCAGACGATTTAAGCGGTAGAAAAAAGAACTGAACGGAAGAAAGGAGAATGGAATGTTTTTAGTTTTAAGTTGGTGTAAAAAGAACGTGAGATGAAGACGAGTTCCCGTATAAGATGTAATTGATTAATTAGAGTTATGATTGTTTGCTTTGTAAATAGTCTTATGTAAATATCTTTTTTGTAAATATTAACGTTTAATATAAGTCATTTAAAAGTTTAAAAACGGTGTCAGAATTTAATTTACCTCCAAGTTTATTTACTTATGTGTTCAAAAGAACTTTTTAAAGAAGAATCTCCATATATATGTATGTGTTATTATAAATACATTAAAAAATTTAAGATTTTTAACCGAAGTTAACATTATTATGCATTAATTTCCTTTTAATAATATTTCATACATTATTTCGGCTTATTGCATTAAAACTCAATTTTTAGACTAATCTTTCAATCTTTATATAAAAAGTATAAAATCTAAATTTATTTAAAAATATTTATTACAATTTTCTTAAATCTAAAAAATGGTGTTGATTAATTCATAAATTATTACGCTGTAAAAAACCTATTTATTTAAAATCTTTCTTTCATTAAAATATCTAGTATAATATTCAATGATTAAAAATGTATTGCATATCAATAAATTTAATTTTTATTTCTATAAAATTATCATTTGACAGATAAACTCTATTTTTAACTGTATTCACAACCTCAGATATTATGTTTTACATACCAAGTTGTGTATCCGTTTCGAAAATCTACATTGTTCGAAAAAACGTTTTCGCGCCATGGAAGTTGACGACTTCAATATTAATACATAGGAAATGTAAAAGAATTGCTCTTTAAGTGATGCTGTTTGGGGAATAGAAATCAGCTGACTTTAATTATGATCTTACACTGGAGAAAGTAAAAAATACAGACGTTCCGTCAGACTTGTTACTGGTGATGTTCCACAGAGTTCGGTTCGAAATGTGTGATATTGTTTACGCGCGATGTTCTACGTTCGGCCTGATATCGTCAGTGCCATGTCAAAGTATCCAATGTAAAAATAGTGGGTTATTTTTTTTAATTCAAATTTTTTGATCGGCACCACTTTTTTAAATAGTAAAATTCGTCTTTTTAACCTTATTTAAAGACATTTTATTTAGTTAGAAAACAAGGGGAATTTTAACATTTTAAAAGAGTGGTGGAAATCAACAAATTTGTTTTTGTAAACAGTAACCCTTCATTTTCACATTGGATAGTTTTACATGGTACTGACGATATTATCGGTCGATTGGGGAGTTCCAATTTAAGTCACATGGAGTTAGTTGTCTCGTGAGATGTAGTGATCGACAGTCTGAGTCAATAGTGTGAACATTAAATCATTGGTTTTATTTTTAGAATCATTTATTAATGGAAATGGGTGCATTTCTTCATAGCCAAGTTTATTAAATAAAGCAATGGACATTTTCATCGATTTCTTATTCTTTTTTGAATTACCTGCATATTTTAATAACTTCTCGGCCACGACTACCTGTATTTAATTCTGAGGGAAACCTGCAAAAGTATGACAATTTGTACGGCTATCCCGAGCTCCAACTTCACTACACACTATATACACTATATGACCAACAATGACCGGTCACGAGCAATTTTAAACGTTTTCTTAAATATCCTTATAACTATTGGTTAGTGTTAATATAACATACACAATATTGCAAGTACTACATTTGAATTAAGCCCTCATCTTTTTGCTTCCTTTTGGGAACATTGGATTTTGAACTTATTCTATCGACGGCAATTTTTAGAAATTCCTATGTATGTTTTTGAAACTTATACAAAGGTTGCTTTCTAAATTCAGCTAACACATTATGCACATTATATTTTGATTGGATTCGATCATGCAAAATGAAACATTATTCAGTAAATCTGCTCATTTTTCATACAGTTATTATTATTATTTAATTTTGATTACAGGATATTGCGTATTACGTTGTTTGACATATTTTCTGAAAAGAATATATTTTATATTATGAATGTTGCAATTTATAAGCAAAAAGCCTGGTTAAAAATTGGGACAGTTTTTATGAAAATCTTAATTTCTAAACGAGTATTCATGCTATTCTCATAAAAATGAAGACAGTTTATTACAATAAACGTCTTAATCATGATGTACAGATTAAACACTTTTGCTACATTAATTTTGACAAGTTTATCCAAACGCTATTCGTTATTTTTCAATTTGTTGGCTGTCCTTTATAGGGATTGGGGACAAAGTCTTTACAAAATTATATGACCTATATATACCTGTTTACACATCTAGATTTTCAGGATAATTCTTGACTATTCTTACTAAATATTTAATAAAACTTTTAAAATCACACCTTTGGCTAATTAGTATATATGTTACATTCAGTTTGATTAATCGTTTATTTCTGATAATTACCAGTTATTATTAATAATTACCAAATATTAGCATATAAGCCGTTAATATGATTAACCTGTAATAATTTATGAAAAACCGGTTGTTAATAATATTTACTAAATATACTCGGTAAATTTAATAAATTTCAACTCATTTATCGAAATTTTCATTAAGAATGCGTTTATGTATTCCGTGTGCAATCTTTACTTTTGTGAAAAGTTTGCACACCTTTTGTGATCACATAAGATTGTTTTAGTCAGTTGGTGACAACTTGACGATGTCATTTGATTATTTATTTTAGATCAGAATGTCATAATTTTCGCGATGTTCCCCGATATTAATTTTTTGCCAGTTTCAATTTTTTTGCGTGCAAGTAGTATCAATATAATTTTATTTTTGTTACCAATCGAAATTTATTCTATTATAAGGTGCAAAACAAATCTAGCTCAAAAAGTTGAAGTTTCCAATACCCAGAAATGCCAACTTGGGTGTTTAAGGATTCTAATATTAACTTTATAAATGTAATTGTAACTCAAGTTGCTGCAAATTTAAAAAAAAAAAAAAAAAAAATACCCTTTGTAACTCGAAGTGCCAAAGTAAACAATTTGTTGAAATTGTAACAATATTATTTATCTACGAAAATTTGTTTACAATTTGTTGTTTTTTATGCAAAAAAAAAAAAAAAAAAAAAAAAAAAAAAAAAAAAATATTGAATTTGGAACTCACAGTCCACCTTTTTAACTGATAAAATGATTTTCTTCGACTCTTCGGTGCTCCTCTAATTTAACACTTTTGAGCATGTGAAGGGCATATGACCTACTTGTTTTCCCCCGCTTATTTTCCCACCATACGTAGTATAAGGTAAATCTTGTAATTGTTTTAAAAATCGTAAAGAAAAAAAATGTGACAAATTAATACGCTTCAGACATTGGAGATTTCGAAAAACGTATTTTTAGAAAAAAATCACTTTCTTGTCTGTTTGGCTGTAGTATGTCTGTCTGTAAACGCCTTATTTCCTGAATGAATTGAGATAAAGACATTTTGGTGTGTACTTGTATGTAATAATGGGAAAAAACTATTGAATATCAGCAACATTGATTATCAGAAACTATTTTTTTCGGACTCTCGAAATATTCATTCTGATAAAAAGCATAGATCCCTTTTCTTTTTTCTTTATCATCCGTACATGACTTCTAAATATGGCATGTTTTCCTATTATACACCATGCAATAGAAAAATAATGTGATGGAATTAGTTTGTGTAATGTTACTCAAATTAGTGAAATTTTCTATTAAAATAATTTTTAAGCATCATTTAAAACATATATATATATATATATCAACAATGAACGGTCTTTAGAGTAATGTTTAATAATTTGTGCAGAATAAAGGTATATGGCAAATCATTGTCCAGAAAAACTTGCCAAAATGAAAATTGGATCGAACGTATTAAACCATTAGCAATTAAGTGTTAAAATTTTAGCATGTTATCACAAACTTTGGAGCCAAACTAAAGAAGTTAAAAAAAAGGCCCAATTTTTATTTTATTTTGAAGTGTAAGATTATTATCAAGTTACGCTACATTGATTTTTTAAAATTAACATTGTTATTCTTAACTCGCAATAAAAACTCTATCGATTTTTAGTTTGTTTTATTTTTCATTTAATTACCTTCATAGTATTTAGTAATATACGCAAAAGAAACATTTGTTTTGTATCATTATATATACAATTTTGAACTATCTGTTACATCAAATTTATGAACATTCGGGTCAAAATTCATGTTTGTAATGTAATCAATTACTCTTATTAATAAACATGATATTTATCTACGGTCTAGCTAGTTATATTAGCAACATTGTTACATTGTATCAGAATTAGAAAGGAACTGTTATGTTATATAAAATATCAAGTAGATTTATGATATATTTATAATTAAATTTTAGAATTTTGATGCATTTGAACAAGATTTACTTTACAAAAGTTAGTATGGATAAATTTTGACGATTTTCACTATTGCAGCTTTAGCATTCCTGTTTTCCATACTGAATATTACTATTCCTTAATTTAAATAGGTTTCAGTATATTACTATTGCTCAATATTTATACATTTTACGCAGTTATTATTCCAGACGTTGAAATTTTGAAAATAATATCATGAAGTGAACCTCTATATTTATTACATTAACATTCCACTTCTAATAATGCAAAGTGATTTTATTGGCATTTTCAAATTAAATGAAAAACTGTGGCCAACTTATTAAGTAACAAATACAATTGATAAACACCAGTGTATAAACATCAATTTAAAAAAAAATCCACAAGAGAAAAATTGCTGAAGTCGGAATTTGAAGATAATCTTTTGGATTGAATTTTCAATGCTCTTTCAATTAAGCTACCTGATACGATAGCCAGTCAACGCAATTCACTTCGACAACTTGTTGGGAATAGTAAATGGTCTGACATGTTGACAACTCAGCAGGATAACCCGCAAGTAAGAAAACTCTATTAATTTATCAGAAAATACGTACTTTTATATAAATTATTTTTTTTTTAAATTTATATGCTTACTTTTATTTTAAGAACGTACTTAAAAACATACTTTTATTTTAAATTGTTTAATTTTAATTGTATATTTTATTTTAATCTATTTTTCATTATTATTGTTATTACTTTATTATTATTTTCTAATTCTTTCTTCGTTTATTTTTTTCTCGTTTTTTCTACATTTTTTCCCTTTTTTATTACATTAGCATCACTTTCGCCTTCCGCATGGGCCATTTCAACAAGCACCAACTTTCACCCTCGTTGCAATCTCCACTCTCTTTTTAGTAGTTCATCTCTGACATTGTCCCCTTATGAAAACGTGTCTGCTTCAGCTGATGACAAGCTGTTATACCATTTTAGCTCGAAACGCGTCCTCCATTCTTTTTATTTTATGTTTATTTTTGGAAAATTATATTATTTTATTTACATTCATTTTATTATTTTAATATTATCATACTTATTAGTAAAAGTTTAATATTTGAAAAATTTTAGGTTTGAATTGTTTTTTCCATTTTAAGAAATTATAAAACCTAACCCGCTTGTTTGAATTAAAAGATAATCTCAACGTTCACGATTTTGATATTTACGGAGACTTCCGAGAACGTAACCCTCGCTAATGTTAAGAGATTACTTTATTTTAAGTAATATATTACATAATTTTTTTTATTACAAGCAAAAAACAATGGAGAAATTAATTTATCGTAGTAAAAGTGTGTGTGTGTTTGTGTTTTTTATGTCGCCCAATTATGTGCCCTTGGGATATAGGCCCTAAGGGAGGCATGCCCTCCTGGGGGGGGGTCTTACTATAGGTACCTAACCCGTATTTACGCAAGGATATTCAAGGTTCGAAGAAAACCACGGAAAACTCCGAACGGTTAGGTCGACGGCCGCTATTGGGCTCGAACCCAGCCCCTGCTGTCTACCAGTTTCGGAGACAGAACATCTCGGCCACTGGTATGGCCGTCGTAAAAGAAACTACAAAAATATATTTATAACTATAGGGCTAAATGGATCTATCCCTGCCTTATGTCCCAGTTACCGCATTCTTGAAACATTTATGGGGTTACTTTAACATCAGCCTTACATTTGAAGCGTAACCAAATATGTGTAGATACCTAATAATAATAATAATTTTTATTGTATTTAGTATATTCCTATACTCTTTTAAAAAGTGATTGTTTAATAAAAGTACTTACTGTATTTTAATAAAAACACGAAAAAGTTGGACCAAACAGACATTATTTTTATAAAAATAAGCTTGAATTTTTGGTAAGCTATGACAAAAAGTGCAGAGTTATGATTGAATTAACACATGGATGCATTAAAAAGTTGAGATAGGGGTAAAATGTTCACAGTAGCTAAAACATAAAAGTCATTTACGTCTTTAAAAAAAATAGCCTATAGATCCGTCCATAAATGATGTCATGCTTGGAGGGAGGGAAGGGGATTCATGAAATGGTGACAGTTTATGACAAGCGGTTGGAAGAGGTAAGAAGAAATGTGACATTTCACAAATTTGTTCCAATAAAAACATTAAAAATCATCAGATTAAATTTTTAAATTAAAATATTTCGTGTTCATAGAGTAAAGATAAAATTTAAAGCCAAATATACTATTAAATTCCATTTTAAATTCAAAAATACTGTTTTCAATTGCTTTTTCATATTAATATTGTATTACTATGTGTATTAATTATAATTTTTGTTGTAAACCTTATCTTATTTCCTACAAAAAATGTACCCAAATGATTCTTATTGTTATTTTCACAAAAGTCATTAACCCCCTGACTGCCCAGCCAAAGGGTATTATTGTAATGTTGTTTTCTCTGTAATTTATTAAAAATATTAAAAAAAGATGTTTTTTCCAACCTCATGCAAAATACGTTATTAGTATCGGTGAATAATCTTTGATAGCATCAATCCTAACTTAATTTTTTAGAACTGGGTTTTATTTGTGGAATTATACTAATTAGGATGAGCGAAGCGAATCCTCTACTAGGACACTCAAATTACAATTTGTCGTACACTTTACAAAAAAACTATTCAATATTTTGACTTCAAATTAAACACAAAAATAAAATATGATCTGTAGATTTGTAGAATATAATTTTTTTTACAGTAAAACGTTAAAAAAATATTATTTTAATTAATCTATTTTACATGCATTCCAATTCGGACGCATTTTAGCAAATAAATAAAAGATGAAACGATATATTTTCAGAAAAAAAAATTATAAATCATTGAGTAAGTAATTATAGATAGAATCGTGATTAATTTAATAAATAAAATATGTTTTCATTATTCAGCAAAATCGTTTGCACAGATGACACTTAAAATTTTAAAAAAATTGTATTATAGATTTTTTTTTGTAAAGTGGCAATAAAAGAATTGTAAACAAATAAAATTAATTGTTAAATTTGTTATATAAATGAAAAATTAAAAGAATTGCGTGAACGTGTTGCCTCGATTCAAGCTCTTTATAAATGTACTAAAGGAAAAGTTACCCGATTCAGAAATGACAAATGGACTTCAACCATTTCTTACTTTATCATCTGTATCGAAAGTAATGTTACGTTCTTATTTGTGGACCGAGAAGGGTTTAGTGAACGGGACTTTAGACTTTGTTGCACGTATTAAAGAAAATCACAAGCCACCAGACCAGATATCGCGAATAATCATGGATAAATTTGAATACTACAGTAATTTAACTTATAAGAATTGGTGCGTACCAATTCCCCCAATAATTGAATTCTGGAAAAATGGAAGCATAAATTGCTCAAGGAAAGAGTTTCTTCTGCAGTTAGCTTTTGTTGTTACAATTCATAAATCCCAAGGTTTAACATTAGATGAAGCAGTTGTAGATATTGAGGATATATAGGCACCAGTTGACTTAAAAACGTACGTAACGTTGTCAAGAGTGAAAATCCTTCAAAATTAAGCATTCAATAGAAATTTTCCTTACAAAAAATTCTACAATATCAAATATTCTCATGCACTAACATGTATAAAAACGAAGAAATTAGAATAAAAAGTTTTACAGTTAAAAATTCATAGTATCGACGAGAGCAGATTTCAAATGTTTTTCCAGAAAATAGGATTTTGAAGAAGTAACTTTCTTCAAGCTCTCTTCAAATATATTATTCTAAAATAGCTATCAAAGATTATTTGATGTTAATTGCAAAGATTGGAAACATGCATATTTCAAACAACTTTAAAAAACACCAGTGGCTACTAGAAATTGTAAAAAAATCTTTAAAAGAATTTTTAGTTGAAAATTTAAAAATATTTTGTAAAAGTTTGCTTCGAAAATATTTTTTAATGCCAGTCTTACATCATAAATAAAAAATTCCTAGGAAATTGATAGTTATTTGGCTGAACTTACATTTGTAGAATTAAAATGCGCCAAAACATAAAATAACGTTTTTGTTTAATAAAGATGCAAAAATAATATTAAAAAATATTGTTACTTTCAAATATATACTTTATAAAATAATGCTTCGCGAATCCAAGCAAAGCATGGCTTTTGCTAGTTTAAATATTGCTTATGTTGCAGTGAAACCTGCAGCTTAGTGTGTGAAAAAATCAGCCGGCGGCAGTCAGGAGATTAAAACACACAGTTAAAGTTTAAAAATAAAATTTGAAATATGATCTATAACTGCATGTATACGTATGTATATGTAACATAGCGTGACAAGATTTTATTATGTGACAAGGGACAAGGGGGGGGGGTGAGGGGAGTATTGTGAAGTGCGACATTTTGTGACAAAGGGTGGAGGGGGGTCAAAAATATTGAAAAAAATTGTGACATCATTTATGGACAGCACCTACACACTCAGAAATGAATATTCACATTTCACGAAATTCTTTTCGTTTTCGACGAAACCGTTTCCTGAGAAATGCTCCAAACAAATATTCGTCAAATTGGTGAAATCACTTCCCTCACTCGTTTGACGATACCAAATCGTCAAAAAATTTCGTCAAAAAGGGACTAGAGCTGCCATCTATCGAACTTTTTAGAAGCTGCGGTATTCAATGACAGAAGCAAAAAAGACGTGTCACACGTGGGGTTCGAACTCATAACGTGCAGTGTGGCAGTCGGACGCCCTACGTTCACACCACAGATTACTCAGACAAGCATGATTATAAAGACATATAGTGGATTTTAGAGTGTGTTTAAATTTTCATAATTGTGATAGTACTTTTATCAATTCTGTTATAAATCTTGCAAGTTTTAAATAATAAGACGAATTTATTATTTTGATTTTCTAATGGCTAATGAATAATTATAATATGGCTTAATTAAATAACATTTAGGGGATGGGCTGGTTAGTTTGTTGCTCAGAAATAACGAATGATGAAGTGCTTATTGGAGGTGGATAAGATTTTAACAATTTACTGTTTATAGAGGGGAGAGAGAAAAAATATGTATATATTTTTAATTTGAGTGAAAAAAGTAGATATTGGATATAAAATAGATTTTAGAATTTTGAAATTTTATTGATCAAATTTACATTTTGAACGGTTTTCTAGAACGAAGTAATTTTTTTTCGAATGAAATCAAAACCAAATACAGCTTACAAATAAATAAATAAAAATAGTAATAAACATCCCCCCCCCCAAAAAAAAAACTAATGTAGCAAGCGTAATTGCTTACATTTCATTATTTTCTGAAAAACGCTAAAAAGTACTGTTTTAAACAAGAAATATATCCTTGCTAAAATCGCAAGATTTGGGGAGGTACAATAGCGGGTTCTTCTATAAAGAGCTACCGCGACAGTTTCCTTAAAATTCATCAAGTCTGGCCATGATTAAGGAAGCACTTTCGTCAAATATTTGAGAGTTCACGTTTCGTTAAAAGTCACGTGATTTTGATACGAAATGATCGTCAAAAACGACGAAATAAGGCTCAAGGATTTCTGAATCGTCAAAAATGAGAGTTTTATTTCTGAGAATGTAATGGCCCAGTAAACTCGTGAGTCCAGTTGCCTCAGCTCAACTTATTATAAACAACAGAGGATACTTCAAAAAATATTAAATCATTTTCTAAGACTGTTGATAAAAAAAGTAAAATATTTATTATTAATTAAATCTTTTAGAAGTTTTAGCTTTTACTTAAATTTTCATTTATTGCACTATGAGCTTGCAATTTTATTTATTTAATAAGTCTAAAATTTTTATCATTATTGCCAGAAAACAAATAAAAATTTATCAACTTTTGTATTATATTCAAATAGTAATTAAAGTCAAAACAAAAACATAAATATAATAAATATATCCTTCTTTTGCAATAACTGTTAGGCGTTTTCTCCATATTTAAAGCCCTTATACATATTTAAACACTAAACCTACAGCGCTTAAAATTACTAAGAGCTTAGTTACTTTGAACAATCAAAACTAATAGTTTTAGATTTCCTTCCTAACATAAGCGCTTTTCGTGCATAGATATCCTATTTTCCCTTTTGCAGCTTGCTTTAAATAATTATGGATAATAATACTAAATTGAAGATAATAACACGAAATAAAGATGATTTGTATGAGAGTGCATTTTTGTTTTCTCTTTTAGGTTTGTTTTCAGTTTTTGGATTTATTAATGAATAAAGCTTTTATTTTTAGAATATTCTCTTTTTTTATGGTAATGCTAGTTTAAATGGCCAATGTTCATTCGAAAAATCCAGAATTGGAATGATTGAAGAGAAATACCGCGTATTTCGGGTAGAATTTTCCGCCTTACTTAAATTTAGAAAAATGTTTAGGTACCTGTGATTATTCACTAAATGATTTTTGATTTTCAAACAAGTAGGAAACTGCAACGTCAAGCATAGCAAATGAGGTGGGTTCGTACTATAACGAAGTTTTAAAAATGTTCGGATATTGGTGTAATAGTATACAGTACATTAAATATTGTATTAGTAGCTTTTTTTTTTTTTTTTTTTTTTTTTTAAAGAAAAAAATGTTTTAAAGAATAGATAACAGGTATTTTGTATAAGTTAAATGGTTTTCCACTGGCGCAAAAATTAACAGTATTTTTCCATTAATATAATAGAATTTTTTTACTGTGATTAAATCATCTAACACACTTATAAACCAAAAAATTTGCATTATTTATGCAGAAATTTGCATAACTTTAATTAAATATCTTTAAAATATGCTTAGCCTTATAAAAAAATATACAAAACAGTTTTATTTCAGTCTATGTTCGTGATATGGCATATGTTTTTTAAGTCTAACGCTGAAATTTTGTATTTTGCGATGTATTTGATAGATTTTGATTATAAATATATAAACGTTTAGCGAAACTAGACAAAAGATGAGTATCTATATTTATCTATACTAATGGCACCTTGTGCATGTAAAATCCATCCTCCAAAACCTATGAATTATTTATTGTCTTACTAGCTGAAGGTTTTGTCACCTGAACAAAACTCTAAATTACGATATAAACTTATGCAATATTGTGCAGGTATCAAACAACAACATGAAATATTTAAGGGGTTTCTTCATTTACTTGAAAATACCCGCTTCGTAATGTTAATCATATAGGCAAGTTGTTTTTTTAATTTTTCGTTTAATTTTGAATGTTTTTTAAACTTTTTTTTTTTGCATAGTATAGCTGAGATCGATCTCTAATGCGGCTATTTTTTTTCTTTTTTGGTTTAGGCTACAGATTTTTAAAATAAAGATGCTTTCTCTTTTGAAATTGAAAGTACCTGTATTTTAAAAATATGCAACGTAACCGAAAAAGTAAAAAAAATAAAATAAATAAAAAAACACAGATATATTAGAGACTAAACTTAGCTATACTATGCAAAAAAAAAATAAAAAAAAAACAGCCTAGCTTAGAAAACAACCTGCTCATAGGACTAACATTAGAGAGCGGGTGTTTTTAAGTTAGTGATGACTTTCCTTAAGTAACCGGTAAAACTGAGAGACAATAAGGCAGTAGACCCTGCCGATAGGATGAAGATCTAGGCGCTCGTTTGGTATATTACTGGTGATTAGGGGGTCAGCCGTCCCGATAACAGCTACGAAACCCGTTCAGCAGGGACAATCATTTGAACTAGAAACCTACTCATCGTTTAGAAATATGGACTTTCAAATACGAATTCTCAAAAAGGTTGAACTAGTCCCGATATGTGGTGGAACTTAGTCATAGCACACAGTAAAATAACAATAACAAAAAAATAAATTAAATAATAAATTAAAAAATCTGTAAAGTTGCTAAACATTTTCTTAGGAATTGGGATTCCTAGAAAAAGTTTAATTTCTTTACAGATTTGTGTTTTCAGTGTATGAGCTTTTCCTGTTTACAAAACAGTGTGTGTAGGAAAACTGACAAAGAGAAACAAAAACTTGTTGCATTTAAAACAGGGAGTTTATTGGTCAGCTATTTTATTCGACTAAAATCACTTCGCTAATGGCCCATTGCTTACAATCGACTTATTGCATATTCTTGTACAGAAGTAACACCGGAACGTTCTTTGCACATATGATGGTAATATTTACGGCAAAATGAATATTTCATTAGAGTTACAGAAATAGTTTTTTTAGAAAACTTTAAGAAAAGTTGTTTTGTGAAATTTCTCAATAACAGTTCATTTAACCTCTTCAGACCTCAGGTACACAAAAGTGTACTTCCATTCTTTTCCTCATAAAAACTAAGCTGTTCGAATTTTTTGAATTTTTATTTTATTTCTATACAGCTGAATGATTTTTGCTTTAAAACAAAACCAATAAATGTCAGCACTGATGAATATTACCTCATAAAATAAATATTATTTTCATCCGAGTTTTGAAAATACCTTCAAGACATTGTGGCCAAGAAAGTAATAAATATTCATGATTATTTAACTTAAATGCCTTACAATAAAAAGTTTTGAGGATTTGCTGTTTATTTACTTGTTTAAAGACTTTAATTTTGTTAATGCGTAAATTTATATTACTAATAATTAAACTGGTGTTTTAAGAGGATTAGTACTTTTATATCCATATTTGTAAACCTAAATTACGAGTCCTCTAAAGTACCGATTTCATAAAAATGACCCTTTCTGTCCTCTATGGTGTCCTTTCGATTATGCAAGAACAATAAATAAACATTTGTAGAGTTATTGTATGCTCAGGTCTTAAGAGGTTAAATCTTTTCGGGTTTATGTCATCTATAACTAAAAATTATGTGGCATTACAATCCTTGAAGGATCAGCGCTGACAGTCCCCATCCCTGTTTACTAAACCCTGAGCACCGTGGTGCTACGGAGCATGCGCCCCGGCCAGGTGGTCAGACTAACGCGAGATACTCCGTTCAAGCTCGGTACTCATTTTATCGAACCCCGAAGGGATGAAAGGTGGTGTGAACCATGCCCATAGGGAAGTCGATCTCTCGACCTGTGGTGCCGCAGTCAGATGCTCTGACCACTACGCCACTGAGCTTGATTTTATGTCATAATGTCTCTTTTTATTTGATATCACATGCGAAGAAAATCACAAAAATGCTCGGGTTTTCATTTTTTCAATGCAAATCGGTTACTGTGTTACTGTTTAACACTTATAATCATTGTAGTATCAAAGTCGTATATTTTGTACTGTTTGTGTGCTTCCGAATTCGCCACCTAATTGATAAAAATATAAATCTTTCAGTTGAGGTTTGCAATTAACTAAAACTTTATTATTAACCCTTGTCAATAACAAAAAATAAATTAAAACTTTCACAGAGCACTGTCTGATTGCTTTGACGCTATTAAATCACATTTTTGTTGTTTTGCAATTTTATTTAAACAGTTCTTATGCATACAAACAGATAGATATCTTGTGTAAAATCAGTTTTTATTAACAAATTGCCGTGTGGCATTCGTCAACATTATATTAAAAAAAAACTACACTTTCTTATAAGGTCTCAAATGTAACTGTAGCTCATTTACTTCTTTTAGGAATTTTCATGTATTCAACTTTCAACTTTCACTATTAAAACTTTCTGAAAAAAAAGGAAAAAAACGAAAATTTCTTTAAATTTACACTAGTTTTCTGTTAAATTTATTTGATTGAGTTTCTCTCGGTTAGTATTTTATAGTGATTGCCCTTTTCTTGTGTGGAATTCCTTGTAAGCATTTTTATATATTTATTTAAACACATTTTTATCGTTCAATGCTCTTGCATTAAAAATGCACACTTTTAAAATTTTATTAGAAACATTTAATTTAATATAATTTTTATTTAATTTTTACTTTTTAAATTAAATATTTTACAAATGAAAAATTCGTGTTGCGCGGTTTAGTATGAATTTTGACTGATTATCCTTTGCAGTTGTTTCATACACTTTGTGCATGAAAGTGGGTAATATTAAAAGAAAAAATTCTAATATTATTTTAATATATTATTATTATTATTATTATTATTATTATTATTATTATTATTATTATTATTATTATTATTATTATTATTATTCGTAAAAATACATTAATCTTCTAAAACATATTAAACCAAATGAGTGAAATATTTATAACGTAAGAAATCAGTTTTTTAAAATTATATTTTTCAAATTTATTTTTGTTCGATTTCTGACTAAAAATATTATTTTTAAAAATATTAGCGAATTAACAAAAGTATCTTGTGTGACAATTTCGAAAAACTTTCTAAAACATTATTTCTGTAAAAAGCAAACTACATTTAAACACTTTCATTTAAGAAAAAAAAATTCTATGAAATATTTTATTTGTTACTTAGCTTTTGAAAATTATTATTAAATGTAGAAAAATATCAAAATTCATTTCGAAATATTTTTGTAGATATTAAATTATTAGTACAAAATAAATTAAAGTAAACTATATACAAATTTGTTAAATGAATAAATTTAAACGAAATCATTGAAAATGATAAGAATAGTTTTTTCCCCCGTTGAATCACAAAAGACATCCCTTGCCGTATTCTCATGTTCTGTAACAGCTCCTATGACATAGTCATTAAGGTATTCGTCTATAACTCAGAGCTACTGGAGTCGAGCCGCGGGGAGACTATAAATAACTCGTAATCGAAATAAATATAAATAGTAATCGAATTTGCTTTGATAACTCCAGTTTTTTTTTTTTTTTCATAAAACTCCCTAATTTCGAAAAATAGTTAAATTGTTACTATTAAAAAATACATTTATTTTACTGATGTAGATTTAAAGAGTGTGTTGAAAATTATACAGTCCACAGTAAATTTACCGAACATTTTCTCTGTTACTTAAGAGAATCCCTGTAATTTTACACGAGACTTAAGTTAATGAATTACTCGTAGATACTCTTTAATTTCATAGAAAAATTTTTAACAGTTTTAACCATAGTTTAAGGTTGAAAATTTTGAGTTTTTTTAAAGTTATTGCTGACATTTATAATATTTACGCTTTGAATAAATTTTGTTTTATTCACCTCATATAAAAAGCATCTACATCAATAAAAATATTGTTTCCTTGAGAGTTGTTTCAGATTTCTTGTTTGACAACCAGACGGTATGGAGAAGGTAAAGTTTAATGTTTATTTTATGCAACATTAATTTTTATCTCAAATTCTTGAAAGTACACAAAGGTAATTAAAGAACTTCGTTTTATGACTTTAAAATACTTTCAATTTTAAATTTACCTTCCTATTTTTTTTCAAATATTACTCTGTACTGTAAAAGATAAAATACCACACTTTAAAGCTAAAAAATTTGAGTTTTTAAAGCTATCGCTGACATTTTATTATATTTACTCTTTGAATAAATCATTTTGTTGTATTCAACTGATATAAAAAAAACATTTATATTAATAGAAATATTGTTTACTTGAGAGCCGTTTTTCAGGATTCTTGTTTGATAACCCGACGTTGTGGAGAAGGTAAAGTTTAATATTTAATTTATGCAACATTAATGTTTATCTTAAATTATTCTAAGTACGGAAAGGTAGTTAAAAGTAACGCCGTTATATGACTTTAAGATTCTTTCGATTTTAAACTTACCTTACCATTTTTTCCAAATATTATTTTGTACTGTAAAAGATAAAATAACTAATGTTGTCTCTGCTACATTAATTTAATTTATTGTGATATTTTGATTTCCTCGGCTTATAATGAAAAAAAAAATGCACATTAAATGTGAACAATGTTTTTTCACGATACATGCATTCAAACATGCGATTTTTAAATCAAAGATTTTTTTAAAAGTTTAAACTTGTCACGATAGATAAGTTGACACAAGTTTTATATTATCAAACAACACACAAGTAGCAAAGAATCATTACTCTTACTAACAGTGTAGGTATTGCTCTGTACCGTGATTTCTCTGTTGACTATCTTAAATATAATTTTGAAATTCAAAGAAAGCATCTAATAAAAAAAATGCTCTTCGAAATAAATATTCTATACTTTATGGATATTTTTACCTCACTTAGTATACAGAAATTTATTACTAAACTTTTAATAACTCTTAGTTGAAGAAGGCTTACGCTAAACGCAGTGAACATAATGACACCGTGAAATAAATATCTATAAGGGGACGTTGCTTAAATTAGTTCTTTTCTCTCGTTTCCAACAAAACGATGAAACATATTTCTTAACAAAATAGAATACTTTAAGCAGATGGAAATTATAACTTAAATAATTTAATTATTGAATATTATTTTAACTTAATGTATGATGTAATTATAATTTAAATTTATTAGCGTTTAAGAAAGAATTATTGTAAAAGCAGTTCGATTTTTAGACACAAATAAAATTATAGAAAAGGGTTATATGTTTTAATATACAGTGCGTGTCAAAAGTTTAATCACAACAGAAAATTTCAAAATAAAATTTTATTAATGGGTGAAAGTTACTTCCCTTTTCACATAGTCTACAAATTGTAGTTTTAAAAATATAGTTAATAGATTCATGCTATAAAATTTATCTTATATAATAAAATTTATCAAAACAACAAAAATGAGTGTGTCAAAAGTTTAAGCACAGTAGTTTTTTAGTCTTTAGCAGAACAAGAATAAAAAAATTAATACTTGATTATTGCTCCTTTCTGCTGAATTACTTTAAATATACGGTCTTCCATCGTTAAAATGAGGTTCTGTATTGTTTCTGGTTCATTTTTAAACCAAGCGTTCTCAATGGCATTTTTCAAATCTTTAACTGAAGAATACTGCTTTCCATTTGGATAAATTGAATGAGTGAGTATACCCCACATATTTTTTATAAAGTTTAAATCAGGACTAATTGCCGGCCATTTCAAAACATACACTGTTTTCGACTTAAACCACGATGAAGTTGAGTTTCAGGTATGGATGGAAGCATTATCATGTTGAAATAATCGGGTTTCTCCCCCTAAAAACTTTGGCAATGGGAAGCAAATGATTGGCAAGTGTCTTTTGGTAGTTTTCAAAGTTTTCACGACTACTGATGAATGCTAGTAATGTCTGGCCATTGAAAGAAATAGCCCCCAATACCATTACAGAGCTACCATTATGTTATCGACTAAATACACTCCTAGGTTCTTTACGGAGATCATGCCAATAGTACTTAAACCCATCAGGACCATTGAGGTCCATTTTTTTCATCACTGAATATGACATTCAGCCACTTTTCACCAAATGGCATATGCTCTGTGGCCCATTGTAATCTAGCTTCTTTATGGTGTCATTTGAGACTGCTTGGTTGGATTACCGTAAAATGGTAATCTAACCATTTTACGGTATTTGATGTATTTGAATTCCAAAACTCTTCTATAAACAGTTTTTTTCGATATTTGTTCTAAAACTGCATATTTTATTTCCGAAATGGAATAATTACCAGTTGAAGCCAAATTTCTGGTGCGGCTATCTTCGCTCAAACTAGTCACTCGCGGCCTTCCTGAACGAAATTTTCCTTTAACCCCCTGACTGCCCAGCCAAAGGGTAATATTGTAATGTTGTTTTCTCTGTAATTTATTAAAAATATAAAAAAAAGATGTTTTTTCCCAACTGATGCAAAATAAATTATTAGTATCGGTATATAATCTTTGATAGCATCAATCCTAACTTAATTTTTCAGAACTGGGTTTTATTTGTGGAATTATACTAATTTAAATATTGCTTATGTTGCAGTGAAACCTGCAGCTTAGTGTGTGAAAAAATCAGCCGGCGGCAGTCAGGAGGTTAAAATAAATATCACGAGCCAAAATTTGATGAATACCTTGTTTTGATCTTTTTAATGCACTTGCAATTTCAGATACAGAATTACATTTTGCTCTCATACTCCAAATTTTTATCATCTCCTCCTCTGAAAATTCTTTCGACTTGGGCATTTTGTACTAACTTAAAAACAACAGCGGACTGCTTCTTATACACCCAGAAATTGTTTGCGTGCGCAGAATGTAAAATTTGCATTAAAACGATTTTGTGCTTAAACTTTTGACAAGATCATTTTTCTTCTATTCTTCCAATAATGGCATGGCAACTGCATGGTTTGCAATAAAATTTAAAAGTTAATTTAAATCAATATGGTGTAAAAATAGATATTATTAACATATACAAGACATATATTGAAATTAAATGTAATATTTAAAGTTTTATTTTAAAATTGCTAGTGTGCTTAAACTTTTGACACGCACTGTAAACAATAAAACATACAAGCGTAACCGTTAATTTCCTGGTCTGATCTACACTGTTAAATATACATATACATATATATATATATTGCAAAAACTTCTGGCAGCAATGTTGCAGCTGTTTTTCCAGTAAAATTAGATGTAATAAAAAAAATACATCTAATTTACTTCAATATTTCCGCCAATTTTTACGCAATTTGTAAATTTATTTTTTTTTACAGTGTGATAAATCTAAAAAATATTATATGAAATGCATATCCAATTAATATTCTTTCGAAATATCTCCTACTTGCAGCAATCCAGTTCTGTGCTGAGTTATATCATTAAAAAGAAAAAAAACACTCTTTCGGAATGCTCTTTAGTGTGGACTCCTTCATCTTTTTTATCACAGCGATTCATACAAATCATGTTTATGTAGGTCTTGTGAGCCAAATTTTAGTAGTCTTCTCCTTAGAAACATTCAGTTCTTTAGCGTTACTCGAGTAGTCAATCGGTGGCTAAAAAGTCATGAACTTTCTTAATTGATTCTCCAGATTCGTATGATTCCAAAACGGTTTAACCTTTCAAATGCGTGTAAACTGCCGAATCCTTCAACTCTGTACATTTGTTCCACATTTCATTAAGTTTTATAATGATTTTGTTGAATCTGAAGCAAAATTTAATGCTTATTCTCTGTTCCGTATCGATTTTGGCATAAAAGAATTAACAGTTATGTTTTAATGTGTGTTTCCAGGTCAAACCCTTCCTTCTGAAGGGTTCAATGTTGAACACTTGTGCTGATAAACTACTTTTCTATACCTACGAGTTTTATGGCTAACTAATGATTTCCCGTTCTTGTACAGTTACGATACTCCTGAAAATTAATGGCTGCATTTGTATATTTCATCTAAAGTAGCTATTATTTTATCATTTAAATTAAGAGTCTAACTTATGTCTTAAGAAGACTTCGTTTTATATTTTTAATTGTTAGCTCGATATAAAATTAGAATCAAGTTTCTCTAACGCATTACTAATTAATAAGATTCTTACAAATTTAAAACCACTGTATGTTATGCGGAGAATGCAAACATGGTACTTACTTTATAAAAAAGAAAAAATTATATTATGTTACTTATAAATTCGCAATAGTCGGCAGAAATTTACCGCACTTAAGAAATAGAACTATGTTCTTATACTGAAAAAGTAAAGAATTGCATCTTAAATGAAGTGAACAGAGTAGCACCATGTAATGCATATCAATGAGCTGAGGTTGCTTAAAGAAAGTTTCTTTTCCTCGTTTTGAGCAAAACGGTGACGTGAATTACTTAAGAAAGTACAAAGTTATCAGTGAATGCAGATTATATTTAATTTGAGGTGCGTTTAATCAAGAATTAATCTTGAAAACGCTTTCTTCTATATATATATAGTATACAAGATTCAGAATATTGTATAATACAATAAAAGCGGAAATTAAAAAAGTAATTTGTCGTCATAGGAATAATGATATATATATATATATATATATATTTCCTCTCACAGAGATAAGGTATTATTTTCTGAACGTGAAATGCAATAAAAGCGATTATAAACATGACAGAATTAGTTTTTATTAAAATTCGAAATTAAACCCACTTTAAATACACCTTTAAGATATCGACACACTTTTGGAAGTGATGTTTTAACATTTTTGAAACCCAAAACCTCATTTCTATCTCAGATCATATGGTAGTTAAATTACTAATGTAATGACAAATTTGTAAAATTTTGTTTCAAGTTTGTTATTTATGTCAGTGTAAATATAAAACTATTTAATATATTTTTATGATTGTAGTCTATTTACTCAAAATGTATTTGTAAAAGAAGCGAATTTCGTTGCATTTTATACATAATTTTTTGTTTTAGATGTTTTTCATTCAGTAATTTTTTTCGATCGTTAGTGAGAATAAAAAAGCAACTTCATCAATTCCATGTTCTTATGATAAATTAAAAATTTGCTATAGTGTATTCGATTGGTCAAAAGATAGTTTCAATAAGCAGAATTTTTCAATTGACATATTATACTTCCATGCATGCAATATATATATGTTCAAATTTGTACATTGGGGCAATTGAAATGTACATGAGCATTGGAGCTCGCTTGGTTACTTTATCACAGGTCGAGAGATGTTTGCTATGTTTGCTCTGAATATGATATGAATGTAGGAATAAGTATGTTTTTTATTTTAATAATGCTTAATATACTCATGAAGTTTTCTTTATTGCAGTGGTGAATATAGCAAAATACGAAGTTGAATTGCATTACACAGTTATTATCAGGTTGTTTATTTGAAATTTACTTTGAAAATTCAGTAAATTTTCTGTTCTATCTAATATGTAGAAAGGGTAGAGCAGATAACAAAGTGCCAGATAGGCCGGAACTCTATAAATATTTCTTTAATTTCTGCCCTGCCCGTTATGCTATTAAAAACCCATTTTACACATTTGAAGAAAACTTTTGCTTATATAGTACATATAATTTCGAAATAAGCAAATGGTTAATCTGAAACGCAAACCTAATTCGCAAAAAATGAGTAAATATCATTTCTCTGTTTGTTAACAAATCATTACACAAATATGAAGAATACATAAGATAAAAGTGTCAAAACTTACAGTTTTCAATTTTTGAAAAAGTCCTTGATAGATAAATGCTTTCTCCTATCAACCCTATTTTGCCACACAATGTTCCTCCATATACTCAAGTTTATGATATCAACTGCCATCGCTTCTTCTTATTGATTATTATACTGCAGTGCGAATTCAAATGTCTGGAAATCCTTCCGTATGTGGGTTTATAATTTTTTTGATGTTGTCCTCGACTTTTTCTTCGGTAATTTTTCTCTGTGTTACTATTTCTACAATATCGTTGTTAGTTAATTCATTCTTTTGCCATTCACGCTCTAAGCATTGACATCATCAAAGCCCAGTATATTTTTCAGCAACAAAAAAGGCTTATAGTTCTCATGTTCCAATTCTGTTTACCACTGGGTTTTATGTTCATCTTTATGGTTAAAAAGAGTCTTCCAAGATTGCTATGTGTGTACTTTCTTCTCACGCTGCTACCATACACCTTATGATATCTAACATGTCGATCCGTATCAGAGTGATTATGCAGTCTTCCTAATTATCAATCGCTGATATCAACGAATGGAGAGGACCAGCAATGCATTTCGTTTATAACTTCGAGGCCGCCGTGGTCAATTGACTGATAATTACCCATCACAATAAGTAGTAAAAATTCTGCTATCGAGTCTCTATCATCAATGGATAGCAACGAAGGTGCATTGGCAAGAATCCGCAGAGCTTTTCTTAGCAAACTATTGTTTATAAATGCTTTTCTACAGACAGTGCAGATTCATTTTTAAACCAGCATCTAATGCTTTTTGAATACACACATGGTTTGTTTTAATGTATGTAATATAAGAATAGTGATTCCTGAATTTCCAGTTTATAAAAAGATATAGTCTAGGTTGATTTTCCTCTTAAAATCAATTTCAACTCATGGTTGCCCAGTTGCAAAACAATATGATGACTCATTCCTTGATTTTATTGTATTCCGCAGCAAAATTTTTTTAAAAGCGTTTTTTTTTAAATCTGTTAATATGTTATATTTTAAAGCTACGTCATCGCAGTTGTGCAACTGCTTCCGAGAAATTACCTCCTATTGCATAAAGCAAGATTTTACTTGCAAGATAGTCATTAAACAAAGATACAGTCTGTTTATCGGTAGAAAAAGGAAAGATTTCGTAATCAGACAAATAGCAAATCGTATTTTAAAGCTACCTAACTGTCCTTCACTGGCAGTAATTTTTGTCCCCCCCCCCCCAAAAAAAAAGATCTGAAACACAACAAATGCTACGGGTTATCAAGCTTTAACAACCATCTCCCTCTTTTCCTACCCGGATGGGGCTAGTGAGTGTTTTAGCGTTTTGGTAGGTCTTCGTTTAGTGTAGATAATTAAAAAAAATTAATTTTAGTTTTATACACTTGTGCTTTTTGTGGTTAAATGTATTGCTAAAAACAACACGAGAGAAACGAATATTCTAAAACATTCTACTATGGCTAAAGACTTTCTATTAAAAGCCTTAAAAAAAAAGCTTAATAATAGCACATAAATTCCATGAAAGTGTTCCTTGTGTACATGAAATATATTTTGTTCTTACAGTATGAGAAACTACGAGTTCTTGATCTCACATTTTATATTCGTAATTTTTTTGGTAAAATACAGATATTAGTTTAAAAAAAATGGATTTGCTAATGTTTAACCGTTGCATTAAAATGCATGGAGAATTTAAAATTTGATGAAAATTTATTGATAACTATCGAAACTCGCGCAAGTAAAAAAAGGAAAAATAATAAAGGTAGGTAATAAGGTAGTTTGAACAAATAGAATTATGGCTGCCAGTCTCTCACTTTCCTCTTCGCACTGTAAAGTCATTCGGTGTTTGGTGCATTTTTATATTTAAAGTATCTCCTTAGGAAATTTATAGTTTTAAAATCTTCTATCGGTGATCACTCCTTAAAGAATGTCACATTTTTTTTCTTAGTTTTCAAAATATTCCTGAAATCTATTCTTAATTTTATATGAAGTGTTAAAATTTTACTGTCAGTTGGTTAGTTTTTAACACATGAAATATTAAATTAAGCATAAATTCTAGAAATATTTTGAAAACAAAGAAACAAAATGACATTCTTTAAGAAAAGAACACCGAAAGAAGTAGTTAAAATATTAATTTCCTGAAGAGATATCTGAAATACAAGAGTGCATCAAACGCCCATGGACTTAAAATTTTGGAGAAGAATTCGGAAAGTGGTTGACCAGCAGCTTAACCCCGAGAGAGGTAATGGGATATATTACATCGCACCTAATTTTAATCAAGATTTCCACCAGAATTTTTTAATGAAATTTTACTTTGAAAATTTTGATGGGGGGGGGGGGGGAAGGTTGTAACACTGCATCGTCATATTTAGAAAAAATAAATGTTAATTTCCCGGTGTTAAATCAACATTACACAAAATACAATTAGTTGTCTTTCAAAGTATTAAACGCGACATGAGTTTTAAAATGGACCTCGATTTTTTATACAATCATTGATATTTCTAAAAAAATATGGCTAAGTTGTGATAATGCATTTAATTTACAATTAACTATGTGTGAAGAGAAAATAATTGAAAAAGAATGTGTTGCCATAGCAAAAAGAAAAAATAAATTTTATCAAACAATCAATGAATTACATTCTTTTCTTATAATTTCTAAATTATGATGAATGTTTGGAATCAAAGAGAAACATACAATAGTAATATATTGTATTTCGTAACTATACATTCCTTAAAAAAAAGCTGATTATTTCAGAAAAATGATTAATTTTTTACTTTGAGATCTATAAATAATTAGCCATAAAAACAAAAAATGCGTGATATCTCCAACAATATCATAGAGAAGAGGGAAAAATGAAATAATTTAATTATTTTCTATAACTTTTCGTAAAATTGAATTGTTCAACTACCTTTAAAGTAGAAAAATTGAACTTTAAATTTTAAAAAAAGAGAAAAAAGATGTAAATCATTGAAAAATTATATTAAAAATGTACATATTAACTTTTTAATTAAAAAAAGTTTCGAAAGCAAATTTTAACTTATTCCGTAAATATTGAAACAGTTTTTTATAGGGATATTCAAATATCAAATAGAAAGAATGAGCTTAGTATAATCACAGTCGAAGGCAACATTTCATCTTACAAAAGAAACCGGAATACATTTCTAAACACCTGAGACTTTCAAAAGAAAGAGCTACATATTATATGAAGCGATCAGAGTTGAGTCATGTAATGAATATTAATGAGCTGAGGTTACTTAAAGAAATTCTTTTTTAAGTCGTTTCCAACAAAACAGCGAACTGCACTTCTTAAGAAAACATGATAGTTTAAGCGGATGTAAATTACATTATAATTAGTTCGAGTTTAAGCAAGAATTAATTTTTAAATCAAAGTTAAAATATGTTTAAAAAATAGTATAAAATCATGCAAATGTTTAAGTGGATAAATATCGCATGGAAACGAGTTTTAAGGCAGAAACGTTTCATGGAGCTTTATATAAAAGCGAATGCCAAATGTTAAATTTCAGTACATGGATACAAAGTGTGGTCTCAAAGATTTGTCATTTGGAAATCCGTCTGCTTAAAAATTCGCTATTAAAAATTATTCCCAAATTTCTTTCTTTTTATTAATTTACAATTTACGAGAGAAAGAAAAACGGAAATTGCGAATTATAATTTTCGAGATCGAAATTGATCGATTAAAAGAGAGCGAGATTGCTTATGTTATGCTAAATAGAAACGCCTGTAGCATTAGTAGCAGCTCAGAGAAACGACTGTAAGGAAGTAGCAGCAGAAAATTTGTCTAAAAAATGCATAAATTTTAAAGCAAAACTTATATATACTTCAAGCAAACAAGATTCTATTTTCAAAGTCAAAATCCGTTACTAGATATCTGATCCTTAAATTTTTATAGAAAGAGAAAAAAGTATGAAATCCTTAATATATTATACTGAAATTGCACATATTAATATTTTAATTAAAAAAGTTTTCAAAGCAAATTTTAACTTATTCCGTAAATATTGAAACATCAAACAGAAAGAATGAACTTAGTAATCACAGTACAACGCACCATTTCATCATCTTACAAAGGAAATCCGAATATATTTCTAAACACCTGAGATTTACAAAAGAAAGAGCTACATATTATATGAAGCGATCAGAGTTGAATCATGTAATGGATTAGTGAGCTGAGGTTACTTAAAGAAATTCTTTTTAAGTCGTTTCCAAAAGAACAGCGAATTGCACTTCTTAAGAAAACATGATAGTTTAAGTGGATGCAAATTACATTAAAATTAGTTCGAGTTTATGGAAGAATTAATTTTTAAACTGTGTATTTTTTAAATCCAAGTTGAAAAATGTTTAAAAAATCGTATATAGTTGCTGGTGAGTTATAGGCCTCCTGATTGGAGAGGTTACAGCCACTAACATAACTACACTTACATTAAGCCATTTTTGGTAATGGTCATTACCAACCGAGATTCATGGGTGTTGAATCTACAGGTATATAAGCAAAACACGTGATCGTAACTTCTAGAAGGGGTGAAATTTACCCAAAAATAAAAAAAAGAAAGTTAATCAATAACTAAATAAATGATTGGGTAAATAAATAAATAGTTGTTTATATGCGTTGTGATTTATTTGCTGCCCCCTTTCGTATAAAGTCAGGACTAGTCTAAGCGCTAAACACTTTGACACTCAGAAATCCGATCCTGTAAATCAACATAAGTAAATAAAAAAAAAAAAATAATTAAAGAAAAGGAGTCTACTCGATGTTAACTGCGAGTTATCCCTATAGAAATTAACACGAAATTAGAATTAACATAATACTAGTTTATTTACACTTTTTACATCTATATACAAAACAAAATAGAAAACATTATAATGCTTATTAGTTAACAGGTGTTTTCTCACACTTTTAAGAATACTAATGCACATTAATGAAAAGCTAATTCTTTACAATATTAAAACACAAGTACATTTAATTCCAGACCCATTCTCATATTCTCGATGACCTTCCTAACCATTGGAGAAATTTACATAGTGGAGAAATTTAAATTGCATATCTGGAGCAGCTTCAGAGTACTTTATCGAGGGGATTCAACCTGTCCGAGCCATCAACGAATCTCCGTAATCTGCAGTCTCCAAGGCGATGGGCATCTCCTCTCATCGCCCGGTCCGGCGTGTAGGATAGTGGGCATCTACAGGGTGAGTCATAAATATCGAAACAATAGGCTATCTCCTTAAATATCGCCCCTAGACCCATACTTCCAATTGCAAAAATTCATAAAAAAAGGTAAATTTTTTGATAAGTTACAACTCCATGGGGGGTCTATTTGAAAAAATACGAAAATTAACTTTTTATACGGCCCCCGTAGGATAAAAATTCCAATTAGGAAAACTTGCCTTATCCAGTCCTGAATAATACACAAAAAGTTGCATCTTCATATCTTTAAAAGTCGCAGAGTTATAGACGTTTGAATAATTCATCAGGTTTTAAGGGATTAGACACAAATTGAAATGCGCGCAATTCAAAAGACAATGCTACTTTAACAGTTTTGGGAAACAAAAAAAATCTATCTTTTGAGTTAGAATTTTGAATTTTTTTTCTTTTTTTGAGATGGTTAGCCATATAATTTGCTAAGAAAATCACATCCAAAAATTTATCATAAAATTTATAAAAATTTCGTATGATTAGTACTGGTTTAAATGGGATAATTAAAAATAATTATAACTCCAAACATTATTTATCGAATTTCAATTTCTTTCCATTTAATTAAAGATGAAAATCTGATTTTAGTTTTGTTTCGGGGTTTTTGTTTTTCAATATTAATTTTAGACCTATTAAAAATATTTATTGAAAAAATAATATAACTTTAAAAAAATTATATTTTCAAAAGTAAAAAAAAAAAAAAAAAAAAAAAAAAAAAAAAAAAAAAAATTCAATTTTGCCCGAAACAAAACTAATGTAAAATAATTAAAAATGACATGTTTCAAGTTTGTACTTTTTTTCTAGAACAATTCTTAACTTTTAATAAGGTCTGCATTGGACGAAATTTTTAATTCCGGTCTCGAGCAATCCGTATTAAAATCACTTTCTCTGACTGACCTAATACGTGCATGAAATAAGTAAAATTTGGTTCAATCAAAAATTTTACAAAAACCACATAGATTTTGAAATCGCTTTTATTTTCTAAAAAAAAAAAAAATAAAAAATAAAAAAATAAATATATATATATATATTTAAAGAATAGTATATTTCAATACTAAAAAATTAAACACAATAAAACAAGAAAAAAAAATCTCTCTCTGACGGAATTCTGTCTTAAACAGAAAATTTGTTGATCCATGCAAAATGAATACAATAATACCTAAGAAAAAATAAACTCCATTTAACCCTCCTAGGAAGAGCATTTGTCTATTACGTATTTTTTCTTTCCTATGTGATTCCGTCTTAAAAGGTTTTACTATATAACATTTTTCAAAGTCTAAAACGCACGGAATATGGATTAGAGATGTTAAAATATAAGTGAAACATTTAGATATAAACAAAGATTCATTGATAAAATAAATATATCACAGCTTTTGGCGCTTCTTTAATAACAAAAAGTATAAATATAAAAAACGAAAAGCTACAAAAAATATTTTTGCTCAGAACTCCTCCCCGCGAAACAATTTTTAACTACACTGAAATAAAAAACTATGTAGAAATTCACGGCTGAGCCGGGCTTGATTTAAACTTCTTTCCAGGCTGGTCCGGATTATGATTTTAACATTTTTCCATGCCGGGCAGCATTTTTTCCCCTATGGGTCGGTTTGGGACCGGACCTAGATATTTCGTTAAATGCAGACCTCCCAATGCTAACGATCAACATATTTTGAAAACAAGTTTTGATTTAAATCAATACGCTGCTTTATCATATCCAAATAAGAGGCAGGGTCTTAAATCGACATTTAATACGAACAATTTGTGGACGATCCCTCATTGCCTCTGAAATCGAGTTCGTTTGCAGGCATGGTAAAGTGGTGTAAGTCACGAATTTTGGAGAATTTTGGATTTTAATATCTCTGTCAGGTTTTCAGATACGGAGATGAAATTTTTGTTGTTCTATTTAGGAATGTATAAGGAATAATTTCCTAATTGGGAATTTTGCTCTACTGGGGCTGTATAAAAATTTAATTTTTGTATTTTTTCAGATAGACCCCCCATGGAATTGAAACTTATCTTATCAGAAATTTCACCTTTTTTTATGAATTTTTGCAATTGGAAGTATGGGTCTAGAGGCAATATTTAAGGAGATAGCCTATTGTTTCGATATTTATGACTCACCCTGTATATGATGAAGCAGGCACAAGTTGAAAACTACTGCACGCTGTCAGCACCGCATCCCGAATGATTCCGAGAGCAACCTTTTTTTTTCTCTCTCCGAAAAAAGACAGAGGACTAAAATAATTGTTTTCCCCCCTCCTCTCGACCCCAACCAATTGCATTGGGATCTGATAAAGATGAGGCCTTGCTTCTCTGGAGGGCGTAAAAGTTCCCAATGTCCACTTTGATCCCTTTACCCTCTTCTGTCAGACCTCCTCGTAGTTTTATGGGCTGATCATTGTACTCCCCATAAATTTACAGGTATTTGCTGTCCAAATGCATTTATTTAATTACACAGTACTGCTTTTAAAATGGTCATAAAACTTGGGAGGTCCCTCGAGAATCCCATGAGAACATTTTTTTATGCTTAAGCAATATGAGTACATACAGTAATAAAATAAACAAAATAAAAATACATAAAGTATCAGTCTTTGTGCTTGGGAAAACTAGGTGGTCGTTTTTCTGACCACCAATAGTCATGCAATGTTTATGTGGATAAATAAATTAAAATGTCCCATCGGAACGTGTTTTCAAAGCGGAAACCTCCTCGGGCTTTTTTTATTTTGTGGCTTATCTCCAAAATCGATATTGAAATTTGTATAAAAATGAATGTCAAATGTTTAACTTCAATATATCGATGTACAGAGTGGTGTAGAAAATTCGGCTTTTGGAAATCCGTCAGCTTCAAAAATTCGCGCTTAAAGATTACCTCCACATTTCTTTCTTTTATTTAAAAAAAAATGCAATGTACTAGAGAAAGAAAAATAGAAATTGTTTGCAAATTATAATTTTCGAGATGCAAATCAATGGATTAAAAGACAACGAGAGCACTTACGGTCTGCTAAATAGAAACGCCTATAGCGTTTTTAGAAGCTCGGTGAAACGAGAGTAAGGAGGCAGCACAAGAAGATTGTCTAAAAAAACGAATAAGTTTTAAAGCAAAACTAATATATACTTTAAATACACAAGATTGTATTTTCAAAACCAAAATCCATTACTATATATCAGAACTTTAAATTTTTAATGGAAGAGAAAAATGTATGAAATCATTAATAAATTACATTAAAATTGTACAGATTAACTTTTAATTAAACAAGTTTCGAAAGCAGTTATTAACTATACCGTAAATATTGAAAAGTTCTTTATAGGGATATTCAAACATCAAATAGAAAGAATGAACTTAGTAATCGCAGTACAAGGCACCATTTCATCTTACAAAAGAAACCGGAGTATATTTCTAAACACATGAGACTTGCAAAAAAAAAAAAAAAAAAAAAAAAAAAAAAAAAGAACTGCATATTATATGAAGCGATCAGAGTTGAATCATGTAATGAATATTAATGAGCTGAGGTTGCTTAAAGAAACTTTTTTTTTTCGTTTCCAAAAGTCGTTTCCAACAAAACAGCGATTTGCACTTCTTAAGAAAACATGATAGTTTAATCGGATGTAAATAACATTTAAATTAGTTAGAATTTAAGAAAGAATTAATTATTTAACTCTTTTTTTTAATTCAAGTTGAAATATGTGGGTAAATAAATTATAATGTTCAATGGATAAGTGTTTTCAAGGCAGAAACACTTCATCTAGATTTATATAAAAACGAATACCAAATGTTTAACTTCAATACATGCAATATATAGTGGGATCTCAAAAATTCGGCATTTCAAAAATCCGTTAGCCTAAAAAATTCCCCATTAAAGATTACTTCCATATTTATTTCTTTATTTCTTTTTTTTTATTTGCAAATTACGAGAGAAAGGAAAATAGAAATTGTTTGCGAATTATAATTTTCGATATCAAAATCGAGGGATTAAAATGCAGCGAGATTGCTTACGGTATGGTAAGTAGAAACGCCTATGGTATGGTGGCGGCAGCACAAGAATATTTGTTTTAAAAAATGCATAAATTTGAAAGCAAAACTAATATGTAATAAATTTGAAACAAGCAAGATTGTATTTTCAAAAGCAAAATCCTTTACTATATATCTGAACCTTAAATTTTTATAGAAAGAAAAAAAAAGTATGAAATTATGAATCAATTATATTAAAAACATATATATTAACTTTTTAATTAAAAAAAGTTTCGAAAGCAAATTTTAACTTATTCCGTAAATATTGAAACAGTTTTTTATAGGGATATTCAAATATCAAATAGAAAGAATGAGCTTAGTAATCACAGTCGAAGGCAACATTTCATCTTACAAAAGAAACCGGAATACATTTCTAAACACCTGAGACTTTCAAAAGAAAGAGCTACATATTATATGAAGCGATCAGAGTTGAGTCATATAATGAATATTAATGAGCTGAGGTTACTTAAAGAAATTCTTTTTTAAATCGTTTCCAACAAAACAGCGAACTGCACTTCTTAAGAAAACATGATAGTTTGAGTGGATGTAAATTACATTTAAATTAGCTCGAGTTTAAGCAAGATTTAATTTTTAAAGTATTTAATTTTTACATTCAAATTGAAATATGTTTAAAAAATCGTATATAGTCATCTGAATGTTTATGTGGATTTATAAATTGTAATGACAGTTGGAAACGTTTTTGAAGAATAAAATAATTTGTCGAGATTTGAATAAAAGCGAATGCCAAATGTTTAATACACCGATGTACTGCGTGGCATTAAAAATTTTGCATTTCGAAATCCACCACCTTCAAAACACCAGCATTAGTGATTACTTCCTTTTTCATATTAATTTTTTATTTATTTATTTGTTTTCATTTACAATTTAAACAAGTTGGAAATTGCACATGAATGTAGCAAATGAGGTGCGTTCGTACGATAACGAAGTTTTAAAAATATTCAGATCTAGTAGTTTAAAAATATTCAGATATAGTAGAGCGTACTCCGGATACAGTATAGTAGTCGAAATCTTTACGTTTCTGTAAATATGCAGGAAGTAATTTTTATTACATCTCAGCAACGTATATCTTATTCATAAAATGTGAAATAGTTGAATATAATTAAAACACGTACCAAACCATGTTTCCCCGTATATCTTTATATAGTGGAATACTTTTGTGCGGTCCTGTAATTTAATAATAAAAATTCTTTGTATCACAGATTGTACAGACTGCATATTTTAGTATATATTTCATAGTTTCATGCAAATTCTATTATGTTCGAATGAGTATAACATCATTAAAATGCATTTGAAACTTTTTCCCCATTGACCGTAATGTAACGGAATCCTTTTGATTGTCCCTGTAATTGATCTATGCATCCGATTTTCATAACATTTGAAATGACTCGACAAAATTACGCAATAATTATATGTTTTAAATTTCAAACGATTAAAATGCATTTAAAACTTTTTTTCCTATTGACCGTAATGTAACGGAATCATTTTGAATGTCCCTGTAATTGATCTATCCATCCGATTTTCATAAAATTTGAAATGACTCGACAAAATTATGTTATAATTATGTATTTTAAATTTCAAAAGATTCGGTTGAGTAGTTTTTGCGTTGTTACATGCGGACAGACGGACGGACAGACAGACAGACGGACAGACAGACGGACGGACTGAGCGACAACAATAGGTGCCACGTATTTACATAATTACGAACGCACCTAAAAAGGGAGAAATTGAAATTGTTTGCGGGAGATAGCTTACGGTGTACTAAATAGAAACGTCTATAGCGTTGGTAGCAGCTCTGAGAAACGACCGTAAGGAGGCAGCACAAGAATATTTGTCTAGAAAAATCCATAAATTTTAAAGCAAAATTAGTATATATTCAAAGCAAATAAGATTGTATTTTCAAAATCAAAATCCTTAACTATATATCAACACTATATATATGAAATCCTACTGAAAGGAATTTATGAATTGGTTTTATAGAACAAGGGATAAAAAGACGGATTTAGTTCAAAGGCCATTCTTCCAAAGATTATATAAATTTGGTGGTGAAAATTATATCAATTATCTATATTGATCCGCAAATTTCAAAAATGGTGTTAGAATTTTAATTGTAATTTAATAAGCAAAATAAACAAGTTAAATTAAAAAAAAGAAAATATGCATGATTTTGCAGTAAAATAGAGAAAAACCAATTCAATAAAATATGAAATATAAGCGTCAAGTTTAAATATACGTTGCATTTCCATGTTTTTTAATTGTTATTCACAAGCAAATGGATTTTTTTTACCCGAACCCAACGGAAGAATATTGCGCATGGCGTCTTTATGAAAGTATATATGGTAGCGGCATTTTAAACGTAACCATTTTATACAATTAGATTTCAAAACATGTAACCGATTTCATTTATCAGTTCCAAAAGCAATCGTCAGCTACCACGACAGCGGTGGATAAAGTTATAATAATGGATAAAATGCTCCATTCAAACAAAAAAGCATGGCATCTCGATTACAGAAAACTGTCGTTGTTTGAAAAAATATTCTTCAGTCTTCCACAACCTGGTAATATCTTTAAAGAAAAGGCACATTAAAATGTTTTTAAAATCTGAACGGGGGGTTGTGAGCGTAGCTCTCAGGAGACAGAACCACCTAGTATATATATGTATTTGTAACATAGAAAATAGCAGTTAAAGTAAGTTTTTAAAATATTTAATTTCGCTTTTCTCACATAAAAGTCAATTGACAAAGGAATAAATTATGAATATTATGGCACCATTAAGATTATCGAAGTATACTTTTGATTCTTTAAGAAATTTGCAGTTTTGTAACATCTGGGTTAATTCGGGCTAAACAATGCATGATTTTCGATGTGGCACTAGCCACGGCCACGTAATATATATATATATATGCATACTTATCATCAGAGACAATTTCTTGAGACACAGAGGCATGCACTGTGAAAAAAAGAAGATATTTCAAATTTTAAAAACTTGTCGTTGGGGACCACCGTAATACTTACCCATCATATATAAGCATATATAATATATTAAAATAATACATTTGAAAACTATTTATAAAAAATATATAAATAGTTTATTTATATATATTTATATTTTTATTGTTCATAGTAATGCTGTATTGATGAGTTGCTGATGAATCGCTTTCGATAAATTATACAACACGCCTAACTATTCAAGTAGTACTGAATTTCGAAAAAGAAACATCCTTATAACTCCAAAAAAATAATCTTATTAACTAACAGTTTATTGCGTCGGATTAAGCGTCTCATTTCCAATTAAAATATATCTTTGAATTGAAATTTGAATGAAATACAGGGTAATGAAAAATCGAAGAATGTGGAAAATAGGATTGCAGATATCTCGGCCACTAACAATTCGATCGACTTCGTTCTTTATGCAAAATTTGTGTTATTTTATTGCCATTTACAATCACTCCTTAAAATAAAAAAATTCGAAATTTTTATGTACCTTTCATTAGAACGAATTTTTCGAGAGTCTGAAAAAAAACATAGTTCCGGATAATCGAGGTTACTGATATTAAATAGGCTTCGTCCCATTCTTACATACTAAGTACATACAAAATTTCAAGTCTCTATCTCAATTCATTCGGAAGAGAGAGCGTTTACAGACAGACGGTAATTTTTTTTTTTCTAAAAATATGTTTTTCGAAATCTCCAGTTTCGAAAACGTGTAAATCCGTCAAAAAAAATTTCGATTTTCAAAACGATTGCAAGACTTACCTTATACTACGTATGATGGGTAAGTAAAATAATAATATAATTAGAACGGAAATACACAATAACTTCAGAATTACCCACGATTCCCAAAACCGTTCTTTGTAATTGGAAACTTTTAAAAATATATATTTTCGAAATTTAAATTTTTAAAGACGAAATTTCTTTTCCTGTTACAGAATTTCGGAAGCGTTTCCGACAAATTATTATAGGGTATTTGGATGATGTACCAGTTGAGAGGTCAGAACCTCTCGGCCACTGCTGAGTCGCTCTTTGATCGGAATATACATTCATCGGTTGCTTTTCATTATGAAGTAATTAATTTCATGTTTTTATAATCAATTTTATTTTGTTTTATTTTTTTAGTTGTAACAGTGCGAAAAAAAAAATAAAGGAAAACGATGAATGTCTATAAATATGCATTCATTTATTTTGCATTTAATGTGAACTTTATAAATTGTATGTTTTTAGTGCATCATGTTTATCCTTGAATACATATTGACTGGTGTGTTGAAATAGGACGTACATCATTATCGACACATATAGTGGATTTTTATATTTTGTTTTTAAATCGGTTTAAATGTTTTTTCTTTATTTAGTTTTATTTAGTTTCACTGTGACGAAATTGATTGCAGAGATTCGTGACATGCTTTCTATAATCTTTTTACGTAACACCAAGGAATTCGCGCGCCCTACATTTAAAAACACTGCTATATAACACTGAAACAAATAGATAAATTTTAATACGAAAAAAGAAAATAAGAAAACAATATATTAAAAATCCCTGTCGGCTGGGCCTAAGGCGGAGGTAGATTTCGAAGAGTGCTCATTTCAACAAATATATATATATATATATATATATGATTAGAGATAAACCCAGTTTAATAACTTCATTTGGCCGTTTATGAAAAATTTTTAATTTCATTTTTCTGCAAAAACTGGTTTTATCAGAATCATCTTAAGAAAAATTCAGCTCAAATGCCCATTTTGACAACATATTTTGAAATAAATTCTGAATTTATTAAAAAATCGACCAAAACAGTACATGATACAGTTTCTAAATAACAAGAAACTGTCAGTTGAATGCATTTGAGAAAAAAATTGAATTTAAAACTGAGTCATAAAATAAACGATTTGTTGTTTGAATACATCCTTAATTCTTTAATCATGATTGCTTCGGAAAATTTTCTGCGAAATACTCACTTTGACAGCATTTTTAAAAATATGTTCTATCTTTATCAAAAAACTGGCCAATGCGTCACAGTATATAGTTCCTAAATAAGAGGATCTGTAAATTGGATGCGTTTGAGAGTGAAAATGGATTTTAAAACGAGTCATAAAAACGCTGTTTGCTAAGTGAAAACTTCCTTAAATTTTCAAATCACGAAGACTTCGGGAAATGCTGTTCAAAATACCCTTTTTGGTAGCCTTTTTCGAAATATATTCTGTCTTTATCAAAAAAAACGATCAATGCATCACATTATATAGTTCCTAAATAAGAGGATCTGTAAATTGGATGCGTTTGAGAGCAAAAATGGATATTAAAACGAGTAAAAAAAAAACGCAATTTCTTATTTGAACACTTCCTTAAATTTTCAATCACGATGATTTCGGAAAATTCTGTTCAAAATACCCTTTTTGGTAGCCTTTTTTGAAATATATTCCGTCTTTATCAAAAAACTGACCAACGCATCACGTTATATAGTTCCTAAATAAGAGGATCTGTAAATTGGATGCGTTTGAGAACAAAAATGGATTTAAAAACGAGTCAGAAAAAAACGCAATTTCTTATTTGAACTTAAATTTTCGGTCCCGATGACTTTGGGAAATTCTGTTCAAAATACCCTTTTTGGTAGCCTTTTTTGAAATATATTCTGTCTTTATCAGAAAACTGACCAGTGCGTCATTTTATACAGCTTCTAAATAAGAGGATCTACCATTTGGATGCGTTTAAAATCAAAAATGAATTTAAAAATGAGTCAGAATATAAGCAGTTTGGATTTGAGTTTTTTTCTCCAACTTCTATTTTTGTTTAATTTCTTTTTGCTATACGAATTGGTCCTATTAAAAACTTCTAAATATAAAAGTTGTAAATATTTTTGAGAAGATGAAAAATAAATTTAATCAGATTTGATATCGTAAAAAATGACGGAGTTATGGATTTTTCTCTTTTTTCACCGCCCTTTTTCTTTTCTTTTTTAATTTTTTTCATGGGTAAAAGTTGATCCTATCAAAAACATGTAAACAAAAAAGTTTTAGATAATTTTAAGAACATTTACAAAAAATTTAGTTGGACTTGATATCTTGAAAATTGACGAAGTTATGAATTTTTTCTCTCAAAACCCTTGCTTTTTTCGCCCCTTGAGCCCACTTCTAAATTTATCAAAAATCTGTCATGCATAAAATTTTGGATCATTTTTAAGAAGTAATATAAACTTTAAACCGATTCGATATCTACTTTAATAAAGAAGTTATGGCGTTTTTTCGGTTTTCACAAAAACGCCCCCTATTCCGACCCCCTTGGTCCGATTTCGCCCATTAACGAACTTAGCCGAGATTTTATTCCCTTTGATTTTATGTACCAGTTTGGTGGAGATTGGTGAAGAATTATAGAAGTTATCGTGTCCATAAAAAAGTGAGATATATATATATACTGATGCGATTTCAGTAAGTAGTATTTCATGCGAAATCTACCAAAAAATGGAAAAAAATAAAAACTATCTCATATGATTTAAAATATGTATTTAAAAACTACATAATTAAACGTATATATATATTGTGGATATGAAGGCTGAATTTTATTAGGTTATTGCAACATCTAACAGAATAAACAAGCCTTTTCTAATAAAATCCTTATAACAACACAAGAAGAATATTTTATCTAGCCAAGGAAACTAAAATCTATTCCTAAAACCTTAAGAATTTTAGTAGAAAAAATTCCATGGCAAACAAAGTAGGCAGAGCAGCCCCATGTAATGAATATCAATGAGTTTGAGGTTGTTTCAATTTTTTTTGTTACTCGCTTCCCAACAAACCGATGAGTGGTATTTCTTAGGAATATATGATGGTTCTAAGGTAATGTAAATTATATTTTAACTGTTATGCGTTTAAGGAAAAAGTAATTTTAAAACTGTTTGATTTTTCAACACAGAAATTTTCAAGATTAAAGGGTTTGAAAAATGATATATTTTCACGTGAATAATAAAATGCATACTTACATATTTTTCAAAGTAAGCAAACATCGTGGCCATTTAAAGATTTTAATGCAATAAAAATGAATTTAAATTAGGTGAGGGATACCTTTTAAAAAGATATTTCATTTTTTTAAATATAGACAAATGTATAAATATTCGAAAAGTATAGATGTGTTTTAAAATTTTTAAGCGTATTAAAATTATATATTAATATTTGATGAAGCATGTTAGTGAGTTTGAGTGATCGAATTTTAGAAAAGTGATCTTTTTTTCTACAAAAGTAACACAATGAAATAACTACCCTCATTTAAAATTGTTTTAAAGATGAAATATGGTTTTTTCGCTATTTAATAAAGGACAAGATAGTTTTTTATAAGATTAATGTTTTAATGATATTTTTTACGATGAATAAAAAAACTTTTACATTACAACAAAACATTAGTAGCATGAGAGAACGTTTATTATAATATTTAAATACATATAAGAAATTATATATGTCATATAGAAAGGTCATATTCATCCCAATAAATCAAAATTAAAAAAAAAACATCCTATCTCAACTTTCTCTCCCTCCATTTTATTTATTGTTTTTAGTTTCTCCTCTTGATACTACACCTGTGTGCATTCTTGTAGCAACAGCATGTTATCAATTTAATTTTCCGGATTTTAGTTGTAAGCGTCGAGAGATTCTCTGAAATGATTTGACATTTTTTTAACATTTTGATAATTTTAATGCCTTAAAATTTTTATAGGATATTTGCACCTATTTTAATAATAAATACATTTTAAAAGTTTATTCACATTGTTTATTGGTGATTGCATCATTCTATTATTGTCTTTTCGACTTTTATAGGCATGAAAGGACATTTAATGCAGTGGTTCTAACTTTTATTCTTAGATTAATTATAATCATAATCTGTGCAGTAGAACTTTTTAAACGGCATGTTTTTCATAATAAGACTCCCCTGATTATAGATCTTTCCCCAAACTTCTACAAAAAGCATTGTAGAACAATAAGCAGTATACTAAAATATTAAGCAGCAATGCAAATTTTACCAAAATATATCCAGCGAAAATTTAAAAAGTCTAATCTTTAATAATTTTATTCACTATATTGTAGGATTTTCTTGTGAAATTTTACAATTTGGAAGCGATATACTAAAACCGTTCTTGAAAAATTAACTAATTAATACTAAAAATTTCATAATGATCCATATGCCAGAACTTAACTTATTAACAGCTGAAACGAATTTCAAATTTCTAATTTTTTTTATATAAATAGTAGATTTTAAGGCTTTTACTTTGCGCAAAATAAAAACATTTTACAAATATCCTTTTCAAATGGCTTTCTCTCTTAACCTTATTGATTTTTTCTTCAGATAATCTCTTAATGCTAGTTCTCTGGATGGATTCCAAATGTAGAAGTAAATCACAATAACTTTCAAAAGCCATTTAATTAAATTTTAAAAATAAAAGAAAATTTATATTAGTTGACATTCAAACTACGGATAAATTAAAAACATATTATGTCATTATGTCAATTTTAAACTTTTTAAAAATCTTACATTTGAGGGTAAAAATACGAGATTTTTCGTAAAGTAAATCTTGATTTGTGGGTTATGAAAAAAAAAATCTATGTTCAAATATATATGCCATTACAAAAATTCTAGTTAAAAAAAAAAAAAAAAAAAAAAAAAAAAAAAAAAAAAAAAAAAAACCTTGTAATTTTACAGGTGTAAAGTTTTAAAGATATGTTTTATTTCTAAATTTTTATCTATACACTGTATGAAAAAAATAATATTAATATTTTAACAAATTACAGCGACTTTTGAAAATCACATTTTCAAAAACGGAAATTTTAGACTATAGACTATTATAGATTATTATATTAAATAGATTATAGACTGAAATAGAAATAAATTCTATATTTAAAATAACAATTTTTATTAACATTATTTTATAGATGATCAAAACGTGGCTTACTGAATAATAGAGGTTATTAATCATATTAAACATCATATTTCTGGACTAATCATAAACATACTTTAAATGAAATTTCATTTATACAATTTTTGGTACTGCGAATTTTTAAACTTTTAAACATCGCATATTTTCAATTTTCATGCCGTTGTATCAGGGAAAATGTACTTTCAAATGTAGTCTAAGTTAAAAACATGTATCTCAATTTATTTTGGAGCAATTATTATTATAATTTCTTTTGTAGTTTTTAATATTCATTTTTCATTGTGGCAACAGAGGTAATTCATTTCTGGACATCATGATCTAACTTATGATCTGAACTAAACATGGACCAATCAAAAATCGAATAAAATCCAAACATCACAAGATTTCACATATCTCTAATCTCAATTGACAGAAACAACAATTTTCTAAATAGTTAAAAAGAATGTACATCTTCAAAACTAGATTTCGTAAAGTTACAGAAATCTCTAGCTTTACAAAACAAATCTTAATAAAATTTTCTTATAAAAATATTCTTATCTTATTAAAACTTTATCTGAAATCCGAATTATTGTTACATAAAAAAGTTCAACGCATTCCAGTTTCCTAAAAAAGTGACTTTGCAGATTGTTAAATTTACAGTACAAGCGTGTTACAAGATGCGGAAAGATGTTAAAAGTGCGACTGTGTTATGCGTGTTGAAAAGTGTTATTGATTTTAAGTATTTTCAAATTAAGCGTGAATTTAGAAAAAGATATATACAAAACATATACATTCTTTAAGAAGTAAATGTATTACAAATCAATCAAATATAAAATATTATATTACAAATTATTATAATCATTTTAAAATCATGATTATTTGTTATCCACGGGTACCCTTAGAATTGAATATAACAAAATATAAATTAAAAAAACTGCTTTATTCTTAAAATTAAAAATTAAGAATAAAGCAGTCACAGATAATAATTGAATTATTTTGAAGCAAAAAGTTGCAAAAAGCATAAAACTTAAAAACGCAAGAAACATTCACTAATTCAGTTTTCAAATTTAGTTTGCGAATTTAAAGAGAGCAACGCATTTGTATTTTAAGAGATAACCTATATAGCAATATAAATTATTTTTTAAAAACAAGAGCCATATATATATGCTTCCAAATGAAATGAAATATCTTCTTTAAGTGAAAAGCAACAAATATTGTTTAATATTTTAAGAAAGGAGTAACAGTGAATTAAAAAACTTTTTTCCAAATACTATGAAGATAGGGAAAAGAAATAACAAAAAGGTACACATTAAGTGATAATTCTGGATTAAATTACATTAATTCACATTTTATCAATTTTAAAGATTTGTGGATGAATGAAGATAATTCAAAAATATTCATTTTAGTTGTATGTCTTTTTCACTTTTATTGATCTGTTAGCATGATGATTTATTAAAACTAGTTGTCTGGATGAGTTCCAAAAGATTATAAGAAAATATTCACACAGTTGATTACTTCAAACTTAATAAAACAATTGGGAGGTCGATTTAAGTTGTTATTTCTGAAATCATTTATTGGAAGAACATTCTACAATTAGCTTTCTTGAAAAGTAAACAGATATAAGAAATTGATCATCTGCAAATATTTATCTTCGGTGTTTAACGACTCTTTTTTTTATCTTATTGATTCATTTCTATGATGATGTCTTATTGCTTATTTTTAGATTGAATCCTAATGAAAAAAAATGACTTTATATATTTATTTTATCCATGTAGTATGAAAGGGAAATTATTGTCAGGACTACATTTCATTAAAGTTTTACTGAAAGTAAATGGTCAAGTGGGAATATTATTCACGGCCACAGGGTTCCGTATTCCGGATAGTAAATATATGAATTACTAACTATATTAAAAACAGTATCTAAAAGTATAATAAGACTTTGTAAAAAAATCTATACAACATACGGTTGGGTATAGCTGTACACTGTAAAAAAAAAAATTGTAAAGATACTAAACATTTTCTAGGAAACTGGCATTCCAAGAACTTTTCATGTAACGATAACAGGAAAAGTCCATGTAACCAATTCTAAAACTTGAGTTTTTGTTGTTACCGTTACAGGAAAAGTTCTTGGAATCCCAGTTTCCTAGATAAAGTGTAGTACCTTTACAGATTTTTTTTTTACAGTGTATGTACTAGAATGGTATAAAAGGGGTATAACATTTCAATGAAATACAAAGCCTAAATAACTTCAAATATTTCTTTTCTGTATAAAACTTTTTTTAATCTTTATCCTAATCTCTATTTTTTTTCTCTCTTTGATGAACATAATTTTTCGCTGTCAATAAAAGTAGTGCTCTTTTAAATTTCAATTGTCATTTCATTAAACTAAATTTATCTTAGAAATAATCTTTTCTTTTAGAGCGTAGATAAAATAAAACCCTTGTTTAAACTTTAAACTTGGAATTGTTCTAAGTACGCTTCCAAATGAGGTCGCAAAGTTATAACAATGAAATGGTTTGTGCCATGTTTTTCCAGATTGCTTTTTAATTAAATTTTGAATACAAGTAGAGGTGTATTGAAAAAAAACACTTAATGTAAATCAATCGCAAGTTTCATTCTATTTATGTGATTAATGCAAAGTAAATTAATCTGTTTTTAACAATTTGACGTTTATTGCTTTTTCAATGCTATTGGGAATTACATTACATAAATATATCATTAAAAGTTATTAGATGGACTTTAAAAGCCTATGGGGCATTGAGTACGCCGCCCCTGCCATTATGTATGTTGAAACCGTTCATGTCTTTGAGGGTTAATATCTCGGTTAATTACTTACGATTTCTTTCAAAAATCATCAACAAAATTATTTTATACATTTACTTCTGCAGCTACCTCCGGCACTTCTTAACACCTTTGGTGAATGCCTGCAAATGGAAAATCGTGTGTAACAAAAAAAAAAAAAAAAAAAAAAAAAAAAAAAAAAAAAAAAATGCGATTTTCTAATAAACTATTTGATTTAGTAATCGCTATTGTTTTCCTGTAAGGTTAAAACTAATGTCTACTACCTCTAACATCTTCTTTTTTCAGAATTTTAGTTTTAGTAGGTTCAGAAATAGATGGGGAGAGTCCATATTTTTGCACTATGTTTTCGACCATATCTCTAAAAAACTTAATATTAAACAAAATTTATTTTGAATTTAGCATTATGAAAGTATTCATACGATACCCCATGCAATGTGTATCTGTATATGCATGTATATAATTTTTTAGTAAATTTGTTATCCCCTCTACATTTTCCCTAAAGATATTTGTTGATGATTCATAACATGTAAATATGTGGGTTAATAGTCTTTTTTACTCCTCCCAATTTGAACTTTCACGTTCCATAGCTTATGAGTAAAACGGCTGTAAGACACAGGTGTGGTGTTATAATGGTTCCTTTTTTACTTTTTAAGTGCTGTACCCTAAAAATAGCTGTTTTCTGGGAAAAATGAATATTGAAGATAACAAATGTATTTAAAAAACATACAAATTTAATTAAAGTTGGTAAAACTGCTCGAATGTAGGTTAAAAGTTCAAACAGCCAGCTAGATAAATTTTTAGTCAGTCCTTTAGCTCCTGAGCATTTTTTTATTATTTCTAATTAGTTCTATAGTCTTCTTTCATTATGGCAAATTCGTGGATGGCATTATGCAGTTCCATGACAAGAGTTTGCCTTTTCAAGTAATTGGATAAATTTCTTTGTGAGACGCTTTGATGATGCGGTGTCGGGCAGAATGTGGAGAAATCTCCCATTTCACAGAATCTAAAATAACTGTTGTTTTCCATGACATCAGAGTTCGGCTGCATATTACGAAATTCTATTTAAACTAGAAAGAAATTTTATTCCTTCATTTCACATTAATTTTTTACATTAATGTATTTTTTATTTTTATTTTGGAAGAATAGTTAGACATTGCGGAACTGCGTATTACTTATCAAATTAGAGGAACCTTGTTTATGGAATGATAATAAATTATCAGTTAGAAGAATTTTAATAATGCAATACTTTTTAAAATGCTAAAAACATAATTGAACGAATAAAAAATAGATTCAAAAATTGTAAATTATGTTACAAGGAAATTGTAAAAATTCTAAATCTATTCTTGTATATGAAAAAAGGTTTTAGTTATAAAAAGTAATAAATGTTTTTCAGTCGACATTTTATAAATAAATATCTTCTACTAAGCATTTTTAAACATTTCTTTATAAGTGACATTAATGTATTTTTTTGAAAAGATTCTTATAAAATCCTTTAAATCCTACAAAACTCTATCTGTGTCAGAGATTAAGTACTGCTTTTAGAAAACAGCTATTTTTTCCCCATAACGAGACTTCTTTTGAGAAAAAGAAAATTCTCGACAAAGAAAAGGATTAAGAAATTATTTTTTGAACTATTCGAACACATTCGAAGTTGTTTTGCTGAAACAAACTACTTCTAAATGTCGTATCAAGTTATCAAGTGACAAACTTGTTTTGTAAGGGCTTACTAACGAAATATTTTACGCTATTCCAGATATTTTTTCTTTAATAGAATATACTGTCTGGAGCAATTAATTCGTACTCTAATTTCTTTAGAGTGTTAATTTATTTCTTATTACCAAAAACTTTCAGTTTACATTAAAATATAAAAACATATTACATTTTCTATTTCGAATAGTTTAAAAAAAATTAATCAAAATAAGTACAGATTGGATTACTACGAACAATATTTAAACGTGTAGGTCTGGAATTTACATATAAAAACAGCCTATGTCTAAAAGTGTGTGTCCATGTGACCTAAGTCAATCTGCGGCTCTTTATTTAGAACCTTGTATATATTTAACTTTATTTCAGTTAAAAATAATCAAAACTTTATTTAAAAAACAAAAAATACAATACACATAACTTCACAAAGTGAAGAAGTCAATAGTGACAATTACAATCATATAATAATATCATATCATCATATCACATCATAGTCATCATAATAATATTATAATATCAAGGAATATCATATAATAATGTAATATCATGTAATAATATCATTTATCATTATAATAAATCAAATGGTAAGCCAACCATTAGCATTTTCTATAAATTCTGAACGCATTCTGAAAAAAAAAATCCTTTCAGTTTACCTGGCTGTCTGTATCTTCTATCTTCAATTACTTCGTTAAATGAAAGTTTCACTTTAGTTAGTAATATGAATGAAATAGAATGGAATGTTTTGAAAAACTTTAGTAATAAATTTCGAATTAAGTTCATAGATTCATTAAAAATGTTTTAAGAAACCAGCATTTTCAGGTACAGATATTGTAGCACTCAAACTATAACTATGCATAATAAATGGCGACCATAGAAGACAAAGTGTACAAGGGACAAAAATTCGATTCGGAGTAAATTGCGTTTAAAGATAATTAACGTTTAATTTTAACAGCAATAATAATAGATTGAATTAAAATACGAAATTGCCGTCTGTTTCATTTTGGCCTTCGCCCTCTTATTTAAATAAATGTAAAAAAAAGTAGAGTATAATTTTCTTTAAATTTATAGTTGATCAATATTAATTATTATTTCGTCAAAAGTGGTTTATCTCTAGAACATAGTACATACTTAGAAATTTATTCATATTAATAAACCTAAAAAGAAAAAAGCATATTCCTAGGTCGTTTGTTTACTTAGTTGATTTTTCTTCCATTTTGTCACTAATACCCATCAGCTTATGGGTCGAACTGTGATGTACCTCCACAAAATGTTTTAAAATATTTCACATGGTAAAAATGCAATTGATTTGTCGGGGCATTTGTGATTTCGCAACATACAATACCCAACATTGAAATAAAAATAAATTTTAATATCTATTTTTTTTAAAGAATAGTTATTAATATGTATAAAATTTTATAAAATTTTATTTATTTTATTATTATGTATAAATTTTATCAAGTTTCGGTCCTTGATGGGTTCAAATCATGAATTTAAAAAAAATCATCAAAATCATATTTTAGCCAAAATATTAAGTTAATTTATTCAAAAGCGTTTTTAAAAGAATTACCAAAGCTGTAAAAATAAAAATAAAGTACGTCATGCAAAGTGCTTGTAATTTCGTTGAAGTAAAATTACATTTTACTTAGAGAAATAATACAAATTATGCGCGTAAAAAAGTTTTCCCTATTATTATTTATTAATAACATATATTATTTATATTTAAAGACCTTTCAGAAATTCCATCTCGCTTCTTTATGTTTAGATGGTGCTTTCTTAACCCTTTAGTTGAAACAATAGCAAATGAGAAGTATATCTAACACAAATGTTTCTAAACATTTTTATTTATACATAAATTTAATAAGAAAATAAATAAAGCATTTTATTATATAAATTTTATTTAGTACATTTATTGTGAATTTAAACATTATGTAAGAATTTGCATAAGAGGAAATAATACTCTATTTTATACGTGATGATTTGTATACAACTTTGAAAATAATTACGACACACTTTCCAATTATTGAAGTTTTTATAACTAAGTGTGGTGTGAATGAGAGTTAACTTTACAGATTTGAGAAGGAATGAGGAATAAAAAGAAAAACACATAATTTAGATAGGAAAGTTGTGTTTCTTGTGCTACAAACAGCAAAACACAAATTTCTGTATTAAAACAAAGGTTTATTTTAAAGCAAACAATGATTTGTAAATATGAAATTAAACCATTAAATTCTTAATGGTGGATTAGTCGTTGCAGTCTTCTACCTTTACTAAATTTTTAATGACTAAGGAATGCGATACAATTTTGTTTCTCTGGAAAAGCATAAAAACTATACACTGTAAAAAAAAAATTCAAGAGGTTACTAAAAATTTTTTAGTAAATTTGTATTCCACAGAATTTTTTAGTAACCATTACAAACTTTTTTTTTGCAAGTGAAACAAGCATTTCTTTTGTAAACTGAACAAAAGAATTTTTTGTATAACTAACTTAAAAATTTTTAGTATGAGCCACCAAGCAAATATTAGTAATAGCTCAAAAATTATTTTTAATAACCATTACGTGCGCCCGAAGGGCAGAAGGTTCCTTCGAGCTGCATCCAGACTTCTGCAGCGGAAGATTTTCGGCAAAACTGCAATGGATAGCAGCACCAAACATTGCTAACTGCTCCGACAGGATTTTCATAATCCCTTTACTTAACACTATATACATTCGGGGCGTATTTGGCAGGGGCCAGTATTGAACCCGGGAAATTTCAGTCTTGAGCCCGTTACTATAACCACTATGCTATCAAGGCCACATTAAGTGAGTTTTAGTAATAGTTATGAAAAATATAAAACTATTAACTCTCTCCGTTGCTAACCTTTTTCTAGTAATTCTTACAGATTTTCTTGTAACCGACTAAAAATTTTTTAGTAATTACAAGGATCACTAAAGTTTTTTTAGTAGATCGATCCTACTTTTTTTTACAGTGTACGTGCCATATTTTAATTTGTTATATTCGTCATTTGAACAAAAAAAAAAAAAAAAAAAAAAAAAAAAAAAAAAAAATTGCCTATCTGACAATTTTCACATATATGCATATTTGACCTGAGAGTGAAAGACTTAAACTATCACTTGCATATTTAAAAATATTGGAATTAAAACATAATGCCTGAAAATGAAGTACATTTAACTTGTAGCAATCCACAAAACAAGTTTTTTTTAAGCCAAAGAATTCAGTAACTTTACAAAATAATCTATTAAAATTACAATAATTTTACTAGAATTTTATCTCTAACCCGAGTCGCAGTTGTAGAAAAAAATTAGGCATACCAGTTACAGTTGTAAGATTCTTAATGACTTTTCAGATTTTAATTTATAGTGTCAAAGTGTATCTGTTACATAAATTTTTGTTGTTGCCGTTACATAATATTCAAGGCAAACCCAGTTTCTAAGAAAAAAATTAATAACGTTACCGATTTTTATTTTTTTTTTTTAAGTGTACATACAGCTTACGTAACATAGATACTACAATTTTTTTCTGATTTGATTACGTATCAAGCTTCTATATATAATTTTCATCCATCCTTTATATATTTATTTCTTTTAAACTTTTTTCTTATAAGATAATTTTCTAAACAGAGTTTTATTAAATAGGTTCATGTTTATTTGTATTTTTTTTTTACACAAATAGTTTTTTTCTTTTTTCAGATGTAGTATTTTATTTTATCACATTCCAGTAAATGTTTTTCCTAAAAGATACATTTGATAATTTATTCTTTGAAAGAGATCTTTGAACTGTAATTTGTTTGATTTTGTACTTTTGGCTATTTTTTTAACATTTTAATTAGGTAAATACCATTTGCGATAAAAAAAATTCCAAATATCTCGAAATTTTTTCATCGTAATTTTTTTTTCTTCATCAAAAAATTTGTACCTTTATGAAAAGATAGATTTTTTTCCTCTTTTAATTTCTAAGTACAAAATTGTGCAACCACTTAAATATTCTAATATGGACCTAAAGTAAATTTATATAAAGTTTTTTGCATAAAATTATGTATTTCAATTTTTTTCTGTTAAATGAAAACCGTTATATTATATAACACGCTTCCACTTAGTATGCTTTGTATAAAAATGAAATAATGACATAATAAATCTATTCTGGTTTATTCACATTGTGATTTAATGTCTCCATTTATTTATAAGTGCGGAAAATGAAGAACTAAATTTGCTTTTTAAAAAAACCGATATTTTAATGTATGTTCAAAATATTTCATTTCTAACATTCATGATGATTCCTGAAAGTAAGGTCGTCTTCATCTTTTTAGAGTTTCGTTCATCTCACAAACCCTTGTGGTCTCGTGTCTTTGTATGTCCCTCACAGCGCTCATTTTTTAGGGTTCCGTTGATTTGACGAAGCCCTATTCGTCTCTGTCCTCTGTCTGTTTGTCTATCTGTCTGTATCAGAGTCCGTACACAAAAACCATACAAGTCCGAGCGTTTAAATCTTGTGTACTTATAGCTGAATAGCTCTTGTCACACAGGAAATCGTAAAATTTTGGAAAAAAACTATTATTTTAATTAAAATATTTTTTTAAATATCACCGGTCCATTTTTTAGGGTTTTATTCATCTAACTAAAATCTATTTCTTCTCTGTCCTCTGTCTGTCTGTCACAGAGTCCGTACACAAAAAATATGCAAGTCAGAGTGTTCAAATTTTGTATATGTATAGCGAAATATCTCTTGTCACAGAAAAAAATCATAAAATTTTGAAAAAGACTATTATTTTCATTGAAATATTTTTTTATATATAATCAATCCATTTTTTTCTTCTCATTGTTGCATGCAAGTTTAAATAGTTATAAAAAATATTTCTTTTTTACGCTTTAAAGAAATGGAGTACTTCTGTTACCACAATTACAAAATTGGTATTAAAACTACAAAAAATTACTATCTCAAAAATATATCGAGATACAGCTTTTAAACAAATTGCATTTAAAAGTACATTTTTCACCCTATACAATGGTGTAAAAGTGAAAAATGTGTCACAGTTACAAGTTTGAAAATTTGCAATAGCGTAAATTTCAAAATTTAAATTTCATTTCTTCTACTTGTTGCACGAGGGTTTAAATAAAATTATTATGTATGTAACATAAATTAATGGATTAAATAAATCATGTAAAAAACGTTTTTATTTGCTTTTATTTTATCATATTTCATCATATTTATCCTCTATTTTGACATAAGAAATTAAATATTTTTTTATTTATTAAATTCCTATTCATTTAAATTAATAGCCACCTCTGGTGACCGGTTTGGTCTCTCTTAAACTTATGCTAAGCTTTGTAACATTTTACTTTTGTACTTAACTTTATTTACTTGCTTCACTAAATCTCTATATTCTGAAAGAAAAATAAAAAAAATCTATGCAATCATTGCAGCAATTAAAGGAAGAATTCAGTATTCTGTTCTGGTTGGCTCGATTTTCGAATAAATCCAAAATAGCACCTAAAAACACTTTTTCTTTGTTAATTTCATGATACAATGTCTTAAAGGAGATATTAAACGAAACCATTTGTGTGACCTGCAATCACACTTACCTACCCTACTTGTTTTTTCTTTTTTTTTCTGTACAACATTCGTTCGAATACGGAAATGAACTAAATTTATATAAAGTTTTTTTAATCTAAAATTAAATATTTCAACTTTTTCTGCTAAATGAAATCGTTGTGTTACCTAACATACTTTCACGTAATACGATTTGTATAAGAATGAAGTTATGACATAATAACGCTATCCAGGTTTGATTCACATTGTGTTTTATGACTACATTTATTTATTATTTTGGAAAATGTAGAACTAAAATTACTTTTAAAATCCCGTTTTTTTAATATATGTTCAAAGTATTGCTCATTTCTAACTGACGCATAGTGATTCCTGAAAATAAAGACGTTTTTAACTTTTTCGGGTTTTGTTCATCTCACGAAACTCCTATTCCCTCGTGCCTCTGTGCGTCCATCACAATGCTCTTTTTTTTTTTTTTTTTTTTTTTTTTTTTTTTCACATAGAGCTAAATACATTCTGACTTACATTCTGATAGAATTTAAAAAACTTCTTAGGATTAGTTACTTTACTTTTCCTCCTAAATTCGGAAGGATTTCAATTTTAAAATGTTTCTCAAAAATCTATTTTTTTTCTTCGTAGTTTCGTCTTCAAAAGGAGTTCTATGGTGCCACATTAGCACAAAATAATCAATCTTTTAAAATTAAAAGTTTATTTTTCAATACTTTTTCTGCAAGTGTCGAATAATACATTTATAAAAATGTCTGTTTATGATTATTTTATTGATAATTGTTTTGTAAAAATAATCACAAATTATTTAAAATACATTAATTGTGGTTAAATATCTGTTCATGATTATTTTACTGGTAATTTATTGATTTATCATCACAAATAGTTTCTAATCCATCAAACAATAGTTAAATACTTTATTTTTTTTCATCGTTTAGGAAAATATAAAGAGAATAACTATATATCAAAGGTGTTATTAGGTTCTTGTAGAAATACTGCTACCTTAATGTTAACAATTATCATAAAATCTTGAACTGTCCTAAAAATTAGTAACACTTAGGTTAATTTGCTTAGTGTAACAAATAAAAGTAAAGATGTTCTTGAATTTTTCCTGAACAAACTGGAATTGGTTAAATTATAAATAATACAGTATGAATAAATGAAGGAGAACTACGTTGTTCTTCTTTGCACATTTTTAGGTTTAAGAAAAAACAATTATTTCTAATATTTCTAGACATAAAAAATTTAAAATGACGTAGACTAAACCTTTCACGTACACAGTGTGTCCACTCTCAACGGTGGCCAATGGCTAATTTCTAAACCGTTAATAATAGACATATAGTTCGAATTGCAAAAATGCTTTGAAAAAAGTAAAGAATTGTTTTTTATGCGATTAGGAAAAAAAATATTTAAAAATTAGCTGATTAAAGTTTATACGATTCTTCGGTTCTATAAGTGATATTTAGAATAATTGTAGCACTACTTCTAACAAGTAAGAAAAAAAAAAGTTCCATTGCTCTACGATTAAAACTGACCGAGTAATGGCTGTTTAAAATTGAAGCATCTTTTTTTTTTTTTTTTTTGCTGCAAAATAGTGGCCAGTCACAAACTTACAAGAAATAAAAATAATCGTCAGATATAAAATTTAACATTAAACATTGAGAATAAAATAATTTTTACAATATCATTTATAAATTTAAGTTTATGTTTACACATTAAAATATATATATATACGACTTGTACTAAAAATGTCAGAAAAAATAATAGAAATTTTCTTAACTTAACTTATGAAAATCAACAGTCACAATTCGTTACAAAATGATACATATTTAAAATTTTATTAGACTACTTAACCTAATAGAATTTGGTGCTGTCCTATAAAATAGATAAATGGTACGCATCTAAAATCGAATTAATATTATATTGTCATTGGATATAAATAAGTATACAAATTGAACCTTGATCGGATATTTGGAAGTAAGTTAAAATTTTAATACAGATTTTGAATTAGGATAACATACATACAAACGTTATAAGTAAAATAAAAGCATATCAAAATAACACATTTTTCTAAAATAAAATCATGAAAAGAAACAGCTCCATTTCCTTACAAATTAAAACATATGTAAAACTACAATTGAGGAAGTGAATTTCAAAACTCGCCTTATCGCTTTTGTTTTCGCTGTCAATCTATACAAACCTGCAGCAATGTAAAACTACAATTTCCAAATTTATAATGAAAATTAATGGATTCATTTAAAGGTTTTCCGCGATTCCCCAAAATTTTATTTTCTCGATAGAGAATTTTAAAACTCGCATCTTAAATTATTTTAACCAATCTAGAAGATAATTAATTAAAATTAACACTGCCATAAAGCTTATATCATGGTAACATCTTTAGTAAAATCGCTTTTAAAATATTTCTTTACCCCATATAAAACATTTTTGTAACTGGAATTATATGTCTGTAACAAATAATTTAGGAAATAACCATTGGATAGCGTTGGAAATGGATGACCTTTATAATACTTTAAGAACTTACAATGAAACGGCAAGGGTTTGTGGTATCCAAATCAAAGTAAGTTTTTTTGTGTAAATAGTACTCGGTAAAGGGAATTCGTATATCATATCGAATGTTAATTGGCACACAATGCATCAGATGAAGAGTTTGGTGTAATTAAATTAGTTTCGGTAAGGAAACGTTTATAATATACTATAATATACCATTTTTCAATAACAATTTTGATTTGTCACTGTACAAAGATTATTCAGGTATAGGATCTGCACGTAAAGAGGAGCCAGAAAAATCTGCGATGGTTGCCATTTTGCTAAAAAAATGGTGTATTATGTAACACACAAATAATAAAAGGCACCCATTTAAAGTAAACACACATAAAAAAATAAAGTTCAAAAATATTTTTCTCAATAACTACTAAGTATTACGCGCCACGGCATGGTCATGCAAGTTCTCTCACTGAGTACCATTTACACACTCACACAGACAAAAAATTACTTTGATTTGGATAACCCACACATTTGCCCTCTCCTTGTTTGTGTATTTTCCCTTAAAGCTTAGTCCAACTCATCCGTTTTCAGTTACAGAAAAGTAGTTTAAGTCATGAAATTTAAAGTTTCATATCTCGGTCAATTTTAATGTTAGATGAATGGAAGCTTTTTTGTATTGCTTGTTAGAGTGATGGAAAATTTTTACAAAATAACACTTATAGGACCAGGGACTGTATAAAAATTTAATTTTTACATTTTTTAATATGTATATTAGGGTGGGCCGAAAAAAACTTTTTTTCGATTTTCGATTATGGCGGGTGTGGAAAAGTGGCCACTGGTGGCACTTGGTTCACACAAAAAATTTGAGATTTTTTGGACTTCTCCTTACCTTGCCGCAAATGGCTTGAAAATTTGCAAAAATGCTGATTTTTGAACTTTTTTAGCTAAAAAGTTAAAAATGTTAAATTAAACTTATTTTGGCTGTATTTACTTGAAAAGGCAGCTTTAACGTACAAATGCTGAAATAAGTTCTGATAGTGCATTATTTAATTGCAAAGTGTATTTTAAATAAGCCGATTTTCATAGCTTTTTCACGTAAAACAGGCAAAAATTGTTTTGGTTTGAATCGTTCGTAAATTTCTCTCTTATTTATATTCCTTGGTCTTTAAATTTTTCCTATGTGTCAAAGGCCATATATTTGGGCAGCGGACAGCAGTATAACTCAAAAACAAAGCTGGAAGGAGAGAAGGGGTGAAACAGGACTCTAGGCGTGCGCACTGCCTCATCGTAATGTTGAGGGAGTGAATGAAAATATAAAAGAGAAAAGAAAATTACGATAAGGGATTGTTATTATTTTACCATGCTCAAAATCTGCGACATTTATTCAGTATGGATGTAAAACCTTTATCTAGAGAGATTCAATACTTTTTGGATCATTTAGCGTACCATTACCGTGTTTTGTGCGTTTTATTACGACGAGCTTAGAAATGGCTAGTATAAAGGTCCATGGCAATGTAAAAGACACGCAACAGCATGAAAAGTATCCTTTTGGGAGCACCATGCTTATTGAAAGACTTGCAATTGCCAACTTATACTGATATCATAAGCCACTACTAATGGTTGCGAAGCGATATGGAAGAAAATCGAAAAATCCAATATTAGTAAATGGATGATGTTATTAAAATGGTAGATGAAAAAGTTACCAAAATCTGAACAAAAGCCAGTGTTTTCCCAACGATCAATTTACAAAAAGATTAAAAACTATTAAAAGAAGTGTAGATCATTGTAAAAATCCTGAAAACGCATGGGCTTGAAAGTAAAGACAACCCGCGAAGAACTCGTACAAAATGGTGAAACCTTTTAATAGTTTTTAATCTTTTTGTAAGTTGATCGTTGGGAAAACACTGGTATGGAAGCTTTTTTCAGATTTCGGTAACTTTTTCACCTACCATTAAACTATTATTTTAAACTATCACTATTAAGAGAAGTGTAGATCATTCGAGAAATACTGTAATCGTATGGGCTTGAAAGTAAAGACAACCCGCGAAGAATTCGTACGATATGGTGAAACCTTTTAGTAGTTTTTAATCTTTTTTGTAAACTGATCGTTGGGAAAACACTGGTATAGAAGCTTTTTTTCAGATTTCGGTAACTTTTTCACCTACCATTTTAATAACATCATCTGTTGACTAATATTGGATTTCTCGATTTTCTGGCATATCGCTTCGCAACCAGTAGTAGTGGCGCATGATATCAGTATAAATTGGCAATTGCAAGTCTTTCAATAAGCATGGTGCTCCCAAAAGGATACATTTCATGCTGTTGCGTGTCTTTTACATTGCCATGGACCTTCATACTAGCCATTTCTAAGCTCGTCGTAATAAAACGTACAAAACACTGTAATGGTACACCAGATGATCCAAAAAGTACCGAATCTCTCTAGAAAAAGGTTTCACGTCCACACTGAACATATGTCGCACGTTTTGAGCACAGTAAAATAATAACAATCCCTTATTGCAATTTTCTCTTCTCTTTTATTTCCTCCTTAACTCCCTCAACATTACGATGAGGCATTGCGCACTCTTAGAGTCCTGCTTCACTCCTTCTTACCTTCCAGATTTGTTTTTGAGTTATACTGCTGTCCGTTGCCCAAATATATGACCTTTGACGCATAGAAAAAAATTAAAGACCAAGGAACATAAATAAGAGAGAAATTAACGAACGATTCAAACCAATACAACTTTCGCCTGTTATACGTGAAAAAGCTATGAAAATCAGTTTATTTAAAATACACTTAGCAGTTAAATAATGCATTATCAGAACTTATTTAAGCATTTGGTACGTTAAATCTGCCTTTTCAAGTAAATACAGCAAAAAAAAAAAATAATTTAACACTTTTAACTTTTTAGCTAAAAAAGTTCAAAAATCAGCATTTTCGCAAATTTTCAAGCCATTTGCGGCAGGGTAAGGAAAAGTCCAAAAAATCTCAATTTTTTTGTGTGAACTGAGTGCCACCAGTGGTCACTTTTCCGCACCCGCCATAATCGAAAATCGAAAAAAAGTTTTTTTCGGCCCACCCTAATGTATATGTATATATATTACCTAAGGCGCTTAAAAACAATTCTTTATATTTTTAAAGCATTTTTGCAATTGGAACTATATGTCTATGACTAATGGCTTAGAAATTAGCCATTGGCCATCGTTGAGAGTGGACGCACTGTATAATATCTTTATATTTTATTTTTAACTGGAAAATGCTCCTACCCTTTCCAGAGTTTGTGATATTAATCTAAAATTCAACTAATCGTCCATGACTGTTTCACAAAAAAAATGTTTAATAGTCCAGTTAATCTAATATTCTGCCTTTGGAAGTAGTGGAAAAGTTTTTTCTCTCTTTTTCTATTTATATTTTTGGGTTAAAATGGGTTAATTTGGATTTAAAATTGTGTTAAAAAACACGATTTTAAACTTTGCCACATCGCACCTGGTCGTCATAAACAGCAAAAAACCACAAAATAATTGTTTTTTTTTCTTTTTCTCCCTAGTTTTCACCGAAAGGTTAAACTTTTTTTTTTTTTTTTTTTTTTTAATGTAATTGTTGCCCCAAACTAAACTAGTGTTTTTCTTTCTAAGATGGACATTTTCGTCAATAATAGTAAAATAAAATTATTATTAAAAAAACTGCATCAATTGTGGGCAAAAACCTGATATAATCACTACGCATCAGCTTCAGTCACCTATTTGAAACTTTTTAGTTTCAAATATTATTTATTTGTTTTATTTGTAGTTGCATTTCGAATATGTTAAAATTTGTTTACCAAGCCTTAAACATTTTATGTATTTATTAACAAAATAAATTTAAATCAGGTAAATATATAAAATACAAACACCCCAAAAATATGAAAGCACCTTTTTTTGTAGTAATCTGATTATAGTTATTGCATGAGTATAACCGACTATTACTATATAATTATAACAACTATAAGTTTAATATAATAATAACATATGTAGAAGATTGCAAATAGGCAAAAAAATAAATACAATATTGCCCTTCCCCAATTAATGTTGTTTTGGTAGCTTTGAAGGGCATTGTTGATGTTCTTCTATAGGAGACTCATCAATATATTGATGGCTCAGGTTGTATCTCGTTGTGTGTTGTGTCTCGTGTCAGGTTGTGGGACGTTATATACATATTTTTTTATCATAGCAATATGAAATTTGTTCATATATACATTTCAAGAAAAGCATATAGAGCACCCTAAAAAAATTCCAATATTATTAAATTTTTTTAATTTTTTTTAATTTAATTTTAAAACAAAATTTTAAAATGCTCCTCGTGTTTTAATTTTTGAGATATTTCCTTTCTTTTGCATTTATATCACTTAAAATTCTATTATAGACAAATTTGTGTAAGATTTTTTAAATCTCTTGAACAGTTAATATTTTGCAGATTTTTTTCTAAATTCCATATCGATTTTCATCAAAATTTTGCCTTTTAGTAAGTAAAAAATCAAATTTGATTATCTTAATGAAGTCGAATTTTAAAAAGCTTACACAATTTCTTTCTTAACAACATCAGGATACTTACTTATCAATTTAATAAATATTGATCAAAATTTACGTCGCAAAAAGCATTTCAAAAGTCTAAAAACACTAAAAAATTAGTTTTGAGAAAATCAGATTTAAAGTATATAAATACACTTATCTTTATTATTTACTTCCTAAAACCTTCATAAATGATATTTATAAAGGTTATTATTAAGGGTAAATTATGGAATTTTTTTTTTTTTTGTATTATTAATTTTTTAAATCTTTTGAAACTGTTAAAATATGTATCCAAATGAGCAAGTGTTAAATCTGTAAGTTTTATTTTTTGTTTCAAACAATGTAGCTAAGTTTCGATTAAAAATATGTATTGTAAAATGCAACTCATCTACTAATGTTTATTTACAAGTATATAGAAATTTTATTCTAATACTTTTATTATTTTTTAATATATAAAAGTAATTAAAAATAAAATATAAAAGTAAAATCTAAATAAAAGTTAAAAAGTAAAATATAAAAGTTTGTAAATTAAATATTATATATGCAAAGATGCCTAAGTTTTATAAATGAAATAATATTATTTATTATAGCGACTTTAATTAAAAAAAATAGCATTTAATATTTATTTTTGTGATATAAATGAAAGAAAAAATAAAATGGCAATGAACAAACATTGTAGTCATTCACAAAATGAATACAATATTGTCTATTAAGAGACCAATAACAAAACTGACAACAACAACATCACTGATTTTTTCACTGAAATTTACTAAGTTTCTTTCTTTTTTAAATAAACTTCTCTATTATTCAATATTATAACAAGACTTTAAACTTTGGTCTTTATTAATTTGAGTTTATCAACTTGTTTCGACAATATATACTCCGTGTAATTCTCTAAAATGAATTAAGTACATTGTTCATTCTGGTATAATTGAATAACATTGATATTCTGACACGATACTACACGTCTTTTCAGGTGTGTCTGAAATTATTTGACCAGAAATCTTACAGAGAAAGTGCGTTAATTTCTGTCATATGTAAAATACTGCTATCATTGTGACACACAGAAATTGTAATTGCATGTGTCTACGAAATAGTATTAATTTTATAACATATATATTACCAAATTAGAGAATTGTTAGAATATATAAAGTAAAAAGTAATGTTAAAATGTCCAATGTAACTCGATACTTAATATAAGTTGTCTATTTAATATAATTTGTCTATTTAATGTCTATTTAATATAAGAAGCGTTCTAAAAAGCATGCTAAGGGGATTTGTTGACAATTAAACCAATGTTACGAGATTGTGGAATCCGTTTTATTCAAAATAACTAACATTTTTGCATAGCTGATAATTTTCATTTCATTTAATCACGACATTTATGTCATAAAGAATAGTAAAGATTACTGTTCTGAAATTGTTGTAGACATTTTGAACAAAATAATTCTACAATCTCACTAATCTGAACCAACACTGTGCGCGGTGAGGTAGAATCAGTCGAGCCACGGCCGAACTGGATAACGCGCTATACGGCCTTAACAAACGCCAGTTTTCGCTGGAATCATTAAAGTGTCAAATAAATCGATAGATGGCGCTGATTGCTCACCTCATCCGTACGATTTAAAGAGCTAAAATGGAACATACTCTGCGTATTAAATGACATCTTATTATATTATTAAATGACAATTAAAAACAATCTAAGCACAAAATTTTATATATTTGAAGAGTTTTGCTTCATTCATTTACACAGAACAATTAAGCATTAGAAATATTTATTTAGTATTTTCAATCCAAATTTTTTTAGTTATGTTATATATAAGGACTATTAACAATTTGTTATTGCCTTCTCATAGAAAAATAAATAAATGATATTTAGTTTAAACAATTTACACTTCTTTTTTTTCTTTCTTTCAATCTTCAAATTTCTTGCTTTAAAAAAAAAACTCAGGAAACAAGAAACTACAGATACTCTTTGAAATTCACAGTATTTAAGATCATCTGTATCATAATCTTTATCAATTTTAATCTAATCAACAAATTTAATAGTTTAATAAGTGTTTTCCAGTAAAAATACTTGTTTTTTTTCCTTCTATTCAGTTAATTTAATATTTGTTATGAGAAAAAAAAAAAAAAAAAAAAAAAAAAAAACAACCTTAAACCTTTTTTTTTTTTTTTTAAACTGCATTTCCTTTTAATAAAATAAATTTATGGTAAAAAAAAAAAAATAAATAAAAAAAAAAAAAAAAAAAAAAATCTTTACAATTAACTAATTATAGAAGGAATTTTTTCAATTGAAATACAGAAAATAACTCTTTACTATATATCAATTACAAGAAAAAAAAAATGCTTTCCCATTCAAATAACTGATTATGTCTTTATAAAAATTTGCTTTGATGCCTGTTGGAAAACTGGTCTTTCCTGATTTATTTTGAGATGATTTTTCTGCTTCATGATCTATTATATCATTAGTGGAGGTTTCATGAGTTTCTGTATAAGAATTTCACAAATTTTTGACGCTTATTATTAAGTTTAGCTTCCACACTGTAGGGTCTTTTAGGATTATTTATTTCCGCAGTAGTGTGATTACGAATCAACTGCCGTCTGCTTTTCAATGTAGGACAGTGGCGTAGGAACTTTCTACAAATAGGGGTAGCTGGGGCATATTGTGGAAAGCTAGAAGCGGGAATCATTTCATTCATAATTTCATTCATTTCGGATGATTTCTTCACACTGTTGCACTTTTCACAAACAGGAATGTAAAATAGACGCATATCAAAAGATCAGCAACTCTTTAATACAGTTAAAGTAATTTTTATTAGATATACTTGACACATAGAAACTTAATTTATGGACGATCCCGAATACAATATTCAAATTTAAGGATTGTCCAACTCAACAGTTAAAATTTCTTTCTGTTGTTTTGTTTACAAATGTCTTCCAAATATTTTTTTTTTTTTTTTTTTTTTTTTGGGAATTGAGAAGGTTATAAACGACGAGAAAAAGGATGAAAGTAGAATGAGGTGTGTTCACCCTCTTTCTCTTCTCTTTGTTGTTTATTATGTGAATTTCCTAGAAAAAGTAGACTTTTTTAAAAAATTCAACAATGCATCGTAAAAAGCTGTGGTGCGAGACTTTCTCTCGGGGGATCTCTGGGGTCTCAAATATTCCAGGGGGAGCCACAGCTCCCCCAGCGCCCCTGGTTCCTACGCCTATGATGTAGGAATTTTATATGACGGATAGTTTTCAAAAATGGAAGCCACTGCATTCGAGACTAGTTTTTTAATTTTCAATCCAGGAATAAAATCCTCTTACTTGAAATGTTTACCACATACTACAAATGGGCGATTTATCATTTACCGTAAAATTATCCCGGGAAATAACTTTCAGCCACTCTTTAAATAGATCCGAATTTGCAGGAAACTGGTGAAACGAAACACCTTTATTCCTAGATGATGAGCGGCAATATGGTACACAATAATATAACATCTTTATTATAAAAATAAAATAAATAATACTAATCTTAATACTAAATCATTTGTAAAAGCTAATAGCGAACGTAAACAAGTTCAAACAAGGCTTCATTCGAACTTGACGCCTTGACGCCGGTGTTGACTGAGGTGGGCATGCAGTGCCAAATTCTAGCAGCGGCCGCAGCCGGAACTATATTTTGATTCCTTCCCTCCTATTGTATTCCGCGCAACTGTTATAGCCTGTAAGATCGAGTGAAGCCTTGGTCGAGCAAATGTATAAGGGTAATGAAGTACACTAGCGGAAAAGAAAAAGTAAGCACCCCCTACTAACTCTCCTATAAATGATCGTAGAAGAAAGTTACTGGTCCCGAACGATTAGAAATAAAGTCTATTTTTAAATTACATATATAAAATTTGCTTAGAGGGCCATCTGCATATTCGAACGACCTCAAACTTCATTTTTTTCCAGTGACACGTCTTGCAAAAGGATAATACTGTAATGTTGTTTTCTGTGTATTTCGTTTTAAATGCTCAGATAACATGATTATTTCAACATTATATAATAAACCTAATTACAAATATGAATATAATCCTTAACCCCTTTGGGACGAGTGACACATATACTTGCCCCAAAAAGGCTTAAGAATTCGTGCTTATTCTCACCCGTAAAATTTTACTGTAAAATTTACTTTAATTAATCCGAGCATTCTTTCGATTTAATAAGGCATAAATTTCCGTTTTTTTAAATCGGTGACAAAACATTAAACATTTCGTAAAAAGCTCCCATCGCGAAGAGGTTAAGAGTATTAAGTATTTTAAAATGTATTGAAAATTCATTAAATCTCTAGAATTATACTATTTTAAATATTGCTTTTATTGCAGTGAAGTTTGGAGCTTAGCAAACGAAATATTAACACTTAGAAGTTCACACAATGATTTAAATCTTTGATTCAAACTATATATAAACACCAAATTTCATGTAATTATAATGATAACGTTTTGAATAAAAAAATTTCAAAATTTAATACTTTTAATAATTAATTACATTGTCATGTTTTTATTAATGTCTCCTGAAATTATACTCCTAATGTGCTAATTTTTAATGCAACAATAAGGATAAAATACTGAAATATAAATAAGTTGAATTCGGTATTTTTATAAAGCGAAAGTGTTGTATCGTTTGTATCGTAAGTTTGCAATCAACTAAAAAATATTTTAATTTCATTTTTCTTCAATTTTCAGAAGAAAATGGAAACAAGAACATACATTAACCTACTATTTCCCTATATATATATATATATATATATATATATATATATATATATATATATATATATATATATATATATATATATATATATATATATATATATATATATATATATATAATATTTCATGATACGACGACGATGTTCTATAATAATGTATAAGCTCTAGTGGAATACCATGTTGGCTGTAGAATACTACTATTCACTAAGAATCAATTGCGGGATGAGCTGAGCAATCGTTCTGGTAAGTGGATAAGCCATGGATTTGTTCTCGTAGGAGTTTCTCCAATAACAATGCAAGAAAATCAGCTTTAGTTCTTTAATATTTAGAGCACGAACTTAAGTTACTCCACTGATCACCGTTCCACACATCTATCACTACAGCCTTCGCTCACCAAGCTGCAACATTCCGGCGTTCTACAGTCTCGGAAAAAATGACATGGCTTCCGAGGAGTTTAAAGGAAAGATGCATTCTGCGATCTCAAAAACCCAAAATGAGAATTCACACTCACACCGAAAAATCATCCCCTCCTCACTCCGCGTCAATCATTTTAAAAATCCAACTAGGATTAATGTGAGTCTACGCAATAAAAATGATCACCTCTGATTGGCCTAAAAGGCGTAGACCCCGGGTAAGGATTATATCTTGTCTCGCAAATACACAAGCCTTTTAATATCCGCGCATTAACATAGATCACGTGATGTTAAATAAAAAATAAAATTAAAATCCCTAGAATATTCTAAAAAGAAAAGATTACGAAATAATTTCCCGCCTTTTTGAGAAACAAGCAATAGATTATTAAAAAGTTAAATAAAAAAAGAAAAAGGACTTTAGCTGTTAAAATATTAATATATTGCGAAACTAAGATTAAAAATATGTTCCACAATTTTAGAATTAAAAGCTCAGAGAGAGCAAAATGGCGCAAATTTTCTTTATTTTATATATATATATATATATATATATATATATATATCATTCTATGTTGTAAAAAATTAAAATGTGCAATTTTTAGAGGATTAAAAAATTGCAGGAGAGAAAATTGCAAAATGTTGCCGTTTGCACAATGACATATGCATTATGCATTTCCTTTATAATATAAATAAAATACAAAATGAAATTTCGTTGCTTATGCTCATAGCTTATATTCTACAGATTGGGTTTTTAACTATTTGGAAAAAATAGTTGTTTTCGGTAGAGAAATGGGAAAACTGAATTATATCTGAATCTTTTTATTGGTTGAATTCCGCAAAATATCTAATTGTATTCGTTTCCTGATTTGTCTATGTTTAATGTCCAAAAATGGAATACTTCTTTTGCCACAAAGATAAAAAAATAATAAAAACTTTTTAATAAATTAATAATTTAAATACAAATTGTCATAGAGATTTCAAACAAATTTCATTAAAAAATGCATTTTTAATTGTCTACGCAACGGTAAAAAATTTTAAATGTGCGATGTTTAGAAGTTGAAAATTGTGGAGTTCTGCAAATTGTAAAATTGAAATTTTATTTAAAATTTGTTACTGACGAGTTCAGAAATATTAATGTTTAATCCATGTAGTAAGTAAAATGAGGCGTTCAGACGTCAGTCTGATTAACTCCATCAAATAAAAATGCTCATTTTAAACAGTTGTCTATCTTTAATCTACTGGTTTTTTTATCATTGGTCGAGGGATATTAATGTTTAATGCTCGGCCTACGTAATATATGACTCGTTATAATCATCCTAAAAATTATGCTAATTATCATTATTGATTTAAATATAGAATTTATTTATAAGTCTTTAAAATTTGAGCCTTCGAAAATATCATTTTCCAAATTATAATTTGTTAAATTACAATTTTGTTACTTTAATGGATTTTCCAGTGTTATACAGATAGTTTTGAATTAATGCTTTTAGCAAATAATATACTGTTCTATTAGGTCATCCAGAAAGTTCTGCACCGCCTTGGACAGCCCTGGATTTATTTTAATACACATAGTTCTGTATTGCCTCATTACAGAACTTTACAGTGAAACCCATTATTAGTTAAACGCAGTTATAAAGTACATTAGCCTATTCCAAAGGAACTCTAAAAACATATTTTTGAAAAAGAAATTGGGGAACGATTTTTAAAGAAATTGCATTTAAATGTACATATATTTAGTAATGTATGTCGTAAAAAATTAAAATGTGCAATTTTTAGAAGATTAAAATATTGCAGTAAAGAAAACTGCAAAATGTTGCCATTCGCAGAATGAGATATGCGTTACACACAGATATATTTCTCCCTTATAATATAAATAAAATACAAATTGAAATTTCGTTACTTTTGCTCATAGCTTGTATTCTACTGATTGGATTTTGACTAATATACTGTTCTGTTCAGTCTGTTAGGTCATCCAGAAAGTTCTACACCGCCTTGAACAGCCTTAGATTTATTTTAATACATGTAGTTCGGTATTGCCTCATTATAGAATTATACATTAAAACCCATAGTTTGTTAAATGCAATTATAAAATATATTAACCTATTCCAAAAAAAATGTACTTAAAAAATAAATTGAGGCGCGGTTTTTAAAGAAATTGCATTTAAACGGTATATATAATATACATACACACTAGAGATGAGTTCGGGCACGCCCGAGCCCGAAGGTTTTTTGAAATATTTCCGAAAGATTTTTTGTCATCAGAGCCCAAGCCCGATACAAGAAAAAAAAGAAAAAGAAAAAAATTCAAGACATTTAAAAATTATTTCAAATGTGATATCTCGCTTTTAAAAAACTTCTTACATAAAAATTACTGTTAAATAAAAATTTAAATTCAATTTTATCAAAAGAACAGTTTAGTATAAAATAAAAATATATTTCATACTTAAAAGGATTCCCATATTTTTTGTCCCTTAATGAGAAAATTTGATGGATACATTTAAAAAGCGTAATGAATAAATATTTGAAGTTTGAAGAAATTACTATTTGTATGCTGAAGAATCGGAAAAGGTTTTCAATTTCCTATAAAATATTACATCTTTAAATATGATCAATTCATTTCTCGTAATAATTCACCGTAAATGACATGAACCTGAAAATCTATGCAAATTAAAACGTTGATACAGTTATCTTAAAGGCCTAATGCTTTTATAGAAAAGAAGAAACAGTGATCGATTGTTTTCTATCGGTATAACAAGGAAAATATGTTTACTTATGAAGGGAAATCCTCGACATAAGTTGAGTTCATGGTGAAAAAAACAAAGATTAATCACTATGCTATTTTCATAAATTGAACGATTATAGCTCGCACAATTAAGTAATTTGCAAATATCAAGCTTTTGGTCTACATAAAAAAAAACAAAAAATCATTCTCTAAGTTTTATATAACTAACTAAATAGTAAATAAACGATTGAATTTAAAAAAATGTCCTCTGTTACGAACGAAAGTCCAACCAGAATTTAATTTATTGTTTGAGCTTGTTTTGATTGGCGCCATATCAGTAATATATTATCGCAGGAAATGCAGCAGATATAAATCTCCAATCATCACAAATTTTCTTTTGAAACAGCAACCAACTATTAAAATATAAAAACACGATTTCTGTTCAACTTTCATTTTGACATAACAGCATTGAAATGATGTGAAAAACAATAAGTACTCACAAGGGAAGGAGGGGGGTAGTTCTTTCAAAATTTTCTACACTCGAATAAATAATTTTCCGGCGTTAGAAAGAATGAGCCCGAGCCCGCCCGGGCCCGAAGACTAAAATGAAAATATAGCCCGAGCCCGCATCAGGCCCGGGCTCGAGCTCGGGCTTTTGGGCTCGGGCTGAGCCCGTCTCATCTCTAATACACACACACACAAGTATATATATATATATATATACGTATATTTACTATTGTATGTTGTAAAAAATTAAAATAGGTAACTTTTAGAAGATTAAAAAATCGCAGAAGTAAAAAACGGCAAAGTGTTGCTATTCGCAGAATGACATATGCGTTACACCCAAATATATTTCTCCTTTATAATATAAATACTGTACTAGGAGGATTTTGATAAGGTTTGCATTGTTTTATAATTTTTAAGGGAAGCTATTTTTAATTAATTAATAAAGTTTTATATAAATCACCATCAAAATATAAAAATCAGATGGCGTATTTCGAGATGAAAATTTTAACATCTATTTATCAGTCAAAGTATACACATATCCGTAAGGGGACAAAATCACAAACGAACTGAAAAATAGAAAGTAGACTTAGTACTTTTCAATTCATTTGTAATCTTTTCCTTTCACAAACACGTGTATTCTTGGGCTGATCACGGGGTGTTAGAATTTCTAGTTCGAAACGCGTCCTTTGTGTTTTTATATTTTAATGATTTTTTTCGATAGAGTTTCATCAAGCTACATTTTAATCTGCTGTACATAGATATATCCTTTTTTACATTACTATAAATGACGAAGAAAGAGAATTGTTCCTTAACATCCTAAAATTTCTCTGGCACAATGAAAATATATTGGCAAGATTTCGTTCTTATCGTCTTTAGCGGTGATGAACAAGGTACCAGGTAAAGGTTCACATTATTTTGAGGGTGTATTCCAATCTAAACTGCGTATTTTCTGATTTATTCATTTTTAAGTTCATTTTTGCTCTCAAGTTCATTATACTAGTGAATCCGCTTATTTAGAAAGTACACAATGCGCCGTGCTCGTCGATTTTTTGATAAGAAAATATTGCAAAATAATGTTTTAAAGTTGACGTTCTGTCCAGAATTTTCCTAAGCGGGAGATCTGGGAACGACAAAACTAGTAATACTTAGAAAGTAATTGCTACTTAAATCAAATTCTAATGAATTGAGTGAAAATTGAAATCACTCGGTGTCTTATACATCTATTCAAAAATCATCTCAGTAAGTTACTTGTTTCTATTTTAAAAAATGAATTAGAAAATGTATCAGGAAATTTCGAATTATTGAGGGTGAAAAAAAAATTTTTAGAATACATCCTAAAGAGGTCTTGCACCTTTTATTCTCGTCGAAAATCAGCAAAAACATTAAAACAGTAACAGTTTTTATAAAAATATTTCCATTAACTTTTTATGTATAAACATTAAATTTTGACTAATTAAACAGATTATGTATTTTAATATACTATCAATAAGTACTGATTAGTCGTTTACAGAATTTGTGTATTGTTGGAATTAAAATGTCTTTTTTTTTTTTTTTTTTTCACTCCGAAAGTCATTGCGCGTTTGATATCTTGAGAACATATGTGTGGATTGTTATGAAACTTGAAGCAAATAATAATTGCATATGTATTTTAATATATTTTAATGTATTTTAATGTATTTTAACAATAATGGCATATGTTTTTTAAATGAAATTCTCTAAAAACAAATTTATTTAATTGCATATGAAAAAAATATTTTTGTAAAAAAATGCACATTTTAATAAAGAAAAATAGTCATAACTATATTTTCTCTCTAAATACATAAAAGTAGATAATTTTAAACAAACATATTTTCAAAACAATCCATAAATACGTTCTAACGATATCGTGCACCTGATGACTTACGAAGTAAAAAATAATAATTATTTTAATTTTCAAAATATACGAATTCCGAGAACGGCTAACGAGTTTCTCATGACATCATATTACAAAGAGCAACTGCTTAATCAATATTCAAAATTTCATGTTTATATATAAAAGTTTTGAAAATAAATTACCTTTGGATTTCAAATTTTGTATTTTTTTCGTTAATTTTCGTCGCGTTTAAAAGATGCAAGACCCCTTAAAACATAAGTTTAAAATAAATTTTTTAGGGAAACTGACCAACGTATTAGGATAATCTTGATATTATTCATTAAACGTTACTGACAAGTACAATCAGGAAATTATGTAAGTGAAAAAAATCACACAGCATCTTCAATCTCAAAATCTCAGTTGTTGCAAAATTGCAGAGATCAGTAATTTTCTTCAAGTGACTGCTTTTATACTTTAATTTCCTTGCTCTCATATAATTAGTAATGAAACAAAATTTTCGATATATTATTATTGATAGAAAAATAATGAACTAAAAAATAAATTTAAAGGAATGTTTTCATTTTCGTGAAAATATTTTCCTGATATTGGCACGCTTTTATTTACAATATCAATATGTAACATTACAAGAATAAGTTACATTATTAAGCAAATATTAGCAATAATTATTTCAAAATGTACTCACCTCAACGTGGTCTGTTATTATAATTACCTACTATTCTCAATAGGGTAACTCAATTTTTAAGCATGACTAAATTGATCAGAAATTTCTGCGAAAATGTTTGTATTTTTATTTGTTATAAACGCAACGCTCATTTCACTGATAATGAATATTTAGTTATGTATTAAGATATATTGCCATATTTATTTTGTAAGTACAACAAAGATTTACATTCGGATACCATTAACGAAATTCGTCCTTTAGGATAGACAATAAATCGTCATTGCATATATCTACGATTATTTAAGCTATATATTTGCACAATCCTAATTAAATACCACTGGCATAATTACGTGATATTGTAAATCATCTGAGATACGTCTAAATTTATTCGACAAGTATTATTTGAGTAAAGTCCATTAATTTGAATTATGGTATGATTGCTTCAATTATTATGACAAGAACATTTTATCAATACAGAAAAATTTTGAATTAGAACAAGAAAAACAAGAAAAACACGATTATTTATTTTTTAATTTAAATATGTTGCAACATAGAAATGTACGCCTATTTATTATTTCTTACTGCATCACGACAAAAATATTCGATCGAATTCCTATATATAGAATATTTTTTAAAGTAAGACATCTTTGTTCATTCAATGTAAATTTCGTTAATATCTGTATTTAAAAATACTAAGTAAACTGATTAAAAAAAAATGATACAACCATATGATGATGATGAACCTTGCAGATTATAAATCAACTTTATTAATATTTTGGAAATAATTTTTTGTTAATTAATAGTTTGAGAATAAAGATTATTTTATGTAGTACAAAGTCGATTATCTAAACCGGTTAACCGAACGACCGGTTATCTGAAATTGTTTCAGAAGTAAAAATTCAAATTTGAGCGCCTTGCAATGAAGGAATTCCGTGCACAACCTTGAAAAATATTCAGGATTTTAATATATGATCAGGATGACACGAAAAACAAGTTGAAAAGCTTTTCGTGTCTAGAGACATACTTGAAGTGGGTAACCAAGAAGAAAAGTGTCATTCTGTACAACTTCTTTGATTAAAAAGTGTAATATATTTAGCGGCAAAAAAAGGGTGTTCTTGTGCTCCCTGGAGCAAAAGAAAGTTTTGGCCTTCTTATCTTAAATTATAGACCCACGTTACTGTATTTTGATTACATGAAGATTTCTTTGTCCACTTATTGCTGTATTGTTTGTTGTCTTTTTAGTGTTGGAAGCATTGTAATAGAAAACATGTACACACTTGTGTTTATTGTCACTGCTTATTTGTTTTACTTTGTCTCTATATTGCAAATATAATAACTCTATATTGCAAAAAAAAAATGCTGTTGAATTTGCAGTATAACGCTGGCAGCTGGGTTGCCAATATTGTACTGTAAAATAAACAGTTATATACCAGTTATAATATACAGTTATAAACGGTTATATACAGTAATATAACAGATATATCGTATAAATGAATTAAACAGTGTATTACTGCTTAACGGTATATTATTTGCTAATTTTACATTTTATTACTGCTAACTTTATGGTTTTACTTTGGTGTCCTAGATGCTAGTATTATACTGTAAAATCAATATTTTTTTTCAATGTTTATTGTCACTGCTTATTTGTTTTACTTTGTCTCTATATTGCAAATATAATAACTCTATATTGCAAAAAAAAAAATGCTGTTGAATTTGCAGTATAACGCTGGCAGCTGGGTTGCCAATATTGTACTGTAAAATAAACAGTTATATACCAGTTATAATATACAGTTATAAACGGTTATATACAGTAATATAACAGATATATCGTATAAATGAATTAAACAGTGTATTACTGCTTAACGGTATATTATTTGCTAATTTTACATTTTATTACTGCTAACTTTATGGTTTTACTTTGGTGTCCTAGATGCTAGTATTATACTGTAAAATCAATATTTTTTTTCGGTTTAGTAGTCATTTAACTCTAGAAAATAATCACTTAACCAAAATTTCTTTCATCCGAACACCTTTGATAGCCTATTAGCTAAGATAATCGATGCTTCACTGTAGTATGGTTGTGCTTTTTGTTCCAAAATTAAAAATACTTTTCTCTAAACAAAATATCTTTTAAAGTGCGAACTTAACTAAACTAAAGTTTCTGGCTGTAAAATACATGAATGATCTGTTCCGACAGTGCCTACACCTGTTTCCTTGACTCTAGGTCCCGAGATGGCATTCAGCATGCTCTGTCCAGCCAGTTGGTCAGCCTATCATGGGATCCAACACACAGATACTTTACACTTTCAAATCTGAGAAAAACAATCTTATCATTTCGTTATGAAACTTTTTCATTTAAATATCGTCGGTACTATATCAAACTATTTAATATGAGAACTTTTGTTTTACTGGCCTACTTTTTCAAAATCCAGATTTCGCGATTAGCATAACTTTTCGGAAATGGTAAAATTCCCCTTGTTTAAGACTTTTCTAATATGATATCTAGTAAAGTTAATTCGGTGAACTTTAATATTTAAAAAAAATGTATGCCAATCAAAAAATCGAAATTTCAAATAAGTAGCCTAGTGGCAACATTGTCTTCTTATTGGACATGGTACCGACGATATGACTCAATGCTTTTAATTCTAAAATACCAGAAATACATTACTTCCATAGAAATTACTTTTCATTCATTAAACGTAGCATGTACTCATTACCAGAATAGTTGGCTTTATTATTTCATTTTTTATGAATTCGAACGAAAAGCTCCTTTTAGTAATAATTTGTAACAGGAAATTTGGCGAACTATATTTTTATCGTGTTCGCAAAAGCCGTCGTAATATAAATTGAATATTTATTATTGAATTGAATATTTATTTAATTGAATATTTATTTAGAGCGAAAAATTGCCCAGGCCGGGAATCTAATCCAGATACTTGGCTTACAAGGCCAATGCTTTACCTGTTAAGCTAACTCGGCGATAGCCGGCTGGGATTTTTCCCTCAGATGACCTTATTGGTCATAACATCTGGTCTGTCATTTAGACAACTCGGCAGAGTAAACCGCAGGTAATGGAACTCCATATAAGGATGGATACGTAGATATGCTATCATTTTAACACAATCAAACTGATTGGTAAAGTTATCATACGAATTAAATATTTTCAACTGAGCGAAAAATTGCAAAGGTCGGGAATCGATCCCAGATTCTTGGCTTACAAGGCAAATGCTTTACCTGTTAAGCTATCTGTGTTCGGTTCCCGGCCTGTGCAATTTTTCGCTCATGTTGGAAATATTCAATTCGTATGATAACTTTACCAATCAGTTTCATTGTGTTAAAATGATAGCAAGTCGTAGTATAATCGTGAAAGCGTAAGTTTTATTCTTCAGCCTTTGAAATTAAATAGTGAATAAATTCGTTAATAAAATACTTCGAAGGAGAAATTTGGCAACCATCAACAATATATAAATACAAACATCATGTATAACCGTGAATGAATATGAATAAAGCGTCATATGCTCATATTTGAATATGTCAATGTTTTTAGAAATGTGTATACGCATATTTCAAACTTGAGTAATTTTGTTTCGGAGTCATTCTGTCTGTCTGGCATCCTCAGATTTGAGTACTTTTTACAGAGTTTTGAAAATGACGTTTTTAGAGTATTGCTGTTTAGTTACTGAATAAGCTTAACACTCAATTTTTCTACCCCGAAGGATTGAAAGGCTGAGTGAACCTTGCTGAATAGGGCGTCGAACTGTCGATCATCACTATGACAGTAACACGATCTGAAATCTACGCCACATGGCTTCTTGTAAATTTAACAGTATCTCATTAATTCCCAAACACTGAATTCGTTCTTGTGAACATACATTATATATTTTTTCAAATTACAAATACAAATTAAACGATTTCTATTGTTGGAGTAAAACATTTTTTTAATAAAATATTTGTCGATTAATCTTTCGTGCATGGTAAATATTTATTATAACATGTCACAGTGTTCTCGTCCACTTTTTCAAAACTTAACTTATTTTTCTATAAATAAAATATCTTTTATTCATTAATCGTGGATTTTGTCCCGCTGTTGTCATGATACATTTCTTTTCATTTATGATTTCCCATTAAACTGATTTTTGTTAGAAGCAGAAATACTGTACAGAAAGTAAATAACAACTCTGATGATTAATTTTTGAAAAAGATAAATAATTGTTCCCATTCTTTTTCCTAAACTTACAAGATTTTTCTACAAATGCAATATCTTTGACAATAAGAAGATATCGTTTGTTTATTATATATAATGTTTTCTACTGTAGTTATATTCGAATTATTTTAATTTAAATATTCTCTTTGAATTGATTTTTGTTAAAAAAATAACATAGTGTATAATGAATAAAAAACATTTTGTTAATTTTCCTTATGAAGTATGATTTTTCTTTAGCAAAAAAGAAACAATTGCATACAAATTGTCGTTTGAAATTATTGAAACAACTTTCACAATTTAAATTTATATTTTGCCGACTTTTAGGCACTGCTTACCACTAAGATCTAAAAGAATACTGTCATTCATTTAATCGGTGAAATCTGCAAATAATAAAATAAAAATTTTCTTTTAGATTTTAGCTAAAAAAAATGACAGCTGTATATTTAGTACAATATGTCATATTTTTTAAAGCTTTTGACCTTGGATAGCCGTGATCTTGGCTATAGGACAGGATCGAAGTTAATTTGTATACATTTTCTTAAAATATTTATGTGAGTTTTAACAGTTTGAGACTTCAGAAGATTTTTTCTTGGATACTACAGCATTTTCAAAGTTTCAGTCGTTTGTTTGTTCTCCGCCACTAAGCAATTAAGCGCAGGAAATAATCATACTGACATTACATATCAATAAGTCGACGACCTTTAGAGATGTATGCTATATAGGTAAATAATATTTTAAAAATTACGTTTAACTAGGCATTTTTATTTCTTAAAATATTTTTTAATATACCACATTATTACAAAAAGAAAGTTACCGAAAGAATTGTACTGCAAAATTTAATGCAGTTTAAAAAAGATAAAGTATAATGTGTAAAAAGTAGAGATTATTCAGTATGTTTTAACAGAAAAATAAGGACTGCCTATTGCAGACTGCTTTAAAAAATACAACACGATAAAAAACTACATTTTTTAAAAATAAAATAAAATATATTATTGTTTTACATTTATCTGAATTAGAGGTAAGTTAGAATTTGGGCTCAATTTTTACGAAAAGAATTTTGTGTTATCAGAGCCCTAGCCCGCCCGACCCCGACACAACATTAACACGAAAAGAAAGTACAAAAAGAAAAATAAAGTAATATTTAAGAGTTGCTTTTATGTAGTATATCTCTTTTTTAACATCTGTTAATCCCTGGAACATAATTAATTTTATCAAAATTACATTCAATCTTATCAAAAGACACATTTAGTATCAAATAAAATGTACTTCCCTAAAAAATCTTTAAATTTGCCTCCCGCAACAGGGCAATAACTCTGATGAACATATTAAAAAAGAGTATTTAATGAATAAATGAATGAATTTTGGATAAATTATAATTTATAAGACGAAGAATTGAACAACGTTTTTCTATTTCCTAAAATAAGTTGTTATCTAGGCTTTAAAAATCGATGGTATGCTGAATACGCCACCCGTTAATTATTTATATCCAAACCGTCCCTGTCTTTAAGGGTTAATATCTCTGCTAATTACTGACGATTTTTTTTTAAATATCACTATCAGCAATACTTTTATACTTCTGGAATGATAGGTACCTCCAAAGCACCTCAAAAATGTCCGCAACAGAGTGTCTAACAGAGAAATGTGCTTTTCTCAAAAATTGTCAGATCTAGAATTATCGCTATAGTTTTCCTGCAAGGTAAGAAGAATCATCTATAACCTCTAATTTTGTCATAATTTTGGTTACAGTAGAATCCGAACTAGATAGAGGGGGGTGGGGCATATTTGTGCTCTATATTTTCGACAATATCTCTGTAAATACAATATCTAAAATAACGAAGAAATACATTTTTGAGTTCAGCTTAACGAAAGCTTTTACACGATGCCATACACGATATACAAAGAAATGATTTTTTTCTTCGAGTAATTTAATTAGCCCCAGTACCTCCTTCTAAATATTTTTGTGAAGGTTTAATAATCTGTAAATATGTGGGTCAATAGACTTTATTACTTCCCCCAATTTGAGCTTTCCACTTTTCATAGTTTATGAGGAAAATGGCTGTGACAGGCGAACACCGGAGGGATCTTATAATGGTTTCGATTTTACTTTTTATGTACGGAATCGTAAAAGTAAAAAAATTCTTGACAAGAATAAAATATTCTATATCAGTTAAATCTTTGTTGATAAACATTTAGCAAAATGAAACTAATTCATATGTTATGAAATTCGTCTATTCTCTATTTCAAAACTTGAAAGGTTATTCTAAAGGGGACAAATGACTTTTATTCGTTAATGGTAAAATTTCATCCACTGCTATTATATTATGCTGTCAATTTATTTTGTAAGAATACAGAAAAAAGCGAGACTCTCTGTAAATTTATACTAGTTCTAGGTTAAATGTATTCGATCGAGTTTTTAAGCCATCATTTTACAAACATTTCCCTTAACTTATATCTAACTTCCCTTAGAAATTTCTACATTTTTATTTTGAGATATTTTTATCTTTGTTAAATTTTGGCATTCAAAATACATACTTTTATTTTATTTTTAATTTTATTAGAAATATTTAAGAGGAAAATTTAGTTAAAAAATTGTTTTTTTTTTAATTAATTCGAATAATTTAGAAGGGAAAAATTACCTAATTGGAGTTAGTAGGGAGTTTTGTCCGCTGAATTTTAAAAGACATGCTTTGTTTTTGACTGTAACAGCTTCTGTAGCTCTGTGAGTAAAATATTCTTCCATTGTCAAGAGGCTCGGGTTCAAACCCTATGGTAGCTAGAAACAAATTGTGTTAAACTTTACTGGTAAAGAAGTTCAAAATTACTCGTAAAATTCAAACTTTTTTTATCTCGCTGAAAGTTGAGTAAAAATTTAAACTAAATGTAAAAATTAAATTAAAATATTATCATTAAAAGTAAATTTAGTTGTTTTGTATTATTTTTAACGATGTTAATTTACAGAGTCTAATCAAAGTTTATCAAATAACTTCTCTGTTATTTAATAGAATCTTGGATTTTCTAATCTCTTTAATTTTACATAAGATTTAAGATAATAATCCGTAGATTTTCTGTAATTTCACAGAATTTTTTTAAATAGTGCACCATAATTTAAAATTTAAGATTTTGAGTAATTTTTTCCCAGTTATTGCTGACATGTTATTATATTTACTCATTGAATAAATCATTTTGTTTTATTCACCTCATATAAAAAGCGTATATATCAATAGAAATATTGTTCCCTTGAGAGCCATTTCGGATTTCTTGTTTGACAACTAGTCGTTATCGGGAAGGTAAAATTTAATGTTTACTTTATGCAACATTAACTTTCATCTCAAATTCTTGTGAGTACGGAAAGGTAAATAAAAGAAACTCCGTTTTATAACTTTAAGAATCTTTCAATTTTAATTTTACCTTATGAACTTTTTTTCCATTTTTTTTTTTTTTTTTTTTTTTTTTCCGTAAAAGATAAAATAACAAATGTTGCCTCCGCTGCATTAATTTAATATATTATGATATTTTGAATTTCTCTGCTTATAATAACAAACACTGTACATAAAAACAGGAAACATGGTGCCTTTCTGGACAAATACGATACATGTGTTCAAACAGGGGGTTTTTAAATCAAAGATTTGTTAAAAAGTTGAAATCTGCCACGATGAATGAGTTGACACAGTTTTTTGATTACAAAAAAAAAAAAAAAAAACAGCACACATAGCAAAAAAAAAAAAAAAAAAAAAAAAAAAAAAAATTACAGATTTTAATGGGAAAATGTATGAGTACTTAAATATTAATAAAAAAGAAATGTTTTAAATGATTCCATTGATTCGCACAAAAAGCTTTTAAAAGTTTTAAACGATATGTTTAAAATGTTTTCTTATGCCACAAAATTTAAAACTTTCCTTCTAAACTTTGTTTGATAGCTCGGAAAACAGCCATGTTTTTACTTACTCATTTTATTCAAATTAAGTTTCAAATGTATATTTTATCGTGATTAATTAATAAAAATAAAATCATTTAACTATCGCAAAAGCTGTGAATGTAGAATTCAGAACTTAAAAATCTCCAAATCAAAGAAAAATGAAAAGAAAATAGTGCCAATGGTGGTGATAACATTGTTCAATCTTCCAGAATCGAGAAATGTATTTTAAAATAGGGTAAATTACTGTAGTTTCAGAACTTAAATATTCTGGACGTGGTTTGGAGAACGTAGCAACTAGGGGCTTGAGACCACTACTATTTAACTAAATGAGACTTTATAGGTCGGACACGCTATAAATATATCTCTGTGCTGACAAAGTATAATTGGTATTATAATATCGAATTTACTGTAACGAAAGTATTCGGATTCTTTGTTTGTTTTTTTAATTGGGACACAAAAGTACAGTGTATTCATGGAATATTTCTGTTACCAAACTATACATATCAATGCTTATCATGTAAATGTCCGTTGCAACTGAATGTGGTTTATCCCGTTAAAAGACTCTGGATACCACAGATCAGTACATAAGTTCCTCGCTTTTATTACTTACAAACAGAAAAACAAGGTCAGTCTCATTCGAAATTTAAAAGCTTAATATATAGCTGTTAAAGTTGTCAGGATAATAAAATTGTGAATATTTCTAATAATAAATTTTTTTCCATGTTGCAGGCGAAAGCTGAGATGGCAAAGGCAGTAACAAAACAATCCTATATACAAACTTGAAGCAAATCATACATTTCTGCATGGAAAATCCATTTATCTACATCAAAGAAGATTAATCCCACGCTTCCCCGTTTATACTTAACAAATGAATCTCAAAAATTAATCAGAGCAGCGCCTTTTAAGAATAAACCTACATCTAAAATTTTAATCCTCTGATAGTCTTGCAAATGGGCAAAAATGAAATGTTGTTTTTTCTTTATTTTGCTTTAAATGCTAAAAAAGACGATCCTTCCAAAATTATATAAAAAACTTAAAAGCAAATATGAAGGTTATCATTGAAAGTTTTAATTACCATTGAATGAATAAATTTTTTTTTAAAGGAATACAATTATATTATTTTAAATATTTCTTGTAGTGCAGTGAAACCTGTTGCTCAGTGATTGTGCTAACACTGACTTGTCAGTGAGAGGGTTGCAAATCTGTCAAAAATTATCCCGGTTTGTGCATACATACATACATACGTGCGTACTGAATCTGTGGGCAAATTAGTTCTCAGGCTTTGATAGCCTAAGAGCTAAAAGTGAACTTAATAGTTTTGCAAAATAAAATATGTTCCAGTCGTTCAAAAATAGATTTTTTATAAAAGTAATTTTAAATGCTTTTCTAATTAAAATTAGAAAATCGACAATTTTTATGAGAAGTGTACAGTTTCATGTTAATTGCAGACTAAAAAATATTACCTTTTTATCAATATATTTTTTTATATTATAATTTTTTTCACATGTTTTAAGTGATGCATTCAAACATATAAATAAATACATTTTAGAGTTGTTGAGTCACAAAAGGTGAAAATGAGGAACTTTTAAACAAAGGAACGTCTGGGACGCCAAGCTCGCTTTACATTAATTTTTCTCTAACATTTTATATTTATTTATTATAAATAACTAAAGAGTTCATACATAGTTTATTTCATGTACTATGGAAAAATATCATACAGATTAGAATAGTCTAAATTTTTTAGCTCTACTAAAATTTAGACTTTTCAGCTAAAATCCCTATTAACTCGAAACATACTCGAGCAACTCGATAAAAATGTTGATAGAGTATAAATATAAGATTATATGGGGCAGACATAAAAAAAAAATAGTTTCAGAATGGTTTTATTCTGAAAAAAAGAAAATTTTTGAAAAATTGCCATTGTTTTAAGGATGTATTCTTTTCCAAACTTCTTATTTTGGGATTTATTTTTAAATTCCTTTTTGTTCTCGAATGCATCAAATTGGCACATTCTCATATGTAGAAAGTGCAAAAAATGTGCTGTCAAAGTTGACGAATTGAACCGAATTTTCCGAAGCGGGAGATCTCGGAACGAAAAAAAGGTCACACCGAGAAAATCATTGCTTATAAATCAAATTCTAATTAATATAGTATAAAATGAAATCACACGGCATATTGTACATCCCTTCAAATGTCACCTCAACAAGTTTCATATTTCTACTTTTAAAATTCAGTCTAAAAATGTATCAGAAAATTTCAAGTTGTTGAGGGTGGCAAAATATTTTTTCGAATACACCCTTAAAACGAAGAATTTCAGTTGCCGAAAAAACTGTCTGGCATAAGTCTTGAGTATAACCCAGTAAATATGGATCATAAATTTCATCAAAATCGACGGAATAGTTTCCGTGGGAACGAGTCTTAAGGTTCGCATAATTACCATAATATTGCACCTAGTCTTGTAATATTTTAACCTTTTTAGCACTTTCTAAAAAAGTTCAAAAGTGCTTTTGCCTTCGGTTTGTCAGTCCGTCTGTCCATACTCTAAATAAGCGTAAATATACTAGGATTTTCATGTCATTGATAAAGCATATTTAAGGTCACTAAAGCATGTTTGGTATTGGATATGAAGTATGTACGACTAATTGTTTATTTACAAAGACACTCAAAAGTATTTGATTACAATATGGTAAATGAGGAAGAAACATTTGTAAAGTATTTTAATTGAATTATGCTATTTCACATTTATTGAAATTGATATAAATCAGTGAATTAAAGCTTTACTTTCATAGCATTTTTTATTAATTTACAGGGACACACAAAAGAAATCGGTTACATATCTTTTTTGCTGGAGAGTATGTTTTAAAATTCGGTGTGCGCTTTTAAATGTAATTAGTTTGTTGCATATTACTCCTTATGTGTAATTTCAATAACTTATATAGATGGCTGCACAAAAGTATTCGCACACCACTATCCTTATTAGAGCAAATTGCTGAGGCGTAATTTTTAGCTTAAATATATGTAAATCTTAAATGAACCTAATTTTGGAATGCGTGTTGTTAATAGATACAAATTTCTATATCATATACAGAGTTACTAAAAAAACGGATAATTTTGAAATTGTAGAAATCGAAGGAAATTCAGAGAACCGAATTTCAGAGAATCAGCTAAAATTCGGTTTTGAAACGCGTTACACATTTCCATGTAGTGAAACGAGACGTGATATTTTATTTTTAAAACGGTGCAGTTTTCTTATATTATTCTGAATGTGTTGGAAAGTGTTTCAAAATCTTTGCTTGATGCATGATTCTTTTTCTTTCCTGTTTTTTAAATAAAATTGAATATTCTTCCCCTTTACCCTATTTATATTCTACCGGAACGAAATTAAAGGAAGTTTCTAAATTTATATTGCTTAACACAGAACGAGATATTTTTCCTAAGAATAGATTTCATATTTTCATCATTTCTTTTTCTACGAAAATTAGTTTAGAATTTATATAGAATTTAGAAATGACGCAGGTGCAAACTCAAAATTTTGAAATAAAGTTGATAATGCAAATTAAATAAGAATAGGAATGATTCTCCAAAATATGTAGTCAGATTATGAAATAGAAAGAATTTTTTAGCGAGTGTATTTTGTATATAGACATTTTTTATTACAGAAAATTAATTAAAGAATTCCCAAAATATCAAATTATTACGTCTATTTGCATGTTAATATCATTTGAGAGCAAAGTTTTTCGTTAAATTTATACGACAACTTAAATATGGACAAGATATACTTTTTTATACACATACTAATTTATTTTTAATTAAGTTTGCACAACAATTTTAATAGATTGGTTTAAAAAATATTTTCTGTGTAACTTTGTGAGTCTTTTACAAAATTAATTAAATTCTTATAATGCATACTTCCGCATTAAAGTTGTTTTACATATATGAGATAATTATAACGAGTACTTTTACTAAGAAAATTAATTAGTCGTTAATACTTAGCGCAGATTTTAAATTCAAAGCGTCGATTTAAAATTCTTTGAATGAAATTAGAGATTTTTTATAACTGAGAAACTTTTGAGAGCATGTAAATTAATTTTTTCAAATGCTTTTCTAATATCATTTAAAACGTAATAAAGTGTTTTTACTGCTAACAATTACTTAAATTCGAAGAAACATAAGTCATTAAGTTTTAATACTGCAAAAATGGAAACTTTGCTGCTTTTGCTGATTTCAATACTTCCGATAGGATTACATCAGTGGTGTAGTCCTGAAAAAAAAAGTGGGGGGACGCTCTTAGTCTCGAACATTAGGATCTCTATCACCCATACGGCTAACTTGATTGTGAATTCCAGGGATAAATAATTGAAAAATGAAATTTTAAATTAAAAATACTAGTTATTTTAAAATAAATTTAAATTTTAAATAAAATTAAATTTACTTTAAAAAATTAATTAAAATTAAAAAAATTAATTTAATTAAAAATTTAAAATAAAATAAAATTTACTTTTAAAAATTAATTAAAATTTAAAAAATTTAATTTATTTAAAATTTAATTAACATTAAAAAAATTTAATTAAATTTAAGTTGTTTATATAAATTATTTATTTATTTATTTTCTACTTAGTTATTCAAAATGGAAAAGAAATTCATTCAACCTAATTTATTTTATGTTACAACAATTTTGACAATTTTTTACTTCAAACACACTTTTAAATACAGGGTGATTCTAAATTTATGGTAAAAACTTTATTTAGCAAATTTGGCCCCTTTCTATTTCAAAAATTTTCCTTCATACCAGAAAATTCATATACTATTATTTTGTTTATTTAAGATAGACATTTCATGATTACAAAAAGAAAAAAAATTGTTTGAAATTTCCTTGGAAAAATTTTCTTTGAAATTCAAGAAGAATTTCTTTGAAATTTTCTGGTATGAAATCGAAAATTTTGATTTAAAAAAAAGAAGAAAAAAGAAAAGAAAAGCTAACAAATTTGTCAAACACAGAAGATACATGAAAAAAAAAGAAAAAAAAGAAGAAAAGAATAGAAATGGAGTTCTTATAAATGAGAAACTTTGATTTTCATACCAGAAATTTTCAAAGAAGAATTTTTTCTTTAAGTATCGTGAAATTTATCGTGAAATGTTTTTCTTTAATAAAGAAAATAATAGTAAAGGAATTTTCTGATGTGAATGAGAAAACTTGAAATAATAAAATGGGACAAATTGAGCCCCTGGTGTTTGTACCCCAACGCGTCACTTGCGCCCATACATTCCTATGCAATAAATTATTGTTACAGTGTCCACAACCTGAACCAACCAGTAGAGGGCATTCCCTGTAGAGATCTGCACGGGTCGAAATTTCCAGGCTTGAGCCCTATCCGGTCCATAGAAAAAAATTGGCCCGACCCGGCCCATTATTAAAGTTAAAATTTCGGCCCGGGCTTAGCCTGTACCGGAAAATTAGTTAAAATTTCGACCCAAGCCCGGCCCGGTCCATTTTAATAGCTAAAGACAAGTGCCCGACCTTAGCCTGAACCGGAAAATAGTTAAAATTTCGGCCCGACCCGAGGGAATTTCTACAGAATATTGATCTTTCCTCTTGCGGAAGAGTTCTGATCAAAAGAACTTATCTTAGTCTTTTTTTTCCATATTTATAATCTCCATTTATGCAGAAGTGCAGTAGCCTGCGATATTTATGCTTTTAATGAATTTTTGTTTATATGTAAATGTTTCAGTTATCATTAGTATTATTAATCCATATTCAATGTAATGGAGACATAAAAATTCAAAAAATGGTATGTGGTAAAAGTAAAATTTTCTAAGACGGAATCGCATTGGAAAGAAAAAATGCGTTCCCTTCTTAGCAGGTCTAAATGTTTAATATATTTTTTCTCGCGTATTATTGTATTCATTTTGCATGGATGAGCAGTTCAAAAGAAGTTTAAAAGAAATTTACAGCTTTCAGTTTAAAAGAAAATTTCGTCATAGACAGTTTTTTTCATGCATTTAACTCTATTTTAATAAGCCTAGAAATCTACGATTCTTTAAAAAGAATAAATTCTAATGTTTAATTGTATAATAATGACGACTTAAAAGCATATGCCTTTTTTTGTAAAAAATTTTAAATCAAGAAAAATTTTACTGATTTATGAACAGACTTGGCCACGTCGAGAAAGTGATTTTCATATGGGACGATTCAACTGGAATTGATTATTTTGGTCCGTGAAGATTAGGAAGAATGAAATCAGTCCCGGCCTCGTACAGTAGAGGTCTGCACGGGCCGGAATTTCCAGGCCCGGGCCCGGCCCGGCCCGTTGTAAAACTCAAAAGTTCGGCCCGACCCGTACAAAAATCAGCGAAAACAGGCCCGGCCCGTTTTGGCCCGTTACAATTTCTACGATTTCTAAAAAATTCAGATTTTTATCATATAACTAAGATTCCTTTAAAGAATACTGCATACATATCTATGGAATGATTTTACAGTATATTTTACAGCAAATACACATTAACAACATTAATGATTACTTAGATACTTAGGCTTTCAACATTCGAATAAAGATTCATTAAAAAATTAATATGGCTTAGAATAAAAGAAAAAAGAAAGAAAGCTAAAAACATCGTTAATTTTGAAGCTGTTTAATAAAAGATTTATAAATATATTTCTATATCATTTTATTATAGATTTCAAATCCAAATACATTCTTAAATTCAAAAAAGCTCCTTTCTGATACATTTCTAAATTCATTTTTTTTTTCTCAGAAACGCATAAGATTAGCAGATATCTTTATTCAGAAATTATATAATCGAATGGTGTTATCCATTTTTTGATACAAGCAATTTAAGAATGCTGCAAACAAATAAAATACTGTCATAATTAGCGTTTTGAATAGAATTTCCAGAAGCATTAGCAAGGGAAGGGAGAAAAACCTGCAATCATTTGAGAAACTATTATATCTCAACAAGGTTATACAAGCATTTTATTTACCAAAAATGAAAAACGCTATTCGATTCCAAATCCCTTCAATAGTTAGGCTTATCACTTTTATACTTTTACAATGTAAAATTAATCAGAAAGTGTGTCAAACTTTTGCATTATTGAGAAATTAATTTAAAAATCATCAAGAAGTATATATCCGAAGACTAAGCTAACATAAGTTCTTTATCGCTGTTAATAATTTTACAAATCATGTTTTCTGCCAATAATTAAGTCTAGTACCAGTCCGGCCAGTCTATATGTAGAAAAAGAATGCAAGCGTGATCTCGGAACGGCATGAATCAGCTAAAAAAATATTAAAACGGGTTACACATAATGTAATTCTCCGATGCCGATACACTGTGTATTTTTATATTGATGTTGTCAAACTAGTATGGCCACATTTATACTTATTCTCGTTAAAACCATTTTCGTTGAAAATAGCTCATATTTCATCGTTTCTGCTTAAATCTTCAGAACGGGCCATCAGGCCCGAAATTTTTTTGTATCGGCCCGGCCCGTTGAAAAAACTATTCTAAATCTGCCGGCCCGGCCCGTTAGAAAATTCGAAACGATTCCGCCGGCCCGGCCCGGGCCTGTGCAGACCTCTATCGTACAGAAAATTTAAGTTAGGCCCGACTTGGCGCGATACAACAAGAAAAAAGTAAGGCCTGAGCCCGACCCGGCCCGAATGCCCTTAATGGAAATCGGCCCGAACCCGGCCCGTGCAGATCTGTAGTTCCCTGTCCCAACCCTGAAAGCTTGATTTCCACAATGCCCGTTTTTCACTTTTTCGATTTTGTTCAGTCTTTTTTTAATGAGGATATTTTGACTTTCGAAACAGATTCCAAAAATGAAATAATCCATGCAAAATAAAAAGTGCAAACCATAATTGAAAAAATCCCTGTCGGCTTGGCTTATAGGCGGAAGTAGATTTTGAAAAGTGCTCATTTCAACAACAAAAAAGAAAATATGATTAGCGATAAACCCAGTTTAACAACTTTATTTGGCCGCTTTTGAAAAAATTTTAATTTCATTTTTCTGTAAGAACTGGTTTTATCAGAATCATTTAAGAGAAATTCGGCTCAAATGACCATTTTGACAACATATTTTGAAATATATTCTGACTTTATTTTAAAAATCGACCATTACGTACATTATATAGTTCCTGAATAACAAAAGACTGTCATTTGAATGCGTTTGAGAGCAAAATTGAATTTAAAAATGAGTTATAAGATAGCCAGTTTGTTATTTGAATACGTCCTCATTTTTCAATCACGATCGCTTCAGGAAATTCTATTCAAAGTACCCATTTTGGCAGCCTTTTTTAAAATATATTCTGCCTTTATTTAAAAAAAAAATGGCCAATACGTTACATTATATAGTTCCTAAATAAGAAGACCTGCCAATTGGATGCGTTTAAAATTAAAAATGAATTTAAAAATGAGTCAGAATATAAGCAGTTTGGATTTGAGGTTTTTTTTTCTCCAACTCCTATTTTTGTTCAATTTATTTTTGCTATAAGAATTGGTTCTATGAAAAACTTGTTATTATAAAAGTTGTAGATGTTATTGAGAAGATGTAAAATAAGTTTAATTAGTTTGATAGCTTAAGAATTGACTAAGTTATGGATTTGTTTCTTTTTTCATCCCCCTTTTTCTTTTCGTTTTTAATTTTTTTTCATCGCTAAAAGTTGGTTCTATCAAAAGCTTGTACGAACAGAATTTTCAGATAATTTAACCTGTGTTCCTTGAGCCCATTTTTAACTTTATCAAAAATCTGTCATGCATAAACTTTTGGCCCATTTTTTAGAAGTAATATAAACTTTAAACTCATTCGATATCTATTTTAATTAAAAACTTAGGGCATTTTTTCGGGTCTTACAAAAACCCTCCTTATTTCCACCCCTTTGGTCCGATTTTGCCCATTAACGAACTCGACCGAGATTTTATACTCCTTGATTTTATGTATCAGTTTGGAGGATATTGGAACAGAATTAGAGAAGTTATCGTGTCCAGAAAAAATATACATATTTACTTTTTTTACCGATGGTAGTTTTGGGGTCTAGAGGTCATGATAGGCGTAGATCTGCAAAAATTTTTCAGAAATTTCAACATAGGATCGACCGCAATAAATAGTATTTCATACAAAATCTACCTAAAAGTAAAAAACGGTCATTGCAGCAAGAGGCCTCAAATATCAATGCAAAAATAGTTTAAAAACATTTAAATGCAAACGAGATATTAAAAAAAAAAAAAAAAAAAAAAAAAAATCCAACTTTAGAAAGCGGGTGTTTTCGCGTGAGTGAATTAAGTAGTCTCTTAATACGCAAATTCTTTAGAATATAATATTTGTATTTTTGACATACCACACAGTAAAACTAACTGTCTAATTAAATTAAAAAAGGGTAAAAAAATTAAGAATTTTTTTTTGTTATTAACGTTCATTGCAGTCCTATATATGAATTTATTTGTATCATATTTTCACAGTAAACTTATTTATGCTAAAAAAAGGATAATATTCCTGAAACCCCATTTTTCACAAATCCCGCCCACAAAAGTTGAATAATTCGACTTGTTTCACTGCATATGATTTATAGAATACATTCCATATACTAATTAATTCCATGTAATAAAAATTAATTAAGATTGGAAATGCACATTCTGCAATATTGTTCACACACGGTTATAGAAATTTGATATGATACATTCCTTATGTTTTCAGTGGGTGACGTTAACTCCCTCCTCATTAACGTAAAATCAATTTCACAATGCGCTTTTCAAACAATTTTTGTACACCCAGAGAAATGCAATGTAATTTCTTTGCATATACCTATAAATGAACGATAGGAGCTACTCAATCCTTATTCTATATTAAGCGCATTGTTATGCATTTCAGTAATATATATAAATTTCATTGTGTCTGAAGTCGTGTAACGTCATTAAGGGGGCTCAGGGTTTGATCGATACGAAAAACATGTAAACAGAGCTCTCGCTTCGAGTCCATATAAAAACAGAAGTATTCAATATAATTAATTTAAACTTTCTGATATTTTAAAGGTATGTTTGTAGTTTTATAAAATTATAAAATGAAGTACTTCAATGTAGTATAATAAGAAATATAGCAAAATTTATGTAACACAATTTTCGGGAAAAAAATTATGTGTTATATCACCAACACCAAGATATCTTAACGTTGAATTGACATAAGAATCTAATTTTTGCTTTAAAATGATCCGGAAACTTTACTCTGTAGAATGAAAAGGATATAACTATAACTCAAAAACAACATTATCAAAATAACTCTCAAATTTGAAAATTGAAAAAACTCCTAAAAAATACAACTTTTTTTTCATTAAAAATACTCAAAATATTAAACTATCTAAACGATATTAATTCATTCTATATATAATGATGTTATACGCATGCAAAAAAAAAAAAAAAAAAAAAAAAGCCATTCCATTAAATAGTTTTTATTTAATCTTGGTGTTAGTCGTCAAAAATCAAGTTTTGAGAAAATGCGACTTAAAGTTGAAATTATATGGGTGCGATTATGAAAGTGTTGATACATAAATGCTTATAACTCCGTTAAAAATGCAAATATTTTTATACGGTTTTTGCGTTGAGTTAAGAATTGAATAATCAAACTAGATCATAAAAAAATCGATTTTTTGAAAAGTTTTCAACCCCTGAGCCCCTATAAAATAGAATGTAAAGAGTTTTCTTTCCGTATGGCATAATTTAATGAAATAGTTCTATGTAACCTGTAAACGAACTACAATACAAGTGCTACGTACTTAATTTGCATTAAAGAATCGCTGTAGTAAATAGCATATCATAATAATATATATAGACAGTGTGGCAATCTAAGTTTAAAACGCTGTATTTTAATTTTGTATTTTTTATGGTGCTGCAAACTTTATAGAAATTGCAGACATTTTTAAACAATAGTGTAGTATTTCAATAAAATTTTTATTTAGAAATATAACAAATAAGATGTATATTAAAAACCCAAAATAAATGTCTAGCAACTTTTTTGCAAAATAAAGTAATGAAACAGTTTTTTTTTTCTTTTTCTGGAACACTTGATGTATTTTAATATCAAGTTTACAAAAAAAAAAAAAAAAAAAAAAAAAAAAAAAAAAATGTAAAAGAGAAACAGAATTAAAAATAGTCTTTTACGGAGGCTTCAGTGGGATAATATTTCTCCTTAATGAATAATGCTTGATTATCTTTTATTTTATTGTTCAGTTACTTTAAATCCTCTGAGAAAAACAAGGAGTATTATTTTTTGAAAATTTTGAGAGAGAAAGAAAATTCAGTCGATTAAATTTGAAAATTTAGAGGGGTAATTTTGCTCAACCACCATTGATGACGCCCATGTTCCTTTTCCTCCCTCCACCCTTTTAATTCCCGTTCAATAAAAAACATAGTTTTACAGCAAAAACCTATTAATTTTTGGCAAATAATGGCCCTTATCAAAAATTCGAAATATAGCAAATAATTTAAGATATTATTGATTAAAACTCAAAAGATACTTACCATTCTGTTGGATCTGACTTTTTATCTGCAGTTGTGCTCTGTGACTTCGCATCTGTTTTTGTACAGCAACGTTTGGAAGAAATTGCAAAACTTTTCAGTTTTGGCTGACTATATCGTTTCATTGTTATTTTCTCTTCAAAAATGAAATTGAAAATTATGATATAAAATATTTATGGCTTGAAAAAAATGAGGCAACTCAGAGATACTCACTCCACTTTAAACTAGTACAAAGCTTGTATCTAATCAAGAAATAATTGTCAATGTAAACGAGAGAAAAGGGAATAATCGTTCTGGGGGATTTTTTTTCGGAACAGTATCAGAAGTTATCGCTCTGCATTGATATCCTTTTATTGACTAAGGCTGCATTAAGATTGCAATATTTTCAGTTCAACTGAATTCTTGGAAGAGACTTTTGTATAGGAACTATTTGCGGTTTCTTCATAATAGAACAGAGAGGAGCGAACAAAAGAATCGGGAGATAGCAATCCCGCCCTACTTGAGGGAGATTTTTCTTTTGCTGGACAACAGTCCCTTTCCTGCAAAACTCATTAAAGATCAAAAACACCGTATCGTCACAACAAACGAGCTGACACCAAACGGCAAGAAGTGGTCAGATCTGTTAGGGCCTTTAGTCTGTATTCAAATGCAGACGCCATATACTGGCCAATTGATGACCCCTACTAACTGACAGTATGTGGCAACTATGACAATAACTCTGAATGTCTTTAAATATCTTATTTACTGGCTAACGGAAACATGCTGGTGCTAATTGTCGTGTGAGTAAAAAAATGACTTGGCTTTCAATGCTCGAACATCTGCATGTATTTTAAACTGAGACAGCGGTGTGCCCCAGGTCTTTTTGGGGAGCTTGTGTATCTTTCTGTTGGGAAAAAGGAAGGGGATAATAGACTTCTGAATCCGAGTAAAACTAATGTATGCCTTTGAAAGAACTAATGTTAGCGCGGTATTTCATTGCTGGTAATTTGTTTTTTGTGTGCCGTTGTTATGTTGTTAAAGAAAACTAAAATGGTTTAAAATATCAATTCTATACTTTACAAAATTGTTATTTATTTATTTATTTATTTATTTTTTTACTTTAATTACACAGGTCTGCAATGATTTTCCTCTTTGAAATCTGAGTAACGTTTTCTATAGTTTCTGATGTGCTGATTACGAGAAAAATAATAAAAAAATTCCATCACGTCAGGATTTTTTGATATTGAATATTTAAGATTTTGCTGAAAAATGTCTGAGCGTCTACATTTTAAGATTTATAAAACGTCATTAAATTACTTCAGCTTAATTTTTATTGCATTTAATTAGTGTAAGGTGACATAGAAATTACTTCAAAACAGTAATTTGTTAATTACTACATAATAAGTATAAGTAATTCATATAAACCATGTTGAAAACGGGTCATTTTGGCTTAATTTAGTAATGAGCTCATTAATACATAATGATTAGTTAATATAACATAAGTGTTGTAAATATTAGTCGAAAAGGGTGTAATAAAGATAAACCAAAGGGTTTTTGTATAAGTACCCGCACTGATTTAGCAAATGGACCTTATGACGTCACACGCCAGAGCTGGCGGTATGCAAGTTCGATGAAAAACTTAATGATATCGAGTTGCAAGCATGGCAGTCTTTTGAGGAAGTGGTGGAAAACTTTTTGGGGAACAATAAAAGCTCCGACTATAAACAAATAGTGGCCAAAATGGTTACAAATTTTGGTGTAATGGGTTGTAATATGGGCATTAAACTACATTTCTTAAATTCGCACATAGATTACTTCCCAGAAAATCTAGGAGCCGTTAGCGAAGAACAAAGTGAAAGATTTCACCAAGATTTGAAAGAGCTAGAAGTCCGGTATCAAGAAAGGTGGAATACTAGCATGATGGCGGACTACTGCTGGTTGTTGAAGCGCGACGATCCAAACTGGAAATTTAAGCGAAAATCGTACAACCGAAGCTTCCAGGAAAAAAAGGATCAGGTTCCACAAACAAAATTTACATGTAATTTAGATCAGTAATAAGTTATTATTATATTTTAGTTGTTTTTTATGTTAAAAGTAATGTACTTTTTAAAATAAATATTTTTTATGTGAAAACGTGTGTTTTTTTTCTATTTTCTATCTGTATCTTTTTTGAAAAATCTGAAGGTGATGGGAAAAAACTAAGTACATATTCGTAATCAGCGCACCAAAATGCCATAGAATCAGCTCTCAAATTCTAGAGAGGAAGTTATGACTCTCAATTTGCAGGCCTGTGTTATTTAATGAATCAGGAAGATTTGCGTCCCCTCGCGCCCTTAGCGTCCCCCTTGAGATAAAAAAGTAGGGGGACGCTTCAAAGAAAATAAAAAAATGGGGGGACGCCGTCCCCCAGCGTCCCCCCTCGACTACACCACTGGATTACATCCAATCCTGTCTTCCCTTAACCTTATTCCTTAAATAAAAATGAATACGTTTTCCCTTTACACTATTTATGTTCTAGAGGAACAAAATTAAAGCGAGTTTCTACCTTTATCTTGTACATCACACCAGTAGATATTTTTCTTAAGAATAAATTTGATATCTACATCATTTTTTTTTAATTTATTTTATAATGTATTCAAAATTTAGAAATTTCGCAGCTGCAAGTTTAAAATTTTGAAATGAAATTTATAACGCAAATTAAACAAGAGCAGATGTGGTTCTTAAAAATAACTAGTCTTAAAAAGTATTATGAACTAGAAAGAACTTTTCGCGAGTGCTTTGCATATCGACAGGCCTTATTCCAGAAAATAAATTAAAGAATTTTCAAAATATCAAATCATTACTGCTTTTTCGATGTTAATATCATTTTAGATCAAATACTTTTTCTCTAAATTTATGTGATAATTTAAATATGGAAAAGAGATACTTTTCTATACGTATACTTTTTTTTAAGTTTACGCCACAAGTTTAACAGATTGCTCTTTAAAATATTTTCTTTGAAAATTTGTGAATCTTTCACAAAATTCATTAAATTTTCATAATGAATACTTCCACATTAAAATTGTTTTAAGTAAATGAGATAATTATAAGAAGTGCTTTTAATAAGAAATTAATTAGTTGGTAACATTTTCTGTGATCCGTAGATTTAAAAGTTCTTTGAATAAAATCAGAGATTTTTCATAAAACTGAGAAACTTTCGTGCACATGTAAAGTAATTTTTTTCTAAAGGCTGTTACAAAATCATTAAAAATGTCAAAAAGTGTTTTTACTGTTGAAAGTTATTGAAATTCAAAGTAGCACAAGATATGAAGTTTAAATACGGCAAAATTGGAAACTTTGTTGCTTTTGCTAATTTAAAAGTAGCGTGTCCTCGTAAGGCTCGCATAATTCCCATAGGATTAAATCCAGTCCTGCCTTCCCTTAACCTTATTCCTTAAATAAAATTGAATATGTTTTCCCTTTACACAATTTATCTTCTACAGAAACAAAATTAAAGCGAGTTTCGACCTTTATCTTGCTCATCACACCAACAGGTAAATAAATTTGATATTTTCATCATTTTTGTTCCGACGAAAGTTTATTTTATAATTTATTCACAGAAAAATTAGAAATGACGCAGTTGCAAACTTAAAATTTTGAAATGAAGTTTATAATGCAAATTAAGTAAGGATGGAAGTGCTTCTTCAAAATATTTAGTCGGGAAAAGTATTATGAAGTAGAAAGATTTTTTTCGCGAGTATATTTTGTATATCGACACGCTTTATTACAAGAAATTAATCAAAGAAATTTAAAAATATTAAATTATTACATCTATATAGATACTAATATTATTTGATATCAAAATTTTTTTAGTTAAATTTATGCGATAATTTAAATACACTCATGTCCATAAATTAAGGATAATTCGAAATCAACCTCTAAAGTAAAAATTTCATTTACAAAATTATCACACACATATTCAAGACTAATATGCAAATTTCAGAAAGCCACCAGATGGCGCCGATAGTACGTCACAATAACGAAATTGTGAGAGAGATGTATATAAGGAATGGTGACAAAGAAGTAAAACTGTTAACAAACATTTTCTAAGCTTCTCAGTGCCAAAACTGAACAGTTATGGTACAGAAGACATATGTGGATGATATTTTGCGTGGTAGAATTTTTGGCCGTCTGAAATGTGGGCTTACTCAAATGGAAATATCCGAGGAGCTTGGAATTGTCCAAAGTGTAATATCTAGACTTTGGCAACGGTTCTAGGATGATGGAAATGTCAGTACACGTTACAGTACAGGTCGTCCCCGAGTTACAACCACGAATGAAGACCGCTATTTGGCATTAACTGCCAAAAGAAACAGACAAAGTACAGCATCAGACTTGTCTCGACAGCTGTCTTCAGCCACTTGTACGACTGTTTCAAGGCAAACCGTGTACACACGGTTGGGAAATATTGGCCTATTATGCTTACAGACGTGTTAGATGTGTTCCTCTCACGGCAACTCACTGTCGCCTGCGGTTAGTCTGGTGTAGAGAACATGCAATGTGGACATCGCCACAGTGGGCTTATGTAATTTTTTCGACGAGTCCAGGTTTAGCTTGCAGGCTGATTCACGTTTGACTTTCATACGGAGAACGCCAGGTACCCGTTATCAACAACCGACAACATCATTGAACGACATCGTTACGGTGGTGCAGGATTGCTCGTTTCAGGTGGAATTATACTGGGCTCCAGAACAGATCTACATGTCCAAACTGGAACCTTGACAGGGCAAATTTATCGGGGCATCATTCTAGAACAACATGTACGTTTATTTATGGATGCCATGGACGCAGAATTTATGTTTATGGATGATAACGCCCTTCCTCACAGAGCAAACATCGTAAATGAATGCCTTCAACCTGAGGATATCACCCGTATGGATTGGCCAGCATTTTCGTCTGACTTGAATCCGATACAGCTTGTATGGGATATACTTGGTCGACGGGTTGTAGCCCATCAATTACCTCCTATATGTGTGTCGGAACTTCAGACAGCATTGCTTGCTGAGTGAAGTAATCTTCCCCAAGATCAGCTTTATAATTTGATTCTCAGTATGTCTAGGCGTTGTGCGTACAGTATTTCATCGTCTGGGAGACATATAATTTATTAACTATCGTACCAACCATATAATGTTAATTTTATTTAAGGGAGGTACTTTTAGTAATTGCTTTAGAGAGCAACAATTGTAGATTTTATGAATGATATCATACTTATACCATCTTTTTTGTTCTTTTTCTTTTGTTTAATAAATGGGCTTTGACGAATAAGTAACATCTGTTTTGTACCCATACCTTTATTTGCTGGAACTGGCATTATCCTTAATTTATGGACATGAGTGTATGTATAAGAGATACTTTTCTGTACATATACTAATTTATGTTTAATTACATTTGCGCAATTACTTCAATAGAATGCCTTTTAAAATATTTACTTTAAAAAATCCTTAAATGTAGTCTAAATCAGTAAAACAGTGAATTATAAAAAATAACCTACTTTTCAACGATTAATTGCATCTTTTTGTGAATTTAAGTACAATAAATATTTTTTTTCTGATCCATTAATTAATTTTGAATAATTTTAATTGTCTCCTTTTTTTTCTTTTTTTTTTCATGTTTCCTGTTATACTATACACCTTATCCTTTCTCCACTTGCACACTTGCATTTTATAGCATTTTTAAATAGAATAATTTCCAGCTTGAATCTAAGTTTTTTGCAAAATTAATTAAATTCTTATAATGAGTACTTCCGCGTTAAAGTTATTTAAAATAAATCTGATAATTATAACAAGTGCTTTTATTAAGAATATTAATTAGTCGATAATACTTACTGTAATCCGTAGGTTTTAAATTCTTTGAATGAAATTAAAGATTTTTTATGAAACAGAAAATTTTGAGGACATATGAGGTATTTTTTTTTTCTAAATGCTTTACTGAGATCATAAAAATGTAATAAAGCGTTTTTACTGCTAAAAATTAATATATATATATATATATATATATATATATATATTAAATTATTGAATAAGTTTTTGTCGTCTCTGTTTTTTTTTTTTTTTTCATGCTTGCTGTTATTCTATATACCTTGTCCTTTCTCAACTTGCACACTTGAATTTGATGGCATTTTAAAACAGAATAATTTCTAGCATGAAAATAATTTTTTTGAATTGAATTTTTCCCCACGAAAGCTTATTTTATAATATATTCAGAATTTAGAAATGACGCAGGTGCAAACTTAGAATTTTCAAATGAAGTTTCTAATACAAATTAAACAGGAATAGAAGTGGTTCTTCATAATATGTAGTCTTGAAAAGTGATATGAACTAGAAAGAATTATTTCTCAAATGTATTTTGTAATCGGCATGCCTTATTCAAGAAAATTAATTGAATAATTCTCAAAATATCAAATTATTACTTCTATTTCGATAATAATATTATTTGAAATCAAATACGTTATCGTTAAATTTATGTGATAATTTAAATATATATAAGAGATATCTTTCTATACATGTATTAATTTATTTTTAATTTAAGTCTGGGCAACAAGTTTAATAGCTCTCTAAAATGATTTTTTTGTAAATTTGTGAGTCTTTTACAAAATTAATTAAATTCTCATAATGAGTACTTCCGCATTAAAGTTACTTTAAATAAATGAGATAATTATAACAAGTGATTACCAAGAAAATTAATTAGTTGGTAATATTTACTGTAGTCCGCGGATTTAAAATTCTTTGAATGAAATTAGAGATTTTTCATAAAACTGCGAAACTTTCAAATACATGTAAGGTAATTTTGTCTAAATGCTTTACTATAATATAAAACATGTAGCAAAGTGTTTTTACTGCTGAAAATTTCTAAAATTTGAAATAACACAAGCCATTAAATTTTAGTATGTCAAAAATCGTAACTTTGCTGTTTATTTTTTTTTTCATTTAACAAAGTAAAAGATTCCTTAGTATGCCGCATAGGACACTTATACCATATACATATTTTAATTTTATAACTTTCAAACTAAAAGTAAAAGACACTATTGACGTAAATGTACTTTTATATTTTTAAGAACAACAACTTCGTTATTAGAAGTAAATACCTCTGATTCTAAATGTAAAACCAATTCGCTATTAAACAAAGTGAGGAAGGGATGCTCTATAAATTAATCATCATCTTTCATCATAAAAGTATATTTTTTAAAGCTCTGTTTACAATTTGTCAATCACTTATTGAAAAAATTCATCTATTGGCACATCTTTTTCCATCTATTGGAAAAAATTCACTCTTTTGTATTTAAGATTGTTGTTTTTATACTTTATGTAATAGTTTAAAGACTCAAATACCAAATGATTCTTTTAATTGCATAACGAAATAGCATAATGATTCAGTTAATAATGAAGTGATAGAACTTTTAATCTTAAAAGTTGTGTCAGATAAAGTTAATAAAAATATCTTTTGTTCTAATTTTACATATTTCATAAGTTATTATAAAGTTGCAGTTAGGATTTTTTGTATTGTTTCATCACTAATTATCAATATTCAAACATAATATATAATACCTAATATTTTCTGTTAAAAATATCCATAAATATCCTAAATTAGCAAAATAATAAAATATATTAAAAAGAATCCTCTTTACAAAGATTAGTTGAATTATTTTGAGAAATTAAATATAATATATTATTTCTTCTGATCTTTTAAACAAATTCGGATAAATTTGTTCATCACTTTTTATAGTATGTTTCTTGTTATACTATAAAACTTGTCCTTTCTCCCTTTGCAGTTTATAGCATTTAAAAACAAAATAATTTCCAGCTTGAATCTAACTTTTTCGAATAGAATTTTTGCCCACAAAAGTTCATTTTACAATTTATTCAGAATTTTGAAATATCGCAGGTGCAAATTAAAAATTTTGAAATGAAGTTCATAATGCAATTTAAACAATTATAGAAGTGGCTCTTCGAAATATGTGTCTGAAAAATTACTATCAACTAGAAAGAATTTTTCCGCGAGTGTATTTTGCGTATCAACATGACATTATGATATGCCTTATTCCAGAAAATTAATTAAAGAAATCTCAAAATATCAAATTGTTATTGCTATTTTAACTATTTATTATTTATTTAAAATCATTTGAGATCAAATGCTTTTTCGTTAAGCTTATACGATAATTGAAACATTTGTAAGAGATACTTTTCTATACATATACTAATTTATTTTTAATTAAGTTTGCGCAGCACTTTTAATAGATTTCTCTTTAAAATATTTGTTTTGAAAGTTTGTGAGTCTTTTACAAAATTAGTTAAGTTATTATAATGAATATTTCTGCATTAAAGTTTTTTAAATGAACGAGATAATAATCTATAACAAGTGATTACTAAGAAAATTAATTTGTCGGTAATATATTTCTATAATCCGCAGATTTAAAATTCCTTGAATGAAAATAGAGATCTTACATAAAATTGAGAAACTTTCTAGAACATGTAAAATAATTTTTTCTAAATGCTTTTCTAAAATCATTAAAAATGTAATAAAATGTTTTTACTGTTGAAAATTGCTGAAACTCAAAGTAACACAAATAATAAAGTTTTTATATTACAAAAAAAAAAAAAAAAACTTTGCTTTTTTTAAAATTGATTTCAAAGTACTGTGTTCCCTTAAGACTCGCATACTTCCCATGGGATTATCTCCAATCTTGTCTACCCTTAAGGCCCCACACTAGGCACAGAAAAATACCCTGATGATAATGTAAAACTTTGGGGGCGTTCTTTTCAAATAATTCGCTCAAATTTTAATATTTTTGCATGATTATTTTGCACAAGATAGCTGAGGACGATCCACAACCGGCCTAGTTTTTAATTTTTCAGTTTTGGTTTCAGATTTTTTTTTAACTACTTTAACTTTTGAAACCGGTATAAACCGGCCCTGAAATTGAAATTATCGTAATATAAAAATATATATAAGCAAAATCGAAAAAGTGAAAACTAGGCCGGTTGTGAATCGTCCTCAGCTATTTTGTGCAAAACAATCATGCAAAAATATTAAAATTTGAGCGAAACATTTGAAAAGAACGCTCCCATAGACTTTACATTATCATTTGTGTCTTTTTCTGCGCATAGTGTTGCGCCTTAACCTTATTCCTTAAATGAAATTGAATATGTTCTTACTTTACATTATTTATATTTTAAAGATAGTTTCCACCTTTATTTGTCACACCACGAAAGTTGATATATTTCCCAAGAATAAACTTGATATTTTCGTCTCCCCCCCCCCCCCCCCCCACGAAAGTTTATTTTATACTTTATCAGAATTTAGAAATGTCGCAGTTGCAAGCTTAAAATTTTGAAATGAAATTAATAGTGCAAATTAAACAAGAATAGAAGTGGTTCTTCAAAATATGTAGTTTGGAAAAGTATTAATGAATAGAAAAAAATTTTTGCGAGTTCATTTCGCATATCGAAATGCCTTATTCCAAAAAATTAATTACAGAATTTTCAAAATATCAAATTATTATTTCTATTTCGATGTTATTATCATTTGATATCAAACACTTTTTTGATAAATTTATGCGATCATTTAAATCTGGATACGATAAACATTTCTATACATGTACTAATTTATTTTTAATTAATTTTGCTCCACAAGTTTAATAGATTGTTCCTTAAAATATTTCCTATGAAAGTTTGCGAGTCTACTGTAAAATTAATTAATTTCTTAAAATCAGTATTTCCATATTAAAGTTGTTTTAAATAAATAAGATAATTATAACGAGTGCTTTTACTTAGAAAATTAATTAGTCGGTAATACTTACTGTAATCCACAGATTTAAAATTCTTTGAATGAAATTAGAGATTTCTCATAAAACTGAGAAACTTAAGGAGACATGTAAAGTATTTTTTTTTTCTAAATGTTTAGCTAAAATAATTAAAACTAAAGTGTTTTTATTGCTAAAACTTCCAAAAATTTGAAATAACACAAGTCATTGTTTTAGTATTGCAAAAATCGAAACTTTGATAATTTCTTTCATTGAACAATGTAAAAGATTATTTAGTATATCGAATATGACTCTTATACCGTATAGATATTTTAATTTTATAACTTTCAAACTAAAAATAAAAGACATTATTGACATAATGAACTTTTATATGATTAAGAGCAACATTTTCGTAGTTGGAACTATACTCTGAATCTAACGTAATAGAGATTAACTATTAAACATGGATAAGAAGGAATGCTCTGTATAATTATCAGCTTCTTTCATAATAAAAATAATTTTATTATAATTGTTCTGTTTATAATTTTTTAATCACTTACTGAAAATTTTCATCCATCGACATAGGTATAGTTTCACTCTTTTTTATTTCAGATTGTTGTTTTTATAGTTTATGTATTTTTTAAAGACAAAAAGGCCAAATGATTTTTATAATTGTATAAAGCAATATAATGCCTCAATTACTTACTAATGATGTGAAATAACCTCTTAAAAGTCGTGTCTGATTAAGTTAATATAAGCATTTTTTGTTCTAATATTACATATTTCTTACGTAATCAGAAAATTGCAGTTGGGATTTTTTTTATTTTTTCATCATTAATTATCAATTTTCAAAAATAATATATTATGCATAATATCTAATATTTTCTATTAAAAATATTCTTAAAGGTAGTCTAAATTGGAAAAACAATAAATTTTACTAAAAAACTTTCTTTCCAAAGATTACTTGAATCTTTTTGCAAAATTAAGTATAATTGATTATGTCTTCTGATCCATTAATAAATTTTGAATGACTTTTTTCATCTCCTTTTTTTTGCATGTGTGCTATTATGGTATAAAACTTATCCTTTCTAATTTTGCAATTGTTAGTATTATAACACAGAATAATTTCTTATTTGAAACTAGTTTTTGGAATTGAATCCCCCCCTCCATTAAAGTTTATTTTATAACTTATTCTCAATTTAGAAATGACGCAGGTACAAAGTTCAAATTTTGAAATGAAGGTTATAATAAACAGGGATAGAAGTGGTTCTTCAGAATATGTAATATGAAAAAGTATTGTGAACTAGAAGGAGTTTTCTAGCGAATGTGTTTTGTAATCGACATGCCTTCTTTCAGAAAATTAATTAAAGAATTCTCAAAATATCAAATTATTACTTTTCTTTCGATGTTAATATCATTTGAGATCAAACACTTGTGCTTTAAATTTATGCAATACTTTAAATATGTGTAAGAAATACTTATCTATACATATACTATTTTATTTTTAATTAAGTTCTCGAAACAAATTTAATAGATTAATCCTTAAAATATTTCTTTGAAATTTTGTGAGTCTTTTACAAAATTAATTAAATTTTATAATGAATACTTCCGTATTAGAGTTGTTTTAAATAAATGAGATAATTGTAACAAGTGCTTTTAAGAAGAAAATTAATTAGTCGGTTATACTTACTGTAATCCTTAAGTTTTAAATTCTTTGAATGAAATTAGAGATTTTTCATAAAACTGAGAAACTTTCGAAGACATGTAAGGTATTTTTTATCTAAATACTTTACTAATTCCATTAAAAATGCAATAAAATATTTTTATTGCTGAAAATGCGTAAAATTAAAAATAGTACATTATATTTTAGTATTATAAAAATCGAAACTTTGCTGTTTTGTTTAATTGAACAAAGTAAAAATTGCGTTAGTATGTCACATAAGACCCTTATATCGTATAGATATTTTAATTTTATAACTTTCAAACAAAAAATAAAAGATACTATTGACGTAAATGTACTTTTATATGATTAAGAACAACATTTTCGTTGTAATAAGTATACCTCTTATTCTAAATGTAAAAGCAATTAGCTATTAAACAGGGAGAAGTAGGTATGCTTTATAAATTAATCATCATCTTTCATCATAAAAGTATATTTTTTATAGCTGATTTATAACTTGTCCTATCACATACTGAAAAAGTTCATCCATTAATTATATGTATAGTTTCACTCTTTTGTATTTCAGATAGTTGTTTTAGTAGTATAGTAGACTAAATTAGTAAAATAACAAATTGAAAAGATTGATTTTGAACAGGCTTCTTTTCAAAACCTTTTTTGTGAAATTGAATGTAACAAATTATCTCTTCTGATTCATTAAGAAATTTTGAATATTCTTTTCCGTCACCATTTTGCATGTTTGCTGTTATTAAATAAAACTTGTTCTTTCTTTTTTGCATTTTATAGCATTTTAAATGAAAACAATTACCAGTTTGAATCTCGTGATGTCGTAAGCCTTCCTCATAACTTCCTTTTCAGCATCTAGTGAATGCAGGTAATTACCATAGGGCCATGCTAAATTTTTGGAACAAATTTTAGTGTTGATGATTTTGGTATATATGGCTCATTATATGGTGTAGACACAGAATTGTCAATTGGGCTATTGCTATTGCACAAGATTCGTACCCAATCAGGACTTCAGGGGATTTTAAATATTTTAGTATCAGAAATTTCGTCAAGTACTGGTTGATATATCTGAAGATAGATTATTTATCGGCACAGATCTCATAAACAAACCAGATTGGCCAGATTGCTACGATTGCAAAAAAATGGTGGTTTTACACCTCATATGGTAATAGTATAGTATAGTCACCTAGTTATTTTGTTCCAACAATTTATTATTGATAAAATAACATATGAAGACAATAGTTAAACAGTTATAAATAATAAACATAATAGCCGAAAATATTAATACGTATACCAAATTTCAAAAACGCCAAATGGGCGACAGAAAAAAAAAATCAATGTAGTGCATGTATGACATTTGCGCTTTTTTTCTTTTTTTTTACATTAAGTAAAGAAAATATTACTTTACGAAAATTCTAGTAAAAAGCGCTTGAAAATCCTTGAATTGTACGAACGCTGTTGCAACATCACACATTCCGCTACAATGTGAAGCGAATAGTAACAGGAGTTATGTCTCCGAGCAGGAATAGCTTTAATAGTCAGGTTACCATTTCATTCACACTCTCGAATTTTGTGCGACATTACTTTAGAAAACTACCAGCTAGTAAGCCATGGCTGAGTGATTTTTTAACTGTACTATTAAATCTGTTATATATTGAAAAATCATCGACGCTAAAATTGGTTGCCAAAATATGACGCTGGCCCACGGAGCATAAGTGCAATATAAAAGTCCATTTTGCTTTAAAAATATTGGAGAAAGTACTTTTTGTTAAAGTTTCGGTCAACAATAATAAAAAGTAAAAATACTTTAAGTAGTGGTAAATTTCGAAAAATGTATAAACGTAAATCTACCTTTGCTATCGTAATAATAATTAAGAATCAAGACTATGGTTTGGAGAACAATTAACCTATTTTCATGATCAGACGATATTAGCAGAGAGTAGTTGTCTTTGTAAGAAAAGAATCATTTCAGTAAAGAATTATAAGGTTACTAGCGGACCCGACAGACGTTATCCTGGCACCGACTCCAAAAAATCAAATAAATGTACATAAATATTATAATACGCATGATAAATAATACGCTATTAATTTGATTCCTTATTACAATTATGTAAGGAATTTTTTTTCACTTTGCAGTAGTTTTTGAAGTCGGTTCAATTTTTGATTGAAAAGTTTATTTTTCTCTTTTTAGTTAAAAGTTAACGATTTTCTGAAGTCGGTTAATTAAAATTATAATACAAGAAAAATTATTGCAAATCATACACGCATGTCAGGAGTGGGGTTCGAACGCACTATCTCTTTCTTCGAGAATCAGAGTTTAAATCTGGCGCCTTAGACCGCTCGGGCATTCCGTCTGCACTATATTCAGCGAACTTATTCAACACTTTTAATTAGCGAAAAATCAGTAACCATTAGTTTTTGCCTAATTACTAAAAAGTACTGAATAAATTTCGATGAAATGTGTATCTAAACCAATCTCGAATCCACTGGAACATACACGAAAAATTTCAGTAAAATCGGTCCAAGCGTTTAGGAGGATTTCAGTGACATACACATATAATACATACATATATAAAGATTTCTAATCCAATAATAATCGAGAATAATGAAAAACCGAGAATGACGTTTTCATTCTAATTTGACACTAAATAATACTTTCTTTTTCCTTTTGAGTTTGATAAGGACGCATAATAGAATGATTTATTGCATAAACATCATAAGAAATAAAAGTTCTAAGCTTAGTGTAGTAAAATTTTTATTGCTGATTCTAATGGATTGCATTAATAAACAAATATCTTTTCACATTTTTGAGTTTTGGAAGCAGTCATCTTTAAAATTTGATGTTCTCTGTCAAGAGTGAAAAATAGTGTCTTTATTTTTTCATTTATGTGAGAAATCGTCTTAAACTGTTCTCCATTTTTTCACGCAGAATGATATGCAATTTGGAAATAATTGTTTTCTTTTTAAATTGAAAAATTTATTTATTCATCCTCTATTTATTATAATATTTCTAGAGAAGCTGATTGATATATTATTGGAATAAATATTTGTACAGAAAATGAACTTTATATACAGGGTGCTTGATTATGAGTGGTAACTGAATTTTCGTTCAAAACTTTAACAGTGATCAAAATGTTGTTTCCATCAGGTTAATGCCACATCTAATGAAATATAGTGACATCAGGGGAAGATATAGAAATGGGCTGTATTTTTGACATAAGTATTTATATGTACTCTCAATTGCATTTTAAAGTATAAAGCACCTATTGCAATGGTGTTTAAATAGAAATGTTGTATATTTTCACCACTTTTCTTAATGTTGTATTTCACAAAAAGTAAAATAAACCTGTTGAAATTATCGATACAATATTTTCGTTACACTTAAAAATATTAACTAAACATCGCGATTCGATAGGACACATTCTGCATTTTTATTGAATAAGTGGATTTCACTCGCGATATCCTACATACCGCACATTTGTTTTAGTGTACATTATGATTGTTAAAATATGGTCAATAAATTTAACAAATTTTTCAGATTTACCAAAAAACGTTAAATCGCAAATTAAAGTTATATTTACAGAATATAGCTCTCAATAAAATCTTAAGCATTCTGTAAGAATGTTTTCATAGACAGAATTCGTAACTCACGATATTACAGCGTCATTGACTTGATAGAGATTTCTCAACATAATTGTTTGCAATCAAAAACTCCATTTTTTGACTGAAAAAAATCTGTAAAGTTACTAATTTTTTATAGGAAATTGGGATTCCTAACTTTTTATGTAACAGTAACTGCAAAAATTCTTGTAACGGATTCCGTTAGAGGAAATTTAGCTGACATTCGTTACATAAAAAGTTTTAGGAATCCCAGTTTCGAAGAAAAAGGTTAGCAACGTTACAGATTTTTTCTATTAAAACTTTCTTAAAAGAATAATAAGAGTATGTAAAAAAATATGAAACGGTTGGATATTGTATTGTCGGTTGTATGTATACTAGAAAAGTATGGCTATATTATATAATTTCAAAGAGATGTATAGCCGAAATAATAGTAGATATTTTGTATATCTGAGTAGCTCTTTTTTAAATATTTAATCTTTTTTTTTAATTAATTTTGTTTCTTATGAACTTAATTCAGTGCAGACGATAAAAATAGTGCATATTTAAGCTTCATTTGGCCTTTCATAGACTTACATTCAACATAGTAATTTTTTTTTTTTTTTTTTTTTTTTTTTTATACAGTGTAGCTAAAATTAAACACTAGTTTAATGCTTAAACATGGCATTATGCTAAATGTGCTTCTAAAGTATATTGCCATGGTTCCAAATGGGTTTTATCACTAGAAAGGCCGGAGACTTTAGTCAAGTTATGTAAAAATATTTCACATCAAAATTTGATTTAAAACAGTTTAAAAAGTTTATTTAACGTTTTTGCACTACTCCTTTTTATCACTGTTCGTGATCGCCAGCACGAAAATAAAACTATGACCATGGAGTCACTATGAGAGTATGGACACCAAAATAATTACAAAATATTAATCAAATTCGCGACATTCTCCCACCTTGAGTTTTCGACAGATAACCTCAACAATGGGTACAATAAAATGTAAAATAAAATAAAATATGACTAATACTTACTGTTAGGTTCTGAGAAACATCTGTTATTAGAACTGGAGTTCTGTGTTATTTTTGTCTTAATATACTATGCATTGTATGAGCTGTGTACTAAAGTTTCAAGGTGACATTCTTTCCTTATCTAAAGCTGGATTGAGCAGGTGAACATGTACAGGTGGAATGAGGAAAAAAAGGGATTGCAGAGGGGTGTGTCCGACCTTCAGAGATGTCTGTGGAATATTGGTAATTAAAGGACATTTCGCAAACCAAGGAAACAACTTGGAATGCGAGCTACGTAGAAACTCCGGAGGGGGGGGGGGGTGTTACATTGGGGAGAAGCAGGAGGTGAGAAGGGGCAGTGTTTGGGTGAGAAATAGCAGTTGGGACCGAGAGAGCAGAGTCGATAGTTGTCCCTAAATATAGAACTCTGGGATAGAGCATAAGGCTGAGTGAGGTTCGGACAGCTTATGCTTAGAATCCATGTGTTAGGAGATTCGAAGATGACCTCCTGTAAAGTTAATTAAACGTGTATAGAGTAAGAGTGATAATGCGTAATTTTAACAGTACACAGCCAGCATTTACTGTATTTAGTTTAATATTGAACCGGATCACCTACATCCGAGTTTTAAATGTAAATAGTATTTTATGTTCTGTGCATAGAGTGTAAATAAACTGTTAATTTAGTTAATTGAAAGTGTTGGTTTTCATTTAAACAATCCTCTCAGTGCGTGACCGATATCATCTAATTATATCGGTGGTCGCAGCAATAAATAATACGGATTTTCTTCAAAGTTGTGAGGGCTAATAGGAAACTCTGACACTTACATTACAGTGAAAACATACAAATTACATTTTCTCGAAACAGGTAAATAAACATTTTCTTCTGCAAAATTCAAATAAAATTAATCATATTATTACAAATTCAAATTATCAATACGAAATATACTAAAAAATAAGACTAAAATCTTTAGTTGAAAAAGTATTTAGAGTCAAAAACGTTTTGGGACAGTCACTATTTTGCCACTCCTCGTTCTTACTGGTTATACTGGATCACTAGAAAGTTCCTTTGAAATCTCTAAATTGTAGCTTTTTTACAGGTCTTAAAAGTTCACAATTTTCAGTCTTTAATCGTGCAACTCTTCGGTGGCCATCTTTACCAGAAATAAGTTCTTGCACTCGGGCTAAAGTAAAATAGGCACGTTTCTTATTAGACTCTACGAGTACGACATCACCAATGGTCAGTTGCTTGACATTCTTTTGAAAAAATTTTTGCTGGCGCAGTTGTCCTAAATATTCAATAGGAAATCGCTTACGTAGGTGTTCTCGAACATGTTGCCTATACTTAACTCTTTTATTTAATTCTTGTGCGTCAATTGCATCAAAATCTCGCACATCTGAAGATCTTATGTCCTGTAAAAACATTGATGGTGTTAACGATGCTAGATCGTTCACATCTTCAGTAACATATGTTAGAGGTCTAGTATTCACAACTTGTTTACAATCACAGAGAATTGTGAGCAGTTCTTCGTAGGATAATCTACCTAGAACTTCTCTCAGGATGCGTTTCACCATTTGTATCAATCGCTCAGCGGTAGGTGGGTTAAATTTCCAGAAAATCTTTTGTTTTACTGCAACGGCAGAGATTTGCTCCCAATCTATGGCTGAAAATGCGGCGCCTGTCCCGACGAAATTTCCGCCGTTATCAGAATACACGGTGGTTGGTCTTACTCTTCGCGCTATAAAACGCCTGAAAGACTGGAGGAAAGTATCTGTAGATAATAACGTAACTAATTCTAAGTGTATGGCCCTATATATTGCACAAGTGTACAGCACAATCCAAGCCTTTTTCTCATTCTTTAAATATAATGGGCCGGCTAAATCAACTCCAACTACCTCAAACACTGCTGCGTTTTCAATTCTTTCTGCTGGTAATGCAATTGAAATCGATTCTGTCGTTTGTGCACAGAATCTTCTGCATCGTACACATTTCTGTACTATTGCTCCAATTGTTTTCCTAGCTTTTAGGATACAGTAGTCTTCGAGTAACGATGTCATCATAAGAGCCACTCCTGCATGCAAAAGCTCTTGGTGTTTCCAGGAGATCAGGCGGTGGACTACAGGATGATCAGAAGGCAAAATAACTGGGTGTTTAAAATTGAAAGCATCTTCTCTATAAATAACTTGTGTTTTCACTCTTATAATACCATCTTCATCTAGGATTGGTCTCAAGCTACGTACCTTCCGATTATTCTTCTGGTTGAATCTGTCTCTCTGTATCAAAATTATCATTTTTCTTTCGGCTTGTTCTAATTCGAAACACGTACATTCAGAAACTTCTTTTGAATTTGGATTTCTTGAATTGTTTACGAATCTTAAGATCCAGGCGATCAATCTTATAATTTTCTTGAAAGATGAAAATCGTCGATAATACTAGTCATTAGATTCTGTGTTCTTGTTTATTGCTGAAATGACACTTTTCCGTTTTTCAGCGTTAATAATTTCTTCATCGGGAATTTCCACACTTTGAGGCCAAGTATATTTAGGTTGAGCCAACCAATCCGATCCCTCCCACCATCTTAAGTGTAAAAATTGTTCAATCGAACAACCTCTGGAAGGGATACCTGCCGGATTAAATTTTCTTGATATGTGTCGCCATTGGTTCTTTTGAATTAAGGATCTAATTTCTTCTACTCGATTCCAAGCGAATGTTCCCCATCTTTCGTCTCGCTTTATCCAGCTTAAAGCTGTAGTTGAGTCACACCAATAAAATATCTTTACATTTGGAATTCGTAGATCAGATGTAACTCGACATCTTAACCTGGCTCCTATGCAACATGCTAAAAGCTCCAACCATGGTATCGTTATTTTCTTAAGTGGAGTTGCTCTTGCGCGTGACTGTATGAAAGTTACCAGGATTTTATGTTTTCTCTTTACTCTTATAAAAATGCAAGTATTATACGCATGTTTGCTTCCATCACAAAATATGTGAAGGCCTACATCATTACTTTCATAATTATCAAAATACATCCATCGCTGCAATTTGATGTCAGAAATCATCTTCAATCCTTGCACCCATTTAAAAAATTGTTTAGCTAAATTCGTTGGAAACTAATTCATCCCACGAAAAGTCACAGGAGAGGTAAATCCAAGAGGATCAAACACTTTCTGAGCGAATGAAAGTAGAGCTCGTTTTGTGGAAATAATTTGCTTTTCCTCAATAGAATCGATTTTGCAAGATAGGGTATCGTTTTTCAGATCCCAGTTTAAACCTAATACTGGTGTCATATTAACTGTTGAATTTTCAGAAATAATTTGAATGAGATAATTTGACAACCGTCCCCTGAGATTAAATTTTGCGGAGAATAGTAACATTTGGGACTCAAATATAAACTTATTTAACTCTTCAACTGTGTTGAAACTGCAAGCACAACTATCTACATACAACGATTCATTCAAAATGTCTACTGTAGAAGCAAGATTATCAGTCGCACTTTCTAAGTGATGTCTCAAAGTAGCCTCAAAATAAAAGAGGCTACAATTGATTCCAAAAACATCACGTCTATGTCTATAAATTATGCCATTTTTCCATATAAATCTAAGATAGTCTCTGTCCTATACTTTAATACCAATTTGTAGAAATGCCTTCTCTATATCAGATACTGCACAAACAAAATATTTCCGAAAACGATGCAATATAGAAGGAATCATTTCAATCAAATTTAATCCCTTATCTAGGCAATCATTTAGAGAAAAGGAACATTTAAAATGAGCCGAAGAGCCTAAGCTTTAATAGTTTCACTCGATTCTTTAAATACAGGTCTGTGTGGCAAATAATGTACTTTAGTTTCTTTATTATCAACCACCCTTTCAATCATTCCTGCATTTATAAACGAATCAAATACTTCGCTGTATACCTCAATTTTATTTAAATTAATTAACTTTTTCCTCGTTGTAGCAAGCCGCTTTTCGGCCAGTTCTCTATTGTTAGTTAAGCAAGCATTATCTAGCACCCATGGCAATGCTACTTCGTATCTCCCTTCTGAAACTATTCTTTTATTACTCTTAAAATCCTGCATAGTTTCTTTATGAATTTCAGATTTAGTTTTGGATTCAACTGGATCCGTTATACTGATAATATCAAGCTTCCACAAATCAGCAACGGAACAATTGTTCCAAAGTGATGAAATAACAATAACAGCCTCATTTGTTTCTGATTTAATACTTGGAATTTTTCCCATTAGAGTCCATCCCAAATGGATTTATACCGCAATGGGACCACTTTTTAAAACTTTAATATTTCCGGTGAATAATTTTCCGGCCACATCAGAACCAATTAATAATTTCATTTTATTTTCGGTTTTATATGGACTATTTTCAAAATCAGAAATCTTAATACCACGTTTATTTAATTCTGATAACCAAGGCCCATTTGGCACTTTTCGTATTTTAGAAAAAATAATAGGAACATCTAAAACATGCAAATCACATTTATAAGTATTGTCGATGCTACTTAAATGAATTCTATATTTATTATGGTTTGTTTCACTTCTTTCAAAATTACCAAATAATGTGTGAATTAATTTAATTTCACCAATACTTTTATTATTCAAATATTTAATTACATCTTGTGATAAATAGGAGCGTTCTGATCCTGTGTCAATAACTCCACGCACGATTTTCTCTTTTCCATTGTGCTTTACACGGACACTTAAAGTTTGGAGTAACACAGTTGAATCCGAACCCTGAGTAGTTAAAACAGTGTCACTACTCCCTAATTCATGTTTGCGACTTTCTAGCGCTGCATTACCACCTTCATTAAAAACATTTTGACATAATACAAAAAAAGTCTTTTACCACAATTCGTGCATTTAATTTTAGAGTTAGAATTGTGTGAAATGTGGTTTTTCTTCAGCCAAACAAAACAAGCCCCTTTTTAAAAAATTAAATTACGTTTCTCATCAAAAGAAAGCGAATTAGCTTTAAAACATTTTTCTGATAAGTGACACTTGTCACAAAATATACAGACGTCTTCACGTTATTTTAACTAAATTCTTATCTTTAGGTTTATTGCTTATAAATAAATCTGTGGCAGTTCATTATTACATTTACTATATCTCTTTGGGTTTTCAAAACCAAGATTGGAATCCGCCGAAAGAACCCGTTCTTCTGCTATAACTTCATTTTAAAAAATCAAGAATAGAATTTAGTTCGTTCTTACCTTGAGCAGTCTTCTCACGCTGTCTTTCCCAGATCCTTAGCATATCGTGAGGTAGACATGATTCTTCAAGTGGAAAAAGTATGCCAGCATACTTTTCTTCTGTGACACCTAATGATTCTAGAGACCTAAGTTTTGTCTCTAGATTATCATATAACGATGATAAATTAAAATTCTTGCTTGATATTCGATTATTATTTAAAACTGACTGAGGAAGGTCTCTAACATATATCTCAATGAGTGTATCTTCTCTGCCAAACCTTTCTTTAAGATGTAGAATTACTTTTAGACAATTATCAGTAGAAACCGGATAACTATTAACAATCTGTGCAGCTTTGGATTTCGGCGTTATCACTTGTAAAAGATAAACAAATTTTAAATGGTCATCTAAAGTGGTATCTTCATGAATTTTGCTGAATGAATTCCAAAGGGTTAACCATATTCCATATTCTTGCATCGCCAACAAACAGCTGTAAACTTATTTCTGGTAAGCGAAGTGTTCGGGACAGCGTTCTTTCAACATCTGCGATCGGAGTTGTTCTTCGATAGGCTTAACCAAAAATGTCTTTACTTTTTGCTTTATAGCAATAAAGTTTTCCGTATACTCTTCGTATGCTTCAAACTCTTTAGAATAATCTTTTTCTATAATCTTGTCTGTCAACATAAAATTCAAAATTTTTTCATCTACAGCACGCAATCTTGTGCTTTTATCTTCCAGCTAACACATTAAATTCTCTATTAGATTAGCATCAGGACTTGCGTCGTTTAAAGCTTCATTTAAAGCGTTATAAGATTTCGCATATCCAGCTCTAAGAGGCGTTCTTTTGATTTTCAAAGGATCCATATTTTCAGTGACAAGTTCTGTTAACTAATAAAAACAGTTATTTATCACACGTCCCTATTACTTCGGGCGCCAAATATCGCAAACAGTGCGATGTCGATGCTATAAATTCCACCCGAAAATATAAACATCGTTGTTTTATTTTAAACTTGTGAAAATAATTTAAATCTCTTGCAAAAACGAAGCTTCAAACATTTTTAGATAAAAACATATATTTCATTCCAGAAAATTCTACTACTCCTTTTAAGTAGCTTTCATTACAAAAAGTAAAAAGCTACCTATTGCAGATATCCGGAGGAAAGCACTTCCAGAAAATTTTGGTATATTTTCACCGATCATGACCTCCAGACTCCAAAACCACCCTCCGTCCAAATGTTGACATATATATATATATATATGATTTTTAATTTCTGATATTATCTATTTACAAAATCGCGCAATATAATTTTCGTATAGGCAAAAACAATGTGCCAAAAGAATCACAATGAAAAAAAGGTTTCACTTAATATTAAAAAAGAAAAATCGATAGTTTGAGCGATTTTAAGGCAAGTTGTCCCCTTAACCAACTGAGGGTCAAGCAATAATGTCTCTGTAATATTGAATTCTCACCAGAAATATCGAAAATTTTTGTTTTAAAATAGTAAAATGCAAATCTTCAACATTATTCATTTCATTCATTTTGTCATGCTGTAACTAACGTATTTATGAATCGATTTGAATGAAACTTGGTATGTACATAGTACATACAAATGTCTCAATCAAGTTCGTTGGCCAGCATCAGACGCCATTTTGTTTCAAAATGGCAGCCATTAAAAAAATTAAAAAATTTAAAATTTAAAATTAAATGCGAAAAAATTAAAAGTTGAAAAATATTTATCTTTTATGTGTTAGAACTTAAAACAACGATTCCAGAACTCTTTTTATTTTGCCTATATCTTAAAAGATAATTGAGTTATAGCATTTTTAATTTCTACTGTTGCTCACATTTTGAAATGATCTGATTTCCGTGTTTCGTACATAGTACATACCGATGTCTGAAACGAGTTCGTTGGCCAGTGCCAACCGCCATATTGTTTCAAAATGGCGGAATATTAAATTAAAAAAAATTAAATTTTAAAAATAGCTGCAAAAAATAAGAAATTAAGAAAGATTTTTCTTTTGTGTGTTTGACCTTGATGCAAATATTCCAGAGCATTTTTTGTTTCATGTATATCTTGAAAAATGGCTGAGTTATAACGCTTTGAATTTCCAGTGTGGTTGACATTTTGAAATAGTCTGAAATTTGTTACGCGATAATATGCATATTTATAAACTTTTTTGGGTATAACTCCGTGTGTAGCTAGTACATACCAATGTCTTGACCTATATCACTGGCCAACTTCATCCGCTCTCTTGTTTCAAAATGGCGAACATTTAAGTTTGTCACAAATCTTTTAAAAGTATAATGATGTACAAACAAAAAATTAGAAATTGAAAAAAGGTTTTTTCTAAAGTATTTATCTTAATAATGAATTCCGGAGTATTTTTTGCTATGTCTTTACCTTAAAAAACACCTGAGATATAGCAGTTTGAATTTCTAATGTGGGTGACTTTCTTTTTGTTAAATTCGACAGCACTCGTATATATTAATCGTTCTCAATTTGAGTGTGCATGTGCACGCACATGAATTAAGATTTAGACGAAGCTCATTGGTTTGTTTTATCCATCATGCTGCTTTAAAATGGCATACACTTCATGACATCGTGGAATTTGGCGACTTTCTAAACCGCTTGAAATAAAACCAGGTTGAATAAAAGATGACTAATTTCTAAAAATTCCTATTGATATTCAATATTGATAAAAACTAGATTTCAATCTTATAAAATCGGGTTCCATTAATTTGAGCTTCGTATGTTTGAATAATATAACTTAATTTAAAATAAATAAATAAATAAATAAGTATGTGAAAACTACCTCTTCCTCCCCGCACTGCCGGAAGGACTTTTTATCATTGCTCGTGATCGTCAGCACGAAAATAAAACTATTACCATGGAGTCACTATGAGAGTATGGACATCAAAGGAATTTCAAAATATTAAACGAATTCGCGACTTATAAATCAATGACCTGAATAACTAATGTATAATATACGTGCAACGGAAAAATTTTCTCTTTTCTCAAACCTACCTGACCTAGAATTAATTGTAGTTTTCCTGCAAGATTTAAGTTAATGTCTACAACTCTAATTTTTTTTTATAAATTTCATTTCAGTAAATTCAGAAATAGATATTGGGTAACATATTTTTGCTCTACATTGCAACGATATATTTAAAAATGTAATACTTAAAATTAAAAGAAACGTGTTTTTGAATGTAGCGTTTACAAAAGCTTTCACACAATATACAAATAAAAGATTTTATTTTCAAAAAACTTAATTAACCTCCTTACATTTTCCCTAAATATATTTGTGAATGTGTAAAAATCTATAAATATGTGGGTTAATAATCTTTATTGCTTTCCCCGTTTTTGATTTTAACTGTGCAATAATTTAGGAGTATAATAGCTGTGACAGACAGACAAACGCAGGTGATATTATAATGATTTCTCTTTCAATCTTTAAGTATGCTACCCTAAAAATGATATTTTGTGCCATTTTCTTTATATGCAATTTAAAATAAGGAAGATGAAGTACAAACACGTCAACTTTTATTACGAAAGTTCTATTTTACCTTAAAATCGCTACTCTTTTCTTCAAATAAATTTGCCATATACTTTTAGATATTTTTCTCCTATTTTATAACCAACAGAACTGTAGAAGCGAAGAAGCATATTGCATAAGTGCCGCTATCTCTGTACACACAAATCTCTTTGCCTGAGTAGAATAGTAAAATAGGTTTTTTTTCCCATTTTATAGGAAAATTCATAATGTTGTATTGTTTTGCTATGTTATATTTTACAAATATATTCGGTTCAAAATTGAAATTTTTGAAATAAAATTTTATGAATTGCAAGAACTGCAACATGTCTTATATTTTTATTTTCAGTAAATACATAACAATGTATAGCTATTAATATAGCTATAAAAATGTATATTTTGATATATAACTTTATAAATGGAAAATAATTTATAAATAAACAAGCAGGCTTTGCCCACTGCGCAAGTCAGTATTTCAAAATGAACTTTGGATTAATTGAAATGGTGAATTTGAACTTGTATTTTAAAGAATATGGATCTTCAAATGGACTTGCGCATTGCTGAAAATGAAACTAATGTCATTGCAATATCATATTATCATAAGAGATGGGCAAAATTTTCTGTTAGAAGCAATTCTTTCAATTGATTATTAACAGTGCTTCTTTTGGTAAGCTTCTTTGATCTCACATTATTGAATAAGAAAGCATTATAATGATTGCCTTGTTTGATCATTGAAAAGGAATAATGTTCAGGTGGTTCATTTTCGCTTGTTAGTTCTTGAACTACTGGACTCCTAGTTCGTGCAATATGTTATTCTTGTAGCTTAAATACAATCTCACTGAATGTTACATTTTTAATAAACAGCTTCTTTTGATAGGTCCATTACTACTGTTTTCTGTCTTTAGATTCCAGCAGAAGAAATATTGTAAAAAATATCTTGAATGATTTACTGACAAAAAAATATGTTTAACTTTCCTATTTAAAAGAAAAGTGAAACATAAAAAAAGTGAGTTGTGTACAAAATGAACTGTTTGATTAAAAATAAAATGGCATAATTTTCACTGCCTTTTCATTTTTTTTACCATTTTCAATCATGTAACAGTTTACACGTGACAAAACTCGACTGCTTAGTCTTCTTGAACAATAAAACTGGTGTATTTAATAAAATAATTCTAATCACCAATCATAATCAACTCCATTTTGATGGTTGACCCCAAACATTAAAACAAATGCAACATTATTGTTACCAGAGTTAATTACAAAGCAAACTTAATTACTCGCCAATTTATATACCAGTAAATAATATTAAATTGTTGCCGGCTCAACTGTAGATTTTCTGTAGATGTAGATGTCTTAAATAAAACTGACAATGATAAATAAAGTTAGATATACAAAAATTTTAGCAATGCATTTTGGTGAATACTTGAATTGGAGATTTGCTTTGCATTTTTATAAAGAGCATAACACAGACAAACAGCTACGCTTTCTATTTATTTTTTATTCAAGAGTAAATTAATCTATGCGTTTACAACCCAGATTATGAAAATAACTCTTAATTTGTTGATAAGTTTAAATGCTAGGATGGGTTTCAAAACTTTGCTTTTATAATAATAAACATTTTAGGCAATTTCAACTTTTTTAGGTTGAAATGATAAGTTGACAGATATTATTTCATTTGTCACCATTGGAGTTAAAGCTGTCCCCTATATTAAAAGTATGGTTATTTTTGAGAGTAAAATAATTTCATATAAAAAATAAATAGTAATATATGTTCATTCGTCCATATGCTTCGTAGATCATTATTTTACCATAATTATAAAACGCTATAATTTTGGTAATTGCTAAATCGAAAATCTACCTAATCTTCTATAATTTTATGCAACGTTCAAAGTTCCTTTTATAACTAAATAAAATTTCCAATACTATATTAAATACACTATTTGGCGATTGACATGATTCCGTAAGATTAGTCGAATATATTTAACAAAATTCTTTTAAAAAGGACGGTTAAGAAAAAGAAAGTTATCCAGAAAAAGATTTAATAAAATGACGAATGGACTGTATTCTTCTATTCGGTTGGAGACTATAAAAATCGTCATTTTATCAATTGTGACGTCACACGAATACCTCTTATTGTAGTTACCCATGAAGGAAAAAAAATAGATGGAGGTGCAGTATACCGTAAAATTGGCTTGTAATATGATGCGTGTTATCGCACAAATGTAAAAGTCTTCATTCTGCCCACACAAAATAATTACGCGGTGCAGGGGCCAAATTCTTTGACATCAGCCGTGCATTTTTTCTCTAAATGAAAATGATAAGCTTATATTTAAGCATTTTAAAGTAACATTTCATTGTATTCGAATTAAAAACTGTATTATTATTAGTTTTCTCCTTTTTTGCGAAAGTATGCGATTGTGTTTGGGCTTAATGTAGCGGAATTTAGGGTTACACTTTTGGCGTTACCCCCAGACACTATACTTCATCACTATTCTTTATTTTTATTCTATGTTAATTACTTCATGTAGACAATTACAAATTTTTTACACATAAAAGAATATCAGTAATTTGACATTTATTTTCAGCTCATACCCATAAAAAACGGACTCTTCCTTTAGGTTTGAGGCTGTGAAAATCGTTATTTTACCAATTGAGATATCACAGATATACTATCTGAAATTTAATCCAGCAAACAATTTTTATTGCAAAATGTAGAGTTTTTTTTTTTTTTTTTTTTTTTTTTTTTTTTTACAGAATAACGCTTGATTGCAGAAAACTTCTTAAAGATATTCTTAAATTTTAACTATTAAAGCAGTGGATATTTCTATATGTGAAACTAATGATATGTTCGACATATTTAAAAAAATAATACGTAATATTTAATTAATAAGTATAGTCACAGCAAAAAAAAATCTTGACATTTGCGATTTCAGTATTTTGTCAAATATCAAGAAATATACATGATGAATGACTCTGAATCCGCAGATGTATAAACAAAATAGTACAGGTCATATTTTTTCGAGAAGATTTTTTATCAAAATTCAATAGGGGACCATCAACAAACTGAAAAAGAACGAATATCTTTTGAATAACTCTGTGAAAACTAATGGAGCAAAAGCATTCAAACTGCAGATTATGATTAAGTGGCTTATGGTAATAAACTGTGTTCATTTTTTTCAGATAGCATGTATACTCGTAGAAAAATTATTGTTTTTATAAAAACGGCTCCAAATTTTGCCAAGTTTTTTGCTTATAATTGGAAAAGCTCTTAATAAAAAATAATGTTCTTTTCAGAAAATATGAGAAACGACATTATACATTTTACTCTGTAATCAAAATAAAAAAAAATAATAATTCTATGAAAAATGAGCAGGTTTACTAAATAAATTTTCACTGCGCATGCGTCAATTCCATGAGAATTTCATTTGCAAATTGTGTTAGTAAAATGTATAGAGCAACTTTTGTTAATGTTTCAAAATCATACCTTGAAAATTCTGATTATCGTCGATAGAATAAGATCAAAATCCTTTATTCCCCAAATAAAGCAAAAACATAAAGAGCTGTACCCAAAGATAGTAGTACGTGCAGTATTGTGTAGACACTAATCAATGGAATATGGATACAGCCCCTCATTTTTTTGTTTCATTTTGGGAATATCGGATTTTTAGCTTATTCTTTCGACGATAATTTTCAGAATTTTCAAGCTATGATTTTGAAACTTTAACAAAAGTTGCTCTACACATTTTGCTAACTCAAACTGCAAATGATTTTTTTTTTTATAGAGTTGACGCATGCGCAGTGAAAATTTATTAAGTAAACTTGATCAGTTTTGATACAATTATTAATATTTTTAAATTTTGATTACAAGGTATCATGTACAATGTCGTTTCTCATATTTTTTGAAAAGCACATTTTTTTTTTCATTGAGAACTCTGCAAATTATAATCAAAAACTTGGCAAAGTTTGGGACCATTATTAAAAAAATCTTAATTTCTCTATGATTATACATGCTATCTGCATAAAAATTAACACAATTTATTATCATAAGCCACTTAATTATAATCTGTAGTTTAAACGCTTTTGCTACATTAGTTTTGACAGTGTTCTTCAAAAGAGATTCCATCTTTTTCAATTTGTTTACGGTTCCCTATTGGATTTTGGAAAAAAATCTTTTCGAAAATAGACCAGTACTATTTTGTTTATACATCTGGAGTTTCATAGCCATTCCTTATGTATATTTCTGGATAGTTAACAAAACATCTGAAATCGAAAATGTCAAGATTTTTTTTGCTGTGACTGTATATATCTGAGTTCGAGGATATAAAAATCACATGCTTCAAGAAAACAAAACGGTGTGTTTACATCGTAATAGTTCCCATGCTATGAAAATACGTAAAGTATTATTTTAAATCGTTAAAATTAAATTATTGCAACATATGTGTGTATATGGCAGGTATTTACACTAAAATTATAATACTTGACTGCATAATTATAATTTCTTTTTATATTATTTACATTTGAATATAAAAAATTACTACAAAATGTTCTTTTTCGCTTAGGGAAAAAATATTGTGAATTTCGCTTGGTCTATTTATGTTTTTGCCGTCGTGGCTTTAAATTCATTATTTAGCGATCAAGGTAATAATTAAATAACATGTAACTCAATAATACAGCCATTTTAACAATTACTACTAATTTTGCCCAAAAGTCCCAAAAGTATGGCAGAATTTCATGAAAATGACAATTACATTAAAATTAAGAAAAAAAAAGAAAAAGACTGAACAAATTTCACTTAAATTTCATTTGATAAAGTTTTCAAACACTTTTTTTAATCTGGTGCAAGCAAAAAAACGCCAAATAATGTAATAATTGCTTCTTCCATACTAATTTATTTTTTAAGCTTTAGAAACATTCCATTCATGTTAAAATTAAACAATTGCGTTTTTTAAATTTATCTCTCATTAATAGGGTTTTTAATTTTAATTTTAATTAAACTAATTGTAGCTTTTTCTTTTGACTAGCGAGTTGCTAGTATTATTTTCTATCTGATGTTGTCGTTTCTATTCTTTAACAAACAATAATAAGGCCACAAAATAATTACTTGTAACCCTTTCGTTCAAAATAACAAGAAAATCTAAATTTACTACCAAAAGCATAATTATCCCTCCATATTTGTCTCATAAACTACCATGGGAATATATTTCATCGAAAGATATAATTTTCAAAAAAATCCACCGGGTAGTTTCCGAAAACACTCGAGCCGAAATTTTAAGATTTAATGCTTTATAATATAAATGATTCATACTTTTGGTTAAAATTATCACATCCTGTAGACTAAGAGGGAGATAATTATTCCAAAATGGCATATAAATATTGATATAAATCTTTATCGGGAACTATTGTAGCGGTTTAAGTATTATATTATGTTTAATGTCTTTCTGAAGAATAAAGTATCCTAATAAAAAAAACTTTTGTTTTTTTATTTATTTTCGGCTTTTGACGGATTCACGTGTTTTAGATGTCTGAGTTCCCCAAAAATATATTTATACAAATGCCCGTATGCCACCTTTGTATCATTGAAAAATGCATGAAGTTGTGCTTAGAATGAAATCAAATCATATACATATTTCACTGTGGCATCAGGATCCATGAATTTGTAAATAATCTGCTTTTGAGGAACTATAAGAGCAATTGTGTCTCATTTTCAATATTGTATCATCAAAAAATGAAGTTATTCATCGAATTACACCAAATTTCGTATATCTGTTTTTGGCTAAGAGTTAGAATCCCCCTCGAGCCGTGTGATTTTCACGATTTTTCATAGTTCTAGTGTATATCTGTTTTCTTTCTTTCTTTCAAACCGGTGACCAGGTCCCCTACCAGCCGAGTTATCTCAGCTCAACGGGTAAGATACCCGGTATCGGGGCGCGTAACCGCCTAATCGCCGCGTAGAGGCAATAAACCTGATATCTTTGCTTCGGATGTCATTTTATCTGCAGTACTTGCTTCGCGTTTGAGCATACTTTGTTTTTTCGGTTGCTTAACGTTACATCCTGCTATTTGTATTGCAAATGGCTACTCATGTTGGTCTCTTAATTTAGAACCTTGATCAGATGACGAGACCTTCACCTGGCAAGGCACCGCCAGAGGTATAATTCACAGGTAACTTGGAGGACTTTGCATCCACGACGGATTTTACATGCTCCAGGTGCCAGTGTATATATGTTAATGCAGTGACGGGAAATTCTCATCTAGCTATCCCGGCGATTGTCAAACAACTGACGTTGAGCAATAAAATGAAATATATCAATTTTAATTAATATTATGATCAATATTAACTCGTTTTTACATCATTTAGTAAAATGAAACGATATTTACGATGCAAATTAAACATGGTGTAATATTCACGTATAACACTGAAGTGAAAACAAATTTTATAACTTTTTTCATATTGTAACAAGAATGAGAATATAGAAAGTTTTGGGATTGGCACTCCAGATTAATGTTATCTATTTTGGGCTGTAGGTAAACTATAAAATGATTATGCGGAAGGAACAAAAAAAGAAATTACCTTAATTAAGCAATTTCACAAATGAAACAATTACATTTAACACGTTGACCGTTCTAGACGTCCGTATGCACTTTTGCACAATAGTGCATATGATCTTATGCGTTATTATATAACTTGAACTAAATAAGGTTAGCTTCTAATTAACAAAGAGCAATAATAAGGATAATATAATCTGCCCTACCTTGGTTGATTCACTTTCAATAGATATTAAATTGTGTATCCATATTTCTTAATATGTGCATCCTTATTTTAAAAAGTTTTTCACCACAAATTCACTTGTCATCTTGCACAAAGACAAACAAAACAACTGCATAATCTTGATTACTGAATTTAATTAAAATTAAACAAATATTAATAAAATTTTACATTTAAATTTTTCAGTAAAATATTCTGGTTAGCTTACAGAGAACAATTAAAAGACTGATAGAAAAAAATGTACTTTACCATTCACATTACATCTATTGCATCATTTAGAATAAATACATAATTAGCAGGAATAAACAGTTATTATTATGGAAAGAAAAAAAAACGATTCCATATTGAATATGGAATTCTGTTGATTAAATAAAATAAGATTTATTATTATACTTTCAGAAAATCATTATATGTCTATCATGCGTGATTTCCATTTTGGACAACATGAGACCATACGGTTTCATGACAGGTTATTATGGCACATTATTGCCGATCGCATGTAATACTAACAGAGAAAATGTGCTAATCGTGGAAAATCAGACGAATAAGGAATATTTTCGATACACTGTAAAGAGACTCTGTAGTTCTACAAATGTAAAATTTGTATGATTACTAAAATTCTACACTACACTTCTACAATTCTACACTACTTTCTTGTACACTATACAAGAAAGAAGATAAAAGTCGAGAAAATTAGTTTTTGTAAAGCAACAGTATTTACAGTTTGTAGTTTTACAAGCGAAACTAATAAATTATAGCAAACATAGAAAATGTTTTTCTGTGTCCTGGTTTGCAGTTACATAAATGTTCTAGATATTCCTAATTCCTAAAAAATCTTAGTAATCTTACAGATTTTTTGATTTACAATGCGCACATGTATCAGTTACATGAATTTTTGTTGCTGCCGTTACATAAAAAGTTCTAGAAATTCCACTTTTCTAGAGAAATTTTAGTATGTTTACAGATTTTATTGTAGTGTATGATCCACTTAAAGAGAGTAAAAATATACAGATTATTAATGTAGTTTTAATGTAGTTTCAAAAAATTAATCAATTTGAGGATGTGCAACCGAGGAATTATAAAACTCATATTCTTGTTCCCTTTATCAGAGTTTTAGAATCGATTTTAATACTTTTAATTATTTTTTTAATAGTGCCCAAACAGTAAATGTTTCATTTGCTAAATAATATAAATGAAAAGTACTATATCGACAGTAATTTTTTTTTTGTCATAATAATAAAAAAAATTCCTTTTTATCGTTATACTTTTTTTTCTATAACATAGATTTAAATCTAGAATGACATGGACGGAAAACAAACACAAAATTTCGTTTTGAAAGAATTTCCTTATATCTCATACTTCTTCTTTCAAATAAATGCACTATATACGGAAACGCTTTTAGATATTTTTCTTCTATTTTATTACCAGAAGAATTGAAGAAACGGAAAGACATGTGGTATAAGTATAGCTATCGTCATGCAGACAAATCACTTTGCCGTTGTGATGTAGGGGAAAAGAGTCATTTTATTTTTACAGGGAATTTCCCAATGTTGTATATTTGCTATATTACATTCAAAAAGGTATATGTTCTTCGAAAAATTTAAATCAAAATGATTGAATTTTATCAGATGTTACCGTGATATATTTATATTTTCTCTAAAGAGAAAATAGTAAAAGGAGTTTCTATAATGTTTCAGAGCATGAATTCAATAGACTGAATCTTTATAACTGGAATAACAGAAATGCAAATTAACATAAAAGAATTGCCATCAATTTCTAGAATATATTGTCTGCTATATTTTACCATAAAATCTATTTCCCTTTTTAAATTATTGTGGTGATCATGCGTCAAAAATAATAAAACAAGCAAAAATTATGTATAATAGTAATCATATATTATTTATAATATTTATTGTTTTTCCTAATTTCGATACGTTTATAAAATTCCGCGAAATTATGGAAAGACATATGTATGATTGTATATTTTTATATAAATTACAATTAAAGTGCATGTAATATTGTCTCTTATTAGAAATTTTTGCCAAATGAAATCACTGCTTTGTTTGATAAAAAGTACTTTTAGTCTATATATGTGCTTGTAGTGTATATATGTGCTTTGAATATTTTTATGTTTAGAATCGTTTTTAAAGAGGATATAGATTCGCCTTGACTTAAGTTATTAAAAAGTATAATAGTTTCCTTAAATTACTGATATAATGTTTGATATTACTGCATATAAATCATAGGTATAATGTGATGAAATGTCTGAAATGCTCTTTTTGTACTGTTGGGATACATTCTGTGCTACATTTTAGGAGAAAATTATTGCCCTGTCTTGTGTCACATAAAATATGTTGAATGATCTTTGACATTTTAGAAATGAAAGTGCCGGATAAAGTTAAATTATATAATATTTATCATACTAAAATTCTTCCCATTATTTCACTATGTACCAATATGAAATTTTGGGTATGTAAGATACATACATATAGTTAAATGTTATTATTTAAATTATAATTTATTACATATAATAATGTCCATTTTTGGAAATATGATATGTTTTATTTTAATAGAAAAAGTACACTATACGATTTCAAATTTTATTTTCACTTTGGGAAAAAAGCAACCATTTCGTATTCATTTAACTTTTAACACAATATTTTGTCATAATCTACTAATACTATTTTCAAGACTATTGTAGAAGTATTTTAATGCAATACCGAAGTAATTTCTCTTTATAAGGATTCATAAAACAGGTTCGCCATTCAGAATTCTTTTCAAAAGAATCAAATTAGGCGTGTGCTATATCATGTCGAAAGTAACATGTAAGGGTCTATTCATTTGCACATAATGTCAATTAATGGCTTCCTGCTGTAACAGTACAATGACTCTTTATGGTTGTCAATAGAAGGCAATAAGAAATTCTACAATATACTTCGTTCATAAGTTTTGAGAAAATAACAGAATGTTTATCAATTAAATAATATATTTTAAATTATATTATGTGTAGGATGTGGCGTATCTCTAACTTTAATTACCAAAGAAAATTTACGAATATATTGGATAGAATATATTTATATTGAAAGATTATTAAAGGTTATAATTATTATTATTGTTTTGAAAATTAGAAATAATTCATTAAAAAAGAACTTTTTATGTATGTTTTACTATAATAATACATAGCTGATTTTTAATAGCAAATATTTCTTTCCTATTTAATTAATTCGTAATACGTACAAACCAGAAATGTTTATCTAAACTAAATTATATAGGAATTATAGGAATGCACTATTAATTATCTTACTGAAATTCGTGCGGATAATTTCACCATTTCTGGAATAAATTTCTTGTTATATTTTTTGAGAAATATAAAACAAGAATCTAGAATATGCGTGTGAATGATGGTGACGTAATTTTGATGGTGGCAATGAACTGACCAGTTTTATTTTAATTACATTTTTTTTTTCAAATTCTTAAACATTGCACATTTTTAATTTTTATACAGGAAAACAGGGAAAAGATGATATTTAAATGCAGTCTGCTTCAAAATTGGATATAAATTTAGTGATTTGTTTTGTTTTTTTAAAGAATTTTCAAGTATATATTTTTTAATCAATGGAGTGCAACTCGATTACGAAAGTTTTATTCGTTTACGCTTGAAACAATAAATATACAATACAGTTTCATTCCTAAAAGCATTCCATACAGAAATTATATCTTCCTAAAAAATAAATAATAAAATAATATAACTCAGACACAAATTTAGCAAACATGTTATTAAACTATATGACTGGAATCGTCAGAATAAAACAGGTTGCTGTTATCTGAATTTCCCATTTCGCCTCCTTTTTTATCCAGATATTCCGAATTTACACCAGAAGTTGCAAATAGCAATTCTTGTTTATAATCCTTGATTACATAAATTAAAAATAATTCCATTATCATTTTCGGTATGAAATCAGAATTTTCAAATAAATAAAGAATGAAAAAAAACTATCAATGGCGTTTGTAAGTAGTGAAACCGTTCGCGATTTCTTTTGCCAATTATTTCCTGGCATATCATTTACAAAAAAAGTTTTTATTTGAACAAATTATTAAAAATTTCCATATTAAACGTTTTTCGGTGATTAATTATTATATTGAGAAAGGGAGAGCTTTTTAGAAAAAAATATGTGGAATTAAACTTTAACTTTAAACTTAAGTTAATGAACTTAAGAAGTTAAACTTTAAAATTATTTAATATTGTACTAACTTTATGATTAAACCCTTAACAAATTTGAACCCATAACAACCATTTGTGAAATAATTGCACTTTTTTATTTTCTTTTATTTTTTAAATAAATATCAGGTGGAGCTTGATAAGATCAAGCCAACTGGTTATTCGAAGGTTGTTTTAAGCCTTTCCACCTTGTTGAACGTGAACTTGTTCGCGAACTAAATTTTTTACTTATATTTGACATGGTATTTTTAATTGCTAGAAAAAATTGTTAATTCTGAAAAACTTATCACACTTAAAATTTATTTTCGTAGTTCTATCTGACATAATAAAAAGTTGAATTATTCTTAATATTTCAAAAAACATATGTATTTTTAATTTTTATTTACAAAATTTACCCCATTTATATTTATTTTCTTACTCCATATTTAAACAAAATTATACAACAGACCTACAGAAATATATGTTTATATATTAGCATGCATATCATTTGTTACATATGAAATTGTTGCTTATTTAAAAATACTTATTTAAGATTCGTAAAACAAAATGCTATGATTTCCTATTGAATTTTATTTATATTCAAAACACATAAAGTTTTCGGATTTATATAACATAATATTTCCTTATTATGTCTAATATCAATTTATCATCATTTATTAATACTGTTTTTAAAGAATAGCTGTTAAGAAAGACATTTTTCTCTTTTTTTACGATTTGAAAATACAGTATATCTATAAATGGAAATATGAAATTTTCTAGTTACCTTCTTTTTTCTAAAAGTATTTTTTCTTTTTGAAAATCTCGGAAATCAATGTAATTTTTGAGAATTAGACAAAACATTTTTAATACGAAGTTTAATTTGCGGCATTTGATTTCCGTAAACGTTTTTGAGTAATTGTTATTGTGTATAAGTCAGAATTCTCAATTTGAGAATATATTGGTTTCTGAAGTTTTTAACGATTAAGTTTATTTAAGACTCATGGAACCATCACAAAGACCTTATTGTATCTTTTTCGGCGCTGTTTTTTTTTCTAGACCAAGAAATATTTTTTTTTATAAAATGCTAATTTATTGTATTTCTGATGTAATATTTAATTACAGTAACGTACTTCATTAAAAATTCCGTTTCTACCATCCAGAATGCAACTACGTATTTAAATCATTTCGTAACCAATATAAGGTATCTCTCAATTTTCGCAAAATTTCAGTAAATAGTAAAGACACAATGATCATTTTGGGACGTGAATGGGACTTAGAATGTATTCACTCATGATGAATCGGGAAGAAACATGAAAATATGAGGAGAGTATAATTGTGAAAGCATCCGTTTATTAAGTAAATACGTTAATTTGAATGTTAATGTGTGTATCGGTGACACATAACTACTGTGATGTGATGAAAATCTCGATTTAGTTGTTTTTTTCATTAATTTGAGTTATACTATTGTTTTATTCATATTTCTGTTTATTTTTAATTGTCCTAATTACTATTACCGCTGATATTAATTCACTGATTTGTACGAAAACAGATTTTGCAAAAGTGAATGCTGCAATTTTTCATACAAGTGAACCCCTACCCTTAAAATAAATGAATAAACTTAGCTTTTTCCAGGATCGTAGAGCAAAAAGTCTGTGCATTCAAGCCAAGTCCCTGGATTTCGCGAACTGGTGTGCATGTTTTAATAAAAAGGGTGCGAAATCACTTCGGAAATAGTCTGTCGCTGTCATCTTGAAGAATTTTCAGAAACACCTATACCCCTGAAATGGCGCGGGAGAAAGTTCCTACGAATGACCTTGATTGTTTCCTGTTTAGAATTTTCTTATCTTATCAATGTTGGATAAAAAAAACGTTGTTTTGTCTTTTCATTAAAAGTTATTGTCCTTTATTTGTGTCACAGTATTTATGTGAAACCTTGCAAGTTCTGCTGTATTGTTAATTCGATTAATAAATCAAATTTATGAAAATTTTAATTAATGATTCTATTAATGAATACAAATTCTAGTAATGTATGTTTTTATTAAAGTTAAGTAAAATTTCAAGATGTTCAGGAGGTAAAAAGAAAACAGATATCCCACAAAGATAATTCTGTCAGTATTTCATTAATATCCCAAAAATACACACACGCACAGTAAAAAAAAAAAAAAAGAAAGAAAGAAAGAAAGAAGTAGGTTAATTATTTCACGGATTATATGTAGGGATCTAATCATTTTCATTTTACGATAAAGGAACAATGAGTCTCCTGTGGCGTGAATAGACATAAATTTGACATCTTACAATGTGCATCATTTATAAATATTTAAACAATACTAGCATTAATATAAAATAAATTCTTTAGTTAATTTGATAGTAGGTATCTGGTATTTCTACATTTCTAGTTTTAATGCATAAATATCGTTTACAAATAATTGGTTTCAAATTATATAGATGAAAATATTGACTTTTATTGACATGGGAGAAAATATAACTGTTTGATTGAGTTTTCAAAAAAGAAATTGCTTGATATTTATATAAATAAATAAATAGCAAAAAAGTAAACACAATTTCTCACTAAAATTTACACAGTTATCTGCCAATTGCTAAAATTCTATGTTTCTATGCTCCAATAGAGAAAATTCCCCCAAAATAATTCTTTTGGTCCTATGACGCATACAAAAGTTTTAAATATGTTACAATATTTAAAAATGAATTTTTGAAATTATATTTATTTACATAATATTTATCATGTATAGAATTTTTTCTTACTCTGCTGCGTAGTCAAAGCTTAAAGAAGCTACGGAAAGAAATATATCTTTAGATATTATACTAGATAATCATTCTTAAATTATATTGTTTGCTAGAAAATATTATCCGAGTTTATTGTCGTAAAATTTTATCTGGATTAATTATTGTAAGCTGGCGAACTTTTTGTAAAAAGAAAAAAAAATCCCACAGTACACTGAAAAAAATACTGTAAAGTTAATTTATAGAATTGACACCAACATGCTGCGTTCATTTTATAAATTCATTAATAATAAATGTTATATAGTGTACGATGTCCTATCATTGAAAAAGGATGTAAAAGTTCTGCATTTTCATGCAATTCAGTCATTATTAATCAAGGCTATTTTCAGTCTCTTTTTAGAAGCATAGAATGTTAATATCGTGCAAATGCTTTTTAGTACTTTTTTATAATAAGAAGAAAAGTTTTCATTACAAATACTTGCATCATTAGAAATTTCATCCAAAGCAAATTCTTAAACAAATCACCACCTAAGAATGAATTTTAGTCTCTACATCATTCAGTAAATCAAGTGTAAGGATCTATGTATTCATTTGCGCATAATACCAATAAATGGCTTCCATATGTAAAGATACAATGGTCCTTTTGGGATGCGAATAGAGAGTAATATGAGATTTGTGAATATGCTTCATTCATTGGTTAAATATCAATTTACTTATTAAATGCATTCCTTAAATTATAACACGATATTAAATCATATGAATAATAAGTAAATTGATGAATGGTAGCCTTCCCTCTATCTTGATTTTTAGAAAGCACACGAATAAAGCCCACGCTATTAAATTAAGACTAATACAGTGTGTGTCAAAAGTTTAAGCACAACAGAAAATTTCGAATTAAAATTTTATTAATGAGTGAAAGTTGATTTCCTTTTCACATAATCTACAAAATATAGTTTAAGAAAGATACTTAACAGATTTATGTTATAAAATTTATCTTAAATAATAAAATTTATCAAAACAACAAAAATGAGTGTGTCAAAAGTTTAAGCACAGCAGTTTTTTAGTCTTTAGCAGAACAAGAATATAAAAAATAATACTTGATTATTGCTCCTATCTGCTGAATTACTTTAAATATACGGTCTTCCATCGTTAAAACGAGGTTCTGTATTGTTTCTGGTTCAATTTTAAACCGAGCCTTCTCAATGGCATCTTTCAAATCTTTAACTGAAGAATACTGCTTTCCATTTGGATAAGCTGTAAATAAAAATGATATGAGTGAGAATATCGCACATATTTTTTATAAAGTTTAAATCAGGACTAATTACCGGCCATTTCAAAGCAGATACTGTTTTCGACTTAAGCCACGATGAAATTGAGTTTGAGGTATAGATAGAAGCATTGTCATGTTGTAATAACCATTTTTCTCCCCCCCCAAAACCTCGGCAACAGGAAGCAAATGATTGGCAAGTGTCTCTTAATAGTTTTCAGAATTTTCACGACCACTGATGAATGCTAGAGATGCCTGACCATTGAAAGAAATAGCCTCCCATACCATTACAGAACCACCATTATGTTGTCGGCTAAATACACTCCTAGGTTCTTTGCGGAGATCATGCCAATAGTACTTAAACCTATCAGGGCCATCGAAGTTCCATGTTTTTTCATCACTGAATGTGACATTCAGCTACTTTTCACCAAATGACCTATGCTCTTTGCCCCATTGTAATCTAGCTTCTTTATGGTGTCCTTTGAGACACGGTAATCGAGCCATTTTACGGTATTTGGTGTATTTGAATTACAAAACTCTTCTATGAACAGTTTTTTTCGATATTTGTCCTCCAACTGCATGTTTTATTTCCGAAAGGGAATAATTACCAGTTGAAGCCAAATTTCTGATGCGGCTGTCTTCGCGCAAACTAGTCACTCGCGGCCTTCCTGAAAGAAATTTTCGTTTCAAATTATTACTACGAGCCAAAATTTGATGAATACCTCGTTTTGATCTTTTTACTATACTTGCAATTTCAAAAACAGGCTTAGATTTTGCTCTCTTACTCCATATTTTTATCACCTAATCCTCTGAAATTTTTTTCGACCGAGGCATTTTGTACTAACTGATAAACACCAACTAACTGCTTCTTATACACCGAGAAATTGTTTGCGTGTGTAACCGCTACTTCAGATTGTAAAATTTGCATAAAACGATTTTGTGCTTAAACTTTTGACACGGTTATTTTTGTTATATTCTTAAACTCCATGGTTTGAAATAAAATTTAAAAGTTAATTTCAATGAATAAATTGTTAAAATAGATATTATTAACATATACAAGACATATACGATACATATTGAAATAAAGTCAATATTTAAAGTTTTATTTGAAAATTGCTATTGTGCTTAAACTTTTGACACGCACTGTATAACTTACGTATAATAAATGGACCGAATAATGTCAACTGCTACTTATGTTTTAATTTTAAAAAGCACAAGGATAATAAGTGAGTAAATTAAAAAAATAAAACATATTAATAATAAGTGAGATGGTGAGTTGTAACCTCATCTTAATTTTTATTCTCCTAAATCACACAAATAATAAGTGAGTAAATTAAGGATATTAAAACCTGTGAATAATAAATGGGCCTATGAATAGTAATTGTTGATTTTAAAAGCCCAGGATTTCATCCTACATGCATAAAAAAAACAAAGTTTGTGTATTATGTAACAAGAAATTTTATGATCTTATCAAAACATTTCCAAAATCATTTTACAAACATGGAGAATTTTTTCTAATAGTGATGCAATTTCTTTAATACAAAAATCGATAATTTTTATTACAGAAAGATACATTCAGAGTTTTAGCTCGAACACAAAATAATGCATAATTGCATTATTTTATCATTATTGTATAGCTTTATCATTTCACAAATGTTGCGAGGGAATCTATTCATTTGCACATAATGTCAGTAAATGGCTTCCGACTGTAAAGGTACAAGCCTCTTTTGGGAATAAATAGAAGTAGTAAGACATAATAGTATGTGCTTCATTCATAAATATATGGAAAATATCAGTATATTTATCAAATAAATTCATGAGTATTATTGATATTCATGTGTATGGTTTTGCCCAATTTCACCAGTCATTTCATTTAAAAAATATTCACTTAAAAAATATTTTATTTAGAATCACTCTAAAAGAGAAGAATGTTTTGTAATTAGCTTATTTAAAAATATGTATTTTTTTTCTTTAATTTATGGATATATTGTTTGATATTAATAGACAAGGAGGCGGAAGAACAGATAATTGCGTCATTGAGTTCACGGATGAAAATCTAGGATTAGTTAAATCTCAGTACGCATATTAAAACGTAATCGGTCTGCCGAGTCATATTTTGGTGGAAAATATCTAAAAACTAAATTTTAGCGGTTGATTGGTAGGTTTACCATTGTGTTTTCTAGCTTCCAGTACTCCATGGAGAATTGGGAGCTTAAAACCATAATGGTAAACCTATGCGTAAACCGTTAAAGTCGGTTTTTAGGTGTTTTCCACTAAGATATGACGTGGCAGACCGATTGCGTTCCAACATGCGAATTGAGATTTAACTAATCCTAGATTTTCATCCGGATTTTATTAAATTGCGCAATTCCAAATTTAACTCAATTCTAATCTTGCAAATATTAAAGGTGCATTATATGCAAGTGTTACAAGATCTGCAACTTCATTTACAGAAATCCTTTTGTTGTAATTCTATGCACCAGAAATCCCTAGATTTAGAAGCTGCAGCCATTGTGAAGTAAACGTTAATAAATTAATATCATTTTCCTTGCAAACGAGATTTGTGCGTGAGTTACAGCAACTCATGTGAATGTCGAGGGTTACAAAGAAAGTTTTTTTCATTTAACCTCTTGGCAAGTTTTTTAGAATTATTTCATAATTTCCATGAATGTGTTATCCTTCATCTATCCACTTTCGGTTGATGGATATCAAAGGATTTCTATCATCCATCCACTATAATTTCTGATTGAACATGTTTGAAAAATTTTCTTTGTACTTCTTACTTTGAGATATGAAAGGAGGAATGCAAAATCGTTGATGATGATACAATCTCTCTTCTCTTCCCCTCTTTAAGTAAATTTAGCTTATCCTAGGGTTCTCGCTATCGCTCGCTATTGCTCCAAATTGCGACTCAATTCTTCCTTTTGCGCGTAAACATGTGATTAAAATTGCCAAATTGCTAATGCTCAATTTTTGCTTTTTCTTTCTTTTCTTTTTCGTTTTTTATACATATGCATATATACATATTTGTAGCGGATAGTTGATATTAGAATTATAACAATCGTTGTCGCAGTTATAAAAAATTGGGTTATTTTAGAAATATTGAAAAAAAGGGGGGATAATAAAAGATATATAGTTTTTTCTGCTACACGGCGAATCTATTTTGCTATTACTTTTTACATTTTGCGAATGTTTTTTATTTTTAATTAGCCAAATTATTAATGTTGGTCAAATGTCAGCGAGAACTCTGGCTTATCGTATTTGCTTTTGACCACATTTGGAAATAATTTTAGAGGATTCCGCAACAGAGTACTCACTCAAGTCTCATCTATGTTCAACAACTTAATAGGAGCGTAATGATGTTTTGTTAATATAGTTTTATAATTAACCATGAGAGCTGTAACGTTAATAACATTAACAAGAGAAGTTCTTAAAATTAGTTTGTTTTGCGGAAGGTAATGTTCACATGTCGAGTCGTATGTGCTTGCATACAATTTATTTCAACCAATTTCCATTCGAAGATTTTGCAATATTTTACTAATTGATTATTTCACTCATAAATATTCTAAAATGAATATTTTCCCAATAGGCTCAGATAGTCTTTTTCATATTGTTTATCATGTAAGTTTATCTTATGTATTACGGCTATTGTTATTAAACTTTACTATAAATTAGAATCGTCGTTTGCTTTTCACGAAGCACGTGCAATGTGTTTTTAAAAATACTATTGAAATATGCTACAAGAAATGTACTCACAATTCAAATGTTAAAAAAGAACATAACAGTATAGAAGACTATATTGAAATCGGGTCCTATGTTTGTGAGAAAAACGAAACAAAAGTATCCGAATTCATACAAATGGTAAGTTCGCATTACTATTATATAGCAAGTATTTTTAAAACTATTTCGCAATTGAAAAACAGTCAATTTCGTTCAACATAACAATAATGCTTTCATAAAGAATTTACAATAAGCTATACCAAGTTTTTTCTTTCTGCGTACGATCATTCGAAATGTACTAGTATCTTTTTTACTTTCTTCTATCTTCAATAGAAGAAAATATTGTAATCGAAATTTTTTTCGACTTCCGGTTTTCGACGGATTTACACGTTTTAGAGATCAGAGATTCCAAAAAATATGTTTTTACAAAATGTCTGTCTGTCCGTCTGTCTGTGTGTCTGTGTGTCTGTGTGTGTGTCTGTGTGTATGTCGCCATTCTACCATCAAAAAGTGTATGAAGATATGCATAGAACTGAACCAAATTTTTTTTGAATGTTTTTGGCTATGGCAAGCAAGTCCTCCTTCAATTTTGAAATATTCCACCGGAAGGGCGCGCTGAAATCGCGATTTTTGTGCTATTTTCAATATTGTACCGACCAAAAGTATATGACGTTATGCATCGAATTGAACCAAATTTTTTGTGTAAGTGCATGGCTAAGGCTAGTTGGTCCTGCCTGAATTTGAAAAAAAACGCCGGAAGGAGGCGCTGCGATCGCGATTTTTGTTCCATTTTCCATATTGTACCGACCAAAAATATATGAAGTTATGCATCGAATTGAACCAAATGTTTTGTGTAAGTTGTGGCTATGGCTAGTTGGTCTTCCCTGAATTTGAAAAAAATCCACCGAAAGGGGGCGCTGCAATCGCGATTTTTATGACATTTTCAATATTGCACCACCTGAAAGTGTATGAAATTAGGCCTAGAACTGAACTAAAATTTTTGTGTATGATTAATTTTTGGTATGGCAAGTAGGTTCTCCCTGAATTTGAAAAAAAAAATGCGTATCATTCTATTGTCCATCGGCTCGTGCAGAGACGGAAATTCGTTTTTACTCCGATTAATTGACTGAAGCATAAATTTCAGATGAAAATCAAAGTTGGTATGGTATTGAATTAAAATTATTAAAGCATTAAAATGAGCAACTATTGTTTTTTTTAATATTAAAATGTACGTATGAGATAGAAGAAAGTTTAGGGATTGGCACATCCAACTAGTTTATAAATTTTTTAAGCCGGTAGTTTATACTATGGTAACGGGAATTTGCTGTTTAAAATGTCTTTTTAAAATATTGCAATGAATTAATAAACAACTAAATTTCGTGATTTGTACGTTTTTGAAAATTATTACTTACAATTACTTTAAGTTCAATTTTAACGGGAAAAAACAAATTTAATTTTTTTGTTTGACATATTTTTATTACTTTATTAAACATATCTTAATACTATTTTAATTTTAATAATTTTTTGAATACAAAATGGCAAAATGCTCTTCAAGTTCAATCATGGTACGCCGTATATTATTACTGAATAAAATAATAACTTTTTTTGTTGGACTCACTCTATTTGGACGTGATTGAACTCATATTATAAAAAGTTTAACTAGCATCCTGATAATGAAAAGAAAGGACAAAGAAAATTTTCAAAACATTTTTAATTGATAATATCAAAAATCTTCTATTAAACGAATTTATCTAAGCTCAAGTGTATTTTTTAAATCACCCATAAAAATTCCTCTCAAAATATTTAAATGAAATAAAATATGGCGATAAAATATTGCAATTAAAACTTAATCAATCTGGTTTGTTAGTGAAAAGTTCCTTATATTTTGCACCAAATTTAGCAAAGGTATCATTATATGCCATGTAGGCGTGTACATATAAATATATGCTATAGAAGCATATTATTGTGCTGTATAGTACAATAAGTATGTATTTATGAGGCACGATATTTATAAAATTAAAATTTCACAACGAGATAGTTTATTATTATGCTATTTTAAATCATTTAAATACAAAATATGTGAAAATTTAACTTATTGCTTATTTATGAGATTTTTATGCATATTATTATCTAAATTTTTTTAATCTTCATACAAAACTGATTTTATAAGTTAAAACTTTATAAACTAAAAATTTATATTGAACATCACTTCTAAATAGCAGTTTTTAAGAAATGTATTACTCACTTTTCTACAACTTGATCTAAAAAAAATATATTAGACAAGATCCGAAAATTCAATTTTGCGGAAAGCAAAGAAGAAGAAAATAAATGACTTATAAAGGCTAATAAAAATTCCCTTTAGATATAATAAATTCATGTCCATTATACGATTTTTTGGCCACATGAGTCATAAATATGTTTTGATAGTGATTGTATGTAGGCAATATAATGCAGAGCTTTTAATTTTCTCGAATATTCAATAACTTTTCGACGATTTGTTTTTATCTTATCTTAAAACTTGTGTATAAACATAGGAGTAAAATTTACACAAATAAACAAAAGTTTGAAATTGAATATAAGTCAATGAAACGGTTCCAGTGTTTTTTTCTTCCTTTTAATTAATACTGAAAACATTTTGAAATTATAAATAAAATAACAAGAATAACTATGAAAAAATGAAGTTGATGTACTCATACTGTGTGTCATATATGTACTGAGTGTGTTTGGATAAAAAATAAAAACATGCTTTTTTAATTTTGTAACATCACAAAATTGATGCTATCAAATCCGAACTAAACGATTTTTTTGTTCTTAAAACGAAGATCTCTATACTGGTGATACTCAGAATTAAATATAAAATCTAATTAAATTACTTATGTGTGCAATAAAGGATAATTCAAAATTGGTGGCAAAATTACAGTTGAAAGCCTGTCAAAAATAAAATACTTTCGAATATTTGGCGTGAAAAGACGACAGCATCACGCGATTTTCCTTCGCCAAAAGCAAATGACTTTAATGCAACTGAAAATTTTTGAATCTATTTAGAATGCGTGTAAATAGTGTTTAATAAATTTAAACATAAAGAGAGAGTTTAATATAATGATATACATATATTTATATATATATATTGTATTACCTATATATATTGTTTGTTAAAGTAGTATTGAATTTATCACTGGATAAAATATTTTAATATATATAAAATCATAATGAGAAATTTTTTTTCAAACATTTAAGCGTATTGAAAAATGAAAGCAACATGTTTAACATAGCAACAAAATCGAATCGACAATGTTCAATTGTACTTAGAGTGTGAAACAATTTTCATTAATTTAAATAGTGAATTTTATTTTCAATCGCAAATTATGATGGTTAAATTTGAATATAAATGAATATAAATATCGATATAACAAAATTATACTTAAAACAAACTAAATTATTTTACGGTATAATGCATTTATCGACATAATTCTGATAACATAAATTTTAACCCAAATCATCAATATAATTACTTAATATCCTTTTTCATTTATTTGTTACAATAGCTATTTAAATTAAACATTACATTTCATTTCTTTTATTCTTTTTCTTTCATTTTAAACAATGCACAGTGCTTAGCAGCAAAATAATATATTTTAAATCAATAAGTTATTGAACAAATTAACATTTTAGCACGGTAATTCTTATTTTTTATTTAGATATTTTAATTTATTTTTTGTCATTGCGTTTTTATGCTAATTTTTGTTTTATTTTCGATTATTATTATGTCTATTTGATGCAAATTTTTCACGTATTACTACTTTTTACTACAGATTTTTATTTTAAAAACATAGTTAAAGAGATATAATAGACATTTACATATGTTTTACTTTTGAAAACAGTGACGAACCGCTCACGGATTTTTAATATTTTTTTCATTTAATATTTGCAATATTTTTAATATTTGACCATAATCTTGGAAATTAACTTTTTCAACCGCTCACGGACTTTTATATATTTTTTATTTAATATTTGCAATTTTTAATATTTGACAATAATATTGGAAATTGGCGTTTTCAAAACAAGATGCATAAGTGCAAAAAGTCCATAATTGGCAATTCTTCACGATAATAGAAGTGTAAAAGAGAGTATGAAAGACAAGCTAATGAGAAAGAAGAAAAAGTCGCTGCAAGAAGACTCGTCATGAGAGAAAAAGACAGGGGAAAACGAATGGAAGAAGATGTTCGCCATGGCAGAAAGATACAAGCAAAGCGAAATGGCGCAAACGGAGGCAGAAATTGTTCCAAGAAAATATGAATGTGCAATGCGAGCTTAACACAAATGTCAGTATGAGGATACCCAGTCACTCGTTCTGTGGGAAAATCGCTCACAAGGCGTTGCTCTACATGGAACAATGAATAGTACAAATAATGTCGGAACATGAGGGTTAAAATAACGGTTGAAGAAAAACAATGTGGTAATATGGACAATGCTTGCATCGAGTGCAGAGCATTTTTTTCAACGCAGAGAAGAACGTAAAATAAATTTATATTCAGTGTTGTCACAACGGCTAAGCAATTTTGGAACATCTTCAATCATATCCAAATAAGATGAGACAGCATATAGGTAGTAGTGATTTATCGTTAGGTCACTTTAAGGAACACATAAGGTCACATAACAGTGCGCTGCCTCTTGCCTCGACGGTTGCTCAAGTTACACCGCGTCTCTGTACAGACCCGAATTGCTTTAGTTACCATGAACAAATTTCCGATTACAATACTTCTCATCTTCATCTATATGAAGTAAGCCAAGAAAAAAATACTGAATTGTATAGATCGGATTTTCATATAGCACTTCGGAAGCGTATGAACATTAGAGAAAATTTACAATGTAATAAAGAAAACATGAGGAAGTTCGACGATGTTACCAGGCATTTCAGATGTTTCATGAAGTGGAAGAACTAGTCATTGCAGAGAAAAGATCTGAAGCAGAAAAAAGTGGGTGTATGTATGCGATAAAATTTATCAACGTACCAGCATGGAATCAAATACAATGCACCAAAGTCAAATGACACAGTCATGGTTTTCTATAGATCGGTTGGTTGGTTGTAGATGGTTTATTGGTGCAAAATTCCTTTAGGGACATGCTTCGCCAAGAAAAGAAGCAAGAAACAAAACGAAGATCAAGGCAAACAGAAGGTGAGATTAAAACAATGTAGTTAAAATTATGCAAGTATGACATAAAAAAAAAGTAGAAAAGCTATCTGGAAGCAGAGTCCTATCCAGATGTCTAAAAACTGAATCAAAGAGAAATCCGAGTCGTTAAACCAGTGAAAGAAATAAAAATTATGTTTCAAAATGAAACTCCGTGTGTTTTAAAATTGTAAAGGTACCATAGTTCGGATTGTGCTCCCCTTAAAAGCAGGAATATCTGCATATATTCGAAAGGGAATCAACTGTTTAAAATTATAATTAAGACCCTAAGACTTAAATTTTGTTTTACCAACATTGCTAAAACGATTAGTGTGTGGATGGTGCATGTCCTGAACTTCAATTTTACAGTTGTCGGTGAGAAGATATGTTTTCAACCCTTGCGTAGAACGGGTTAAACAGGTAGTAGAGTTAATATTAATTTTTTTTTCACGGAACCGAGTGAGCGCGAAAATACTCACACTTGACCTTTATTTTCTTTTTTTTTTAAATATTTTTTAGATTATATTTGTAGAAGGAAAATTAATAAATAAGAATAAAACTAAATCTTACGCAAAGCAAAAATGATTCGAAGAAATAACCAAACTCAAAAACTTTTCCGTTGTCATCAAAAAATCATGTGCAATTTACGACCTTTCATCCAAGCGAGTCATAAATATTTTACTATACTTATCATTAATAACTTGCCAAGAATAATAAAAGTGTTACTTTGGATATTTATTTGTTAGCTAGTTATTTGTAAAGAAAAGTTTACATCTTTTCACAAAAAATTCATAGAAACATAGACATAAAAATCACGTAAGCAAAAATATCAAAGTTATAAAAAATTAAGAGTTACCAAAATTATATGCAACTTTTTTGAAAGCATTGTTAAATCTCTTTTAAAATATAAAAGAGCAGCAATTTTTAACCCTTAAAGAATACCTAAGTTACATTTGGTAAATATCATGTTTTACTTCCAGAAATGCTTGAAAGTAGTAACAGTCTAGATATTTTCTCATAATTGAAATACATTATTTATAAATAAATTTTAATCTGATTTTTTAGACATTTTCTACTTCCTTTATTTTAGACCATACTCTACAAGTGAACAAAAGTATAAGACATCCGAAAATTTAATCTTGCTGAAAGCAAAGGATATGGAAATAAATGACCTAAAAAGGGACATAAAATTTCTATTAGCGTCATATAACCACATCCATTATAAGATTTTGTCGCCAAATGAGTCATAAATATATTATTATGGTGATCGTAAGTAGATAATTCAGTGCGAACTTTTAATTTGCGAGGAATAGTGAATATGACATGTTGAATACGTCTGCTCTTTTTTGACGAAGTATTTTTTATCGTATCGTAAACAGGACTCGTAAATACAAGAATAAGAAAGTAATAAATGAAAGAAATAGTAAGTTGATGTATCACAAAAATTACGACTAAGGCTATGTAAATATTTCTAAAATTACCGTAAACGAGGTTACTTTGTCACGTTTCAAACATGTTTTTGTAGCTATTTTTTTTTCATTCTTCGAATTCGGGACACAAAAAAATACAGTCGTATAGATGAAACGGTTCTCTTCAACATTAAAGCAGACGAAAAGTTATATATACGAAAAGTATTGTTATTGTAAAAAAAATCGGAAATAGGGTGGAAAAGTTATCCTGAGTTTGGGGTAACTTTGTCACCTAACAACAAATATGTATAAAAGCTTTCAAAAGGAAACTTACAGTGCTCAGCAAAAGTTTAGACACTGGTGATTTTTAACCTTTAAATAAAAAATACGAGCTCTTGGGTTTTACAAATGGCTATACTTATTTTTAAATATAGCCATTTTAAAATTTAATTACAACGGATTTTAAAAACGGAAAATTAAACCTTTTAAAACGGAAACAATGGTTTTAGTACATAATAATATTTAGTTTCACTAAAAAAATGTAAAATTCGCATATTGCAAAAGTTTAGACACTTTCTTGTTTTTTTTTTTTTTTTTTTTTTTTTTTTTTTTTTTTTTTTTTGCAACTGTCCACGGTAAATTGCAAATTTCAAATTTAACAGGTCACATGCATGAAGTATGTAAGTGCTGCGAGCTAGAAATATTAGGTCAGATCGTAATTGAAATATGAAGGTGAAATAAAAATGAAGACTGTTGCAGAAATTTAAATTAATTTGAATCGTTCAAAAAAGCCTGTCTTATCAAGTATTGGCTTTGGAAGGCTTTGTGTGACCAGAAAATAAGATGATAGAAGGATTCATAAACTGACATCTACACAAATGATGATTGCTGGTCACATTTAAAATGAGTCAGGACTTTTCGCGTCAACGTAATCGATTCGAGGATGAATTTAAGAAAGAGAAAAAATACTTTGCATTAAAATGATAAAACAACCAGCTTTGAAATCTCACGCCAAATTGTTGAGAATGCGGTGGGCCCGTAAACATATGTCATATGGATACAAGTGATATACTGTGATAGTCAGTGAGTTAATAAAAGCGTAATTTGGACTGAGCAATCTCTCGGTATTATTGGAAAATGACCCAATATTATGTGTGAAAGGATCAACAACAGTTTCAATTTGTGTTAGATTGTTTAGTTTTTTTGTCGCTGAGGCATACTTCTGGTTAAATGGATTTGTAAATCGTCCAAATTTTCTGATTTGGAAAAGCGGGCAGACAAAATTTGATGTTGTTAAGCCTCTTCGTCCACAAAAGTCGTTATTTGATATGGTTTGTGTTCTGATGAAATTTTAGGTTCATATATTTTGTGCAGACACTGAATTCTGAACTTCATTTCGGCTTATTGACAACGAGATTCATTCTTGATACCTACCGTGAACATAACTAATACATATAATTTCTGAATTATGGAGCTCCCCCACAAGCAACAGGAAACATACTGGACTTGTTCCGAAATTGTAATAATAAGTATGACGTAGCAAAAGTCCTACCGATTTTTTTTAAGCTAAGGACTTTTTTGGTTTACTATTGCCCTGACTTATCACCACTAGACATCTTTTTATTGGATTGTGTTTCAGACAAAGTCTGCAGAGATAAGCCAAAAAAATAGAAATGGTGAAAATAACAATGGCAAATATGCTAAGGTTGATTCCTGCTTATAACTCAAGCAGTCTATCGTAAATTTCGAGTTCGAGAATTCGGTACGCTGTATGAGATGTAATTTTTCAACTGTGTGAAAAAGATTTCAGTCTTTTATTCAGTTGAGCTGTTTAAAATAACAGATCCGAAGTTACTATCAATATTATTAGCTATGTGAAATGTGTCTGCCAGACTTGTACAATATAGTTCAGTTCGCAGAGCATTGACAACGTAAGCCAAAAGATCCCTGGTTTGAATTCTATCCTGGTACCTTTTCAATCAGTAGGTAAAATTCAAAGGTTTTAATTTATTTTTCCAAGTAGAATAATTGTGTTACAATTAAGTTAGTTTAAACAACTTATTTTTGTTGAAGACGCTTGACAGAACCCTGGCACTAACAGAACTGGCCTAAAAGTATTTGACAAAAATATTTAAAATTTTTCGAGTAAATAATTCAAACTAAAAATATCGGGATACGTCCAGTTTGGGTTTTACAGAATCATATATACGATAGTAAGTTTTAAATCAGACATCCAGATTTACTTTCAAAAAATTACAGAAACAAATAGATATACCTCTTTTTTTATTCAGAAATGAAAATAACAGTGACTAATAGCGAGTCTTATATCATAAAAATTTAATAAATCTATTAGGTTCATGCAAAAGTTAGTCGAGTTTAATTTGTAATTTGCAATAGATGTACAAAAATGAATCAAAAACTGACTTCCTGAAACAAAAAGCTATTATAAGAAAAATATTAATATTAATTATAAAGAAATTCTTTTTAAAATCACATTTTCTTAGATATTTTCAATTCCCGTTAACTTTAGAACACGTTATTCAAAGGAATAAAGTTATTAGACGGACATCTTAAATTTCAATCGTGCTGGAATCAGGAAAGATAGAAATGAATGATCTAAAAAGGCCCATAAAACATTCCATGAGACATCATAAAGTCACTTCTATTACACAATTTTTTAGTCACTCATCTCATAAATAAATTATTAGGGAAATCGTATGTAGGTAATTCAACGGAAAACCTTCTATTTGCAAATAATAATAAACGCAGCATATTTTATAGTATCGTTCGTTTGGATGGGATTTTATTTTATATTTTCACAAATGAAAATAACCAAATAAAACAAAGAACAGACAGTAGTAAGTTAATTATGTATCTTTAATACAATATGTAACGTTATCTTAAAGATCTACTTGTAGCAATTTTAATTACATTTCCCAATTTTAGGTGCGTTCGTAATTATGTAAATACGTAACACCCATAGTTGTCGTTCAGTCCGTCCGTCAGTCCGTTCTCATATAACAACGAAAAAAAAAGTACCCATCCTAATTGTTTAAAATTTAAAATGTATAATTATTATATCATTTTAGCGAGTCATTTCAAATTTTATGAAAATCGGATGTATAGATCCAGTGACAATAAAAAGTATTCCATTGCATTACGGCCAATGGAGAAAAAAGTTTCAAATGCATTTTAATCGTTTGAAATTTAAAATGCATAATTATTAAATAATTTTCTCGAGTTATTTCAAATTTCATCAAAATCAGATGCATAGTTCAATTACAGGGACAACCAAAAATATTCCGTTACATTACGGTCAATGGGGAAAAATGTTTCAAATGCATTGCAGTGGTGCTACACTCATTCGAACATAATAAAATTGATATGCATACATAAGGTACATATCATAATATACATTTTGTGTAATCTGTTGTGCAAAGAAGATGTTTTGTTGATTTACAAGGCCACATAAAAGTATTTCATTACATAATGGTATAAAGAGGCATTGTTTGGTGCGCATTTTAATTGTAATTAACTATTTACAATTTTATGAGATTGATATATGAGAGTGATATTTTTAAAACTTCACAATTGTATGAACGCACTTCATTTGCTACGCTTCGCGTGCAATTTCCAACTTGTTTAATCTAAAGCCGATTATTTCCTGTCCTTGTTTAATGACACTTTATTTTGTATTTTACACTTTTCCCTGTTTTACTGCTCAGTTCCTTATAATATTTTAAATAGTTTCAGATTTTAAAAGAATGAAATTACATCACATGCATACCGTACGTAGTAAAACATACACTTTTTTTTTAGTTTAACATGATTCAATCGCATTCCATTCGCATCGCAATTCAAAAACCGATGGGAAACATTTTGCAACATACTAGAAACGAATTAAAAAATCGCCAAATAGGTTAATATAGTGTTGAAAGATAGGAAACTTCTGTGAAATAATAATAAACACAAAAAAAAAAAAAAAAAAAAAAAAAAAAAAAATTAAAAACGCCGAATATTTCAAAATGGTTTTCAATGTTGCCGATGAGTATCAATAGGAGACATTCAATGAGATATTTTTTATAAAAAAGGAAGATTTTCTCAAATGAATAAAATTATGATATGATTAATTAAATAATTTAAACAATTCAATTAAAGATTAGATCAAAGCCGATGATCTTATAAATGTTATGTAAGTTAATCCACGGCCTGATTAATGCACGAGCCTCCGAAGTTTGGGCCCTGGGCCCACCAATTTGAGGGGCTCACAAATTATGTGGCTGATTTTTTCCCCTTAATCAAATACTTTTCAAATAATATTGTTTTATAAAATATGAAATGTAAAATTTAAATATTCTGAATCACACAATAAAAATTTTAGAAGCTTTTTAACCTAGGCACTTTTCACTCAAACAACTTTGTCAACTCGTCAAATAAACCTTCTTTTTGTGAAAGTGTCACCGAAAATTGGTAGGTAGGGGGGCCCAATTTTTAAACAGGCCCTAGGACTAACTTCAACTTGATCGGGCTATCAAGCAAAAAATGAAATTGAAATAAGAAATACTACACAGAAAAAACAAATAAAAAATATGCATAGAAAAAGAGAGAAATAGATACAAAATATATATTAAATAAATTAATGCTATAAACGAATAGGAAATAAACAACTTAAGAATAAAGAACTGGAAATATGGCTCAAATTACCACAATACATTTCAAATGCACAAGTGGGAAGGAAATACAGCTCATATTCAAAATATTAGAATAATTGAGAAAAAGTAATAAGAAAAAAATATTTGTCATTTATTTATTTTTTATACTAAGTAAATGCAATTAAATTTCTTATAAATTAAATCTGGAATGTTTAGATAAGATTTTAACATTTATAAAATATAAAATACAGCACAATAAATTAGGTATACAGCTTCCTTAAACACACCAGAATATTAGAATAAAATTTAGATTGGTTCAAAATATTAGAATATTTTATTTTACACAACAATATTACCTTATGATTATGAAGTAAATGGTAGTTAATATTTTGTAGCATCCCCTTTAGCTTTCATAACAGCGTACAATCGATCTTGCATACTATATACAAGGTGTTTACAAACATTTCTATCAATATTAGCCCAAATAGACTTTATACGTGCCACTAACTCAGTTTTACTTGAAGGAGGATATTCTTGAAGTTTTTTCTTCATTATACACCATAAGTTTTCGATGGGATTAAGATCTGGTGAATTTGGTGGCCAAGGAAGTACCTTAATGTTGCGTTGGCAGAACCAATTCTTAGTTGACACCGAGGTATGCGGGGACGCTAAATCTTGTTGAAAGATGAAATCATCTTCAAATAAATCTTCTGATGATGGAATCATGTAATATTCTAAAATTTCTTGATATATCAGAGAGTTAACCTTTTCGTAGACGATGCATAACTTTCCAGGTCCTTTTGCACTCATACAACCCCAAACCATGACACTAGCAGCAAATTTTACGGAACGTTTAAGGCATTCTTTATCAAATGCTTCTTGCTTCATTCTCCAAACTCGAATACCTTGATTACCATATGAAACACAAAACATACTTTCATCACTAAATAATATATTTTTCCAATCTTCATTGCTCCATAAACGTCTTGATTTACACCAATTCAATCTTATACGCTTTTGTCTTGCAGTCATGAGAGGTTTTGTTTTCGGTACACGAGATTCAAATTTAAATTTATGGAGACGTCTTAATGTTGTCGATGTAGAAACTTCTTTCCATTTTCGGTGCAAGAATCGCACACTTTTAAAACGGTTTTTCTTAACTATACGCTTCAGTTTCCTGTCATCTCTAGCAGATGTTTTTGGTTTTCGGCCACCATTTCGGCGATTATTTTGAAATTTTCCAATTTTTGAATATTGTGTTAGTATTTTACTAACGCTCGATTGCTAACAATGTAAATAATTCGCTATAAAACATTGATTTTTATCGTGCCGATGCAAATCAACCATACGAAGTTTAGTAGATTCAGGAATATCACTCACACGGCCCATTTTAAGACGGAAAAGAAACAAATTGCAAAAAAGAATACTGATTTTAAATAAAATAGTCTGAATTTAATCAATGATGCCACCAGTTAAGAATTGGTAATAATTAAAGGAGAATTAATGTGAAATATTCTAATATTTTGAACCACTTGAATAAATATTCTAATATTTTGACTTTTCAAAATAATTTTTTTTGCAATTAATCTTTTCAAAAATGATATTAAATTTAAGATAACAAGTAAGTTTAATCAACAATAAGTTCTTAATAAAAATATCGTTTGCATATTTTCATTAAAAGACATTAAATTACCAAACGATATTTTCAATTTCTAAAAAAAAGGTAATTATTCTAATATTTTGAATATGAGCTGTAATATAATGGCTACAGAATTTATTTACAAGATATAATAGGTACGATTAGTAAATATTTTTATTATTTTCAAATTTGTTTACTTTCGGTTTTTAAAATTGGATTTTAGAATTGATTTTGATTTTCAAATTCATAACGCAATATTTATAGTATTCATTCTTCATAGTTGCAAACATTATTTCCATTTCGTAATTTGCATGATTGCATGTATATTTGTCTCATACTAACATTCATTATATATACTTTGATTAATCTTATACACATAGATTTGTATAAGAAACTTCAGTGCATAAAAAAGTTTAAACATTGTTTTTTTGAGAAGTGAAAGTAATAATAAATAATCGGGACTCTTGCTGCGAAAACGTCAAGGAAAGTTTTTTAAAGATGAAACGTTTTTGATGTCTGTCAATATGTATGTGTGTGTGTCACGAAACGTTTTCCAAAAATATCCAATAATCTTGACATACTAGAAAGTCGCGGTGAGCGACCAATTTTCGTCGACGAACCGTACCTACGACCCGAACAGACCTAGTCTCTTGCGCGGCAGCGCTGTCGCCGGTAGGCGACCACGGATAGCGCCGAAATACTTTGCTTACGACCCGAATAGCCCTGCACTCTTAATAGAAAAGGAAAAAAAAATAAGACAAATTGAAACCGGACAAATTTAAGAGAAAAAGTAGACAAATTAAAAATATTGAGAGACTGTTAGTGGGCGTGCGGGGCTCTGAAGCTATCGACTTTCCCTGCCCTCATCCCGAACAAATATGTCTCGGACGGTGTTTGGGGGTGGGCGGGTGGGCCAACCGTCGCGGTGAGCGACCAATTTTCGTCGACGAACCGTACCTACGACCCGAACAGACCTAGTCAGAAACTATGAATTATTTGTATAATTTTCCGTTAAACTTGCTTCGTTTATTTGAAAATAAGCGAAGATTTTCATTTCTATCATAATGATTTTCTATGGGTAATCATGTGGTTTGAACATTTCATCAATCACAAAAAAAAGATGGCATACTTAAGTAACTGTTTTACATGTTACGTCATGGATGCTTAACATTTTTATGCAATGTTTTAAATTGATCTACTCGGTTTTAAAATTTATCAATAAATTTGTCAGAAAGACTAAAATAATTGAAAAAGCTATAGTTAAATGTTATATCTATTAGAACATATTAGTATCTATTAGTATCATCTATTAGAATAAAGTAAAACACTCATCACATTTGAAAAAAATTTCGACCAATTTATTTTTTTTCCTCTTTGAAATAACTGCTGATTTTTAGGGTTTCCTTCATCTGACGAATTTCTATTCATCGCTGTCTTCTGTCTGTCCTTCTGTCACAGAGTCTGTACACAAAAACTGTGTGAGTCAGAGAATTCAAATTTTATGTACTTAACAGCTGAATACATCGTGTCATACGACAAATCATACAATTTTGGAAAAAGTATATTATTTTAATTAAATTAATTATATTCATGTGATCCGTTTATTTTTGCGATTTAAATTTAAAAAGAGAACTCTAATGTGAACGTTTTACGTGTAAGCATCAAAGGTTGGTGGTGTTGTAATAACCCGAGAACTGATTTTGACACGAAACTCCCGCCTAGAATTTCGCAAGAAGCTATCCTAACTGTGTGTCCTGAATCCGAACTGTTTCTTCTGTGATGGCCAGACTGCGCTGAGATGATATAATCTACTGATGGAAACGGAAAAAGTTTGGTTTGGTTTATTTTGTGTCGGCCGATTATCTACTCTAGGGATATAGGCCCAGGGAGGAGTGCCCTTCGTGGGGGTTTTTCTAAGGGACCCTAATCCGTATTTACACAAGGTTCAGAGAAAACCACGAAAACTCCGAACGGTTAGGCCGACGGCAGCGATTGGAATCTAACCCGCCAGTTAAGAGGTCAAAACCTCTCAGCGAAAACGGAAAAAGAAAAACGGAGAGTGGATGGAATGGGACCCAGTGACTGACGAGCGAGCGTTTTGAAAATTTTATTTATTGTTCTATTGTGTGTGTGTAAAGTTTTATTTGCGAAATTTTAGAGCGTATCAGTTAATTTAGTTTATCGAGATAAATAAATGATCGTCATGAAAATGATATATCATCGTGCTGCTTTCACTGGAACCTGTGGACGTAGCGAAATCGTTATAGTGTATTGTGTCTATAGTAAACGGTTGATTGATTGATTGATTTTTGACGTGTAAACGGAGATTGTTAGTTCGACCCCCCGGTGCTGCAAGTTGAAATTAGTGCATTAAAATGGATTTAATTAAAATTGTTTTTTTCGAATTTAAGGGTTTATATTATTAGTGTTTCGTACATCTGACATTGATAATGTTTTTCGAAATTCAATTTAATTTTTATTTTATAAACTATTGCGTTTTATAAATTTAATTTATTAATTTTGCGTTTTATTTTTCTTCAACCGAAATTTCTTATATATATATTTTTTGTTTTTATTTCATATTCGCTATTTTTTTATTTTTAAATTTTCAAAAAATATGGAATTCTGGATTTTATTTACATAGTTTAATTTGAAAAAAAAATAATTTTATTAAAATAAGTAGCTTTCTAATATAATTATTGTAAAATTAAATTTCTTGGTGCTAACATCTATATAATAATTTAATAATTATAAAATAACAATTCGGATTTATTAATGAATAAATAAGTTGTTTTGGAAGAAATGTTAAATGAAACCCTCTGTACGATCGGTGATTACATTTACCCACTTGCTAGTTGTTTTCAATTCTGTATAAAGAATTAAGAATTACGCGAACCGTACAGTTTTGACAGAATATTTTATTACCAAAAAAGTTTATTTTAGGAGAATTTTAATATGCTTATTCTTTGAAATTGATGATTTGTTTTGACAACAATTCTCTTAGAAATACTGAAAAAAAAACAAAAAAAAACAAAAAAAAAACAAAAAAAAAAAACAGGAGAATTTATAAATATTGAATGTCTAACTCACATGCGTCTCAAAGAGGGGTTTACATTTCTACAAATACGTTTTCTACAAGCGCTTTTATTCAATTTTTTCAATAGATGCATATGGTTTGAGGTGAAAGGGATGTATTTTTTTAGGACAGCATAAAATCAGCGAAATAATTATATTAAAGTGATTGCCGTGCAAACCGCACCCATAAATGTACACGAAACCTGAAAAGCAGAATTACTACTAATTGTAAATGTAAAGCGTGTGTGGTGAGGGGAAAAGGAAGTTTAAAAAAATTACAAGAATAAAGAAACTATACTAGAATATCATTGCAAATAATATCACTTTCAATCATATGGTATTTTTAAATTTTTTTTTCTTTTTTTAAGTTCCGGCAAATCTTGTACCTAGTAACAGAAATACATTTAACTGAAAAAATATATATATATATTAAAACTTCCAATCGTAGGCTATTAAATACAATGCAAAGTATTGTAAAAATAATGACTTTCAGAGCTGATGATGATTCTCCCTGATCTGCAGATTTATCAGTAAATACTGATTTAACCGATTAGGATCTGGTGTACTATTAATAATACATGTCTTTTAATGGAGTATTATTTTGTTTTAACAGATACTTTTGTTACTATTTACATGCATTATTTGTTATTATTTACATGTTAATATGTGTCTATGCATTTACTATAAGACTTCATTTATGTTTATGCATTTAGTAATAATAATTGTTATTATTATTTGCTTAATTCTCTTTGCGCCGTTTGCGATTCTTTTATTTTAAACATATATTTCATGCTTTAAATTTAAAATAAAAGTTACTTTCCTGAAAAAATTATGTGTAATATGTGGTATATGAGTTAGGCTAATGAAAAAATTCGTACCGATTAAATTAAATGAAAATTAACCATTAAAGAAGGAAGGAATGATAGATGTTTTACCCAGTTTGCTTAAATTAGTGCATTATTTCTTTTATTCGATAATAGAATGCACTGTTTCATAAATATAAAATATTTTACAAGCGATCGAAAAAAAGAGCTATTTTGTTGCGCAATACTGATATTGATTATCAGGAAATCCCTCTTAAAATCACATTTTCTCAGACATTTTCTTTCCTTATTTTTAGACCATATTCTATGAGGGAAGAAAATTATTAGACAACATCCGAAAATTCAATCATGTTGAAAGCAAAGAAGATAAGAATAAATGGCCTATAAAGGCTCATAAAAGATCCCATTAGCGTCATAAATTCACGTCCATTATAAGATTTTGTGGCCAAGTGAGTCGTAAATATGTTATTATGGTAATCGTAAATAGATAATTCAGCGTAAACTTTTAATTTGCCCGAGATAATAAATGCGGCATATTAAATTCTTCACGTTCTGGAGATTTTGCAGTAAAGTTGTGCTTTTTTTAATCAATAAGAAATGTAAATACAGCTATAAAAATTATATGAATGAAAAAAATTAGCTTTTAATCTGCCGTAAAAACGATGAACAAGGCCATATTATTAGAGATTCTTTTACAATATAAATAAATACAGTGGTACACATGGAGTAAGGAAGTAATTTGTGGAAGAATTATAGTTGAAGACTAAATTTTTTCACCCGAAAGAAGACTTTCTCTTCAATTTAAATACAACATTGCGGCATATTGAATTCTTCCCGTTCTGGAGGTTTTGTAGAAAAGTTGTACTTTTTTTTAATGAATAAGAAATGTAAATATAGCCATAAAAGTTAAATGAAGGAACAAAAATTACTTTTGCATCTGTCGTAAAAACGATATACAAGGCCATGTAATTAATGCTTTTTTTACAGTAAAAATAAATACCGTTGTATATATGGAGTAAGGAAGTAATTTGTGAAAGAATTATAGTTGAAGACTAATTTTTTTTCATCCGAAACAAGACTTTCTCTCTAATTTAAATACAACATAGCTGCATTATTTTAATTTTGAAATCCAGTAGAACATTTGTACGCCGAATATGTTTGCTAACTATATGAGAACTTATTAAAAATAATGTTAGCAAAGTCATTCATTATCCGAGATATGGGATGCATGTATTTGATTTTAATAAAACTTATTTCCTGAAAGATATTATTTACAAACCAAAGTAGACTAGCAAATTCTTTCTCATTTTTAAGAAGTGTAGCTTTTTCAATAAAAAGAAAATACTTATGTGGCAAGGTTTTAATATTTTCAGTTGCCGATTTCTCTGAACCCTCAATTCAACTAATTTTTTTTTCTCAAGAAAACCATAAATGTATACAATGTTCTAACAAATGTGTTAAATCTGAGTAATAAATTATAAAAAATCAGATTTGATCTCAAGGTATCCGCCATTTTTTTACGCATATATTTAGATGTTTTGGGACATCATTGAATGTTTCACGAAATATCTCATCTTTAAAATTGGTCTATTCTTTAATTAACTTTGCTTTCAGTTCATCCAAACTTTGATGGATTTAACCAAAATCGTTGCCTTCAAATCTCTCCAAACATTAAAATCAATTGGATTGGTGTCGAGTGAGTTAGCATGCTATTTATCTGGACATATGAATGCCTCCCCACCCCTTCCTCAACATAAACCATTCGAGTGTCTTCTGAGAGCGATGGCTTGTAGAAAATCTTTCTGAAACTCACAATTTCGTCCCCAAAAGTGTTTTTCAGAAAAAAAAAAGCTTAAGTGCTTTTTGCAAAATCTCGTCTTGATAGTACAGTTGATTAATTTTTACACCAGGTTTCACAAAAACTAAGGAAGTTTTTCAACCTTCTATAATTCATTCTTACATCATGAAAGATTTTAGATGAATGGATTTCTGAATATTTGTTCCCTGTGAATTTGCAAAAACATCATTCTGTGACAAAATCCGGTAATTTTATTTATTGAATTCCTGCTCAACAGAAAATGGCGTTATGCCCAAGGGAAAAACCACGAGATGCGTAGCATCAGCGAACCTCTTGAATAAAATAGATAATGTGCAAATTTGTAATCAAACTGGCTTTTTTCGCGACAGCTCAACTTGCGGTTGGCAAAAAATTCGAATTAAACTGCATTAAAAAATTCTAAACTAAATGTAATTTTCACGTCGATATAATAAATATTTCATTTTATTGTATTATACGCAGGAAATTATACGTTATAAATTGCTAACTCTCCAAGAATTGCTATTTTTGTCAACCACAAGTTGAGAAGTACATCCTTTTTCGGGTTAGGGACGTCACATGCACAATATCTATTCTCCACTTCTTCAATCGCTTCTGTTTCATCGTGTCAGTTAACACGTGAGCTGCTTAAAACTTAATTGGTTTTAGTCCATCGTCCTTTTTAACGATGTTTCAATACGATTTGTCTTATATTTTTAGAGCTCGTTCCATCTTGAGAAATGAACTTCGTGGGTTACATCTGATGCTTTCGCGGATGATTTTGATGTTCTTTTTTATACGAGCTAAATAAGGTCTTCCACTACTTTGTTTATTAAAATGATTCTTTTTGTTTTTGTTGCGCTTCAGGATGTTTGAAAATGTTATTAAAGGCATTTTTAAATCTTTAGATGTCTTCATTACAGTTTTCCCTTCATGAGTCTTTTATATATTAAGCGTTTGACTTTTTCTGTTCTCTATTCTAACCTGGTAAAATAAGAACTATTTTGTTTTTTATCATAAATAGTTAAAAGTTACAGTCCAAGAGCCGACAGCATAAAAAACTAAGGAATCAAGCATAAGAAAAAGACCCTTAAATTTATGTAAGTGCTGACAAAAAGGATGTTCCGTGCCTTCCGGGAGTGAAGTGATGTATAAGTAAAAAATTAATACCAATAGCGGCTGACCCGTAGGTTTACCATTGTGTTTGTGCCAAAATCATAGGCGTGAAAACATGCTGAACTTGAAGTAATAAAGCACAATGATAATCCTTCGAGACAACCAACTAGTTGTATTAATTTTTGGTTTGTGCACCACATCACTTTCAAATGACATGAATTATTAGGTTTTTCTATTTCTACACTTCCATAAAATAATTCAGGTTTTTTTTTCTTATGCTAATATTTTACTTCTTTGTTTTGTCGGATCTTGACCAATTTAAACCAATGGAATTAAGAAAATAAAAACAAGATGCTAAAATTTTGCACACAGAAATAAGCCATCCAAATATCTTTTCGCACCCTGTATATAGATAGATTCTTTACATTCCTATTAATGTATACAATTACTTTTTTTTTACAATACTATTTAAATGTAGTAGAATGTTATTTATATTCAAATGTATTTTGCTAATATGATAAAAAAAAAGAAAACATACGGCTTTTCACCCTTTAAACTTCATTTATTTTTCTGAAGTGCTGAGCGGTCATGCGTGATGCGATTGGTGAATATTAAGAGCTTTACGTGTCCTCTTTATGTTGAAAATCACGCTACAACAAAACAACTTCCTGAGAGTTTTAATGTTATTTAGTGGAACAAAAGATTGACTGGCGGGTACTGAAGGTTTAAGGATATTAAGGGCAATTTATGAGTCACACGATACGAACTTTAGTAATCAAAAAATATTGCAAGTCATGAATTAAAGAAATTTTGCCGTCTTTACATCATGAATATGTTAATGAAATTTCAAAACAAAATGTGTATAGTGAATAAAATAATGTGTTAAACAATATTTTTTTAGAAAATTGTTTTTGGAAAACTTTTCATTTCAAATTATTAATAAAGGAGCACATTATAGGAATAGTTATTGAAAAAGGAATAAAATTAAAATAATATGCTTTCAGATTATAACTCACGAAAATATATCTGTAACTGCCATTAAAAACACGTTTAATTATCTTTCAAATAGCTCAATTAATATGGTTTAATCATTTTTTCGTGTCTGAAATAATATTGCTCGAGTGTCGGGATATCGAGCTTATGACACGCGTATGAAAATCGATAATTTTAAAGATGATAATAGACCTTGGAAACGCAAATGTATCGCTTTAAAAAAAAACTATTTTTGAAGTCGGTGGACATGTTTTCTCATATCTAATGCACCTATGTTATTGAAATTTTGTGCAAATATTCAAAATTACAATTGACTAATGGTTGAATAAAGATTTTTTTTTAGGGTTTCCTTCATCTGACGAAATCCCATACGTCTCTGTCCTCTGTCTGTCTGTCACAGAGTCCGTACACATAAACTACATAAGTCAGAGAGTTCAAATTTTGTGTACTTATAGCTGAATACCTGTTGTCACACAACAAATCATAAAATTTTGAAAAGATTATTATTTTAATTAAAATATTATTTTTAATATCCCATCAGTTCATTTTGTTGTTGTTTTTTCTCTTCTAATTACAAACATTTCTTTTACTTTTAAAAGATATGGACTACTTCTGTTGCCACAATTATGAAATTGGTATTAAAAACTACAAAAATTACTATTTCAAAAATAAATTGAGATAGCTTTTAAAAAAACTGCATTTTAAATTACATTTTTTTCCTATACGATGGTGTAAAAATTTTAAATGTGCGATATTTAGAAGTTTAAAATTTTGCAAATTTCAAAATTGAAATTTCATTTCTTCTAGTTGTTGCAAGAAGTTTAAATAAAATTATTATGTATGCAACACAAATTAATGGATTAAATAAATCACGTGAAAAACATGCTTATTTGTTTATATTTCATTCTATTACATCCTATTTATCACGCGAAGTAAAATATTTTATTTATTTATGAAATTCTAATTCAGTTAAATTACTAGCCGCCTTTGGTGACCAGTTTTGTATCCCTTACACGTATGCTAAGCTTTGCAATATTTAACTTTTATTGATAATTTTATTTACTTGTGCTGCTTCACTGTGTCTATAGATTCTGATAGATAAATCAAGAAGTCTATGCGATCAAGGCAGTATTTAGAGGGAAAATTCAATATTCTGTTCTGGTTGGCGCGATTGGCGAAGAAATCCCAAAACATCGCCAAAAAGTCTTTTTCGTTTGTTAATTTAATGATAAAGTGTTTTGAAGAAGATATTATATGAAACCCTCTGTGCGATCTACGATCACACTTACCCACTTGTTTAAATTACCACTAATTTTAAAAGGTACACGTAGAGTAAATTTCACGAAAAAATACTTTTTGCTTATAACTCGGCGAAAAAATCAATTTTCAATTATTATTCAAATGCTTCGTTTAATCACGAGATGCAAAAAGTTTACCAACAGAAAAAAATGTCCTTTTCAGAGCTACCAACTTCTACGCCTTTTTAAATGAGAAAAATGCGTTTCTAACCAGAAAATTTATTAAATAATATACGTTCTGAATTTATTTCACGATTTGTAGTACTTCATATTCTTTTAACTTGTTAAATGAAATTTTTGGTTCGAATGGGTTTGTTTGGCTGTAAAAAGGCGTAGAAGTTGGCAGCTATGCCTTTTTATTTCAGATCTCAGATCATTATTATGAGTTATTTTGACTATCATGGAGACTCATGTTTATGAGAAGTTCTCGAAATCCAGGTCCCACAGCCTGAAGTTTCCAAATTTTTGAATAAAAATTTTTATAAATATTGAATACATTTTGACGATTTATATGTTTAAAATTTTTAATAAAATAATATATTTACTATATACATATATAAATAGAGAATATATGTTTTTTTTTTTTTGAACTTTGAAACAGATGTAATTCCTTTTAGAGAATTTAATCCATAAATAAGAAAAGGGACTTTCTCTCTCCTCAGAAAAAGAAATTTGTGCGATTCCAGATAATTTATTTCTTTTATTTGTCTTATACTAGTTATAAAAGATTTACAAAGAAGATTAAATTTTAATGCCGTGTTTCGTAAGAATAAAGAAAATTCTCTTTAGAGATAAACTTATCTAATTAATGCTCGTCTCTTCTTACAAAACTCCATTAAGTATTTCTTCTATAAAACGAAGAAAAATATTGCAAAAGCCTACATTCTAGAGACATTACCGTATTCCAGTTTTAATTAAATGCTTTATTTTTAGAAAAACTAAATGCATATGAACGACATAATTGCGAATCCGAATAATTCTTTAAACATATTTTATCAGAAAGCTTGTAATGATATAAAAAAAGACTACAACGGAGAAAATTCATAAATGAAATAATCCAGACTGTTTCTTAAAAATATTTGAATTCTCAACTTTTATCATATAATATTTTATCTATATTTAAAGAAATCATTTTCCTTACCCAATACGTTGTACAGGGCAAATCTTGCAATAGTTTTTAAATCGAAAATCATTTTTTGACGGATTTACACGTTTCTGACACTGGAGTTCCGAAAAAAATACCTTTAGAAAAAAAATGCCGTCCGTCTGTCTGCATGTGTGTGTGTCTGTCTGTCCGTCTGCCTGTAAACGACTTAAACTTTGCTTTGTACTTAATATGCATTAAAGGGAAGAAGCCTACTGAATATCAGTAGCCTCGATCATCCGAAACAGCTTCCCTTTCAATTAATCTCAAAATATTCGTCCTGATGAAAAGTACCGAATTTACTCGTGTATACCGCGCACGTGTGTATAACGCGCACCATAAATTTCATATGCTAATGAAGAATGACCAAATGAAGTCGAAACAAACATTACACCAGGCAAGAAAACAAGACGAAAATGCATTTTTAAACTTTGGATAATAAGTGAATGACAGGAAGTAGGAGTGAGTGACGGTAATGAGAATTTCTAATTAGCGTTTAAATAATGTTATTAGGCTCTGTTGTATAAAAAACTACAAGGAGTGAAATAAAGATGTAATAATATTTCAATTAAGTAACATTTTCCGAGATTTGATGTCTTCTTTGAATAATTTCTTGTTTCATATGTGTATCGTGTGATTAAATCCATTAGTAAAAAATTATTCCATGTATAACGCGCACCTAGAAGTTTTGCCCTAATTTTTTTTAAAGTGCGCGTTATACACGAGTAAATACGGTATATAAAAATTTTCGATTTCTTTTATTTTTAGAAGTTTCTCTAAAAGGCAATTAAAAAAAATATATAAATTTTTCATAAAGAATGAAATCGATCCAATAATTAGTTGTCGAGATACTTATAATCCTATTTCAAACATTTTTCGATTTTTCATAACCCCGTATTTCATTCAAATTTCGATTCAAATATATGTTGTAATTGAAAATGAGACACTTTATCCGAGTCAATAGTTTCTTAAATAATAGGTTTTTTCCTTTTTGGAGTTATAAAGATGTTACTTTTACTACTTTATTATTACCGAAGTTGACAAAAAAACTATAGCTAAACTATATATCTTTATTATAAAGGCGAAATGTATCTGTGCGTAATGTATATGCCATTTTACGAATGGTAAAACTTTGAAATATGAAATGAAATTTCGGTTTTGCAATTTTTACTACTGCAAATTTTTAAGCTTTTAAACACCCTACATTTTCAATTTTTACACCATTGCATCAGGAAAAAATCTGCTTTTTAATGCACTTTGTTGGAAAACTGTATCATAATTTATTTTTGAGATAGTAATTTTTTGTGGTTTTAAATACCGGTTTACTTATCCATCATACGTAGTATAGGGTAAGTCTGTAACGGGTGTGAGGTTATGTTGATGAAATGAAAACATAATTCTAAGTATAAAATAAAATCAACAGTTTATTTAAACCTCTAGAACTTAGGGAAAGTGGAGCGACAGTTCACAGATTTCAGTTATTGATCACAATACTAAGAGATTAAACTATACTCACGACCTCGGCTTAAACTCAGTTTGGGCACTTCACATCAGCTTCAGGTGCAGACTTCGGCTAAACGCTAGATTAAACTTTTATATGACAGCCCGTCGCTGCAAACACTCTTTATTACTCAAAATACTCAACGTATTAAATCAATTTCTTACCCACTGGCACCCTTCTTGGGTAACTCCGCGCACGATAAACTAATTCGTCTCACACTGCTGGATATCTCACTTTAGAGCACAATCTAATTCACTGGAGGCTAATCTCTTCAAAACGTTATTTCACAACTCCAATTTTACTCGCTTTAATCTAATTCTCCTGGCTTCACAACGCTGACTGGCTTTCGCCGCCTCACTACACACTAACTGGCTTTCGCCACACCACACTACACACACAGCACTCCAACTCAAAGCTTTTATACGTTGCAAACTGAAGACGGCGCTATATATTTGCAAATTACTCCTAATCTAAACTAACTGTAAAACCGAGGGTGACACACCCGCTCTGGAAAGTTAAAGTTGAATAAAGGATAGATGTCACTTCCGCGCCACACATGTTAAAACATTGACGTCACGATCTTACTAAAATGCGGATGTGCCTTTATCACAAAGGACACTCCCTTACAAGTCCTACAATCGTTTTGAAAAATCGAAAAATTATTTTGGCGCATTTACACATTTCAGATACTGAAGATTCCAAAAAACATATTTTTAGAAGATAAAAATCCATCCGTCCGTGTATGTATACGCTCTTACGAACAAATTGAGATAGATACTTGCAACTGTGTATATGTACTTAATATGTAAGAATGGGACGAAACTGTATAATGAACGAAATAACTATCTATTTAGTATGTAATAAAGGAAAGAAGCCTATATTATCAGTAACCTCGACTATGCATAAATATTTTTCTCGGAGTCTCGAAGAATTCGTTGTGATGAAAGGTATACAAAAATTTTCGATTTTTTTTTATTTTAAGGAGTGACTATAAAAGGCAACAAAATAATACAAATTGTGCATTAAGAACGAAGTCGGTCGGATTATTAGTCGCCGAGGTATTCGTAATCCTGTTTTCCGAATTCTTCGGCTTTTCATGATCTTATATTTTATTGAAATTTCAAATCAAAGATATATTTTAATTGCAAATAAGATTCTTAAACTGATGCATTAAACTGCTAGGTAATATGATTATTATTTTTGAAGTTATAAGGATGTTTTATATGATTTGTCGAAATTGGTTCATCAGCAATTCATTAATAAAGCATTACTATGCATATAAAAATATTTAAATATACGTTTAAATTTTGTTTTGGAATTGCAATGCATTTTATAACTAATTTACACATGCTTTATTTTGATATATTATATTATGTATATCCATGATGGGTAAGTATTACGGTGGCCCCAAACGACTAGTTTCTTTTAAAACTGTTTACTTTTTTCTATCTAAGTATTGTAATTGAAATTTTTTTTAATTTCCTGTTTTCGACGGATTTACACGTTTTAGGAGGCAGAGATTCCAAAAAAATATTTTTACAAAATGTCCGTGTATCCGTATGTCGCCATTCTACCATCAAAACGTGTATGAAGATATGCATAGAATTGAACCAAATTTTTTGTAAATGTTTTTGGCTGTGGCAAGTAGGTCCTTTTTCAATTTTGAAATATTCCGCCGCAAGGGATGATGCAATCGCGATTTTTGTGCCTTTTTCAAATTTGTATCGGTCAAAAGTGTATGAAGTTATGCATCGAATTGAATCAATTTGTTTGTGTAAGTGTATGGCTATAGCTACTTGGTCCTCCCGGAATTTGAAAAAATCAGCCGGAAGGGGGCACTGCAACCGCGATTTTTGTGCCATTTTCAATATTGCACCGACCAAAAGTGTATGAAGTTATGCATCGAACTAAATCAATTTTTTTTGTAAGTGTATGGCTATGATTATTTGGTCCACCCTGAATTTGACAAAAATCCACCAGAAGAGGGCGCTACAATAGCAATTTTTGTGTCATTTTCAACATTGTGTGTAAAAGTGTCTGAAATTATTCATAGAATTAAACCAAATTTTTTGTGTATGTGTTTGGCTATGCCTAGTTGGTCCTCTCTGAATTTGAAAAAAAAATCCGCCGGAAGGGAGCTCTGCAATAGCGATTTTTATGCCATTTTCAATATTACACAACCTAAAAGGGTATGAAGTTAAGCCTAGAACTGAACTAAACTTTTTTTATGATTATTTTTTGGTATAGCAAGTAGGTTCTCCCTGAATTTGAAAAAAAATATCTGCCTATCATCCTATTGTGCTTCGGCTCTTGCAGAGACGGAAACTCGTTTTTACTCCAATTAATTGACTGAAGTAGAAATTTAAGATGAAAATCAAAGGTGGTATAGTATTGAATTAAAATTATCAAAGCATTAGCATGGGTAACTATTGTTTTAAATATTAAAACGTACGTATGAAATAGAAGAAAGTTTTGGGATTGGCACACCCAGCTAGTTTACTTACCCATCATACGTAGAATAAGGTAAGTATGCAGTCGTTTATAAAAACGTTTTTTTTTTTTTTTTTTTTATTGGCGGATTTACGCGTTTCAGAAACTGGAGATTCCGGAAAACATATTTTTAGAAAAAAAATTGCCGTCCGTCTGTCCGTGTGTCTGTAAACGCTCTACATCCCGAACAAAACTGAAGTATTAAAATTCCCGAATTTCAATATTTTAAGGAGTGTGGTGTAAAATACAATGAATTAACATAAATTTTGCATAAAAAAGGAAGCTGATCGGATAATTAGTTGCTGAGATATTTGTAATCCTATTTTCCGCACACTTCGATTTTTCATGGCCCTGAATTTCATTCAAATTTCAATTCAAAGATATATTCTTATTATATATGAGATGCTTAATCTGACGCAATAAACTGTCAGTTAATATGATAATTATTTTTGAAATTATAAGGATGTTTCTTTTACGCAATTAAGTACACTTGAGTAGTTAGGCGTTTTATATAATTTGTCGAAATTGGCTCTTCAGCAATTCATTAATTGAGTATTACTGTGTTAAGGATATTTAAATATATGTTTAAAGTTTATTGTAAAATTGCGATGCATTTTATAAAGTGTTTGCATATGTTTTATTTTCATATTTTTTTATTATGCATATACATGATGGGTAAGTATTACGGTGATCTCCAACGACTAGTTTGTAATCGTCGCAACAAAAGTACTCCATTTTTATTAAAAGTTAAGGGAAAAAAGGAAAAAAACAGATTACTGTATATTTTTGAAGCCATTTATCTCATAAAAAGTGAAAAAAAAATGAAATTAAAATACGTGCTACGCGAAGAATACCGTCTATTATAAAAACCGGTGAATTTTGGTTTTATTGCGTACTTATTTATCAATTAAACGACTTTTCTTTTGTTACAAACTTATTTTTCACTCCATACAGCTTTCTCGTTACAAAAATGTATTTTAAAGAATAGTTATGTGTTAACTTTAATTTAAATACCATTTGTTTAAGAGTAAGACTAACTAATAAAAAATGCATTTTTTCATGTAACTAATTTTGTAGTTTTATTATAAGACAATGAAGTGGTTTCTTCTTAAATATTTTCTTTCGTCGAAATTCGACGAGTTTTACATTGTAAGATTAAATGCCAATAATGGCTTATCGTAAATGTCACATGTATTTGACATTAAATAAATTACACGCGTTTATATAACATAGCTGATTTTTAGTTTGACATTTTACTCGAATTTTTATTAATCTTTTTCAAATTTATTTGATCTTTCGTTATTTGAAAAAAAAAAAAACTCATGGCGATTTGTATAATTTACGAGTAGTTTGGCGATTTTTATAATTTGTGAAAATGGGTCGAAGGGGCAAGATAATCAAGCAGTATCCGCATTTCCGTAATAGAGCATTACTATGTATTGAAAATATTTAGATATGCTTAAAATTATATTTTGGAATTTCAATGTATTTCATAAACAATTTACATGTGTCTTATTTACAGTATAAATATCTATAATGGGTAAGTACTACAATGAGAAACATTTGTGTTACATTACTTTATAAAATTGGTGGCAGCTACCACTTCCATTATCCAGAGTAATTTTTCACTTATATAATGGTATAATTTAAGCACATATTCCTGGTGTAACTTCGCAATGTTACACCAGTTATATCGGTTAAAGTACTCCACAAAATTGGAGGAAGCAAGGTGGCCACCAGTTTTATGGAGTAAGGTTACACAAATGTTTTACATTGTACGGTAGTCCCTAACGACTAGTTTCTCTTTGTACCGAGACATTAAGAAATCTCGGAACTCGGGCAACTCGGAAAAAATAATTTTCCGGAATATTTTTAATAATGTGTATCGTCAATATATAAAAAAAATGTTGGTTTATGAATGTCTCAGTGATTTTATAATTCTACCTGTGGCCTTTGTACATAAAATTATGGAGTATATATGGCTAACAATTCTTAAGTCTCTTAAAATTACATTAGAAATATTTTGTATTATATTGAAACTATTTCATATTCACTACTAATGCTGCTAATATACTAATGAGAAACTAAAAAAAAATCCTATTACATTCTTAATCGTTTCGGTGTAATAACAATGTTATTGTAAAACTGAATCTACAATGGAAACATCTTTAAATATTAAGCAACAAATATTTTTATTATATTTACTAAGCAATAAGAATAAATAATTAATAAGGAATAAAAATTTTTAATACCTTTAATAGACAATAGACTCACGTAATGGGATTGAGTTTTCTTAGAGTGAAATTTATTCTCGATTTTTGATTTAAAATTAATTTGTCTCGAAGTCTTTGATATAATTAAATGTAACTCCCGTATAATTCTGATATAACTAATGATTAAAAATTTCAATTGGTACATTAAACCCCAATTCATATTCAATTCAATAATCAAGACAGTTAAAAAAGGAAATTTAATGAAATCATGTTTTTCCAAATAATTCATTTTATGTTTGTTGGATTATTTTGGACTCACAGATATTTGCGTTAGTCTGCTTTATAGTCTCCCCCCAGGATTGAGCTAATCCTGAGTAACCGAGGTGGACACCCAACCCAAGTCTGCTTAATAAAACTTTAGGTGGTGCATATTTTATCAAATAATGCACAATTGGACAAAGAAAAAAGATAATTCCTATCTTTCCTTAATGTCTCAGCATTGGTATAAAATTTTCTTTGTCAAATAAGGTACCCTGGGGTAATAACGCCACGTTAAGGTTCTACTAATTTTCACGGCTTAGTTTTAAATTGTATTTTTCAAACAAATATAGGATCTGATACAGCAACTCATTGACTATCTATATAAAATAAAATAATTTAACAGATATGTATTCATAAAATGTAATGGCGTTTTTTCTTGACCAATGCTATTTGGCGTTATTACCCACCTATATGGGTAATAACGCCATACAAACAAAACTATGAAATAAGATGGAATAATTGCATGTAGATAGCCCAATTCTAAAAATACAAACTCTACAAACATAGAAATTGACAAATTGCATTCTCGGCTATTGAAAATGTTCATTTTTTGTGAAAGTGTAAGAAAAATAAAGGTGTGGCGTGGGAGGGGGGGATGAGGCAAAAGAATATCAGACCATGAGCTTCTTTTTGCTTAAAAAAGGACCGCTTAAATAGCAATATGAGAAACATTGCACAGTTTTAACTGTGTTTATTTGGATCAGTATTTAGGATGTAGCTCGGCCACTGTAGGGAATCAACCGGGGTATTAATGTCAAGGATTGGCGTTATTACCCTGGTATAGTTATTGCACAGTACATTTTAAATTACAAATTATCTCGAGAAGATATCCAAAATCTTCAATAACATTTTAAAAGTACATGAAATGCACTACAAATTCACGTAATTAACAAAGTATTTCCGGATAAAAAGATAGTCTTCCCATCACAAAACGTGTCTCGCAAATTTTAGATAAAGCGTTAATTTTAGTTGTTTGTAAAAACAATAAGACCTAAAAATGAAACAAATTAACTTGAAGCTGTTTTTTGCGATTTATATGACTCAAAACCCTTCTGCGCAGAGCACATGGGTGTCATTTACCAGATTAGTTCATAATTATGCAAAATATAAGCACTTGGCGTTATTACCCCAGGGTACCTTATTTTCTTTTTAGAATTCCGTACTTAGAATGTGAAAACGGAAACATTATAAGATCACTACTGTGTCTGTCACAGCTGTTTTAACTGAGGTTGTTTAAACTGCGAATCGTAGAAAGTTTAAATTGGGGGTAATAATAAAGACTATTGATCCACATATTTACAAATTATTAAAAATTCTTAAATATATTTAGAATTAAAAGTAGAGCGTCCTATTATATTACTTAAAAAAATATTTTCTTTATATATTGTGTGAAATCTTTTGTAAAGCCTAATTCAAAAGTACATTTCTTTTAATTTTGGGTAGTAAACTTCGGAGCTTACGTCGGAAATGTGGATTCAAATGTGCCCAATCCCCTTATCTATTTCCGAATCTATGGAAATTAAAACTATGAAAAAATTAGTAATTCTCGTTAATTTAAACTTTGCAGGAAGTCTACAGCGATTACCTCAAAGGTCACATAGTTTTTGAGAAAAGCGCATTTTTCCGTTATATATAAATTTAGATTTTTGGTCATTTAGAAAAGGTGTATCTCAATAAAGTGAAATGTATCAAATGGATAATATGAGACAAAAAATTTTATTACATAAATTTTATTTTTGAGTTTGGATAAAAAAGCACAAATAGAAATCCATTTATATAAATAAATAAATTTCAATACATTATGTATGTTCAGTGAAAGTGATATATATAACAGTGCATTGGTAAATTATAAGTACTATGTACACTCTAAAAAATAAAAATGTAAATTAGACAAATTTACATATATATGTGTGTAAATTCCTAAAATTACACACCTGACATGGAAATTACCCACTTTTTGCAAAGTTTTACCTATTGTTATGTGTATTTTTGCTTATAATACTAAGTACGCATTTTGTTATCACTTGAAAGACACAAACAAATGTGTAAATACTGAAAAATGCCTGAATTTACTCAAATTGGTATGTTATTGTAATTTACACATAATGCTATATACATAGGTAAGTGTGTAAATTTCTAAAATCACCCAATTAAAATCACCCATAAAAAATACACTTCTCCTATCAAAAAAACCTATTTTAATGTGTGTTTAGTTTATGGCATTAAGTTTGTAAGTTGTTATCAGTTCATAAATTCAGAAAAATGTGTAACTGTAGATAACACCTGAAATTACACTAATTAGTGTGTTACAAAAATTATAAATGCGTGAATTTTAAAGTAGACGTTACGAAATGGATGGGAGGTTTAAATATTATTCAGGGCTACACTTTTTATTTCATTAAGCCCATTCCATAAGTAACATAATTTCATTGCATTGCTGTATCAGCATTTTAAAATAATAGACCAATATATTTATTTATTTTTATAAGATACTCTGACCACCTCTCTCTCTTTCCCCGTTTCATCAGCATATGAACATTTAAAAGATGCTAAAAAATTTAATCTCGACAAATGTAACAATATTTAATTACATGTAACGTAATATTTTATTCATTTAATTAGTTAATTTTAATTTCGTTTTCCGAATTACCTTTTGAAATTTGTACATCAAATATAAGAATGTTTGATTTTATAATTCTAGGTTTTGGTTAAATCATAATTTCTTTTTGTCGTCTCGCTGACCGCCGTTTTTTCACATTGTACTTGTAATTTTCAGTAATAATGTAAGATTTCATTCTTAAATCGAAATTAGGAAGAAGATTATTAAAGAGGCATTATATTAGAGATATAATCCCACTTTATGCTTATTCATAAATTTAAATTATATTTTTTGTACTGTTGGTAATTTTTCTGCTGCCTTCCCCCCCCCCTTAATTTAAAGGACAGTAGTTTAACCTTCAGTAGAATCCAAAAACTATTTTGAATTCATTTAATATGTAACATAAAATATAATTCATGTAATTAAGATAATTCTAAATTCGTATGCTGAGTTATTTATACATTTAGCATATTGAATATAAGTTTGCTTGATTTTACCTTAAATTATTAAATCCAAATTAAAAAGTCTCATGGCTTGTAACCCTTTACCCATTTAAAAGTTTAACATGTAATTTTAGTTTAACTTCAGTTCGCAGTACAATTTATGGTCCTGTTCATGAACTACGTGAATCTAGCATCGAAAACTAAAATCATAATCATCTCCGACTTGGCTTCATCAGGTTTAAGTTAAAAACTAATGGTGTGTCCAGTAACTTGATCTTGATCACGCCGAGATCGAAAATGAAACTTCTCAACCAAGCACGCATAGAAAGCAAATCACGTACAATGTGGTGTCCAAAGAGGCAAGCTGAATGCAAGCACTCGCGTTGAGAAAAATATAGAAGTTTATTCTCCTATAAAATATAAGGTACGTAATCTCATACATTCGTATTACCTCCAATTCTTTTATCTGATTTGTTTATATTTAAGTATTAATGTATATTCTATATGTTGGAATTTTTTTTTTTTTTTGTTCATATAAGGGTCATTCCATGTCAATTCAACCAGACCTTGTAACTCGACCCACAGGGATTTTGATGAAACTTTGTGTACACACTAATTCTATCATAAAACGATTCCATCAGAAATATTTCCTTCCTAGACTTCATAGTTTGTAAGATATCGGGGGTTTTCTCAAATCGCACATTTCTGAGTCTGTATATTGAGATTGCAGTTCCATCTTCAAAAAATTGTCTCTCTGGATCTAAAGCATGAATCATCTTAAAAATTTCACTGTAAGAATATAAATAGATGCAGATTTTAATTAAAGAATATTTAAAAAATTTACTTGTAATATTTAGGATAAAAAAAAATAGCCAAAGTTGAGAATTATGGTTATTTTTCCAAATTTTTGTGACTTCACGAAAAAGGCTGTACACAAAAAGGCAAATTAAATTTCCAATTTCTTTTTGTTTTAAATAAAAGTTTACACTTTGGGCTTTCTATCTATGAAATAAAAATGATGTGTTTCGCATGGCTTATGCAAAAATTTTGGGTACTTTCCAATTAACCGGATGAGTGCTTTATTTTTATATATTACATATGCACACAAAAAAGCAAATGAAATTTCCCATTTCTTTTTGTTTTAAATAAAAGTTTACACTTTGGGCTTTCTATCTATGAAATAAAAATGATTTCTTTCGCATGGCTTATGCAAAAAGTTTGGGTACTTTACAATTAGCCGGATAAGTGCTTTATTTTTACATACTACATATGCACACAAAAAAGCAAATGAAATTTCCAATTTCTTTTTGTTTTAAATAAAAGTTTACACTTTGGGCTTTCTATCTGTGAAATAAAAATTATGTCTTTCACATGGCTTATACTAAAATTTTGGGTACTTTCCAATTAGCCGGATGCGTGTTTTATTTTTACATTTGTACATATGTATAGATCTATATAAATACAGATGTATTATACATGTAGTATGTATATATACAGTATATTGATATATATATGTATGACACTTGTGCCCGTCCAACCGAAAAGTACCAAATTTTGCCTCGTTTTGAAAATCTACATCAATTAAGGGGGAAAAAAATCTGACTAAGTTTAGCTGTGGTACTTAAATAATTACTGGAGTTTCTATGAGTTACTGAATTTAATGTTATTGGATACAAAAACAAACTGGAAATTTTATTTGCCTTTTTGTGTAGAGACTTTTTCATAAAGTCACAAAATTTCGGAAAAATAATCATAACTTTCAACTTTGGTTTACTTTTTCGGCCGTATATAAATCTCTATTAATTGCCCTAATTGCTTTTTTCACTTGCTTTTTATGCCGCTTAAATGGATCTCCACATTTATATAATTCATATTTCATTAAAAGCGAAATTCTGCGATGCTCACATATATTAGTCAAACGGTTTTCACTTAATTTTTGTTTTATAAATGCAATATTCCTAACTAATAAAAATTCTTTTTCTGAATCACAGAGATTATCAATGTAGTCTATTTATCTGTTATTTGTATAGCTAGTTTTGTGACATTCTAAACCATTTAATATTACAATACTGCAAGCCTGAAGACTAGTAGAAGGTTTAATATCAGGGTCCATATTAAAACAATAAAGCAAAAAAATATTTATACATATCACAAACTATAAAATATGTAACAATCAGAATATATTTTTAGTAGCACAGTAAAAGTTAAATCATTCTTCTATGATAAGAAACAGCAGAATGACAATAATTTGATTAACTTGATTTCAAAACATCTGCTTTCATACTAACGAACATTACCCTGCCTTTATCAGAAGGTGTTTATACAGGGCAGGTGCAATTAAATCTTTCAGACTATAGAAACAAATTTAAGTTCTGTTAAATAGTTGTATATTTAAACTTGCCAATATAAATATTTAAACTGATTAAAATTAACCAAGGTAAGGAAATACAAGGTTTTGAACATTTTTTAAACACAAATAATTAATATATAAGCATTCGAAAGAAAGAATGGAAAGGTGAGGAGAAAAAATTTTATATTTTATACTGTACAAAAAAATCTGTTTTGAGTTTAATTATTAAAAATAAAAGTAAAAGATTCTTTAGATTATCAAAAAATGCCCATTATTAAATACCGAAATGAAATATATGGAACATTCACTAAATTTAATGGAGAAACATATTACAGTCAGATTTTTTTTTAATCAGAAAAAACAAAGCCTAAACTTTACTTTGAGAATTAAAAAAAACATGCATCAAATAACATTAAATTCAATAACTCATAGAAATTCCAGTAATTATTTAAGTACCGCAGCTAAACTTAGTCAGATTTTTTTTCCTCTTAATTGGTGCAGATTCTCAAAACAAGGCAACATTTGGTACTTTTCGGTTAGACGGGTACCAGTGTTATACATATATATATCAATATACTGTATATATAGATACATATGTACATGTATAATACATCTTCATTTATATAAATCTATACATATGTACATATGTAAAAATAAAACACGCATCCGGCTAATTGGAAAGTACCCAAAATTTTTGCATAAGCCATGCGAAAGACATCATTTTTATTTCATTAATAGAAAGCCCAAAGTGTAAACTTTTATTTAAAACAAAAAGAAATGGGAAATTTCATTTGCTTTTTTGTGTGCATATGTAATTTATAAAAAAAAGCACTCATCCGGCTAATTGGAAAGTACCCAAAATTTTTGCATAAGCCATGCGAAACACATAATTTTTATTTCATAGATAGAAAGCCCAAAGTGTAAACTTTTATTTAAAACAAAAAGAAATTGGAAATTTAATTTGCTTTTTTGTGTGCATATGTAATATATAAAAATAAAGCACTCATCCGGCTAATTGGAAAGTATCCAAAATTTTTGCATAAGCCATGCGAAACACATCATTTTTATTTCATAGATATAAAGCCCAAAGTGTAAACTTTTATTTAAAACAAAAAGAAATGGGAAATTTAATTTGCCTTTTTGTGTACAGCCTTTTTCATGAAGTCACAAAAATTTGGAAAAATAACCATAACTCTCAACTTTGGCTGACTTTTTTTATCCTAAATATTACAAGTAAATTTTTTAAATATTTTTTATTAAAGTCTGCATCTTTTTATCTTCTTACAGTGATATTTGTAGGATGATTCATGTTTTAGATCGGGAGAAACAATTTTTTGAAGATGGAACTGCAATCTCAGAATACAGACTCAGAAATGTGCGATTTGAGAAAAACCTAAGAATTGGACCCCCCATATCTCACAAACTATGAGGTCTGGGAAGGAAAAATTTCTGATGGAATCGTTTCATGATAGTATTAATGTATACACAAAGTTTCATCCAAATCCCTGTGGGTCGGATTACAAATGGGGGAAAAATTGGTTGAATTGACATGGAATGACTCATAAGAATTTTTTACACGAGTAATTTACTTGCCTAAAAAAAGTCAACATTACCTAACTCCTGATAAATGTCTATTAAAATAACAACTGTTGTATGTAAAGTTATTTATTTCTTAAAAAAGCTTCATCTTAAAAAGAATTTATAAATGTATTTTAACAATAGCAAAATAAACGTTAACATCATTTTTGTTTGAGGGGGGGGGGTGTTAAATTTCAAGTCGGCTGTGTGAAAGATATAGTTTATTTATAAACTATTATACAATTGTATATCATATCTATAAATTATATATTCGATTTATAAGCTGAACAGTTCATCTGAGATTTATTTTTTTATTGAAATTTCTTTGTAAGTTTTTTTTAATTAGTTTTTTTTTATGAATTTATAATGTTAGCTAAGTTTATCATCGATTAAAACTATAGCGTTGTTTTTGAATATCTACGTTACATTTTCAAATTTTGAGAAATTTGAAATATTTATTTAATTACATTCAATTTTCAGCTGTGTTTTAATTTGAAAATATTACATCAGAAAAACTATGTTGCACTAAAATAATCATAGTAAAGAACAGATAATTTTTGCTTGTTAATTATAGATTTAATAAAAATGCACAGAAGTAAATTGCAAAAGGGCACAAATATGTTGATTTAAAATAACCTTAGACCAAAAATTCTGAAGAAATTTTTTATTAAAGTATTGGTTTTTTCTTCAAATAAAAATTTTTCCATTGCAATTTTGCCTATTATTATAGAATTAATATGACCTAAAACGTATGACTGTATGATATAAAAAATTATAACAGTTGTGTCATAATGAATATTCAAAATGGAACTTATTAGTTCCCCCTCCCCCTACATAAATATCCCCCGACGGGTGAGTTTTACCCTTGTTACACTTAAGACACAAATGTAATTGTCAAAAAAATTCTACGAACATTAATTTCGAAAATTAATAAGAGTCAATTGATATTTGGATATAATCACAGTATTTCTTTTTTTTAAATACAGTTGATAAATAAAAATACTAATTAGTTTGATACCTAAAATTTTAATTAGAATATCTGAAATTTTCATTTATGAAAATACGAGTCATTTCATTAATGTTAAATTATATTTGTATTTTTTTAAGACACTAATTTCTATTATATTCTTAAAGGCAAAAGATGTTATTTTAATGATTCAACAGCCTTTTTGAGAGTCTTGATAATTTTTTAAGGTAAATTCTTTGTAAAAAATTATGAATATTTATAAAAAAAAATAATTCAACATATAATATATGTGATTTATGCATATATAAACAAATCAGCTAAAATTTTTGCAGGTAATATGTGTGTGTGTGTGAGAGATGAAGATTACATACCTTTTTCAATTTTTTATATTATTTTAAATTTTACTTTTATAACTGTATGTAACACAGTATCTTGAGTATAATTGACTTTGTATTTTGAGTTTGAAAAATAAAAAGTGAAAAATTGAGTCTGAACTCTGAAAATAAAAATTGCGAAGATTGCAAGTTTAACAACTATCATCATTTCATCTGATTAGTCTAAAATCTATCATTAATTATTTTTTTCTTTATCTCAATTTTTAATTGCATGTATTCAATAATATCTAAATGAAGGGAAAATAAAATTAAGAAGCAAGGAAGAATATAGAAAATAAAACAGCAGTTTTTATGTGTATATATAGAGGAGAGTGGGGAGGAATGGGACACTTTTTACAAAAATAATAAAATCAGCTTTATTTGACACAAGTACAAAACTTTTTATTTATAGAATACAAAATGAAACACTTTCTAATGTTTTTGACCAATATAGAAACATAATTTGAAGAATCAATTTTATAATTAAAGAAATTGTAAATTTCAAAATGTGTCCCATATTTCCGCATTAACAGAGACGTAATATTTGTACTACGATTGTTGATTAGGAATATCGAAAACTAATGTCTTAAATGGCAATATGCTGAATTTTAGAACCGTAGCTGCTGTAGTAACATAGTTTTAGAGGGAGGGGTGAAGTTCTAAAAACCTATTTAGAGAGAATTTTTAAGAAGGGGGGGGGGTGAGTGTCACAGGCTTATTTGGAGCTTATGGAGCTACACTTGTGTCAATGGATGAGACGTGGGTACATCACAATGATCCGAGTCCAAACAACAGTAATTTTATCTCATCCACTGTCACAAATCTAGTCCCATAAGCTAAAAATCAGGCTTTCAACTACATCCCCCCCCATTTCACTCCTCCATCCAAAACTATATAAATAATGCAGCTACAGTTCTGAAACTAAGCATAAAATCAACTAAGACATTAGACTTCGATGTTATATATCAACCCATTGCAGTACAGATATTCTATATACACTAGACACAATAGTTATTGAGCCTCCATCGAATATGGGTATTTTACATATTACGCAAAGAAATGTGTAAATTACAATAACAGAATAATGTGTGTTTTTGCCTATTACATATTTTTCCGTGTAATCACAGAAGATTACACAGATAAATGAGTAAGAATATTACATAGATATATGCGTATTCTTGCGCAGTTTACACATTAATGTGGGTATTTCATGAGTGATCATTATAACTTTCTCCCACTTAATGTTATCATTAAATTACACACTGAAATGTGTATTTTGAAATTTACACATTAGGCGTGTATTTTGTCAATTTACACACAAATTTACACATATAAACAAATCGTTTTTGTATCATCGATTTACACATTTTTGTGTGTAAATTTACACTTTTATTTTTTAGAGTGTAGACGCGTAAACATATTTTAGCCAAATTAAAAATAAATTAAATTAATATTTAAAAATAAATCACCTAAAGCCACACCAGGACATTACTTAAACATTGACACCATATATTTTAAAATTCATATTTTGAATTTATTAGACATGTGTTTTGACACACAAATTTGTTTTTTTTTCTTTTAATTTAGCACATTTTTGCACGTGCGATTACGAATGAAGAAAAAATAAAATAATGGCGTAAATAACATATAGATAGGTATTTTTATTAATATAACGAATATGATATTCGTGAATCAAAATTTGATGTCATAATTTTTAAGTTCTTCATTTAAAATTCTTAGAGCCATAAGATGAAGTGCAGCGTTACAAACTTTTAACACATTAAGGTTTTTTGTACAATATACGTATTTGTGATTAACAATATACGTATACAATCAATATTTAAGGAATAAATGCCGAAGTCAACATTTGGGGGATATCATATACAGGGTAGGGGAAGTAAATTGGTTTCTAGGGAAAACGGTAATAGTGTTCTTTTTTTTATAACGATTTCCTGATACTTCATGATAAGCACAAAAACATGTAGGTGTAGCTACATTGACTATCTATAGTTCCGATTTCATGCTAAAAACTCTACATAAAAAACACGTTTCTACAATATGTAAACTTTAGTTAACCCTTGTTACTTTATATTGATGTAATACACAGATAACTATAATCATGGGATTTTTATTATAATTCTAATTTCACGTATTATGTTTTATTGCAGTTATATGTATTACCCATTCAATATTATTTTTATATTTGTGTATCTTCCTAGAAAAAAATAAATCCAACTACCTTTTTTTTCTTTAATAATCTTTTTTGAAAATGGATTGAGCTGTATAAAATATATTTTGTTTATAAACACAGTTATATTAATGACACATTAAGTATTACAAAGAATTGACAAAAATAACATTTATAAAAGAATTTTACAAACAAGTATGTCGTAGCACTTAAAGTCAAATCTAATAAATGTGCATTTCAATTAACCCTTTATCTACTGCATTATAAATTCATGAAAATTTTACATTCTAAAGCATTTTACGTAAATTGTTTAAACGAAATTAAAAGATTTGCATAATCAATAAATTTTTGAAGAATTTTAGAAGGATTGAAGGATTTAGATAGATTAATTAAATTTGAATTTACAGATGTTATTGCAATATTTATAACCTCACTCAAATTATTTATTTATTTTGTTTTCTTAGTATTTTTTAGAATTATAAAATGTACAAATATGATGTTCTTACAATATAAATATAGAAATATTTTGGAATTAAAAAATCCCCATCCCTTTCCCTCAGTGCTCAGAAAGCTGGAAAGATACAAAGGAACAAGAAATGATCTTTTTAACACTAGAACCGCGGGAAAATTCATTCAAGTTTTATAAAAATATTTCTCACCGGAATTTTGATTTAAAACTGTTTAATTTATTTATTGAAAATATTTATGCTCAGCATATATTTAGATTATTTTATTAAGAGTTTTGCGGTTCGAATCGACATCTCTCCATATGATACGGGTCAAAATGACCCGTCGCCGCGGTTCTAGTGTTAAAAACATTTTTGTTTTGAGTAACCAATAATTCTTTTGGAACAAAATAAAGTAATGTATCTGTAATTCATTCTAAACAGCATTGCAACTAATTTACGTATTAAAAGAATTTTATAAGGTATTTTTATGGTACTTATAAATATCTTCGGTAAATAAAAGATTAACAACATATGAATTACTTGATAAGTGCAGTTACAATAGTCACATGCCAAACACTGCAATCTTGCACTTGACTGAAATTAATACGCTTTCTCTATATCATAATTTTGACGAAATAACTTCAGACAAATGTAAAAAGACTTATCGTATGATTTTGAATACGAATGACATTGAATTATTGTTGTAGGAACGTGCTGCTTAATCTATTTTAGAGAAATTCCCTTAGGTTACATCATCGAAACAAGTCTGTATATTTCATTAATGGGATCTGAATACAAAATTATTTCGCATTCAGAAATAGAAAACTGAACACGTGCTCTCTAAACTAATTTATCTAATACCTTATGATTTTCTAAAACAAATACTCTTGTTAAAAAATGAGTAATCGTAGAAAATACTTCAGTAGTAATTTTTATTAAGACATATATAAAAAATAGTAATTTTAATTGTTACAATAATAATAATGTTAATATAACAATAATAATAATTATTATATTATTAACTTCAAAATTATTTTTTTTGTTATTATTATTACAAGGTAAAACCCGTCGAATTTCGACCAAAAAAAAGGGACTGTTTTATTGATTTATAATATACCTACAAAATGATTTACAATAAAAAAACTCACATTATATTGATATTAAGTCTAATCCTTAAACAAATGATATTTAACCTAAAGTTAACAGAAAAGTATTTCTATAAAACTTCATTGTAGAAATTGTTAAAATTTAATTTTTATCGTCGTATAAGCAGTAAAAAAAAATAAAGATCTATTATTATGATAAAATTATAAATTAAGGCTATGCTAGTATTCTAAAATCAAAGAAACCAAAATTAATTCCACTTTGACTCAATCATAGAATTTTTTCACCGTGAAATCTAAACCCGACATCATTTTTATCATAATCATTTTTACCATATCCACATTTACATATGCACCTTTTAAATCTGTATTCACTTTAAAATTGGTATTTTAATTTGATCATTTTGATACAAAACTCCAAGTCTTGATGCTATTAGCTGAAACAAATTCTGAACTTTTTACAAAGCGGAGTACTTCTGTTGCTACGATTAGAAAAATGATATTAAAAACAACAAAAATAATAATGTTTCAAAAATTATTAAAATTTTTCAAGTAAATTGCATTTAAAAGTACATTTTTTTCCTTATACAATAGTGTAAAACTTGAAAATGTGCGATGTTTAGAAGTTTAAAAATTTGCAGTAGTAAAAATTGCAAATCCAAAATTTCATTTCAAACTTTAAAATGTTGCCATTCGCAAAATGACGCATGCCTTACGCACAGATACGTTAGGCCTTTATAATATAGATAGTGCATCATGTAACAAATACTGATGTTTTCTTCTACCGTTAGAAAAAAAATATTGGATTCTTCAACATTTTTGACCTCAGGTTTTCAATGGATTTATATGTTTTAGAAATTTTTCAACATGATTCCTCTATTTTTAGAAAAAGCTATCTGTAAATGTATCAGTCTGTATAAGATACAAGGTTTGTGGGCACTCTATTTTAGGAATTAATGCACGGAATTTAATAAAACTTTACAATCAGTTATACCTTGATAAATACTCCGTTGATTAGTGTTTGATTCACGTCGTTAAAAAAGTGGTGCTTCTATGTTGCATATTCACGATTTCTTCAACATTTACTTATCAAGAACTATTCCATTAATTTTCATCTAAATTCATAAACAATCTTGGTATACATTCGCACTGATTAGGTTTTGGTGTAAATCGCCTATAACTGTTCGGATTAAAGTTCGGAACAAACGTGGTCAACTACAAAACCCGCAAAATTTCCCATAGAAATATACACAGTCCTGCAACTCGATCGGAATTCAGAATTTTAAAATTCGAGGGTTTCCGTGTTTTAAGGAATTGAAAAAGCTACATTTCGGGCTCTCAATTAAGATGATCTAAGCTGGAGAATGCAGTTGTGCTTTCCTAATTTCAAACACGCTTCGTATGTAGTTTCTTTATCATAATCAACATAATGTCAACAAAGTATTATTAAAATGTATGCTTAAAATATAATGAATGCAATAGACCTATTTTAAAATTAATTAAAAGCATTTTAATGAAAATTCTTAAATGATAAAGAAGTCTTTCCGCAATAGTTTATTCAGATATCTTGATTACGAACAGAAAACATTTTTGCGCAAAACTGTAGTTTCACATTAATTGTATTTCTGCTATTATCGTACATCGTGTGACAAATAATGTTATAAAACATATCTACAAAACTGTGCTCACATACATATACGTGTATTAACATTTAGTTACATGGAATTAGAGTTAACATTTTCCAAAACTATAATACATTCCTTAATACAAAGAAAAATTAATGCATTTTCCTTGTATCTTGAGTAATTTAGACGAAATATAGTTAGACATCCCTGAAAAGACAGACGGTATTAATCAGAGTACCTACATTATTGAATCATTGTTCTAAGAGCATGATGCTTAATCAGTTTTACGGAGATTTCACTGCGACATGCAAGTTGGCAAATATAATTAATGGGATGATAATATAAAGTTGTTTCTTGTTTATCAAACTCAAATTGAAATGCATCTACGCTTAATGGAATTAATTAAAAACTATTTATATGGTTTTTTTTAACAAATACATTTACTGGGGGAAAATAATGAAAAATCATAAATCACAAATATCTATTAATAATGCCTTTGTACTATTACTATTAATTTTTAAAATTATAAACTGTATTTTTATCATTATTTTACATCATGTGAAGTATACTGCTACTGACCATATTTATAAATGTATATATTATTTATAAATAATATGGAGATATCAAAATAGATAGAATTTAAAAATTACATTACTTTTGAAATTCATCTACTTTGAAATTATCAGGAATGAAGTGTAAGATGGTGCATAAGCTGAAAAGATAATATAAAAAAACTTATTAAAAGGAGATTGTTAAAGTATAGTGAGAATGGATAGGTGCCAATGGTATATCGTGATACGTATTAATCGTGTACAAAGTAGAACAGGAAATGTATTAACATTTGAAAACCTTCCAAATGTCACCGGTGGAATGTACAAAACAACTGCATACTTTAAAGAATTTAAATCAATATTTTTTAAATCATATTAAATCATCGAATACAAGTAAGTTTCAAATTTAAGAGCATATTTCTGATTTTTTTATATCTCTAAAAGTGCGCACTAGAGAGGCTTTGACATAAAGGAGAAAATCGTTTTTCGAAAAAACGACTCTTTTTCAGATTTTTTTTTTTTTCAAAATATAACTTTTTTTTCGAATTGGCTGTACTATTTTAGACTTAAGAATATGATCTTTTGAAATATGTCTTTCACGTTTAACTGTGTGGAACTGTTTGATTGATTTGAATTTAAACAAAATGTTTCAGAAATAGGAATTGGAACTATGTTATCCCGGCGACCTAAATACTATAGCCAAATTATAAGTATAAATGCCAATAATGGATGATCGTGAATGTCAATTCAGATACATTAAATACGATACACGTGTTTAAAACGTCATTAAGTGATTTTTATTTCGACTTTTTATTTGTATTTTTATTAATATTATACTAATTATTTGTTTTTATATTATTTAAAATAAAAATTACATGAATACGTTTAATTTGGCTATTAGTTTGGCGATTTGTATAATTTGGCGAAATTGGTCGACGGGATAACAGAGAAGTACCTAGGAAATAACTCGGAAATCTGTTCCTTCTATCGTTTCCGTGCGTAAATGTGTTTGCGCGAATATTCAATAAAAAATTAATATTCTGTACTTCAGATACATCAGGCGAGACCTTGGACTAAAGTTGCAAATATTTGTATCCTCATATTTACCGTAGATTTTTCTAGTCATCACTCAATCAGACAGAGCGATTTCTTCTTTTCTTTGTATAAATGACGAAAATTTAATTGCTAACAATAATAATTACACTAAAATGACTTTATTGAATAGTTTTTGTGAGTAAATATTACTCTATTAGTAGTGAAAATTTCAACCTAATGCTTAAAAAATAAAAAATAAAGTATTTTAATTTTAGGAGACCAAAATATACATAAAAGCAAGGACTTTAAATATTTCAAAATAATACTAATTTACTTGTAACATATTTAACTTGAAAATTACTTCACTTTCATTTCCCCAGTTCCAAATTTTTTTTGTTTGATAACCGATTTTTTCGTCGTCTACAATCCATACATTTATTGCTGTAAATTGTGCAGCTTTCGTACAATCGACTGCCACAAACAAGGCATTGAATCCAGTCACCGATCGAAGTTTATGTATATGGGCAGTTTATTTCTATAAAATTCGAATCTAGTTACGATTGTAATCCCATCGTTCGGCAAAACAAAGACATTTTCATTCAGCATACCTTTCATGTTGGATTCCGTAATACTAAATTCCCTGCCTGTTGCAAGCATTTTAAGTTAGCTATATTGTATTGCTTCTACAGTTGATTATATATTTTATTCGATATATGACCATTATTTGCTATCTTCGATTTTCTTCTCTAAATATTTGACATTGTGATCTGAAAAATATATTAAAAATTCCAATACGTGTTACATAGTAGAAACAAAAATCATTTATTAGAAAATTTATATTAATTAACAAAATTAATTTATTTGCTGGATAATTGATAATAAAATAAATATTTAATTAATTTATTAACGAAAATATTATTAATTTATTAGAAAAAGTAGTTATATAAAATTAGTTTAAGAGCAATTGTATTATTGATTTGTTAACAGATTTTTTATTTATATTTTTTTATCTAATTGAATGATTTGTGAATTTGGCTTCGATAATTATGTAATTTTACAAATTTATTTCAAATTTAATTCAGCAAATGTTTCAAACATAATTTGCTATTCATGCAAATTTACCAGTAAGCTGCTTAATCTCTTCTAGCAATGAAACTTATGAGGAAATGTGTCATCTCTCCAAGTAGCAAATGCGCAAACTCTCCGATTTTGATAGGAGGGATTGTGCGGCCTTTTGTTTAAAATGACCTCTTTTAAAATGTTGTTCCAATTACTATGTTCGCATGTAGCCTATGTTAATAGCTTATCAGAAATTATTTAAGTTCAAAATGTCTTGACCATCTACAAAAATTCTGAAGAACAGTAATGAAAATTTAGGCACGTAATTTGATAAAACAAACTAGAATAACAAAACTTAATTCAAAATGGTTGGAACAATCAATGTGCACATTCATATAATGACTGCACTAATGAAGCGTACAACTACCAGGAATCACTGCGCGTGAACTCATATCATTTTTTTTTTTTTTTTTTTTTTTTTTTTACATCATCTCTCTAACCGCACGATGTCTCCTGTCTTTATTTTATATTAGTTTTGTTTATAAACATAAAATTAAATCTCCGAATAACAAACATCGTCCAAAATATTTTTAAAGTAAACGATTTTTTTTAAACAAACGTCATTATTTTAAACTAGTTGGGTGCGCCAATCCCAAAACTTTCTTCTATCTCATACGTGCATTTTATAATTTAAAAAAATAGTCACACATGTTAATGCTTTAATAATTTGGTTTCAATATTGTACCAAATTTTTCATCTTAAATTTCTGCTTCAGTCAATTAATCGGTGTGAAAATGAGTTTCCGTCTCTGCACGAGTCGATGGACAATATAATGATAGGCAGATTTTTTTTTTAATTCAGGGAGGACCTGCATGCCATACCCAAAAATAATCATACACAAAAAATTTTGTTCAATTCTATGCATAACTTCACACATTTTTTTTTTTTTTTTTTTTTGTAAAATAATGAAAATGGCACAGACATCGTGATTATAGCTTCCTCTTTCAGCGAAATTTTTGCAAATTCAGGGCGAACTAATTAGTCATAGAGAAAGTCTTCGAAAAAATGGTTCAGTTCTATGCATAACTTCACACACTTTTCGGTGGTACAATATTGAAAATGGCATAAAAATTGTTATTACAGCGCCACCTTTCTGGCGGATTTTTTTAGTTCAGGGAAGACCAACTAGCCAAAGCCAAACATTTACACAAAAATTTGTTCCATTCGATGCATAACTTCATACACTTTTAGTTGGTATAACATTGAAAATGACACAAAAATCGCTACTCGTTTGCCCCATTCGGCAGAATATTTCAAAAATGAAGGAGGACCTGCTTGCCACAGCCAAAAACATTTACAAAAAGTTTGGTTCAATTCTATGCATATCTTCATACGCTTTTTGATGGTAGAATGGCGATATACGGACAGACAACGGACAGACAGACATTTTGTAAAAACTTGTTTTTTGGAATTTCTGGCCCCTAGAATGTGTAAATCCGTCGAAAACCGGAAGTCAAAAAAATTTTCGATTACAATATTTTCTTCTATTAAAGATAGAAGAAAGTAAAAATAATCAAATAAAAATCAAGCAACAAAGAGCTTTAAGTTTAACTGTAAAAAAAAAATATATATATATATATATCAAAGCTTTTGCTACTCTATATTAGTAGTATTTACTGAAAATCTAACAAGTGTAGCTCTAACAGGATAATATATAAATTGCTTCTTTTGTTTCAGAACAGAACCAAAAATAAGGTGTCCTGAAATAAAAACGCCACGTTAAGGTTCTAACCATTTTCACGGCTTAGTTTTACTTTGAATTAAAAAAATAGAGAATTGGATTCAGCAATTTTTTTTAAATAACTACAAGAAAGTATATTTTAGACGATATGTATTCATAAAATGTTATGGTGTGATTTTTTGTCCAGTGTTTATCGGCCTTATTACTCACCAGTGTTGTAACTACCCCATGCAATCAAAGCTATTAAATAAAATATAATAATAGCATGTAAATCGTCCAATTCTAAATATTCAAAATCTACAGTCCTAGAAATTGTCAAATTTCTATTACTTATTTTTCGTTGCAATATCAGGATGCAATAGTAATCATTTGATGTGTTACTCTTCTGATAGGAAAAAAATATCAGCATTTAGGGCACAGTAATTTTTCTTTATCCCTTGTGGTTTTCACAATGACAATAAGGCTCTCTCATTCATATAATAAAAAATAAAGAAATAAATGTATTTTCGCCTCTGAAAATAATCAATTGAAGTAAAAACGTCAGTGGATGGCATTATGACGTCTTTTTACCTTTACCGATGTTACTTACCTTTTCATTCTTTTTGAGCAATGTATTTCAAACTACAAACTATCTCACTAACACATTCAAATTCTCCCACAATATTTTGAAAATACAGTGAATACACTACAAATTTATGCAATAAACAAAATTATTTGTTAATGAATAATCTTTAGATGACAGAACTTGCATCGAAAATTTTAGATCGGGTATTAATTCACGTGCTTCTTCTAGCGATCCCATCTACAAAAGGAACATATTACCTTTGTTGATAGTGATTGATTTTACAGTTGTTAGTTATTCAAACGACTTAGAGCACTTCTTCGTAGAACTTGTAGATGCCATTTATCACATTACTTCATAATTACGCGTGATATTAGCACTTGGTGTTATTATCCATCCTGCCGTTACCACCACATGGCACCTTATATATTTATTCATAAATATACAGGGTGTCCAGCAAATAATACCCTGATTTCAAAATTAAATTTCTCCAAAAAAAAGATCCATAGTATTATGCGGTAAACGGTTTTTTCATTAAGGTAATTTGTAAATATTTTATACAAAAGTTTCGAACGGTAAATATTTTGAAAAGATTGTGTTCTGATTGATTGCAAAGAATGCTTTGATTTGACATTTTTCTTGCTTTAGATTGCTGCCAGAGAATGTGTTTTTCGACTTAAAATGCCATATTTCATAGTTTTTTGAGATATAATTTTTGAAATTTCGAAATTCTAAAAATTTACTTCGAAAAATCTTTAAAATATTGCACTGTAAGCTGAAAAAGTATTTATCTGCAGGCAATCTAAAACAAGAAAAATGTCAAATCAAAGCATTCTATGGAATCAGAACGCAATTTTTTCAAAATATTCACTGTTTGAAATTTCTGTATAAGATTTTTACAGCTTACCTAATGAAAAAACCGTTTACCGCATATTACTATCGATCTTTGCTTTTGAGAAATTTAATTTTGAAATCAGTGTGTTATTTGCTGGACATCTTGTATATTAGGTATTATATAAATATACTTATAATTAATACTTGTCAAATTTACGTTGAAATTTTGTAAGAAACGAAAACTAATATGCTTTATCTATATTGTAAGTAAATCTGATGTAACGAAATAAAGTATATCTGAAAATACTTTCAATATGAATCCGAAAATCAAAGCTATTTAATTATCATTTTCAGAATATGGTGCTTTAAATAGTTTAAGGATATTCACTTGGGATACATCATCAGAACAAATTGACAAGTTTCATTAATGAATCAGAATATGTATGTTTATTGGCTTAAAGTTAAACTTTATTTAGAATTTTATTATTATTATTATTTATTCAAAAGTAATAAGTAATTTTTTGTATCCCTACAATGATAGAATATAAGGTGAGAAATTGTGTTACTGAACATAATCGAAAATATATAGTTATATATAAACCAAATATTACACATTAGAAAGTATATAGTTTATTTCGTGGACATAGTTTTATTTTCGTGCTGGCCATCACGAGCAATGATAAAAAGTCCTTCCGGCAGTGCCGGGAGGAAGCGGTAGCTTTCATATACCTTATATATATATATTTATTTATTTTAAATTAAGTTATATTATTCAAACATACGAAGCTCAAATTAGTGGAACTCGATTCTATAAGATTGAATACTAGTTTTTGCCAACACTGAATATTAATAGGAATTTTTAGAAATTAGTCATCTGTATTCAACCTGGTTATATTTTAAGCAATTTATAGGGTCGACAATTTTCACGAAATCATTAAGTGCATGCCATTTTAAAGCAACTTGATGGATTAAAAAAAATGAATTTCGTCGAAATCGTAATTCATGTGCACGTGAACACTTACATCGAAATCGATTAATATACGCGTGCTGTCCGGGGCAAATTGATTTTTAAAAAATGTCACCCACATTAGAAATTCAAATTGCTATATCTAAAGCGTTTTTTAAGGTAAAGATAAAGCAAGAAATACTTCGGAATTCATTATTGAGATGAAACACTTTAGAAAGAAACTTTTTACAATTTCTAATTTTTTGTTAGTACATAATTATACATTTAAAACATTTTTGATAAACTTAAATGGCCGCCATTTTGAAACAAGATGGCAGATGAAGTTGACCAATGAACTCGATCAAGACATTGGTATGTATTATGTATTATTATACACAAATTGATTTATAAATGTGCATATTATCGCGTGACAAAATTCAAAACGTTTCAAAATGTAAACCACACTAGAAATTGAAAGTGCTATAATTCAACCATTTTTTTAGATATAGATGAAACAAAACATGCTCTGGAATTTTTGTATCAAGGTCAAAGACAAAAAAGAAAAATCTTTTTCAGTTTCTTATTTTTGCACCTAATTTTAAAATTTAACTTTAAAATAAAAATTAATATTCTGCCATTTCGGAACAAGATGGCGGATTGAACTGGGCAACGAACTCCATTCAGACATCGGTATGTACTATGTGCGCACCAAGTTACATCCAAATCTGTTTATAAATATACGTGTTATCATGGGACGAAAATCAGATCATTTCAAAATGCAAGCAACACCATTAGTTAAAAGTGCTATAACTCAGTCATTTTTTAAGATACAGACGAAACAAAAAATGCACTGGAATCTTTGTATCAAGGTCAAATTCATAAAAGAAAAATCTTTTTTTATTTTCTCACTTTTTTGTGCCTAATTTTAAATTTTAAATAAAAAAAACTTAAATAGCCGCCATTTTGAAACAAGATGGTGGATAAAAACTGGATAACAAACTCGATCCAGACCTCATTGTGTACTATGTACTCACCAAGTTACATCCAAATCGATTCATAAATACGCGTGTTATCACCTGACAAAAATCAGATCGTTTCAAAATATCAGACATACTAGAAATTCAAAGGGCTATAACTGAGTCATTTTTTAAGAAATAGACGAAATATAAAGTGTTTTAGAATCATTGTTTTAAGTTCTAACACATAAAGGAAAAATATTTTCTACTTTTTTTTTCACATTTAAGTTAAAATTTGAAATTAAAAAAATAGCCGCCTTTTTGAAACAAGATGGCGGATGATGCTGCCCAACAAACTCGGTCGCGATATTTGTACGTGCTATGTACATACCAAGTTTCATTCAAATCGGTTCATAAATACGATAGTTACAGCATGACAAAAATCATATATATGTATAATATATATATATGTGGGATTAAAGAATGAAGTATTCAGCAATAAAAGATATAATGATTTAATGAACGTGATATCCCAAATGAGACTCATGTGATGATGTGTGAAAAGAACGAGGTGTTCTAGAGATTTCAGCGATGGCGAGTTTGATGGATTTTTAATGCAAAGCTCAGGGAAGCTTATTTATACTGAATATTATTCATTTCTACTGTTATCTTTGAATGTTACGTACATGTTTTATGTCTATTAAACCTTTTTATACTTTCAAGAGTATTAGTTTTGCTTAAATCATAAGTTAGTCACTCAATATCCTACAAGTTTTGGGGGCTCGTTGCCGATATTTTAATGACTTGGATTTGGATTTGAATTTTACTACAGATGCTATTTTGTACTAAGAAGAAAAAAGTCTACGAAGAAAAATGTGTTTTTTTAAACTAAAATGTATAATATATATATAAAAAAGGAACTGTTTGTCATATGTGTAATGATTAGAAGTTATCCGTTATCAAGCCTGCAACTTAGTGTAATATTTTGTTTTGTTGAAGTGTAAAGAAAAATAAATAATGTGCATTCTAAATAGAGCTAGAAAGGCTGATTTATTAACATTGTGTGATGACCTAGGTATACTTGTGCCTCATAAATCAAGAATCATTGATTTGATAGAGTTGGTGACTGAATCGAAGGATTATGAAGAAAATTTTATAAAAGTTCGACTTGAAGTCATTGCCGCGGAGAGAATAGAAAAAGAAAGACGGTTAAAATTGGAGGCAGAAAAAGAGGAAAGACGGTTAGAAGCAGAAAGAAGATTAAAGGAAAAAAAGATTTGGCTCCAAAAGTAGCAAGATGGGCCTTATTCATGGAAGAATTTGATTATGAAATCACACATAGACCAGGGAATAAAATGACACATGTAGATGCTTTAAGCAGGACTACTGTTTTAGTAATTACAAGATCACAGAGTGAGATTACAGCTAGAATAGCTATAGCACAGAAGAAAGATGAGCTCATAAAATCAATAAAATCTTTAATTGAAAAAGGTGAAGAAAATGAATATCTTATCAGGAATAACGTGTTGTATAAGTTTGATAACGGAAGAGAGTTACTTGTAGTGCCTGAAGAAATGCAAAAAGAGATTATTCTTAAAACACACGATAAAGGTCATTTTGCTGCAGTCAAAACAGAAGAATTAATAAAAAAAGAGTTCTTCATCCCTAACCTGAGAAAAAAACTTGAAACAGTGGTAGTAAATTGCATCGAATGCATTCTATTTAACAAGAAACGATGCAAAGCCGAAGGTTTTCTAACGCCCATACCAAAGGAGAATATACCATTAAGCACATATCACATTGATCATATTGGACCGCTGCCATCAACAAACAAGAAATATCAGCATGTATTCACAGTTGTAGATGCCTTTACTAAGTTCGTATGGTTTTATCCGGTGAAAGCCAATACAGCTCAGGAAGTCATTGAAAAGTTATCATTGCAACAAACTGTGTTCGGGAATCCCAGCAAAATAATAACGGATCGGGGACCAGCGTTCAGATCAGACGAGTTTATAGAATACTGCAACGAGCAAGGGATAGAACACGGTAAAATTACGGCAGGGATGCGTAGGGGAAACGGGCAGATCGAAAGAATTCATAGCATCCTGATTCCTGTACTGGCAAAGCTATGTGGAAATGAGCTCACAAAAGGGTATAAATATGTAGCAAATGTGCAGAAACTCTCAATAGTACAGCTACAAGAAGTACAAAATACAGCCCGTTTGAATTGATGATTGGCGTAAAAATGAAAAATGAAAATGACTCAAGGATTAAAGAAATACTAGAGGAAGAAGATATTAACCACATGATGATGGAACGGGAAAATGTAAGAGAAGAAGCGAGAAAAAATATTTTGAAAATACAAGAAGAAAATAGAAAACAATTTAACAAGAAGAGGAGAGAGCCTAACAAATATAAATTAAATGATCTCGTGGCAATCCAAAGAACGCAATACGGCACAGGTCTGAAATTAAAGGAAAAATTTCATGGACCTTATAAAGTTACTAAAGTAAAGTCAAATGATCGTTACGTGGTAGAGAAAATTGGAGACCATGATGGTCCCAACAAGACATCAACTGCTGCAGAATATATGAAGCCCTGGAGTAGCGCATCTGCATAACGTGACACGTTTTTGTTTTATGTTTACCTGTTTTGTTTGTGTAAATTTGTGTCTAAATTTTTATAAGCAGCTGCCGAGGACGTCAGAAATGTCAGGGTGACCGAGAATGTGGGATTAAAGAATGAAGTATTCAGCAATAAAAGATAATAAACTCAATGATTTAATGAACGTGATATCCCAAATGAGACTCATGTGATTATGCATGAAAAGAACGAGGTGTTCTAGAGATTTCAGCGATGGCGAGTTTGATGGATTTTTAATGCAAAGCTCGGGAAAGTTTATTTATACTGAATATTATTCATTTTTACTGTTATCTTTGAATGTTATGTACATGTTTTATGTCTATTAAACCTTTTTATACTTTCAAGAATATTAGTTTTGCTTAAATCAAAAGTTAATCACTCAATATCTCATATATATATATATATATATGTATGTATGTCAACATTTGAATGGAGGGTGATTTTGGGGTCTGGGGGTCATGATCGGTGAAAGTATACGAAAATTTTTCGGAAGTGCTTTCCTCCGGACGGCTGCAATAGGTAGCTTTTTACTTTTTGGAATGAAATCTACCTAAAAATACAGTCAGAAATAATATTTGTCATATTTACATGGAAATCTTGTGAATAAAGAAAACTAATGTGCTCTTACCCTATTATAAGTTAATCTGGTGTAATAGTTTCATTCATATCTGAAAATGCTGCAATGTAAATACGAATATACGAGTAAAATCGTTTGAATTGTCGTTTTTAGAATATGCTGCTTTAATTGTTTAGATATGTTTCCTTGGAATGCATATTGCATCGAATTGACAAGTTTCATTTTTGAGATCAAAATACATACTTATCTCACGTTTATTAACTTGGCGTTATGATGTATTTAAACTTAACTTTTTTTAGCAAATGACATTATTACAAAATAATATTCAAAGAAAACAATCTACAAAGTATGCGAACTTTATGCAAAAAATAATACTTGTTAATACTTTTGTTATCTTATAAATTATTATTATTATTATTTATACACAAAATCAAAGTTTTTCTAACGTGATAGTGTATAATGTAGAAAATATTATTATAGAACCCTTAAAAAAATGTATATATATTTATAAGCATTGTAATGTACTATTAGAAAATACTGTTGTAAATAATACTTGTCAAATTTACAGTGAAATTTTCTGAATAATTTGATTTTCGACATAGTGTATTAACTTTAACTGTACAAAAAGTAATATTTAACAATGCTTTTGCTATTCTAAAAATTAGTATTATTATTTACTCAAAAATTAATATTTTTATGTCTAACATATAGTATATAATGTGGTAAATATTGTTGTAGAACATGTCACAAATATATATTTAGATATTAAAATTAAAAATACGGTCTACATAGAAAAAGGTAAATGAGAAAAACAGACAAGTTTTTTGGTAAAATAATTCTGCGTAATTCCTGAACATTGCCTGCCTTTATTTTACTTATTTTACTAATTGAAGTGTTTATAAATACACGATGTAAGTATAACGAAACGTTTATAAGTACTAGAAAAAACTGCCTGTCGACAAAATGTCATCTATAAATAAGTTGTATTTTCTAAAACATTATTATTATTCAGCGGAGAGGAAAAACCAAATGAAATTTAAAATCCTTCAGATAACTCAAGAATGATAGTACTCAAGAGTCTTCAAGTTTAGGCCAAATAAATTGAAAGAAAAAGCACTGATATTATTTTCAATACCTTACATTCATTTTTCAATATTACATTACATTTTATACACATTTTATATGCATTACATTTTACACATTACATTACACATTACATACATTACATTTTACACATTTTATATACATTACATTTTTCAATACCTTACATATTTACATTTCTTAAAGACCATAATTAATCTTTTTCACAAGGCTTCTAAAAGCCGAATTAATTGATAAAAAAAATGTATTTCGGTAAGCATTTGTTTTCATTCACAAACAAAATTTTTTGGATACGTTCGTGTTAATGACAAATGTCATTTTCCATTTTATCTAAAATTTTTCATTTTTATTCAGAGGCTACAAAAAGTTGCCTCTGAATAAAATTATTGTAGAAAATAAAATCTGTTTTATTTTATTTTCTACAAATGAGGAAATTTAATTAAATAAACTTTTTACCAACTTTATCTTACGGGTTATTTCTTGGAATTCCGGATTTAATCAAATTGCTATTATAGTTCTTTTTTTGTACTTCTAATAAAATTAGGTTTTTCATTTCAAATAAAATAAATTATATGATCCCATTGCAGTTCAAATGAAAAACATCAGTTTGCAATGCCAACTAGTTAATAATAGTTTTATATATAATATGAATAATTATTTTTGTTATTAGTATTCACTACTTATTTTTATATCTTTATCTCCATGTTACATACATCGTACAACATTGATTGCATATTGTAGATAATTTTGTAAGACACTATACATACGTTCCTTCTTGTTATTATTAACATTTTATTTCTAAAGTGGTTTCTGCAACTGCTTTGAAAATTTGTGAGTTTTACGAACAAAATAATCCGCAGCTTAAAGTGTTTAATTATATTGATACAATTTTAATACCTTACATGAAGTATATCATTGTACAACATATGCAGAATAAATATCTATTCATAAGTAACTTTCAAATCCTTAGTAGAATTTGATTAAAATTATTATAATTGAAAGTAACAGTGAAATTTTTCGTACAAAAAAAATAATATGCTTCCTTTAATACCGTAAGTAATTCTGACGAAAAAAAACTTAAGACATACATGAAAAGACTGGCAGTATGAGTCAGAATATCAATTCTATTGAATTATCGTTGTCAGAACAGGGTGCTTCATCTGCTTTATAGATGTTTCCCTCGGGATACATCGTCGAAACAAATTGTCAAATGTCATTAAAGGTTTCAGAACAAAGTCATTTCATCCTTATCGACTTGAAAGTGAAATGCATTCAAACTAAAAGAAATTTCACGGAAATTTGTTAAATATGTTTTACATTTTATAAATAAAAATGAATGTAAAATTTATGATTGGCTCACAATCCTTGTATACCAAGCTCATTTTTCTGTACTGGGGACAGGGCCTGACTAACGCAGGGGCATGCGGGGTAATTGCCCCGGGCCTTGCAGCTTGAGGGGCCCCCCAAGAAGAGAAAAGTTTTTCGTTGAAAGGGTGCCAAATGATAAAAAATGGCGAAATATGAACAAACTTCTTTTTTTCCAGTTTTAAGGGGCCTTTTTTCTCCTACCCCCTCTGTTTCCGTGCCCCATGCTCCCTTAAGTACTAGTTACATCATTAAAAAAAGGCAATAGTTAAAATTATGTAACTTCTGCTATTATGTATATTAGATGTGAATAGTACTTGGTACGAAATTTATGCATATATACAATAGGTTTGAATTTTCATTTTAGTCGAAAAATCTGTTCAAAGACAGATTCACGGACAATTTTAAGATAGAAGGGGGCACCCCTAAAATTGTTTGCCCCAGAGCCCCCCGCTGTCTAAGTCGGGCCCTGACTGGGGATAAAGACATTTTCAAATTCTCAATAAATAATTAATTCGATTTGAAGAATTTAAATTTATTGATATAATATCAATGCATTATGTGAAGCATATCGTTGTATAACATATTCATAATAAATATCTGTTCGTAAGCAATATTCCAATTTTTGTAAGATGTAATTAAAATTATTATAATCGAAAGTAATAGTGGAATATTTAAAACGAGGATAAAAAACAATGCGCTTTCTTTAATACCATCAATATTTCTGACGAAATAACTTGAGACATATCTAAAAGGAATGGCAATATGAGTCAGAATATCAATGCTATTAAATTATCGTTCTCAGAACATGGTTCTTCATTTACTTCATGGATGTTTCCCTCGGGATACATAGTGGAAACAAGTTGACAAATGTCATTAAAGATTTCAGAATACAAAATCACTCCATTTTTATCAACATGAAAAGGGATTGCATTCAAACTAAACGGATTTCATGAAAATCTGTCAAATAGGATTTTCATTTTATAAATAAAAATGCATGTAAAATTTATGAGGGGATTACAACTATACTAGACCAAGTCAATTTTCTCTACTGAGAATAAAAACACTTAAAACTTTGAAATAAATAATTAATTTAGTTTAACTAATTTATAATAATTTAAAATGTCAATATTTAGATAAAAATATTTTATTTTATAATATCCTACTCTTAAAAGACGTCAAATTAATATTTTTATTGGAAGTATATACGTAAAAAAATGAGACCTTCGTACCCTATTGTTGTGAAATTTCCATTTGAAAAAATGTAACATTTGCAGTGTACAAAATAAATGTTTATGATGAATACGAAAATTTTTCATGTTCTTTTATATTTACTTATTGTAATTTGCAATCTAAACGCGTACACATTAGTCTTAAATCATTCACAGTATACAATAACACCATCAGCATGATGTACTCTACAGTAAGTAACTTGGAGCCTAGTACTGAAATCTGATGAAAAATTCCTGACGGTTACATGATAAATATTTGGAATGCATAGGAGAAGATACATCATTTTTTTTTAAACGAAAGTGATATGCCTACCGCCCGCGTAGAATGCAACTTGTCTGACAAGTTACGAAAAAAAAAAAAAAAACCCTTCAATCTCGAAACTATTTTTTAAATTAGTTTTTCGAAAAGGTTAATCCTCAGTGATATTTTTACTTTCTTCTATCTTTACAAGAAGAAAGTATTGGATTCATGAAAATTTTCGAAATCCAGTTTCCGACAGATCAACACGTTTTAGGGGTCAGAGAACCCGAAAAACATGTTTTTACAAAATGTATGTATGTGTAAACATATTGTGGGCGCTCTATCCCATGAACTAATGCATGGAATTTCACAAAACTTTAAATTCTGTTAGACCTTGATATGGACGAGATCTGAAACGTTTTTGACTTATATATGTTCACAGGTGGCGTTGCTAGGCTGCAATATTCACACTTGCTACAATAGCCATATACTAAGAGCTAGTGCATGGATTTTCATAAGACTTTAGACTTAGTACTTGATATAATATAGTGATTATTATGTTTTGGCGCGTGATCATTGTAATAGCTCTATTTCAAGAATCAATGCACTGAATTTCACAAAATTTTAGATTCTATGAGATCTTGATATAAACTAGATCTGATTAGTTTTCGTTGTATTTCGCTCAACAGATGGCATTGCTATGCTGCATTTTTTTTACAATTTCTACAATATCCATATCTCAAGAGCTAGTGCATGGATTTTTATAAAACTTTATATTTAGTTAGTACATGATATAACATGGTGCTGATTATGTTTTCGTGTAAATCGCTCAACAGGTGGCACTGCCATACTTTAGATTCGATTAATCCCTGATTTGAATTAGTGTTGTTTAGATTTTTCTGCAAATCGCCATACAAATAACGCTGTCATGCAGCATTTTTCACGATTTATCAATAAATGTATACCTTATGAACTCATGCATAGATTTTCAATAATGGAATTTCACTAAACTAATTTATTTTGAGCCTGATAAAAATTTTATCCTGATTAGCTTTTGGTGTTCGTCATCCAACATGTGGCGCTGTTATACAGAACTTTTTAAAGATTTTACAGTAGCTTTATCTCAAAACTAATACACGGATTTCCATCAAACTTCAGATTCAGTTATAAATTGGCATAAGTTGTTGCTGACAAAATCTTGGTTTAAACCATCTAACTGGTGGCACTGCTATACTGCATTTTTCAGGATATATTAACATGCATAAGATAGAAGAACGTTTTGAAGTTGCCACATGTGGCTAGTTTGAAGTGAGGCATGAAGAGAGACCCTCTCACATTTTGCAGCCGTCTATACTATTTTTCAGTAAGAGAGGCAAATGACAGCCATTGACCATTGCAGCTTGAAAGGGTGTTTCTATGGTAACGAGTGGTACATTTTGCACTTGCTCATCGTCTTTACACTGCATTTAGGGTTGTTTCAACTCCCAGTTCAGGATGATAAGAAATATTTAAAGATGGTTAGTCTAAACCAACGATTATAAATGCACAAATAAAATAAAATAAGGTAGCAAACAGCCGTACTGTCTCTACAGCCCAACGCTGTAGATACTAGTTGAAGTCCTAGGCATAACAGTAAACTGAATTAGCAACAATTTCGTAGTGTGCAGCTACTTTTTAATTCCAACTGACACTGACATTGGTCCTATTTAGCCTCTTGGCGACTAGAGACACGTATACGTCCCGCAAAAGGCTTAAAAATCCTTGTTTATCTCCGTATGAAAAATTTTGCTGAACAATATGCCTTTTTTAATCGAAGCATTTTTCGATTTAATAAGGCACAAACTTTTCTTTCTGAAAACTGCTGACATAACTTTAAGAATTCCGTAGCAAAAGGTCCAGCAGCAAGTTAATAAACAAAACATAAATGTTCCTGGATCATGGAAGGAAACTATTATGAATGCGAAAAAGGAAATGACAAAAATTTTATTTTAGTTAAAAAAAGAATTCCGTCTTTATTTCTAATACAATTTCAGTCGGATGGCTACTATGCTTCATTTTTTCTGTAGAGATGTTTGACCTTCACAATCACTCTTACTAGTTCACATTGAAATCACATCTGTTACCGTCTTACCTTGTTTTACCCAATTCATCTCAGCTTTGAGACATATTTCTGATCATTAAAATAGCAAATAAAGCCTTTGTGCAAAAATGTTTAAAGATAAAAAACCAACGATTATAAAGGCACAAATAAAATAAGAAAAGGTATCAAGCAGCCGTTTCGAATCTACTATGGAGATTTTTCATCAGTGCAAAACTCAGCGAGCTAGAAAAAGCAAACCTGAGCTAAGAGACAGTAAGACGCAGGCTTATATACCCGCTACGGAAACGATCCCGCCTAAAGGAAAGTAACCAATGAGAAGAGAGCAGCCTAACAACTGGCTGGACAAGTAGCGACATCTACCGGAGAATAAACAAAACAAAAACTAAAAAGCGAGGGAAAAAAAAGGTTTAAATTAAAGATTTCCAAATGCTAGGAAAATAAGGCGTACTTGATAAGTCATTGATTAAGGAGTGAGAATTTTTAATGATGTGGTAAGCTTCCCAAAAATTAAAATCAAGAATGGAAGGACACTTTTGGATGATGGTAGCTGAAGAAAAGTTAAACTTATGTTGTAAAGACCAACGATGTTGAGCAATGGAAGAGCGTTTAAGCTCTTGATTTTTGACATACCTTTTATGTTCCGTTAAACGAAATCTGAGAGCACGTTTAGTCTGACCAATATAAGAAAGGTCACATTGGCAAGAAATTTGGTAAATACCCCAGTTATCTAAGCGATCAATGGGATGCTTAAGATTTGAAAAGGCAATTTTATTAACATCAGAAAAAATAACATTGAAATCGAACCTTTTTAAAATTTTAGAAACTTGCTGACTGATTTTGGGGAAAAAAGGCAAAACAACTAAAGTATTGGAATTTGAATTAAAGGTTTTTCCTTTCAGATTGGGTGGATTTTGTTAAATTTCTATGAATTGAATCAATAATATTAGGGGAATAACCACGATCAACAGCAATAGCTTTAAGATAATTAAGTTCATCACTGAGTGTTTATTGTTGGAAATTCATAATTTATAAGTCCCGTAAGAGGGCGTCGTGAACTCCCTTTGGTTGAAATTTGAAGTGAACTGAGTAGATAAAATGTTGTTGTTTTTAAGAGAGAGTTTTGTGAAAAGAATAGCGACCAGAGAGTTTGCTACTTATAGTTTTGTGAATAGAATCGCGACCAGAGTGTTAGCTAGTTACAGTGTGTTATTAAAAATATATTTGAAGATACAGTCCAAAAGTTTTATTATTTAAAGGTGTGTTTAGTGTGCTTTAATTAGTATTCATATACATTTTTTATGGTCCTAGCGATCCGAAGAAGTGAGCGACCTATGGACAAATAAAACTTAATAGTTTAATTTCAATACGATTTTAATTTCGGATAATATACTGCTATTACCCTTGGATACGATGAGGAGGGTAAGTTTTACATATATATTACTTGAATCTAAATTGTATTTCTTTTAAAAATATTTATTAAGATGGAATCTGTTTTAAAAGAGAAAAAGATATTAAAATCTAATGTAACCAAGGCAACGAACGAAATCGCAAATAAAGATAGTTTAGATAAGTTTGAATTACAGCTTTATGAGAAAAAATCGTTTGCTTTTGAAAAAGAATTTATAGAGATATTTAAGAAAATTTTTCAACTTTGTGACGATAAAGATTTAGATAAATATATTGTTGAACAACAATCTATTCAAGAAAATATAGATAAAATATATTTAATTGTAAAAAGAAAGTTAAGTGAATTAGCTCCAGATTTAACGAAGTGTGATGTAAATACGAAAAGTGAAGTAAATGTTAGCGAATCAATCCGCTTACCTAAATTAAATCTTCCAACATTTAGTGGACAATTGCATGAGTGGCTATCTTTTAGAGATATTTTTATTTCTAGTATTCATAATAATTCGTGTTTATCAGCGTCACAAAAACTGTCCTATTTAAAATTATCGTTGCATGCTGATCCTTTAAGTATCATTCAGTCTATTCCAGTTACTGATGCTTATTATGAAATAGCATGGAATCTTTTAGAAAATCGATATTCGAATAAACGAGATCAAGTATTTGCGCATTTGAAGCGTTTTATATCCCTTCCTTCCATACAAACTGAAAATCCGTCCTCTGTATTAAAATTAGTGGATAATGTAACTGAATGTATTAGATCATTAGAAGTTCTCGAACAAAAAATAGAGGGATTTTCTGACACTATATTTGTTTATATGGTAATACAAAAATTAGATTCTTCGTGTAAGCTTTGGTGGGAAAGAGATTCCAAAAAAGATGAAATACCGAAAATAACAGAATTGATTTCCTTTTTAAAAAGTCATTCTCGAACTTTACAAGCTTCTAAAACAACCAGTAACACATTTAGTCAAAAAAGGCAAGCTAAAGAAATAACGACATCATTTTACACAAGTGCGAAAAATTCTAAGTGTATTTGCTGCAAAAATGGCACACATTCATTATTTAAATGCGATGTATTTCAGAAAATGCCTGTTAATGACCGCATTGATTTTATTAAAAGAAACAAAATATATTTTAATTGTTTATCAAGTTCAAACCATTCTGCGAGAAATTGTACATCTAATTATTCATGTACGTTTTGCGGCAGACATCATTCGTCTCCTCTTCATATGCAAAGGTATAAAATAGATAGTTCTACGTCAGTGAAACTCAATCAACAATCATCAGGAGGGTTAAAAAAAATTGCGAATTCATCTGTTGCCAACCAGGATAAGACATACAGCTTAAACCCCGAAGCTTTGAGCTTTGAAAGTAAGAATAGTAATTTCGCAGGAACTTCTATAAATAATTTATGCAAAAATAGAAAAACCACGATTTTATCTACTGCTTTACTTTACACTGAAAATGTTTCAGGTGAATTTATACCTGCGCGTGCATTAATAGATGTCGGCTCAAATAACTCATATATTTGTGATAGTTTTGCAAAATTATTAGAATTTAGAAAAGAAAAATTTAATGTTTCTGTTTCATGTTTGAATGATTCTCAGATTAATATCAAATGGAAAATTAGATCCACTATTTCGAATAAGGCTGATTATAAGAGAACAATAGATTTTTTTATTGTTCCAAAGATAACAAACCTTATACCAGGGCATTATTTTAAATTTCCATTTTCCGAGCTGCCTCAAGATGTGAAATTGGCAGATCCAAAATTTAATGAACCTAATAAAATAGATGTTTTACTAGGAACTGAGTGCTTCTACGAATTATTACAAAATGGTCAAGTCCGCTTAAGAAATTCTGATGTCATTTTACAGAATACCGTATTTGGTTATGTAGTGGGAGGTTGTATTTCTAATTCGAATACTGGTAATATGACAAATTTAGCTACAAATGGATCAAATTTAGATGCTCTTACTCAAACATACACAGGCATTCAAGGCATTCAGCCATTTGCAGATACATTTCCCCCTGTTGGTATCCAACAGCCTCAAAGTTCACCTGGTAAACAACTTGAAGGACCTGAAGGAGCCAATCTCTTCATTTATCATTTGCCTCAAGAGTTTACATATTGTGATTTAGCTCAGACATTCGCCGCATTTGGAAATGTTATTTCTACAAAAGTGTTTATCGATAAACAGACAAACCTCAGCAAATGTTTTGGTTTTGTTTGCTATGATAACCCTAACAATGCCCAGGCTGCAATTCAGCAAATGAATGGTTTTCAGATTGGAATGAAAAGACTAAAGGTTCAGCTGAAGCGTTCTAAGAATGCTTCCAAGCCATACTAAATGCATATAACCGAGCTTACATGCAGTTTTCCTACTAAGAAAGTGTGTATATTTGAATAATTTTATCCTGTCATTATTCTGTGTTTACAAATGTGTTGAAATATATATTTCTGTTTAGAAAAAAAAGATTATATTATTATTATTATTATTGCTGTCCTGAAACATCCATGATTCGGAAAAGTTTTGTTTTTAAAAACTAATCTATGTTTTCATGTTTTCATAAGTGCTGTGTCCATAGATTTTGCACAAATAAAATATTTTGCACACGGTAAGGAACATTGCTTTTAAACTGAGTTACTGACTTGTATAATGTTTTTAAAATCAAAAGGGAATTGTTGTATCATATTTGTTAGGATTTTGTAGGAAAAAAATGTTGTGCTTATTAGTGTGCAATTTGCGACCCCTGATCATGGATACTTCAAGGACTAAGTTTATATTACTAGTGACTTGTAATTGTATAAAGAAACCAAATTAGATATATTTTATTTTATAAATGCTTGTGAGCTGTGTACAAATTATATGCTGTTGATAAATATCGTGATGTTGTACATTTCATATATAACTTGCTGTAACTTGATTTGTTTGTTAGTAGTTTAAAAAGTTTTTAATAATAATAGTGAAAAGTCTCGTAAAATTGTGTGCAATATTTATTAACTGTGAAAGTTTTCCCCTGTTGGTGGTCTTAGTTAAGGTTTATATTGTTAAAAGTTTCAAAATGTTTAATTTTTTCCCCTTTGTTTAAGGGTACAAAAATGCCCAATTGAAAATTTTATCTATCCATAGTTTTCACATTGAATTAAATATCTTTTTAATATTTTTTATTTTTAACTGTAGATTTTTATATCTATAAAATTGAATTTCAAAGCTTTGCAGGTCCCTACTTATTTTATTATATTCTGTTTTACAGTTATGTAAATTTTTGAACTAATTAGCTTAGTACATATATGTTGTATGGTGTGTTTGGTTGCTTTGTTAATTTTGTGCAGTTTTATTTTATCTTTTATGTAGTCTCATTGGTACTGTTGATTTTAGGATCACCAGAATTTGGTGTATCTTTGTTTGAAGCATTTTTTTTCCTTGGGTGTTATTGGTACATATGAAGATATTTAGTTTTAGCACACATTATGTCATTGTTTTTATTTTCTGTGAGAAACAGTTTGTATTCATACTCTCGTCCAGTTGTACAGTTTCTAAATCATGAAAAGTATATTAACAAAAAACAAATTAGGATTGACTATTCTCTGCTAAATCCGACCAAGATGTTTTTTGGTACCAGAGGTAATTTTAAAGAAAGTATTGTGAACTGTCTGTCCTTTTTTTCTGTGTAGAGTTATATCATTTTTGGAAAAAAAAATGGTTTATAGATAACTAATTGTAACCTAGTATTATTGAGACTGCTCCACATGAGCTCGATGTTTTAGGATTGTGGACTGATTTTAGTCCAAGTTTGTCTCTTATTGTCTTTCTTTAAGAGGAACCAAAGAAAAAAAAATTGTAAAGCATGTATTTATTAAAACGTCTGCCTTACTATGTTTGGCACTAAAAAAAATAGCTGGTATTTTTATAATTAACAAATTAATTTATATATAATTATACTTTTTCTCAATTGTATTGGAGTTGTTAACCATTTTTCTTGAACTGGCCAGCAAGAAAGTTTTGGAGGGCAGCTTCAGTATTATTGTTGAGAAATTTTGAATAATAACTTTAAATTTATTCTATTTACATAACATTTAATTTACTTAGCTTACGTTATAAATTTATTTTTGGCTTGATGTTTTGATGTTGATGATGGTAATTGATGTTTTTTAAATTGGTGATTGTGGGGGCTATTGTTAATAAGATATTAACTTAACAGGTCCGCAAGGATTACCATGGAGATTAGCACTGTTAGATCATAGAATATCAAAATCATGCAATAGTAAAATTTTAAATTAATTTTGTTTTTGGAAATTTCAATCTTGTTTATTGTGAGACTCTTGGAGTTATTGTTTTAATCTTGTGATTACCTTAACAGGCTTTCAAGGGGATCTTATGAAAAAATATTTTCCTTGTAAATAAAATTTTATAGATTTTTTTCCAGTTGGTAATAATTAATTAATGCATTAATGATTTAATATAAAATTGTATGTTAATAAGGTACTTTAAAGTATTTATGTTTAGAAATTATGATGCCATATTATGTTATGATAAGAATTATGGGTATTATGATGTTAAGTTAAAATATTTGAAACTGAAGTACATATTTTAAAATGTACTTCAGTTTAATATTTTAATAATTTAGGCTACGATTTAGATTGGTAAATTAAGTAGTTTTTGGGCTAAATTATGAAAAATAATGTAAGGTAGAGAGTTGCAATTATATAGTAGTATGAAGATTTAAAAAATGGGAGAAAATTTAAGTGTAGGAATAATGGTATTGGTAAAAGATTTTTTTTTGCCTGTATGTAAATGGACATTAGGCAGCATTAGTGAGATTTATACAGGATCGGATGGCAAGGTTCGGGTAGTCAAGGTTCGCACAAAATCTGGCGAATTAAAACGTTCAGTTACAAAAATAGCTGTTCTCCCTATTGATAAAAAAAATTGTTATTAAAATATTGTAAAATTTGTATTTTTGTGTTATATTTTGTATATATTTGTTTGCTGTATTTTTTTTCTGTAACTGTATTTTATAAATTTATTTGATAGTAAAATATTGAAATTTGCATTTCAATCCGGGGGGAGAATGCTTATTGTTGGAAATTCATAATTTATAAGTCCCGTAAGAGGGCGTCGTGAACTCCCTTTGGTTGAAATGTGAAGTGAACTGAGTAGATAAAATGTTGTTGTTTTTAAGAGAAAATTTTATGAAAAGAATAGCTACCAGAGAGTTTGCTACTTATAGTTTTGTGAATAGAATCGCGACCAGAGTGTTCGCTAGTTACAGTGTGTTATTAAAATATATTTGAAGATACAGTCCAAAAGTTTATTATTTAAAGGTGTGTTTAGTGTGCTTTAATTAGTATTCATATACACTGAGTAACTGAGGAGTTGAACAAATATTGAAAGCCCGAAAAACAAAAGTTTTAAAAGCCTCAACTTTCTGGTTAGGAGGATGAGAAGAGTATCTATGAGGTGGAAGACTGACCGCAAAAGGTTTACGAAAGACAGTAGTCTGAAAATTATCACCATCGCGAATAACAAGGACATCTAGAAAAGAAAGGCAATTGTTCGATTCAACTTCAAAAGTAAATTGAATGTAAGAATCAATAGAATTCATAATAGAGAGAATTTGATTTATATCTGTATTCACATCAATTAAAGCAAAAATATCATCTACGTAACGAACATAAAACTGAAATTTTAAGGCTTCAAACAATTTTATTTCAAAATAGTGCATGTAAAAATCGCATAAAAAAATTATAAAAAGTTTGTGCCTTATTAAATCGAAAAATGCTTCGATTAAAAAAGGCATATTGTTCAGCAAAATTTTTCATGCGGAGATAAACAAGGATTTTTAAGCCTTTTTGCGGGACGTATACGTATCTCTAGTCGCCAAGAGGCTAAATAGGACCAATGTCAGTGTCAGTTGGAATTAAAAAATAGCTGCACACTACGAATTTGTTGCTAATTCAGTTTACTGTTATGCCTAGGGCTTCAACTAGTCTCTACAGCGTAAGATACTTTTTGATATTATTATTTTGACCACAACAGATATCAGGATATAGAATATTTTTCATATGTTTTGCGGCTTTCTCTTTTTTATGTGTCTTATGTTTGAAACTACTTTGGAAACTCTTTGTCTGCGTAATTCATCCCAGATGTACATGTGTTTTTTATGATTATTGAAGGTTGTACCTTAAAGTTAATATCATAGAAACTGCGTCTATAATAAGATATCGTGGTTGAAAAATTTGGAAAGGGAAGTGCCTTTTACGTTTCGAATGTACAGCAGTGAGTTTCATCTGAGGCTTTACTCGTAATATGTCTCATATTCTCGCTTATCTGTTGTGCCGCAAGGCTATCTCTCGCTCCTTCTCTCTTCTCTTTTTCAGCTTTTTTTCGTCGAAAATTCATTTATATGCCATAACATAATTTAAATGTATTAGAAAAGGACCGAGTAAATTAAATTTTGTGCTAAAAACTTTGTAAAAAAATTATTTTTCATGGGATTCTCTTTCTTTGCATATATTCCGAAAGATTATTCTTCACCAAAAGATTCAAAATCGATATCTATTTAAGTTACAACATTTTTAAAGACAATTAAGCAATGTTTAGAGGATAGCGGATCTCAGGTTATAAAAGCTTAATGATGAATGGACTTCATTCATTATGGTTGGGTAGGTTCCTGTATTACTTCACCAATTATTCACTCAGATGCCTTTTATGAGAAAAGATGGGAACTAAAGACTTACTACACTATGACTGGTAACAAAACAAAGTTTACTGCACCCTCTACATGAACTTTCTTACTTTTTTATAGACTTGGTCTACTACGGTTCAAAGCCCCGCATATGTCATATACAGGCATGCTGAAAAAGAAGGATAATATTCCGATTGTAGATGTAAACAGCTGACTTTTAAAAACTGCTATGCTTTTCCATATTATTTGAATACGATGTGATTATTTAACCTATGAAGCTGTGCAGTTTTGCTACATTATTGTCAATGCGTTCGAAAATGTTTCATAATCTATTCTTGAAGCACGATTTTTTCTTTCTTATTTGTCTTGAAAAAAATCTGGACTGACTGGTTCTCAAGAGCGAACACTATATAGTTTAGTAAAACCACAAAAAATTGTACGTACTTGTACATTCAGTGAATAAACAATTGAGAATTAACGTATCTACAAATAAAAATATGTGATTTTTGATACAGTTTTGTGATGATTGTTTTGTGAACACCGTAATATACGATATTAAAACAAAATTTCAGTTAGTGTGTAGCATGAAAACTCATGTATTAAAATACATTTTTAACACTTTCGGCCATGAATTTGTATCCAATTTTGAAAAAACACTTTTACGCTAACAAAATTAAAAGTATCTATCAAAATCACAGATATTATGATATATTGAAATTTAAAGAATCGATTCTTTACAGAAATCTAAAGAATTTTGCGTACTTTTCATGTAACAACAGTCTAAGGAACAATTTTATTTAAGACATTTGGAAATTGTCGTATTACAACGAGATTAAACGAACATAAAATTAAAAAGTATATTTTATCTTTTATCACAAATTAATAATTCGGAAAAGTAGTTCTTAATTTAAATTCAAAGTGTGAAATATATGTTTGAATTAAAAGAAACGTCAAAGGTTTGCTATTAATTAGGAAAACTTTTACTTTTATTATTATTACTTAATTCTGATACATAAGTGCATGCACAAAAATGAATATCATTGTACATAAATATGATAATGAGGTTTTTAACTATCTGCAAGGGGCTATTTATATTTTTAAGCATTTTAATAGTAAAGAATGCATTTGTGCACGCCAAAGCCTATAAGGTTAAATAACTAAATAAAAAAACTATCTGCGTATGGGGTGTTATAGAAAATCCCACATAAAAGTAAAATTGCAATAAATTCACCGTCATTTTTTTTCACAAAGAAACTCTATGCAAAAGATTAAATACAATTATACACTTTGTATAAATCACCATTAAACGGAAATAACAAATCAGGACGCGTTTTGAGCTACAACAATATTGAGCTGTTATTGTTGCAGCTCGAAATGCGTACTGATTTTTTATTTCCGTTTAATGGTGATTTATACAAAGTATATTATTGTATTTAATAATTATTGCCAGTGTTATCGATGTTATTTCATCTAGGCAAAAGAATTAAATTTAAATTAAAGTACTTGAAAAATTTGAAGCAGAAATGATATATTCTTAATTTTTAGCAATCGAGGCACAGGAAGATAAAAACTAGAAATCTCAGAGACAGTTCATTTGTCTCAACTTCTCAAAATAATTTGGCTTGAAAAATACGAGCTTATCATACAATATTTTAAAAACAATGTTCCAAATTTTTGGCATAAATAATGCTTTTTTAACTTATCGGATGATGTTCTTTAACAAATTATAAGTATGCATTATGAACTAACTGAAATTTGTTCGGAAAGTTTACTGTTTTAACACCGCAAAAGAAAAAAACTGTAATGAACCTATTGCGTGTAATCTTAAAAATGCATTTTACTAATCATATCACACGAACGTTACTGACTTTATAATTTTGTAAAGCCCAAGTGCCAAAAAAGGGAACGGTAATTTTCATTGTGCATGAAAAAGATAAAAAAAAATACTATTCATTGTTTGCATACAAGTCAAAGAGCGAATAATTTGTGCGTAATAGTATTTTGTTAATAATTATAGACGTTTTCAATAAATATATATTAAAATATATTAGAAACTAGGCGTGTAAATAAATTTAAATTTCATATTATTTTTGCATTTTTCTAATAAAATAATAATAAGAAGAAGAATGTAGAATGTTCAAATCAGTTCTTTTGTTCTATAATTGCTTCTTGTAAGGCAGATACCGTTTCATGTCTTAAATGAGAAAAACGGGAGAGGACAGACTAGGCAGGGGTGTGGTGGAAGGTCTACGGGGGTATATGCCATATACTCTCTGGATTTTTTTAATTAACACCGTATACCCTCTGTTTCCTAAGAAAACTATAGAATATATGCTCTAGGGGCATGTATTCTATCCATCTGGCTTGAGCGTGTATCCACTGCTCAGATCGTATACCCTCTGTTGTCTTTACGACTATACCACTGAAAGTAGGAAAAGGTTTTATTCAGTAAGTTCCCTTGGAATCTATAAGAATTGAAAATTTAATATATGAAGAATCTAACAATCGCAAATCGCTGAAATTTCTGTTTGGATAGATTTGCATAAAAAATAAAAATATCTAAATATTCGAGCGAGTGCGCCGCCGAAGATTTTGGTATCCCAGACTCTAGTTATGTTTTGGTAGATTTTCAATAAAAATTATTAAATTATATAACATTGATTTTAGTTGTATTAAAGGTAAAATTGGGCAGGTCTGGGTGTGCCAGACAGTAGAAAATAAAAATAAGATTTCCTGTTTGTTGGTTAAACATTAACATTCTTCCAAAAATTAAATTTTGCATTTTCTCAAAAAATTTCGATTTGTAACCATAAGAAATAACGTTCATGTGCTCTCATCTGTTGGTTGATAGTAATATGAATATGTTTTCAAAAAATTACAAAAAAATGTCTTTTGAAAAACTAAATGAATTTTAATAGAGAAATCAACTTTTACCAGTAATATTAGCACATTTATGTCTGCTTTCAAATTCTTTGAACCACTGAAACTGTACTTCTTTATAAGAGAAAGACGATAAATGGGAAATAAATTCGATTGGTTGAAGAAATCTGAAAAAATGTGGCAATCTTGCTAACTTGTTCTAGCTTTACCTTGAATTACTTGAGCTTGAATTTAGCCCTTCATCTACCGGATTATGAATTCATGAAAGTTTTACATTCTAAAACATTTTACGTAAATTATTTAAACTAAATTAAAGATTTACATAATCATTTAATAAATTTTTGTAGGATTTTAGAAGGATTTAGAAGGATTCATTAAATTTGAATTTACAGGGATTTTGTGCAATATTTATAACGTCGCTCAAATCTCTTATTTTAAATTGTTTCCTTAGTATTTTGTAGATTTATGAAATGTACAAATATGATGTTCTTAGAATATAAATATAGAAATATTTCTGAACTGAAAAAATCTCTGTTCCCCTCCCTCAGCGCCAGGAAAGCAGAAAAGATACCGAGGCAAAAGAAATCACCTTTTTAAAATATTTTTGTTTTGTATAATCAGTAATGCTTTCGGAACAGAATGAAGTAATGTATCTGTAACTCATTTTAAACAGTATTACAACTAATTGACATATTAAAAAATTTATAATAAGTAATTTTAATGCTATTTAAAGTTACCGTCTGTAGATAAAGGATTTAACATTGTAAAATTTCTATTTTTACCATCTGTGAACAGTACTAAAATAATGTGAGAGAAACTTATTAAACTCGCAAAAGACGCTATTTTAGGGTTTCATTCATTGATGAGACCCTATTAGTATCGATCCTCTGTCCGTCTGTCCGTCACAGAGTGCAAACAGAAAAAAATTATAAATCAGAGCTTTCAAAACTTGTTTAGTTGCAGTTCAGTACCTCGTATCACTCGACTTTTTTATAAAATTTTCAAAAAGTCTATAGTTTAATAATATTTTTTTTTAAATGTCATCTGTTCATTTTTGCTGTTTAAATTTTAAAATATAACCTTAATTTCAGCGTTTTTCTTGTCGGTATCGTACCCTGAGGTAAAGCATTTTCGTTAGTAAACCGAAGGTTCATCGAATTCCGATAGAACTTGAAATTTTCTTAGTAGAATAGATTTAATAAAAATAATTATCGTATTTTTGGCCAATTTAGGGGTTTATATCATTAGAGTTTCATTCATCCGATATTCATAATATTTTGGGGGGAATTCAGTTTTCTTGAAATTATATATAAAAAAAAACGTTTGCAATATAATAATCATCCAGAATTTTAAATTTAATTTAAAAAAATTCGCTTTAAAAAATTAAAAATTTTATCTATATCTTCACTTTTTTTCGGTTAAAAAAAATAGAATTTAGGAATTTATTTAAATAATTTGATTAGAACATTTTTAATTTGATTAAAATAAATAACTCCATTTTATAATTATTTTTAAATTAAATTTGTTTGTGTTACGATTTATGTAAGAATTTAATAAATATAAATTAACAAATTGGTTTTAATAATAAAAAGATAAGTTGGTTTGAAAGAAATATAAAATGAAACCCTCTGTGCGATCTGAGATCTCACTTACTTACTTGTTTCTTTTTCCCTTTGTTGTAAAGTTTCTTTTGCTTACATCCTTTTTTAGAAGCTTTTTTTTAGAGTATTTTTGGTATGAAGTAAATTTAATCAAGTTTACTAAACTTTCAAACTAACGTAGTGCTAAATGGAAGCTTATATTTTTGTTGTAACAACAGATGATGCCTGTAATGCTATAGAGGGATAATTTATATTAGTGCATGCACACACATCTTGTGAACCACTAATTTTAAAGTGGTCAAACACTGAAATAGACAGTGAGAAAGAATTTAAATGTCTATCAAGATATTTTTACCCCTTTCTCCCATTGGAAAAAGGGGAAAACACTGATATGTTAAGGACTTCGTAAGTACCCCACCACAATGCGGATACCTCGGCAGACTTATGCTTATTACTCATTCTCACTTCTTTATTTGATAAATAAGTTATAAAATTATTAATTTAATTACCTTGAATATAGTTTATTTAGTTATAAAAATATAAGGTTTAAGAAAAATTGTTCGAAGCATGTATCGCAAAATAAGTATTTAAAAATATGCAAAATACATTAAATATTTTTTCTGTTGAAAACAAATGAAACAATTACTGCATAAATCCATTTAGTGTACAATAAAAATGAAATAAAACGCTATTTATTTTTAAAGGCGAAATAAGTAAAGAACACTCCAAAATAGCACAAAATCGTCAAAATTTGTATGATTAAATAGTTTTCCAACATACGCATTAGGCTCAAATTATTATGGAGACAATTACAGCTATTTTTTACTTTTATTTTCTTAAGAAGTGACGGTTCGCGTACCAGTATTTAAAAACCTTCAGTAAGAGAACAAGAACAGTTACAATATTTTAAGCCCCCCCCCCTCCTCCACAATCTAACTAAATCTATAATGCATATCTTCTGAATATTGCTTCAGATAAGTAAAGAAAAAAATAACTCAGACTGCTCGTCTCTAAAAATTTTTGATCATGTGCTACGTAATTTAATTAAAATCTTCCTTTTTACTTATTTGATGTTAAATATATTAATGTTTGAGAAAATCAATATTAAGACAGAAAAATTTAACTTAAGTCTGCTATTGATTGCCAAGTGTGACGCAGGTGTGATCTTGACGATTCGACTTGAATATTAAATTTCAAATTTAACTTATCTAGTTATCTGAACAGTTTTAAGAGTAGTTGTTAGAAGTATTTGCGATGGAGTTTTCTTTAAAATGTTCTCAAACTGATAAGAAAATCCCTTTGGAAATATCAGTATTGGTTTTATTAAATGAATTAAGAGCAACGAAAGCTATGTTCAAGAATGTTAATCAAAGAATTGTATTCAAAACTAACTTCATTTATGAAATTAAATACATTTACTTTTTAAGTAGCACTTTGATAATGTTCGCATCAGGGATATCCATCCTATAAAAAAAATTGAAGAATTAAGGATATACAGCTGAAACTTCTTTTAAATTTATGAACTTTTAATTTATTTTATGCAGACAAATAATTTTATAATTAAGTTAATGGTTGTATTTTTTAAGATGTTAGGTAATGTATTATAAGTACTTCGTATAAATATAGTTCCTTTTGTTGTTATAACTTTCCATAAAAAATTGTAATTGTATGTACACAATATGAAAGTAGTTTTTTCAAGTATTTAAAGAATGCGAGGAGTTGCGCATCTCAATTTTAACGCATTCTTAAGAGAAAAGCCAAATTATATATTTTGTGGTTGTCATTTATTTTTCGCTTTTCAAGAAATAAACGGAAAGTGATATTCAAGGAGAAATGATGGAATGCAGAATTAACATACATACTCATAATTTGCATGATGTTAATGCCCAGAACAAAGATTGTAACCTACACACCAATGCATTTTCTAAAATAGTGTTTACTTTTGGGGTTTAAAAATTATTGTCCCTAGCTCATATAAAGTATTTGTACTGCGATGTGGAATATCAAAGTCTAACGTTTTAGATGCTAAATGCTGAATTTCAGAACCGTGGCAGCTATGTTAATATATTTTAATTGCGAGCGATGAAAAGGTGAGGTGGATATCGTAAGGCTGGTTTGTGAGTTATATGGCTGAATTTGTGACATGGCTACTATTTTTGGTTTCGGGATCATAGTAATGTCAAATCTAGCCCCATAACCTCTAAACCAACTGTTCTCTCTCAACCCCCCTCTTTAAAAATGGGTCTTTAAAACTTTACCTCTCTCTCCAAAAATATATTAATATAGCATCTATGGTACCGAAATTGAGCATATAGGCATCTAAGACATTAGGTTTTGATATTCCATATCAATAATTGCTTTACAGATATTTTATATACACTGGGAAGAATAATTATTGAACCATCTTTGTATAATACATCTCTGTTTTCAGTAGGGCTTTATGCTAAGGGCAAATTCAATAGGACTTTATGACGGCTGTGGAGATACTGCAGCATCATTGTTTCTAAAATGTATTTAAAAGACTGTACAGACAGATTTTTAAAATTAAAGAATTTATAATGGGTTTAGAGGCGCTGATGCTATTATTAAGGGTACCCGTACAATTCAAGTACTTGACTATAAAAAAGGCCATCTTCATTTACGATGCATGATTGTTTGACGCTAGTATTTTGAGAGATTGGGTCCTACGAAGCACGATGGAATCAATGTAGTAATTCTATGAGAGTTACACTATTAAATTTAATATTGCAGAGAATTGCTTTTGACACGACTCAAAATATACTTCCAGTCTTATGAGAGATCTTAGATCTTTATCTTATTTAGCATATGGAGATGACATATCTCACTTCAAGATAGTTGTATTTTTAGGGCATCTGAAATCATTTCATGTTATTGTGAAAAAAAATATCTCTCTGAGTTTAATATGTTTAACATTATTTTGAAGAAATTTTGCCTCAGAGCAACACTGTAACATCATAGTTTAATTCCTGTGTTAAGCAGTTAGTGTCAATTATTAAACATGCCACACTTTATTCTACGTTTCACGTGTACAATTTAAACACCTGTCACACATTTTCAAACATATCACTTTGAACACATAGATAACCGTATTAAAACGCAGATCATACTGTATAAAACATCCCGCACTTTAAATTACAGTTTTCATCTCATCAAAAATCCACTATTACACTAAAACAAAGTCGTCTTTATCTCATAATGATGTCCGCTTGTTCTCTCCAAAACAGCCCACACAGCATCTTATTTGTCTTTTCCATACCTAAAAGTTTCTCCGACGATAGATGGGCTTTAGCGAGGTACAGAACTCTCTTATACGAAATGCTGTTTTCGCAAATTGTGAGGTGGAATAAAATTTCAGAATTCGTTTGGTCATTACAATATACGCAGGATGACTAAAAATATTGAATGGAAATAGTCTATTATTTTTATCCACCTCTTACGCTGATTATCACAAATGATATACATTCGTTGAAGTTTAACTTTTTCTCTGGTATCAGTTAAGTTAGCATGGAAATATGTGAAGTTATTTTATATTGTATCTTTTAAAGTTGTTTCTGAGAATACCAGGAGGTGGATGATTGGTGAGATGTTCAGCTACTGCTAGTTCTAGACTACAGTGTTCGAATGCTTATACTTGGTACTTTGATAAGGATTGTATTTAGAATTATGTCTTGTTAGGTGGTACCGAAATTAGGGAATTGAGTATTTTTATGAATTATAAATTACTGTAGTAATTTAATGTGTGTTTACATATTTTAATTTGGCGTTTACATTATACTAATTACAAATTTAATGTTTAATACAAAAAAGGATTGCTTTACGTACATTAATAACGTGTAACATAAGAACATACTCAAAGTTTGCTTTCATTGTTCAACATTTTAAAAGTAATTGAGCTTCAAAAGCAAACAAATGCCAGACTGATAAAAATGATTATTTTTTAATTCCAGTGATATCGGGACAGCTACCAAATCACAATATTAAGAACAGTAACAAAATAGTAGTATCAAAATAACAGCATTCGATTTCAGGTATGAGTGGTCATAAATCAATAATATATAGTTATTATTAAAACAAGCTGCATAACGTCTTTTGATGCATAAACATAAAAAAACTCCTTTATGGCATATTTTATCTGCGCTCTTCTCAGCACTTTGTTTTGCGGCGGATTCTCGCTAATGTGTCTGCGCTTAGGAAGTATCCCCGATTAATGAAGGCAATTTCGTTTTTCCTGTCATCTTTTTTTTTTTTTTTTTTTTTTTTTTTTTTTTGCAATTAACGTTATAGACGTCCCTTAATGTGTGTTTCTCATCGGATAATACTGCCATTTAAAAAGACATTATTTCACATATTGGCTAGACAGAAACGATATGAATTTTCGCCGTTTAGTATACGTAAAAAAACATATACTTCCAGTAATTCGCGAACAGTTTACGATAGATTTATACCAAAGTGGTGCTGGACTTGAAATATTGTCGTCTATCAGAACATTAATGAAATTAAAAAGAAAAATACTCCAATTCTATTTTTTGAAATCTTTTGACTCTTTGCTGAATTTCTTTAGTCATATCAGCCCAAAATTTGTTGCATATATATTTTTCAAATGTATGAGTAAACTTAAAGATGCTAAAATTAAACTAACTGTAAATTACATTTTCAAAAAAAAAAAAAGATTTAAACTTTTTGTTAAAATGAAAGATTTCACTTGCCAATGCAAAAATGTAGTATGTGAACAATAAAAAGTCCCCGATTTTTTAATGTTAGTATACTTATGTATATTTTTATAATATTTATACACATAAAAATCAGAATTTTGCAGCATTCAAATTTATATCCTGAAAAAAAACAATATTCCGAGTCTAATGATAATCTTTAATGATTCTTTCTTAATGAGGCATTTCTTATTTACTTGAATGCATATTTTTTCTTCAGAAACAATCTTTGTTTGAATTTGTTCATTGAAAGGACCAGAAATTATCAGTGACAATAATTTCGAAAAAGAAAACTTTCTGGTACCAATAATTCAAGATTTCTAAAAATTGCTAACAGTTGTTCACCTGATGATACAATCCAAATATCATGTAACATATTAAACTTTCAAATGTATAGGGAAATTAAAAACAAAATCTATGAAAAATCATTTGTACAACTGTCATAAAGAAAAATATGATAGCATTTAATTTTATTTATGAAAGAATGAGGATTGTTTGTACTGAGGGATTTGTTATTTGGTAATAACAAATTTTCATTACCTTTAATTTTAATAATCTCTATAAATAAAAGGAATTCTGAGGATAATTAATTAATTAATTAATTGAGGCACAGAAAAAATCGTCTGCTAAGAAAATCTTTTTTCATTTTGAACTTCTATAAATAAAAGGACAGATAGGCTCTCAAACAGTGAATCGTCGAATATAATTGAAGAACAAATGGAAGAACAAATGGAAGAACAAATGGAAGAACAAATGGAAGAACAGATGGAAGAACAGAAAGAAGAACAGATGGAAGAACAAATGGAAGACCTCTTCATTAATTGAAGAACAAATGGAAGAACAAATGGAAGAACAAATGGAAGAACAAATGGAAGAACAAATGGAAGAACAGATGGAAGAACAGAAAGAAGAACAGATGGAAGAACAAATGGAAGACCTCTTCATTAACAATAAAAAAAGATATGCAAACGAAACCCCAGAACACCGAGAAGAAATTCAGATAGTCTTCGGGCTACTGAGGGCGGGCAACCGTCTAGTATTACTTAAAGAAAAGGTTGGCTTCTCTACAAAGTACGTAATAATTACGTAAGTGGTTACAGACTTTCTTCTATAATAGAAAGTACGTAACTTGTTTGAAATACAATACTATTATCTATATATACACAAAAAAAAAAAAAAAAAAACTGGACGGTTTGAAAATCTGCACTAATAACAGTTCCCTGCATGTGAAATACATGCCAGTAAATGAAAATACCCTCACACGGTTCAACTGTCTTTTTCTATAAGTGTTACGTAGAGGTTGCTTCAAAATTATGTGTAATTTAAATCAGGTAGATGGAACCTAAATAAACAGTGTTTGTATGGGTGCAGAAATGCAACTTTGAGGCAGTTGAAGGCACTCTAAGTTTGGTTGATGAAAGAGCTTTTCTGCTTGAATGAAATCAAGCTTAGTGAAATTTTCAATATTCACCATAAGAATTGTACATTTTTTTTCATGAAAATAGTTTCTTTTATAAAGCTGGGATGAAATTTAAAAAAAAGACAGATGTTTCTCAAAAATATAAAACTTTATTAGTTATTTAAAAACAAAAAACGTTTCTTAGAATTATGAAAACTCAGAAGACATTTTGTCATAATATCAACTTTTCTACGTGTTGTATTAAGAAGCATCAGTCTTTCTTTAGAATGTTTTCAGTAATATTTCAAAAAAGGTATAAAACTCTAAAATTACAAAAATTGTTCTTAAGAGTATCGAATATCCTTAATATGTGTAACAGTTTTAAGTTATAAGATTTATTTTATTTTATTTTTTATTTTTCATTATAATCCCATACATTGTAATGAGTATAAGTACGAAAGGTAATGTATTTACAAAATATTTAGGGTAAGCGATTGAGTCTAGATGCTTATGTACTTTCCTTTGTGAATTCTGGACATATGAGTTTTATGGTTTTCTGCGACTTGGAACACAATGTTACTTTATAAACGTAATTTTAGATGATAATAATCATGCATTAAAAGGTTGTTTAGCTTAGTTTTAGGGGCATACATGTTTCGAATATTATGTTCTAAAAAACATTTTTAAAGTACTAAAATACCTTGAAAATTTATTTTACAATAAATTTACTTTGTACATAATTTCTGTAGAAACAGTAATAATCCGTATGTCTTTTACCAGAATTAGGTTTCCGTTAAGGCAATAGTCAATGTAAGCTTCTTCCTTATAAAATAAAACAATCCTGATACATCAGAAAATTTCCATGCTCCTAATCCATAGTACAAATTTTACCACAACAAACATTTCTGTTGTTGTTCGGAATCCTTGAATCATAAATGACATGCTGTTATCTGATAACAACTCTGTCGCTTAAAAATAAGTTTAAAGATATTTTGCGCATCTATAAATCTACTAAAATGCCATCTATTATTCGGAAATTTGTATTTACACGCACGCTGTCAATCTAATTACTTTAATTAATTCACATTCCATATTTTTTTGTGCACATTATCTAGCCTTAAGTTAAACCTGCTACTAATCCATCAAAAAACTTGAAGTTTTGCAGGGAAAGTTAACATAAGGATTTTGTGGTTTCTTGTCATATAACATTTTTAATATAACACATTGCCGAAAAAATGCGATAGAAATGGAACACAATCCATCATGCTTGATATTTGATCCCCGCATTTTTTAAAAACTCTTTCAGAAAACATGTTTTTTTAATAAGATTTCGCTTTTATGAAAGAATCTAATTTAAATTTGTCGTGAGGCATGTTGGAAAAATCTCTTTTTATTATACTAATACAACGTGACATTGATAAAAAAGTAACTAAAAATAAACTTTTAAAAGCAAAAATATAACAAATACAAAGTTGGGATTACTTCGAATATTGAACAAGTGTTATTAACTCAAGAAAGTTTATTGACGAGTAATAGTATTATTTTTATACAGGGTGTTGCTGAATCGAGCAACAAACATAGAATAAGGATTGCAGGTATGAAGAGCATGAAACATTTCCATAGAAGACGGTGTCACAAACCACTTATTCAGTCACAAATATTAGATGTTTCATCGCAACTGAACTTTAGTTCACAGTAATAATTTTGAGAAAAATATAAGTATTGCAAAGAATATATAAATGTATTTTATTATTTATTGAACACATACATGTGACTTGTGTGCTTGACATAAAGGTCCACTTATAAGTCATCTTCAATACATAGGGATTAGATAGGACAAGTTAATGCAATAGTCGAAAAAAGCTTTTCTTCATAAAATAAAACAGTCGTGTCTCATAAGAAATCATCCATGCTCCTAATCCACTCTACAAATTGTTAAAAAGAAAACTTCTGTTGTTGTTCGGAATATTTGAATAATAAATCGCTGTTTCCGCAAAACTATTCCGTCGCTTAAAAATAAATTTAAAGATATTTTTTCCTTCTATCAAACAACTTAAAACTCATGTATTATTCGGAAATTTTTATTTACACGCACGCTGTCAGTCTAATTACATTAATAGAGATACATTCCATATTTTTAAAGCACATTATCTAGCCTTAAGTTAAACCTGCTGGTAATCCATAACAAAACTTGAAGTTTTACAGAAAAAGTTAACATAAGGATTTTGTGGTTTCTTGTCATATAACATATTTTTAATGTAACACATTGCCGAGAAAATGCGATAGAAATGAAACACAATCCATCATGCTTGGTATTTGATCCTCGCATTTTTAAAAAACTCTTTCAGAAAACATGTTTCTTTAATAAAATTTCACTTTTATTAAAGAATCTAATTTAAATTTGTTGTGCGGCATGTTGGACAAACCTCTTTTTATTACACTAATATAACGTGACATTGAGAAATAAGCAACTCAAAATAAACTTTTAAAAGCAAAAATATAACAAAGTTGATATTAATTGGAATATTGAACAAATGTTTTTAACCCAAGAATGTTTATTAACGAGTAACAGTATTATTTTTATACAGGGTGTGGCCGAATTGAGAAATAAATTGGGAATAGTGATAGTATCAAGAATATGAAAATTTTATCTTTAAGAATGAGTCAGAAACCACTCATTCAGTCACAAATACTAGGTGTTTCATCGCAACTGAAATTTAGTTTACGGTAATAATTTTGAGAAATATATAAATATAGCAAAGAAAACACAGCGGTATGTTCTACTTATTTATTTATGTATTGAACACACACATCTGACTTTTGCGATTGACGTGCAGGTCGTCATACGTCATCGTCAATATACAAGGACGAGATAGCACAATTTAATCAAATAGTCAAAAAAGCATTTTCTTCTAAAATAAAACGATCCTGACACTTTAAAGATCTTCCATGCTTTTAATTTACTGTAAAATTTCTACACAACAAAATAAATTTTTGTTGTGTAGAGATTTTATACATTTGAATATACTTGATGATTACATATTTGATGTTGTAATATTTGAATCATAAACTACTCGCTGTTTCCTCAAAACAACCCAGTCACTTAAAAATAAGTATAAAGGTATTTTTCCTTACATAAATCTACTAAAAAACCCTCTATTATTCGGAAAATGTAATTTACAGGAACCTGATCAATATAATTGCATTAATTAAGGCACATTCCATATTTTTTGTGCGCTTATCAAGCCTTAAGTTAAACCTGCAGGTAATCCATCAAAAAACTTGAAGTTTTGGAGAGAAAGTTACCATGAGGATTTTGTGGTTTCTTGTCATATAACATTTTTAATAAAACACATTGCCGAGAAAATGCGATAGAAGTGACACACAATCCATCTTGCTTGATATTTGATACAAGCATTTTTAAAAAACTTTTTCAGAAAATATGTTTTTTTAAATAAAATTTTCCTTTATTAAAGAATCTAATTTAAATTTATTTTGCGGCGTGTTGGAGAAACCTCTTTTTATTATATTAATATAATTTGACATTGATAAAAAAAAGTACCTTAAAATAAACTTTTACAAGCAAAAATATAGCAAATATAAAGTTTGGATTGCCTGGAAAATTGAATAAGCATCAATAATCTAAGAATTTGTATTGACGAGTAACAACATGATGTATATACAGGGTGTTTTCGAATCGAACAACAAACCGAGAATAGTGATAGCAGGTATCAAGAGTATGAAAAATTTCCACAGAATATGAAATCACAACACTCTAAAAAAATCTGCAAAGGTACTAAACCTTTTCTAGGAAACTGGGATTCCAAGAACTTTTCCTGTAACGGTGACAGCAAAAATTCAAGTTTCAGAATCGATTACATGAGTTTTTCCTGTTATCGTTACATGAAAAGTTTTTTGGAATCCCAGTTTCCTAGAAAATGTTTAATACCTTCACAGATTTTTTTTTACAGTGAAATCACTTATTCAGTCACTAATGCTAGGTGTTTCATCGCAACTGATCTTTAGTTCACGGTAATTTGAGAAAAATAAAATTATTGCAAAGGAAATACAACGGTATGTACCTATTTATATTTATTTATTGAACATATATATCTGAGTTGTGTGCTTGACATGAAAGCCAGCTTATAAGGTATCTTCAATATACAGGGACGAGATGGTAGAAGGAAATTTACAACACTAGAGAAATAAAGCTCTAAAATTAGTGTGTAATGGAGTCAGCGGGAGCTGAACCCATAAACCTGCCATGCTATCAATTGATAAGGCATAAAACACAGACATTTAGACAATTTAGACACTTAAAAGCATAGCTTTAATAAAAACATTTTAAAACATAATTTCAGATAAAAACACAGTTTCAGATAAAAAATATCATTTAAAACAATGGATTTAAAGATGTAAAATTTCAAATTTCAAATTATTCAAATTTGAAATTTATTTAAAGTCATTCCTCACAGGACACGGGAACGCTAAACGGGTCCGCTAGTATTCAATATTCGGACCACAATAGAACAATCGCTACAAAAGTGTTTTATCGTTCAGTACTCTTTTAATTAATTGTATGAAATTTTTATAAAAAAATTATATCCCGAGATAAAATTTATTAGCTAAATATTTCAATTATTTCTAGGAAATTAAAATTTATAGCAGGATTGTGAAACTAATGTGAAACTAAACTATTTAACTAAAGAAGAGTGAAATGTTCTTCTCGTTGATTAAGAATTCTTATAAAAGTATAATAGAACCTATTTCGAGTTTTCGTAACTTTAAAAAGCTTTTTTTTTTTTTCCACCTTCCGAAAACTCAGAAAACAATAGCTTTAACATATAAAGAAATATTTATGAAATAAATTAACTTTTGTTGTCCATAATTTTCGAAGAGTTTTCTGGCTAGACGTACAGTTTATTGACGTTTTTGCAAACTCGGTATGAATACGAAAAATTAGTTTCATATATAGATTCTTAAGAATTGATTTTATATAGAGAAATTTTGAACATTAGAGATGCACAACCTGCGCCCTATGGGCCAAAAGTGACCGGCGATCGGTTGTCGTGTAGCCCGCGAACCTCATCAATTTACAGCTGGAAAAAATCGCAATTTTTGTGCATAAGTCGCAGAAAAAAATCTTACATTTCGTCGATTTACCTAGACCGCCCAGACATATTTGCAAATAGCCCTTCTCTTGAGAAGTTTCTGCACCCTTATTTTATACAGATTCTTAAGATTAATGGTTTATTTAATGTAGATTCTTAAGAAAATAATTTTTTTAATATATTCCACAAACATGTTAGAGAAACAAATATGCTAAAGTATCAGCTCAAAAGAAAAAATATTTTTTTTTTTTTTTTCTGGTAAGGGACACTCAGAATTTCAGGAAGAAAGTACAAAGTTTCAACTTAGACTGAATCGATGGAGATACTTATTCTGTCTTAATCCTTAAAACTATTGTCAGCAACGTAGCGCTTAAAATGGTGAAAGCAAAACGTTTATATATATCTATATATATGTTATAATATAGCGTTTTTCTATTTAAATGTATCAGTTCTTGTAAAATACCTTCTTTGCTGTGTAGTAAGTCTATTCACTTAAGAACGAATAACAGGGTTAGCAGTCGTCGTGGTGAGTAATGGATTTGTTCGCTTTAGGTGTTTCCCCCAATAAAAAACAAGTCAATCAATTTCAAATCCTTATTTATTTAGAGCACATCATAAAGTTATTCCACCGGTCACCATTCCACACAATTAACACTAGACCATTCGCTCTCAAAGCTGCGTCATTTCGATGTTCTAAATTATCGGAAAATGAGACGGGCATCCTAACAATTGAAAGATTAGTTGCATTCTGACGTTCTCGAATTGAAAAATGAGTTTCCCAAAATCCAAGCTAAAACTAGCCCCTACCCTTGTTCACGTAAGCAATTTAAAGACCCATTAGGATTAATTTCAATGCTAAGACAACCCACATCACTATCTTTTATTTGTAATTGGGGCGTGTCTCCTTGTAAGAACTACTATCTAAGCGCGTAATAACACAACCTGCTCACACGTAAAAGGAGCATGAACATTCTAGCAGACGATTTAATTAAACAACGAAACAAAATTAAAGTCTCGAAAAATATTCCAAAAAGGAAAATGAATCTGTGCATTTGATAAAGAAAGATTTCGCAATAACCAATTTAAGTTTCGCATTTAAGAAAACAATCAATAGATTATTACTAAGTTAAATAAAATAAAAGAAAAGAACTTTAGCTGTTAAAATATTAATGCATTACGAAAACGGAGAATAAAAGTATGTTCCATAAATGTTAGAATTAAAACTCAGAGCGAGCAAAATGGTGCATTTTTTTTATTCATTACACATACATATATATATATATTAAAAAGTGAATTCTAATCTCTTTTTTTCTCTAGAAAAAAAATGTGTTTAGCATTATGATATTTATGTTTTTTAGCACTGTAAAATATGAACTTTGTGTGAATATCAGTATAGTGTGTAAGTTAAAAAATGTTATGCATAAATATATGTTTAATTGCGCTAAGTGGATATGGAATTGAAGGGGATAAGTGAGACATTTCGTTTTCAACACTTTGTTGTTTGTAATTCTTGCAACAAAATATTATTTTTATTTCGTAAAATTTGTGTAAACATTTTTAGTTTTTTAATGTAGAATTATTCTAGCGAACAAAAATTTACAATAATAAATACCTAAAATCTTAATACTTTTTCCTTTTCCAAAATACATCAAAAAATCAATATAAAAGGAAAGTTGAGAAAAATTGAATTACTGAAGAATAAATCATAGTTGCTGTATCTGAAGCAAAAGATAAAGTATGTCTGTAAGAAAAACTGCTCAAGCCAATGGCACTGAAAAGTCCTACTTAAAAAGACCCTTTCTAAAATTTATGAATGCACAAACAAATGACTAAATTGGTAATAGAAAAATTTGTAATGGAGCTCAATAAAAAAAAGTTCATATTTGCTCCAAGAATCAAATATAAACAATTATGCATGCGAGTATTCTACTTCTTTGAATTCGGCAAATATGTTCCTCTCTTGGAAAACAAATAAGCAAGCTGGTATTGACTGGTCGCAAGATTTTACTTAATGATATTCATTACCTATTGTCATTACCTATTCATTCCTATTGTCATTAATTTAACAAGAATCACAAGTTTCAACGAGGTTATATTTTTTAAATCTTCAGCGAATTTTCAGAGTCAGCTTCAACTTGGTGGGGACGCCTACCAATTGACTTAAGCTCAAAAAGCACCATTTAGTACATTTTCAGCCAATAACGTATCTTCGCTAAAATTTCACATTCACTATCATATATAACTGTAATAAAACAGGTTTAACGACAGAACACAAGCCACGTAATGCGCTGAAAGTTATTTTATCACGTAACATCAGCTGAACATGGAAAATCTTGTCACAATTTTGTATGTGCCCAAGGCAACTCTTTTCAATAGCAATTCGTTTTCCCAAAGAAACATTACAAAGTGTTCATACTGAGAGCTGCTCTATCTCAAAGTCTTGGTCTTGCTCATCAGAATTGATGCATTTTTTATAAATAACTAACTGACCCGCCCGGCGTTGCCCGGGTGCGTAATAATAATGTTAAACGAACTTGAAATATCTATGATTTTATCTTTAACTTGAAATATGTGTAAATACAATACATTAAATACGTGGCCCCTGCCTGTATCAAAACTCGGTTATAATAATAATAATAATAATAATAATAATAATAATAATAATAATAATAACTGTATAATAATAATAATAATAGTAATAATAATAATAATGGAAGGAAATATTAATTTATATATTAAATATTAATAATATTTAGCTGCAAAAATACTCAAAATGACTGCAATGGGAAACGCGGGAGGGAATATGTGTCCAACGATTGCGTGCTGATATTTATTTTTGAAAATTACTGTTAAGTCACTTAACTAAATATTTTTTTCACATAGATATCCCAAGCTAAATATTCTGAATTTCAAACTAATTATATCACTCTTAAATCCGACTATACCGTGAAGGAAATCGATACTTGATGATTAGCTAAAAGGTTAGTATATACTATTATAATTTCAGAGCCATTTTACAAAAATAAGTGTATACTTTTAATCACATATGCGCAATGTTCATTCTGTTAAAAAAATCCGAAACGTAACCTAATTGTATCGTATTCATAACTTGTCTGCAACTTAGCTGTATCTTTACAGTAACTGTAACTTAAATATATCATAAATGTAACCTGGGCGTCTACTTATCATAACCTACCCATAATCTAATCATAGCCTAACCGGAACTTAACCTTAACCTAACTGTGACTTAACCTTGACCTAACTGTAACCTAACCGGAAATTAAATATAGCCTAAGACTCACCGGAACGTAATTGCAATCTAACTGTTATCAAACCGTAACCAACTTCAAACTTAACACTAACTATAAATAAAATATCTTAACCATCACGCGCTAAAAAGTACTTAGTTTCACTTTCCACTTTTACATGTTTTGTAGAACATCCGAATTTTAGATTCGGATTGGATTCATGTCCATGGAAATGATTTTGTCTTCTTCGAATCCGGTTATGGTTGTTTGGAATATTTTTGTTCAGTTTAGATTTGGTTCAATTCAGATTTCGTGGTTTTTTTTTTTTCAAATGGGATTTTTAGGTTCGGTTTGGGTTGTACTTCCATGTAAATTATTTTACCTATTTCGAATGAGGTTATACTTCGCTGGAATATTTTTGTCAGGTTCAGATTAGGTTTAGTTCAAATTTCGGGATTTTTTGTTTTAATTTTTTGGTTCGGATTTTGATTATGTCCATGGAAATTATATTGTCTTGTTCGGATCTGGTTATAGTTCTTTGGAATATTTTCGTCGGATTCAGATTTGGTCCGATTCAAATTTTTGGTTCGATTCAAATTTTTGGTTCTATTCAATCTTTTTGGTTCGATTCAAATTTCAGGTTTTTTAAATGGAACTTTTAGGTTCAGGTTGGGTTGTGCATCCACAGAAATTATTCTGTATTATTCGAATAAGGATATGTTTTTCTGGAATATTTTTGTCAGGTTCAGATTTCGAGATTTTTTTCAAAGAAATTTTTTAGGCTCGGATTGGGTTCATGTTCATGGAAGTTTTTTTCTTGTTCGGATCTGGGTATGGTTCTTTGGAATATTTTTGTCAGGTTCATATTTGGTTCGATTTAAATTTCAGTTATTTTTTTCGAATAGAATTTTTAGGTTCGGATCCGGTTCATGTCAACGGAAATTATTTTCTCTTATTTGAAACCGGTTATGGTTCTTTCGAATATTTTGATCGGATTCAGACGTAGTTTGCATAAAATTTCAGGGTTTTTTCAAATGGAATTTTTTAGGTTCAAGTCGGGTTTATGTGCATGGAAATTATTTTGTCTTGCTCTTATCGGGTTATAGTTCTCTGGAATATTTTTATCGATTTCAGATTTCGTTCTGGTCATTTTTCGAGTTTTTTTAAAGAAAAGTTTTAGGTTCGGGTCCGGTTGCATACACACGAACATTATTTTTCCTTGTTCGGATTGGGTTATGCTTCGTTTGAATATTTTTGTGGGATTCAGATTTGGTTCGGGTCAGATAACAAATCAAAAGTTTTTTTTAAAGGAAACTTTTAAGTTCGGCCCGGGTTTGTGCTCATGTAATTTTTGTCTTGCTTGGATCGGAATATGGTCTGTTTCTTTTTTCGGGTTGGGATCGGTTTATGTATTAATACGCCTAAACATTATGTTTTGCTACAGTTATTTTAGCAGAGTTCTCGCTGTCGCTCATCATCGTGCCAAATTGCGAATAAATTCTTCATTTGGCGAGTAAACAAGCGATTAGATTCGCCAAATTGCTAGTACTCAATTTTTTGCTTTTTCTTTCTTTTCTTAATCGTTTTTCATGCATACGCATGTATGCATATTTTTAACATATTTGTAGCGGATACTTTAAATTTGATTAATAACAATCGTTGTCGAAGTTGTATAAACTTAGGTTATTTTAGAACTTATTGAAAAAAAGGGGGGGGGGTGGTACATTAAAGGATTAAAGAGAATTTTTTTTTTTTTGTGCTACACGGCAAATCTATTTTGCTAATACTTTTTTCATTTGGCGAATGTTTTTTATTTTTAATTAGTCAAATTACAAAAATTGGTGAAATATCAGCGAGAACACTGTATTTTAGTGACTATTTTTCATATATTTTTGCTATTTGATAATTTAATACTGTGTATGAATCGTCTGCCGATTCGAACAATTGTACGTCAAACAGACACTTCATTTTTGCTTTAAAAATAAAATAAAGACACAATAAAATTTTAAATTAAATAAAATGCATCAAATCTAATCAATGATTTACAAAAAAAAACAGCTAAAAAAGCCTTGTGTATACATACATATATATATTTACTGCAACACAGCTAACCACACATACATTCTAATGTACGAAGTGCCAACGATCTGATGTACACAACAGCTGTGTTCAAAAATCCTAAGTTAAATTGACATGTTGCCAGTCTATAAATTTTAAAGGTCTTTGAAAAAAAAACAGTCACTTTCAAAATGTCAAAATCTCAAATTGGTTTCGCAAAAATTTTATACAACCAACCAACCGTAAACAAACGAAAGGGAAAAAATGGGAAAAAGATGACATTTTTATGAGAGTGATTTTAATTATTTACTCAGTTAATAATTGGAATTTCGAAATTCTAAAGCTCAGGTATATCCGGAGAGATTTGGGCCTACTCTCAAAAAACTTTTGAGCCTCGTACATGCTGTAGATCTTGCTAGCCATCGCAAACACACACGCACACAGACAGACAGAGCATTTTGTTCTTTTATTAGTATAGATTCGTTATAATTTATAACGTTTGTGCTGTTACTGAAACAAATAAGAATTTCTGCTTTTGAAAATAGTAAAAAAAAGTTATTTTGCATAAAATTCCCAAAGCTTACAAAAATACTAATTTTTAATCTTAATTATCGTTCAAGATTTGTTTTTCAACCAACGTTTTCAAACATGATAATTTATCTAAGACACATTAATCATTTTTAATATACATTGGAAAATTAAATCAAATGCTGCTAATGTAATACTTTAAAAAACACTTGAAAATGCTCCTTTAGAATTGATAGCTTTCAAAAAATCAATATTTCGTGCTATGTTATTGCGTCTTATATAAATCATTAATTTTTTTTTTTTTTTTTTTTTTTTTTTTTTTTTTTTTTAAGCTAAAAGAACCTTTTTTGAAATATTAGATTAATGCTATTGAAACAAGTGAGCATTTGTTCACGTTGAAAAAAAAATAGATATTTTACATAAATTTCCAAAAATTAGAAAGTTACCAAATTTTAATCTTAATAATTTTTTAAGATTTGTTTTTTTACACTAACGTGGTCAAGTACAATAATTTAATTACGATACACTCAGCGTTTTTAATATACGTTGTAATGTTGATTTAAAAGCTGCTATAGTAATACGTCAAAAACCATCACGGAATGGAAAAGAAAAAATCTAAAATAAGTAGTTTCTAACTTCCTGTCACATCACATTTTTAATAAAACATATTGCAGATAAATTTCTCGAGATTTAATACAATCCATCATATTTCATATTTAATATAAGTATTTTTTGAAAGAACTTGAGAAAAATATTTTTTAAATAAAATTTCATTTTTATTAAGAGATCGGATTTGGCTTAAGAGCGAAATTTGATGAGCATTTGATAAATGCTTTTTTAAAAATTGTTATTAATATAATCCAGTGCCCATGAAAAATTAATTTCAGTTTTAATTTTATAATTACAAATACACGAAAATTGAAAGTGAAATTATTCTTGAAAATATAATCCTACGTTATTATTTTAATATCCGATACTTAAAAAAAAATTCGTAGTCTTTCTTTAAAGTTGATAAAAAAAAAAAAAAAAAAAAAAAAAAAAACATTTAATTCGCCATTTGAATTTCTGCAACAAAAATATAAAAGATTTATTCATTTTTGAATAGAATGGTTTATATTCTGTAAAACTCAAGATTAATAAATGCTTTTTAATTCTTAAATTACCTTTTTGCAGAACTCAATTATAACAACATGTATTATTTTAAACAATTATAGGTGTTTTTCTAACATCAAAGGTACATGTAGATATAAAATTTGAATACATATATAACAGGAAAAAACACCGTTAAACAATAAATAAAAATAAATAAAAATAAAAATAAAAATATATACAAAATTTCTGATAAACAGATTAGTCTGTTTGTAACATTTACATTACATGTCAGATGTATAACAGTTTTATGAATCTGTTATAGATTTACAATAGCTATAAAAAGCTTTTTTTAATAAATAGAAAGTAATAACTTTCATACTTCCTGATAATTCTCTAGTCCCATAAAGTATTTGTACATTTTAATTAAATTTAAAATGCATAAGTTATAAATTAAATGAATCTGTTGTAAATTTACATTAGTTTTAATAAGTTTCTCTCAACAAATGAAAGTAATAACTTACGTAGTTTCTGATAAATCTATTATTTTGATGAAGTGTTTTTAGTATTATAATTACATTCCAGCACAAGTTATAGATTTAATTAAACTGTTATAAATTTACAGCAGACGTAACAATCTTTTTTAACAGTCTAACAATTACCGAAATTTCTGATACATCTGTTATACTAATTTTTTATCACAATCAAAGATTATTAGTTGGATTGTGATAAAAAAAATAATAAAAAATTAATATATCTACGTACCCATCGTTATATAGAGTTCCTTCACCAGCGGTTTATTCTGTCGAGCTGTCTGAATGACAGACCAAATATTACGACCAATAAGGTTGTCTGAGCGAGAAATATCCGTCGGCTATCGCCCAGTTAGCTTAAAAGGTAAAGTATTTGTCCTGTAATGCAAGTATCAGGGCTCGATTCCCGGCCTCGACAATTTTTTGCTCAGTTGTAAATATTAAATCCATATCTATTAGTCTGATACGCATTTGAATCATTGTAAATACATTTCATATGCATAAATTATAGACAAAATGAATCTAATATAGATTTATAGTAAATAAAACAAACTTTTTTTAACAAAAAAGAAAGTAATAATTTCCCTTGTTCCTGATAAATCTATTAGGCTGATATATTGTTTGCATCAATCTAATTACATTCCTGATGCATAAGTTATAAATGTAATGAATTTGTTATAAATAGACATTATAGATATACATTAGAGATGCATGTTATAGATTTACATTAGATAAAACAAGCAAAAGAAAATTATAATTTTCATTAGTTTCATATACATCCATTAGTCTGATGAAATGTTTGTATCACTGTAATTACATTCCAGATGAATAAGTTATAGAATAATTAGTATATTATAGAATAAGTAACAGACTGAACTTTTAACAAAATTTGCAGCAAATCAGATTTTTCTATAAAAAGTTATCGCATTCATACATATGTATGCATACGCACATACATACAGAACCTGAGAGCACATTAGTTTTAAAACTTTAAATAGCCCGTAAACTAAAAAGAAACTTACAGTCTTTGGATAATCGTTAGAAACTGGATTTACATAGGAGTTATCTTTAATAAAGTACCAGTTTAAAAAATTATTAAAATTATTTATAACGAAATAATGATGAATTCCTCGCATTTTTGGCAAAATATTAAATAAACGTAAGCGTCATAATATTCAGGCAATATTGCATAACAGACCTATTTTTGTCAAATATAAGTATAGGTACATATTTGCGAACACAAATTAAAAATGATATACCATCACTATATATCGTGGTTACAAATCCTTTTCAATTACATGTAAATATGTCAGAATATAGATTAACTATTGAAATGAAAAAAAAAAAATGTTAAAATTGTCTCTTTGGCTACAGAACTTTTCACTTTAAATAAACCTTTCCCGATCATTCGTCTTTAAAATAAGGAAATATCTAAAAGCTCTCAGATATGATGTAGCTAATGTTTCATGAAGGAAACGACATTGTCAGCAGAATGGCAGTATGAAGTTGCCGGAATTAGTTAGGTGCCTCGAGGAAAATCCTTGAAAGCTGATTGCGATGCTTGTAAAGGAGTTACAGGTTAAGGGGACAGTGGACATTAAAAACCAAATCCCTCTATTTTCAATAGATTCATTTTAAAATTGGCATGCGTGTTGTTGTCAAGTTCTTATAGTTATATTCAAAATTTCGTGATAAAATATTATTAACTTTTTTTGATTTTTAAATTATTATTTTAAAATAACGAAAAATTTACAGATTTTAAAATGTTCCGTACGCATTTTTTTTTCAGAAATACGACAATAATTATTTATGATATACTTTTTATATATTTGAATGGAAGTTGGCACGAATTTCAGATGTTCACGCACATGTAAGTATAAAAAATATTTTGATAATTATGCTTTGTCTTTCCAAAAAAGTAGTTATATTTTTTAACATTCATAAAAATTTCAATATTAAAATATTCTTGAAATGAAAATTTTCATGATAACATTTATTTATTATTGTACAGAGAATATAAACTAAAAATTTCAAAAGAATCTAATATAGAAATTCGCATGGAACGTTTAAAAGATTAGAAATGTGCAAAATTTTCACTTTTAAGAAAATAAGATTTTAAGTAAAACAAACTGCATAAATATATACAGTTTTTACAAATATTAAAACTTACATCCTCTACGAAGGAGCTTTTTTTTTTGGATCAGATAGATTTGAGCATCTAGTTTCACAATTCTCGAAAAGAAAAAGAAAATGTATTTATTTGTCAAATTTTGTGTTTTGAATATCCACTGTCGCCATAATAAAATTACCACCCTATTTGTTATTCATGAAGAATTTTGCTAGAGATCATATGCGATGAGGAGAGAACGATTCTTGTCCGAGAGAACAAGGGATAACCGCAGAATCAGAGAAAAAAGGCTTTTTAACAATCTGAAGCATTAAACAGAGTCAAAAAGGCGGTTATTTGTCTCTGATGATAATAAATTTCTCCAGGTCCATAAAGTGTACAGGCAAAGTATTCGTGGCTGTGAAAATTACCTTTTGTCCAATCATCGAGCATAAAAAATTTCCAGCCTTTTATCCCCTGATGCTGTTCGGGATAGTGATCAGCGAAGACGGTTTGATGCCTCGAATATCTTACTTCAAGGTGCCAAAGTCAACCTCTTTGCTTATACATATATATTAAATTTCTTGATTACTTCTGTATAACTAGAGACACCGTACATTTTTGAAAAATAATCTGCAAAGTACCATACAGTTTATAGAACACAATGGCCAAAAACTTCATGACTATGTCATCTGAAACTTATTATTCCATACTGCCCCCAAGCTGGGTTATTAAGTATAACGCATAGTTGACTCATAGTCATCCAATAGTCATACACATAACATTGATGCTGCTCTCAGAGCAGGTCTTGTGTATATGAAATTGCAAACGTTCTAAACATCCATCTGGTTATTGCGTTCATTTTTTCAACAGCATGAGAGACGGTTATTGCAGCTGGCAATACTCTCAGTTAATGATGTAATCCATTGTGTATGTGATCAGCTGTACAAATTAAACAAATCAACGTAACTTTGTTCCATCTTTAGGAAACTCTGATCCGTTCTGCCATGATAGAATCGTAAAGAATTATTTCCAACCAGTTGCCAAACGCACACTATTACTGCTTTCCATATTTTGAGACCAATTGATTTCTTTGCCGTTCACCCAAGTGATGTAGCTGATTTAATACTTTTTTCTCTAGGCTCAAAGTTAACCTGATCCGCTGTATATTTGTGTCTTTCTATTTGAAAGACACATTGATCTTGTTCTCAAATGCTTACCATACTCTGTCTGCTTTTTTCCGATACTGTTCAAAATGCACACAAATAATGCTGATTAAAAAGTATTTCCTCTATTTATCTTTACTTTACTGAGCACAGAGAATGGAATACTGCGGAATTACACAAGCCTCACTTGTTTTCTCCGGAACTACTAAACCGATGTCGATATTTTTTTAAATAGTTTTCGAAATTGATAAACTAAAAATTTATCATCCGTCTAAAATAATTGCAATAAAACTAATAGTTATTTTAAATTTTTAAAAAAAATATTCTTTTTTTTGTAAAATTTTAGAATTTATGTATTTTTCATTTTTTAATCAAATGATCTATTTATAATTTATCTATTATGAAAGAAAATTTAAAAAAATGCTGAAATCTCTCGAGTGGTTCCATGAAAGCGTGTAGAAACAACGGTTATTTTGAAACTGTTGTTAATTGTTTAATACGGAAATATGGATTACATATGAGGACCCCAGAAACCAAGGGGCCTATGGGATAAAATTGAAAAAAAATTAACTAAGCGCACTGACGACCAGGAAATATGCCTTTTTCTCTTCAAGCAAATAAATATAAGTAATTTTCTAATTAGATGCTACGTTCTAGAGATAAACCAATTTTACCGAATAATAATCAATATTGATTAATTATAAATTTAAAGAAAATTGCATTCTACTTTTTTTACAGTTATTGAAAAAAGAGTTAAAATATCACAATGGAAGAATCGACAGTTTCCTACTTCAATTTAGCCAATAATTAGTGATGTTCAAACTTCACGTCAAATATCTTTGAATTCAAATCAAATTTTTATCTTTTGTACCCCTTGACTTCTGAGGTCATTTTATGCATCATAGGATGAATTTAAATTTCTTTTAAATACCTATTACCTGAATGCATTATTTAATAATTGCTTTCATTACTTGATGCTTTATTCGTATAGTATTAAAATAATTCAGGGTTGATTTATTCTTTCAAACTTTTATGATAAAGTAGAGTACACTTAACTTTAGACGCAAGATCTAATTTGCATTTCAAAAGACACGTTACACCATCTTCATAACTTTCTTGATCGCTTCACTGATTCCAAGTCAAAGTGATGGGTTCAAAGGCACTTTGTGCAGAAAATTAAGGGCAAAAATTTACTTAAAAGATATAGTTATGAAAAGGTTTCTGTATAAGCATGAAGTATTTCAAAGGGAAATAACTAACTCAAGTGCCTAATATGATGCTTTGTTAAAAGAATAAACTGTTGAAAATACAAACGGAAAAGTAATTCACGATTACCTTTTCGAATCTAATCCTGTTCTATATAAGCTGTACCAAATTCACGCGTACATTTACAGTTTCAGCGTATACACCAGTGCATTTGGTATATTTACATTTTTCTTGAATGAGAGGAGGACTAAATAATAATGAATTCATTTCCCCAACGGAATAAGTTCAAGGGTACAGATAAAAGTATTTTTAAACGATTCATAATTAATGCTAGATTTTATAGTAAACTGCAAAAAAAAAAAAAAAAAAAAAAAAAAAAAAAAAAAAAAAACTGTTAATAGAAATGTAAAGTAAATTAACTCTATTATCACCCAAATATGTTAAATCCCATTTCCAAAGAAGAAATTCCAGATATGTATTAAAGAGGTATCAGTATAATAAAGATTCACACGAAAAAAAAAAAAAAAACTTTAGATAAACTTTCAATTGGAATACGCATAGTTAGTGAAAAAATAAATACAATGTATTTATGACGTTTATATAGGACTAACTGTAAAATAAGCTTTTTTCATCCCATAAAGCGCTTTTTAAAGCATAATTAAATAGATGACGTAAACGATTACTAAAAGGAATTCGAAAATCCACAAAAAGATGTGGGTATATTGACATGGTTGCAGGTAATTCAGGTTCTCGAGTTCTGATAATAAAAAAATGTTTATAGAAATTAATGTAATTTGACATCTAAAGTGATTACATATGATTTTCTACTCAATGCACTATGTTCTTTTAAAGTGTTTAAAAAAGACACACTCAGCATACTCAGAATAATGTTTATTGTGGCTTTGAACATTTACTTTAAAGAAGTTTAAAAAAAATACATCATTAACAAAGAAAAATGAATTATTCCATTCGGTAATCAAAAATAAGGATATTTTATGCTACATTACTTTCATTGAATTAATCTAACCCTTTCAGAATTCACAAGTTCAACTGAGAACAAAATTTCACTTACAGAAATAATGGAATTTCACATCTACTGTGGTTTCATAGTAATCTGTACTCATGTTTCAGTGCATTATATTCTGCCAAAGTGCTTAAGTATCCAAAATTGGCATATTCATACATAATGTTTATTGTGGTTTCGTACACTTTCATTGCAGAAATTTAAATTAACATTATATTATTAACAAAGAAATTTTTTTTTTCATTCCGTAATCATAGATAAGAGTCTTTCACACTGCATTACTTTCGCTAGAATATTTAACCCTTTGTACCCTGATGGTACTTTTAAGTACCAAAATAACTGCAATGCAAAATTTGTAAGCTGATAGTGATGGAGAAAGGGTGGTACTTACACTGTAGAAAAAAAATCCAGAGGTTACTAAAAAATTTTTAGTAAATGTGTATTCCACAGAATTTATTAGTAACCATTACAAACATTTTTTTGCAAGTGAAACAAATATTTCTTTTGTAAACTGAACAAAAGAATTTTTTGCATAACTAACTTAAAACTTTTTAGTATGAGCCCCAAGCAAATTTTAGCAATAGCTCCAAAATTATTTTCAGCAACCATTACGTGTGCCCGAATGGCAGGAGCTTCCTTCGAGCTGCATCCAGTGGGTAAAAAAACAGGCTTCGGAAACGGAAGATTTTCGGTAAAACTGCAATAGATGGCAGCACCAAACATTGCTACCTGCTCTATTTTGACATGTTTCTAAAGGGGGGGGGAGTTCAGAGATCATTACCTATGATAACGGCTACGACGGGATTTTCATAATCCCTTTATTTAACAAGTACTTACATTGCGTACTTTCGGTGCATATTTGGTGGTGTCCAGCATGAAACCCAGGTACTTTCAGCCTGGAGTTCGGTGCTATGACCACTAGGCTATCTCGGCCACACCAAATGAGTTTTTGTAATAGTTATTAAAAATGTAAAACTATTAACTCTATCCGTTCCTACTTTTTTTCTAGTAATTCTTACAGATTCCTTGTAAAAAAGTAAGATTACTAAGTTTTTTTTAGTAATTACAAGGATCACTAAAATGTTTTTAGTAGATCGACCTTTTTTTTACAGTGTATGTAACGAATTACGGTGGTACTTATGAACTTATGTAACGTATAATACCATATATCTTTTTTTTCATTTTTATTTACTGAAATATGGAATAATTATTTCAATACCACACAGCTTTTTGTAGCGCTTAATTTCGTTTCTACGTATTATTTCAGAAGTGCCTTTTTATAAAACTCCATGTTGTTCTCTTGTTATGCTGCCACAATGTGCATTGCGCTATATTTTCTAATAATAAGTTTAACCAAAAAAGCAACACCTCGACTTTCGATATTAATTCGTTCCAAGGCTAACGAAGTAAATCTAATGCGTCATAAATTGAGGCATATTTAGAATATATTTATATATATATATATATAGGTAATAAAATTACTTTAAAATCTAATGAAGATATTCTATTGTATTTATCCATTATTTTACTTGAGTTTAGCATTAAGAAAAGGGCCTGCAATACAAGAATTTCAAAAGATTTAATAGGTTGTTAACCTGGTAACAATTTATTGATGTTCTGACTTTCCATTTGCATTCCTTAACCTCCTGACTGCCCCCGGCTGATTTTTTCACACACTAAGCTGCAGGTTTCACTGCAACATAAGCAATATTTAAATTAGTATAATTCCACAAATAAAACCCAGTTCTGAAAAATTAAGTTAGGATTGATGCTATCAAAGATTATACACCGATACTAATAACGTATTTTGCATCACGTTGGAAAAAACATCTTTTTTTTTATATTTTTAATAAATTTCAGAGAAAACAACATTACAATATTACCCTTTGGCTGGGCAGTCAGGGGGTTAAAGATGCAAAAAAAAAAAAAAAAAAAAAAAAAAAATTGCAATTAAATTTGAACCAATATTTTTTAGAAGCCCTTTATAACAACAGAGTGATTTTTCTAAGCTTTTTCTAAGGACTTCATTTCATTTATTTGTTTGTCACTTTACTGTGCCAAGAAATTTCTCTTATAGAGTCAAAAGTCTTTAAAAAAAATTCAAAGTGCGCCATGAATAAGAGATTTTCCCGCCTCCCAGACAACTTAATGCGAGGCGACGTAAATCGAGGGGACGTAAATCGGAGTACTACTGTACAACTTCTTTTTAAATATTAAATTTTATTTAGTAAAATTACCTTGAATATGAAATTAATATTCGTATCACTTATCCTTTAAAATTAAAGGGCATTTTATTATGAATTAGATTAATAAAAGTTTTTTCCGATAGAAACATTTAAATTTATCTCATTGACATTAAAATAGCTTCTGCTCCACATAATATTTTTTTATGCGAACGATTATTTAAAATTACTTTTAATGAATATGAAGAATCTATATAAAGTTGAAATCTATTTAAAAGTTACTTTATAAAAATCATTTCCACGATTATGACTTTTACATTTCTAAATGTAAATATCGTACAACATTTTAATTTAAAAAAAATATCCATTTCAATTGCATTAAAAAAATATCTTATGATGTGAGTAATTAAATATTTTCTGATTTGTATACTATTTCTAAATACTTAAAAATATTTAAAAACACTTAATTTTTTTTTTTTTTTTTTTTTTTTTTTTTAAACTGGTGTAGCGAGAAACTTTATGGAAACATTGTGGTATTATAATCATAAAAGGAAAAAAATCATTAGTAAATGAAATTTATTTAAGAAATTCAATTAAATTTGAACTGAATGTTATCTTGATATATACCCAAGTAAGTAATAGCTTATGTAAATAACCGAATCGAGAATTTCAACTATAGTTTTATTGAGTTCAATCGTCTAGTTTGAGAAAGAAAACACATAGATTCTCAATATTCAATATTCCAAATTTATTCCAGCTTAAATTTAGCTGAAAATGAAACCATGAATTATTTTATATTAAAATTAAACGATATATCAAGATGCATTTGCAAAATTTTAAATTATTTTATTAAAAAATGATAATTTGAAAAATTCAGTCTCATACATTGAAATGGGATCGGTTACATTCACCATATTGTCGCGAACAAAATTATTAAAAAGGAATGTTCACTTATTTTGACAATCCGATATATAATGTCATTATCATAAAAGATATTTCATAAAAATCGTTAAAGAGCACAGAATTACTCATATAAAAATGATTGAAACACGAAATATTTAAATATATAAATTTCGTCAAATGAATTGGTGAATAGAAAAATATGCATAATTTAATCTATGAATAGTAATATGTAAATTAGAGAATATAAATTAAATTAGTTCAAAGGAAATATGTGCTACATATAGATTTTTCGTTCTTAAAAAATATTTTTACTTTCTTCTATCTTCAATAGAAGAAAGTATTGTAATCGAAATTTTTTCGACGGATTTACACATTTTAAGAGTTAGAGATTCCAAAAAACATGTTTTTACAAAATGCTTGTCTGCCCGTGTTTCTGTATCTCTCTGTGTGTGTGTGTGCCCATATGTCGCCATTCTACCATCTACCATTTTCAATATTGTACCGAGTAAAAGTATATGAAGTTATGTATAGAATTTAACCAAATTTTTTGTGTATGTGTATGACTATAGTTAGTTGGTCCTCCCTGAATTTGAAAAGAATCCGTCGGAAGGGGCGCTGCAATAGCAATTTTTGTGCCGTTTTCAATATTTCACCACAGAAAAGTGTATGAAGTTATGAATTGGATGGAACGAAATTTTTTGTATAAGTATTTGACTGTGGTCAGCAAACCCTCCCTCAATTTGAAAAAAATCCGTCTGAAGGAGGCGTTTTAATCGCGATGTCTGTGCCATTTTTATTATTCTACTATTAAAAAGTGTTTGAATTTATGCATAGAGTCGAACTAAATTTTTTGTGTATGAATTTTTTGGAGTATGAATTTTTTGGAGTATGGCGAGTAGACTCTTTCTAAATTTGAAAAAAAATCTAACTATCGTTCTACTGTTCATCGGCTCGTACAGATGCGGAAAACTCGTTTTTAATACGATTAATTGACAGAAGCAGAAATTTAAGATGCAATTCATAGTTGGTATAGTAGTGAATTAATAATATTAACACATTAACATGTGTAACTAAATTTTGAAATATTAAAATGCGCGTATGAGATAGAAGAAATTTTGGGATTGGCACATCCAACAAGTTTTATGAAATAAATCACACAATAATAAGTAATATAAGTGATTGAAGTTTAATAATAGTTATGACTTAGAGTGAGCTTTAATAAGTTATTTTACATAATAAATGCCAGTGTGTGACAATTGTTAAAAAAGTAAACAATAGATTGAACTAGAAATTCTTTTGTTTTGAAGTTTTAAAACATATATAAAAAATATTAAGTATCTTTTAGCAATTAATAATTATAATTATGATTTGTATATTTACTTGTTCTAACACAATTGATTCATTGAGGCTTCTTTTTAATTTTAGGTTTTATAAAATAATATAAACTGCAATTGTTTTTCAGACGATGAAATCGTCATTTACTTAAGTTATCTCATAATTAAATGTGTTTTGTAATTAAAGTTTGTATTTAAAACTATTTCTGCAAAATTAAGAAAATTCAGTGAACCATTTGTATTTCAGAAAATTACACTTACATAAGAACAAGTAAATATACAAATCATAATTATAATTATTAATTGCTAAAAGATACTCAATATTTTTTATATATGTTTTAAAACTTCAAAACAAAAGAATTTTAAAGCAAAAGAATTCCATTACACAATGATAAATGGTTGAAACATTATTTGCGGTACATATTAGTTATGTTATACTATTTCACATAGAATAAAAGTGATATACGTTGCGTAGGTTTACTACAAATTACATCCCGTGCATAGGAGAACTGTCTCCATATCGTTGAATTACACTCCTGGACAAAATTATAAGCTCAGAAAATTTTTCATTTGTTTACATCATAATATAAATAAGCTTAGCTTTATATTATGATACTAATAAAATAATGATGAATATTTATAATAAGACATCTAAATTTAATATAACTCATAAATAAAATGAAGTAAATAATTTACATAAGAAAATACATTACTTTAAAAAAATAACATTATGTGTGACCTGGACAAAATTATAAACTCAAAGTTATGAATTTCTATATCCTAGCATATTTGATACAAATAAATGCATTTTGTGATAAGAAACTAATAAATGGAGTCATTATAGATAAATACATTTCAATAATCAATATATATTTTATTTTTTCTCATAAAATAACATTATGTGAGACCTGGACAAATTATAAACTCAAAGTTATGAATTTCTATACTCTGGTATTTTTTTTCTAAATAATAAATGTGTTTCGTGATAAGAAACTAATTCAGTGAAATTATTTTTCATATTGGTATTAATACAAACGGTATTTTTACATATTCTCAATTCTCTCCAAGATTTTATTAAAAATCCTTTATAGTCTACCTTTTAATTACTTTTAGAATATTTTTGATTTCTTTTAATGCATCTTGTTTATCGTGTGTCATTACGTGTTATTCTTAGAACAGTGTCATCCAACAGTTTTTTTAATGCCTCGAGGAAAGGTTCTGACAGAGGTACAAGTTGGTAAAATTTTGGCATCCAGATCTTCTGGAAAAACGCAACGCCAAATTGCTTTTCTAACAGCACTTAGAAACAGCACTAGAACAGCACTTAGTGTTTGAGCTTCTTCTAGCGGAATTGTAAGTACCTTAAAGCTTAATTTAAGCTCTCGAACTGTCAGAAAAATTCTTCAACGAGCTCCGAATCTGAAATGAGAGAAAATGAAAGCTAAACCAAAACTTGAGCCCAACACATGAAAGCCAGACTTCACTTTGCACAACAGCACATGTCATGGACAACAGAGTAGAGCACAGGCATCTGGTCAGATGAAAAGAATAATTTAGACGGCTCAGATGGCTTAAAATACTACTTGCACGATATCAAACATGAAGTATGTCATAGCTTTAGTCGAAATTTGTGGAAGACCCGTGATGGTATGGTCTGTTTTTTCTCAGAATGGTAAAACTGCTCTGGCTTTTCTTAATGGAAAAGAAAAAGATGAAGACCACCAGTTAAATATGAAAGATAATCTTTTGCCATATAGACCGTTCATCGCTGGAGTAAACTTGGTTTTCAGCAAGACAATGCAGCAAGACTTTCTGCAAAAAGTATAAAAGAGTGGCTGCAGCGATGGCATGTAAATGTCTTGAATTGGCCAGTCCGCAACCCTGATCTAAGCCCCATTGAAAATTATTGGGATGCAATGGTTCGATTAGTCTATCCCAATGGACGTCAATATCAAAATACAAATGATTTAAAGATAGCTGTACTTTCAGCCTTGCACCAAGAGCCTATGGAACAAATGGAAAAACTTGTTCAATCCATTCCGATTCGCATATTCGAAGTCATTCAGAAAAATGACGGTTCAGTATATTATTGAATATATGCATTAATACTTTGCACCAGGATTCAAAAGTACCGTAATTTCGGGTGTATAAGCCGCGGATCAAACAATTCTTTTTCCAGAAATCTTATTTAGTGATTGAAGAGAAATATTTACGGCGATCTAAATAGTTACACTCATTTCTTAAAAAATTCTGGGTCGAAAAAGAATTGTTTGATCCGCGGCTAATACACCCGAAATTACGGTACGTTAACTTCTTAAACTCAATAATTTTATGTTTTCACTTTCCACATGTACTATATATTACTCATCTTTTTTGAAAAAAAAATGCGTTGATGTATTGAAATATATTCATCCCTTATAACTCCATTTATTAATTTATTATCACAAAATGCCTTTATTTATATTAAATAGCGGATAGTAGAAATTCATAACTTTGAGTTTATAATTTTGTCCAGGTCTCACATAATGTTATTTTATGAGAAAAATTTAAATATGTATTGATGTATTGAAATGTATTGATCCACAATGACTCCATTTATTAGTTTCTTATCACAAACTGCATTTATTTGTATCAAATATGCCAGAATATAGAAATTCATAACTTTGAGTTTATAATTTTGTCTAGGTCTCACATAATGTTTTTGTTTTAAGTAATGTATTTTCTTATTTAAATTATTTGCTCCATTTTATATATGGTTTATATTAAATTTAGATGATTATAAATATTCATCATTATTTTGTTAATGTAAAGCTAAGCTTATTTATATTACGATGTAAACAAACTGAGAATTTTCTGAGTTTATAATTTTGTCCAGGAGTGTGTAATATTTTAATTTATTAAATGGTGCTGCTTTGTTACATTATTCTGAATGTGTTGGAAAGTGTTTCATAATCTATGTTTGACGCATGATTTTTTCTTCCCTGGTTATTTAGAAAATTCGCTCTAATTAATTATTGAGGGGTACTACTAAGTTTTTGACTTGTCAACTGTGAAACATTAAATCGTGGATGGTTTCCTAAAGTTGACTTACTAAAATTGTTTTACAGATAAATTATTTATTTTACTAGAAACATTAAATTGTTTGAATGAATTTTATTAATTTTAATTTGGTTTATTATTTCTTAGCTTCGTTCAAGTTTTCTACGTGCGAATCTTTCCACCTAGAGAGATTTAGCAGTCTGTTATCATGGAAACGCTTATAAACGTTAAACACCTGATTCATCAGGAATCTGATTTGGAATATGCTTAATCATTTTAGGCATGCAAAAACAATGAAAATATTTAGAACATAAAATCGTAATAACAAAAAAATATTTATTTCACATCTGCAATAAATCTAATGTAACATATTTTTCATAGATATTGTCTATTTTGAAACGCAAAGTAAGATGTAAAGTATAGAAACTTTCCTTTGTAAAAAGAAAATCTGTTTTTTGGCGTCTCCACCATTTTTAATTTTACAAAATTTTCGATGTTCATTTTAGAAATAAAAAAGCTAAATTTCTCAAAAAACTATAAACTTTGGCATGAAAAATCCAATCACTATTGTCGCCTGTTTAGAATTCTGTGAAAAATATATATTAATAGCTGAATTGCAAGATCGGAGTAGAAAAAATAAAATCATCTTTTAACCTCTTCAAACCTGAGCATAGAATAACTGTATAAATATATATTCATTGCTTTTGCATAATCGAAATGATACCATAAAGGAAAGAAAGTGTCATTTTTATGGAATAAGTACTTTAGGGGACTGGTAATTTAGGTTTACGAATATGGATATAAAAGTACTAATCCCCTTAAAACATCAATTTAACTACCAGTAATATAAATTTATATTAACAAAATTAAGGTCTTTAAACATGTAAATGATTAGCAAATCCTCAAAAATTTTTATTGTAAAGCATTTAAGTTTAATAATCATGAATATTTCTCACTTTCTTGGTGACAATGTCTCATCCACACTTGGATGAAAATAATATTTATTTTCTGAGGTAATATTCATCACTGCTGACATTTATTGGTTTTGTCTTAAAGCAAAAAACCTTCAGTTTTATAGAAGTAAAGTAAAAATGCAAAAAATTCGAACAGTTCAGTTTTTACGAGGAAAAGAATGGAGGTACACATTTGTGTACCTCAGGTCTGAAGAGGTTAAATACCACTGTATGAATGACATTGACATCTAGGTATGCTGCTGAAATTCAAAGCGGTGATACAAAGGGTGAAAAAGGGTGCTGTCGTAGATAGGTTGTATTTTGGCATTTGAAACTATAGCGTTTCAACTCTTGATCAGTGAAGCTAAGAATTATTAGACAGCGTTCATCAAGAAGAAATTTTCTTTGTTCATAGATTTTTGTTTTAGTAAATTAAATTCTATTTTTTTTTCAAGCTTCGCTTAGCAGAACGACCGTCCTGCTTGATAATATTTACATTTGGGTATGTTGCAGATATGCAATACGGGATACAGAGTGTGAAAGAAACGTGTTGTGGTAGAGAGATCGTGTTTTGGCATTTGGAACTATAGTATCATTTTGACTTTTGAGCAGCGGTAGTAATAATTATTAGACAGCGTACATGAATATGGAATTATCTAAGTTCATCAAAATTTGATTTAGTAGATTAAATAACATTTACATTTGGGTATGTTCTAAATATGCTACATTGTGATACAAAAGGAGAAAAACACAGGCCGTCGTAGATAGATTGTATTTTGGCATTTGGAACAACTGTGATATTTTGGATCGTTGTAAGAATTATTAGACAGCTTAAATTAGGGATTTTCTAAGTTAATCGAACTTTGCTTTAGTAGATTAAATTCAATTTATGCTACTTCGCAAAAACGTTTGTCGCTTCAGCGAAAGATATTCATTTAAATTTGTAAAAAAGTTTATTAAGGTTAATATCTTGTTGACTCTCTGATTGTGAACTATAATTTTAGGAATTATAGTTTTCTTTCTTAACGTGTAGTTAATGTTACTTACACTACATTTTCAAGTAGTGTTTTTACAGAGTTTTGAATAAAAATAGCAATTTTGTTAACCATTAAATAAAAACTAGCGTCAAATTAATGTAACGTTAGCAATAGGTACTTGCTGAAGCACTTACTCTAAAATCGTCCTTAAACTCCCTAAAGTACTCAATTTCGCCTTTTTTCTAGAACATAGAAATGACTTGAAATGAATTTTGGAATGTATAAAAATATCAAAATCGTTATCTTACTTATTTAAATGATATCAAATAAAATCAAGAATTATAACGGTCGCAAAGCTGTCGCAATCAACTGAATTATTGCGCGTCCCAGTCCTATTACTCCCACTGCTTGTATTTTTAAACTCATTAAAATAAATTTATAATTTTTTTCATGTGATCTTTCGACATCGACTCTATTGTTTCCAGTTTTGTTCAGGGTTAAAATGTACAACAGGCGTCGGAACGGTGTCCAATTTATAGAGACTAAATCTAAACCTTTGCAAGCGCTATTCTATAGAAAATGTTTTGTGTGAGATTTGTCTTGCAAATGTCGTAAAAAGAAGCTTCGTGATGTTTTTTATTGGAAATCTTGAAGCAATTTTCCAAAAAATAGTTAAAGAAATTAGTTGTATAAAATGTGACTGTAGTAAAGTTAAGAATTAAAACAAGTGAGCCATTATTTAAGAATATTATAAATATATTATTAAAATAAGAGTACCATTCTAAAATTATGAATCAAGCATATACTGTTGCAGTTCAAATATTTAGTAAAAATATAGACATTAGATTAGTACAATTGGATTTAAAATAATGTTTGATGTACAAATCACCTTTCACAAAAGTAATTTTATATAAAAAAAAGTTTAAAGATCACGTGAATTCTCATATTTAAATGAATGAAGCACGCAATATGAAAATCATAAATTCAATCAAAAGATATATGGTTGAACACGCAAAATAATGAATGACGTGTAAATAAAGCATAAATTAAAATTAAATGTTCTGTTCTGTTCAGAAAATAATTTTGTCATGATTGTTTTGTTAATGTAGCTTCGTCATTTTATTGTATAACTAGCAGGCGTCGCCCGCTACGCTGGTCTGTCTATCAACATTAATCCTTGATTCCATATAGCAGATTTTGTTATAGAACGACATAGCCTTATGCAATTTACAAAAACTGTCATTGAAAATTTGTCTAACTAACAATGTAAGTCTCATAAAAATCCGTCTATCATTATTTTTTATAAAGACTAATCTTTCATAATCAGGTTTAAGTGATTATAGAAATTTATTTCAAAATAATTGACTATCTCTATAATTCAGCGTTGTAAAGCAATAAGCAATATACTAAAAACACCCCTGAAAAATCTAACTTATAATGCAAATTTCTTCAAAATACGTGTAGTAGATTTTTTTTAATAAATAACATTCCACAATATAGTTTTACTGATTATTGAACTTCCTCTCATGATTCGATAAATAAGCAACATAAAACAATATCAAACCTGCTAGATGCTCCCAAAAAAATGTTTCATGAAAGTACTTTGAGCAGGACTCGGATTATCAACAACTGGAACTACATACCAATTTATATTTTATGTTTAAAGTAGAAGTAGAACGATGTAACATCATAATAATATTGATCATTAAAAATTTATGAAACAGAATGTTACTTTTAAATATCTCTGCTCAATGAAGGCCGAAATTGAGTCATAATAAGGTAAATTTAAAGAGATTTCAATGCACGAATATTGTGATTTACGATTACAGTTACAATTGTAGTTAATTTTGTACCAAAGCAATCTCGCATAACTGAATTAATTAGACTAGTATTCCGATTACAGAATTTTCTTCCTCTTAATTTTTAAATAATTTTAATAAAAGTGCTATGTTGAAGAGCACACATATTATACACGCACAACATTGGCATAATCTTTTTGGACGCCAATTTGGCAAAAAACCTGTTTTCTAATACCAGTTACATACATATTTTTAAAAAGGGAGACAGTAAATTAAAAAAAGCTCAGTTAATAACTGCAGAACAAAACAATTTATAAAATTTTAAAAAAGAAGAAAAAGTTAATAAACAATTTATTAATAACTAAACCACAGCATCCGGGTTATCATATTAAGCAAAATAAAAGACCTTTGGTGCCAATTAAGTACCCTGATGCATTTATGACACTGGCGTCAGAAGAAATTTCGCGCCAATGTAGTGCATATATGACATCACTCCCACTTCAAGCTATATACCAGTAGCTTGCAAATAATTATATTGTGTATTTTCCCCGCAGCTGCTATAAATGACATTATAAATGCTGCAATTTAAAAGTTCGGTACGTATACCTTATATCACTCCATTGTCGCCAAGCGTAAAAGTTGGCGCCAAAGGAAATATTCAAACTATTTATCATCGTTACTGAGAAAGTAATCATTTTTTAAATATAGCATTTCGAAATTACATAGTTTCGAGTACTATTTTATTAAACAAAGAATATATAGAAAGTAAAATAACAAACAAATATATACAAAAAAAAAATTTTTTTTTTCAATATCTCCATTTAAACTGCAGGCATGAAATTGGAACTGTCTCTTAGTACTGCAATAAACATCGTCATTTTTGAATCGGGGAAAATTGTAAGTTATAACTCAATAAAAAAAAAAAAAAATTATTCCAGAAATGGTAAATTTAACAGTTTTGCATGCTTACGGTTAAAAAATAAGTAATGAGAAAAATCATTTCAATAAATAGCAGGTTACAATGTTTGAAATAAAAATTATTTGCACGTTTGAATTGAAAGTAATAGCGATTAAGGGTGCATTTCAATCCAAATTGCTTATTTTCTAATTTATTTATAAATTCCTTTTTGCTCTCAAACGCATCAAATTGCCAAATTCTCTTACTTAAAAGGCCCCACCAGTGGCCGAGAGGTTGGGACCTCTCAACTGGTAGACGGCAGGTGCTGGGTTCGAACCCAATCGCGGCTGTCGGCCTAACCGTTCGGAGTTTTCGTGGTTTTCTTCGAACCTTGTGTAAATACGTGTTAGGTTCCCTAAGAAAGACCCCCACGAAGGGCACTCCCCCCCTGGTCCTATATCCCTAGCGCAGATAATCGGACGTCAAAAATCAATCAATCAATCAATCAATCTCTTACTTAAAAAATTTATAATGTGCCCTTTTTTTTTAGTTCTTTTTATATAAGTGCAGAAAGTATTGCATAAAAAGCTATCAAAGTTGACGTTTTAAATCGAATTTGCCAAAGCGAGATATTTAGGAACGAAAAAAGGGTCATACTGAGAAAATAATAGCTTATAAATAAGATTCTAATTAAATGAGCGAAAAATGAAATCACACGGCCTCTTATACATCTCTTCAAAAATCACCTCAAAAAATTTCATGTTTTTAATTTTAGAAATGAAATGAATCTGAAAATGTCTTTGAAATTTTTTGTGCTCTTAAGGATGAAAAAATATTTTTTTAACACAACCTTAATATACATTTTAACACGGTGCTGGTATAGCAGAAAAATGTCAAAATATATTCAAAAATTATGTTTCAAATTACGCCAATTTTCTGTAAACGCGATTATGGATAGTCGGATCAATTTAATCCTCTATTTTAAAGTTCATTATGCGCCAAACCAGGCCAATCAACTTACGCCAATCGTCGATAGAATCGATTATTAAATTTTACCACCTTATGTATATGTTATAAGCTAAAACTTACATTTTATAAACTATACATAATTTATATTCATTTGTTACAGCTAGACGTAAAGCTAGACGTTTACCGATGTAAATGTATGTGTCATTTCGATAGTATTTTGTTTGATTTATGGAATAGTAGTATCATAATATTTAATGTTAGCTATATTTCTGACGTAATAAACAGTCCATGTAGCTGTCATTTTTGGTTACCAGCATATTTTTTCATTATTCTTCATATAGGTTGCAATAAACATTGTAACGAAAAAAATTTTTTTTTGTTGGCTACGCGTATGTAATTACAAAATGTTGTTTATATGCTTGTCATTCCCATTGTATTCAGTTCATTAAAAATATTAATTTTTTTTTCTCATTTCATTTAGAATACATGCATATAAAATAGTTATATTACATACATTTAAAATAAACGCCTTTCACACATTTCATAAAAAGTGCAAAATAATAAAGGGAGAGTTCCATGTCCTCTTTTAATTTGCGGGATTGGCAAAAAAATCGAAGATGGTCATTTTAATTTAAAGTTTTTTTTTTTTTTTTTTTTTTTTTTTTTTTTTTTTCAAGTTAGAATTTTACGTATAGACCTCTTCTTCGAATGGTCGTCGTTTTATTTTAATCGTCACAAAATAATATTTTTTTTTGTTGAAAGGCAAATTTATTTAATGTATTTTTTAAATCGACTGATTTCATATGTTTCAAATGAGCGGTTACACTGTCCAAAGTATTCTACTCTTAGCAATAGGTCTCCTCTGAGCCGGAGGCCGTAATTCTGCCATCTTTTTTTTTTCTTTTGCACACAAAAACGCTTGAATAAATTTATAAAATGAAGTATTTTAACTTTTAAATGTTATTTTTATGAATAATATACTTTAGAAGAAACAAAATGACAAACTGATCTCCGATTGCAGGCCAAAACAGGGGCAAACATTTAATAGAGATTAGTGATTTCTTGAATTATAAACACTTATAATCATCGCTTAAGTAGTGATATCAAGAAAATTTTCAATTAACATGTCATAGAAATACGAAATACGAAGCATTTTTATCCCGAATTACGTGATTAATGTTTCTATATGTAGCCCAGTATAAAATTAGTTGGAAATCGCGCGGTAATCATAAGAAATGAGGTAAGGTTCGTACAATAACTAGTTTTGTAAGAATTCTGATTTTGATGCAATAGCTGTTAAATTCCTATCCAAAAATACTTGAATGTAAAACTTGATAGGATTATATATCTTAAATTCAGTAATAGGGGAATAATATCACTCCATCTTAAATAGTACGTAATCTACATGGTAAACTTAGAATCATAATTTTTCGTCGGGTATCACTGAATTAATTACCTTAAATAGGATATAGTAGAAAAAAGAAAATTTTCCTTATTATTTTTTAAAGTTCCGATCATACATTCGTAAAATTTGAAATGACTCGATAAAAGTTTCCTATGAATATAAAAATAAAATTTCAAATTAGTCGGTTGGGTAGATTTGGGATGCTCGATGTGGACAGACAGAGAGATCAGATGACGATTATAAATGCAATATATTTACATAAATACGAAATTTCACCATAGACCCTAATGTAATAGAATATTTATGAGAATCTCTGTAAATGAAATGTGAACATATTATTTTCGATACCGAGCATAAATCTCAGTAACATACATCAATTGCAATATAACTACATTAACGCAAGTTAGAGATCGGACAGGCAGACTGAATGCCAAATCAAGTCAATCAAAACTGAAGCAATGTTTAAGATAATATTATTATATAGATTTAATGATTTTTTAATGTATTTTATAATGAGTAATACTCTCAAGGATTACATTCATATTTTAATCAAGATTATTTTTTCAATATATAATGATGTAAGAATCAAGTTTACTGAGCTTTTAAAACAAAATACAAAAAAAATATATATATATATATATATACTACTTTACCCATTGGCAAGAAACTCAGATAATTAATCGCCTTGTATGTATTGAATTTTTAATGTATTTTAGAATGAGTAATACTCTCAAGGATTACATTCATATTTTAATTAAGATTATTGTTTCAGTATATAATGATGTAAGAATCAAGTTTTCTGAGCTTTTAAAACAAATTACAACATACAAAAAAAAAAAAAAAAAAAAAAAAAAAAAAAAAAAAAAAAAAAAAACTACTTTACCCATTGGCAAGAAGCTCAGATAATTAATCCCCTTGTATTAATTCATTTTCAATCAAAATTGCTTATTATTTTGTTTAGAGACTGTATGTGAGACCTTCATGAGAACAATAAGGAATTAATATTCAGTCATTTTACTATGCTCCCTTTGAAATTAATGTTTTATAAGGATTACACTAGCTAGCTTAAATATTAGAAATATTTTTATGTTAAATTTGTTCAAACTAATCAGTTTTATACATAACTTTAAATAGTTTCATGCGAAAAGTTTCTTAATATGACACTCTATTGCTATGTGACATACAGAGATTGAATAGAAATATCCGAAAAATTTCTAATTTAAAAAGGTGTTAAAAAACCCTGAAGTACAAATTTCACCAGAATAAAATTCGAAATGCTCTAAAGTGATAAACATGATGTCTAAATATTATAAAACTATAAGTATGAATATTATAAAACATAATTATTCCGAATACTATGGCAATTCGAAACTTTACCAGATAAATTTTTAAAATTGTGTAAAATAGCATACACCAGTAACTTTGAGAAAAAAAACTGCCAGAGATTTAGATAATCACAAATACGGAATTACCACCCTTAAAAATTACCCCCCCCCCCCCCCTGTGTTCAGCACGTTGGGGAACACAGTTTCAAATTATGTGGAAATAAATTCATGGAGAAAAAATCTAAATAGATTACAGACAAATTACCATTCAAAAATGACCTGCTAATCACGAAAAAAAAAAAAAAAAATAAGTAGCTATCATAAATTGTATAGAACCACAGCTTTTACTTTACATCTAATTAATTTACATTTCTAAAAATACAGAATTGAAGCAAAAATATTTTCATTTACTTTAAGAAACAAAAACCTTTAAAACTTTAACGCTGTGAAATACAAAACCACAAATGTTCCGAAAACTTGACCTCTTTATATTTTTACATAAAACATGTTGGCAATGTGCTATAATTCCAAACAAATGCAAACAACTTACAAAATATTAAAGATTAAAAAATAATAATAAAACAAAAATTTTGAAAATTTATTTTTCTTATTTTCTGTCAAACTTTATCTCTGATATTTTTTCGCGGTCATAAAAAACAGAAAAGCAGAAAAAATACAAACATATGCATCTATCAAGCTAAAATACTTTACGATCCATCAAAAACTTCCAGTTATCACGAAACCCACATATCTTAATGTTCCGCCTTTTTTTTTCTTTAATATTTCTTTATCATTTAATGATAGAACAAAAAATGCGGCGCTTTGGATTAATACTCTGTATGCAGTTGAAGGAAAAAATAAAGAAATATCAGGCAAAAAAAAGGAAGGAAGCATCAAGGATGATGTTGGATATAAAATGACTTAATTGTAATCGATTATTTCTTTTTTAATGTTTAAATCACTTCCGATTTGATTTTTATTTGGATTTTTCTGTTATTTATTGATTTTGTGGATGAAAAAATATATCTAGATTAACCTCCTTTTCCATGCGTAAATGAGAAAGTTATGTTTTTGAATAGTTTCATGGAAATGCAAATAAATACCAGGTGTTCGAAAACGTAAAAAACAAATTCAGAAGAGTGATCGTAATAATGAAAATCAATAACTACTATTGTCTAAAATGTGAAATAACACAAATATGTTAAAGAACTTTCCATACGACTAGTTTTAGTACATAAATTATTTATTGTAAAGGAAACTTAACGAATGTTTCTGATTTGATATAAAATAATCGCTTAAAAAGCAATACTCAGATTCTCACACATTTTCAGACACCCCCCCCCCAAAAAAAAAAAGAAATTGAAATAATGATAATAATTTTCTGCTGTTACGAAAGAACAACGCCGTAGCATTGGAGAATTTGCTTTCCATATGTTACACACACAAAAAGAAAAACTCAAAAATATATTATTAAATTAATAAATATATTTTATCCTTTTTACAGTAAATATGTAAAGTACGCTAGGCACTCGAAATGCATATTTTAAACTATAGGCATACCTAAAAATAACTTTTTAGCTTTATAATTTTATAAACAAAAGTATTAAAGAAATAACAATTATAAAACAAATGATACAGTATATCTACCTTATTGCATCAAAACACGGAAAAAAATACATTCTAAAATTTATTTCTACAGATTTTATCACATCCGTTATTTCAAGAGGATGAAAAATTAGCAAAAGAACATACTGTCGCAAACCACATATTTAGGATTTTTCGTCCTAATTAAACTCGGATTCACGGTGATAACTTTCAGAAAACTTAAAATAAAATAGTATATTAAATTAAACATTTAACACACATTTTCAACATTTTGTAAACTCTTTTTTGATAACACCAAAGAAATGTAGTAGAGGTTTGCATTATACACGCAAGATGTATCCACTTGACGCTTCACGTTTTGGGCTATGTACATGCAGTATCATCAATTGTAGTCTAAGAGCCAATAGCACAAAAATCTAAGGTATCAAGCACAAGGAAAAAGACCCTTTTTTATGGAAGAGTAGTAATGGGGAATCTAATGATCTATGTCTGACAGGAGTGAAGTGATTCCTAAGCCAAAAGTCAATATTAAAAATGGTTGACTCGAATAGATTTATCATTGTGTCGACAGCCACGGATCATTTACTCTTCCATAAAATAAAAGATTTTTCCTTGTGCTCGATGCCTTTGTTTTTTGAGCTGTCGGCTCTTGGACTTTTGTTTGAATAACATATTTTTACAGACCTTTAAGCGGTGTTATCAAGTTTCACACAATTAAGGTACACCTCGTCACATTTCCATTAAAATGTTCAATTCATCATCATCATCATGTTCATCAGTCAGGTTCATCAATTTTTCAAATCGATTTTTTTTGCTGTATCCATTTATATTTGTTATCATATACTCTTTGATTTTCATGATTCTGTGATTCATTCAAATTCATATTCTAAGTTATATTTTAATTGGAAATGATACGCTTCATACGACTCAGTAAACTGTTAATTAATATGATTATTATTTTTAGAGATATAAGGATGTTTCTTTTACGCAATTCGTTATTACTTGATTTTCCAGGCGACCATAAAAATGTTGCCAAGTCTGTCACCAACTTGGCGAAATATCGAGATATTATAGATTTTTTGTGCTAACGTTTATTCTCCGCAAGCTACGAAATCGATTCAATTCATTTTGAGTTTTACATTAAGAGAAATTAATAGAAATCGAGTGCGGAAAATACGATTTTGAGTGTTTTGTGAGTGGCTACGATTATTATCAAGAAAAATATAATGTTATATATGTATTAGTTACATTTGTATATTCTTACGCATGTATATTTGTATGAGGTGTTTGTATGATTGTATGGGAAATTTCCTCAATGGGATTCGTTGACAATTTGATTATTTAGTGACAGTTTGATGTGCAAATTTAACCTAGCTGTCCTAACGTTAGGTTACTCTTCTTTCTTTATTTTACAGTAAATGAATGTGTTACAATGGAAATGGAAGTGAATATTCTGAAATTTTTGAGATAAGCATTTTTGTCAAGATGTATACTTAAACGAAAATATACAAATTACAAAATGAAAAATTCCTATACGGGTTGGAAAAAGTAACTTCCCTATTTCTTGGTTTTAAGATTTTAGCTAATTTTACTGGAAAACACGAAGCTAAAATGCGAAGAACCCTATTAGAGAAGAATCAACAGTAGTAAATTTCAATGGAGATTTCGACAATTTAGTCAGCTATAGCCAAATTAGCTTCATTTACGGCGTCTAATTTTTAGTCGTCAAATTTGGCTCTGTTTTCCAAATATCACCAAGCTTGGCGAGTAATTTGACGTTAATGTAATTAGGTATACAGTTTTATGCATAAATCCGAAAAAGTTTACAACAATAAAATACAATTCGTGTTAAGTAAGCTTCACTAAACGTCATAAATTAATCTTTGAACTTTTTTTATCTGTTGCCTAAACTTAATGCATATTTTAAAATATTATTGAATTATTCTAGTATACAACAAATTACCTTACTTAAAAATTTTGATAATCCTGACATCACATATACGCATAATTATTAGCAAGTTACAAATTTACCTTTTATTATTGGAAAAGCAACAGCGAAAAAAAATATGATAATCACTGAAAATATTAAAACAATTATAGAGGATCAGACGCTATCATTCTTTTGGTACTAACAAATACTGTTTCATTTAATGTCAAAGTCAAGGCAATCTACTCTGCTCTTAAAGAATGAACGTGCATTAAATAGTCTTGGCTAAAAAATCAGAAAGCTATAAATCTACAGCTCAGCATGGATCCAGTGTTATTTTTTATTATGGACAGTTTTTCAATGATTAGATTTTTTTATGCCTGACCTTGAATAAAGCTGTCGGGGAGGTAAAACACATAGCACTAAGACTTTTAGAGGCTTATTTGTTTAAATCCTCGGAGGTATTTAAATCCTTGGTTGTATAGCTACAACGCGTGAAATACATACCTCTAGAGATATTCGTAAAAGACATTTTGACTCCTCGCGGACAAAAAAAGCTTAACTCTTCTGAAAAAATATTTCACACCAACTAATTTACTGAGATGAAACGACGATTAGCAAATACAATTTCAAAATACTCTTAACTCACTTTGAATGGGTAAAATTTTAAACTAAGTTTGCTCACTTATGCAACGGCGCAAATACACTGCTCAAAACAATTAAAGGATATTTGAAGTTTTATATAAAATAAAGATATAAACGAAATTTTTTTTGCCGAAAATAGAAGAAGAGAATCACAAATGCAAATTTTTCTGGTTTTCAAACTGTGGAGTATGCAAATTTTGAGTTCGACGTCAAAAACGTCGCTTCAGCGGCAGCGAATGAAATTCGACTTTCAACTGGATAAAAGAGGATGAAGACAAGGATGATCGGCATTCAGTGATTGCTTTCTTTCGATGAGTACGATGTCTCAGCGAAGTCATTTGACAGATTCAGAAGTTTGGAGAATTGTTGGTAGGTTAGAAGGGGGCCAAACTCAAGCCGAAGTAGCGCAAGCCATTGGAGTGTCATTTCCAGGATCTGGAACCGTTTCTTTGAGAGTGGATGTGCAGGCCGAAGACTTGGGCAAGGTCGTAGAAGGGCAACAACGCCCAATGAAGATCGGTATTTAGCGTTAACAGCTCGGAGACACCGAAACATGAAGGTTACTCTTCTCCAACAACACCTTCGCTCGGCTACAGGCACCACGATTTCAACTCATACTGTCCGAAACCGGCTCCATGCTGTAGGTCTGTATTCTCGCCGACCGATGGTATGTGTTAGATTAACATCAAGGCATCATCGCGACCGCAGGGAGTGGGCAACCGAGCATGTTAACTGGAGGAGAAATGAATGGAGCATTATTCTGTTTTCTGACGAGTCCCGTTTTTTGTGCATCCGGATAATAGGTGTATTTTCATCTGGAGGGACCGTGGCAGTAGGAATAATCCTGCGTTCGTGCACGAAAGTGTCAGATTTGGCGGTGGAGGAGTGTTGGTGTATGGAGGCATCTCCATTGACAGGCGCACTGACCTGTACATCATTCGAGATGGAGCTCTGACTGGTCGCCTACATAGGGATGAGATCCTCAGACCTATTGTAGTCCCTTACGCTGCAGCAAGCGGAGATAACTTCATTTTAATAGACGATAACTGCAGGACACACCGTGCAAACCTGGTGGAGGATTTCCTTTTCGAGGAAGGAATCGTTCGAATGGAATGGCCAGCGTGTTCCCCAGACATGAATCCAATCGAGCACGTTTGGGACGCTCTAGGAAGACGAGTTTCTGGCCGCCAACAACCCCCACAAACTCTCCAAGAACTAGACAGAGCTCTTCTGGAAGAGTGGGGCAGAATACCCCAACTCGTCATTAATAGCCTCATTGAGTCCATGCCTCAAATGTGTTCAACTTTGCTGGCCGCCCGTGGAAACCATACCCCCTACTGACAATGATTTTCTTTGAAGAAAACACCTTTTCTTATTCTTTTTTTCTCATATGCACAAATTGTGTTTTTTTCCTTTTGTACACAAATGCGCAACAAAATGCATTTTTTTCTGTCAAACATGTGTAATTTATTCTCATATAACCTACTACGTCTGTCGACCATGTATCAATCAGCAAAAAAGTTTCCCAGATACAAAATCCACCTAAAACTGCAATATCCTTTAATTGTTTTGAACAGTGTATGTACTTCTTCCAGCTAACTTAAATGATTTAAAAATACCATATGTCTTTTTTTTTCTAAAACAAACTAGATAGAGAACATAATCAAGAAGTACTTCTTAAATCAAGTGGCCAATGACAAGAAATTTAGCAGATTACAATTATTAAATAATAAGATAGAGTGGGGATGACCATACGTCTCAATTTCATTCTGAACATTACTCAGCAGCTGAATTCAGAATTCTATTAAATGCCAATATCTGGATGAGGTGAGGATTGGGAAAATGGCCATTAATTACGATAAGAGCTTTTGTCTGTGGCCCGAGATTTGAACCTCGAGGCTTGCCACAGTCTATAATGGTTCATTTTGATGCTTATCATAGGCATTTATAACTGGAAAAAATTTCTATCAAGCCTATTTGTAAATATTGGAAAGAAGAAAATGCCTTATGCTCATGAAGTCAGTTACCTTTAACTGTTGCATGACCTGCCACCATACACAAATCCCAGAGTTTAACACTGTGAAAAATGTTGCACACATTTATTTAAAGGTATTACATAAAACCACTTATGTCACTTTTTGTACATTTTATCGTTTACAGGAAGTGTTCATTAAAGTACTTTTCGCTAAGGACAGGCATGATCAAATTGAAAGGATAGAAGAACTTGCTGAAAGTTTAGCATTAAAGCATTAGATGAAGCAACTGGTTACTGAATTAAACGCTTTAAAATGAAGTTTTGACAATTGTTTTTTCAAACTTTCTTTCATACTATTAAAAAGTAATCATAAAAACAAAGCATTTCTTCAAATATTATCTTTTATGTTTATAGTTCACCATGCTCCGACATTTCGACCTGACGAATACTAGTATATAAATGTTTCAGTTATCATTAGCATTATTAATTTATAGTTCATGTAATGGAGACATGAAAATCTAAAAAAATGGTATATGGTAAAAATAAAATCTTCGAAGACTGAATTGCATTTTAAAGAAAAAATATGTTCTTTTCTTAGCGGATGTAGATGTTTAATATATTTTTAACCGACTTCAGGAAAGGATAGGAGGTTATCAATTCAACGCGTATGTACGTTTTTTTTTTATGTATGTTCACCGATTACTCCGAATCTGTGCAACTGATTTCTATTATTTTTGTTTTAAATGAAAGAGAATGCTTTCGAATTGGTACCACTTCCGTTTCATCAAAATTGGTTCAGTACGTTTTTAGTAATTAGGCAAAAACTAATAAAATTTGGGATTTTTCGCTAATTAAAAGTGTTCAATAAGTTCGCTGAACGTAGTGCAGACAGAATGGCCGGTCGGTCTAAGGCGCCAGATTTAAGGTCTGGTTCTCGAAAGAAATGGTGGGTTCGAACCCCACTTCTAATGTATATGTATAAAATAACCTTTTTGTATTATAGTTTTTACATATATATTTTACAAATTAAATACAAATTATGCTATTAAGACTATTATGTATTTAACCATTAGCACAGAATATCAGAGATCTTTTTATCAGTGAAAAATACTAAAATAATAGCCTTGCGAAAATTAACATGACGTTGAAGAAGTTTGCCGAATAGATTGCAGTCAGGATAGCCGAGCGGTCTGAGGCATCAGTTTTAAGCTCTGGTTCTCGAAAGAGATATTGGGTTCGAAACCCATTGCTGACATACGTGTACAGCATTTTCTTTCGTAATGTAATTTTTTTTTTTACCAACATAAAAATGGAGAAGAGGTTATCATCAATTCGACGCATATGTATTTTTTTTCTTATGTATGTTCACCGATTGCACCGAAACTATCCAACCGATTACATTATTTTTTTGTGTTAAATGAAAGAGGTTACTCTCGAATTGGTATCACTTGAATTGGTTAAACACTTTTTTAGTAATTCGGCAAAAACTAATAAAATTAATGTTTTCACGCAAATTAAAAGTAACATGGACGTTGAATAAGTTCGCCGATCTGAATACAGTCAGGATGGCCGAGCGGTCTAAGGAGCCTGATTTAAACTCTGGTTCTCGAATGAAAGCATGGGTTCGAACCCCTCTCCTGATATACATCTGTACAATAATTTTTATACTTATATCTTACAAATTAAATACTAATAATTATTAACCGATATCGAAAAACGAGGAGGAGGTTAACAATTTGACGCGTATGTAGCTTCTTTTATATAAGTTCACCGAGATTACTCCAAAACTATCCATCCGATTAATATGGATTTTGATTTATTGAAAGAAGTTGCTCTCGAATTGGTACCAATTCCGTTTTATCAAAATTGGTTCAGTACTTTTTTAGTAACTAAGCAAAAACTAATAAAATTAATGATTTCTCGCAAATTAATTTTGATTGTTGTAACCGTTTTCTTAATCATAAGCTAATATAAAAAAAAAACTAAAAAGTAAAAAATAAACTTTCTTACCAAAAATAAAACCGACTTCAAAAACTACTGCAAAGTAAAAAAATAATTTTTTTACAGAATAGTTAAGAAATTAAACAAAAAGCATTGTATTTACCATGCGTTTTGTTAGATTTATGTACATTAAATTGATATTTAGAGTCGGTGCCAGCCAACCCAAGTTCAAAGTTAAAGATAAGTTTCTAATATTGAATAATTATATTTAACTTGGTTTGGCTGGCACCGACTCCAAAAAATCAATTTAATGTACATAAATCTAACAAAACGCATGGTAAATACAACGCTTTTTGTTTAATTTCTTATTAACTATTCTGTAAAAAAAATATTTTTTACTTTGCAGTAGTTTTTGAAGTCGGTTCAATTTTTGGTAAAAAAGTTTATATGTAATCTTTTGGAATAAAATGTGAAAGATTTTTTATTTCATATTTGTACGCTGCAAAGATCTAGTCTTTGTTTAATTTAATAATGGCATTCACAATGTTTTTCAATGCTATTATTTTGTAATATCATTTAAAATAAATAAAACATTTAAGATACCAAATGATTTTTTTAAATGATATTATGCTTCTTTGATTTTGTTTAATAAAAACAGAATATAAATTTTAATTTAAATGTAACTGTCTATTAATTATTCCAATGTATTTTAATAGTTTGAATGTTTGTAGCACTTAATATGGAATATAAATTAAGATTTTATTTGGTGAAATTTTGACAATTATACAATGCAGTCGATGTTTTATGAGATTTCTTTTACGATATCTGAGATAAAATCATACAAATATTTCGTTTCGCTTAACCATTCTTACTAGTATGTGTTTATGTGAAATCCAAGAGAAAAATTCCAAAGTTTATGCCAAAACAAAAGAGGCTGATAATTTTTTTAGGAATCGGCTACTCAGAAATATTTAGCATCATATCTGAATTAATTTAACTGTCGATTCGTCTGCTGCCGTCGGTGCTGCCATTGCAATATATTTTACATAAACCAAATCACTACACTTAACCCCTTGAAAATGACTTTCTCCCATCCAAATATGGTCTTTGTACACTTTCTTAAAAGCTTCTTTATTTCTTTTTTTAATGTTATTCTATAATTACATTAGAAAACAAAACACATTTTTTTTTAGTCTTCATAACATATAGTGTTATCACAACTAGAATTGACAAAATCCTCGTCCAAAATATGTACAATTCATAAAAAAGTTCTTTATTTTTAGAAAGTTTTGAAAAAAATATATTATTCAGATTTAAAAAGGAATTTTAAAAAACAATGCTTCATTCGCTTGCAGAGACTTTCGGAATTGTTTGTCAGTATTTTTATAGTATATTAATCAGTTTTATGAACTTGAGATACAGGTTTTTCGGTTGCAAACGCCTCTCATGTAAACATTTTCATCTTAAAAAACAAGTTTTACAAACAAACATTATAAATTAATAGCAATAATATGACTACTGAAAATAATTTTTTTGTTATTATTGCATGTATTAATTTAGTTTTGCGGCTGAAAATCTTGAATTGACAATTGGTGGTATTAAAAACTGATATTCCAATTGAAGTAACCTTACATGTTATGAACTACACTGTTAAAACTAATGGTGACACATTGCACCATTTAGGTATGAAAGGCTTGTGTCACTTGTGACACCCCTAAAGGAGCCAGAATGACACCTTTAATTAGGGTGAATAGATGGCACCCTTAATCCAGAGTGTCCAATAATAAAAAATTAAAAAATATACAAGAAGACTTTTGGCCGTCGAAGGATTCGAACTCACAACGTCTGATTACAAGCTCAGCGTTCTAACCGCTCGGCCATCGAGCTCACCTTCAATCACTTATAGACACAGATTTTATTTGCCGTCACAGAAAACAGAAAGACACACGTCACAGCGCATGCGCATGGTTCCAGTCACCCGATGATGTGCCACATTGCTGCCAATACGAAGTGTATGGGAATTGTATTGTGTGTTCCAAGTGTACGGCACCCTAGGGTTCCAAATGCCCCGGGTTCTAATGGATCCTAGGGCCTTTTCACCTCCGGATCGCAAATGGCACCGGTTTGTCACCTTCACTTTTAACAGTGTAATTGAGAACATTCCCTAAAATCAACAAAGTAATAATTGTTTTAAAAATGCGTTTTTAAATCTTTATTATACATTGATTTCTGACATTTTCAAAAGATAAAAAATTTTTTGTATAAATTTTATATTTGTACAGTACTCTGAAGGTATTGTATAATTTCGTACGCGGTTGCATTATATTTTCGTAGACTATGAAGCAGTTGCCTTTTTTATAGATTATCAAGGACATCTTGAGAAAAGAGTGTTATTTTTAATTATTAATTAAAATTTTATATGTTGACAAATCTTGTAGTTAAAAAAACTTTCTATATGTTTAAATTTTAATTGAGGTTAAATAAAAACAGAATATTTATGGCCTTATAAAAGTGTACCCTATTTCGATTGACAAACACAGAAGGCTGATATTAAACATAAAAAGGATGAAACTTATTTGGTCACAAATACTGGGTATTTCATTCTAATTGAATTTGGGTTGACAGTAATATGCCAGAGAAAATAAAATCCTTTTAATGAAAATGCGACGTCATGTACAGCCGTGGGAAAAAAAGTAAACATCCTGTACTAACTCCTCATCAAATTATCATAGAAGAAAGTTACTGGTATCAAACGATCAGAAATAAAAGTCTACTTTTAAATGATGTACATGAAATTTGCTTTGTAGGATATCTACATATTAAAATGACCCTGGACGTCATTTTTAATGACAATACCCAATTTTAAGTCTTCAATTCAAACTACGCCAAGACATAAAATTTCAAGTCACTTAAATGATAAGTTTTCGAATTATAAGCATTCGAAATTTAGTGCTTCTAATGTTAAATATAATTTTTATATTTTTATTAATATCTCCTGAAATTATATTCCTCGTGTGCTAATTTTTATGTACCTATAATATTAAAATACCCAAACATAAATACGTTTAATTTGCAAATTTTATAATTTCAGGATATAAATTATTAATTATTAAATTCATATTAAAAAAATGTGAATTGCTACCTAAAATTTCTTGATGGATTTAGATTTATATTATTAGTTATTATAATAAAATATGAAATTTTGAAGTTTTTCTTCCAAGTAGTTTTTAAATTGTGCTTAAAAAACGGCCAAATGATGGTTTAAAGCACCGTCTACGATAGAAGTGATATTTTGAACTTTCTTATGTCTTTATGCTTTCCTATCTTCAATGAGTGCTTGAGTTGATGTCTTGAAGAAGAAGGAGGCTACATATACGTCAACAATCGATTTACTGTGGCGTTTGTTTTTTTTATATTTTTTTAAAAATTTTACTTATTATTATTATTATTATTATTATTATTATTATTATTTTGCAATATTTTGCTTAGAAAATAACAACACTAAAAGTTATTTGTACACATGCTTGAATTTAAAAAAATGCATTTAAAAGTCTAGATTATTTAATGTATTTTTAAAATGAATTGCAAAATATATTTATTACTTAAACATATATATATACATATTTAAAAAAAAGATTTTTATAAAAGTAACCTCTGGTAATATGGCGTAATTTTTTTGTAAGTAGGAAAGATTTTTATTTCATCCGAAAATGTGTGATAATCTGGACATTGTTTTTAAAATAAATATTTTATATCAAACTAGAAACTTCGTCATAATTTCTTTGAAATAAATTATTTATGTATTGAAAGCTTGTTATATGAGTAATTCTTTAACACATTTTCTCTGTTCCACATTTTAGGCAGCAGTATTTGTTCAATTTTATGCTCACAATTAACCCTCATAGTTTGTCGTTTGAGTTTTTGAACATCTTGTATTCCTTGTTTGTATTTTCATTGAGCTATTTAATAACATAACTATTTCATAAACACATGAAAAACAATGTTAATCAAGATACATTTTTTTTGCTTTAGAAAATCAAAAAATAAAAGAAAAAACCAAATTAAAAGCACATAGGAAGTGGTTTAATTATAAAAAAGGAAATAATCAATTACAATTAAGTCACTTTATATCCAACATACTTGATGCTTCCTTCCTTTTCTTTTTGCCTGATATTTCTTTATTTTTTTCCTTCAACTACATACAGAGTATTATTCCAAAACGGTGCATTTTTGTTCGATCATTAAAAGATAAAGAAATATAAAAAAATAAAAAGGCTGAACATTAAGATGTGTGAATTTAATGATATCTAGAAATTTTTTGATGGATCATGAAATATTTCAGTTTGATAAGCGCACATATTTGGAATTTTCTTTTGTTATTTCTTCTTTTTCTTTTTATGGCAGCGGAAAAATATCAGAAATAAAGTTTGATAGGAAATAATAAAAATCAATTTTCAAAATTAATATTTTTTTATTATTTTTTTTAATTTTCAGCACTTTTTATTTTGTTTGCATTAGATTGGAATTATAACACAAGCGATCAAGTTTTCCAAATATTTTAGGTTTTACATTTCACAACGTTAAAGTTTTAAAGATTTTTGTTTCTTTAATTAAAAGGAAATATTTTATTTTCAATTTTGTATTTTTATTAATGTTTATGTATATGAGATGTAAATTTAGACCTATGGATTTGTAAAATGTATCTCTCTTTCTCTCGCTTTACACACACACACACACATATATATATATATATATATATATATATATATATATATATATATATATATATATATATATATATATATATTTGTCGTTAGAAAGATATTTTTGACTAATATGTTGTTTATAATTTAATTAGATTATTTCTCCTTAAATTTTTTTTTCACAGGGAAGAAAATTAATTTTTATGGATGGCATTTTTAGCACTTTCCAACAAAGTTGAAAAGTGCTTATGCATTAGGTTTGTCTGTCCGTCTGTCCGTCTGTCCGTCTGTCCGCGCTCTAACTCCCGTAAATATACTCGGATTGCTATGAAATTTTTATACGTTATTGAGGTTTACCCTAGCACGAACCCTATTGAAAATGAAGTATCTACCATGATTAGTTTATCTACAGAGAGAATCAAAAGTTTCACATTACATTACGGCCTATGGGGAAAAATCGCTAATATACTCAGATTGCCATGAAATTTTAGGACGTTATTGACGTTTACCCTGGCACAAGTCCTATTGAAAATAAAGTTTCTACCATGATTAGTTTATCTACAGGGCGAATCAAAAGTTTCCCATTACATTACGGCCTATGGGGAAAAATCGTTAATATACTCGGATTGCGATGAAATTTTAGGACGTTATTGAGGTTTACCCTAGCACGAACCCTACTGAAAATGAAGTATCTACCGTGACTAGTTTATCTACAGAGAGATTCAAAAGTTTCCCATTACATTACGGCCTATGGGGAAAAATCGTTAATATACTCAGATTGCCATGAAATTTTAGGATGTTATTGACGTTTACCCTAGCACAAGTCCTATCGAAAATTTAGTTTCTACCATGATTAGTTTATCTACAGGGCGAAAATCGTTTCAAAGGAATTTTAAGGATGTTATACCCTGTCAAAGGTATTAAAATTTGCATTCTATAAAATATAAGGTGCAAATGTAGCTATTATTCATTTACAGGTCCACACAAAAGAATTCCATTAGATATAATGGTAAAAGGGGGAATTGTGTGTGACATTTTAAAAATATATTGAGCTTTTTCATATATAATAAAACTGATATATGTCACTGAAGCTTAATATAAGTTATACGCTACTGTCTTGCATAATATGAAGTATATAGCATTTACAGGGCCATACAAAAGATTTCAAATAGTATATTCTTTCCGAAGTACCGTATATGTGTCCGATGATGGCTGATGGAGGGATGAAATGCATTTTAATTATGATATTAGCGTTTGTATTTCGCTAAATATATGCGCATTACATGGTGTGTATAACTGTTATAGTTGATATACAGGGCTACCCAAAAGAGCTCACCAACGTTACTGAATATGAGCGTAAATTATTTAAACTTGGTTCTTAAATAAGCTATGCATTTTTACGCTGAGCTGCATTCAATTTACTGAGAAATGTTTGCAGAATATAGATAAAGGGATATACAGGGCCACGCAAAGAATTCGGTACATGGACGCCTATGAATGATAATTTATGAGAATGTGATTTCAGTTGTTTTAAAAGTGTTTTAGTTTACAATAAATTTTAGCCTAATGCTGACGTGTAATGAGGTACAATGAGGTACAATGTAAACTACAGGGCTGAACAAAAGTATTCAAGTATGTTTCCATCTAATAGTATGAATTGCTGAAAAAGAAATTTCAAGCTACTAGGTATTTTCTTGCTGAGCTAAATTTTCCCATTATATGAACTGACATATGAAATACAGGGCTGTTCTAATGTACTGGAATACATATTTGGGTATATTTGGCTATACACTATTATTTCCCTAAATAACAAAGTTTTGTTAAAGATTTCATTAAGTGTTGGAAAGTGCTTCATAATCTATGCTTAATGCATGATTTTTCTTACTTGTTATATTTATTATTATCCAAATGTATGGCAGTTTTTTTTCTGGAAAATTAATGGCATAGAATTTAAACAACTTTCTATTATGCAAGAAGTAACTTATAATAAACCTCGGCAAAGTATATCCATTTCATAAAATGCAAAAAGTTTAATATAATTAAAACACATCCCAAGCTATGTTTTCCTTTAAACCTTTATGTAATAGAACTAATTTGTGTAGCCCTCTGAATTAGTAAAAAAATATGCTTTGCACCACAGATTGTACAGAATGTATAGTATATGATTTATCGCTGTTCATAATTTTTGGTAAATTCGAAAGCGTCTTGCATCATTAAAATGCAGTTTAAATTGTTTTTTTTCCCCACTGACCATAATGAAAGGAATATTTTTTATTATCCGTGTAATTCAACTATACTTCCTACCTTTTCATGAAATTTGAAATGATTTGACAACATTACGCAACAATTATATAATTTAAATTTCAAACGATTAAGTTGGGTAATTTTTTGATATGTGATATGCAGACGAACAGAGGACGGACAGACAGACGGACGGACCACTGAACGACGACTATAGGCCTTCATTTTACATATGTACACACCTAAAAACTGCCATATAAAGCTTTAGAAGGCTATGATACTCCCAATAACTATGCGAAATTTTTTTATAATACTTTGACAAAACTGCATACATATCAAGCGTTCAAATATAGTACTGGAATCTGTCGTAAATTAATATAACTGCGCCAACTGGTAGCCGGGGTGATAATGATTACGCGGGTTTCTAGTATGACGTCATATATACGCAGATATCTGTTATCTGCGTATCTCTTGAGCATATTTTCTGAATTTTTATTTAATCATGACAGATTAATACAGTCTACCAGATTTATTGCAAAATATTTTTGTTAGAGTTTGATTTGATAAAATTATGTACATTTAAAAGATAGCCACAATATCATTTTAATTTCGAGAGAAAAGCACGAATGCTACGAAAAATACTGTCTTTTACCATGAAATTAAAATGACAATCCGACTTTTTTTTTTTTAATGCACGTACTTTTAATGAAAAAATATGTAACAAAAATATTTTGCAATAAATATAGTAGATTTGATTAATCTGTCATGATTGAGAGAACAGCTTGAAATTCATGATTGAATTTTTAATATGAAATTTCTACATAGCTTTGTCCGTGTAAAAAAATGAGAGAGAGTATCTAATCTACAATTTTAGGAAAGTTATTGTCTAGAATCGGGAAATATTTAAACAAATAAATAAAGAGTATTTTTTGTTTAATAAAATAACATTTAATACAATCATTTAAATTTGAAGTTATTCCCAATATAAAATAAAATGAGTTTTAAATTAAAAGAATGAAATGTTTCCAAGTTAAATAAAAAAAGTGCGATACCACGAAGAAAACATTAGATTTTTAGCGTCTGCAATCGGTAAATGGGAAAAAAAGGAGCTAAAACTGAATATTTTATTTTGTATTATATTCTATACATATTCTAAACATTGATAAATGTTATATTCTCATAGGAAATACAACCGTGTATACCATTTTGTATAACTTAGCTCATCAAGAATTTAGTAAAATATGAGACTACTACAAAATTCTGCCTTTACGTATTAACTACTTACTAATTTTTATGAGTCATCTTTCATTACATTAAAAACATAATTAAAATCGAACATATTTAAATCAGTGATATTTGAATTGCATAAATTAATGATATTTCATCTTAATATATATTTTATATTAATATTTAATCGTACTACATTTATTTATTCCATATTTATTTACAATATTTCAAACCTAAAATTTATTCTACGCAACATTTTAAAGTAAAATTTTATAGAAACAAAAAAGTTCCGTTTCCATTCACGCAAAAGAAGCTGTTATTTACTTAATAATCCTCTTGTTGTTCACCCCATTCGATAGGCAGCATATAATTTTGGCGCATTTAATCTTGCGGACATCTCTGCCATTCATGATAGGAAGCCTTACTTCAGCTTTGATTTAGACTATCACTTTTTTATCGTTTATCACTTTAGAGCAATTTAATTTTTTTCTAGTTACAATTGTATTTCGGAATTTTTAACGACTTTTAAAATTAGTAGTTTACTACTACTAAAATAAAAGTGAATGAAGTTATGAATAGATTTGAACCAAATTTCTTGTTTTTGGTTAAAGCCAAAGGTCCTCCTTGTATTTGGAAATAAAAAACTCAAAGTTAGTATCGGATTGAATTTATACAATTGAAGTATAAACATGTGAAACTACTTTTTGAAATATTATGATGCATGGAATTGAAGAGCATTATAGGAATAATACATCCAAATAGTTTTTGAGCTGGATTTGTCATTTTGATAGCGTGTGTTTCAGCGATTTAAATGCGGAGACATCTGCAATCTTTAACAATCTTTATCTAATTACTTCTGAGCAAGATGCACTTTTACATCGTATTAATGGTTTTTCTCATTGGTTTCATGAGTGACATAGTATAGCCAACAGAAAAAAAAGTAATGTAAATTTATATGAATACTGAAGGTAAAAAACATTTTTTCATTATTTAAATCACCTGTACACGATATTTAAAATACGTTACTTTACACATTAAACTTTTTTACCAAAAATAGAACCGACTTCAAAAACTACTGCAAAGTAAAAAATAGTTTTTTTTAGAGAATAATTAATGAGAAATTAAACAAAAAGCATTGTATTTGCCATGCGTTTTGTTAGATTCATGTACTTTAAATTGGTTTTTTGGAGTCGATGCAAGCCAAGTTCAAAATTAAAGATAAGTTTCTAATATTGAATAATTACATTTAACATAGATTGGCTGGCACCGACTCCAAAAAATCAATTTAATGGGTCAATCAAACAGTTTTATTTTTGGTAAAAAGGTTTATTTTCTCCTATATTATTGTATTCATTTTGCATGGATGAACAGTTTAAAAGAAATTTGCAGTTTTCAGTTTAAAAAAAATACGTCATAATCATGTTTTTAAGCTATTGCATAGCTTTTATCGCGGGCTTTGAGCGCGGTGACCGAATCCAAAAATTCCGTAACGAGAAATATCCTAACACGTCCGTAACGAAAAAAACCTAACACTCGGCTACCGTCGTTTCACTTCGGCATGGTATCCTTCGGTAGACTTCGGCATACATTGACGCGGTATTTTTCAGATATTTAGAGGATATCAAATCTCAAACTTATGTATCTTATTTCAGTTACTATAAATCTATAGTTTCAATAATAAAAATTCCTGATAGAATGTGTATAGAAAAGAATCCTCTTTAGATAAAACAAGGTAGGATAATGCAGCTTTTGGTGAGTGGAGATCCGCCCAATGTTGAGGATCGAAAAATTTAAATGCTTATAACTCGCGATCTAATTTTCGTAGCGCGGCCAAATTTTGTTTGGTTATTTATTATGATACAGTGTTAATTTTTGGTGACAGGAGACCCCCACGGTTAGAGTCGAAAAAGTTAAAATGCTTATAACTCGCGGTCTAATTTTCGTAGCACGGCCAAATTTTGTTTGGTAATTTATTATGACACAGTGTTAATTTTTGGTGAAAGGAGACCCCCCACGGTGAGGATCGAAAAATTTAAAATGCTTATAACTCGCGATCTAATTTTCGTATCGCGGCCAAATTTTGTTTGGTAATTTATTATGAGACAGTGTTAATTTTTGGTGAAAGGAGACCCCCCCCCCCATGATGAGGGTCGAAAATTTTAAAATGCTTATAACTCGCAATCTAATTTTCGCAGTGCGGCCAAATTTTGTTTGGTAATTTATTATGAGAGAGTGTTAATTTTTGGTGACAGGAGACCCCCCCCCCACGGTGAGGGTTGAAAAATTTAAAATGTTTATAACTCGTGATCCATTTTCGTAGCGCGGCCAAATTTTGTTTGGTAATTTATTATGAGACAGTGTTACTTTTGGTGACAGGAGACCCCCACGGTGAGGGTCGAAAAAGTTAAAATGCTTATAACTCGCGGTCTAATTTTCGTATCGCGGCCAAATTTTGTTTGGTAATTTATTATGAGACAGTGTTAATTTTTGGTGAAAGGAGACCTCCCCATGGTGAGGGTCGAAAATTTTAAAATGCTTATAAATCGCGATCTAATTTTCGTAGCGCGGCCAAATTTTGTTTAATAATTTACTATGAGACAGTGTTACTTTTGGTGACAGGAGACCCCCTACGGTGAGAGTCAAAAATTTAAAATGCTTATAACTCGCAATCTAATTTTCGTAGCGCGGCCAAATTTTGTTTGGTAATTTATTATGAGACTGTGTTAATATTTAGTGACAGGAGATTCCCCATGGAGAGGGCCGAAAATTTTAAAATGCTTATAACTCGCAATCTAATTTTCGTAGTGCGGCCGAATTTTGTTTGGTAATTTAGTATGAGACAGTCTTACTTTTGGTGACAGGAGACCCCCCACGGTGAGGGTGGAAAAATTTAAAATGCTTATAACTTGCGATCTAATTTTCGTAGCTCGGCCAAATTTTGATTGGTGATTTATTATGAGACAGTGTTACTTTTGGTAACAGCAGATCCCCCCATGATGAGGTTCGGAAAATTTAAAATGCTTATAACTCGCGATCTAATTTTCGTAGCGCGGCCATATTTTGTTTGTAATTTATTAAGGTATTGCATAGCTTTTATCGCGGGCTTTGAGCACGACGAAAGAATCTAGAAATTCTGTAACGAGAAAAAAAAACCTATCACTCCGGCTAACGTCGCTTCAATGTTAAAACTGTTGTTAGCTTTCGTTTTTTCAAAACTAAAATCTAAAACAAAATCACTTCACCTTTTTCATTTACGTATAAAAAACTTTTCATATTTATTTACTTAGAATAGGTGTCACAAATAAAAATTAAATTAAAAAGTTGACATGTTTCGGATCATTCATAAGAACCGTATTCATAACACATAAAATCAGTAGAAAACTAAATGACACTGGATATAAATATAATTTAAAAACCCAAAACCAGAATTACTTAATAAATATTTAAAGGGTGAGTCTAATAGGGGGAGCCGCGGTGGCATTGGATATTCACGATCATAGAGGACGCAATATTTTGTGTTTTGGGTTTTTAAATTACCTTTATATCCAGTGTAATTTAGTTTTTCTACTTTTATTAATATTAATTTTATACATATTAAATTTAATATATGATCAAAATTTATTATATTTATATGCCGCGGTGGCAATGGCTATTCACGATCATAGGGGGCGCAATGTTTTGTGTTTTGGGTTTTTAAATTATATTTATATCCAGTGTCATTTAGTTTTCTACTGATTTTATTTGTTATGAATACTGTTCTTATGAATGAACCGAAACATGTCAACATTTTAATTTAATTTTTATTTGTGACACCTATTCTAAGTAAATAAATATGAAATGTTTTTATACGTAACGTCGCTTCAGTTTGGCAGACTTTGGCACGGTATCCTTCCGTAGACTTCAGCAGACATTGACGCGGTATTTTTGAGATATTTTGAGAATATCAAGTCTTAAACTTGTTTTTTATTTCAGCTACCATAAACTATAGCTTCAATGATAAAAATTCCTGATTAACCTACATGTATTGTAAGACAATAAAAATATTTTAAACGATATTAACTTCTCATTTGTTCAATACAAGAAAAAAAAATTGTTATCGGTCATCACGCTCAAAATGTTTAAATTGAATTAATATCAAAGACAAAATAAATAAATAATTATAATTGCATAAGTTGATAAAAAATGCTATGCAATAGCTTTACCGCGGCAGTCCCCGAGTGCCACACGTACTTTTTTTTTCATGTGTATTAATAAGCGTTGTAATCTACGATTCTGTAAAAATACTAATATATTCTAATGTTTAATTGTAGAATAATGGCGACTTAAAAGTATATGCCTTTTTTTACAAAATTTTTTGGACCAAGCCAAATTTTACTTATTTATGAACAGACTTGGCCACGTCGACAAAATAACACTATAACAAAACAAAGAAAGAAACATTTCAGCAAGTGTACGAAGACGCTATCGAGAAGATAAAAATTAATTTTAAAAGTGGAAAATGTAGTGATTTGATTTATGTAAAAAGTTCGCCTATGACAGCATCGATGGTAGCAGGCGAATTGACAATTAACTTCATTCTGATCTGATGCGAAATATTTTAGAGTAGCCGATTGCGATCAGCCTAATTTGTTCTGGCAAATACTTTGAAATTTTACTTAAGATTCTGGATAAACACATATTTTAATAAGAATGGATAACTGAAACGAAGTTTTTCTTTCAACAAAATTAATTATAATTTTACCACATATATCTTTAAAAATATTTTATCACATAAAATAATTGACTACCTTATACCATTTTTAACATTCCACTATATAAAGTCATACATAAATATTACATATTAACTCTTAAAAAAAATAAAACTGCTAACCAATGAAAATAACCAGTAAGCTGTAGCATCTAAATTAAAATTTATATTACGTAAATTATAATAAATTTTAACTTTGGTACTTATATTAAAATTGGAAAGTAATATATATCATTTTCACTTTTCGCCTAAAGATATAAAATTTTTATAGGCTATTTTAAGAACAAAAATTTCTTCCATCACATAAAGCAATCGACTACACTGTACCATTGTTAATATTTCACTATATAAAATCATAGATAAATATGTAATCTATATTAACTGCTGCAAACATTAAAATCATTAAAAAATATTGGTATTATTAATAGGTTGTATTATCTAAATTAAAATTCATATTCTGTTTACTATAACAAATTCTAATATAGACGCTACAATTAATTATTCATACTTTTGAATTGAAAAGAAAGATATGTTATTTTGACTTTTCGCTAAAAGACATAAAATTTTTATAGGATAATTAAAGAACAAAAATTTCTTTTTTGACACATCTTTTAAATATGATGTGATAATACCTAAATACGAAAAAACTTATTACATCTTGATAGTAATATTTTTTTTCATTATTTAAAAAAGTTCTTTCCAAGAAAATGTACATATTTCTCTGTTTCGGTATAACAAGAAAAAGTAATGTCTACATTTTTACACTTTTTTCCGATAACTAAAATTCATTCATTTCTTAAGGAAAAAAAAGAGAATTCCGAAGTAGTAGCAAATTTACTTACCAGATGTTGGAGAAAAAAATTTCCTTAATATGGTATGGAAGTAATAAATATATTTTATCGTTCTTTCAGGAAGTACATAAAATAAACTGATTCTAAGAAATACATGTCATCAGCTTTTTTTGGAGGCATATTTTCAGTTTTATTTTTTTACTACTGTAATCGTCTTATAAGCAAAATTTTGTACAAAATATCTAATAAATAGAAATAACGAGAGGGAATAAATCAAAGCAAAAACTAAATTTTTATAGCATCCGAACACGGAATAAAAAATATTTTAAATTTTATTCCAAAATATTAAATTCAATTAGAAAGAGTGGGAATAATCATTTTTATAGATGCATTGACAAATTGAAAAGCCCTGTAATAATTTTAAAAAAACATTCTTTCAACAGCAAAATAATATTTAGTTATATAAATTTTGTTTATAGAGTAAAATTTATTAAAATAATTTATGTATAACATAATAACATTTCTTTAAATAAAATCGAAGAAGCTTACTAAGATTCAAAAAAAGCATTTTGTATTTTAGATACTTTGTATACTTTAAATGACATTAAAAAATAATGACATTCACAAACTTTGGGAATTCCATTTTTAAAATAAAGCAAGAGCATTCAAACTTGAAATATAAAATCTTTCAAATTTTATTCTAGAAGATTACATAAAATTAGAAACAGTGGGAAATATAATTTTTATAGATGCATTTACAAATTGAAAAACCCTCTAAATAAAAAAAGAGTTTATTTTATTAGTAAATCAATATTTAATTACATAGTTTTTGTTTATACAATAAAATTTATTGAAATGTTTTATTTATAATGTAGTGATATTTTATTAAATGAAATCAAACGAGCGTAATAACATAAAAAATAGCGTTTTATATTATAAATGTTTCATATGCTTTAAATGACAGTAAAAAATAATGGCATTCACAATTTTTTTGGTTTATTTATTAATTTTTTCTTTCTTTACATGCCACAATTTCCACAACATTTTTCTTTCGTCATTTCTGTTTCTGCAAATATTTTGAGTTTTCAAGATGTAACTGATGCAAGTGACAATGAAACTCTGTAATTTTTATTCTGAACGAGAATTCATTTAAAATAAAAATTGACTTTCATAGAAAAAGATAAGAATCCCGCTAAATTGAGACATATTTTATTAGTTAAATAAAGCAATAAGAAATCTTTCCGTACATTGTTAAATCCCATAGCGTTGCAATTTCTTTGTCAGAATGCATTCATTTTCTACATTGAATCGCGATCAAAAATTAGGAAGTTGCTACTTTCACAACTTTTCGCAAAGAGAAAGATGAGTTCTCATATAGCGACCAACTAACTAATAATAATAAATATTTAATGTATTGGAATTTAATTGGAAATCTGCATCGTTTAAAGGAAAATAGATGCAGTAAAAAGCTTCGCCAAATTATTATTATTATTATTATATGTTAGAATAGGAATTATCTTTTAAAATATAATTTTAAAGATTAGGTAGGTATTTAAAACGCTGATTTCTGAAAGAATCTGTGTGGTCACATTTGTACTTAACGGTCATTTTCAAACAGTAATTTTATTGATAGATTTCAAAAATATTTGCAAGAGAATTCTTCCCGGAATATTATTATTTGTAAATACTGTTAGTAAAAAAATGCTACACTGCGGGAATCTGATTTTACAGTTCCTTTGGTCAAGCACTAGTAGGAATACAGGAATAAGCTATTTTATATTAAAGAAAATTTTTATTTAGTACTTTTAGCGCAAACAGTTTTACAAATAGGACAGACATGATTTCTGATTTTTAAATTAGATACCAGACAAATCTGGTTCCCGTTGGTCTTATTAGAGTTGGAAAAGTGTGGTACGTGAAAATGAGTTTTCATCTTCTTAAAGAAAGAAAGTTATGCGATTAAATTAGTTGAAGATTTCTGTTAAAAACAGTGGTTCTTAAAGTCACAGAATCGTAGAAAAACAGATAAAAACCGATACTGTATAAACACACACACACACGAATAAGCTCATTTTCATAGATATTGTTTAATAAATACATATTAACTAATTTTTTAGTTTTATTATTTTTTTCCTTTTATGTTTGCTGTTTTAAATAAAGAGATTATAATAACTTTCAAAAGAAACGCTGTTTGTTTTAAATTTCTGCACCACATTTTAAATCGATAATATTTTATTCTTCATAAAGGTTATCGCTCAAACATGTACCTAATATCACGGATCAGAATGAATACTTAATCCTGTTACGTTTGAATGATAACCGTTTGTTTCACCCTCTTAAATTTTGAACCTTAGGATTAAGTGTTCATCATTCAAGGAGTAAGGCTTAATTTGCATTTTAAAAGAACTTCCGAACAGTTTTCTTAACTTTCTTTTTCATCTTGCTAATTCTCATTCAAAGTGCTAGTTTCAAAGGAAAATATCAAAGGCACTTATAGACTATTAAAAGAGAATTTTTCAATTATGTTTAGCAATAAGTAGGGAAAGTATTCCTTAGTAGAATAAATTATCTTTGAGAGCTTTAAATCTGCAAGAATGAATCGATAGAGTTTTTAAATGCCACAGGAAATATTAAGTGAAACATTTTCGTTGTCGCAAAGTTTTATAATACCTTGCATTTAACACGAACGATAAAAGTTAATGTGTTGTGTTATTTTTATGACTGTTGATTATCTGCATGAGGGAAAGAAGCCAAGGATGAAGTGTATTCTTGGGGGTCTTTCTAAGGGAACCTAGCCCGTACTTTCTCAAGGATACTTAAGATGAAAGCCATGGAAAACGTGGCACGTTTATGCCGACGAGAAAGATATGGTTCGAATCCAGCACCTCTTGTGCACTAACTTCTAAAGCAGAAACTATTAGGCACTGCTGGAATAAAAGTAGAGTTCAAATAAATATAATGGAACAACTATGAAAAATTATTCATTAGATTATATAAGTATATTTTCCAAAATTAACAGAGTATTATTAAAAAATAATTTTTTGAATGATATGAGATATATGAAAAATCCTTTCAAAACATGCATAACATAAAAAAAAAACTCATTTTAAGCAATTTCCGTCTATGTCCGACAATTAGAAAAAATACTTTCTTGTAGACTCGTATATGATCGTTAAAATTTGCATACTCCAACACATAATGCTCCAAATAGATTTCTTAAAAAATGCATACCACAACTGACACTTCCAGCATGTTATTTCCCTAACTGTATATTTTTTTTCACTTCTCTGTAAAGGAATGTCCAATCTAATCTACAATCACTGTAATGATAAAAAAAAAATCCAGGCTACCTCGCAAGTTGCGAAAATAGCACTCTGTATCAGAAATCTATGACTCACTATCGTTGGAGAGCTTTTCAACATGAAAAACAGAAATATGTGAATGCGGCCAGTCTTAAATAAAATGGGCAAAAAGATTTGATGAGTTTGATACTGTATTTTTAGGAAATCGGTGGATTTTATGAGATGAAGAGTATTTAAAAGAAAGTGACGAATTGTATATGATACGAAGTGAGTTCTAATATGGGAATGTGCTTGATAAAGGTGATAGATTTTAAAATGCGTGAAAAGGTTTGAAATTACATATGTGAAATTTAGAATAAAGTATTTGAATGTGAATAGCCTACACTTAGTGCTTTACACTGACACTAAAATAGGACATTACGGCAATTTATTTTTTCTTTTTGAAATTTCATAAGTAAAATGAACAGTAAACAATTATATTTATAGGTGATAATGGAGGAAATTCTTTTGTACACTCCTGTAAACAAAAAGGATGAGTTTTAAGTCGATGGGGGAAGCTTCAGTAATTCTATGGCATTTATCCATTCAACTATACGATCAATGTTCAATATATGAACGAAAAAAAATTCCATACTATTACTAAAAATTATCTTAAAATGAACAAAGATAAACAAATGTATATAATAAAAAACGTCGTCAAACTCCTTTTTTTTGTCAGTACCGTATGTTGGTTGTGAAGATATAATACCACAATAAAAAAGATGACCATCTGCCATTTTAATTTCAATTTTGTTTCCCGCTTTTTAATCTGAACATTTGATTATTTTTTAGTCAAATTATGATAAATATATACATATTAGAATTTTAAAGATGCATATATATTTCTTGAATTTTTATAATTTTTATTTCAATTTTATAAAAAACATGGCCATTTATTCAAAAGTTACATTACATATATTTCTCAATAATTTGAATTCTCTATTTTGATAAATACAGTTTCTGTCCATATATTAATAAAATCATCAATTATGTTATATTATTGCAGATATTTAATACAAACTGATAAAAAAGTCATCGAAAACATTCATTATGCTCTAAAGTTATTCTCTAAAACAAGAATGTCACACTAACAAATCATTTTGATAGAAATATCCAGGAATAAGATCTTTCGTGAGAGTTACTCTCATCGTGATTTGTGTAACAGTAAGTTAATACAATTTAGAAATTCATCATAATAAGTTTCGAGTATATACCATAATAAACATATGATTTCATGCGTTAGAAATTTTAAACGAAATTCAAAGAGAATTACTTCATTAATTCAGTGGCGTAGAGAAAACGGCAACCAGGACAAAGTTTCAATTTGGCACCCCCTTTTTTAAGCTATTGCATAGCTTTTATCGCGGGCTTTGAGCGCGGCGACCGAATCCAAAAATTCCGTAACGAGGAAAGTCCTATCACATCCGTAACGAAAAAAACCTAACACTCGGCTAACGTCGTTTCCCTTCGGCAGACTTCGGCATGGTATACTTCGGTAGACTTCGGCAGACATTGACGCGGTATTTTTCAGATATTTAGAGGATATCAAGTCTCAAACTTATATTTCTTATTTCAGTTACTATAAATCTATAGTTTCAATAATAAAAATTCCTGATAGAATGTGTGTAGAAAAGAATCGTCTTAAGATAAAACAAGGTAGGAAAATGTAGCTTTTGGTGAGTGGAGACCCGCCCAATGGTGAGGATCGAAAAATTTAAAATGCTTATAACTCGCGATTTAATTTTCGTAGCGCGGCCAAATTTTGTTTGGTAATTTATTATGAGACAGTGTTAATTTTTGGTGAAAGGAGAACCCCCCACGGTGAGTATCGAAAAATTTAAAATGCTTATAACTCGCGATCTAATTTTCGTATCGCGGCCAAATTTTGTTTGGTAATTTATTATGAGACAGTGTTAATTTTTGGTGAAAGGAGACCCCCCCCCCCCAATGGTGAGGGTCGAAAATTTTAAAATGCTTATAATTCGCGATCTAATTTTCTTAGCGCGGCCAAGTTTTGTTTGGTAATTTATTATGAGACAATGTTACTTTTGGTGACAGGTGACCCCCCACGTTGAGGGTCGAAAATTTTAAAATGCTTATAACTCGCGATCTAATTTTCGTAGCGCGGCCAAATTTTGTTTGGTGATTTATTATGAAACAGTGTTAATTTTTGGTGACAGGAGACCCCTCCCCCCCTACGTTTAGGGTCGAAAAAGTTAAAATGCTTATAACTCGCGATCTAATTTTCGTAGCGCGGCCAAAATTTGTTTGATGATTTATTATGAGACAGTGTTAATTTTTGGTGACAGGAGACCCCTCACGGTGAGAGTCGAAAAATTTAAAATGCTTATAACTCGCGATCTACTTTTCGTATCGCGGATAAATTTTGTTAGGTAATTTATTATGAGAGAGTGTTAATTTTTGGTGACAAGAGTACCCCCACGGTGAATGTCGAAAAATTTAAAATGCTTATACCTCGCGATCAATTTTCGTAGCGCGGCGAAATTTTGTTTGGCAATTTATTATGAGACAGTGTTAATTTCTAGTGACAGGAGATCCCCCATGGGGAGGGTCGAAAAGTTTAAAATGCTTATAACTCGCGATCTAATATTCGTATTGCGGCCAAATTTTGTTTAGTAATTTACTATGAGACAGTGTTACTTTTGGTGACAGGAGACCCCCCACGGTGAAGGTCAAAAATTTAAAATGCTTATAACTCGCGATCTAATTTTCGTAGCGCGGCCAAATTTTTGTTTGGTAATTTATTATCAGACAGTGTTATTTTTGGTGACATGAGATTCCCCAAGGTGAGGGTCGAAAAATTTAAAATGCTTATAACTCGCGATCTAATTTTCGTAGTGCGGCCAAATTTTGTTTGGTAATTTATTATAAGACAGTGTTACTTTTGGTGACAGAAGACCCCCCCAAGGTGAGGGTCGAAAAATTTAAAATGCTTATAACTCGCGATCTAATTTTCGTAGTGCGGCCAAATTTTGTTTGGTAATTTATTATGAGACAGTGTTACTTTTGGTGACAGAAGACCCCCCCACGGTGAGGGTCGAAAAATTTAAAATGCTTATAACTCGCGATCTAATTTTCGTAGTGCGGCCAAATTTTGTTTGGTAATTTATTATGAGACAGTGTTACTTTTGGTGACAGAAGACCCCCCACGGTGAAGGTCGAAAAATTTAAAATGCTTATAACTCGCGATTTAATTTTTGTAGTGCGGCCAAATTTTTTTTGGTAATTTATTATGAGACAGTGTTGATTTTTAGTGATAGGAGATCCCCCATGGGGAGGGTCAAAAATTTTAAAATGCTTATAACTCGCGATCCAATTTTCGTAGTGCGGCCAAATTTTGTTTGGTAATTTATTACGGTATTGCATAGCTTTTATCCCGGGCTTTTAGCGCGGCGAAAGAATCTAGAAATTCCGTAGCGAGAAAAAAAACCTAACACTCAGGCTAACGTCGCTTCAGTTTGGCAGACTTCGGCACGGTATACTTCGGTAGTCTTCGGCAGACATTGACGCGGTATTTTTCGGATATTTTGAGAATATCAAGTCTTAAACTTATGTTTTTTATTTTAGCTACCACAAACGTATAGTTTCAATGATAAAAATTCCTGATTAACCTATACGTATTGTAAGATAATAAAATTATTTTAAACGATATTAACTTCTCATTTGTTCAATACAAGAAAAAAAATTGTTATCGGTCATCACGCTCAAAAAGTTTAACCTGAATTAATATCAAAGACAAAAAAAACTGCATAAATAAAAAATAAATAAATAATTATAATTGCATAAGTTGATAAAAAATGCTATGCAATAGCTTTACCGCGGCAGTCCCCGAGTGCCACACGTATTTTTTCCATTTGTGACAGATGCTACAAAATAGAAAATTGTGGAAACAGAAATAAATTTTATTGAATATATATTTCGCGTTTACTTTAGAACTTTAAGAGGTTTAATTTTAATAACTAAATAATATAAGATAAAATTTTACTTATATATTGGCAAAGTGTACCTACAAAGCAGATGTGAAATAATAATATATGTAGTAAAATATAACAGTTGTAATGCCTTTTGGATTCCAAAAAAGCAGTCATGTACTTTTTCAGAATGCAAGTTTTTGTCACCAAAAAACCCTCCCAATATCTACACATCTTTTTTTTTTTAGAAGAAAAGAAGAATCAAATCAGGTTGGTAGTATAAATTTTCCGCCCTTCAATTTACGCGCCTGGGGTGACCGCCCATTTTGCACGACTCCGCATTAATGTACTAAAATATTAGTTTTAATTAGACAGAAAAGGGCAACAAATGAAAAATTGTGATAAAAGTATGTAGTCAAATGAATTCTCAATTTACCGTAGACAGTATTAAACATTCTAAAAGCTTTTATGTGTGTTTCATTTGTTTGATTTTTGATTTATAATAAATGATTTGTTTCTCAAATAAGCAAAATAACCCAAATATTCTGTTAATATTTTTCCCAGAATGAACATTATTCTAAAAATATTTTATAAATATTACAACTTAATATTGAGAGATAATAAAGATATGAAAAGAGGGTTGTTTGAGATTCAAAAGTGTAACACATTAATAACGAACACCTCACGAATGCTGATTTTGTCCGCAATTCGGAAGTGTCTGCTATTCAATGTAACACAATTATTTAAATCTTGGTAACCGAAAATATTCCATTAAATATAGAAATCTGTTATTCGGGAGTGTCCGATGTGAAAGGTTGACTGCAATAGAAATTAATAATGAGAGATATCGGCACTTGCTCTGAAACCCAGAACACTTATGTTGAGTAAATTTATTAATACTAGAGGCTAATAATTTGCTTTTATTCTACTCATAAGAAAAAAACCAACTTAATCATTTTTAATATTCTAAAATAAAATTCATGATTACGAGGAACATTAAGGAATCCTCCCTTAAACAATTATGCCTAAATGCAAAAATTTCATTTCATAACACTTAACTCATTCAACACTTAACTGCTGTGACAAAAATTGTCGCAAAATCACTGTGAGCGGTCTGTCAGACCGCTTAATCTAATGATGAATAAAATGTTAAATTAACTCTCAGAATACTATTTTTGTTTTTAAAATTTATAAACATGGCTATTATAAATAAAATTCATCTATTAACTCAAAGTCTCTACAGATAGTAATAGGGCTACAAACAAAACAAAATTTGACCAGTATCTATACTTAAACTAAAAATTACGAGTTAAACTCTAAAACTTGAAAAACTGAGCGGTCTGTGAGACCGCTATCAGTAATTAATCTACACATCACATGAGTAACTCCCAACATTGTAAACGTTATCGCCTTTTCTCGATGGCACGGCAGCTTTCTCTTACCTCTCTCTCATGAAATACAGCAATGGTTAATTCAATGGATATGAGCTAGAACGGGTAGCAGTGTACCAAGGCCTCGCAAGTTATAAATTTCATATTACAGCACGGGACTTGTCAAGGAGCATCTCAGCTGACTATTATTTTGCTCATTGACTATATGCTCACATCTTAATTGCCTGTATAGCTTCAAGTTTGAGCCACTTTAATCACTGAAGATATATATTTCGTTGGTACAATTTTATTCGTCTCCTAAACTATTGGTACATGATTTTTATCTTTATTGGCCCAGTGATTTTCAAATAGAATTTCCATTTCTTGTTACAATTTCACTTTTGGTGAAAGTGTAAAGTTCCAAATTGTACATATTCGGAAAATATACATTTGTACACATTCGGACAGTATATATTTGTTTACATTTATCCCAGAAATGTCTAGGCAATCCATATGGTTCGAGGCATAAAATATTTTCTAATTAATCAGTCTGATATGCCTAGAAAGTTACTATTCCTAAAATAATTTTGACTGAAAATCATTTAATATTTTTGAAAAATTTACCCACTGCTGGTTGTTTAAGATTTTCAAAGAATAATAATTTTTCATTCAATTTCTTGTATAGGAGTATCTCAGGAGAGTATTATTCTGCTCATTCACTATATGCTCACAGCTTAATGGCTTGTATAGCTGTCAGTTGGAGCTAATTTCATTGCTGAAGGAATATTTCTCTTTTGTAAATCCTCATTCATATCTTTAACCATTGGTAAATGTTTCTTATCTTTTATGTTCCTGTTATTTTCACATAGCTGCGGTATTTCATTTCCGTTTTGAAATTTCCCTTTTAATGAGTGTATTAAGTTCCAATTCGTGCATATTCGAGACCTAGAAATGTCCATCGTCTTATGGGATGAGCTGTATAATTCGAAGCGTCGCAAAACTTTCTAATTAATCAATCTGATATGTCTAAAAGGTTACGGTACCTAAACTTATTTAAATTGAACACTATTAAAAATTTCTGATAAGTCTATTCAATGCAGTTTGTTAAGGATATTTTTTCAAAGAATAAACAAGTTTTCCTTCAATTAATGTTAGTTGTATGGTTACTTATTTGTTTAAAAAAGCTCCACGGTTTACTTTTGGAAACTTCTGATTCAAAACTATAATTTAATGCAAAGAGTTGGGTTTGAGTTTGGTGTCATTATACACATGAATAATTGTCTATCGCACAAGAAGTAAGGTCACTGATTTACTACTGAAGTATCCACTGATTTACTATTCAGGTACATTTTACATAACAAAGTTAGTTCACATGGTTTTATAAGTGCTTTTTTTTCTGTGACTACAATTAAAATTTTATAATTTTTAATGTTATTTTTAATTATTTTTCTAAAGTGAGACCACTGATTTTCTATTATGTTGAGCTATTTTTGTTTTCATTTGTACATTTTGCAAAATAATAATTGTAGAAAAATATTTTGATGAAGAAGGTTTAAAAACACTAAACCATTCTCCATTAAATAACATGCATTATTCTGATATTTTTGTGTAAACTATTAATATTTAAATACTAAATTGATTTGGCTTAGCTTATAAATAATGTGCCCTTCCTTGACATCACGCAGAGTTACGTAATTCAGTTTGTTATACTTTAACATCATTATAATAAATGTAGAGCATGAATTCCGATAAGCATATGTCTTCATTTGTTAGAAACTTTATCCAAAGAAAACTTTATCCTTACTTATTACACTAATGTCCTGAAGTATTGCATTTTAACGCGATCGGGTCTGGCGTACTATTAAAAGTATATGTCTTTTCACTTAATCTTTTCACTTATGCCTTTACATTTTCTTATCGTGTTATTATCAACATGCAGTAATGACAATACATTTCTAGGTTTTTCCTATTACAATTTCATTTATATTTTGACATTTAGGAATAATAATAAAAATAAAAATAATCGTAGTAACTTAATAACTTACTAACTAGTAGTACTTAATTATCTCTGTATCGTTAGCAATTCGTATATTTAAAACATATATTTTACTCTTTGAATTGAAGCCATGGTCACTATTCTAAAGAAATCAAATGTTAAAAGACAAAAAATAAAAATAAAAATTGCAATGTATGTTAAATTTTATTGGAAATCGATATTTTCCAAAGTTTCCAAAAAATTTGCTTAGTCTATTCTCATGTGAAATGAATTTAATAGTACGCAAAATAACCACATTCGATAGATTTCAGGCAATAAAAAATTAGTTTAACATCAGTAAATCTATTTGGCTAGTTGATACTAAGATTGTTAGTGCAGTGTTGCCAGACGGGCTACTTTTTTAAAATTCAAATTCTTGATTGGCACCACTTTTTACAAATGATAAAATGTGCCTTATTCAATGACATGATAATTAAGGCGAAAACAAAAGGTGATTTAACGTTTCAAAAAAGTGGTGCCAGTCAAAAAATCTGAATAAAAAAAAAAGTAGCCCCACTGGCAACACTGTGTTAGTCTACAAATAATTTGCAAGAAAAAATTAGAAAAAAAAAACTGACCACAAATGGTTAAATAGATGGAAAGAATAAAAATATAGGCATGTAGATGTACTATACTGGGTATACAGGAAGGTTCCCTTAATCTGAAAATACTTGCAATCGGAGAGAGCTGCAGTACATTAAACTTACGGTATGTTAAAGTGACTACGCGCGAAATAATGCGAACGACTGCAAAACTCTTAGAGGCGAAATTTGAAAGCTAGCCATGTCTATTCAAAAACAAAGAGAGATTAAGCAAAATTACCTGTTAGAAAGTTTTAGAGCATCACTAAATTAATCCAAAAAGACATTTGGTTCACACGGATAAGATAAAATGTCAGTATATTCCAAAATCTTTGAAATTAATTCCCTCTATTTTGTGTAAACATTTGAATGAAAAAGCCAGAAGTATGAAAAAATAGGCAGAATTTATTGCATAAATACATACTTATACAAATAAATTTCGATAATATCGCACAAAAACCACAAAAAAGATATTTCAACATAAAAACGCATTCTCACATTCGGATTAAAACTCACACATTTGGATTAAAATTACCGTCTGCCATCGAAAAATTTATGCTGTTAAGCGAGCGTTCTAACACGTTTTAAATGCTTTGAAAAATAAAGTTTTAAAGACTTTTCAATTCAGTACAATGTCGCAATTTGCAATGGCGCACAGCTACATCTCCGAATTGTGAATAAGCAGAGAGAATCCTCGTGCATTAATTTTGGACTTTTTTTTTTATATACAGGAGACGATTTATGTTATCACTGTGAATCAAATGTCTTTTCGTACTAATGAATTGATGCTCTGTAACTTTCTAACTGGAAATTTTGGTCTATCTATTTCGATTTCGACTTTCAGTGGCTATAGTCCTAAATTCGTCACTAGAGGACGCTTCTGTCGTTTGCATTTGGTCGGGCATAATCGCTTTACTATATTTTTATCTCACTTGCATAACTGTATTTCTCTCCGTTCGTAAATATTTTTAGGTTAAAGAGATTTTCCTATGCACTCTGTAGGTGAAAAGCAGTAAATCGCTTTGTTTTTCACTTGTTTTACAAAATACAGAATATTTTAAAAGCAATTATTTATTTATTTGCTTGATTGGTTTCAATCTTGGTTTGAAAAAAGACTTCAAAATCTCTAACAAAATAAACCAACATTTTCTGCAGAAACTAGTTAGGCAGCTCTTGGATTTAACCTTTTAAATGTAAATGCTGTGCGGTCAATCTGAGTAAATGAAGCCTATTTCGGAATGATGTTTTATGAAACTATAATATTTATATTATACTTATTGTAATCGGATCTTTATTAACTTTAATAAATTTTAAGATATATAATTTTGATTAATTATTTAATTAATTTCAAGCAGTGGAATTGTGCTCGGAATTAACGAATATTTAATACGTGATTTATCAAATTGCTACATAAGGATGGCAACAACAGAGTTAAAATGTCCGAGCAACGAATCGAATGCCCAATCCTTAGAAAAGCGCTCAAAATGCTCCATCGTTTAAGCTACGAGGACGATATCCAGCTTAGCAATTTTTACTCTCATATGTTGATGAGGTCACAACCGCATCACAAGATGAAATACTCTTCAAGAGAACACAATTTTGCGTCGAACCATGATACACACACGCAAAAAATAGCATTGGTGAACATCCATATAATTTTAATTAATTTTTCAATTAATTTTCAAAAGTGAAAAAAATACTATGACATCCTGCATTCTGTTGGTTTGTGAGGGAATGTACCTAATAAAGGCACTCTGGTGTTTTGAGCGAGATCGAAATGTTCTAACATGTGTGGCGCCCTCGATCTACTGTCAACTTCGTTTTTTTTAGTTTTTATGCAAATTTCTATCTCCGTCTTCAGTTTGCAAAGTATAAAAGCTGGAAGTTGTGAGTTGGAGGGTATGTGTGGTGTGGTGAGTTGGGAAAAGCCTCCAGTGACGATGTGTAGAGTTGACGTGTGACTAATGGAAATAGAGACCCTCAGTACAGGAGTATGTTAAGTGTTATTTCAGAGTAATTTTGCACTGTGGTTGTTTAAATTAAAGATATTTGTGTAGCAACGGGATGTTTATTTACAGGTTAGTTAAAGTAGTCCGCAACCTGAAGAAAAGAGCCGAATTAGTGATTTGAGCCCGACTTAGTTGTAATGTGAGTATAAGTTAAAGTTTATTCTCATAGTATTGTATTTAATTGTCGAAAATACCGAACTTTGCTCCACTCCCAGTTCCCCATTTATAGCAAATAAAAGTTTTGCGTTTTTAATTCTACTCAGAGTATGTCTTCATTAGTTTATGTCACAAGTTTAATGCTTAGTTAGTAATGTGCTAAATCACGCATAATTAAATTTTTCAAAAGTAATTTCGATTCTTAAAATTTATAAAAAAATTAATTAAAATTATAAATTCACCGATGATGATTTTAGTTGCGTCTCATAATTTGCAGCAGGATTGTAAATTGTTGAAGGCTATTCCATCTTGTGCTAGTGTGGCAGCCTCGTAAACGTATGTGAGTGAGATATGCTAATATGAGTATCTATAACTCGGCAGGTAGGGGGCTGGTCATCAGTTAGAAAGAAAGAAAATATGAGCATCTTTCTTTTATGCACTAGGAACATTATTCCCAGTGTTACAGGTTCTATTCAAAGCTTGTAAATGTTTCACTCGGTTGATTCAAAGCTTAGTTTGCAATGTGATAAATAACATGTTATTTTTTTAATAATAAAAAAAATGTACCATCGACTTTTAACTGTGAGTTATACAATTAATAATTTTTTCTCTTTTTCTGTACTAATTTATAATGTAATGTTTGGCTTACGATATTCAAATAAGATATATTTGAAAATTTTTCTTAATTTTACCAGCAGTTTTGTTTTAGCAAAACTGCATTTGGAAAACAATGTTTGTTGGTACTTCATAGAGAAATTATATTTTGCCAAGCTGCGTTCATTTCGATTTCATTTGTATTTGAAAGAGTTAGGCCAGGCATGAGAAATGAAAAATAAGCGAGATTCAGCCACAATTCAATTCACAATATTAGTCCTCGCTTAAAAGTGTAATTCCTTTCAGGAAAAGGACCCGTTAGATATCTTGGTTGCATTTCAATATTTTTAAATGTTTTTATTAGTAGTAGTATTAGTATTATTTGCAATGATTCGCTTAAGATTGATTTGTACGAAGACCGTTTTGTATTTTTTTGGTTGCATTTTAGTGACGATGCTTTCACATTTGAAACCGGTTCTGAAAATAAAAGTTGTCTCAAAAAAATTTCTCTAAAGAAAATCAAAAAAGTAAAAAAGACCTTTGCATTGATCTATCCAATGTAAAAAAAATAAAATATTCAAAAACAACCGAGACCTCTTTATAAAATTCTTCCATTCGATTAACATTAGCAAGCAGGTCTTTTGCTGCACTGAAGTAGCTGCTTAACTGAATATTAATCATAGGATTTAAAAATTAAAATAAAATTATCTTGTGCTTCTTCTCTGTATTTGAATCGTGAAATGAGATAAATTTCGTACCAGTTATTTCTCACTTGGTGAAATAGAATTAATTTCTGATGATATATTTAGTAAATCATTAAAACTATTCTAAGAAATTTTTGTTTAGCTTATATTTTTATGTTTCTGAAAAAATCGTTCCTTATAACCTACAATGATTGAATCTGAATGAGAACAATTTCATATTATATTTTCTTAATGCATCAAAATTTTTATTTATTACCATATAGTGTTAGGCAAATTTATCAAAATGTCATTTCAATCTCGCTCATGTTTGTTTAAAATAGTAGAAAGATTGATATCGAATTCTTTTTTAAAATTTTTTGCAGTAACATTTGAACACAACAAGTGCAACAGCGTAACAAATGTAACAGCGTTTTTGTTTACTTTGTATAAATGACGATTGCTACAATTAAATATCATTATTTAAATATAAAGAGATATATTAAAATTAAAATTGTATAATTTAACGCTCAAATAATGCATCTTTCTTGTGTTTTGACTATTATATAAAAAAAGAAAAATATATTTAACGTAAACAAAATGTGAAAATATATATAATTGTTCCTATAGTCTGATTTTTTTTTATCGTTTTATGTATTTTAAAATATTACATATGTTTTATTCCTCACCAAATTTTACAATTTTTTGAGGGTTAAGTATTTATGCAAATTTACCTCTTAAATATTAAAGAGTTCTTAAAATAAGTATTTATTTTTCAAGGAAAACATCAATATTTAATCTCATCCTCCTGGAAAACCAAAAAGAAATGAAAGAGATAAAATGAAAAATGGAAACAAACACAGCAATTCCAACGGAATAATTAACAAAGTTTTGTTACCGCAAACGAATAAGATCAGTCAGCTTCAAATCAAATTATCTGTATTAATTTCAGAATAAAAGAAAATTATAGTAACGAAAGTAACTTGTGCTGTTAAAATACTCTGCAATAATTCTTCAGATCTTAATAAATAACAACTATAAGTAAATTTTCAAAAGTATTTTTAGTAACGTAATCAGAATTAGATAACTCATGTGTAACATTCATTTTTGTGCAGTTATGAAAGACCCTTTTATGTTTCACAGAGAGAAAGATAATTTTATAGCAAAGGAAGCTAGTAATAATAAAATGCTATGCAATTACCTCATCAAATCTGAATAAATAAAATTTGTAAAATTGCTTTGAGAAGTATTTATAATCGGCATAAGTTAACCAATGTGTAATATTCGTTTTCGTAAAATATTTCAAGTAGAAAAAGTTTTGTTTCCTTGCTCAAATTTCAAAAGTTTTAAATTAACTTAAAAAAATCTTCATTAACTCTTTGGGGACGATCAACTAGTATACGTGCCACATAATGTGTTGAAAACCCTCTATTATGTTTAACAATTAAATTTCACTTTAAATATTGCCTTATTTAATCCGAACGATTCAATTAAGCGAGAATTTCTGTTTTTAAAAACTGGTGATTAAAGATTAAAAATTCAGTGATATGCGTCGTTCCGAAGGGCTTAACGAAATATTCTAATAGTATTTTTCTTCTTCTGAATGTTCAGATGTTAACTTTTAATAAATTTAAAAAGTTCAATTGTCTCGGTTTGTTATTCTCGTTATTTAAGGCTTCCTTTAACGTAATTCTAGACTAAATATACAGATATCGAATAATTTTCTGCGTGCCTACTTCAACTTTAATGCGTGCTCTCTCAAAAATAAAAACTCATTGTGCTGGTACTTTGGATTATGATATGTATGTAAATAGAACTTTGTTTATTATGGAAAATTACCATAATGTAATATAGTCGTTGAGCCATGGCCTCGTGTGGTTTCATGTCGGTTGACTTGGTAAGTTACATATTTCTGGAATCACCACAACAACAGCACCTCATTTATCCATGATACTTCTAAAACGAGGGTAGCTTATAGGCGCCATATTGTAAAATGGCCGCTGTAGTTAAGTTAGAGAGTCGTGTGGTTTCATATCAGCGGAGTAGGTAAATCATACATTTTTGGATTCATGACAATATCAACGAGTCATTTATCCATGATATATTAAAAACTAAGGTAATTTATGGGCAGCATGGGGGCTCTTGTGATTTCATGCCGGCGATCTTGTTAAGTGATACATTTTTCGATTCACTACAACACCAGAATGACATTTATCCAAGATATTTTCAAAAGCAGGGTGATTTTTGGACGCCATATTGAAAAAGGGTAGCCACCGTTGAGACAGAGGCTCGTGTGATTTCATGTCAGTGGTCTTGTTAAATCATACACATACATTTTAGGATTCACCACGACATCAGAATGACATTTATCCATATTTTCAAAACCAGAGTAGTTTACGGGCACCATATTGAAAAATGACCGCCTTCGTTGCCAGGGATTTTTGTGGTTTTATGCCAGCGGGCTTGTTAACCCTATCCGGCGCACTACTCTTTAAAGTTGGAATTTAAAGAAAAAAAAATTAGGCAATCTATTTAGGCCTAGACGAGTACACAGGTATTGTTTTGCACTAACCATTTTAATTATACAACTGTTGCCGAAGTGGTAACCTCCCATAAGTAAAGCATTGATAAGCACAGTGAGAAGAGCATTGCTGTGAAGCGCGTATTACATTAAAACACTTTACCTATTATTTAAAAACAGTAGAGTTTGATCTCTGTGGTGTTGCCATCTAGAACTCATAAGAAAGATTTAAAGCAGCCATTAGAGTAGTTTTTGAAATATTAACGGAGTTTTTGTGTCTATAAACAGGGGGAACGTTAGGTGTTGCCGACCCGGCAACACTGCGCGTTAAGGGGTTAAACCATACATTTTTGGATTCACCATAACATAAGAATGACATCTATCTATGATAGTTTCAAAAACTGAGTAGCAAATAGACACTATTTTGTAAAATATCCGCTGATAAACAGGCTGATCGGAAAACCCTTCGTTTTGGATGCTATTAAATTATCGTTCAAGAGGCAATTTAGTGGTGATTCGAGAGACAATAAATAAAGACACACAGGGGTCAAAAGCTACAATAAAGTTCAGTCAAAAACTTTCCGCGGTTAAGAGATATTTTTGATATCAGGGCAGCATTTCTTTATATGATTCGTGAAACATCCAATATTAGTACTTCAACAAATCTGTTCTAGATACAGTTTTGTCTTTGAACAAGATCCAGAAAAAATAAACGTTATATCTCATATTTACAGAACAAATTATCAATGAATAGATAAATCTAGACATGGTAATAGTATCAATTGGGGAAATAATAATTCTAAAAATTGTCGAAGACATGTTCATAGCTCATGAGATGGGTGAAGAAGCTTGCTTGCCAAACTTTGAAGAGAGGCTATCTGTTTGAGAACTCAAAGCCAGAAGGGTTTTTAAAACCTCCAAAGATAAAGAAACTAAATACATTTTCTGACTTGAAGAAGAAAGAGAGTGCAAAGTTTAATAAATCAAAGTTTGTTACCAAGACAAAAAGAAATCTTTTTACTCAGATGACAACCATTTCAAAGCGAAGACATTTGGATATGAGAACTGTCTTTTCATAATATCTAGGGCTTCATTCAAATTCCTTTGCGACACTTCATGATTAAATGCGAAAAAATGAAAAAGCAAACTGATGAATGTTATGACAAAATTGTGCCTGGTGAAAGAATGCATTTGATGGTGTTGCTAATATAAATGACGGAATGTGTTTTGTTAAAATATACCATCATTTGGACAACTAGCAAAGAATATATTTTCTGAAATATTACAAAATTATACATCCTCACAAACAATAAATGCTGTACCTGACACATACAGACAGGTGTCAATAAACAGAAATAAACGAAAAAATATGAACTGTTGTTGATGTTATACAAGTTATCGTCTCGGGGGAAATAATACGAAAATGGAAACAGTTTTTATCGGATGAGGAAAACATGAAAAAAAATATATATTTCATTTCTAAAGAATGGCAAAATGAACATTATCTGAAATAGTTGAATACACAAATCATTTAGGTTAATCTACTGATGAAAATGATATAAATTCAATTCACTAAATAACTAGTTAAAGAATTTACTAAATTAATCTGTTTCCAAGAAGAGGTGATACATAACTTTTTTATTTCGCGCACACTATTCTAAAGCACGATGTCTGGATTTAGAGATATTATTGTCTCTAAAAATACTGATGTGTCAGTTATTACATTGTTTTCTTTAGAAAACAATTTGAAATTCTAGGAAGGGTTAATATTTGTGAAGTTTGGATCCAATGAAAGAGTAAAGTAAAGAGTAAAACGCATTCACTATCATACAGTAAGTTCTTGCAAAGGTAAGGGAAACTTGTGAAACGGACCATAAAATTTCGAGATACACTTAAGGCGCTTGATATCGAAACTGATATATTAGAGGAAACAAGGAAACATCCTGAGTCGTAAGTTTGCCATCTCTATTATGTAAAGTACAAATACAGAAACATCAAGGAACTGCGCTATATTCTATATATTTTTTCGGAAAAAAACCCCGAGTCCATGGATTCGCATTTCCTTTTGTCATGTAGTAATACACTCTACCTATCGGCAGTGCTAACTATTTTCCACGGTCTTCTTTCTTATGAGTATCTACAGGTTGATCCTAATCTTCTATCCACAGATAAATATGGATCATTTTTGGAACAGGTAGCGAGGGAAAAGACAATCTAGAGGTCCAGTAGAATTTCAGTTATCTTGTTCCTGAAGCTGCTTTGGAACATGGGTCATGTTTTTGTTCAAGAACATGTATTGCATTGTCATATCATATCCATGCCCTTTTAATAAACTCAGATGTAGAAACATATGCAGAATATAGAACTGTTTCTATGACGTTGTAAATTAGTTGAACACATGAATGTCAACCTATGATGATAAACATGCAGAAGACTAAAATTTCTCTTATTTATTAACCCATTCGAGACCAGCATCTTTTACATGAAATTTTATTTGGTTGACGCGCCTTTTGTCATACAATTAAGGTTAGTTTAGCAAACAAGTGAATATTTTAATTAAATAAGAAAAAAATACATTTCTTTTTTAGTGGTACCGTAAACAAGCGATAGAAGCACGTTTTAATTGTGCATATATGAACCCGTGGCCACGAAGAGGTTAATTCTTAACACACTAAGTAGAATAGATTTTTCATTACTACTCTTTTCTTGAATTGATGAGCCTTATTTACATGAAAATAGAATGCATTAAAATGCAAAGCAAATTGCAGTTTTCTGTCACGCAAATGTCTTTTGAACTGTTTATCCAATTGAAAATGTTAATAATCACGTTAAAGTAAAATCTTAAGAAATATATAATTTGCACAACGTTATATGTTCAACAATGTTGTTTTTTCCATTTTTTCATTAAAATGTAGTTACATAATAAAACCAAAAATAAAAACTCATTTGTATCTATGTGCGATAGATGGCGCTCTTTTTTCAATAAGGCGTCTATAAGCTATCACAAATTTCATAGTATCATCGAAAAATGAACTCTTTGGACCCTTGTGAATGCAAAAATGTATATATTATCAAGTCCCAGAGATGAAACCAAAAGCCCTAATTTTGGCTTCTGGCTCAACGACTAATATTGTTGTACTGGCAGAGCCGCCCGGTGTTGTCAGGGCCCGTAATAATGATTCTTTAATGAAATATCTTAAATGAATTAGTACTTCAAAATCTTATAAACCCAACGTCTGGTAAAAAAATCTTGTAGAATAGCATATTTTATTAAATTTTATTTATTAATTAACTTTATAAATGAATATTGAATGAAATTATGAATGTTTTTATTTTAATGTTTTCCCACATTCATCATAATATATGTAAAACAGAGCATGGAATTTTAGATGTAGGGGATTTTACATTTAATGTAATTTTTTTCTGGTGTACATTATAAAATGAAAAATAAATAAAAAACTGAATTATTTTTTAAAAAAATAACTATAAGCTTGAATGTTAATTCCATACAGAAAAATATTAAATACACCCTGGAGACAGAGTTAAAAAAAAAATTCAAACTTCCAACTAAATTAACAAAAAAAATCTTAATATTTATGGGACAAGCAAAATATAAAATCTTAAACAGGGAGAAAAATCAGTTTAAAATTTTCATTTGTATAATTCGCGGGATCTATTAACAAAAGTTACAATAACTTACGATATAATTATCGTGTAGATAAAAATGAGGTGTCAAAATATTCAATATTTAAGAAGTTTTAAGTTAATATTAAATAAAAAAGAAAGTCTATACTTTGATTAATTTTAAAATACTGTGTATCCTTAACAAGCTAGTGTAATCCAGCATAATTTTCATAATTTCTAACTCAAGTATAAATAATTTATCGCTTGCATAAAATAGCAGACTGAATAGACTGAAGGTTTTAACAACAATCTAAACTACTTTTTGGCATTTATTATGAATTACAAAAACTTTGAAATTCAAACGCTGTTAAAAAAATCTGTCTATCTGTAAATCTGTTGAAATCTCCGCAATCTTAATCAGGGTTCAAAATGCAAAGAGTTCATGTAGACACTGTTTATTCCACATACTATGGTGGCTGTACAAACGGCTTATTATAGCATAGCCAGCAACAAAATCCAATAAAAATTACGATGTAATATAAAAAGCGTTTTTCATTTAGCAAGAAGATTTGCAAAAATATAAAGTAACATTTTATAAATTAACTATGATTCTGTAAAAATGTTACTTTATCTTTAAAAAAATAGGTTTTAAAGAAACACTATTCGATCAAAAATTTATTTTTCTGTTAATGATTTTAGGAAATATTTAGGGAGTAAAGTGTATAATGTATAAAACATGTAATTATGGGACAGGGCTACCGATTATTTTTGTATCCAATCGCACCAAAAATTGCAAAATCTGTTTCTTTGTTATATATTTCTCTTGCCTCTTCAGACCTGGTGCATCCTGTAGGGTACTTTTCTTAACATTTTTTTCTTCGAGTACATAAATATTGTTAAGAAAAGAGAAATTGGTCTGAATGGAACTTGAACCGACGTTTGAAAAAAAAATTGAACAGGCTTTTCTTTCTGTTTCTAAGCTATTTCGAACAACATAGCAAGTTTTCTCAGCTTTTTTATCACTTTTTTTATTTGTATGTCAATCACTTCATTATCGCAAGAAATTTCTCTTATAGAATCAAAAGTCTTCAAAAAGGAACAAATAAGTGTGCCAAGGAATTTTTTTCCCTGGCTATAGGCGCTTAAATGCAGGACGACGTACGTCGAGTGGCTGTAAGTGTACTACTGCACTACTTCCTTTTAAACTTTAAATTATGCTTAGTAAAATTTTCTTGAATCTAACATTAATGTTCTTATCTCTTATACTTTAAAATTAAATGTGTATTTTATGAAATGAGATTAATGAAAGTTTCGATCGGATCAAGAAATTTAAATTCATCTCTTTAGCATTAAAATAGTCTCTGTTCTGTATAATACCTTTTCATGCGTAGAAATATTTAAAATTGCTCTTGATGAATATGAAGAATTTATAGAAAGTTGTAATCTACTTAAAAGTTATTTTATAAAAATCATTTAGATGATTCCGATTTTTACATTTTTAGATGCATACAGTTCACAATATTTTAAATTAAAATGATATGCAATCGCGTTTTATAATATATATTACCTTATAATATAAGTAATTCAATGTTTTCTGATGCGTATATTTTTAAAGGCATAAAAATATTAAAAAGCTTTTAAATAACTTTTAAGAACTGGCATAGTGATAAACTTTATGGAAACATTGCATTAAAATCATTAAAGAAAAACATTTTCTTTTTTTAAGCAAATCAAAATTATTTAATAATTTTAAATAAAATGTGAACTGAATGTGATCTTGAGAGATACCCAAGTTAGTACAAGCTTTATGTAAATAACCGAATCGATTGTATAAAATATAGCTTTATGGCGTTTGATGGACTCCTTTGAGAAATAAAACACACACTTTTAAAACGAAAGAGTGGATCTGATTTCTCAGAAAAGAGCTGTTATTTACTGAATCGTGAATGAGTTGTTTTTTAAATGATTTACTCATTTTGATTGAGATTGCTTATTTAAATAACTCATCTTGATTTAAATTGTCTTAAAACAACTCACTGACTTGAGTTGTTTCACCTCTTTATGAGAAGCTACCTTTCAAAACGTGAGGTGAGCGAATTTCGGCTCAACTTGAGTTATTTTTTGGCTGCCATTTTAAGAGAGTATACATTCAAAAATTACACTGAATATTCCATTTTTATTTCAACCTAAATACAGGTGAAAATCAAACCATGCATTAGTTTTCAACCACACCACGCATTAGCAAAATAATATATTAAGATGCGTTGCTTTAAATTTAAATGATTTTATTCAGAAATATTAATTTTAAAAATTCGATTACAAACATTGATTTTTGGTCTTCTATTTGCAGTATATAAACACGAACAAAAATATTAATAAGAGCGATTTATATAATTTGACGATCCGATTTACAATGTCATTATCATCAAATAGATTTCATAAAAATCGTTAAGAGCGCAAAGTTGCTCATATAATAGTTGATGGAGCAAGCAATATTTAAATTTATAAATTTAGTCAAAAGAATTGATGAAAAGTAGTACATGCATAATTTAATCTATGAATAGTAATATATAAATTAACGAATCTCTTGCTCAAAGAAAATGTGACTTATAAATAGCTATTTTGTTCTGAAGATATATTTCTTATAAAACAAACAAATCGCACACTATTATGTAATATGAGTGCATAAGTAGATGTTTAATAAGTGTTATGATTACAAGTGAACTTTAATAATTTATTTTACTTAATGAATGTCAATATCTGGCTATTGCTAAAAAAATAAAAAGCTGATTTAACTGGAATAAATAACGGGTTCATTCAGTTTTATTACTATTATTTATTTTTTTCAGTTTTTATCATTTACTTAAGTTATCTCATAATTAAATGTCTTTTAAGTAGAAATAAAACATATAGATTCCGCAAATTATACCGAATGTTTCATCTTTATTTCAACTTAAATCTAACTGAAAATTAAACCAAGCATTAGTTTTACATTTAAATAAATAATAAAATATCAATATATGTTTCGATAATTTTAAATTATTTTATTCAAAAATGATGATTTAAAAAATTCGATATCAAAAATTGATTTTTGTTCTGTTACGTACACTATGTTATCTCGAGCAAAATTATTAAAAAAGAACTTTTAATTTGACGATCTGATATATAATGTTCTTTTTATCAAAGAGATTTTATAAAAATTGTTAAAGAGCGCAGAATTGCTCACATTGAAGTTAAAGCACGCAATATTTAAATTTATAAATTTATTCAAAAGAATTGATGAACAGTAATACATACTTATTTTAATCTATAAATAGTAGCATGTAAATTAATGAAGGCCTTGGATGAAGAAAATATGACTTAGAGATAGCTGTTCTGTTCTGAAAATATATTTCCATGAAATAAGTTGTACAATATTATGTAACATGAGTGAGTAAGTAGATTATTTTTAATAATAGTTATGATTTCAAGTGAGCTTTAATAAGTTATTTTACATAATGAATACCAGTAACTGACTATTGCTAAAGAACAAAAAAAAAGGAGATTAAACTATAATAAATAACAGGATCATTCAGCTTTTTTTATTATTAATAATTAATTTTCGTTTTTATCCATTTAACAGTAATAGTTATTCATACAATAAATAGTCCTTTACATAAGTTATGTCATAATTACATGTTATTTAAACGCTGTTTATGCTAGCTTTAGAAAATTCACTACAATATTGTACAATTTTCCAAGAGCACTTAAAGATACAAATCAAAATAATGATAATTAATTTCTCAAAGATGTTTAATATATATGTAAACTTAAAAACAAAAATCATCGTAGATGATAAAGTGATGTTGCAAATTTGAAATTTGAGAGCTTTCGACTGGTACAACTATTGTTATCTGATGGAAGAAAATTTGTATTTCCTTAACGATTATTTAAGTATCATTCAAAAATACTCCAGTGTTAAATTTGTTTCAACATCACGGATATTTTTATATTTTAAAACCTACATATATACAAATGAACGTAAATTATTTAGCACCAATTTAGTAATTAGAAATCATAATTTTGATTTAGTATGTTCAAATAAACTTGTACTGCCGCAATTTGAACACAATGCAGTTGTCATTTGTATTAAAGGATATATTAAATTATAGGGTTAATTTCTTTTGGTTAAGTGTTTATGCATTCGGTTCGTCTGCCCGTCTGTCAACACTCTAACTCTCATTGATATACTGGGATTTTCAAGTAATTGGTGAATCTTTTAAACCTTTTGTATCACCGTGTTGCAGATCTGCAACAAACCCAAAAGTTAATAGTACTTACACTATACGTTTTAAAACACGATTTTAATTGTTGTTCCGATTTCCCAACACACCAGTTAATACAAATTGATCATTGGAATTCTCAAGAAATGATGATATTGAGTTATTTTTTCATACCAAAGTTTTGTATATCAATTGAGAAGCTTCTTGTCAATATTGAAAAAATGAACTTCGCAAATTTTGTAAGATTAAAAAGGCTGAAGAAGTCCAAAAGTAGATTTTTTAAAGGTAATTTTGTATGCTTTGAAATTTTGTATTCCAAAATGGACAATATTTCTGAGAAGCGTATCAATTTCCGTTTATTGTAGAGACGAAAAAAAATACCTTTTAGTACATAATTATTTTAGTTTTACGTTAACATTAAAAAAAGTTACTTGCTTTAAATGATGCATTTTAACAATCATTTTTCAATCGGAGTGCCGGGACAAATCCACAAAGGGTTAAGGGTCTCCTACGTATGTTTAGTAATGTATATAAGGTATGTGAGGTTAATAGTTCAATTGCAGGGTTATCCAAAAAATTCCATTATATTATGATAGACGGGAGAAATCGATTTGATGAAAATATTAATGAAATTACGTTATTTCAAATATATTGGAACAGTTATAAATTAAATTCCACTACGATTATACTAGAACAGGACATTCATAGAATCTTTAATCCATTTACTGGGATACACGAATGAAACTGGTTACAATGCTATCTTTGGGTGATATTTGCTGGAAATGCGTTTACAATTTTGGCATGTGCTTTTAACTTTAACTGATTTTTTAGGTGAGTTATATAAATATGTCGCATTTATATTGACAGATTGGTTGAAATATCAGAGTAGTAAATAAAATCATCTTTAAATTCCACTGTATAACTAATATTGACACCTGGGTATGTTTCAGAAATTCAAAGCGGTGATACGAATGGTAAAAAAACATATACTATCGTAGGTAGATTGTATTTTAGCATTTGGAACTATAGCATTTCGACTTTTGAGCACGGTGGTAAGAATTATTTGACAGGGTGTATCGAGAAGGAATTTTCTATGTTCATTGTGCTTTGTTTTAGTAGATTAAATACTATTTACATATATATTGCAGGTATGCAAGGCGAGGATACAAATTGAGAAAGCATTTGGCATTTGGAGTTACTTCATCATTTCAACTCTTAAGCAACGGTGGTAAGAATTATTAGACAGCTTTCATGAATAAGGAATGTTCTAAATTGATTAAATTTTGTTTTAGTAGACTATAAAATAATCTTGTAAATGGTTCCGATTTCAGATAAACACATACTAGTTAGAATGGTTAAATGAAACGAAGTATTTGTTCGAACAAAATTAATTAGGATTTTATCTCAGATATCTTTAAAAAAATTATAAAACAATAGACTGCATTGTATAATTGTTAGCATTTCACCAAATAAAATCTTACTTTATATTATATAATAAGTGCTACAAATACTGAAACTATTAAAATACATTGGAATGATTAATAGGTTATTGCATTTAAATTAAAATTTATATTCTGTTTATTATAACAAATTCTAATATATGCACTCATATTAATGATTCATACTTAAAAATTCAAAATAAATGTATGCCATTTTGACTTTTCGCTTAAAGGTATAAAATTTATTTAGTCTGATGAAAAAAACAAATTTCGTTTTTTGACTCTTCTTCTAAAATATAATGTGATAGTAACTAATTTCCAAAATAAATTACATATTGATAGCAAAATTTTTTCTTCATTATTCAGCTTCCTCCTAGAATCTCAGGGCCCTCAGACGTTACTTATTTTCTCACAAGTAAAATGTATTGGATAAAGTAGTGTAAGTACGTGCTATGAGCGTAGGGATAGTTGCTAGCTTGGACCGACGGCCAATTTACGGGTACCAGGTACCGAAGGTAGGTAAAAACGGTGCAAACTTTTCTTATTTTCTCAGTCTAAATTTTCATATAATGAGGCTCAGGGAACTATTTCAATAGTATATGTAAGCAGCCAGACCAATTGCATGAGCCAAACATCCAGCCAAACGCACATAAAGTGTCGCAGCTCCATATGCGACAATACATAAAGTGGCGCTTTGAAGTTCCCTAAAAAAAGATATAATTTTACTTATTTTTAGTCTTAATTTTTATATATGATATTCAGGAAACTATTTCAGTACTTTATGTAAGCAGCCAGACCAATTGCATGGGCCAAACATCCAGCCAGACACACATAAAGTGTCGCGGCTCCCTATGCGATCATACATAAAGTGGGGCTTTGAAGTTCCCTAAAAAATGATATAATTTTACTTATTTTTAGTCTTAATTTTTATATATGATATTCAGGAAACTATTTCAGTACTTTATGTAAGCAGCCAGACCAATTGCATGGGCCAAACATCCAGCCAGACACACATAAAGTGTCGCGGCTCCCTATGCGATCATACATAAAGTGGCGCTTTGAAGCTCCTTAAAAAATGATATAACTTTGCTTATTTTATCAGTCTTAATTTTTATATATGATGTTCAGGTAACTATTTCAGTACTTTATGTAAGCAGCCAGACCAATTGCATGGGCCAAACATCTAGCCAGACACACATAAAGTGTCGCGGCTCCATATGCGACCATACAAAAAGTAGCCCTTTGTAGCTCCTTAAAAAATGATATAACTTTACTTATTTTCTCAGTCTTAATTTTTATATATGAAATTCAGAGAACTATTTCAGTACTTTATGTAAGCAGCCAGACCAACTGCAGGGGCCAGACATCTAGCCAGACATGCATAAAATGTTCCTATGAGTATGAGCGCGAGCGTGATAATTAGATAGATTTATAACATAGCATCATAAAACTTATATTAGTAATGGTCTAATGGAAGTCTTACGTAATAATTAAGTAATATTTTAACCCTTAATTTTAAAAATAATTAAAGCATACCAAAATGTGAATACACTTGAAATTGTAATCGAAATTATGAACAAGAAGATAATAAATATCATTTCAACTAGTTTGATGGGGACCAACAACCAGGCTTTGTAAGTGAATCGCTTCAAGAATAATCAGGTATTCTACAAATTTAAATATTTATATAAACTTGTAATTGTTTGATTCTTAATTACATATATATTTTTTACAAGAAAAAAATTAATGATGATGATTGTAAAGGTATTCAATACTAACATTGGATTGATGATGAATTATGAAACTTCAACGATGACGTTAATGAAGATTAAAAAGAAGTAATGAAAAAGATCATACTTTCTCATTAATAAAGTAATGAGTAATTTTTAAATGAATTATTTTGAAATTTTCTGTTTACAAATTTTATTATTTTTGCCTATTATAAGACATCAATAAACTATTATTTTAATGTGTATGGTCGCATAGGGAGCCACGACACTTTATGTGTGTCTGGCTGGATGTTTGGCCCATGCAATTGGTCTGGCTGCTTACATAAAGTACTGAAATAGTTCCCTGAACATCATATATAAAAATTAAGACTGAGAAAATAAGTAAAGTTATATCGTTTTTTAGGGAGCTTCAAAGCGCCACTTTATGCATAGTCGCATAGGGAGCCGCGACACTCTATGTGTGTCTGGCTGGATGTTTGGCCCATGCAATTGGTCTGGCTGCTTACATAAAGTACTGAAATATTTCCCTGAACATTATATATAAAAATTAAGACTGAGAAAATAAGTAAAGTTACATCATTTTTTAGGGAGCTTCAAAGCGCCAGTTCATGTATGGTCGCATAGGGAGCCACGACTCTTTATGTGTGTCTGGCTGGATGTTTGGGCCATGCAATTGGTCTTTCTGCTTACATATAGTACTGAAATAGTTCCCTGAGCATCATTATATAAAAATCAAGACTGAGAAAATAAGAAAAGTTCGCAGCGTTTTTAGCTACCTTTTGTACCTGGAACTAGAGGTCTGCACGGGCCGGAGTTTCCAGGCCCGGCCCTGCCCGGCCCGTAGGAAAAAAATTTCGGCCCGACCCGGCCCGTTGTAAAACTTAAAAGTTCGGCCCGGGCCCGGCCCGGCCCGTTTAAATTTTTATATTTTAGGCCCGGCCCGGCCCGTACAAAAATCAAAGAAAACAGGCCCGGCCTGTTTTGGCCCGTTACAATTTCTACGATTTCTAAAAAATTCAATTTTTTTTTCATATAATTAAGATTTTTTTAAAGAATACTGCATACATATCTATGGAATGATTTTACAGTATATTTTACAGGAAATACACATTAGCAACATTAGTGATTACTAAGATTCTTAGGCTTTCAACAATCAAATAAAGATTCATCAAAAAATTAATATGGCTTAGAATAAAAGAAAAAAGAAAGAAAGTTAAAAACATCGTAACTTTTGAAGCTGTTTAATAAAAGAAGATTTATAAAAATATTTCTATAACATTTTATTAAAGATTTTAAATCCAAATTCATTCGTTAACTCAAATATACGCCTTTCTGATACATTTCTAAATTCATTTTTCTCTCAGAAACGCACTGCAGGTATCTTTATTCAGAAACTATATAATCAAGTGACATTAACCGTTTTTTGATACAAACAATTTAAGAATACTGAAAGGTAATAAATTATTGTTATAGTCAGCATTTTCAATATAATTTCTGGAAGCGATAGCATGGGAAGGGAGAAAAACCTGCAACCATTTGAGAAATTATTACATCTGAACAAATTTATGCAAGTATTTTATTCATCAAAAATGAAAAATGCTATTCGATTCCAAATGCCTTCAATAGTCAGGCTTATCATTTTTATGCTTTTACAATTAAAAATTAATCTGAAAATGTGTCAAACTTTCGCGTTATTGAGAAATTAATTTTAAGACCATCAAGAAGTATATATACAAAGATTAATCTAACATAAGTTCTTTATTGCTGTTAATAACTTTACAAATCATGTTGTCTGCCCTACAGATCTTGAGAACAATTAAGTTTTGTTCCGGTCCGGCAAGTCTATATGTAGAAAAATGATGCAAGCTTGATCTCGGCCCGGTATGAGTCAGCTAAAAAAATATTAAAACGGGTTACACACAATTTAATTGTCCGATGCATATCTCACACTGTACAAGTTACATTTTTTTATTGATGCTGTCAAACTAGTATGGCTCGTGACGCACATTTATATTTATTCTCGTTAAAACCATTTGCGTTGAAAATAGATCATATTTTATCGTTTCTGCTTAAATCTTCGGAACGGGCCGGCAGGCCCGAAAATTTTTTTATCGGCCCGGCCCGTATGGCCCGTTCAATTTTTTTGCCGGCCCGGCCCGCCCCGGAACGTTTATTTTGTTTGTCGGCCCGGCCCGGCCCGTTGAGAAAACTATTCTGATTCTGCCGGCCCGGCCCGTTAGGAAATTAGAAGCGAGTCCGCCGGCCCGGCCCGGGCCCGTGCAGACCTCTACCTGGAACCCGTAAATTGGCCGTCGGTCGAAGCTAGGAGGTATCACTATGCTCATAGCACGTACTAGCACTACTTTATCCAATATATTTTACTTGTGAGAAAATAAGTAACATCTGGGGGCCCTGGGATCTTGCTCTATCCATATAAAATATTCTTTTAGAGAAAATGTGCGTGTTTTTCGGTTTTGTTAAAACAGGAAAAATAATGTCTAGATTTTCACACTTTTTCCGATAACTAAAATGCATTCATTTCTTAAGGGAAAAAGAAAGAGTTCCGAAGTAGTGGAGAATTTACTTACCAGATGTTGCAGAAAAAAAGTCCCTTAATATGGTATGAAAGTAATAAATATATTTTATCGCTCTTTTAGGAAGTACATAAAATAAACTGGCCCTTTGAAATGCATTTCATCAGTTGTTTTTGGAGACATATTTAAACTTTTATTTTTTTTTACTGTTATCGTTTTATAAGGAAAATTTTCTAAAAAATATGAAAGAAATAAAAATAAAGATAAAGTAGATGTTTACAGCATCCAAACATTGAATAAAAACATTTCAAATTTCATTCCAGAAGATTACATTAAGTTAGACAGAGTGTGAGTAATGATTTTTTATAGATTCCTTTACTAACTGAAAATCCCTGCAATAAAAAGCATTCTTTTAACAGTAAATTAATATATAATTATTCAAAATTTTTTACAATAAAATTTAATAAAATATTTTATTTAAACACAATATTTTTTTATTAAATAAAATCAAAGAAACATATTTAAAAAAACAGCATTTTACATTTTAAATGTTTTATATACTTTAAATGATGTTATAAAATAATAGCATACAAAAACATTGTGAATGTCACTTTTAAATAAAGCAAAAACTAGATCTTTGCACGTCCAAATATGAAATAAAGAAATATTTCAAATTTTATTCCAAAAGATTACATAAAATTAGAAAAAAGGGAAATAATGATTTTTTACCGATTTATTCACAAATTATAAAGGCCTGTAGTTTAATAAAAGAATCTTTTAAGAGTAATCTAATATTTAATATAATAAATTTTGTTCATACAATAACAAATGTTTTATTTAAAACATAGTGACTTTTTTAAATAAAATGAAAGGAACGTAATAACATAAAAAGCATTTTGTATTTCAAATGTTTTATATTACTTTGAATGACATTAAACAATAATGGCATTCACAAAATCTGTGAATGCCATTAGTAAATTAAAGCAAAATATATATCATCTTACTAGCATTCAAATATGAAATAAAAAGTCTTTCAAATTTTATTCAAAAAATTACATAAAATAAGAAAGAATGGGAATAATTTTTTAAAGATATCTTTACAAATTGAAAAATCCTGTAACTTAATATACATTTTAGCAGTAAATATTTTTAATTGGTAAATTAATATTTAATTATATAAATCTTGTTTATACAATAAGATTGAATAAAATATTCTTTTTATAAAATATAATAAAATTTTATTAAATGAAATCAAAAGAGCGTAAGAATATTTAAAATACAGCATTTTGTATTTTAAACCTTTAAATGGCATTAAAAAATAATGTGATCCATAAACTTTATTTTTTGTTTTATTATTTTTTTTTTATTTCTTTACGTGCCTCAATTCTCCCTACATTTTTCTTTCGTCATTTCTGTTTCTTCAAATACTTTGAGTTTTCAAGACATAAGTGCATACATGACTATAAAAAGGATAATCATCCCGCACAATTGAGACAAATTTCATTTGCTATATCACATAAATTATTCAGTAATAAATCTCTTCGTACATTGTTAGTCGTATCTTTGCAAATACTTTGTCAGAATGCATTCCTTTTCTATATTCAATTCCAATTAAAAAAATGAGGAAGTTGCATTTTCATAATTTTTCTCCAAAAAAAAGATGCAGATTATGGTAGGCCCATGTAAATAACGACTCATTTCCCAATCACCTCATTAATAATAATAAATAATTTAACATATTAAAGTTACACGCATTTATTATTAAATTGTAATAATCTATGATAAATTTCAATGGAAATTTGAATTGTTTAAAGAAAAACAGAAGCTGCAAAGATCTTCGCCAAAAAATTATCATTTTATTTATTTATTTATTTATTATTTTTTAATTTTTTTTGCATGTTAGAGTAGGAATTTTCTTTAAAAAATAATTTTAAAGATTATGTAACTACATAAAACGTTAAGTTCCGTAAGGATAAGTGTGGTAAATTTTGTACTTACCATTATTTTTAAGCAGTAATTTTATTGCTAAATTTCAAAAACCTTTGCGAAATATAACTTCCAGGAATATTATGATTTGTAAATACTCTTAGCCAAAAATGCTACAGTGGGGATACCTTTTTTTACAGTTGCTTTAGGTACTAGTATGAATACAGTATTATACTGCTGTATTGGAAAGCAGATTTTTATATAGTATTTTTAGCTCAAACAAATTAAAAAATAATGACAGACATGAAATCTGATTTGGAAATTAGATATCATACAACCATGATTCCCGCTGGTCTCTCAGTTAGAAAATTACTTTCTGTATTATGTGTAGTATGTGAAAAGGAGTACTCATCTTATTGAATGACTAAAATTCTGTGATTTATTAGGTGGAAGTTTTCTGTAAGAAAATAGTAGTTCTTAAATTCCTAGAACCGTAGAAATTCGGCTAAGAATAACAAAAGTAATACAAAAAAGCATATTTCAAGATATAGTGTTTCAAAAATAGATATTAAGCTAACTAAAATATTCGCCTAAAATTTAATAAAAATTCCCAATAACATATTTAGGCATTATCTTTGAAATGATATCATGTATTAAAATTTTCTTTTCTGCATGCTGTTTTAAATAAACACATTATAATAAATTTAAAATTAAACGCTGTTTGTTTTAAATTTTGTACCGTATTTTAAATCGGTAATATTTTAAGTTTCATAATGGCTATCATTCAAACTGATACCTAATATCACGTTTCTTAATGATTACTTAATCCTGTTACGTTTGAATGATAAGCGTTTGTTTCAGCCAATTAAATTTTCAACCTTATGATTACGTGTTCATCATTCTAGGAATAAGGCTTAATTTGCATTTCAAAAGAACTTCAGAACAGTTTTCTTAACTTTCTTAATCTTGCTAATTCTCATTGAAAGTAGCAGTTTCAAAGGAAAATTTCAAAGGCACTTAACAAATATTAAAAGAGAAATTTTCAGTTATGTTTAGAATTAAGTATGGAAAGTACTCCCTATTAGAATAAATTATCTTTGATAGCTTTAAATCTGCTCAAATAGATCGATAAAGTTTTTAAATGCCACAAGAAATATTATGCGAAAAATGCTCGTAGTTGCAACATTTTATTATATCCTGCATTTAACGTGAACGATCTAAAGAAAATAAAAATTGCAAGATTCAGAAACTTGATAATTTTCTGTTTTGTTTTTATGACTTCCGATTATCTACCCGAGGGATAGACGCCCAGGGGTTGTGCATACTTGAGGGTCTTTCTAAGGGAACCTAACACGTGTTCACTCAGGGTGAGTCACTCACGTTTCAAGGTGAAAACCATAGAAAACTTCGAACGATTATGCCGACGGGCATGTTATGGTTCCAACACCTACCGTGTACCTACTTCAAAAGCAGAACCTCTTTAAATCGAAGGGGTAGTTTTAGTAATTGTATGGCACTTTTGTACTATCATTCAACTAAATCATCAACTTTCAATATATATAAACGCAAAAAAGTACCATACAATTACTAAATTATCTTCAAATGAACAAAAATAAAGGAATGTACGTAACCAAAACTGTCACAAAAATTCCTAAATTTTTCCAGCAATGTACATTTGTTGTGAAGAATATAATATCACAAGCAAAATGATGACTATCTGCTACTTTGATTTTAATTTTGTTTCACACTTTTTGTTCTCAACATATAATTATTTTTTGCTCAAAATATGATAAATATCCATATAAGATTTTTAGAGATGCATATATATTTCTTGTATTTGCATTCTAATATTTTTTTCAATTATTAAAAATTGTGGCCATCTATCCAAGAGTTGCCTTTCATATATTTCTCAATAATTTAATTTCGTTATTTTTATAAATACAACTTCTTTCAATATATTAATATTATTCAGTTATGTTCTATTATTTCAGATATTTACTATATACTGTTAAAAAAAAAATCATTGAAAAACACTCATTGTGCTCTAAAATTATTATTTAAAACAAGAATATCGCACTAATAAATTATTTTGATAGAAATTTCCAGGAATAAGATCTTTCGTGATAGTTCCCTCATCCAGATTTGCATAAGAGTAAGTTAATAAATATAAATATATATAGGACATAAATATATATAGGACAGTTGCACCATAAACTTTAACTAATAATAACACATTGCTCAGTGGTGCACAAAACAGGAATTTTAATATACATTAGTACATATTAAAATAAAATAAAATTTTCAACGTTTCGCGCCGTCTTCTGCGGGCGTCTTCAGGAAAATATGAAATGGAAGGACTACGTTTGCATCTTGTTCGAGAGATATTTCTACTAAATTAAAAATTAAATGAATTAAAATTTAAAAATGTTGCCAATTACACGTGAGTAAAAATTAAAATATTGCAAGGAAATAAAAATTTTAAGGTTTTATGATGTTATGCCATATTTTTGGTATATTGTAGGATAAATTATCATTACATGGTTTATTTTCACGTGCTATGATTTCGATGGATTCTATTATTTTACCTTGAACTGGGTTATTGCATGGAACTATGATTTTGGCTTCCTCAAAATTAATATGGCAACCCTTGTTCGCCAAATAGAAGCGAGCAAGGGCAGTATTCTGTTTATATTGTTCTATATCTCTACGATGTTCTTTAATTCTAGTTAAAAGTTTCCGCGTTGTCATGCCGATGTAGACTTTTTTAAGATTATTAGATAAAGTGATGGGGATTTCATAAATACCAGATTTTTGATCTATTGGAATTTTGTCGATTTTATCTGTAACGAGGTCAATGAGATAAGGAGGAGGAATGGCGACAAGTTTTATGTTATATTTTTGTGCGATCATTTTTACTTTTTCAAATATGTAAGGGATATAATGAAATTTTCTGTAAACTATAAGTTTATTCTGTCGTTGGCCAGATGTGGAAGGAGTATTGTACTCTTACTTTTTAGAAAAGGCTTTCGTGATCTTCTTGAAATCGATACTTCCTGTTTCAGAATTTGCAATTTTATCTACAAGAGATTTTATCGATAAAGTTAAAGTCATTCCAGTTAATACAAACACCATTATGGCTAGTTTAGACGTAGTTTCATTATATCCTTCCATCAATATGCACGAAGTCATAGAATACATTAATTTGATAATAGATAAAAATTCAAATATATCTCAAGATATCAAAACCTCCCTTAAATCTGGCCTAAACCTAATAGTTTTCAGTAACATTTTCATTTTTAATAAGAATATTTACCGACAGCTGCATGGTGCGCCGATGGGGTCACCAGTATCCGGTTTGTTTGCTGAATTCGCATTAAGACCACTAGAACAAAAAATTTTTAATACGTTTAATTTAAAACCTGAATGTTGGTTCCATTAGGTTGATGATGTTTTCATCTTATGGAACCACAGTTTAGCTGATTTATATGTTTTTCTACAAGATGTCAATAAATTAAGCAATAGTATTAATTTCACCCTTGAAGTCGAAGAAAACGCCACCCTTTCATTTTTAGATGTTCAAATTAATAGATGCAATTCAAGTTTAAAATTTCCAGTTTATAGAAAACCAAGGGAAGAGTCCGATATCCTGCGCTAGATTGGAAAACTTGGCGAAAATTTTTGCGCCAAAATGCCGTTTTGGCGACATGAAAAATTTTCCAAGATGGCGGAAAAACGACGTTTCTAAATCTTTGTTATTTATAAATCAATGATTTTGCACTATTTTATAAAACTAGAAAGTTATATAAAATCATTGATTTATAAATAACAAAGATTTAAAAACGATGTTTTTCCGCCATCTTGAAAAATTCCTCGATGCACAATTTTAAACACTAAACAATAAACACAAACAATAAATAAATCAAAAACACAATTTTAAGCATTCTAAATAAGCTTTTCTATTGTCAGGGGGGCTCTGCCCCCCTGAACCCCCCGTTTTAATAATAATACAATACAATTTAATAATAGTATAATAACAAAGGGAAAAAACTTACCAAAGAGTAAGGTGCATTTAAATGCTTAAAATCTCGCTCACAACTGCCAAAAAATTCATTTAATATTAAAAAAAAGGGGGGGGTTACATAAAAAATACCAATTAATACGACGGAGAATAAAAAAAAAGGGTAAATATTTCATACAAAAAAAGGAAAAATATACATAAAAAATAATAAAAATATGTATAAAAAAACAAAGAAAAAGAAACAAAGAAAAAAAAGCAGTTAAGTTTAAGAAAATAAATCAGGGTGCCAGTCAGGGTCTGAAACATCGTCTATAAAAGGCACTTCGCCTTCTAAAACAGGGTCGGGAACATTTAAATTTTTATTTAATTTTGGCAATGCACCCTGGATGCTTTCAGACTGTGCCGTTGGTCTATCAAATGCCAACATCTCTAAACTCTCCTTTCCGTACCCTGGGTAGACTTTAATAATGTCATCTATGAGGACTTGCATTCTTTCGGCAGCCGTTGATAAATGATCTAGTTTGCGTCGACGATAAAAATGAAGAGCCATATATTGTGACAACATTTTATCGTTCCTGCGACATTTTATTGTATTTTTAAACCACCTATTTTCATTTTCTAGATCATTTATGGTGTTCGCTTTATCAGTTTTGGAAACGAATTCACCTTTGCTATGGTTTGTTACTTCGTGCGTTGTCTTACTGGAGAATAATTTTTCAACATCGTGATACTGCTTAGCCGAATCTGTGTAGACAACGCGCGTGTCTTTATGACAAAATCGTTTAATATAAGGCCAAATATCACTTTTTTTTTTGCTATCTACCCTAAAAAATAACCCCTCTTTGTCCTCTCTACAAAAAATACCCAAAACAACTACCGTATGGTTAGCAGTTAGCCGACCCCTTCCGTATTTCCGAATAGTCAAAAAAGTCTCATCAATTAATATTGCTTTACCCGGGCCCCCCAATTCAGAATAAAGGTGAGAAGAGTGAATTTCGCAAACTTCTCTAATATAAGATAAATAATCACAAAGCGTTCCTTTTGATAGGGTCGGTTCATTTCTATCTTTTCTCCAGCTACACAATTGCTCATATAAAAAATTTGTCGGCATTTTGAGTGCAAATGACAAAACTACAGCCAAAAGGTCGCGAACAGGGATTTTTGAATTTTCAAAAAAAGTTTTAAAGACCGGATTAACGGTGCCGTAACAAGGTACTGGGTTGATTTTAGTTTTATTGCGGCGGCAACATACCCATCTCCACTTCAATTTGACATCCTTGCAAGGATTATCCGTCATTGGACCAGTACACTTAGGGCAAGGTGGAGAATTTTTAATTTTAGGCAAAAGACCAACTTCAGTAGCAAAATTGACTGCTGACTCCTCCGTCGCTAAAATTTTATGCCATGTAAATATGGAAACATTTTCTAATGATGGGTGCATTTTGGGAAATAACTAATTTAAAAATTCAAATAAATCAAAAAAGAATTCAAAGAAATTAAACAAAAGAAATAAAAAAGGCAGTTTGCAAACGAGACTCACCGAGACGAACGTCCAACTAGAAACCGTTGAAAGCGGCAAGTGTAACGATGATCTAACAAAATTTAAAATTACGCTGGCTAATAGTTCACGTGATACTAATCAACCAATAAGATTAAAGACTTCATACTCCGGCTCCGAAACGCATTTCCGAAAAAAAAGCAACCCCAAAGGCGCTCTCCGGCCGCCGCTTCAACGTAATCCAGATCGAATCGTTTATCGCCAAAAAACGCGCCAAAGAAACCCGCCAAAAATCTAGCACAGGATATCGGACCTGTCCCAAAACCAATAAAAGAAAATACAGTTATCCCATTTTCAGCCAACATGCCTTTCGAATACAAAATATCTGCTTTCAGGTCATTTATTAAAAGAGCTTTTATGATTTGTTCAGATGACACATTAAATAAAGAAATTGATTTTATACAGAAAATAGCTTTTGACCATGGTTTTCCAGCAAAATTTATAAATAAAATAGTTCAACAGTACAATACTCCTCCCACATCTGGCCAACGACAGAATAAACTTATAGTTTACAGAAAATTTCATTATATCCCTTACATATTTGAAAAAGTAAAAAAGATCGCACAAAAATATAACATAAAACTTGTCGCCATTCCTCCTCCTTATCTCATTGACCTCGTTACAGATAAAATCGACAAAATTCCAATGGATCAAAAATCTGGTATTTATGAAATCCCCATCACTTTATCTAATAATCTTAAAAAAGTCTACATCGGCATGACAACGCGGAAACTTTTAACTAGAATTAAAGAACATCGTAGAGATATAGAACAAACAATATAAACAGAATTCTGCCCTTGCTCGCTTCTATTTGGCGAACAAGGGTTGCCATATTAATTTTGAGGAAGCCAAAATCATAGTTCCATGCAATAACACAGTTCAAGGTAAAATAATAGAATCCATCGAAATCATAGCACGTGAAAATAAACCATGTAATGATAATTTATCCTACAATATACCAAAAATATGGCATAACATCATAAAACCTTAAAATTTTTATTTCCTTGCAATATTTTAATTTTTACTCACGTGTAATTGGCAACTTTTTTAAAATTTTAATTCATTTAGTTTTTAATTTAGTAGAAATATTATCTCTCGAACAAGATGCAAACGTAGTCCTTCCATTTCATATTTTCCTGAAGACGCCCGCAGAAGACGGCGCGAAACGTTGAAAATTTTATTTTATTTTAATATGTACTAATGTATATTAAAATTCCTGTTTTGTGCACCACTGAGCAATGTGTTATTATTAGTTAGAGTAAGTTAATATTACTTAGACCACATTATAATAAATTTAGAGCATAAATCCTTATAAACGTATGATTTTATTCATTAGAAATTTTAAACGAAATTCAAAGAAATCAGTTTCATTAATGTACTAAAACATTAGCTTTATTTAGATGGAAAAGGGTAACAAATGATAAGGTGTAATAAAAATATATAGACAAATTTATTCTCAATCTACCATAGACAGTATTAATCACTTTTTAAATTTTACGTTTGTCTCATTTCTTAGATTCTTGATTTGTAATAAATGGTTTGTTTGACAAAAAAGCAAATTTACTCAAGTATTCTGTTAATATTTACTCCAAAATGAACATAATTCTAAAAATATTTCATTAATATTAAAGTCGGACCTCGTTAACATGAACCTCAAGGGGAATCAAAATGTTGTTTTTGTTAACAGTAATTCATGTTATCAGTATCAAATCTTTGTATTCCTGTTTATAGGAGATTGCAAAAACAGTTCATGTTAAAAGATATTCATGTTAAGCGTGTTCATGTTATCGAGGTTTGACTGTACAACTTAATATTGAGAGATATTAAAGGTAAGAAATGAGGGATATTTGAGATTTTTAATACAATGTAATATATTAATAAAAGACCCTTCGGAAACACTGAGTTTCTCCGCAATTCTGAATGTCTGCTATTGAAGTTTAAAAAAAAAATTACAAATGTTTCAATGTTGGTAACCGAAAAAGTGTCCATTTTAATAATGAGAGATATCAGTATTTGCGCAGAAATTCTTAACACACAAGTTGAATAAATTTATGAAAGCTAGAGTCGAATAATTTGCTTTTTTCATACTTATAAGAAATAAGCAACTTCAACATTTTTAATAGCAAAATAAAAACTCACAATTACTAAAAACGTTAAGGAGTTCTCCCTTAAACAATTACACTTAAATGAAAAAATTTCATTTCTTAATTTTAACACCATTTGTAAACATCCCCCTAATTCTGTAAAACAAGATTGTATTTAGTTCCACCTTTTATATCCTGAAAGTTTTTTCAACATGTGTTTTTACTTTTATCGCGAAGAATCAATATTTTACTTTAGGAAGACCCAGTCAATCACCTGGAAATCTAGAGAAGTAATCATAGAGGTAAAGTGAAATGTATAAACAAAGACAACAGCACCAATAGGATAATTAAGTTACACGAAAGTTTCGTGACCGCAAACTTGTATGTACAAGATCAATCAGTAAGTAATCAAATTATCTGAGTTAAATTCAGATAAAGAAGATTTTATAGCAAAGGAAGTAACTGGAAGCAATAAAATAATCTGAAGTCGCTACTTCAAATACAAACAAATAAAAATAACGCATTTATTTTTAAATGTATTTTCACAATATAAATTGAAATGGCTAATCCATGAGTAAGAGCCTTTCACATGATATTATAAAGGATTTATTTTCAACTGAAGCATATAATATCTTGTTTAAATTGTTATTTGTAATAAATTTTAAATAGTGCTACTCATTTATGAAAATTACTTTTGTGAACATTTCACTGCTTCTACATAACACTTGAAACAACACTCAAATAGCTTTATTCTTTTGATAGAGTTCCAATGATAACACTTTAGATGTAGTTGGATGAAAATAAGATGATTTTCTTACATACTGTCCTGTCAGTTTTTCCGTGCTGTAACTTACAAAAATGTGTATTTGACATAATTTTCTTACATCATCTTCCAAAAATGACAGAAGTAGTGTGACAGTGATTCAGTGTATTAACCAAGTTCTTTTAAACCATTTGCTTCCGCATTTTCCCTTGTTTTTATAACAGAATTATTTTTTTTATAATGTTAATCGTAGCTATCCGAACAAATTGATTGATGTTTAAATATTATTTCATTGACCGAAATCTCACGGATCTAGTTATTTTGTGTATTCAATTCATATTTATATGACAATATGTTAAGGAAGTGTTTTGGAGATGTTAGAGAATATTGGAGAATATGGAGAATATAAAACAGGTTGTAATAGGTACAATTCTTTCTGTTATTCTGTTTTTTTTTTCTTTTTGCCATTTAGGACACACATTTCAACCTCCTCTGAAGAATTTTGTAGACGCTAGATGGTATCAGCGTTCTTTTAATGACACAGTAGTCCTCTGTCTTCTTCATGAAATACATCTGCGACATCAATGGATTTGAGATGAAGGTTGAAGTGTGACTACAAGTCACACATTTTATAGAGACATTTCATGCAACGGTATACGAGTCTTCTCATGTTGTACCTCAGGTGAGTATTATTCGTCTCATTGTCAATATTTTCTCAGTTTCATGGGTTATATAGCTGCCAGGTGGAATCACCTTAATTGCTGGATAAATACTTTTCCTTTGTATATCGTGGACAAATGGTTAAAGAGCCGAATGTCTCTTTAACCATTGATACAAGTTTCTTATCTTTATCGGTACTGGTGATTTTTAGATTATAATAAGTTTAGAATCTAAATCCTGATGAACATATGACTTTATTCGTTAATAATTTAAACGAAATTCAAAGAGAATTATTTCATTAATGTACTAAAATATTAGCTTTATTTAGATAGAAAAGGGCAACAAGCCAAAAGTTGTGTATAATTAGTATTTAGTAGTATTTTATAAATTGTGTATACTTAGTATAAAAATATATAATCAAATAAATTCTCAATTTATCGTACAGAGTATTAAATATTTTAAAAGCTTTTGCGTTTATTTCATTTGTTAGATTCTTGATTTAAAATAATTGAATTGTTTCTCAAAAAAGCAAAATAACGCAAATATTCTGTTAATGTTTACTCCAGAATGAACATAAATTTAAAAATATTACAGCTTAATATTTGGAGACATTGAAGGTAAGTAATGAGGGATATTTGAGATTTTTAATACTGTGTAACATATTGATGACTGACCAGTCGGGAGCACGGACTTTGTCTGCAAATCAGAAGTGTCTGCTATTCAAGGTAAAAATGCACAAATATTTAAATGTTGGTAACCAAAATAGCATCCATTAAATATAGAAATCCCTTATTCGGGAGTATGCGTTGTAAAGGTTTTGCTGCAATTGACGTTAATAATGAGCGATATGAAACTTTCAAAATTTTATTAATAAATTGTATAATTTAAATAAATTGCAAATTTTTATCTTCATATTAATATAATATTCGAATATTAAGTTTAAAATTCTTCTTATTTTATGTATTTTGCATGTTGGGGGACGGCGCAAAAACATCGAATGCGATTAATAACTTTCTAAAAAAAAAAAAAAAAAAAAAAAAACTACTACTTTTTGGTCTGTGATGACAGATATCAAAGTCTGTGTAGAAATTCACAACACTTATGTTGAACAAATTTATTAATACTAGAGGCTAAAAATTTGCTTTTTTGCTACCATAAAAAACTTCAACATTTTTAATAGTGAAATAAAAATTCACGATTAACAGAAACATTAAAGAGTCCTGAATTAAAAAATTACACCTAAATGCAAAAATTTCACTTAAGTTTAATACCATTTATAAACATCCCCCTATTTCTCTAAAACAAGACTGTATTTAGTTTCACCTTTTATCTCCTGAAAGTTCTTCCAACATGTGTTTTTACATTCATCGCGAAGAATCAATGTTTTATCTTAGGAAGAACCAGTCAGTCACCTGGAAATCTAGAAAAGCAATCAGAGAGGTAAAGTGAAATGTATAAGCAAAGACAACGGCACCAATAGGATAATTAAGCTTCACGAAAGTTCCGTGACCCCAGACGTGTATGTACAAGATCAATCAGTAACTAATCGAATTATCTGGGTTAAATTCAGATAAAGAAGATTTTATAGCAAAGGAAGTAGCTGGAGGTGATAAAATAATGTGAAGTCGCTACCTCAAATACAAACAAATAAAAATAACGCATTTATTTTTAAATGTATTTTCTTAATATAAATTGAATTGGATAATCCATGAGTAAGAGCATTTCACATGATATTATAAATGCTTTATTTTTGTTTGAAGCATATAAGTTCTTGTTTAAATTGTTATTTGTAACAAATGTTAACCTACATTTAAAAAGTGGTATTCATTTAGGAAAATTACTTTTGAGATCCTTTCATTGCATTCTTCTACATAACATTTGAAACAATACTCAAATAGCTTTATTCTTTTGAAAGAGTTCCAATGATAACACATTAGATGTAGTTGGATAAAAATAAGATGATTTTCTTACATATTGTCCTGTCCGTTTTTCCGTGCTGCAACTTTAAAGAAAATTGTGTATTCGACATAATTTTGTTTCATATTCTTCTAAAAGTAACACAGGTAGTATGACAGTGATTCAGTGTATGAACCAAGTTCTTTTAAACCATTCGCCTCCGCATTTTCCTTATTTTTTTATATCGGAAATACTCTTATTTTAATAATGTTAATCGAATTAACGAATCTAGTTATTTTGTGAATTCAATTCATATTTATATGATAATAGGTTAAGGAAGTATTTTTAGAGACGTTTGGAGAATATCTTATTAAAACAGATTGCAATAGATAATACTCTTTCTGTTACTCTGTTTTTTTTTATGATGTGCGTTTCAATCAGAAAAGAAACCAATATTTTAAAGTTACGTACTGAAATATATGTATAAAACAAAGAAATCGCCATTGGCGAAAAAAATTATAAATAATTTAAATTATTAAATTAATCGTTAATAAATGAATTAATATGTATCTAAACCTCTCATGAGCAGTTCTGTAGACGATAGACGGCATCGCCGTGCTTCGATGGCAGGGTAGTTCCCTCTCTTCTTCATGAAATACGTCTGCGACATCAATGGATTTGAATTGCAGGTTGTAGTGTGACCGCAAGCCTCACATTTCAGAAACATTTCATACTACAGTATACGAGACTTCTAAAGTTGTATCTCAGATGACTATTATTCGTCTCATTGTCAATATGTTCAGTTTCATGGATTATATAGCTGCCCGGTGGAATCACCTTAATTGCTGGATAAATATTTTTCCTTTGTATATCGTGGACAAATGGTTAAGAGTCGAATGTCTCTTTAATCATTGATACACGTTTCTTATCTTTATCGGTACTGGTGATTTTCAGATAACTATGATATTTCCTTTTCGTGTTGCAATTTTACATTTGGTGAGAGTGTAAAGATCCAATTTGTACATATGCGTGACCCAGAAATGTCCATACGTATTAAGGGACGAGCCGTATCGTTCAAGGCGTGCAAAAAAATTTCTAATTAATCAGCCAAATATTATTTTGAAAGTAAAGATACATAAATTTTTTTAAGTGTATATGATTTAATATTTCTCAAAAGTTGATTCACTGCAGGTTGTTGAAATTTTTTTTTTCTAATAATAAACATTTTTTGGTACTACTTGGATATCCCGTCGACCTATCGCTAAACTATAAGATTAATTGCCAATAATGGATGATCGTGAATGTCACATTCAATGATATTAAATATGATACACGTGTTTAAAACATTATTAAGTGATTTTTATTTCGACTTTTTATTTTTGTCTTTCTATTAATATTCTATTAATTATTTGTTTTTTCGTTATTTAAAATAGAAATTATGTCAACATTTATAATTTGGTTATTAGTTTGGCGATTTATATAATTTGGCGAAGCTGGTCGACGGGATAACAAAGTAGTACTCATTTTTCATTCAATAAATGTTCATTGTATAATTGGTCAATTGTTTGAAAAAAATCGGCGACCTACTTCTGAAAATGTCTGATCGCTAAAAATCAACAAAACTATGATTTAGTTCAAAGAACTGTAATTTAATTTGATGTTATTATATACACAAATAACTGCCAATCGCACAAGAGGTAAGACCACTGATTCACTGTTCAAGTTTACTTAACATTTTGCATAAAAATGTTAGTTTACATAGTTTTTTAATTGCAGTATTTTTATTTACTTATTTTTTTGTAATTACAATTTTACGTGTTTTTTTAGCATGTTATTTTTATTTGCTATTCTAGTGCGATATCATTAATTTCTAATTACGTGGAAATATTTTTCTTTTCATCTGTACATTTAGCAACATAATAAAAGTTGAAAAATGTTTTGATGTAGAAGATTTAAAAGAACTAGAACATTTTTTAATAAATAAGATGCCTCATTCTCATTTTTTGTCTAAAGCAACAGTAATTGGTTACTAAATTATTTTGACAGGGAGTTACATTCCGTTTCTTCTATATAGACCTCATTATAATAAATGTAGAGAATGAATTTCGATAAGCATATGTCTTTATTTGTTAGAAATTTCATGAGAAATTCAAAGAGCACGTACTTATTAATATCCTGAAGTATCGTTTTTAACCCGTTCGGGTCTGGCGTACTATTATAATACATGTCTTTTCACTGAGTGTTTATTATGTCTCAACATTTTCTTATCATGTAATTATATACATGCAGTAATGGCAATATACGTCTACGCCTTTCTTATTATAATTTCATTCAAATTTTGAAATTTAGTATTAATAATAAAAACAATAATAATTATAATTCGCGCAATATTGGAACTTAAGCGATATCTTAATCCAAGGAGTACCAAATGGAATTTAAAAATATGAATTCTAATAGAATAAATTTTGGATTTGCTGAAGCAAAAAATAATTTCTGTTACTCAATTTCAACTTTATACTATTACTTAAAATTTGCACATCAGAGAAATGAACTTATAATTTATTTTAAGCAAAATTTTTAACTAAATATTTTTTCAAGTTGGAATTTAATTTTTTAATTAAAAGGGACCTGAGTTTAAAAAAAATATTTTTATGTATAATTTTTGAACCATTTTAATAATGTGTCATTTTGATGTAATTTAATTTTGAACTATTAAATTTAGCGAAATTTGTTTAGATTTATAGTACTAAAATGTGTTTTAAAATTTTTCATTTCATAAAAATTTTGTGATGGAAAATATTTGTACATCGAAATTCCTATATGACACGGTTCGTACGGGTCCTGGAATTTCAAGAACAAAAATTTCTTTACAAAGAGAACAAAAATTCAAGAAAAAAATTTATTTAAAATATTCGAACAAAAACTTTTCCATACCAGCATTTTCTAATAGAAAATCTCAATTTAAATATGGAAAATTTTCGAGCGTCTGAAATAGCCGTGTTTTAATTATTTTTTTATAAAACAGTACTGGTACTTAACCTGGAAAATAATGGTATTCGTACGAATCGTGTATGAATAAAACAACACACAAGAAAAACTTCTGTATTTCTCTGTCTATAAATTTTAGTATTAATGATTTTTTCAGCATTATGCAATTTTTATTAGCTGTCCTAAATTTATACATTTTTGTAACTTAATCTTATATAAATTGATTTTAAATCAAAAATTATTGTTTTATAACGTTTGTTTAGAGACTGTATATGAGACCTTCACGTGAGAAATAAAGGATTTAATATTCAGACGTTTCATTATTTTGCCTTTGGAAAAATTTTGTACGACCCGCTTTAAATATTAAAAATATCTTTAGGTTAAATTTGTTCAAACCAATCATATATAGCTTTAAATAGTTCAATCTGAAAATTATCTTCATATGACATTCTGCCGTCGTGAGACACGCTGAGATTGAATGGAAATATTTAGTGAATTACGATTTTAAAAAGGCGTTAAAAATTCTGAAATACTATTGTAACCAGACAAAAACTAGAATTCCTCTAAAGTGATAAGCATGTCAACTAAATATTTTAAAACTTTATTTTATAATTATTGCGAGTACCATAGCATTCGGAAGCTTTATATGTCAGCTTTTTTAAATGGTATAAAATAGGCTACGCCGTTAACTTTCCAGAAATACAACTGCCATGTATTTGGACAATAACGAATACGAAATTGCCACCTTTAAAAATTTATCTGTGTCCCAGTGTGCCACTCGCTGAGAAACACTATTTTGAATTGTCTGAAAAATAATTTCACGGAGAAGAAATCTAATTAAATTATAGACAATATATCATTTAAAAATAACATTTTTATCACAAAAATATATAGATTATAAATTTTACAAAACCATAGGTCTAGTTATATATCTATGTATAAACAGATGTATATCTATGTATATCTATGTGTATTTACATTAATAAAAATATAAAACTCAAACTAAAATTTTCCATTTAATTTAAGAAGCAAAAATCTTTAAAACAAGAATGCTGTGAAATGTAAAACCAAAAGTATTCGTAAAACTTGATCTCTTTATATTTTTACAAAAAAATATTATTCCAAATTAAAGCGAACAACTTACAAAGTGCTGAGAACTAAGAAAAAAAATAAATATTTTGAAAATTGGTTTTTTTTTATTTCCTGTGAAACTTTATCCTGACTTTTTCTAGCGGCCATAAAAAAGAAAAAAAACTTAAAAGAAAAATCCAAACATATGCGCCTATCAAGCTGAAATACTTCACGATCCAAAAACCTTCCAGCTTATACATGATACCCACATATCTTAATGCTCTGCCTTTTTTTATTTTATATTTCCTTATCTTTTAATGATCGAACAAAAAATGCGCCAATTCGGATTAATACTCTGTATGCAGTTGATGGAAAAATAAAGAAAATACTCAGGCAAAAAGAGAAGGAAGGAAACATCAAGTGTGTTCGATATAAAATGACTTAATTGTAATCGATTATTTCTTTTTTTTATGTTGAAATCACTCCTGATTGGCTTTTTATTTGGATTTTTCTTTTATTTATTGATTTTCTGACGAAAAAAAATTTATTTAGATAAACGTCTTTTTTCGTGTGTTTATGTAATAGCAAGGGGGAAGATGGAGATACTTGAGCCATTTCTTGAATTTTAATTTTTTAATTTTTTTTATAATTTCTTAGAATAAAATAAAAAATTGAAAATGAAAATTTGTTATTTTTTCTTCAACTGAAAACCACTTTAAATTAATTTTGAACTATTTTTTCTATGGCTAATAAATTTTTACTTTTTGTTTTACATCGTGGCTCAAGTATCCCTGTGAAGGGTACTTGAGCCATGGTGAAGGGATACTTGAGCCAGTACAGAAAAATACCTACGAAAGTAATTTTTTTCGCTTTATTTTTGTACAAAAATTTAGCAGAATGATAAATTATGATATTTTAAGTCCTTCAAAACCAATTGAGAATCGACCTTTTTTTGTCGTTAGAACTGGTGGTCAAAGGATCATTTCAACTTGAGTTATGTCGATGGTAGAACCATCCTCAGTTCAGAGCCATTTAAATTTGGAATCTGCAATTCTTCGGGGAAATTTATTTTCAAAATATTAAGCACTTGTTCAACAAATCTTTTTACAGTTTTCTTTGCAGCATATTTTATTAGTAACCAATCACCAATAGAAGGTTTTCTTTTCATATCATCGCCATCATTGTCAGAATTTTCTTCTAACGATATTGTCGAACTCATGTTTTTAATTGTGTAGCTGTCGGAACCTAAGCTAGATGTATCATTCTACTATTTTAAACACTCTTTTGGTATTACAGGAAAAGATTTTGTCTTCCCCCTTTGGCTCCATGCAGATAAGTTTGAACTGCGATTTTTGTTGCTTTTCTTGTTTTTTGTGTGTTCTTTTTTACCAATTCTTCTTCAATTTTCTTAGTTAAAAGAAAATTACAACAACAAAGGTAACAATTTCAATATAAAACATTAATCTTAATATATTATATTAAAAAATAAATATGCTAATGTGTTGGAACTAATTATTAAAGTATTGGAGATTATAACCTGTAAAACAGTTTCAAAAAGTTATTTTAATTTAATAAAAGTTAAATTAAAAACTATGCTTACATTTATATCGACAGGCTATTTTGTTAGTCAAAATGAAAAATAAAATGGACATTTTCATTATTCTCCATTTTATCCAGAAAAAAATCTATTAGTGAATATAAGGATGTAATTTTATTTTTTGTTTGTTTCACCCATGTCTAATTTCCTAGTGGGGACGGTTGAGCCATAGCTCAAGCATCCCCAATCTCACTGGCTCAAGTATCCCCACTGCCACTTTTTTTGTTTATCAGAGTTTTACTAAATAAAGCATGCAGCTATTAGAACTATTTTAGATTTAAAATACAATTGAAATTATACTTATTAAATTTATGTATATAGTTTCAACTTTAAACAAAACTTTGATTACAAAAAAAAAAAAAAAAAAAAAAAAAACATGCACCAAAATATTTACTTTATAGAGCGAAAAAACAACTATTAATCACTATACTTTAAAAATGGTACCAAGGTGTGTGATTTCTTTTTTACATGTTCACAACTATAAATATGTTACCATATTATCAATTTAAGAAGAAAAATTAACCAACTGTAGAGATAATAGGGGTGTTTCAAGTATCCCCACTCTCCCCTAATGTTATTGAATAGTTTCTTGTACGTACAAAAAAAGTGTTTCAAAACTCAAACAACAAATTCAGAGTGTTGACCGTAAGCATGAAAAGGAATAAATACCTTGAAAATCGATAAATACTATTGTCTAAATGTCTAAATGTGTTCAAAAATTTCTCATATAATAAGCTTTAACTATAAAATAATTTATTTTAAAGAAAGTATGAGGAATGTTTGTAGTTTGATGTAAAATAATTACTTAAAGGGAAAAAAAAAAATCTTGATTCTCACACATTTTCCGACAAGAGAATTTTTTTCTTGCGCTGTTGTCCGAAGCATTGGGGTTTTACTTACCATATATTATAACAAAACCGCAATACCTTATTAAAATATTAAATACATTTTACAATACTTTGCACAAAAAAGTACATAAAATAATTTAAACTTACAAAATGCATTCTTTAAAAATTCAAGTATACGTACAAGCATACGTACATACAGATAATTTTATTAGCGTTACAATTTTATAAGTAAAATTTTTCAAAAAAGAAAAAAACAACAAACAAACAAAGAAAATGAAGCATACACAGGAGATCGATCTTTATTATATCAAAACCCGAAAAAAAAACACATTCTAACATTTTTATCAATATATTTTAAGATTTCATCATATGAGTTATTTCAAATGGATGAAAAAATAGCGTAGAACATCAGATCGCAAACCACGTAGTTAACCAAACATAAAGTATGTTTCGTCCTAACTAAATCTAGGTTCACAAAAACAACTTTCAGAAAACTGAAGTACAGTAGAACCCCGTAAATTCGGACCCCGTTAATCCGGATCTCCGGATAATCCGGATCGGTTTGGTCATTTTTTTTTAAAGTTTGAGAAGCGATTGGCTAATTTCCATCACATTAATTTGTTTCATCGTCGTATTCTGAATTTAAAAAAAAACTTTTTTTGAAATCTTTTCGGAAGAATTAAGCAAAGTAAACATTTTTACTGTCTGTAATTATTCAATAAGTTTAATATAAAGGTGATTTCTGTAAGTATGTTTTATTTTATTCCATTTTTTTTCTTATTCTCCGGATAATCCGGATTGGGTCTGGTCCCAGTTAATCCGAATTATCGGGGTTCTACTGTATATTAAAATATTTCACAGACATTCTCACCTTTGTTGTCAATGTGATAATACAAAACAAAAGTGATAGAATTTTGCATTATAGGTGACACCAGTATCCCCTTAACACTAAGCGTTTCAGCAAAGAACATGGGATCGCAAACCACTGTGTACCATCATATTAGTTAACTTTCAAGTAAAAATTATATAAATACAATGTCTGTAAATCTTGTTCTTGAACATGAAATTGTTTATTTCAGAGATGGTTGCATCTGAAAACCTTATATCCCAGGTTCATAAAACTGATTAATGCACTGCAAAAAATACAGACAAACGTTTCCGAAAATCACTTGCAACTAAAGAAAACAAGAAGAAAATTGTTTTTAAAACTACCTTTTAAAATTTTGATAATATATTTTTTTCTGATTCTGTAAAGATGACAAAAGACTTTTCTGAACTGTGGGTATCTCGGGATGGGTTTTTGTGCATTTCGGTGGTGATAACAGTATATGTTATGTAGAATATGAAAAAATGTGTCTTTTTATAATGTAATTATAAAATAACACAACAAGACAAAGAAAGGAACTTTTAAGTAATATTACTAAGACACTATTAGGATGGCAAAATTTGTTTTGAAGGAGTTAAATGTAGTTTTTTTTTTGTTTCTGTAAAAAGTATGCTGATGGCAGCAGGCGAATTGGCAATGCACTTAAATAAGATTTGTTTCCGAATATTACAGAGTAATTGATTCAGAAAAAATAATCCGCCTATTTTGTTCTGTCATTAAAATTTGGAATTTTACTTCCTATTGCGGATAAACAGATATTTTAGTATGAATGGCTAAATGAAACTAAGTTTTTGTTTAAACAATATGAAATGAAGTTTTTGTGATTAAGCAAAATAAATTCTAATTTTATCTCAGATATCTTAAAATAATCTATTAAATAAGGTAATCGACTAACTTATACCATTGTTAAAATTTCACTAAATAAAATCATACATAAATATTCTCAGAGCTGCCAACTTCTACGACTTTTTAAATCATATAAATATGTTTGGAACCACAACTTTTTAAAAGTAAAATCTATGTCAAATGTATTTAATGTCACCTATTATAATAGATTTTGTTAATAACTGAATACAATTTCTGATTCTTATATGTTTATTTGACCTCAAATAGGCGTAGAAGTTGGCAGCCATGTATTCTTTATTAATTGTTACAAAAATTAAAACCACTAGAATCTATTGAAATAATGAAATATGGCATCTAAATTAAAATTTATATTTTGTTTATATATTTTGTTTATCTATACTTTATAACTTACAAAAATAAAAAATACTAAAGCATATTGAAATAATACACTATGGCATCTAAATTAAAATTTTTATTTTGTTTATTATTATCAACTCTAACATAGGCATTCATATTATAATATTCATACATTAAAATTGGAAAGAAATGTATGTCACTTTGACTTAGTCGCTTAAAGATAGAAAATTAATATAGGCAAGTTTAAGTACTAAGAGTTTTTTTGGAAGGGACACTTCTTTTAAAATATAATATGACAATACCTAATATCAAATGTATATATATATATATATCTTGATAGTAATATTTTTCTTCATTATTCTGCGTCTTTCATATACAGGGTGATTCATAAAAGATGGGCATAACTTTAAGAGGTTATAGTACACTTAAAGACAAATAATATTAAATAGGAGACTAAGGGTCCCAGACGTATTCCCAAGGAGATAGGGGGCATTAAAGTTTAGGGTCCGAAATTTCAAATGATTATAAAAAATGGAAAAATTGGTCGATTCGTTTGCGGTTTTTGCAAAAAATTTTCTTTATGCCAGTATTTTCTTGAAATAAAATTTTAAAGTTCAATTTCAAAAAATGCCGATAGGGGGCGCTTTAGACTTTGGAGTAACAAACAACTATTTTTTAACGTTATTTTTTGTATTTCTTTAAATGATTTCGAAAGCTTAGACTTAAACTTAAATTTTGATCTAAAAATCTGAGTCCTAACGAGTAGTTAAGTAGCGTAAACTGAAATTTGAAATTTGAAACCCTTCTCCCCCCCAGAACAAAAATCAGTTATTCCCGATCTTTGTGTCGTAGATTAGGCTCTAACTACTGCCGCGTTTTGCTAAAATTATTCTTTATGTCAGTATTTTCTTGAAAATAAATTTTAAAGAAAAGTTTCAAAAAATTCCGATAGAGGGCGCTTTAGACTTTGGAGTAACGAACAACTATTTTATACCGTTATTTTTGTGTCTCATTAAATGCTTTCTAAAGCTTAGACTTAAATTTTCAGCCCAAAATCTGAATCGTTAGACGTGGTTAAGATTCTGGGAAGAGGGGTTTGAAATTTCTACTCCTGAGCACAGTTCAGTTTACCATGTCCACACATTGTGTGCTGTGATACGAGGTAAAAAGACACAAATTAGGATTATGTTACCAAAGCATATTTATTAACGTGTAATTACAATAAATGTTCAAAATTGTGACCACCAGAGGTTATGCACGCAGAACAACGGCGAAGAATGGAACGGCGAACATTCGCGAAAACATCAGGCTTTTCGAACACTTCCCCTACAGCGGCGGAAAGTCTGGCGACCAGTTCCTCGGGGGATTCAATGGGTGTATCATACATAAGAGCCTTCAATTGTCCCTAAAAAAAGAAATCGAGGGGTGAAAGATCTGGCGAGCGAGCAGGCCAAGCAACAGGACCACCTCGACCAATCCATCTGTTCGGAAATGTGATGTCCAGATAGTTGCGGACGTCACGTACGTAATGGGCTGGCGCTCCATCGTGCTGGAACCACATGACCCGCCGGATGCGTGGAGGAACAACGTTTAACAGGTCTGGCAGCACATGTTGCAGAAATGTGAGGTATGTTTTACCGTTGAGGCGTTCAGGAAGAAGATACGGTCCGATTAGTTGGTCTCCGAGGATTCCTGCCCAAACATTGATGGAAAAGCGTCTCTGATGAGCATGTGGATACGTAGCATGTGGATTGACATCCGCCCATACATGTGCATTGTTTGTGTTAAATGTACCTTCACGTGTGAAGGTACATTCATCGGTGAAAAGCACAGTTCGTCCAAAATGTGGATTTAGCGCGTTCTGCTGCAGAAACCAGCGGGCGAATTCAATACGATTTGGATAATCCCCTGGAGACAGTTTCTGGACTCGTTGCACATGAAACGGGAGCAAATGTTCATCCTTCAGTACCCTCCAAGTCATGGACTGTGAGGTATCCACCTGCCTAGCCACTGTTCGTGTACTTGTACTTGGCTGCGCCGCTACTACATCCAGAATAGCTTCTGCAACAACTACTGATTCGTCCTTTTTTGCACGACCTGCATTCGACCGGGAAGCGAGAAATGATCCCGTCTCACACAACTGTCTGTGCAAGCGCTCGAAAGTTTGCGGTTAGGCAACCGCCTGTTGGGAAATCGCTCTCCGTACATTCGTTGTGCCTCTGCACCATTTCCATCTGCCGCTCCGTAAATTAAATGCATCTCAGCCTTTTCCTTATTCGTGAAGGGCACCATCTTCCGATTCATTACTACAGCGACTTACACTTGACTCACCGTTCAGTGGTTTTTATGCCTGAATCGTGTCGAAGTTTTGCATATGTGTTCTTCTTCTTCCCCATTTGACATTTGCATACTTTCTGTCTCCTTCTTCACCCGGTGACTAGCGTCAGGAATGGAGCTTTAACGTTTGCATGAGCGACGTTTCCAACTGTGCCAATGCCTTTATGAGTGAATTCCGACTATGCAGTCCTTGACGAAAGTTGTATTTTTGCCTCGTATCACAGCACAGAATCGTTGGGCATGGTTAAGTAGTGCAAACTGAACTATGTTCAGAAGTTGAAATTTGAACCCCCTCCCCTCGCTACTGAACCACGCTCAGCGATTCAGATTTTGAGCTGAAAATTTAAATTTAAGTCTAAGCTTTAGAAAGCATTTAATGAGACACAAAAAATAACGGTATAAAATAGTTGTTCGTTACTCCAAAGTCTAAAGCGCCCTCTATCGGAATTTTTTGAAACTTTTCTTTAAAATTTATTTTCAAGAAAATACTGACATAAAGAATAATTTTAGCAAAACGCGGCAGTAGTTAGAGCCTAATCTACGACACAAAGATCGGGAATAACTGATTTTTGTTCTGGGGGGGAGAAGGGTTTCAAATTTCAAATTTCAGTTTACGCTACTTAACTACTCGTTAGGATTCAGATTTTTAGATCAAAATTTAAGTTTAAGTCTAAGCTTTCGAAATCATTTAAAGAAATACAAAAAATAACGTTAAAAAATAGTTGTTTGTTACTCCAAAGTCTAAAGCGCCCCCTATCGGCATTTTTTGAAATTGAACTTTAAAATTTTATTTCAAGAAAATACTGGCATAAAGAAAATTTTTTGCAAAAACCGCAAACGAATCGACCAATTTTTCCATTTTTTATAATCATTTGAAATTTCGGACCCTAAACTTTAATGCCCTTAACTCCTTGGGAATACGTCTGGGACCCTTAGTCTCCTATTTAATATTATTTGTCTCTAAGTGTACTATAACCCCTTAAAGTTCTGCCCATCTTTTATGAATCACCCTGTATAAAATTTCTTTTCAAGAAAATGTACATATTTCTCTGTTTTGGTATAACAGAAAAATTCATGGCTACATTTTTTCGCTTTTTCCAATAACTAAAATGCATTCATTTCTTAAAAAAGAAAAAAAAATTCCGAAGCAGTGGAGAATTTACTTACCATATGTTTCAGAAAGAAAAAAAACCTTAATATGGTATGAAAGTAATAAATATATTATATCGTTCTTTCAGGAAGTACATAAAATAAACTAGCCCTCCGAAATGCATTTCTTCAGCTGTTTTAGGAGGCAGAACGTCAATTTTATTTATTTTTTTACTGTTGTCGTATTATACGCAAAATTTTGTACAAAATATGGAATTAATAGAAATAAAGAGATTGAATAAAGCTAAGCAAAAACTAGATCTTTATAGCATAGAACGTTGAATAAAAAATCTTTCACTTTTTATGTTAGAAAATTATATAAAATTAGACAAAATGAGAATAATGATTTTTTATATATGCATTTGCAATTTACTATGCCCTATAATTAAAACAAAACTATTCTATTAACAGAAAATTAACATTTAATTACATTAATTTTGTTTATACAATAAAATTTTATAAAATATTTTACTTAAAGCGTAATAATGTGGGAGCGATTCTTTCTCCAACAGCCAAGTATCATGTCTTGTAAGGTTCTTCATATCGCAACTCTGATAGAAAAGGTCTTTAGAAAGCAGACGATTTTCTGAAAAAACTCCATTCAGACGAAAAGCCGAAGAAAAAAGAAATGAACGGAAGAGATCGTTGGATGGAATGTTGGCAGAGTTGGTGTTGACTTTAGAAGAATGTTGATTAAGATGACGCGATTAAGATGTTTTAATTAAAGTTTCCTTTTGAATGTTCGAATTGTAAATATTAATATGTAAATATCTTTTTTGTAAATATTAACGTTTAATATAAGTCATTTAAAAGTTTAAAAACGGTGTCAGAATTTAATTTACCTCCGAGTTTATTTACTTATGTGTTCGAAAGAACTTTTATAAGAAGAATCTCCATAAATTTTGGTGTCAGAAGTGGGATTCGAACCCACGCCCACAGAAGTGGAAATATATATATACTTTAAATAATCTGGAAGCCGTTATTATTTAGAATTGTGATGGAATCCTTGCTGGAAATTATTATGAGGAAATCTTTTTTGAATATATGTTTAATGATATGAAGCTGTTGGATACTGCGACAACAATGCTGTTTAAATGTGTGAAGCTGAGCATCTGATTATGAAGTGAGTTTATTATTTCATTTTTCTTTTCAATAATGGAAAAATTAGTTGATTTAAAGGAATTAGAGTTTTCTTTGAAAACTGAAAAATCAGCTAGTATTAAGATATTGCACAAATTAATTTTTGGAGAAATCGGTGACAGAAATAATCGACGTAGAATTCGGAATTTTACTGGGTTTACGTTTGAAGTAGATTCCGATGAATATCAAACTAAATTCAAAGAAATTAAAGATAATTTTTCTGTTAACGACTTAATTACCATTTGCAATGTTTTGTGTATAAATAATTCGGGAACTTTTGATGAAATTGCTGCGAGAATAATTTCTAGTTTATGTGATTTTAATATTTTAAAAATTAATATGATAGCCGATGTAGGTACTCTTAGTGATGACGAAAGTGTTGATGAATTTAATGATGATTTACAAGATAAAACTAAAAATATTCCAACTGTTTTTGAGAATAATATGAGAAATGATTCTGGTAGTTCTAATTATGAAAGTAATGAAAATCAGAAAATTCTAATTCCTGATTATGTTATTAAACCAAGCATTTCTATTAATGATATTGAAAGTATGATCACAATGTTTGAAGGTACTCAAGTACAAAATATTAATAAATGGATTGCCGATTTTGAAGATATTGTTTCATTATTTAACGTTAGTGATTTACACAAATTGATTTTGGCTAAACGCCGTATGACAGGCAAAGCAAAATTATTTCTTGAAAGTGAAACAAATATTAATTCGTGGTCTAAATTAAAAGCCCTACTCATATCTGAATTTGGTCAAACGTGCAATTTAGCTGAATTACACGAATTGCTGTCCAAAAGAAAAATTAGACCACATGAATCGTTAGATGAATATTTTTTAAATATGAAACAATTATGCTCAAAAGGCAATATTGAAGATTCTGCCCTTATTCAGTATGTAATAAATGGAATTAATGACCCCATTTCTAAAAAATCTTTTTTTGTATGGTTGTCCCAATATTGCTGAATTTAAACAAAAATTAAAGATTTATGAAAAAATAAGATCGGAGTATGAAAATGCAAAATTTCATAAATATGAAGGAGCTAAGCCTAAAATTAAATCCGAAGTTGAAGTTAAGAACAAATTTAAGCCTGTAAAGCCAAATATGCGTTGTTTTAATTGTGGCGGGAATAATCATAAGAGTATTAACTGTGTAAATAAAGATAAAGGGCCGCTTTGTTTTGCTTGTAACGCTTATGGTCATAAATCATTTCAATGTAATAAATCTAAAGATACAAGTGTTAAAAATGCTCAGTCACAAGTAAACATTATTACATCCCAAGATTTAATTCTGAAAGAGATAAAGCTTTATTCTTTGCGTTTAATCTCTTTAATAGATACTGGTAGCCAAAAGACTTTGTTAAAGAAAAGTATTTATGATAATTTGAAGAACTTTGTAGAATTAAAACCTACGAGTATCTCTTTGACCGGTCTAGGAAAAGCCTCAATTAAACCAGAAGGTTGTTTCAATTCAGAAATCGAAGTAGATGGTTCAAAATTTAAAGTTACTATTTTTGTCGTTAAGGACAGTTGCATTAATTTCGATTTAATTATTGGCACTGATGTTATTCATCAAGGTACATTAACTATTTCTGAGAATAAAGTGAAACTGTTTAAAGCTGAAGTTCAGTCTAATGACTTTTTAGTTAATATTGTAAAATTTACGTTCAGAGTTATACTCTTTAATTGAAAATTATGTACCAATTAAAACTAAAACAGTAGATGTTAAAATGAAAATTAATTTAACTGACGAAATCCCAGTTTGTTCTTCTCCTCGAAGATTACCGCCATGCGAGAAAAAAATAGCCGAAAACCAAATTGAGGAGTGGCTAGCTCAGGGAATAATTCGAGAAAGTTCTTCTAATTTTTCTTCGCCGGTTGTGTTAGTCAAGAAAAAAGATAACACAATGAGACTTTGTGTTGATTACAGATGCCTTAACAAAAAGACAGTACGTGAGCATTTCCCCTTGCCAGTTATTGATGATGTAATAGACCAATTACATTCTGCCGATGTATTTACCACCATAGATTTGAAAAACGGTTTCTTTCATGTAGATGTTCAAGAAGACTCGCGGAAATACACCTCGTTTGTTACTCATGAAGGGCAATACGAATTTTTGAAATGTCCATTCGGGTTGACCAATAGCCCTAGTGTTTTTCAAAAGTATATTTATAATGTATTTCGAAACCTATTAAAAGTTCACATTGTTGTCATTTATATGGATGATTTAATAATACCTGCTAAAAACGAAGCTGAAGGTCTAGAAAAATTAAAACTTGTACTCGAAACTGCATCGGAATATGGATTAGAATTAAATCTTAAAAAATGCAATTTTTTTAAGCGTGAAATTGATTTCTTGGGGTATAGAATCATAAATGGTAAATTGTATCCCTCTCCACTGAAGACTAAAGCAGTAATAAATTTTCCCGAACCAAAGTGTACCAAAGATGTTCAAAGTTATTTAGGATTGACAGGATACTTTCGAAAATTTATAAGAAATTATTCGGTTATAGCTAAACCGTTAAGTGACCTGCTAAGAAAAGATTCAAAATTTAAATTCGATTTAGAAGAACAAAGAGCTTTTAACGAACTCAAACGTATTTTGTCGTCAGAACCAGTACTTTTAATTTACAATCCCAAAAGTGTGACCGAAATCCATTGTGATGCCAGTATTGATGGCTATGGAGCTGTTTTAATGCAACAATCTCCAGTAGATAATCAATTTCATCCAGTTTATTTCGCAAGTAAAAAAACCACCGAAGCTGAACGGAAGTACACTAGTTACGAATTAGAAGTTTTAGCTGTAATTGAAGCCCTGAAAAAGTTTAGAGTATATGTGCTAGGTATCCCAATTAAAATTGTAACCGATTGTAATGCATTTAAAATGACTATGGATAAAAAAGAAATGAGTACAAAAATAGCTAGATGGGCAATAATGTTATCCGATTTTGATTATGTTATTGAACATAGACAGGGTAGCAGTATGAGACATGTCGATGCATTAAGTAGGTATCCTATTTGTATGGTAATCCAAGATAGCTTAACTTTAAAAATTATCCAAGCTCAAGAAACCGATGACCATATTAAAACAATAAAAGAAATCCTAAAGGTGAAATCTTATGATGATTATCTAGTTAAAAATGATGTTCTTTATAAATGTGTTAATGGTAATGATTTATTAGTTGTACCGGAAGACATGCAAATGAATATAATCAAGGCCGCTTTCGAAAAAGGTCATTACGCAGTTGCAAGAACAGAGAAAAGTTTAGAAAATGATTTTTACATCCCTAAAGTTAAACAAAAAATTGAGAAATGTATAGCAAGTTGTGTTCCCTGTATTTTAGTTAATAGAAAATGTGGTAAACAAGAAGGCTTACTTCACCCAATAGAAAAAGAAGAAACTCCATTACATACGTACCATGTTGATCACTTAGGTCCATTAGAAAGCACTAATAAAAATTACAAACATATCCTTTCGGTCATTGACGCATTCACAAAATTTGTTTGGTTGTATCCCACAAAATCTACCGATGCTGCCGAAGTAATTTCTAAATTAGAAATCCAAAAATCTATCTTTTGAAATCCAGTTCGAATTATATCAGATAAAGGTCTTGCATTTACCTCTAAAGCTTTTGAAGATTATTGCATCAATGAAAATATTAAACATATCCCGATTACCACTGGATTACCCAGGTCTAACGGCCAAGTTGAGCGTCTAAATTCTGTCATAATATCTGTTCTGTCTAAATTGTCTGTCGATAATCCTAAAAAGTGGTATACACATGTAAGCAACGTCCAACAGGTGATAAATTCGACTTTTCAGAGAAGTATAAGCACAACTCCTTTTGAATTGATGTTTGGTACTAAAATGAAACTAAAAAATAACATTGAAATTACTAGTCTTCTGAATGCTGAAATACAATCTGATTTTACAAATAATCGCGAAGATATGAGAAAAAATGCTAAAAAACAGATTTTAAAAGTCCAAGAAGAGAACCGTAAAACTTACAACCTCAGACGAAAGAAAGCTAACAAATTTAAGATTAATGATGTGGTTGCTATAAAACGCACACAACAAGGTCCAGGTTTGAAGTTAAAACCAAAATATTTAGGTCCGTACAAAGTCATAAAAGTAAAAAATAATGACACCTACGATGTAAAGAAACTTGGATTCAACGAAGGACCCATGGTCACCAGTACATGTGCAGAGTACATGAAGCCGTGGACGGACGAAGCTTGAAAAAAAAAAAGAATTTCACCGATTGTGACACTATACCAACTATGACAAACCTCTGGACTGACAACTAATAGAATTTTAACTTTATTCTCGAAAAGACGAAAAGACGTAAGGTAAAAGAAGATGAAAAGACGTATGAAAGAAGACGAAAAGACGTAAGATAAAAGAAGACGGAAGACGTAAGAAAGAAAAGACGAAAAGACGTAAGGTAAAAGAAGATGAAAAGACGTATGAAAGAAGACGAAAAGACGTAAGATAAAAGAAGACGGAAGACGTAAGAAAGAAAAGACGAAAAGACGTAAGGTAATAGAAGATGAAAAGACGTATGAAAGAAGAAGACGAAAAGACGTAAGATAAAAGAAGATGAAAGGACGTAAGAAAGAGAAGACGAAAAGATGCGAAAAAAAAATATATGAATTTTTTCAAGAAATAATCTAAACTTTGATAAACAATTTGAATAATGACTTCTTTTTTTCAATTAAGACTTTGGATGCTGCTGTGTTTTTTTTTCTTTATCTTTCCAGATGATCCAACTGCTGCTGCCTCCAAAGGGACGAGCATTCGAGGACGAAAGCATAGTCAGGACTGCCGTTGTGGGAGCGATTCTTTCTCCAACAGCCAAGTATCATGTCTTGTAAGGTTCTTCATATCGCAACTCTGATAGAAAAGGTCTTTAGAAAGCAGACGATTTTCTGAAAAAACTCCATTCAGACGAAAAGCCGAAGAAAAAAGAAATGAACGGAAGAGATCGTTGGATGGAATGTTGGCAGAGTTGGTGTTGACTTTAGAAGAATGTTGATTAAGATGACGCGATTAAGATGTTTTAATTAAAGTTTCCTTTTGAATGTTCGAATTGTAAATATTAATATGTAAATATCTTTTTTGTAAATATTAACGTTTAATATAAGTCATTTAAAAGTTTAAAAACGGTGTCAGAATTTAATTTACTTCCGAGTTTATTTACTTATGTGTTCGAAAGAACTTTTATAAGAAGAATCTCCATAATAATATTTTATTAAAGTTAAAAGAGCGTAATAGCAATAAAAAAACAGCATTTTGTATTTTAAATGTTTTGTATATTTTAAATTACATTAAAAAATACTGGTATTTAAAAGCGTTGTGTATGCCAAAACAAAATAATAAAAAAATAGATCTTTATCACATCCAAACATGAAATAAAAAAAAATTTCAAATTTTATTTCCAAAGATTGTAATTCTATTGATTCTAATGTGATTCTAATGATATTTTTAGATGCATTTACAAAGCGAAAAGTACTGTAAATGAAACGAAACCATTCTTTTAACAGTAAATTAATATTTAATTATATACATATTTTATAAAATAAAATTTAATAAAGTATTTTATTTATAATGTAATAACATTTTCTTAAATAAATTCAAAAGAGCGTAATTACATTGAAAAAAACTGAATTTTTTTTAAATGCTTTATTTTCTTTAAATGACATTAAAAAATATGGCATTCATAAACTTTATAATTTATTTTTTTTTTCTTCATTTAAGTGCCATCATTTCAACTACATTTTTGTTTCATCATTTCTAATTCGTGAAATAATTTGAGTTTCCAACACATAAGTCTCCTTCCGAAAAAAATTGAGTTTCATAGTAAAAAATAATCATCCCGCACATTTGAGACAGATTTTATATGTTATATTTTTTAAATTAAGCAATAAGAATTCTTTTTGTACATTGTTAATTCACGTATCAGTGCAAATACCTTGTCATAATGTATTCATTTTTCTACATTCAAACTCGATCAAAAAATTACATGTATTGGTTGTTCAATTTTAATAATCAATAAAAAAAATAGGTAAACTAAATCCTTTAAAGGAAAATAGATGCAGTAAAAAGCCGTGTCATAATAATATATTTTTTTTCGTGTTGGAAAAAATTATCTTTTAAAATATAACTTTAAAGATTAGATAGCTATTTATAGCGTTAACTTCCGAAAGAATCAGACTTTTTTACTTAACGGTTATTTTCAAGCAGTAATTTTATTGGTTGATTTCAAAATCGTTTGAAGAGAAATCTATGAATATTATATTTTATAAATAAATATTGCATATTATATTTTATAAATAACATTAGCCTAAGATGTCACAGTTCAGGAAACTGCTTTTACAGTTGCTTTGAATAAATGATAGTTGGAATACTTGAAAATACTATTTCATAGTAAAGCAAATTTTTATGTAGTTATTTTAGCGCAAACAGTTTTAAAAATATTGATAGACATGATTTCTGACTTTGAAATAAGACACCAGCAATCCTGTTTAATGCTGGTCTATGAATTAGAAAAGTAGTTTCTGTATAATGTGTAGTACGTGAAAAGAAGTATTATTCTTATTTAATGACCAAAATTCTGCGATTAAATATGTTGAAAGTTTGTGATAAAACAGAGGCTCTTAAATTCGCAGAACCGTAGAAATTTAGGCAATAAGAACAACAGCTATAAAAAACACACACATAAACAAGCATATTTTCATAGATATTGTTTAATAAATACATATTAGTTAAAATATTGGAATAATATTTAATGTTTCTGAATTATGTACTTAACATTATGTTTGAACTAATATCGTTTATTAAAATTTTCTTTTTTAAGTGCTGTTTTAAATAAAAACATTATAATAACTTTCAAAAGAAACGCTGTTTGTTTTAAATTTTGTACAATATTTTAAATTTATAACATTTTAATCTTCATAAAGGTTATCACTCAAACATACATTTGATATCACGGTTCATAATGAATACTTAATCCTGTTACGTTTGAATGATAAGCGTTTGTTTCTGCCTCTTAATTTTTTAACTTTAGGATTAAGTGTTCATTATTCAAGGAGTGAGGCTTAATTTGCATTTCAAAAGAACTCCAGAACAGTTTTCTTAATTTTCTTCTTTATCTTGCTAATTATCATTCAAAGTGCCAGTTTCAAAAGAAAATATCAAAGGAACTTATAGAATATTAAAAGAGAAATTTTCAATTATGTTTAGAAGTAAGTATGGGAAGTACTCCCGGTTCGAATAAATTATATTTGATAGCTTTAAATTTGCACTAATAGATCGATAATTTTTTTAAATGCCACAGGAAATAATAAGTGAAAAATGCTCGTAGTTGCAACATTTCATTATACCCTGCATTTAACGTGAACGATCTAAACAAAATAAAAATTGCAAGATTCAGATACGTGATAGTTTATAGTGGTTTTTTTATGACTTCCGATTATCTATCCGAGGGATAGACACCCAGGGGTAATGCTTCTGTGAGAGTCTTTCTTAGTTAACCTAACACGTATCCACTCAGGGTGAGTCACTCACGTTCTAATGTGAAAAACATGAAAAATTTCGAAGGATTATCCCGGCGGGCACGTTATGGTTCCAACACCTACCTTGTACCAACTTCTTCAGCAGAACCTCTCGAGCACTAGTGGGGTAAGAGAAGGTTTAAAATAAGTGAAATATGAGAACCACGATAAATTATGCATCAATTATAGATTATGATGGTATATTTTCGAAATTTAGCAAAGTATTATTAAATAATATTTTTTTTTTATAGAATGATCTGAAAAATATAGATATCTGAAAAATCCTTTCAAAACATATATAACTTAAAAATATCCATCTTAGGCAATATCCGATAATTAATAAAAATACTTTATTGTAGACTTGTATATGATCTTTTAAATTTACATACTTTTTGGTGATGGTGTATGTAAATTTTAAATTTACATTTTTTTCAAATTTAAAACTTACATACACCATCACGTAATACTCAAAAATAGATAATTTAAAAAATGCATAGAACATTGGAGAACACACTTCTAGAAGATTTTGATCATGACATTTCCCTAACCGTATACTTTTTCATCTCTCTGCAAGTAAATGACGAAACTGTTTTACATTCTATAGAAAAAATTTCAAAGTACTGTTACCGCAAAAAGAATTTTGAATTTTAGGCCACCTCGCAAATTGCGAAAGTAGCACTTTGTGTCAGAGATCTAGGCACATCTCTATAGCTTCTTTATCGTGCGAGAAGCTTTTAAAAAAATGAAGATGTTATGTAGCCGAATTTGGATAGAACGGGCAGAAAGATTTGATGAGTTTCAGACTGTATTTTTTTAGAAAGTTGGTGGATTGTATGAGACTGTTTATTAAGACTGTTTTAGAAAAATATGATGAATTATATATGATAGGAAGATAGTAACAGGGGAATGTACATGTTGAAGTTGATAGATTTAAAAATATGTGAAAAGATTTGAAATTATATATGCAAAACGTAGAATAAAGTGTTTGAATGTTAATTGTCTACACTTAGTGCTTTACACTGAAATTAAATTGGGACGGTAAAACACCTTAGCGATTCTCAGTGAAGTATCATAGTATAACTAAAAAGCACCGTAAAAATTATTTATATAGATGGTAATGCAGGGAATTCCTTTGTACGTTCCTGTAAACAAAAAGGGTTAGTTTCAAATCGAAGGGGTAGTTTTAGTAATTGTATGGCATTTCTGCACTGTCATTCAGCTAAATCATTAATGTTCAATATATAAACGCAAAAAAAAGTACCATACATTTGCCAAAATCATCTACAAATGTACAAAAATAAACGAATGCACATAACCAAAAGTGTAACAATAATTCCTATTTTTTTGCCAGTACTGTATGTTGGTTGTAAAGATTATAATACCACAAGGAAAATTATGACCATCTGCTACTTTAATTACAATTTTATTTCCCGCTTTCTGTTCTCAATATATATTTAAGTTTTTGCTCAAAATATGATAGCTATCTATGTGGGAATAAAGGATGAAGTATTCAGCAATAAAAGATAATAAGCTCAATGATTTAATGAACGTGATATCCCTAGCGAGACTCATGTGATGATGCGTGGAAAGAACGAGGTGTTCTATAGATTTTTCAGCGATGGCGAGTTTGATGGATTTTTAAAACAAAGCTCAGGGAAGCTTGTTTATGCTGAATATTATTCAGTTCTACTGTTATATTTGAATGTTACGTATATAATTTATGTCTATTAAACCTTTTTATATTTTCAAGAATATTAGTTTTACTTACATCATAAGTTAATCACTTAATATCCCTATAACATCTATATAAAATGTTTAAAGATGCATAGATATTTCTTGTTTTTGCATTCTAATAATTTTTATTTCAATTACTAAAATTTATGGCCATTTATACAAGAGTTACTTACATATTTTTCTCAATAATTAAATTTCGCCATTTTGAAAAATACAGTTTCTGTCCCTATATTAATATAATCATTCAGTGAAGTTCTATTATTGCAGCTATATAACATGAATAGTTAAAAAAATCATTTCAGATTTGCATAAGAGTAATTTAGCACTACTTAGAAATCATTAAAATAAGTTTAGAAGATACATTTTTATAAACATATGACATCATTCGTTAGAAATTTTTAACGAAATTCAAAGAGAATTATTTCATTAATGTAGTAAAATATTAGCTTTATTTAAATATAAAAGGGCAACAAATGATAAGTTGTGATAACAATATACAGTCAAATGAATTCTTACTTTATAATAAACAGTGTTAAAGATTCTAAAAGTTTTATGTTTGTTTCATTTGTCAGATTTTTGATTTATAATAAATGATTTGTTCTCAAAAAAGCAAAATAACGCAAATATTCTATTAATATTTACTCCGGAATGAAGATAATTCTAAATATATTTTATTAATATTACAGCTTAATATTGGCAGATATTAGAGGCATGTAATGAGGGATATTTGAGTTTTTTAATGCTGTGTAACATATTTATGACGGACCTTTCGCGAGAGCTGATTTTGCCCACAATTCGGAAGGGTCTGCTATTCAAGGTAAAAATGTACAAATATTTAAATGTTGGTAACGGAAGAAGGGTCCATTAAATATAGTATTCGGGAGTGTCCGTTGTGGAAGGTTTGAGGCAATAGAAGTTAGTAATGAGATATATCAAACTTTCGATATCTTATTACTAAATCATACAATTTAAATAAATTGCAAATTTTTGTCTTCATCCAAATATAATATTCGAATACTAAGTTTAAAATGCTTCTTATTTTATATATTCTGCATGCAGGGGGATGGCGCAAAAACACCTAGCGTGACTAATAACGTTCTAAGTACAAAAAAAAAAAAAAAAAAAAAAAAAAAAAAAAAAAAAAAAACACTGCTTACGGATTAATAATAACAGATATCAGAGCCTGTATAGAAATTCACAGCACTTATGTTGAACAAATTTATTAATACTAGAGGCTAACAATTTGCTTTTGTGCAACTCATAAAAAATAAACAAACTTCAACATTAGTGAAATAAAAATTCACGATTACTAGAAACATTAAGGAATCCTCTGTTAAAAATTTACACCTAAATGCAAAAATTTCCTTCTTAAGATTAATACCATTTGTAAACATCCCCCTATTTCTCTAAAACAAGACTGTATTTAGTTTCACCTTTTATCTCCTGAAAGTTCTTACAACATGTGTTTTTACTTTTATCGCGAAGAATCAATATTTTACCTTAGGAAGAATCAGTCAGTCACCTGGAAATCTAGAACAGTAATCAAAGAGGTAAAGTGAAAGGTATAAACAAAGAAAACAGCACGAATGGGATAATTAAGTTTCACGAAAGTTTCATGACCGCAGACTTGTGTGTACAAATTCAATCAGTAACTAATCGAATTATCTTGGTTAAATTCAGATAAAGAAGATTTTATAGCAAAGGAAGTAGTTGGAGGCGATAAAATAATCTGAAGTCGCTACTTCAATGCAAACAAATAAAAATAATGCATTTATTTTCCTTATATAAATTGAATTGCATAACACATGAGTAAGAGCCTTAATATGACATTATAAATGCTTTGTTTTCGTTTGAAATAAATAAATGTTTTTTTAAATTGTTATTCGTAACACATTTTAACATACATTTAAAAAGTGCTACTTATTTATGAAAATTACTTTTGTGATCAATTCACTGTATGCTTCTACAGGACGTTTGAAACCCTACTCAAATAGCTTTGTCCTTTTGTAAGGGTTCCAATGATAACACATAAGATGTGGTTGGATAAACACACAAGATGTGGTTGTTGATTTTCTTACATATTGCCCTATCTTATTTTCTGTGCTGTAACTTTTAAAATAATTGTGTATTCGTCATAATTTTGTTTCATCTTGTTCTAAAAATGACACAGGTAGTGTGACAGTGATTCAGTATACACTATATTGCCATTGATTATGGGACACTTGCGATTTTTGACATTTTACTAAATATCTAGAAAAATACATTAGGAATCATCTCGAAACTCTTAGTGTATAAATATAATAGTATACGTCATACATCTCCGTGAAGATTTTTTACCGAAACTCCATAGGGGACTGTCAACAAATTAAAAAAGAATGAATATCTTTTGAATAACCCTGTCAAAACTAATGTAGCAAAAGCGCTCAAACTCTAGATTATGATTGAATGCCTTATTATAATACACTGTGTTCATTTTTATGCAAATACCATGCATACTCGCAGAGTAATTAAGGTTTTTATAAAAATGGTCCCAAATTTTTCCAAGTTTTTTCCTTATAACATTCAGAGTTCTTAATATAAAATAATATTTTTTTCAGAAAATATGACAAACAACATTGCACACAGTACCCTGTAATCAGAATTAAAAAATAATGAAAATTGTACACAAAATGATTTGGTTTACTAAATAATTTTTTACTGCGCATGCGTCAACGATATCAACATTTCATTTACATATTATGTTAGCTAAATGTATAGCGCAACTATTGTGAAAGTCACAAAATCATAACTTGAAAATTCTGAAAATAATCGTCAATTGAATAAGTTGAAAATCCGTTATTCTCAAAATGAAGCAAAAACAAGAGGGGTTGTATCCATATATTCATTGATTAGTGTCAATATAGAATACACAATACGGGATGTTACGACTACTTTTGGATAAAATCCCTCATTTTTTTGCTTCATTTTGGAAACAACGGATTTTGTCCTTTTTCTATAGACGATTACTTTCAGAATTTTCAAGCTATAATTTTGAGACTTTTACAAAAGTTGCTCTATACATTTAGCTAACATAATATGCAAATGAAAGTTTGATATCTTTGACGCATGCGCGGTAAAAAATTATTTAATAAACCTACTCATTTTTCATACAATTTTTATTATTTTTTAATTCTGATTACAGGGTACTGTGTGCAATGTTGTTTGTCATATTTTCTGAAAAAAATATTATTTTATATTAAGAACTCTGAAAATTATAAGGGAAAAACTTGGACAAATTTGGGACCATTTTTATAAAAACCTTAATTACTCTGCGAGTATGCATGCTATTTGCATAAAAATGAACACAGTGTATTACAATAAGGCATTCAATCATAATCTAGAGTTTGAGCGCTTTTGCTACATTAGTTTTGACAGGGTTATTCAAAAGATATTCATTCTTTTTTAATTTGTTGACGGTCCCCTATGGAGTTTCGGTAAAAAAATCTTCACGGAGATGTATGACGTATACTATTATATTAATACACTAAGAGTTTCGAGATGATTCCTAATGTATTTTTCTAGATATTTAGTAAAATGTCTAAAATCGCAAGTGTCCCATAATCAATGGCAATATAGTGCATTAACTAAGTTCTTTTAACCCATTCGCCTCCGTAATTATCCCTATTTTGATAACGGAATTACTTTTACTTTAATAATATTAATCATAACAATCCGAATAAATTGATTGATGTTTAAATATTATTTCATTGACCGAAATCTAACGAATCTAGTTATTTTGTGAATTCAATTCATATTTATATGATAATAGGTTAACACAGTTTTGGAGAATATGGTATTAAAACAGATTGTAATAGATACAACTCTTTCTGTTATATATATATTGCTATTTAGGACACACGTTTCAACCTCCCCTGAGGAATTCTGTAGACGCCAGACGGTATCACCGTTCTTTTAATGACACATTAGTCCTCTGTCTTCTTCATGAAATACTTCTGCGACATCAATGGATTTGAGTTGCAGGTTGTAGTGTGACGACAAACCTCACATTTCATAAAGATATTTCATGCTAGAGAATACGAGACTTCTCAAGTTGTATCTCAGGTGGCTAATATTCGTCTCATTGACAATATGTAAATGTTTCATGGCTTATACAGTGTGCACCTAAACTCTTGGGCAAAACTTTAAGGGGTGATAATACACATATAGCCAAACAATATTAAATGGGAAACTAAGGGTCCCAAACGTGGCTTCCAAAGAGGATAGGCGCCATTAAAGTTTAGGGTCCAAAATTTCAAATAAATATAAAAAACGGAAAAATTGGTCGACTAATTTGTTGTTTTCACTAAAACTATTATTTATGTCAATATTTTCTTGAAAATAAATTATAAAGATAAATTTCAAAAAATGCCGATAGAGGGATCTTTAGACTTTGGAGTGACGAACAATTATTTTTTGCCGATATTTTTTGCATCTCATTAAGTGTTTTCGGAGGCTTAGTATTAAACTTCAATTTTGAGATCTAAATCTGAATAGTTGGAAGTGGTTAAGTAACGCAAACTGAACTGTCTTCAAGGGGAGGGGAGTTGGCTCAAATTTCAAATGATTATAAAAAACGGAAAACTTGTCGATTGATTTGCGGTTTTCACTAAAACTATTCTTTATGTCAATATTTCTTTGAAAATAAATTTCAAAGATAAATTTCCAAAAATTCCGTTAGAGGGTGCTTTAAACTTTAGAGTAACTAACAATTATTTTTAAAAGTTTTTTTTCTTTTTTTTTGCATTGCATTGCATTGCAAATAAACTTAACTTAGACTTAAATTTTGAGCTCAAATTCCGAATCGTTGGGAGGATTAAGTAGCGAAACTGAATTTTGTTCATGAGATGAAATTTAACCCTCCCCGCCTTGAACACAGTCCAATTTTCCACTACTTAATTACTCCCAAAGATTCAAAATTTAAGTCTAAGCTTTTGAAAGCATTTAATTTGATACAATTTTACTTTTGGTGAGAATGAAAAGATCCAGTTTGTACATATTCGTGATGCAGAAATGTTCATACGTATTAAGGGACGAAAGTATCTGTGAAGGCGTAGAAAACTTTCTAATTAATCAGACAAATATTGTCTAGAAAGTTACGATACATCATTTTTTTAAGTAAATATGATTTAATATTTCTCAAAAGATTATTCATTGGAGATTGTTGAAGTTTTTTCCCCAATGATAAACATTTTTCATTCAATAAATGTTTATTGTATAATTGGTTAACTGTTTGAAAATTTCGGCGACCTACTTTTGGAAACGTCTGATCACTAAAAATCATCAAAACTATGATTTAGTTCAAAGAACTGTATTTTAATTTTATATTATTATATACATGAATAACTGCCTATCACACAAGAGGTAAGATCACTGATTTACTGTTCAAGTTTACCTAACATTTTGCATAAAAAAGCCAGTTTACATAGTTTTATAATTGCAGTTTTTTTTTGTAATTACAATTTAACATGTTTTTTATCATATTATTTTTTTTTTACTATTCTAATGTGAGATCATTAATTTCTAATTACGTTGAAACAATTTTCTTCTCATTTGTATATTTAGCAAAATAATAATAATAGAAAAATGTTTGATGTAGAGGATTTAAAACAACTAGAACATTTTTTTATTAAATAACATTCAATATTCTCTTTTTTAGTCTAAATAAATAATGTTTAGTTACTAAATTAATTTGACATGATTTTCAAGTAATGTGCCTTTCCTTGACAATTATATTCGCCCAGAGTTACATAACATTCCGTTTCTTCTACATAGACCTCATTATAATAAATGTAGAGAATGAATTCCGATAAGCATATGTATTTATTTGTTAGAAATTTTATGAGACATTCAAAGAGCACTTACTTATTTCATTAATATTCAGAAGTATTTGTTTTAACACGTTATGGTCTGGCGTACTAATAATAGTACTTGTATTTTCACTGAGTATTTATTATGCTTCAACATTTTCTTACCATGTTATTATCTACATGCAGGAATGACAATATATGTCTATGCATTTCTTTTATAATTTCATTCATGTTTTCACATTTAGAAGTAATAATAAAAATAATAATTATTATTGTTCACGCAATATTAGAATTTGAGCGATATCTTAACGTAAGGAGAACCAAACGGAATTTAAAAATGCATTAATAGAATAAATTATGGATTCACTCAGACAAAAATTAATTTATGGTACTCATTTTCAGCTTCATAGTATTACTCAAAGTTTGTACACCAGCCAGAGAAATGCACTTAACATTTATTTTAAGCAATTTTATTTTAAATAAATATTTCTTTCAAATTGGAATTTAATTCTTAAATTTAAAGGAAATGAGTTAAAAAAAATTATGTACATTTTTAAACCATTTGAATAATGTATCATTTTGATGTAATTTAAAGTTGAACTATTAAATTTAGCAACATTTGTTTACATTTATAGTATGTATTTTAACTAATATGTATTTTAAAATCTTTCATTTCATAAAAATTTTGTGATGGAAAATATCTGCACATTGAAATCGCCCTATGACGCGGTTCGTACGGGCCCTCGAAATTCAAGAACGGGAAATCTCAACTTAAATATGGCAAAATTTAGAGCGTCTGAAATAGTTGTGTTTTTAAAATTATTTATAAAATAATACTGGTATTTAACCTGAAAAATAATGGTATCCGTACGAACCGTGTGTGAATAAAACAACACACAAGAAAAATTCTGGATTTTTCTGTCTATATTTTTTTAGCATTAATCATTTAATTCAACATTATGAAATTTCTTGTTAGCGGCCCTACATTTATGGATTTTTCGCCACTTAATCGCTTTATATAAATTGATTTTCAATTAAACATATTTGTTTGATAACGCATGTTTAGAAATTGTATATGAGACCTTCTTCAAAGCAATAAGGAATTTAATATTCAGCCGTTTCATTATTATACCTTTGGAATTAATATTCTAAAAGTTTTGTACGACCAGGATTAAATATTAGAAATATCTTTAGGTTAAATTTGTCCAAACCAATCAATTTCATATATAGCCTTAAGTAGTTCCATGAGAAAATTTTCTTCATGTGACATTCTGCCGGCATGAGACATGCTGAGATTGAATGGAAATATCTAGCAAACTACTATTTAAAAATTCTGAAATACAACTGTAACAAAAAAACTAGAATTTCTATAAAGTGATAAACGTGCTGTCTAAATATTATAAAACGTTATCGGTTGTATGTCCGCTTTTTTAAATGATATGAAATAGGCTACGCCATTAGCTTTCCAGAAAAAAAAAACTGCCATATATTTAGACAATAAATTGAAATTGCCACCCTTAAAAATTTATTTGCGTAACTGTGTGCCACTCGCTGGAACCACTGTTTTAAATTATGCGAAAAAATTTCACGGAGAAGATATCTCAATAAATTAGACAACGTATCATTCAAAAGTAATATTGTATCACAAAAATATATAAACTATAAATTTTACAAAAGCATAGGTTTAGCTATATCTTATGTATTTACATTAATGAAAATATAAAACTAAAACTAAAATTTTCTATTTAATTTAAGAAGCAAAAATCTTTAAAACATTAACGCTGTGAAATGTAAAACCAAACATATTCGTAAAACATAACCTCTTAACATTTTTACAAAAAACATGTTGCTAATGTGATATAATTGCAAAATAACGCGATTAACGTACGAAGTGCTGAAAATTAAAAAAATAAAACAAAAATTTGGAAAATTGATTTTTTATATTTCCTGTCAAACTTTATTTCTGATTTTTTTTCGCGACCATAAAATAGAAAAACAGAAAAAAAAAAGAAAAATCCAAACATATGCACCTATAAAGCTGAAATACTTTACGATCCATCATAAAACTTCCAGCAATCATGAAACCTACATATCTTAATGTTCTGGTATTATTGCTTTTCTTTTTCCTTATCTTTTAATGATCGAACAAAAAAATGCACCGTTTTGGATTAATACATTGTATGATATTGAAGGAAAAATAAAGAAAAAAAAATCAGGCAAAAAGAGAAGGAAGGAAGCATCAAGTATTTTCGATATAAAATGACTTAATTGTAATCGATTTTTCCTTTTTTAGTGTTTAAATCCCTTCCGCTTTGCTTTTTATTTGGATTTTTCTTTTATTTATTGATTTTCTGTGGCAAAATAAATGTAACTAGATTAACGTCTTTCTTCTTGCATTCATAAAATTGCTATGTTATTGAATAGTTGCACAGAAATACAAACAAAAACAAAGTGTTCCAAAACTCGAACGACAATTCAGAGAAGTGATCATAAGCATGAAAATGAGTAAATTCCATGATAATCAATAAATACTATTGTGTAAATAAAGTGCAACAGCCGAAATATGTTAAAGAATTTCGCATATAACAAGGTTTCAGCACATAAATAATTTAATTTAATGGAAAGATAAGGAATGTTTCTGGTTTGATATAAAATAACTGCTTAAAAACAATGTCCAGACTATAACACATTTTCCAACAAAAAGAAATCTTTCTTTTTGCATTACATATACATTTAACGTCTGAATTTCGAAAAATATATCTATATTATGAGATTAAATAAAACAAACTAAGGCAGAATTGAATACATTTAAAAAATTAAATTTATATAAATAATAATAATAAAATGCTAAAAAACATTTAAAAATACAAAAAGTAAACGTTTCAACAACCTACTCGCAAGGCATCATCAGTACAAATGTCCATTGCGTAACAAACAGTGGAACAAATCAAGAACACTTACAGTTACTTATTTTTTCAGGAAAAGATAATATTCACTAGTTACAGATCGAGCATCATTCGGAGTCGTCGATCTTAAATAAGTAAACCAACCTTCGAGTGGTAATTTACTGTGATAACTATTACAGCCTGATTTTAAGATACTGGCGTTCCCAAACTGCGGGATTTATTCGTTTAAATACAACTATAATAATAATAATGTATTGATTTTCTCCACTTTTTGTTATGAAATGGATATTTATTTCCATTGCATGTGATTACTAATGATACCTTACGAGTAACTTTGCGAAATGTTTACTTGTCGTATTTTTAAATGTTTTTTAGTATTTTTTATTTTTTGTATACAAATTTTAAATTTTTAAATTCATTCAAGGTCTGTCTTACTTTATTTTAATCAATCTTTTAAGAATCTTTTTTATTGAGAAAAACAACGCCATAGCATTGGGGAATTTACGTACTATATGATATAAAAAAATTTATCAAAATTTATATTACTTATGAAAGTAAAAAAATACATTTTACAGTTTTATTAGGAACTGTATAAAATACCTAGGATTCAAAATGAATTTTTTTAACTTCAAGTATACTAACAAACAATTTTACTGTTGCAATTTTATAAGCAAAAAAACTGCAAAAACAAAAATATAAAAATAACGGTAATGAAACAAATGACACCGTATATCGAACTTTACAGATTACCCTGTATGTTATCAAAACACGGAAGATAACACATTTTAAAATTTATTTTTACAGATTTTATCAGATGCGTTATTTAAAGAGGATGAAAAAATACCACAGAACATTGGGTCGCAAACTGAGTTTTTAATTTAAAAAGCAGGATGTTCCTTCAGAACTCAATTTGGTTGATGGTAATATCTTTCAGAAAACTGAAGTATATTAAAATATTTCACAGGCATTCTCAAATTTGTTGTCAATATGATAATACAAAACAAAAGTTATTGAAATTTGCATTATAGGTGACACCAGTATCCTCTTGAAACTAATCGTTTTAGCAAAGAACATGGGGTCGCAAATCACCGCGAGAGATGATTGCATTCGCAAACCCTATATCACTGGTTTATAAAACTCATTAATAAATTATATAAATACCGACAAACGTTTCCGAAAATCATTGTCAACTAAAAGAAACAAGAAGAAAATTGTTTTAAAAATATCGTTTAAAATTAGTAAGTAGTAAATCAGTAAAGATAAAAAAAAAAAAAAAAAAAAAACGCTTTTCTGAACTGTAATTATCTCGGGATGGGTTTTTGTGCATTCCGGTGGTGAAAACAGTATATGTTTTGTAAAATAAGAAAAAAATGTGTCTTCTTTTATAATGTAACTATAAAATACCAGAACAAAACAAAGAAAGGAACTTTTAAGTTACATTAGTAAGGCACTATTACGATGGCAAAAGTTGTTTTTGAAGGAGGTAACTGTAGTCTTTTTTTCTGTAAAAAGTACGCTGATGGCAGCACTAAGGGCAGAAGTCGAATTGAGAATAGACGTAAATAAGATTTGATTCCGAATATTTCAGAGTACACAATTAAGAAAAATTAATCCGTTAATTTGTTTTCATTAAAATTTGGAATTTTAATTCCCATTGCAGATAAACACATATTTTTATAAGAATGGCAAAATGAAACGAAGCTTTTGTAAAAAAATGAATTCTAATTTAATCTCAGTATCTTCTATCGACTACATTATACCATTGTTAACATTTCACTAAATAAAATCTCTTCTTTCTTGCTTCTTTCATATGATAAAGTTCTTTTTAAAAAAATGTACATATTTCTCTATAATTTTACTTCTCTACCTCTATGTTCTGGTATAACAGAAAAACTAATGTCTACATTTTTCCACTTTTTCCAATAACTAAAATGCATTCATTTTTTTAAGAAAGAAAAACAATCCGAAACAGTGGAGAATTTACTTACCATATGTTACATAAAAAATCTTAAAATGGTATGAAAGCAATAAATATATTTTATCGTTCTTTCAGGAAGTACATAACATAAACTGGCAGTTTGAAATGCATTTCATCAGCTGTTTTTGCAGGCATATTTTCAATTTTATTTTTTTACACTGTTATCATCTTATACACACTATCTTTTACAAAAAATGGAATTAATAAATATAAAGAGATGGAATATAGCTAAGCAAAAACTAGATGTTTAAATCATAGAACGTGGAATAAAAAAAAATCTTTTAAATTTTATTGAAGAAAGTTATATAAAGTTAGACAGAATGATAATAAGGATTTTTTTATGGATGCATTTACAAATTAAAAAGTCCTGTAATTAAAACAAAACTAGTCTTTTTACAACAAATTAATATTTAATTACATAAATTCTGTTTATACAAAAAAAATTTTAGAAATTATTTTATTTAAAACGTAATAACATTTTATTAAATAAAGTCAAAAAAGCGTAACAACAATAAAAAACAGCATTTTGTATTTTAAATGTTTTATATATTTTAAATTATATTAAAAAATACTGGCATTTGTGAATGCCAATATAAATTAATGTAAACTTAGATGTCTATCGCTTTGAAAGCTGAAATGAAAGATCTTTCATATTTTGTTTCTAAAGATTACATAAAGACAGTGAAAGAATAATGATTTTTAATGCATTTACAAACTGAAAAAACCTGTAATAGAAAAGAAATCTTTTAACAGTAAATTAATATTTAAATATAAAAAATATTATATAATTTTGCTTGTTCAATAATATTTAACAAAATTATAACATTTTATTAAATAAAATCAAAAGATAGTAATAAAAAAACAGTTTGTATCTAAATCTTCTGTATACTTAAATGACATTAAAAAACAATAGCATTCATAAACGTTGTAAATGCCATTATAAATTAAGAACAATTAGATCTTTATCGCATCCAAACATGAAATAAAAAATATTTCAAATTTAATTTCCAAAGCTTACATAAAATTAGAAAGAATGGAAGTAATTTTTTTAGATGCATTCACAAATTGAAAAGTCCTGTAATTAAAACAAAACAATTCTTTTAACAGTGAATTGATGTTTACTTACATATTTTTTATACAATAAAATTTAATAAAGTATTTTATTCATAATGTGATAACATTTTATTAAATAAAATCAAAGGCGCGTAATAAAAAAAAAAAAAAAAAAAAAAAAAAAAAACACTTTCTATTTCTAATGCTTTATTTTCTTAAAATGGCATTAAGAAATATGGCATTCACAAACTTTATTTATTTTTCTTTATTTACGTACATCCATTTCAACTACATTTTTTTTCTTCATTTCTTTTTCTTTAAATGTTTTGAGTTTTCAACGTCTCGTTCAGAATAAAAATTGAGTTTCATAGAAAAAAATAATCATCCTGTGCAGTTAAGACAGATTTTATGTGTCATATTATTTAAATTATGCAATAAGAAATCTTTTTGTGCATTGTTAATTGACGTATCATTGCAAATACTTTGTCACAATGAATTCATTTTTCTACATTCAAACTAGATCAAAAAAATTAAAAAAAAAACTATTTTCATAATTTTTTTTTTTTTTTTTTTCGAAAAGAAAAATACAAATTACGGTAGGCCCGTGTAAGAGTCTAATTTATCCAATCAATAAACTGTAATAAATAATTAATATATTAAAATTACACGTATTTATTATTAAATTTTAATAATCAATAAAAAATAATTAGTAATCTAAATCCTTTAACGGAAAATAGATTAAGTAAATTGCTTTGTCTCAATATTTATTTATTTATTTATTTATTTATTTATTTATTTATTTGCGAGTTAGAATAGGAATTATCTTTTAAAATATAATTTTAAAAATTAGATAACTATTTTAAACGTTAACTTCCAAAAGGATCAGTCCCTAGTAGCAAACCAATATTGGTCCAACGTTGCGCCAATATTTCATCTATTGGAAATATTGCCAATAAAACGTCAATATTGCTCCAATATTGGGATTTTTACATTTTATCCTTATTTAGCCAATATTTTCAACCAATACTATGTCAATATTGGGGTTTCATTGGAAATATTGCCAATAAAACGCCAATATTGTACAAATGTTGGTGTTGCATTGAAAATATTTCCAATGAAATTCCAATATTGGGGTTTTATTGGAAATATTTTCAATGAAACCCCAATATTGGCATAATATTGGCTGCAAATACTGGCTAAATAAGGGCAAAATGTAAACATCCCACTATTGGAGCAATATTTCATGCCAATGTACCAATATTGCTCCAAGATGTAACCAATATTGGTCCAATATTGTTTGGCTACTGGGGGTGTGGTAACTTTTGCACTTAAGTACATTATTTTTAAGCAGTTTTTTTATTGGTAGATTTCAAAATCTTTTGCAAGAGAAATCTGCCTGGAATATTATATTTTATAAATAATGCTTTTACAGTTGCTTTGGACAAATGATAGTTGGAATACATGAAAATACTATCTTATAGTAAAGCAACTTTTTATGTAGTTATTTTAGCGCAAACAATTTTAAAAATTGACATACATTATTTTATTTATACATTATTTTTATTATCAATTGATAGACATTATTTCTGACTTTTAAATTGGATGTCAGCAACCCCGGTTCATGCTAGTCTATGAGTTTAGAAAGTTCTTTCTGTATAATGTGAAAAGGGGTATTCATCTTATTTAATGACCGAAATTCTGCGATTAAATAATTTTAAAACTTCTGTTTAAAACAGTAGTCCTTAAATTCACAGAACCGTAGAAATTTTGATAATAAAAACAAAAACTTTACAAACACAAATAAGCATATTATCATAGATATTCTTTAATAAATACATAGTAACTAAAATATTCGAATAAGATTTAATGTTTCTCAATTCTTAATATTATCTTTGAAATGATATAGCTTATTAAAATTTTCTTTTCTAGGTGCTGTTTTAAATAAAGACATTATAATAACTTTAAAAACAAACGCTGTTTGTTTTAAATTTTGTACCACATTTTAAATCGATAATGTTTTAATCTTCATAAAGGTTATCATTCAAACTTATACCTAACATCACGGTTAATAATGAATACTTAATCCTGTTACGTTTGAATGATAAACATTTGTTTCAGACTCTTAAATTTTCAACCTTAGGATTAAGTGCTCGTCATTCAAGGAATAAGGTTTAATTTACATTTCAAAAGAACTTCAGAACCGCTTTCTTAACTTTCTTCTTCTTCTTGCTAATTCTCTTTCAAAGTGCTAGTTTCAAAAGAAAGTATCAAAGACACTTATGGAATTAAAAGAGAAAATTTTAGTTATGTTTAGACGCCTTAGAATGTAAAATACTCCCTATTGGAATAAATTATCTTTGATAGCTTTAAATCAGCACGAATAGATCTATAAAGTTTTTAAAATGCCACAGAAAAAATTAAGCGAAAAATTTTCATATTTGCAACATTTTATAATACCCTGCATTTAACGCGAACGATCTAAAGAAAATAAAAATTGCAAGATTCAGAAGCGAGTTAATGTGTTGTGTTGTTTTTATGACTGGCACTTAACTGCTCAAGGGATAGAATCCCAGAAGGGGTGCCTCCGTGTGGGTCTTTTTAAGAAAAACTAACCCATAATAACTCAGGGTTCCCAAGGTGAAATCTCTGGAAAACTTTGAAAGATTATGCAATCGGGCACTATATGATTCGAATCCTGCACCTCCCACATACCGACTTCTTGAGCAGAACGTCTCAGCCACTGGTTGGATTAGAGAAGAGTTAAATTAAGTAAAGTATGACAAACATGAAAAGTTTTGCGTCAGTTATAGATTAAGGAGATATATTTTCCAAAATTAGCACAGTATTATAAAATAAGATATCTGAAAAATCCTTTCAAAACAAGCATAATTTTAAAAATTCCATTTTAAGTCATTGCCTTCCATATCCTATAATTAATAAAAATTCTTTCTCCATAGACCTGTATATTATCTTTAAAATTTATGCACCACCACCACGTAATACTCTGAAATAGATCATTTAAGAAATAGATACAACAGCGGAGAACATACATCTAGCAGGTATCAATCATGTCACTGCCCTAACCGTATAATGTTTCACATCTCTGTAAATTGAATTCTAGGCCGTCTCGCAAGTTACGAAAGTAACATTCTGTGTGAATGACTTAGACACATTGATATAACCTCGCTTTCATCGGAAAGATTTTTAGTATAAAAGAAAAAGATTTCGTGTGCCCAGTATTTGATAGAATGAGCAGAACCATCTAATGTGTTTGACATTAGTCGGTATTTTTAGGAAATTGGTGGATTTTATGAGATGAACATTTTTTAAAAAAATGTGACGAATTCTATATAATATATGAAGTGAGTTGTAATATGGGAATGTATATGTTGTAGGTGATCGATTTTAAAATATGTGAAAAGTTTTAAAATTATATATGTGAAATATAGAATAAAATGTTTATACGTTAATCGTCCATACTTAGTGCTTTACATTGAAACAAAATTAGGGCGTTAGAGCACCTTAATATTCTTAGTGAAGCACCATAAAGCCCCTAAAATGCACCATAAATAATTATTTATATAGATGATAATGCAGAAAATTCTTTAGTGTATATGCTCCCGCAATCAAAAATAGTGTATTTTAAATCGAATAGGTTGTTTTTGTAATTGTATGGTCATTCAGCTAAATCATCAACGTTCAATATATGAAAGCAAAAAAGTGCCATACAATTAGTAAAATTATCTTAAAACGAACAAAATTAAGCGAATGTTCAAAATCAAAAATGTAACAAAAATTCTTTTTTTTTTTTTTTTTTTTTTTTTTTTTTTTTTTTTTTTCTAAAGATGCATACACATATTTAATGTGTTTGCATTCTGATAATTTTTATTTCAACTAATATAAGCTATGGCCATCTAAAAAAGAGTTACCTTACGTATATTTCTCAAAAATTTAAATTCGTTTTCTTTTGTAAAATGCAGTTTCTTTCTATATATTAAAAAAATCCTTCGGTTATGTTCTATTATTCCAAATATTTAATATAAACAGCTAAAAAATTATCGAAAATCGTTCTTTATGATCTAAAGTGTTTGTGTAAAGCAAGAATGTCGCGCTAATAAATCACTTTGATAGAGCTCTCAAGGAATACGTTCTATCGTGAGAGTTACTCTCCTCCAGATTTGCATAGCAGTAAGTTAATCATCATGAAGTCTTAGAAATCATTATAATAGGTTTAAAGTCTAAATCCTGACTAACATATGGCTTTATTCGTTAGAAATTATAAACGAAATTCAAAAAGAATTATTTCATTAATGTACTAAAATATTAGCTTTATTTAGATAGAAAAGGGCAACAAATGATAAGTTGTGATAAATATATATTGTCAAATGAATTCTTAATTTATCTCAGAGAGAAATTAACATTTTAAAAGCTTTTGCATGTGTTTCATTTGTTAGATTTTTGATTTAAAATAATTGGATTGTTTCTCAAAAAAGCAAAATTAAACAGCACAAATATTTAAATGTTGGTAACCGAATAGAATAATAGGTTAAATATAGAAATCCCTTATTTGTAAATATGTATTGTAAAAGTTTTGCTGCTAAAAAAGCTAATAATGAGAGATATTAGCACCAGTGCAGAAACCCACAAAATTTATATTAAATAAATTTATTGATAGTAGAGGCTAATAATTTGCTTTTGTGCTACTTATGAGAAATAAACAAACTTCAATATTTTAAATATTGAAATAAAAATTCATGATACTAGGAACACTAAGAAATCCTTCCTTAAACAATTACGCTTAGTTGCAAAAATTTCATTTCTTAAATTTAATATCATTTGAAAACGTTCCCCTGTTTCTGTCAAACAAGAATGTATTTAGTTTTGTCCTTTGTCTCCTGAAAGTGCTTTTAACATGTGTTTTTACTTTCATAGCGAAGAATCAATATTTTACCTTAGGAAGAACCAGTCAGTCACTTGAAAATCAAGAAAAGTAATCAAAGAAGTAAAAGGAAAAGTATAAAAAAAAGAAAACAGCACCAATGGGATTATAAAGTTTCACAAAATTTTGGTGACCCCAAACTTGTATGTACAAGATTAGTCAATAACTTATCGAATTATCTAGGTTAAGTTCGGATATAGAAGATTTTATAGTAAATGAAGTAGCTCGAGGTGATAAAATAACTTGATGTTCGCTATTTCAAACGGAAACAAATAACAATAACGCATTTGTTTTCAAAAGTATTTTTCTTAATATTAATAGAATTAAATAACCCTTGACTAAGAATGATTTACATGAATTTATAAAAGGTTTCTTTTAATTTGAAATAGATAAAAGCTTGCTTAAATTGTTATTTAAATTGTAACTTACTTTTAAAGATTGATGCTCATTTAAAAAATTATTTATGATTTCCTTTCATTGTGTGCTTTTACATAATATTTGGAACAACACTCAAATATTTTTGTTCTTTTGAATGTGTTCCGATGATAACATGTAAAATGTAATTGGATAAAAAAAATGTTGATTTTCTTACACATTGTCCTTGTCAGTTTTACCGTGCTGCAACATTTGAAAAAAATTTCCAATCATCACGATTTGGATTCATTTTCTTGTTCTAGAAATCACACGAGTAGTTTGACAGCGACGCGGTACATTTACCAAGACACTTTAATAGTAGCAAGTCTACTGTTGGTGCTTTTCGCTATTTCAGCTAAATAATAACCATCTATATTTCTCATGAGGCACTCTTCAGTGTAGAAGGTATCGCCGTGCTTCCAGAATATGGCAGCTCCACCCTATACCTCCTTCATGAATTAAGCCTGCAACATCAATGCATATGAGTTACAGCGGATAGCAGTGTACCAGAAGTCTTACATGTCATAGAGAAATTTCATTCTACAATGTACGAGGCTTGTCAAAGTGTATCTCGAGTAACTATTATTCTTCTCGTTGGCAATATTCTTGAAATTAAATGAACTGTATAGATGTCTGTTAAAGCCAACTTAATTTTTGAAGAAATATTTTTCATTTGTATATCTTTATTTTTTTCATTTTTTAATAATAAAGAAAAACTTATTTATATTTTGACGTAAAAAAAATTCGTTAAAATAAAAATACGTGTTCCTATAATCAGATCTCTTTAATCGTTTTATGTATTTTAAAATACTACATTATATGTTTTGTTCCTCATCAAACATTAAAATTTCATTGCTCGCAGTATATTTACCATTTGTGCATGACGTACGTATGAGAGTTATAAATTTGTGCATTTTTGCCTCTTAAACAATAAAGAGTTTCTGAAATAAGTTTTTATTTTTCTAGGAAAACATGAACATTTTACCTCAGGAAGAAACAGCATATACCTGGAAAACTAGAAAAATAATCAAAGATGAAAAGAGGAAAGTAGAAACAAACACAGCAATTCTAATAGAATCATTAACAAAATTATGTTACCGCAGACGAATAAGATTAGTCAGTTTCAAATTGAATTATCTGGATTAAATTCAGATAAAAGAAATATTATAGAAAGGAAACTATTGCTAATAAAATGTTCTGCAATTATTCTTCAGATGTTAATAAAGACAACAATACATAAATTTGCAGAAGTAACTTAAGTAATATAATCATAATCAAATAGCTTATGTGTAACATTCATTTTTGCGAAATTATGAAAGACCCCTTTTATGCTTCACATAGAGAAAGATAATTTTATTGAAAAGGAAGCTAGCAATAATAAAATGCTATCCGATCTCATCAACATATCTGATAAAACTTGTATATTTACTTTCAGAAGTATTTATAATCAGTATTAGTTAACCGATACGTAATGTTCGTTTTCGTAAAATATTTCTAATAGAAAAAGTTTTGTTTTTTTTGCTCAAATTTTAAAACATTTAAATGTTCTTTTAAAAAATTTTCCTTAACACATTGGGGATGAGCGACCGATTATACCTGCTGCATAAGATGCTCAGAATCTCAATTATTGTCACCAATAAAATTTTATTATAGATATTGTTTTATTTAATTCGTGCAATTTACCGTTTCAATTAGGCAGGAATTTCTGTTTGTAAAAACTGGTGACTAAGGAATAAACATTCAGTAAACGACTCTCGCCCTAAAGTAAAGTTTAATAAAATAAAAAGTACTCCTATTTTTCTTCGTCTGCTCTAGAATTTTAAGATATTAGCTTTCAAAAAATTAAAAATTTTTAATTGTGTTGTTTTGTTGCTGGTGTTTTGTAAGGCTTCTTTTAATGTCATTCTAGAGTAAATTTCGAATACAGCCATCGAATATTTTTCTGTTTGCCTACTTAAAATCAAAGCGTGTTTTAAAAAAAAACTCATTGTGATGAAATTTTTATTATGTTTGGTATGTATACAGAACTTTGTTTATTATGGAAATTTCCCGTAATCTCTCATTACTGTACTAGTTGATCCCGTGATAGCAAACTTAAATATATCAGTATAATTTTTTTATGTGAAATTCTGTCGAGTTGAGCCTAGAATTGGGTGCCCCAGTACCTTTGGCAATGTATACAAGGGTACTTAAGTAAGGTTTTTACGTCAGAAAATTGTTAAATAACTGAACAGAACAAGGGGATACGTATGCTTTTTGGCCACATATCGTTAAAACAGAAGGTGATTCGAGCATTTAATGGAAACGAATTTTATTGTAAATTTTATGTATAAATGCCTTTTTGCGATTGTTTCATTAGCTGTGGGTCTTGGCACTAATTCCAGGTTGATTTCTCCATGAGAGTAAACTATTTTTTTTATTGTCTTGTCAGTTGACCCCATTTTTCTTAGACTAACAACTTTTACAACTTGAATGATGTTTTCACAAGTGAAAAGTATAAGCACCAATCTGAGTATAACCATCTGACTGAGTACACAGACGCCATTTTTTCAATGGTATTTACGATGCGTTCATTGCTTTAGAAACATCAAGTTTTCAGATATCCATCTAATGTACGAAGTAGGCACCCGACTTGAACTAGCTGCTCAGAGGCTTGCATAGATTATTTGCTGCCGTTGGGTGTGCTTACACTAGGTCTTTGAGCATACATTCCATATCTCATTCATGTTTCTGCCATACATGCAGCTGAGACAGTCATGGTATCTTTTAAATGTACCGTCATTCACGCGCTGATGTGTGAAGCACGTGTTCATGGTGGTAGTGGCTTGTTATAGCAAAATACTTTAAAAATAGCATTCATTGAACAGTTTATTACATTTCCTTTGGTCATTCTTTTTGCCATCCCAATTTTCATCATCAAGAACGAAGAAACTCGTCATTTCTGAATACACGTTCTACACTATGAAACATTTGAATAGCATTACGTCATAAATTTGGTGGCAGCTTAGCTGCCTCCAATTTTATGGTGTAACCTTGCTTCCTCCAATTTTAAGGAGTATTTTATCCCATATAACCGGTGTAACATTGTAAAGTTACACCAGTAATATCGGTTAAAATACTCCTTAAAGTTGGAAGAAGCAAGGTTACACCATAAAATTGGAGGCAGCAAAGCTGCCACAAATTTTTTGGTGTAAGGTTACACAAATGTTTTACAGTGTACAATGAATAATGCTAGATTATGTTCTATCTACCAGCTTTAAAAAATCTGCCAATCATTTTGCGATAGCCCTGTATATATGTATATTTTCAATAAATCCATTTTACATTAGTTTTAAAAATAGAAATGCTTTAAATATAATAAAAATATAAAACATATTAAGTTCAGAAGGTTGTCCATACTTTGAAAAACAATATGTCGAATTTTAAGTGGCTGAAAATAATTTATTTTGTCCTTTGACTTAGATTATCATTTTCTCTCCAATAAGAGAGATTGATAATTAATTTGCCAAATCATCAATTTGTCATTTAATGTGATAAAATAAAATTTTATGAGTATAGATTCATCATATCTTAACTGAAAGTCAAAACAATGCTTACACAATCACATATAATATATCCTAGAGCGAGTTCAAAATAGTTCCTGGGAGATCTCGATCTGAAAATGTTACTCTTTCTGTCTTCTTATGCCACAGGATATTGAACTTATGCCAAGTTTTTTAACACACCAAATACATTTATCTTATAACTATTTCGAGAAACATGAAAAAATAAAAAAAAATATGCATAAATATTATGCATTATATTACATTTTTATTGAGGTTTGTTCATCAATTCAGTAAAGGGAAAAAATATATACAATGTGATTCTAAATTTTTTTTACAAAAGAGAGGGTTCATAGTACGCATCATTACAAAGACTATTATATAAAAAAACAAGGGTTCCAGACGTGTTGTCAAGTAGATAGTCGCTTTTAAGGTTTGGGGTCCAAAATTTCAAATAAAAATTTCAACATAAAAACCGAAAAATTGGTCGATTGATTTGCGGTTTTCACTAAAACTATTCTTTATGTTAGTATTTTCTTGAAAAACTCTTATAAAGATAAATTTCAAAGAAATGCCGATAGAGGGCGCTTTAGACTTTGGAGTAATGAACAACTATCTCAATCCGAAAAGGTTATTCATTCTGTCTTCTTATGCCACAGGATATTGAACTTATGCCAAATTATTTTAATACACCAAAGTTATGTATCGTATACTTGTTTCGTTGAAACATAAAAAGATCAACAAAGTATATATATAAATATTAATGCATTATATTACACTTTTATTCAGGTTTGTTCACCAATATATATATATATATATATATATATATCACTAATTTCCATCAATTTAATGAATCCAGTTTTTGTCTATTTAAATATACATTCATCATATCTAAACAAAATAATGTTTATTCAATCATCAGTAAAAGTATGAGATAATTCAAAGTACCTTCTGTGAGTTCTGAATACAAAAATGTCAATCATTTTTTTAAAAAAATTCTTTATCATGTTGAAAATAAAATCACAAATTTGTTAAATACACACCAGATATTTTTTTATGTGTTTCATTAAAATATTTAAAAAATAATCAAGAAAAAATAAATAAATATTATTATTTTATGCTGCCCTTCTATTGAAGTTTGTTCACACATTTTGTAAAAAAGATTGAACATTAATTTCCACCAGTTTGATAGAACCAGTTTTTATTTATTTGATCATGCATTCATCATATCTTAAATCAAAGAAGAAACAACCTTTATTTAATCGCTATTAAAGTACCCTTGAGCAAATTCAAAGTTTCTTCTAGCAGTTTTGAATATGAAATTATTACTATTATCTATTTCACAGTTTATTGAACATAAGATAACAAATTTGTTAAATACACTAGTAATATTTCATTTATATGGCTCATCGAAACATTTTCAAAAATTTCCATCAAAATATATTGATGCATTATATTGCAATTTTATTGAGGTTTGATCATCAAATCAGTAAAAAGACAAATTATTAAGTACTAATTCGGTAAACCCACATTTTATTTATTTTAATGTATATTTATCATGTCTTAATTCTAAGTTTAATCAATATTTTTTCAAGTGCATTCAAAGTACCCTTGATCAAATTCAAAGCATCTTTTTAGTCTTGTCATGAAGGTCTTATATTCTTTCTATTGTTTTCTCAGCATAACGGATTCTTTAAGTACACTTATGTCATAATTCTTGCGTTTCATTTATGCATCATATTTGAATTATTTAAGATAGCAAGTGTACATAGTCATAAATTATGTAGCATTTTCATTGATGTTTGATTAAGTGAAAGGCCGATTTTAGTTTATTTTATACAAAAAAGGGATAAGAAAAAACAGAAGAAAGATAAGAAAATGTAAAGAATCTTATCTTTAAAATAATAATAAATGCAATTGCCTACAAATGTTATTGCCCCATGTATCATTAAAATTTCTTCAATCTGTTCAATATCACAAATATCTTGAAATATGGTGTAAATTAGCTCTTTTTAAAGTTTTTTCATTTTTAATAATTTACTGTAAGTATATTTTTCAAATAATTCTTTGTTTTGAAATATTATTCTGGATTTTTAGAATTTGTAAATATAAAAATCTATTTCAACATAAGTATCCGTTGAGATACCTAAAAAATGAATTTAAAAAACTTTAAAAAGAAGTAAAATGTAAAATAAAACTGGACTCTGTTCTCCGCATTCTCATTAGTTAAATACATACTTTTACAGAATATTACAATTGTTATGCATATTTTTTATCCAGTTTATCCTTAAGAGTTCTAACCGTGTTTTTCCATCACGTAATCTTTGAATTCAAGGGCTAATTTAACACAAAATTCATAAGTTTTTTTTTTTTTCAGTATATAAGATAAATAAATATGTGAGGTAGACATAAAAGAAATTCCATACAAATAATTATCACAACTTTTATTTTATGAAACGTTAAACATGTAGGGATTATTCTGCAAGACACATAAATTGCTAAAAAATGTAATGTATTGCGTTCTTGGAAGATAACTCTTAAAATACCTCTTTTGTTTTAAAACGTCGTTTTTTTCAATATATTTGAAAACATTACTTTAAAAACAGGTATTATATATATATATATATATCCAGTAGGTTTTAGACAATTAGACAAATAAATAAAATTTACGCGATAGATTCGATAACAGCAGTAGAAGCAGTTGCATTTGTTATTTGCGTTTAAAATAGCGCAATTGATTGAAATGAATTTTTTTATTTAACTTTGATGCGAATGCATTGTAAATTTTCTTAAAGAATCATGCTGTTATTATAGGTATACGAGTACTAAATTCACAGTGTTCTTCGGAAACAAAAAGTGGACTAGCTTTATCTGTCGTTATCACATTCGAATCGAACCCGCATTTTTTTATAAATTCGATACAAATTGATTTACATTCAATTATTAAGTGAAGGCTATCACTGCGTCAATATTTTGGACCGAAACGCCAGTTTTTCTGTACATTCCGTTAAACTGAAGTTATGGTCAATTGGTCTCGTTGGTCAGGATTGTGCCTTCAATTTTTTATAATTAATACGCAAAGTTGACGAAAAACTTGACGATATTTTTTTGGTCAACGGGATAATTAAGTAATACTGAATTGTGTAAAAGAAATATTTTTATAACTAAAAAAGGATAATCATATTAACTAAAATTTTACTGCGTCGGATTTAGCGTCTGATTTCCAATTAAAATATATATTTAAATTGCATTAAATACAGATCGTGCAAAATCGAAGAGTATGGAAATTATGATTAGAAATATCTTGGCTACTAATAATCTGATTGATTTCCTTCATTATACAAAATTTATGTTTGTTTATTGTATTTCATACCTATTTGAAATAAAAAAAATTGAAAAATTTTATACTCATTTTATTAGAACGAATATTTCGGATAATCTAAGTTACTGATCTTTAACAGGCTTCATTCTGTTATTACATACAAAGCATACTCCAAATTTGAAGTCTTTATCTTAATATTTTCGGAAGATAGAGAGTTTACAGACGGACGGTCGGACAGATACACAGATAGACGGACGATAATTTTTTTCTAAAAATATGTTTTTTGGAACCTTTAGTGTTTGAAACATGTAAATTTGTCGCAAAAAGTTTTTCAATTGTTAAAACGATTATAAGACTTTTACTACGCATGTTAAGTAAGTAAAAAAAAAACCTTAAGTGCCTTTGCACTTTTTTTGCGGGATGTATATTGGTTTCAACTCCGTGTTCTTTGGCAATTGCTCATCCCTTTCATGCCTTTGGCTGTTGAATTTTGGAATCTGTATATATAAAAATTCTTCAATCATCTATGTTCGGGAAATACGTACTTTTTATTCTCTCATTGTGTCAAAACTAAAAAAAAAAGGCGAAAAAGCTTAATAAGTCTTATTAAAGTTTAACTATCTTGCACCAAAAAATAAACTTTTATCTTATCAACTATATGTAAATATGCATGAAAAACATGCGTATGTAGAAAATGTGAATTCATGATGTCCAAGTAAAATATGAAGTGAGTTTGTAATGGAGTTGAAAGTTAAAAGTACATTAAAGAAAATAGTTTCAGACAAGTATAACATAAATGTTCATGCCCCTTGTCTCAGAAACTAATAGTCAAAGAAACTAATGCATATTATCTCCCTAACATTGCTGAATGATAAAGACATTTCGCTATAAGTACTACCCCACCAAAAGTATTACTGCAGAGAAAAACCTATTTCTTCTTACATATCAGATTCCAGTATATATTTCTCGTCTGCTGCTGTTCGAGAAATGATAACATTTAATGATAATCAGTTGCGTTTTTATCGAATAGAAGCGCACATTTTTGAGGAACTGCAGGAGATTAGAGATCGTAATAAGTGTTATCTTTCAAATGTTAGTTTTATATTTTCATAAAAATTTAAAATATGACATAATGTAGATACATATCGAAAAAATATATTTTTTATCACCTTTTGCAAAAAAATGGAAGCATTTATATTGAATTTATTGCAATCTTGGTTAAAAAAGAAATGCATTACCTAATATATAATTAATATTAATTGCTATATAATTAATTAATATATATTTAAAAAGTAACAGCTCGTATAAAAATAAGGAAATGATATTTATTGTTCCTCCTTGCGAGATATTTTTAGGTAATAAAAAAATTCTTTTATTAATAATAAAGATATTAATAAAAAAAATGTAATGTTAATTCAAACAAGTATATTTTTTGCACTTTTTAATTTTTAAATTGCATTTTTCTATTTAAAGATACGACTCTCGAATTGACTTTTCTTCCGCTTCCTGATATGGTAGAAACATAAAAAGTACAGCTAGTCCAATCAAATAAGCCCTTTTGGGGAAGTTTGCCATAATAAATGCTAAGGAGATGAAATCTGGCACAGTTGTTCCTTGATAGCTACTGATGACTAGCTAAAAAGGCCCCATCGATAGGATGTGAGCTGGGGGAGGGAGGGGCAAAAACTAGTCAGCCCCTCTTTTTTTAGGTTTTTGAAAAATCTCAAACATTATGGGTTTTTATAAAAGAAATTACTCCAGCTTAAAATCAATGGCATAAAATTCCCTATAAATGACATGTAGGCGCAGTGGAACCTCGGTTATCCGTCATTTACGTAACTAGAACCATGACTTTTTTCGTCCATTCATATAGGAAAGTTTGCTATAAATAATGCCAAAGAGATGAAGTTTGGAACATTTGTTAATTGATGGCTACTAATGACTCTGTAAAAAGTCCTCATGAATAGTAAGTGAGCGAGGAGATGGAGGGAGGGTCAATAAGCCCCCTTTCCTCTTTTTAGATTTTGCCAAAATATCTCAGAAACTATGTGTTTTTATAAAAAAAATTACTCCAACATAAATTAACGAACATAAAATTCTCTAAAAATGACATTTATACGCAGTGGAACCTCTGTTATTCGACAGTCACGGGACCGGAACCTTGACACATTTTCCGCAAAAAATCATTTTTTCAAATTTATTTACTCAATGTCTATTGAAATTATATTTTATATGTTAACTAAAAATGAAAACAGAAAGCAGCTTAAGAGGGAAAATCAAGTTGAGCAGCCGGAAAATGACAAAAAATTTGTAGTTTGAAAACCAATTATAGCGAAGGTGGCATGCGTAAGACGAAGAAGCAGTCCTGTACAATTTTTTAAACCATATCAACAGACTATCAATTTTCAAAATTGTGGTATTGTAGTGGATGGTGGTTTCTTCCTTCAAAAAATCCTATTTTCAAGAAGTTCCACTTTTAATTCAATTTGTGAAGGCTACACCAAATTTATCTTCACACATTATAAAGGAAAAAATCGTACAGTGGTTTTTGAAGGCTACTTCGACACTACCAATAGCACGTAATCAGCAGAACAAAACCAAAGATGTGCATTGAAAAACTCCGTGATATTAATTTCAACAAAGACACAGAGATTACCGTTAAGCAAGAAAACATCCTTTCTTCAAATGAAAAGAACAAATTAAAATTAATTGCTATGCTTTCATCCAAATTGAAGGACAATGAAATATCTTGCGGGTAAGTACTGGTGATGCAGATACTCTAATCGTAACAACAGCCATCGAATCGAAAAATCGTCTTCCAGTGACCAGAGTGGCAGTTGTTAGTGAGGATCGTGATCTTCTCGTCCTCCTAATCGCCCTCACTCCGCTCGAACGAGAATTTTTTTTCATTAAGCCGAGCCGTGGAAAAATTGAAAGGAAAGTTTTTTCCCCACACAATAAATAGTCCATGAAACAAGACTGAAATACGTCATTCTAGCATGCGCTCACTGGATGTGATACGACATCTGCCGATTCCAAAAAAGGAAAAATCAAGTTTTTAAAACTGTTTCAGCAATGTGAAGATATGCCTAAAATTGCTAATGTGTTTAATAGTAGGAAGACCGACCATGATGATGTAGCAGAAGCAGGAAACCGACTTTTTTTGAGATTGTATGGGGTACCCTCCACAGCTTCAACTCTTCATACTTTCCGATACCACTCCTTCACAAAATCTGTATCGAATGTCACATATGACATTTCATCCCTTTCGCCAACAGAAGGAGCGACCAGAACGCATTCTTTTCGGGTGTACCATCAAGTACAGTTGTGGCTTGGCCGGGAACAACAAGACGAACTTTGGAGTTGAGAATGAAGACAGAATCATCTTATTCCCATAACAACTAAAAATTCGATTGCACCCGAGGCTATATTAAAAACTATCTTCTGCAAATGCACCACTTGGTGTGGAGCTAAATGTGGATGCAGGAAAGCTACCATGAATTGTACAATCATCTGTAATATCTGCCGTGGTGACTGTCTAAATTCTACACCCAAATATGTAGATCAGAATGATGACGAAAAAGATGGAGTCGGTTATGAATACAATCTTGTTGAGAACACTAACTAATGCACCATCCACTTAACCTGATGATAATGTGTCAAAGAAAAAGAAAAGTACAGCACGGCTTGGTAAGTAACATTTGCTTAGTAATAAATTAGCACTTTTCATTTTTCTCTATTATGTTTTGTCGCACCAACAATGTTTCACATGACTAAACATTTCGTTAATGTTAAATATTTATCCACGGGATAAATTCTAGATCAACAGGAAAAGGAAGAATATGAGATGATGTTTTTGAATCCTAACGACCCATGCACTTCCGCTGATGGTGATATTAAAGGAAAAAAAAGTCAGAATTATTAAGACGCCTTTTAAAGTTTTTATCTTTTTACCTAGTATCGACTTCATTAGTGTCCTGCAGAAATTTTCATGCAAGTTTAATAATTCATAGAATAATAGTTTCAGAAAGTATTGATATAGGAATTTGTATTTTATAACCTTAGATATTTATTTCTCTCATGCAATTCAAAAAATTAACATTTATATAAATTTTGAGTTAATTAAGCCGTTGAATCCAAAGACTACATGACGAAAAAACCCGGTTAAGCCGCTTAAAGGGCTAAATTAGTAAGTATTTAGTTTTAGTTTTCTCCATATTTTTTTACTCGCAGTTATAATGTTTCAAAAATGTTTTAATAAACACTTCATGAATGGTGAATATTTATCTTTCAGTAATTAATTACATGCCATTATCTTCTGCAGTATTGAACATTGAAATATTCTCTGTTTTATTTTGTTTATTTTTTGTAACAATATCTAATCAAATCGAATAAAAATTAAATAAGTTTGAAAAGAAGATTATTTTCTTTTGTGAAAATCCGTCAAGGTTCCAGTCCCGTGAATGACGGATAACCGAGGTTTAATTTTGTATACCCATTTTTGTAGTGAATTTATGCTCTTTAATTTATGTCAAAGCAATTTTTTCATGGATACCCACAATTTCTAAGATAATTCCAAAACACTAAATAGGTGGGGAGGGGACTCCCACGGTTCCCTTCCAATTCATGAGGATTTTTACCTATACATTAGTAGCCATAAATAAAAAATGTACCAAATGTCATCTCTGTAGCATTTATCATGGCAAACTATCCTAATTTAATTGGACGAAAACGATTTTCGCTTGTGAAAATCCGTCAAGGTTCCGGTTGCGTAACTGACGGATAAACGAGGTTCCACTGCGTATAAATCTTATTTGTAGAGAATTTTATGGTTTTTAATTTATGTTGGAGTATTTTTTTTATAAAAGCTTATAGTTTCTGAGATATTTTCAAAAATCTAAAAAGATGGGGGAATGCTTATTTTTCACCCTCCCTCCACCTTTACGCTCACTTACTATTCATGAGGACTTTTTACAGTATCATTAGTAGCCATTAATGAACAAATGTTCCAAATTTCATCTGTGTGGCATTTATTATGACTAACTTTCTTAATATGATTGGGCGAAAAAGGTCAAAGTTCCGATTCCATGAATGACGGATAACCGAGGTTCCACTGCGTATGCATGTCATTTGTAGAGAATTTTGTGCTCTTTAATTTAAGCTGGAGTAATTTCTTTTATAAAAACCCATAATGTTTGAGATATCTTCAAAAACCTAAAAAAAGAGGGGGGACTTCTTTTTGTCCCTCCCTGCCTCCCGCTCACATCCTATCGATGGAAACTTTTTACCTATTCATCAGTAGCTATCAAGAAACATAAACATCTGTGTCAAATTTCATCTCCTTAGCATTTATTTTGGAAAACATTCCTTATTTGATTGGACTAAGAGGTATTTTATAGATGAGAGTACTACCATTAACTATAATTACAGGCTTAAATCTTATTAGTGTTTTGGTCTTTTTTTTTCATCTGATTGTGAGATTTGTATTGGTAAGAATGATTGCAATTTACAAAGACTGTAAAATAGAGATTTTTTCTTCTAGTATTATTTCTTAAACACATAAAAATATTTAATATCATACTTTTATAACTTGTTTGATTATCTGACCATCATGTACTGTTATTTTAAAAATTCATCGATTTAAATTAAAAAGAGCAACAAAAGTTTACTTAAAACTTACAGTCATTTGAATAATGTATGCAAAAAACTATTTTCTCATCATTTTACATGGTTTATTTGAATAAAATGCATTCTAAATTAAATAACATTCATTCTTCCATTAATAAGGTTATTTTCGGGAATATGTCATCTTTAATGAGATTCTGGCCGGGGTTTTTATATTTCTGTATTAATGTAAGATATAAATATGAATTTTAAATATATTTACGTAGATTGCTAGAGGTAAAATATAGATGTTACATTTTTATTCAATAAGAACAAGATTGGTGATGAGATTGTTTCATAACATACACTGTAAAAAAAAATTCAAGAGGTTACTAAAAAAATTTTTAATAATTTTGTATTCCACAGATTTTTTTAGTAACCATTACAAGCTTTTTTTGCAAGTGAAACAAACATTTCTTTTGTAAACTGAAAAAAGAATTTTTTGTATAACTAATTTAAAACTTTTTAGTATGAGCCACCAAGCAAATTTTAGTAATAGCTCCAAAATTATTTTTAATAACCAGTACATGTGCCCGAAGCAGTGTTGCCAGATGGGCTACTTTTTTTAAAATTCAGATTTTCGATCGGCACCACTTTTTTGAAGTGGTAAAATGCCACTTATTTATTTACATATATTAAAAAAGCGAAAATTAAGACAATTTTACCGTTTCAATAAAGTGGTGCAATAAACAAATCTGATTTTTAAAAAAGTAGCCCACTGACAACACTGGCCCGAAGGGCAGGAGCTGCCTTCGAGCTGCATCCAGTGGGTAAAAAGACAGACTCCTGAAGCGGAAGATTTTCGGCTAAGCCGCAATAGATGGCAGCACCAAACATTTCTACCTGCTCCAACAGGATTTTCATAATCCCTTTATTCAACGAGTACTTACACTGCATACATTCGGCGCATATTTGGTGGTGGCCAGCATCAAACCCGGGAGCTATCAGCCTGGAGTTCGGTGCTATGACCACTAGGCTATCACGTGCACACCAAGTGAGTTTTAGTAATAGCTATTAAAAATATAAAACTATTAACTCTATTCGTTGTTAGCTTTTTTCTAGTAATTCTTACAGATTTTCTTGTAACCGAGTAAGATTACTAAAAATTTTTTAGTAACTGCATGGATCACTAAAATATTTTAGTAGATCGATCCCTTTTTTTTACAGTGTATGTTTAGAGACTGTATTTGAAATCTTCAGAAGAGAAATAAGGAATTTGATTTCAAGCGCTTTATTTTGTGCCCTTTGGAAATAATTTCTTTTAAGGTTTGTACTATCTGGCCTAAATATTCTAAATATTTTTAGGTTAAATTTGTTCAAACCAATCAGTTTCATATATAACCCTAAATAGTTTAATTTGAAAAATTTCTTTAAATGACATACTACCGGCATGTGACATAATGTCCATAATCCATATAATGTGACATAATCATAATGTGGAATATCCGATAAACTACTATTTTAAAATGTCGTTACAAAATTTTGAAATATAAAACTAGAAAAAATTAGAATTTTTTAAAGAGATAAAAGGATATCTAACTATTATAAAAAAATCCAAAATTACTCGGAGTACTACAGCTTTCTGTAGCTTTACATGGCAATTTTTTTAAACCTTATGAAATAGCTTACACCATTATTTTTGAAGAAAAAAACTGCCATATAGATAATAAAAAATATGAAATTGCCACACTTAAATATTAATTTTCCGCTCTGCACTGTAAAAAAAATCTGTAAAGGTACTAAACATTTTCTAGGAAACTGGGATTCCAAGAGCTTTTCATGTAACGGTAACAGGATAAATCCATGTAACCGATTCTAAAACTTGAGTTTTTGTTGTTACCGTTACAGAAAAAGTTCTTGGAATCCCAGTTTCCTAGATAAAGTGTAGTACCTTTACAGATTTTTTTTTACAGTGTGCAAGCCGAACATTGGGAAGCATTGTTTTAAATTATTTGAAAAAAAAAAGACATGGACAAGAAATCCAGTTAAATTTTAGCCAATTTGTTATTCATAAATATTATTATCATCGCAACAATTAATATGTATGTATAGACTATAAATTTTGTAAAACCCTAGGACAAGATTTACGTCTGTATTTACAATAATAAAATACTTAACTCAAACTAAAATATTTGCAGTGAATTAAGATGCATTTTTTTAAAGTTTAGCGCTGTGAAATGTAAAACCAAAAATATTCTGATAACTTGCCTCTTTATACTTTTACATAAAACATGTTGCCAATGTGCAATAATTTCAAACCACACAGACCAGCTTACAAAGTGCTGAAGATAAAAATAAAACAAAAAATTCGAAATTTCTTTTATCTTATTTCTTGTCAAACTTTATTTCTGATATTTTTTGCGGCCATAAAAAAGTAAAAGCAGAAAGAAAAAAATAATAAAAATCGAAACATATGCGCCTATTAATCTGAAATTCTTCACGATCCATCAAACAACTTCCAGCTATCATGAAACCCACATATCTTAATGTTCCACTTTTTTCTTTTATATTTCTTTATTTTTCAATGATCGAAGAAAAAATGCGCCGTTTTGGATTAATACTCTGTAGGCAGCTGAAGGAAAAAAATCAGGCAAAAAGAGAAGGAAGGAAACATCAAGTATGTTGGATATATAAACTTTTCTACCAAAAATTGAACCGACTTCAAAAACTACACTGTAAAAAAAATTCTGTAAAGTTACTAAACTTTTTCTTGGAAACTGGGATTCCAAGAACTTTTCATGTTACCGTAACATAAAAATTTCATGTAACAGATTCTAAAACTTGAATTTTTGCTGTTACCGTTACAGGAAAAGTTCTTGGAATCCCAGTTTCCTAGAAAAAGTTTAGTAACTTTCCAGAATTTTTTTAACAGTGTACTACAAAGTGAAAAATAATTTTTTTACACACTAGTAATAAAAAATTAAATTAAGAACATAGTATTTACCATGCGTATTTTTATATTTATGTACATTAATTTGATTTTTTGGAGTCGGTGCCAGACAAGCCTTTATTCTTTTGGGATTTGCATTGGATACTTAATTTAATTTTTGAAACTGGCTTGGCTGCACTGTAAAAAAAAAAGTGTCGATCTACTAAAAAAACTTTAGTGATCCTTGTAATTACTAAAAAAATTTTAGTAATCTTAGTGGGTTACAAGAAAATCTGTAAGAATTACTAGAAAAAAGTTAGCAACGAATAGAGTTAATAATTTTATATTTTTAATAGCTATTACTAAAACTCACTTGGTGTGGCCTTGATAGCATAGTGGTTATAGTAACGGACTCCAGGCTAAAAGGTCCAGGGTTCCATACTGGCCACTGCCAAATATGCCCCGAATGTATGCAGTGTAAGTACTCGTTAATAAAGGGATTATGCATATCCTGACGGAGCAGTAGTTTGTTTGGTGCTGCCATCTATTGCGGTTTTGCCGAAAATCTTCCGCTCCAGAAGTCTGGATGCAGCTCAAAGGAAGCTCCTGCCCTTCGAGCCCACGTAATGGTTATTAAAAATAATTTTGAAGCTATTACTAAAATTTGCTTGGTGGCTCATACTAAAAATTTTTAAGTCAGTTATACAAAAAATTCTTTTGTTCAGTTTCCAAAGAAATGCTTGTTTCGCCTGCAAAAAAAAAGTTTGTAATGGTTACTAAAAAATTCTGTGGAACACAAATTTACTAAAAAATTTTTAGTAACCTCTTGAATTTTTTTTTACAGTGTGGCACCGACTCCAAAAAATCAAATTAATGTACATAAATCTAAAAATACGCATGGCAAATACTATGCTCTTAATTTAATTTCTTATTACTATTGTGTAAAAAAAATATTTTTCACTTTGTAGTAGTTTTTAAAGTCGGTTCAATTTTTGGTAGAAAAGTTTATTTTTCTCTTTTTAGTTAAAAGTTAACGATTTTTTGAAATCAGTTAATAAAAATTATAATACGGAAAAAAAATATCGTAAATTATCCATGGATGTAAATTTTGTCAGGAGTGAGGTTCGAACGCACATTCTCTTTCCAGCTCCAGAGGTTAAATCTGGCTTCTTAAACCGCTGTGTCAACCTGACTGCTCTCCAATCGGCGAGCTTATTCAAAGTCAATGTTGTTTTTAAATTGCGAAAAATCACCAATTTTATTAAAATTTGCATAATTACTAAAAAAGTACTGAACCAATTTCAATGAAACGGAAGTAGTACCAATTCGAGAGTAACCTCTTTTATTTAACACAAAAACCAAATTAATCGGTTGGATAATTTTAGAGTATTCGGTGAAAATGCATAGAAAAAAAGTACATACTCGTCGAATTGATAACTTCCTCTTCCTTTTCTGAAGCCAGTTAATAATAAAAATTGTAATACGAAAAAAAAAATTGTGAATTTTACATGGATGTAAATTATGTCGGAAGTGGGGTTCGAACCCACGCTCTCTTTCGAGAAACCGAGCTTCAGTGTGACGCCTTAGACCGCTCGGCCATGCTGTCGACACTCCATTCAGCGAACGTATTAAACAATTTTAATTAGCGAAAAATCACTAATTTAATTAGTTTTTGCCTAATTACTAAAAAAGTACTGAACCAATTTCGATGAAACTGAAGTTGTACCAATTCGAGAGCATCGTCTTTCATTAAAAAAAAAAAAAAAAAAAAAAAAAAAAAAAAAAAAATGGTTGAATAGTTTTGGAGGATGCGAATGCAGTTTACTCTCCTTCTTGGCGCGATTTTCAAAAATGGCCGAATTGGCGCGTTCTTGCGTCTTGTCTCCCGGAGCAACTTGCTCTAAGAGACACTACGCAAAAACGCACTTTCCAAGATAACGGCAATTAAAATAAACAAAAAGCACATAAAATACAAATCTAAAGACAAAAAAAAGGAGAATTTTTACTTACCCGGAGCTGATGTTTTGCTCCGGATTAAATTGCTCCGGATATTCTATTTTGCTCCGGATTGACTGGTCAATCATATACTTTATCCCGGAAACTTTCAACAGCGTAAAGTATCCATTTGAATACTTTACTTCCTCATTCAAACAATCAACAACATTCTTTCTGAAATCAACAACTTCCATAGTAGTTACTGAATGGTATCTAAATAAATATAAAAAGAGAAAAATAAACTCACTCGTTGATTGCAAGACGCAACTCCCAAAAAAATGCTACCGAAAGCAATTTCTCTCAGTTCTCCTCTTTCGTCCAATGAGAAAGAGGCGCCAAAAAGGAGTGTCCAATCAGGAAACGGCTTAGAAATCGGCAGAATACGTTAACCGGAGAACTCTTTGGATTGCCATATTGAAGATTGCAGAGGAGAAAGTGAAAATACAGGGTTGCCATATTGAAACATTTATCGCTAAAAATAAAAAGGCCCGTTGGCGAAGGAGAGTAAACTGCATTTCACCCGTTTCGGAGTAATCGGTGAACATACATTATATGTATATATACATATATATATATATATATATATATATACGCGTTGAATTGATAACTTCCTCTCCTCTTTGGAAGGCGGTTTAAAAAATACATACGTGTCGAATTGATAACTTCCTATTCCTTTTCTGAAGCTAGTTAATAATAAAAATTGTAATACGGAAAAAAATATTGTAAATTTTACATGGATGTAAAGTATGTCAGGAGTGGGGTTCGAAAACACGCTCTCTTTCGTGAAACAGAACTCCAATCGGGCGCCTTAAACCGCTCGGCCACGTGTCTACACTGCATTCAGCGAACGTATTCAACAGTTTTAATTAGCAAAAAATCACTAATTTTATTAGTTTTTGTCTAATTACTAAAGAAGTACTGAACCAATTTCGATGAAATGGAAGTAGTACCAATCCGAGAGCATCGTCTTTCATTTAAAACAAAAATAACAGAAATCTGTTGAATAGTTTTGGAGTATTCGGTGAACATACATAAAAAAAAATACATACGCGTTGAAATGATAACCTCCTCTCCTTTTTAGAAGTCGGTTAAAAATGACTTAATTGTAATCGATTATTTTCTTTTTCTATGTTCAAATCACTTCCGATTTGATTTTTATTTGAATTTTTCTTCTGTTTATTGATTTTCTGAAAGACAAAATGTATTTAGATTATCGTCCTTTTTCGTGTGGTTATGTAATAATTATGTTATTGAATAGTTTCTTGTAAGTAAAAACAAAAACAAACTGTTCCAAAACTCAATAAATTCAGAGAGTTGATCGTAAGCATGAAAATGAAAAAAATACATTGAAAATCAATAAATACTATTGTCTAAATGTCCAAATGTGTTAAAAATTTTCTCATAAGGTACCCTGGGGTAATAACGCCACGTTAAGGTTCTACCAATTTTCATGGCTCAGTTTTAGATTGTATTTTTCAAACAAATATGTGATTCGATACAACAACTCATTGACTATGTATATAAAAAAAATAATTTAACAGATATGTATTCATAAAATGTAATGGCATGATTTCTTGACCAATGCTATTTGGCGTTATTACCCACCTATATGGGTAATAACGCCATGCAAACAAAACTATGAAATAAGATGGAATAATTGCATGTAGATAGCCCAATTCTAAAAATACAAATTCTACAAACTTAGAAATTGACAAATTGCATTCTAAGCTATTGAAAATGTTCAACTTTTTGTGAAAGTGTAAGAAAAATAAAGGTGTGGTGTGGTGGGGGGGGGGAGGAGGATGAGGCAAAAGAATATCAGACCGTGAGCTTCTTTTTGCTTAAAAAGGACCGCTTGAATAGAATTATTAGAAACATTGCACAGTTTTAACTGTGTTTATTTGAATCAGTATTTAGGATCTAGCTCGGCCACTGTAGGGAATCAACCGGGGTGTTAATGCCAAGGATTGACGTTATTACCCCGTTATAGTTATTGCGCTGTACATTTTAAATTACAAATTATCTCGAGAAGATATCCAAAATCTTCAACAACATTTTGAAAGTCCATGAAATGTACTACAAATTTATGTAATTAACAAAGCATTTCCGGATAAAAAAAAATAGTCTTCACACCACAAAACGTATCTCGCAAATTTTAGATCAAGCGTTAATTTTAGTTGCTTGTAAAAACAATAAGACCTAAAAATGAAACAAATTAACTTGAAGCTGTTTTTTGCGATTTATATGACTCAAAACCTTTCTGCGCAGAGCACACGGGTGTCATTTACCAGATTATTTCATTATTATGCAAAATATTAGCACTTGGCGTTATTACCCCGCCTGGCGTTATTATCCCAGACCACCTTATAACAAGTTTTAATTACATAAATAATTTATTTTAAAGAAAGTATCACGAATGTTTTTAGCTTGATATGAAATAGTTACTTAAAAAAAACAATATCCTGATTCTCACACATTTTCCGACAAAAGAGTTTTTCTTTTTGCGAATAAACAATGCCGTAGCATTGGCGAATTTACTTATCAATGTTATAAAAAATCGCAATACCTTATTAAAATAGTAAATATATTTTACAGTTCTTTGCATACAATAAAGTTCATAAAATAATCTACGCTTTCAAAATACAATTTTTAAAAATTCAAGCATACGTACATGCAGATATTTTTTTTAGCGTTGCAATTTTATAAGCAAAAATTTGAAAAAAATAATAGTGAAGCAAATGACACAGAAGATAGAACTTTATTGTATGAAAACACAAATAAAGACACATTTTAAAATTTATATCAACAGATTTCATGATTTCATCATATGAGTTATTTCAAGTGGGTGAAAAAATACCATAGAACATCGAGTCGCAAACCACGTATTTAATCAAACATAAAGGATGTTTCGTCCAAACTAAATTCGGGTTCACGGTAATAACTTTCCCAAAATTGAACAACGTTACAATAAAATATTTATTAGACATTCTCACTTTTGTTGTCAATGTGACAACACCAAACAAAAATGGTTGAAGTCGCGCCAGATATATCCATTGGAGGCTCCACATTTTGCTCTGTAATTATCAGTTCATACGGCATCATAAATTGTAGTCCATGAGCCGCCAGCACGAAAACCTAAGGTATCGAGCACAAGGAAAATCCTCTAATTTATGAAAGAATAGAAACAGGGGAGGCTTTTGATCTATGTCTGCCAGAAGTGAAGTGGTGTATAGACCAAAACTTAATACCAAAACCGGTTGACATGTGTAGGTTTATCAAGACAAATATGTCAGACATAGTGTTGGCAGACGTGGATCATTAGGTTCCCTTATTACAACTCTTCCATAAAATAACAGTTTTTTTGTGCTAGATACTTTGGATTTTTGTGCTGTCGGCTCTAGGACTGTTGCTTGAGCAACATACTGTTTCAAATATTTTCGTGGTGTTATCACATTTTATACAAAACAGCACACATATCGTAGCAATTTCATACGTTTTCGAAAATTATTTCCAATTAAAGAACACATTGTTTTTAAAATCTAGACAATAGTTTTTTCTGAGCTTTCTAAAGATAAAAAACCCTTTTCTGAATTGTGGGTATCTCGGTAGGGGGTCTTGTGCATTTTGATTGTGACAGTATATGTTATGCAGAATAAGAATAAAATGCATCTTTTTTTATAACGTAATTATAAAGTAACATTTTAACAAAACGAAAAAAGGACTTTTAAACAAGATTATGGTGATACTATTAGGATTGGCAAAGTTGTTTTGTAAAGGAGGTAAATGTAGTGTTTTTGTTTATGCTAAAAAAATACGCCAGTGGCAGCACCAACGGCAGCAGGCGAATTGAAAATAAACTCATTCAGATTTGATACCAATTATTTTAGAATACGTAATTACGAACAATTAATCGGCCTATTTTGCTCTGTTATAAATTTTCGAATTTTCCTTCGGATTTCAGACAAACACATACTTTAGTAACATTAGTTAAATGAAATGAAGTTTTTGATTAAACAATATAAATTACAATTTAATTTCAAATATCTTAAAAAAATCTACCACATAAGATAGTCGATTTCTTCATACCATTGTTAACATTTCACTAAATAAAATCACAGTTAAATATTCTATATTAACTACTACAAATATTCAAACTACAAAAGTATATCAAAATAATTAATACGTTGCGGCTTCTAAAATGAAATTTATATTCTATTTATTATAATAAACTCTAACTTAGGCATCATATTAATCATTTACAATTTAAAATTGGAAAGACATATATGTCTTTTTGACATTTCTCTCAAAAATAAAAAAATTATATTGGCTGATTTAAGAACAAAAACTTCTTTTTTGATACTTCTTTTAAAATAAAATATGACATTACCTAATCACAATATATATATATATATATATATATATATATATATATATATATATATATATATATATATATATATATATATATATATATATATATATATATATATATATATATATATATATATATATATATATATGTATATATATATTGTGACGTATTGAATGAATAAATCCAGGATGACTTTGGCAAGCTTTATTTACAGCAACACACAGCAAAACAGAAGAAAATTAGAATTGGAAAAAATATGTAGAAGTAAGATTTAAATAAGAGTACATTATATACTCTGTCCGCAGCTGTTTCACAGTTGCGCGTGGGTTTTTGGGCCCTTTCACAATTATGACAATCAGACGATGGCCGTGACGGACTTTCAACTACTAATAATAAATAATTAATGTATTAAAATTACACTCATTTATAATTAAATTTTATTATTCAATTAAAAAAAATATTTGAAAAACTGAATCATTAAAAAAAATAAATGCAGTATAAAACTTTGTCAAAATATTATTATTATTATTATTATTATTATTATTATTGTTATTTTTACACTTTAGAATAGGAATTTTCTTTTAAAGTATAATTTTAAAGATTAGATAAGTATTTAAAACGTTAACTTCCGAAAGGTCACTTTTGTTCATAACATTATTTTCAAGCAGCAATTTTATTGGTGTACTTCAAAGTCATTTGTAAGCGAGATCTTTCAAAAATATTATAGATTTTAAATAATACAAGGTAGAACCCGTCAAATTTTCACGAAAGAAAATGTTTAAGAAGGAACCGTTTCATTAAATTATAATAAACCTACAAAATTAGTTATAGTAAAAAGTGGTTATAGTAAAAAGTTATATTGGTAAGTCTAACTCTTAAACAAACGATATTTATCGTCAAATTAACAAAATACAACTTCTATAAAACGCAGTTGTAGAAATTGTTAAAATTAACTTTAATCGTATATGTAAGCAGTAAAAAATAATAAAGATATTTTATTATGATAAAGTTATCAATTAAGGTTTTTTTCTAATATTCCAAAATGATAAAAAGCAAAATTTATTCAACTTTGACTCAATCATAGAATTTTTTTCCCGTGAAATCTAAACCCGGCATCATTTTCACCACATCAAAGTTTACAAATGTACATTTCACATCAGTATTCACGTTTTAAAAAATTTGCATTTTAATTTGATAATTTTTATTCAAAACTTGAAGTCTCAATGCTATTAGCTGAAATATATATTAAGCTGTTGATATTCTTTTACATGTAAATCAAATTTTGTAATTGAAGTCAAAATTCACCGGGTTTCATAACAGAAGATATTTAAACTTCTATTTTTTCCTTTTTAATGAGAAAATGGCAATATAAAAGCACTCAGTTTTTTCCATTTTTTCCTTTTCTTTAAAAAGAAATGGAGTACTTCTGTTGCCACGATTAGAAAAGAGGTAATAAAAGTTACAAAAAAATTAATATTTCAAAAACAAATTAAGATACAGCTTTCAAATAAATTTCATTTAAAAGCAGATTTTTTTCCTATGCGATGGTGTAAAAATTTAAAATATGCGACAAAGTTTAAAAACTTTTAGTAGCAAAAATTGCAATATCGAAATTCATTTAAAATTTCAAAGTGTTGCCATGCGCAAAATGGCGTATGCGTTACGCACAGATACGTTTGGCCTTTATAATATAGATTAGTCGAAACTGCTTTTACAATTGCTTCCGGCATAGTTGGAATACAGGACTATACTATTTTAAAATAAAGGAACTTTTTATGTAGTTATTTTAGCGCAAACAATATTAAAATATTGACAGACATGATTTCTGATTTTGAAATTAGATACTAGACAACTCTAGTTCCCGCTGGTCTCTGTGTTAGAAAAGCACTTTCTGTGAAAAAGAGTATTCATCTTATTTAATGACCAAAATTCTGTGAATAAATATGTTGAAGATTTCTGTGAAAAGCAGTGGTTCTTAAATTCATAGAATCATAGTAATACGGATAATAATATCAAGAGCTATGCAAACACAAACACAAAGAACCACATTTTCATCGACATTGTTAAATAAAATCATATTAACGAAAATATTCGAATAAAATTAGTAATCTTTCTCAATTATATGCAAAACATTATCTTTGAAATGATACCGTTTATTGAAATTTTCTTTTCTGAGTGCTGTTTTAAAAAAAGAGATTATAATTACTTTTAAAATAAACAATGTTTGTTTTAAATTTCGTACCACATTTTAAATCGGTAATATTTTAATCTTCATAAAGGTTATCACTCAAACTTGTACCTAATATCACGGTTCATAATGAATACATAATCCTGTTATGTTTGAATGAGAAGCCTTTGTTTCAACCTCTTAAATTTTCAACCTTGGGATTAAATGTTCATCATTCAAGGAGTAAGGCTTAATTTGAATTTCAAAAGAACTTCACAAGAGTTTTCTTAAATTTCTTCTTCATCTTGCTAATTCTCATTCAAAGTGCTAGTTTCGAATGAAAATATCAAAGGCACTTATAGAATATTAAAAGAGAAATTTTCAGTTTTATTTAGAAGTATCGGAAGTACTACCCATTGGAATAAATTATCTTTGATAGCTTTAAATATGCACGAACAGATTGATAAAGTTTTTTAAATGCCACAAGAAATATTAAGTGATGTACGTTGTTGCAACTTGTTATAATACCCTGCAGTAAACGTGAACGGTATAAAGAGAATTAAAATTGCAAGATTCAGAAACAAGTAAATGTGTTGTGTTGTTCTTATAGGGCGAGGGATAAAGCCCAAAGAGGAGAACTTAAGTGAGCTTTTTTCTAAGGGAACCTAAGCCGTATTAAATACATCTGGGATAATCAAGGTTAAAACCATGGAAAATTTCGAGCGATGATGCCGATGGGCACGATATGGTGATAAGGTTTCAATCCAGCACCTTCCAGGTATCAAATTCTAGAACAGAGCCTCTCGTTCACTGGTGTGATAAGAGAACAGTTAAAATAAGTAAAATATGGCAACGATGAAAAGTTATGCATCAGGTATAGGTTACGTAGGTATTTTTTTTTTCAAAATTAGCAGAGTATTATAAAATAATAAAAATGTTTATAGAATTAAATGAAATATCTGGGAAACCCTTTCGAAACATACATAACATTAAAAAAAAATTAAAGAATCGCCGTCCAATCCGATTATAAATAAAAATTCTTTCTTGTAGACCTTTATATGATATTTAAAACTTAGAAACACCACCACGTAATCTCAGAATAGATAAATTTAAAAATGCATAAAACAGCGGGAAACACATTTCCAGATGTTACCAATCATGTCATTTCAAACAAGTTTCAAAGAGAATTGCTTCATTAATGTACTAAAATATCAGTTTTATTTTGATGGAAAAGGGCAACAAATGAAAAGTTGTGCTAAAAATATATAATAAAATTAATTTTCAATTTATCGTAGACAGTATTAAACATTTTGAAAGCTTTTATTTGATTTTTGATTTAGAGTATATGATTTGTTTCTCAAAAAAGCATAATAACGATAAATTCTGTTAATATTTATTTCGGAATGAAAATAATTCTAAATCAATTTTATTAATATTACAACGTAATATTGAGAGATATTAAAGGGAAGTAATGAGGGATATTTAAGATTTTTAATACAATGTAACACATTAATAATGAACCCCTCTCGAGCACTGAATTTGTCTACAATTCGGAAGTGTCTGCTATTCAAGGGAAATATGCACAACCATTTAAATATTGGTAAACGAAAAATGTTCCATTAAATACAGAAATAACTTATTCGGCAGTATTTGTCGTGAAAGTTTATTACAATAGACATTAATTATGAGAGATATCAGCGCATGTGCATAAATCGAAAAAACTTTTGTTGAATAAATTTATTAATACTTGAGATAATAATTTACTTTTGTGCTACTCATAAGAAATAAATAAACATCAACATTTTTAATATTGAAATAAAAATTCACGATTACTAGAAAAATTACGAAAAATTTCCTTAAATAACTACGCCTAAATGCAAAAAAAAGTTCATTTCTTAAATTTAATAACATTTATAAACATCCCACTATTTCTGTAAAATAAAAATGTATTTAGTTTTGCCCTTTATCTACTGAAAGTTTTTTTTTACATGTATTACGAATATTACTTAAAATAATCACAAAGGCCGAAAAAATAATTTAGCCGATAGTTAAAAACAATAACAACATTTTATTTACAAGTTTGTTTAAGAGAGTGCTTGAGACAACTGACAGCAGTGACGTCGGCTGTCTATGACGTAACAAACTGCGCCCCTCCTACGAAGGGTTACAATAAATGCGCAGTTTGGAGTGTTCTTGGATTTAATTATCTTTTCCTAATATTCTCCCACCTTTTGAGTGGGAAGTCATACACTCAAAACTTTTACGTATACACAAAATAAACATTATTTATAATACTTATAAAAAATTACTTACACAATAGAAACACAATCTTATTAATTACAATAACAATATATATAGTATATGCAAAATAATAATAAACACTGGAGTACAAATAAAGAAGTGAAGTGAAATTAAGTAAAATGAGTATTTAAATTAAATATTTTAAATCGAAAATTTATCTAACAGGTGTTTTGATAATTCTGCCACTACTAGTGGTCAAAGGCATAGCCTCATCATTTGCTTCTTTTATTGGATTTTCCAATTCCAATCTGTATTATCTCTGAACTGGTCGTAATAATTCAGAATTGTTTGCTTTTATGAGCGCAAGCTAATTTGGCCATCTCTGCCAGGTATGACTTTCAGAAAACGAGCTAGATTCCAATAGGAACGTTTTTTATTAGTATCTTCCAGTAGGACAATTTCTCCTACCTTAAGTGGTTCACTTTTATAGCATTTTATTGATTGCTGCCGTAACTGTCCTAAATATTCTGTACGGAGCCTAAGTATTAAAGTTTCTCTTATCCGTTGCAAATATTTAGCTTTTTTACTCAATTTCACTTTGTCTACATTGTCAATATCTGGAACACCTGACTGTGGAGTTTCATGTAAAAATTTCTCTGGCGTTATGGAAAAGTCCTCATCAATGTTCTCTGACACATAGGTAATTGGTCTTAAATTAATAACTCTTTCACAGTCACATAATATAGTCAGCAATTCCTCGTAATCAAGAGAAGCACGACCCAATATTTTTTTTAGGATTTGTTTTACAATCCGAATGAAGCGCTCCCACCATCCACCCCAGCATGGTGCGGAAGGAGGATTAAACTTCCAATCAGTTTTTTGTTCAGCAGCATTAAAACGGAGACTATCCCAGTTGATAGTTTTCAAAAAGTTCTCCGCGCCTATGATATTTGTTCCATTGTCTGAATATATGGTTGAATGTCGTTCACGGCGTGCAATAAAACGTCTTAAAGACTGAAAAAGGATTCAGTTGATAGAGAAGTGATTAATTCCAAGTGGACGGCACGATAAATTGCACAAGTGAAAAGTACAATATATGCTTTTCGACCATCTTTCAAATACAATGGTCCAGCCAAATCACATCCTATAATTTCAAATACACAAGCAACGCGGACCCTATCCTTAGGTAAAATTCCTGGGATTGCCTCACATTCTTTAGCTTTGATTTTTTGACATTTTATACCTTTTCCAATACAATTTCGTATTGTCTTTCGTGATTTTAAAATTCAATACTTTTCTCTTAAAGTTGGCATTAACAATAAAGTACCAGCATGTAATAAATCATTATGTACAGTCATTATCAACAATTTTACAACGGGGTGATCAGATGGCAATATAATAGGAAACTTAAAATCGTGTTTGTCTTCTCGATAAGCAACATTTGACCTAGCTCTAATAAGGCCGTCACAATCAACTATTGGTCTGAGTTGAGCTGTCTTAATTTCTCATCATTTTCTCCCTTAAAAGATTATTTTTGAATGAGTAACATTAAAGACTTTTCTTCCCTTTCTATTTCTTTTACAGATAAATCTTTTGAAATATTTTTGTCAACTTTTCTTAAATTGTTATGAAATTTAAAAATCCAAGATAACATTCTTACAATTTTCTTAAATGAAGAAAAATACTTATAATACCACTTACTATTTTTATCATTACTTATTAATGTGGCTATAATTGTTTTACGAATCTCAGAATTGACCAAATCTCCATTTGGCTCGTCATTAGATTTAGGCCAACTTTCTTTTTTCCCGTGCAACCAATTAGGTCCCTCCCACGATTTCCTTTCAATTAATTGTTCAGCAGAACACCCCCTTGAAAGTAAATCGTCGGGGTTAAGAGAACTTGAGATATGATGCCACTAGTGAGGGGAGGTCGGTGAAAGTATTTCTGCAACCCGGTTTTGAATGAACGTCCCCCAATTTTGATTTCGCTGAATCCAACACAAAGCAGTCCAACAATAAATATCAACCCTTAATAAATTTAGATCCTTTATTATGTCAGATAGCAATCTAGAACTAATATTGCAAGCCAAAGGTTCTAAGCGAGGAATCGTACTGAGTTTTAAAGGGGTTACCCTAGATCTTGCTTGTATTAGATTAATTTTAACCTCATTTTCGTTTTCGATTCTTATGAAAACACACGTACCGTATGCCTTCTATCTACCATCACAAAATAAATGTAAACTTATATCTTGATTAATTGGTTTAAGTCCAAACCATCTAGGAATACTTATCTGTGAAAGTAAACGTAAGTTTTGTTGCCACGACTTAAATTTTTTTTATAAATCATCCGGGAGGATATCATCCCATTTAAGTTTCAAATTCCACGTTTCCTGTAAAATTTAGTTTTGGAATTAGCATTACCGGAGCCCACAATATTAAAGACTTAATGTGCTACGGCTAGGACTGTTATTTTTGTGATTGGTTCTAATTTATTTAAAACCTGTTCAATTTTACACGATAATGTATCGGTAGATGTATGCCATATGAGACCTAATAGGGAAACACCCTCTTCCGTGGAGGAATCCTCCTCAAATATTTCATTACTCAAGTTAGACTTCTAACATCTTAAATTAAAATGACCCAATGACATGATTAATTTCGCTTCGAGAAAACATTTTCTCATTTCTATTCCGAAGTTTAAACTTGTCACGCAGTTATCAACATAAAAAGCTGTTTTTAGAATGTCTGTAGAATTCTTTAATTTTTCTGGAACCCTTTCTAAAGGATACAATAAAGTTGCGGCTAATAAATAAGGGCTGCATCTAATGCCAAAAACTACACTTTTGTGACGATAAACTTTTACCTGTTCCCGATTTTCTTTATCAAACCATAAAAACCTCAAAAAATCTCTGTCTTTTTTCTCTTATAACGATCTGCAAAAAAGCTTTTTCAATGTCAGCGGTAACACCTACGTAATTCATACGGAAACGGTTTAGAATCGAGAGAATCACCTCAATTACATTTGGACCCGTAGATAAACAATAACTTAATGAGGGGAAACCTGGTAAATGTGAACTAGCGTTAAATACTGGCCTTATATTTGTGGTACTTTTTTTTATTACAGCCGTATGAGGCAAATAATGAACATTCGTTAGTTTTTCAGTCATTGTCTTTTCAATTATACTAAGATTTAACCAATTCTGAAAAACATCACAATAATTATTAAATTTTCCAGAATTTGTCAATTTTCTTTTGGCGGTTAAAATAGATTTTTCTGCATTTATTTTATTATTTGGTAAAAGCTTGTTATCCAAAACCCAAGGTAACGCGACTTCATACCGCCCCTCACTATTTACATTAAGAGTCTCTTCAAAATATCTTTGCGTATCCACCTGCAATTCTGCTTTCGTTTTACTAACTGGAGGTTCCGTGATACCCAAAACATGTAATTTCCAAAGATCGTTAATGCATTGATCTTTTACTAACATAGAAGAAATAATAAGAGAAGCAGAGTTCCCAGAATTTGGCTTAATGCCAGAATTGAATTTTCCTATGACAGTCCATCCTAATTTCGTGTTTATCGCGGTTATTCCACATTTAAAATTAACTATATTTCCAGTTAAAAGTTTACTTGCAATGTCTACACCAATAAATTATTTTATTTCCTTATCAACCTTTAAATTCTTATTTTCTAGATCATTAATTTTAATTCCGTGTAATTCATTTACCCAAAGGCCAGACGGAATTTCCTTAATTTCAGAACAAATACGTTTTTGACTTAATACTTCTAATTTACATTTATATTCATCATTTTTATCACTTAATTCAATCAAATAATTTTTATATACATTTTCAGGAGTTTCAACACCACCAAACAAAGATAGCTTAATTTTGGTTTCAGCAATACACTTAAATTTCATACTCTGAGCAACATCTGTATAGTTATATAAGATTTCATAGTGCCACAATCATAAATACCACGAATAAACATTTCTTTAAAACCATTCATATTTTTTTCAATTAAAGTTTGCAAAACTACATCTGAAATCTTAATGTAATTATTTAGAGTGCTTGTTTTTTTTTCACTTTTATCTCTATTCTAGATATTATCAATTTTGTTAGAAACTAAATCCGAACACAAAATTACAAAATGGCGATTTTTGCAAATCAGACATCTATGTTTTGATTTACAAGAATTAGGCATGTGAAAACGTTTTAAACAAACAAAACAAGCATTCTTTTTCTTAATAATATCTTTTTTAGAATCCAAACTCATAGATAAAGCATCATTACAATTTTCCGAATTGTGAAACTTATTACAGAAAATGCAATAAATTTTCTTAAATTTAGGTGCATTTACCTGAAAATTATTACAATTTGCATTTAATAATTCATGAGCAGTTGGAATATTATTTTTGCTATCTGGATACTTACTTTTTTAACAGGAAGTGTTTCAGAATTTAGAATGTCTCGCGTGATTTTTAATCGAAATTATTGTCTACTTCATTTTTGACAAGCATCATTAATAAGTCTAAATCAGTCTTACCTACTTCAGCACCTGTGTTCCTTTGCTTTTCCCAAATTTTAATTAAATCGTCGGGGAGGGCTGATCCTATCAGCGTAAGGAGCATATACGAAAATTTATCTTGCGTGACACCTAGAGATTCCAACGAACGTAACTGCGTTTGTAATTTGTCATATCGTGTCAACAAATTGACTTGCTTTTTATCTGTAATAACTAATTTTAATAATTCTCTCACGTAAATTTGTATCAGCACATTTTTCTCACCGAAACGTTCCTTTAAAAAATCCAACGCCTTTCCGTAATCCGCTTCTATTGCAGGAAAACTATCCACAGTTTGTCGGGCTGACGATTCAGGCTTAGTCGACTGAAATTAATACTGAAACTTGTCGCGGACATCTTTTCCAGGATCTTCATTTATTTTACTAAATTGAGTCAAAAGCTCAGCCAGTTTCTTGGGTTCCCGTCGAATTTAATTAGTTCGATTTCTGGCAGTTTCTACTATACGATTCGTTACTATAGACACGACTGGAGATGAAGATGAAACAGCACTTGCGTTATCTGAATTAAGTTTCGATTTTATCTTCTTGCATTTGATTTTGAAATGAAATATTTTATCATAGTATTCTTGGGCTGCTTCATATTCTTTGTCGAAATCTTCTTGCGAACACTTCTGTTTTTGTAACACTTCTAAAAATTTTTCATTTATTCTTCGTAATGATTTACATTTCTCTTGCAATTAATCAAACTGTACTTCTACATCTTCCAAATTAGGATCATCTTCACTTAATAATTCTTGCAGTTTATTAGCCGATTTTGTAATAGACGTTCTTGCTGCTTTTCTTTGTTGTCGAATAACTTCTAAATCCATTTTTAAAACTTACTTAAACCTAAACTATCGGCAAAAGAAACGTGAACGTGTTCTAATAAATACGCATCCACGGCAAGGGATGCCATAATATTACGAATATTACTTAAAATAATCACAAAGACCGGGAAAATAACTCAGCCGATAGATAAAAAACAATAACAACATTTTATTTACAAGTTTCTTTAAGAGAGTGCTTGCGACAACTGACAGCAGTGACGTCGGCTGTCTATGACGTAACAAATTGCGCCCCTCTTACGAAGGGTTACAATGAATGCGCAGTTTGGAGTGTTCTTGGATTTAATTATATTTTCCTAATAACATGTGTTTTTACTTTCATCGCGAAGAATCAATATTTTACCTTAGGAAGAACCAGTCACTCACCTGGAAATCCAGAAATGTAATTAAAGAGGTAAAGTGAAAAGTCTGCACAAAGACAACTACACCAATGGGATAATTAAGTTTCACGAAATTTTCGTAACCGCAGAATTTTATGTACATGAACAGTAAGTAATTAATCGAATTACCTGGGTTAAATTCAGATAAATAAAATTTTATAGCAAAGGAAGTAGCTGGAGGTGATAAAATAATCTGAAGTCGCTACTTCAAATGCAAACAAATAAAAATAACGCATTTATTTTAAAAAGTTTTTTCTTAATATAAACTGAACTGAATAACCCATGAGTAAGAGTATTTTATATGAAATTATAAAAGGTTTCTTTTCGTTTGAAATAGATAAAAGCTTGTTTAAAGTGTTATTTCTGACAAATTGTAATTTACTTTTAAAAATTGTTGCTCATTTATGAAAATTAGTTTTGATTTCCTTTCGTTGAGTACTTTTACATAACATTTGGAACAATATTCAAGTATCTTTATTCTTTTGAATGTGTTTCGATGATAACATGTAAAATGTAATTGGATTAAAAAAATGTTGATTTTCTTACATGTTGTCCTTGTCAGTTAAACCGTGCTGACACTTTGACAAAAAATGTCTAATCGACACGATTAGCCGTAGTAGTATATTTAATTTCATTTTGATGTTCTAAAAATGATACGGGTAGTTTGACTGCGATGCGGTACATTAATCAAGATACTTTAGTAGTAGTTCGCCTGCTGTTTGTGCTTGTTGCTATTTCAGCAAATTAATGATCTTCTATATCTCTCGTGAGAAACTCTCAACAATGTAATCTTTATCGCTGTTCTTCGACGGCACGGCAGCTCCACCCTATACCTCTTCCATGAAATAAGTTTGCAACATCAATACATATGAGTTGTATCGGGTAGCAGTGTACCACAAGTGTTATATGTCATAGAGAAATTTCATTCTACAGTGTACGAGGCTTGTAAAAGTGTATTTCTGGTAACTAGTATTGTCCTGATTGATATTTAATTAAATGAACAATAAACTTTCAATTAAACGAACTGCATAGCTGCAAATGGAGTCAACTTCAACATTATTTTTCATGTGTATATCGTTATTATTTTTTCTTTATTATTAATAAAGAAAATTATATTTATATTGTAGCGTAAAAACATCTTTTTAAAAATAAAAATACTTATTCCTATAATCAGCTCTCTTTTATCGTTTTATGTATTTTAAAATACTACATTATATGTTTTGTTCCTCACCAAACATTAAAATTTCATTGCTCGTAGCGTATTTACCATTTGTGTATGACACAAGCTTGAGAGATAAATTTCTGTAATTCCGCCTCTTAAACATTAACGAGTTCTTAAAATAGGTTTTTTTCCTGAGAAAACATCAATCTTTTACCCCAATAAGAAACATCATCCACCTGGAAAACTTGAAAAGTAATCAAAGATACAAAATGGATGGTGGAAACAAACTCAGCAATTCCAATGGAATAATTAAGAAAATTTTATTACCGAAGAGGAATAAGATCAGTCAGTTTCAAATAGAATTATCTGGATTAGTTTCACATAAAAATAAAATTCTATTAAGGAAACTAACTTGTGCTAATAAAATGTTCTGTAATCATTCTTCAGATGTTAATAAAGACGCAATACGTAAATTTGCAGAAGTATCTTAAGTAATATAATCATAATCAGATAGCTCATGTGTTACATTCATTTTTGTGAAGTTATGAAAGACCACTTTTATGCTTCATATAGAGAAAGATAATTTTATTGAAAAGGATGCTAGTAATAATAAAATGCTATCCGATTACCTCAACGTATCTGATAATAAATAAAACTTGTACTTTTATTTTCAGAAGTATTTATAATCAGTATTAGTTTACTGATACGTAATATTTGTTTTCGTAGAATGTTGCGAGCAGAAAAAGTTCAAATTTCTTGCCCTAATTTTAAACCTTTTAAACCTTTTAAACCTTTTATTCTTTTAAAATTTTTTCCTTAACCCATTGGGGATGATCGACCTGTTATACCTGCCACATAAGTTGCGCAGAATCTCGATTATTGTGACTAATAAAATTTTATTGTAGATATTGTCTTATTTAATTTGTGCAATTATCCGTTTCAATTCGGCAGGTATTTTTGTTTTTAAAAATCGATGGTTAAGGAATTCAAATTCAGGAAACGACTCTCGTCTCTAAAGCGCTCATAAAATAAAAAGTATTTTTTTCGTCTGCTATAGAATGTTCCGTTATTAACTGTCAATATATTAAAATTTTTTAATTGTGTTGTTTTGTTGCTGTTGTTGTTGTGTAAAGCTTCTTTTAATGCCATTGTAATGTAAATTTCGGATACAGCCATGGAATATTTTTCTGAGTGCTTATCTAACACCAACGCGTGCTTTAAAATTCAAATGAATTGCCACAGTAATTTTATTATGCTTGGTATGTAAACAGAAATTTGTTTATTATGGAAAATTGCCATAATTTCCTATTACTATACTAGTTGACTGCGTTATAATAACCTTAAATATATCAGTATAATAATTTTTTAGACAAAACTTTGTCAAGTAGAACCTAGAGTTGTGAGTTCCACAGCCTTTGACAGTGTTTACAAGGGTGCTTATGTAAGGCTTTACGTCAAAAATTTGTTAAATTGCTGAACAATACAACGGGGCACCGTATGCTTCTCGTCCATATATCGTTAAAAAAGAAGGTGTCCCAAGCACACAATGGAAACAATTTTGATATGTAAAATTTATGTAAGCTTTTTTTTCGATTTTCTTATTGACTATGGGTTTTGACACTAACTCTAGTTCGATTTTTAGATGAGAGCGAACTTCTTAGTGCTATCATGTCAGTTTACCCCATTCCACTTAGACTATTTTCAGTGTTTCCATTTCAGTGTTCTTAGATGACGTTTTCACAAGTGAAATGTATAAGCACTAACAAATTGTGCCAGGCGATTATAACCATGTATAAAAGCATCCTATTGGTTTTACAAAGCGTGCATCGCTTTAAAAACGTCAAGCTTACAAATATCCATCTAATGTACGCAGTAGGCAAATGACATGAACTACCTCCTAAGAGACTTTGCAGAGATAATGTGCTGCCGTTGCTGGGTATGCTTACACCATGACTCTGAGCATGCATGCCATGCCTCATTCAAGTTTCTGCCATGCATGTAGCTAAGTCAGTCATGGCATCTTTCAAATGAACGGTCATTCACTCACCGTTGTTGTAAGCACGTTTTCATGGCGGTGGCTCGTTTTAGCATTTACTCAAGAAATAGAATTAATTAAACAGTTTATAACATCTCCTTTGGTTATTCTTTTGCCATCTTAATTTTCATCGTCGCCAAAGAAGAAACTCGTCATTTCTCGATACACGTTCTAAAAAGAATAAATCTAGATTAGGTTCCATCTACCAGTTTTTTTAAATTCTGCCACTTATTTTGCGATAGCCCCATATATATGTATAATTAGAAAAATCGATTTTACATTAGTTTGAAAAATAGAAATGCTCAAAATAAAACAAAAATATAAAATAGATTAAGTTTAAAATGTTGTTCAGATGTTGAAAAGCAAGAGGCTGAAATTAAAGCGGTTGGGAGTAACATTCTTTTGTCCTTTGACTTAGACTTCCCTTTTCGGTCCAATAAGACGGATTAAAAATTAATTTTCACAAATGTGATAAAAAGAACTTTTATGAGTATAAATTCATCATATCTTAATTCAAAGCCGAAACAATGCTTACTCAATCATCTTTAAAGTATCCTAGAGCGAGTTCAAAATAATTTCTGGGAGATCTCAAATCGAAAAGGTTATTTATTCTATCTTCTTATGCCCCAGAACATTGAAAGTATGCCAAGCTTTTTTAACACCCAAATATATTTATAACTATTTCGCGAAAAATAAAAAACAACAAAATATACATAAATATTATACATTATATTACATTTTTATTGAGGTTTGTTCATCAATTCAGTAAAGGGAAAAATATATACAATGTGATTCTAAATTGTTTTTACAAAAAAGAGGGGTGATAGTACGCATCAATACATAAAAAACCAAGGGCCCCAGACGTTTTCTCAAGGAGATAATCGCCTCTAAAGTTGAGGGATCAAAATTTCAAATAAACATAAAAAACCGAAAAATTGGTCGATTGATTTGGGGTTGTCACTAAAACTATTAGTATTTTCTTGAAAAACTATTATAAAGATAAATTTCAAAAAGTGTCGATAGAGGATGGTTTAGATTTGGAGTAACGAACAACTATTTTTTGCCGTTATTTTTTGCATCGCATTAAATGTTTTTGGAAGCTTAGACTTAAACTTCAATTTTGAGCTCAATATCTGAATAACTGGGAGTAGTTAAGTAGCGCAAAATGCACTGCGTTTAGGAGTTGAAATTTGTACCTCCTTCCCACACACACTCACTCACACTCGAACACACAATGTTAAAAATATCGTGAAAAATTACCTCTGTTTTTTAAGGCTATCTATTTTTTGACCAGTCAGAACGATCTAAAAAAACTATTACGCGATCTCATTGGTCAGAAAATAGATTGCCTTAAAAAGCAGGGGTAATTTTTTGCGATATTTGTAACAGTGCAGTTTAGTTTGCTCTTCATATTCACTTACAATAATCTAAATTCAATCCTCTTAATCGTCTAAATTTTTCTAAATTATTTTTACAAATTAAGAAGGGTTATAGTACCAATCCATTTGCCAAAAGAGTACACAGGAACACAGCGTCGCATTTTATTCTGAGAGGCATAAAAGGGGAAAGTAGAAACGGATCCTGCGAGATCAAGTAATACAAGTCATCGGCTCTTACGTCATTTTGTACTTGCCTACGTAGCATATCTCTTAAAAGTGTCAAAAATTGACCGCATGCAAATTGCCACTGAAAAGAGGCAGCATTTTGGTCGTACAAGAAAGCTGTCTATACTGGTCATGCTCAGAAGTTTTTGAAAAAAATACTAATTAAACTACATATGTATGTAATAAAGGATCAGTCAATCTTAGCGGCGGAATTACAGTGGAAGTTCTGTTAAAAAAAATATTTCCACATATTTGGCGTAAAAATACAAAAATGTCACTCGATTTTGCGAGCAGAACATCTCCTTGGCAAAAGCAAACGATTTTAATGTAACTAATAATTCTTTATCAATAGATTGTAAAATGCATGTAAATGGTATTTATGAATTTAAATTTAAGCAATTAAAGAGTTTAATACATATTTTCTTTTTATATTACATATTTATGTTGCTTGTTCCTGCAGTTATTTAATTTTTTCCTTGTAAAAATAATTCCATATATACAAAATGTTTTCATACATTTAAGCGTATTTCAAAATAATGACCAGATGAAGAATGCTGCAGTAATACATTTCAATATCGGAGGAGATTGAAACGATTTAATTCAATTTAATTTAATTTAATAAATTAATTAATTTATTATTTTATTATTATTATTATTATTTTCTAATTTATAATATTTCATAATTAACTTTCAATATATATATATGGTAAAACTATAGTTAAAACTAACTAAAACTGGCAAAGCTAAAGTTATTGAAATATTTTTTAAATACAAGTTCGGCATGTAAAGTTTTTATCTTAAAAATATTTGACATAAAAAAGTATTTTTTGAAATTTCATTCCATCGCCAATCGGCGATAAACCACCAGATAAACGGGATGTTCATTATTTTTTTGAAAGCTTTAAAGGGATTCCGTCGAAATTTTTTAGAAACATATATATCCACACGAGAAGAATACTCTACATTTTTTTCAGTATTTTCTGAGTCTGCCCATATGAAGACCTCCCTTGTTACTTGGTAACGGAGAAATCCAATCAGAACAAACGCTATCCTTTAAAACATCGCAACACCATCGCTTGAAATATAATCTTCATTATATCGTATAAAACTTTCCATGAATGCTATGGCGAAATACACGTACAAGGAATTTGCAGATATGCACCTCATATAGGAGAGAGCAAAAAGTCCGTAAAAACTTTAAAAATTCATAAAAACCGAAAAAATAACCGAAATGAAAAACTGTTTGCAGGGTTAGCATTCATAGGTCACGGGGATTTTTTTAAGACAGAAATAAAAAATAATTCAAAAAACAGCCGACAGATGGCGCTGGTACTTGCGATTTCCGCGGAAATATGCAAATGAACCGGTTATAAGAGCTTGCGCTCCTAATCCACAACTAGTTCACCGTTGTGAGCCGAGAACTTGATCAAGGATGCTCACTGCGAAGGACAAAGTTTTGTTGGTGAAGTTATTTTACATGAACAAGGAATCAGCGACTATTGCTTTGCGTAAATTCCGATTTCAAAAGGATTTGAGGACGGGAAAGGGGCCCTTAACAGCGGCAGGCCTCATAAAGCTTGTTCGGCGGTTTGAGGAAACATTCTGTTCTTTATTTGGGTATCTTTTGTTTGATTTGGGTACGTCAGCGCCACCTATTGGCTGTTTTTTGAAATATTTTTTCGTGTATTAAAAAAATCCCCGTGACCTATAGATACTAACCCTAGAAACCGTTTTTCATTTCGGTTATTTTTTCGGTTTTTATGAATTTTTAAATTTTTTGCGAACTTTTTGCTCACCCTGTATTATGAAACAATAGGGAAAACAACGCGAAACACAAAGATTGTACGTACAGCTCTTTCGAACTCGCCATATTCCATGTCATCCCACTTTTAACAGTGTCGATCCACAACTCCGAGAACTCGGTTCGTTTGTCATCTCAAACAGGAATGCAGGACGTTCGCCTTCAATACCAGAAATAGAAGATGAAGTTTTGACTATATTTAAAGAATCTCTTTCCACAAGCACACGAGCAGTGGCACAGAAATGGGTATTTCTCAGTCAGTGGTGTGGCATATTGTACACGATTAAAGCATGCTCTCCTACCATGTGCAAAAAGTACAATTTTTGCTGACAAATGATTATCCATGCCGGATAGACTTTGTGCGTTGGATATTGGGGATGAAGAATAATGATACACAATCTCCTTGATTAGTATCATTTCGTGATGAAACAACATTCAGTCAAAAAAGCATTTTCAACATGCACAATCAACAAGTTTTGTTTGACAACAATCCCCACTGAACCCATCGAAATCACCAGCAGACATTTTCAATAAACGTCTGGGCAGGTATCCTTGCTGATTACCTGATAGGTACTTACATCTTGCCAGATCGTTTAACTGGTGCAATATATCGTATCTTCTTTGAAGAAGTGATGCAGGATTATTGCAGGATTTTCCACTCCCAATTTAGAGATACATGTGGTTTATGCACGATGGTGCCCCACTACATTTTTCCATTATGGTCCTAATATCTTGAATACCAACATATCCCACACGATGGATTCGACGAGGCGGATTTGTGGCTTAGCATCCGTGTGCTCCGGACCTCAACCCAATGGATTTTTTCTTCTGAAGGCACATGAAATTTTTAATATACGAAACGCCTGTGGCCTCATCTAAAAATCTCCTGGCGAGAATCGTTGTTGCAGCGGACAAAATTCAGATCACTCCACAAATCTTCAAGAGTGTGCGCCATTCCCTCATTCGCCGTAGTCATCTATGCAAAGACACTCGTGGTCGACATTTTGAGCGCTTGCTGTACGTTTTTCACTAGACGATAAATCTGATTGTATAACTTTTGGTGTCGTTCATTCGCTTTCCAAAAAACGTTGTATGTTCAACTTGGAATTCTAATATTCCGCTTTTCTTTTCACAGTCGAATGCAAACCAATATTCCTGTATCATTATTGGTCGTCAGGATGGGTACTATCACTCCTCTTTATTTGCAAAAACAATATTGAACAATTTAGACGATTAAGTAGATCAAAATCTGAATCGCTACGAGTAATTAAGCAGCGCAACATTGAACTGTGTTTGAGTGTAGGGAGGAGGGTTAAATTTCAACTCCTGAACACAGTACAGTTTTCGCTTCTTAACCCCTCCCAACGATTCAGAATTTGAGCTCAAAATTTAAGTTTAAGCTTTTGCAATTATTTAATTAGATACAAAAAATAACGGTTAGAAATACTTGTTGGTTACTCTAAAGTTTAAGGCGCCCTCTAATGGAATTTTTCAAAATTAATCTTAAAATTTTTTTTTGAAGGAAATACTGACATAAAGAATAGTTTTAATGAAAACCGCAAACGAATCGACCAATTTTACCGTTTTTTTATATTCATTTAAAATTTAAACCTCCCTCCCCCTTTGAACACATTTCAGTTTGCGCTACTTAACCACTTCCAACGATTCCGATTTTGAGCTCAAAATGTAAGTTTAAGTCTAAGCTTTTGAAAGCATTTAAGGAAATCGTTGTACGTTGCTCCAAAGTCTAAAGAGCACTCGATCGGCACTTTTTGAAATTTATCTTTAAATCTTATTTTTAAGAAACTACTGACATAAAGAATAGTTTTAGCGAAAACAGCAACGAATCGACCAATTTTTCCGTTTATTACAATCATTTGAAATTTTGGACCCTAAACTTTAATAGCGGCTATCTCCTTCGGAAATCGTTTCGGCCCTTTGGTTTCCTATTTAATATTGTTTGTCTTTATGTGTACTATCACCCCTTTTTTTGTAAGAACAATTTAGAATCACCCTGTATATATATCACTAATTTCCATCAAATTAACAAATCCAATTTTTATCTATTTTAATGTACATTCAATATATCTAGACAAAATAATGCTTATTCAATCGTATTTAACATATTATTGAGATAGTTTAAAATATATTATGTGAGTTCTGGACATAAAAATGTCGATCTCTTTTCTTTTTTTTTTCTTATCCTGTTGAGAATAAGATAACAAATTTGTTAAATACACAGAGATGTTTATTTTCTGTGTCTCATTGAAATATTTAAAAAACGATCAATAGAAGATGAATAAATATTATTACATTATATTGCCATTTTATTGAAGTTTGTTCACACATTTCGTAAAACAAAATTGATCATTAATTTCCATCAATTTAGTAAACCCAGATTTTAACTGTTTTAATCTAAATTTATCACATCTTAAGTGAAAAGACGAAACAATGTTTATTTAATAGCTGTTAAATTCCCTTGAACAAATTCAAAGTATTTTCTAGCTGTTCTGGATATGAAATTGCTATTTTTTTTTCCCACAGCATATTGAACATAGGGTAACACACTTGTGAAATATATTAATAATATTTAACTTATATGTTTCATTGAAACATTTTGAAAAATTTCCAAAAACATATATAAATATTGATGCATTATAATATGAATATAGCAATTGTATTAAGATTTGTTCATGAATTCAGTAAAAAGACAAATTATTAAGTACTACTAATTCGGTATATCCACATTTATTTATTTTAATGTATATTCACCATATCTTAATTCTAAGTTGAAACAATATTTATTCAAGCGCATTCAAAGTATGCTTGAGGAAATTCAAAGTATCTTTTTCGAAGAGTTATCATAAAAATCTTATATTCTTTCTATTGTTTTCTCAGCATAACGGATTCTATAAGTATACTTAAGTCATAATTCTTGCGTTCCATTTATGCATCATATTTGAATTATTTATGAATGCAAATGTCTGTAGTGGTAAAGTATGTAGCACTTTCATTAACGTTTGAATGAGTGAAAGGCTTTCTTTAGTTTATTTAAAAGAAAAAAGGAAAAAAAAAACAGAAAATGATAAAAAAGGGAAAAAAATTGTCTTTTTTAAAATAAATAAAAATGCAGCAACCAGCAAAAGTTATTGCCATGTGTCGCATTAAAAATATTTCAACCTATACAAATTTGCAATGAACTTGAAATTTGGTGTCATTTAGTTTTTTTAAAATTTTTTATTTTCTTTTTCAATAGTCATTTGTAAGTATATTTTCCAAATAATACTTTGTTTTGAAATATTATTCTGGATTTTTAGAATTCGTGAATATTAAACTCTATTTCATCATACGTATCTGTTCAGATATTGCAAAATTGAATTAAAAATTTAAAAAGAAATCCTTAAAAATGAAGTAAAATGTAAAATATGACTGGACACTATTCTCTGCATCCTCTCCTGTCAAATACGTACCTTAAAAAAATATTACAATCGATATTCATATTTTTGATCCAATTGACCCTTAAGAGTCCTAACCGTGATTTTCTATCACTTAATCTTTAAATTTAAGATCTGATTTAACCGAAAATAAAAATTATCAACTTAAAATAGCTCTTATTTTAAAAAACTGTCTTTTTCAACAAATTTAGAAAACACTACTTTATAAAATAGATAATTTATAGTATATTTTTCTTATATCCAATAGCTTTTAGTAAACTTCCCAAATAAATCAAAAATACGCGATAGCTTTTTTAATAGCAGCAGAAGCAGTAACATTTGTAATTTATGTTTAAAATGGAGAAATTAATTGAAATTATTTTTTTAATTTAACTTCGATGCGAATGCATTGAAAATTTTCGTAAATAATTCGTAAATAAAAAAAATCTCATGCTGTTTTTATAGGTATTCGAGTACTATATTTGCAGTGTTCTTTGGAAGAAAAAGTGAACGCGTTTTTTCTGTCATTATAGCATACAAATCAAATCTGCATTTTTAAAATAAATTCGATACAAATTAAGTTACATTCAAAAGTAAAGGTTAATAATAATAATAAGTAAAGGTTGTCATTCCGTCGGTATTCGGAACCAAAACACCAGTTTCCCTGTATATTCGTTAATCTACTTATGGTAAATTATTACTTGATGGTCAGGATAGTGCCTTCAATTTGTTGAATTTATATCGCCAAGTTGGCAACAAACTTAAAGTTTTTTTTCTTTTCTTTTTTTTTATATATATATCATCGGGATACTCAAGAAGTACCTAATTAAGTAAAAGAAACATTCTTATAACTAAAAATGTGATAAACATATTAACTAATTGTCTACTGCGTCGGATAAAGCATATCATTCCCAATTAAAATATACTTTAAAATTGAAATTTCAATTAATACAGATCATCATGAAAAATAGAAAAGTATTGAAATTATGATTAGAAATATATTGGCTATTAATAATCCGATTGACTTCCTTCGTCACACACAATTTATGTTTGTTTGTTGTCTTTTAGATTCACTCCTTCAAATAAACAATAAAAAAAAAATACATACCTTTTATTAGAACAAGTATTTCGAGAGAACGAAAAAAAATTCCGGATAATCTAGGTTCTGATATTCAGCAGGCTTTAATCTATTATTACATACTAAGTACACTCCAAATTTGAAGTCTATCTAAATTTGTTAGGGAGAGAGATGGTTTACAGTCAAACAGACACACAGGAGACGAACAATAATTTTATATTCGAAATATATGTTTTTCGGAACCTCCAGTACCTGAAACATCAAGATTTGTCTCAGTTTTTCCCGATTTTTAAAAAGATAACAAGACTTATACTGAATAGGATGAGTAAGTAAAAAATTTAAAAAACTCAAGAGTTCTACTCCTTTTTTACAGGGTGTATGCTGTTTTCGACTCCATGTTTCATGCAATTGTTCATCCTCTTGACGTTTTCTATCACACCTCTTAATTTGTAGGTTGAATATTAGAGAACTCAGTAAATCCTTAATCACCTGTTTTCATTAAATACGTACTTTTAAAAAGTTTCATCGTGTCACAGTTTTAAAAAAAGGTTAATAAATCTTATCAAAATTTAACTAACTTGCAACTAAAAATTAACTTGTTTCATAATCCATATGTGAACGTGTACGTAAAACATTTGTATGTAGAAAATGTGAATTGCTGACGTCACAGTAAAATATGAAGATAGTTTGTAATGAAGTTGAAAGTTAAAACTACATAAAGGAAAATAGTTTTAGACAAGTAACATAAATTTTCATATCCCTTATCTCAAAAACTAATGTATATTATCTCCCTAACATAGCTGAATGACAAAGATATTTAGCGATAAGTACTACCCCACCAAGGATATTACTGCAGAGAAAAACCTATTTCTTCTTATATATCAGATTCTAGTATAGATTTCTCGTCTGGCTGCCATTCGAGAAATGATAACATTTAATGATAATCATTTGCGTTTTTATCGAATAAAAAAGAATATTTTTAAGGAACTGCAGGAGATTGGAGATCGTTATATGTGTCATCTGTTCGAATTTTAAGTTAAAAATTTCATACAAATTTTAAATATGACAGACTGTAGACATACATCAAATATATATATATTTAATCATCTCTTGGAAATAAAAAAAAGAAAGAAGTATTTTTATGCTACTTATTGTAATATCATTTAAAAAAGAAATAGATCATTTAAAACATAATTGAAAGTAATTAAAAGTAACAGAACGTAAGATAAAATAAGGAAATGATATTTATTGCCCTGCATGATATTTTAAATAGAGCTGTTGCAAACCGTACGTATTCGTTACTAAGAAACGGGTATTCCCTAAGATACGAAATACCGAATCGTTATTTAGAAATACAACTCGTTAGCCGTTATCGGAATCCATATGCAACCGAACAACGAGCAACTAACTTCAAACGCTGCTTACGTTTGTGTAATTCATGGTTTCTCGCGAGTCCGCCTCAACAAGTATATTAAGGTACATATTAAAAAGAAAAATATTAATAGTGTATTTGAATAGAAATGTCCACTACTTAGAGTGAAACCAGTGAAACATGCGATAACGGAAAGTAGCATTAAGCGAGTTCTCAAAAACGTTTTACCCCGCTTAACATCGCAAAAATTTTCTAACATATTCATAGACTCAATCTAATGCATGAAATCATAAAATTGGCACTGATGGCCATAGAAGTGATATCAAATGAATAGCATTTCGTATTGAAGATCAAGTTATAATCTAATACTTTTATATAGTGACCAAGGGCGTGCGGAGACAAAATTGCGCCTGAGGCAAATTTGCAATTTGGCGCCCTCCTCCCAAATTTTTCTTGTAATAGGCCAAAAATGACGTTAGTATTATAAATTTTGCGCCCCCTAAATTTCCGCCCCCGGGGCGGTCGCCCCTTCGACCCCCTTTCAGACGGCGCTGATGGTAACCCTTCAAACATAATTCTTTCCAGAAATACTTCATCATTCCTTAATTACAACTATAACGAATATTTTGTTCTACTATAAGCTTCCATTCTTTTTATAGTGAAATTATAAGGAAATTTTAATAGATTAAATGCAGAATTAAGATAAAAATAGTTTAATTAAACTCTTAAAAGATAAACACGCGTTGTTTTTCTTTTGCTTAGATCAGTGGCTCTTTTTAAATCGAAATATTAATACATAATATGTAATCTAAAAAAAGGCGCAATTATTTTGTTTAAGTTTAAAAAATGCATGTAAAACTTCATATCTGTAAGGTAAATAGTACAATCCTTAAACGATCTCAAAACAATCGTTCTTCTAAAAGCTTTTTTTTTTCTGCTTCAAAAACTACCTCCAAATTCACACTTAACGTATTCGGCAAAAGAACAGATGCTGAAATAATAAAACACATTTCTAACTTTCTTCTTCCTAATACTTAAACAACTAAATGAAATACCCGTATGTGATAATAACTTATACCGAGTGTAAAGTCCGGAAAACTAATTCTCATCTTGCGGACAATCGGGCTTCGTATAAATCTCGAAATGAAGGTAGTGTTTGAAATTCGTTTCATTCAGTTTTTCAGCAGCAACGAGTATTCAAAGAAACGATTCGGTATTTTGTATTAGAGGCAGTATTAGTATTCAGTCGTATTATTACAATTATTTATTAACGAATGCATGCGGTTTGCAGCAGCTCTAAATACCTATTATTCCATTTGTATTAGTTATTCTCGAATCTCAAATGATGTGAATTTAATATGGCTTGTTAATTCATTTACTTATTTTATTATGACAAGAAAAAGAAATAAGAGGTGGATATATTTTTGATAAAGAAAATGATAATTAAATGATAAATCAAAATGTGATTCAAAATACATATCAGAATATCAAAATATATAAGTCACACAGATTTCATTCAGATATGAAGAAATTGAAATGTTTCTCATTTTCTTATAAATGCATAAAATGATTTAGAAATGTTATTAATCATTTTACGATAATCTTTAAGACTTGACAAACACAGAAATGTCATCATGAGAGAGAAATTAGCAGTCGCGTACGGAAATTTAGTTTAAAATGCCGAATTTCATAGAATGTTTGACATTTTTCATTTCATAGATTTTTCAAAACATTTTTCATTCTCATATTTTCCGAATAAGTACACTTGCATATTTCTCGAGATTAAAATTGCTTTCACAACTGTGTCAAATGTTACCTAATTTTGATTTTAGTAGACCTTTTACAGAATCAGAAAGATTCGCATTATTGAACAAACGGGGGGGGGATAAGGATTTAAGGTATGTTTATTTTTTTAAGTAATTTTTAGAATATTTCTTCAATAAAGCGCGTGTGTGTGTGATGGGGGGGGGGGGAGTGTCATGAATCCGTGGCCTCACCGTTTAACAAGCTATTGAAATACATATATGAAAATATGAGCTCCATCCTACATTTTCTTGAGCTCCCCCCCCCATTTTTAATTATAGCCCTGTGTACAATTATGCATTGCATTTTTATCAGGAGCGTAACTAAGGGGGTGTTACGGGCGGCTCAGCCCCCCTAAAACATTTTGAGCACCCCCCCCCCCTCCGAAAAGATTCCAAGATCACTAAATGAATTTATGTTCCAAAAACTCAAATGAAATTCTATTGAAAAATCTAATTTAGTTTTGAGGACCTGTCATAGTTTTGAAAAAATACTAAGTTGTAACTAAAACAAGTGTTTCAACACTTGCTCATTTTACTTGCTCATATGAAGTCAACATGATGTTTAATACTGCACTAGTTATGCGCTCGAATTTTCCAAAATCGTATTCTTTCCTTAGCATAAAATGAAGTTATTACAACAGTATAATCAGAAACATAGAACTAAACTACAGAGTAAATATGCAGTATTTTATCTTTCTGCGTCACAGAGAGAGAGAAAAAAAATATATGACTCATACCACTACATTTTCTTGACCTTCCCCCCCTCCCCCCATCCCTAATTATTGGCTTTTCGCTAAGGCCCTGGTTTTAATATTCAATTTGCATTTTTAAAATAAAAGTTCGAAATTTCAGTAAATGTAACTTTTACGGATAGATGGCAGCACTAACTATTATGAATTCTAATGAAAAACACCGTAATCACAGGCAATAAATTAATAAATAAACTGAAAAATTTTGTAAAATCACCATAAAATGAAAAATTAAGCAGGACGCGTTTCGAACTACAACAGTAACAGCATGGTGATTTTACAAAGTTTTTTAGTTTATTTATTAATACGAATTCTTACAAAGATTGTTCTATACGATGTATGCCGTATGCTCGATGACTGCGAATACCCAGTTTCTGAGCAGTAACAACTAATGAAACGAATACTTTTTAACTGGTAGAGAATTCTAAATCAACGTTACCATACGGGTATTCATTTTGTCGTTATTTTCACAGCACTAATTTTAAATAAAAAATAAATGCTTTTATTCGTAACAAAGATATTAATCGAATAATAAAATTTTAATGCAAACAAGTATATTTTTCATACTATTTTATTTTTAACTTACTTTTTCTATTTAATAATATGATTTTCTAATTGATTTTTATTCGCTTCCTGATATCGTAGGAATATAAAAATGTACACAGGGGTTGTACAGATGAGAGTACTGTCATTAACTGACTTCAAATCTTATTGGTTTTTTGGTCAAATTTTTTTTAAATCTGAGTGTGAGACTTGCAGTGAAAACAGATATTTTATCCCCTATTATTCTTTCATAAACGCATAAAAATATTGAAAATATTAATTTTATAACATGTTTTTGGGGCTCATAATCATGCATTTTTATTTTAAAAATACATCAATTTTAATTAAAATTAATAACAAATGCTTACTTAAAATTTGCCTTCTTTTGAATAATGTATGCGCAATCTATTTAAACATTATTTTACACGGTTTAACGGAATAAAATGCATTCTATATTACATAATATTCATCCTTAAATGCTTTAAAAAATGAAATAATGTTGAAGTATTTTAATCATATTTGTATCTCAAATAAACCATTTGCCATATATATATATATAGAGAGAGATAGATAGATAGATAGATAGATGGATAGATAGATAGATAGATAGATACAATAAAATTTTGTCAATGCCTGCACTTTTCACTGTGAGAATATTAACATCTGATATCTATCGTGCTTTCAGACCGCAAAATTAAATTTTATAGGAGAAAGAAATTTCCATTTAAGCTTAAATTACCTCTTCTCTTCAAGTATAGATATAAAACCGTTTCTGAATATTAACATCTGATATCTATCGTGCTTTCAGACCGCAAAATTAAATTTTATAGGAGAAAGAAATTTCCATTTAAGCTTAAATTACCTCTTCTCTTCAAGTATAGATATAAAACCGTTTCTGAAGTATTTAAGATTTCATTAAACTGGGAATCCAATAACCAACTTTCTAGCATTCATCTCGATGAATTTGAGAGCTATTTTTTTACATCATATGAAACTGAATTTTTTTTTTCTTATTTTAAATATATATTTTTTTTAATTTATTTACAAGCGCATTTAGAAAATACTGTTAGTAAATCGTACATCCAACTGGGTAACTGAATTGCTTTTGTACTAGTTTTAGAACTACTCTTATAAATATAAAGATCTTGGTGCAATAGCTGTTGCACCCTTATGCAAAAATGCGGAAATTGTACTTTAAACGGGGCAAAAGAAATGCTTTCGTACTAGTTTTATAAATACAAAGATCATAGCGCAATAGCTGTTGCACTGATATAGAAATGCATAAATAAAGACTGATTATGATTATACATATATTAAATTCATTAATATGAAAATAATATAACTCCATTTTAATACGGTGTAATCACCATGGCAAGAATAATTATTGCCTATCATAATATATCATTGAATTACATATGTATGACAGTATTTAATAAAACAACAAAAAACTTTTATTTATATCTTTATAAATTTCGATTCAAATTTCATAAAATTTGAAATGATTTGACAAAATTTTTAAGCGATTGTATATGTATTAAATTGCAAACCACCACGTTAGTTTCTGCGCTATTATATAAGGAAAGACAGATGGACTTACGAAAGACCGATTTTAGATTTTATGAAGAAAGATTTTAGGTGCTCCATATTGAGATCAAGAGGAAAAAATCTAAAAATTCCGAGAAATCACATTCTCAACATATTCAAGAAACCACAGCTTTCTACCATTAAAACTATCCTCGGAAACAAAAATTCACATAAAATTCACATTAAAACAGTGAAATGATTTCGGAAGCCGCACTGTAAAACATTTCTATAACACGAGTCCATAAAGTTGGGGCAGCTTTGCTGCCACCAAGTTTATAGTGGTATCCGGTTTAACCGAGATAACCGGTGTAACATTCCATTAATATACAGTCGACTCTCGTTAATTCGAAATCGGATAATTCGAATCTTCGCTTAATTCGAACGAAACATGAAGTCCCGAAATTTTCAATGGTAGAATAACGTTAAACTTTTCATTAATTCGAACTCATTTTCTCTTGACATCGTTTAATTCGAACTAACGAGAATTCCGATTTTTCATTCTCATTTTCTTTCTCGTGGATTTCAGATCATTTGAATAACATTCTTTCTTTGATTTTTGTGAAAATTTTTCCGAACGAGTATACATATAATCTAATGCATTATATCCACTTTCTAAGTCTGTCCACCATAGACGCTTCAGATTTTTCTTCCATTGTGTTTGTTTTTAATCTTCTAATTAGTTTATGTATTTATACATTCTAATTTAATATTATATCGTATTCCGATAATAGCAGGCATAATAAATAAAAAAAACACCATACATTAATTCATTTGTAATAGAACCATATTAAGCATGTTCTCATTTCATACTTTCCATAATTCGAACTTTGGATAATTCGAACATTTCTTGTGGTCCCGATGAGTTCGAGTTAACGAGAGCCGACTGTATATTGTTACGCCAGTGACACTGACATACGTTTAAATTCCATCATTATATAAGTTAAAAAAGTAACTAGTCCATAACACTGGTGGCAGCAAAACTGCCACCAATTTTATGGAGTAACGTTACACAAATGTTTTACAGTGCGTAGCTAGCTGCAGTTTTTTTGCATTCTAAAGCACATCGCGAATCAGTTGCGTATTATTCTGTTTCACATCTTGAGATAAATGTCGGTTTTCACTGGCAAAAAAAAAAAAAAAAAAAAAAAAAAAAGTCTAAAAAAAATAAGCCACCGTTTAAAATAAACATTTTAGACAAAATTATGTGAACTGAAACTGAGAAAAAAAATGTAAATAGACTGGAGGCTGACAAATAAGAACAAAAAAAATCTTGCATTAAGCATAGAATGAAACACTTTCTAACACTTCTTGGAATCTTTAACAAAACTTCATTATTTAGCAAAATGAGGTGTTACTTTTCGTAGCCAAATATGTACATGGTTTAATGGAATAAAATGCATTTTATATTAAATAATATTCATCCTTAAATTCTTTAAAAATGAAATAAAATTGAAGTCTTGTAATCATATTTATTTCTCCAATAAACCATTTCCCATACATACACACATATATATATACATATATATATACATATATATTTAATAAAAATTTTGTCAACAGCTACACTTTTCACTGAGAGAATATTAACATTTCATATCTATCGTGCTTTCAAACCACAAAATTAAATTTTAGAGGAGAAAGAAATTTCTTTTTAAACTCTTCTTAAAAACTTCTCTTCAAGAATGGATATAAAACCATTTATTAAAGTATTTAAGATTTCATTAAACTGGAAATTCAATAACCAACTTTCTAGCTTTTATCTCGATGCATTTGAGAGCTATTTTTTTACATCATATGGAATTCAGAGTTTTTTTTTCTTATTTTAAATATTTTTTTCTTTGAATTTATTTACAAGTGCTTATAAAAAAATACAATTCGAAAATTATACATTAAACGGGGCAAAAAATGCTTTCGTACTAATTTTATAAATATAAAGATCTTGGTGCAATAGCCGTTGCACTCATACACAAATGCATAAATAAAAACTGACTATGATTATATATGTATTTCATTAATATGAAAATAATATAACTTTATTTTAATACGGTGTAATCACCATGACAACAAGAATTATAACCTACTATAATATATAATTGAATTACATACGTCTGACGGGATTTAATAAAACGACAAAAAACTTTTATTTATATCTTTATAAATTTCGATTCAAATTGCATAAAATGTGAAAAGATTTGACAAAATTTTGACGCGATTGTATACATATTACATACATGAACATGGTGCAAACCCCCATGTTTGTTTCTGTGCTATTATATGCTGAAAGACAGAAGGACAGACCACACGATTATAGATGCTCCATATTTAGATTAAGAAGTAAATATATAAAATTGCCAACTAATCACGTTCTAAATATATTCAAGTAACTGCACTTTCTACCAGAAGAACAGTCTTCGAAAACAAAAATTCACATTAAAACAGTGAGCCTTGAAATGACTTCGGAAGCCGTAGATAGCTGCAGTTTTTTGCATTTTGCGCAAAAAAGTTGCGTACTATACTGTTTCAAATCTTGAGATAAATGTTGGTTTTCTCTGACGAAAAAAATTCTTTATAAAGTTAGCTGCCATTTAAAATAAACACTTTAAACAAAATTACGAGTACTGAAACTGAAAAAAAATTGGAAATAGACTTGAGACTGACAAATAAAAAAAAAAATAACAAAATTATAATTTAACAAATTCCAACGACTATTTGGAAAATGATATTTTCAAAGACTCAAATTTTAAAGACTTATAAATAAATTCTATATTTAAATTAATAATAATAAACATCATTTTAAGATGATTATAACGAGTCAAATATATATACTTACACCGTGCACCAAACATTAGTATGGTGTTACATCAATGATTAAAAAAACCAGTAGATTAAAGATCCACAACTTTAACTATTTAAAATGTGCATTTTTATTTTACAGAGTTAATCAGAAATACTTTAGATTTCACAATTCTCTACCGAAAACAGCAACTATTTTTCCAAATTGTTAAAAAAAAATCTTTCGTTAAGCCTAGAAGGAAACATTTTCTAACATTTCTTGGATTCTTTTAAAAAAACTTCGTTACTAAGCGAAATGAGGTGTTACTGTTCATAGCCAAATATGTATTCTAATGGTTTTTAACAGTCTTTTGTTTGATCTGTCGGTTGAAATATATACTATATAGTGGGGAATTATATTTTAGCAAGAAAATGCCTAGCAGGTTGAAATTTCTCTTTCAGCAATTTATACTAATTCATGGAAACATACTTGAATACTTTTGTTCAGCCCTGTAGTTTACGTAGTATCTTTATTACACGCGAGTATTTTGCTAAAATTTAATTCAAACAAAAACACCTTAAAACTACTTAAATCAAAGTAAAAAAAAAATTACCTTCCATAGTCGACCATGAATCCAATTCTTTGCGTGACCCTGTATATCATTTTATATTTATTCTACAAACATTTCTTAGTAAACTAAATATAGTTCAACGTAAAAATACATAAATGAAAAACTACTTTTAAGTAAATTTCACTTATATTCAGTAAGCTTTGGGAGCTCTTTTGTGTAACCATGTATATTAACTATAGGATTTATACACAACATATAATATACATACATTTTGTTAAATTTAAAATAGTATATCATAGTTAAAAATGCATTTCATGCATTCATCGGCCATCATCGGTAATATACAATACTTCGAATAGAATATACTATTTAGCATCTTTTGCGTGTCCATGTAAATGCCATGCATTTCATAGTAGTTATGCGTAAAATATTAAGCCTCAGCGTATATATAAATGCTATTATACATGAAATCGTTTAACATAATTAAATGATGTCGCAATCAATACCCGCTTTTATTATCAAGTAATAGAATTATTTTGTGTGAATTATAAATGAATATTACTTTTTTGCACTGGGCATATGTTTTACTGAATGCATATTTTAGTCCACTTTGAAAAAGCGTATAAACCTGAATATATTTGACAGGGTGTAATACCTTTAAAATTCATTTGAAACGGTTTTTCCCAAAGGCCGTAATGTAACGGAAAATTTTGATAATCCCTATAAAAAAACTAATCATGATAGAAACTTTATCTGCAAAAGCTTTCGTGCTAAGGTGGACTTCAATAACATCCAAAAAATTCATTACAATCCGACCTATGAATAGTTAGAGCGTGACCTGATGACCAGACGGACAAACAAGTCGAAAACATAAACACCTTTCAATTTTATTTTTAAATGTTTATAATAAAATGAACAATAGGAAACAAATGCTAAAAACCTTGACAAAAAGCTGATAAATATTAAGAAAAATTAATATCTTTCCTAGAAAATTTAATGAATGCATTTAAGACAGTAGCATACATGAAAAACTCCAAGCATTTATAGGAAAAGTGGTGCATTGAAGTAACAGAAGCCATTTTACGCACGAGTTTATGAAATCTAAAAAGCTAAAGATGGGGCAACTGAAATCAACGCAACTGCAAAATGTCGGCTTTCTTCTTATAAAAACTAATGAAATTCCGTCAAAAACACCTCGTATAAAATATTACCAGTGTCTCGTGACTCTTTAAGCATAGAAAATGTGTGTAAATGACACGAACATACATGACAAACTCGAAGCATTTCTAGGAAAAGTGGTACATTGAATTAATCAGAAGCCATTTTACGCACATGAAGTTTATGAAATCTAAGAAGCTAAAGATGGGGCAACTGAAATCAACGCAACTGATTCGGCGCAACTAAAAGGTTAGCTTTCTTCTTATAAAAACTAGTGAAATCCCGTCAAAACTACCTCGTATAAAATATTACCAGAGTCTCGTGACTCTTTAAGCATAAAAAATGTGTGTAAATGACAGTAGCATACATGACAAACTCGAATCATTTCCAGGAAAAATGGTGCATTAAATTAATCAGAAGCCATTTTAAGCACATAAAGTTTATGAAATCTAAGAAGCTACAGATGGGGCAACTGAAATTAACGCAATTGTAAAAGGTTAGCTTTCTTCTTATAAAAACTAGTGAAATCCCGTCAAAAACACCTCGTATAAAAAATTACCAGAGTCTCGTGACTCTTTAAGCATAAAAAATGTGGAGATTGTATACAACCAAGTTTTGCTCGCTTATTAACTCTGAAATTTTAATTCACAAAGTACTCCTAGTGTCTGCACCTTTAATTAATGATTATCTTGTGACTTTGCAATAAGGAAGCACGAGAATGTAACGGCTATCGTTTACCTTTGATATTAACTCTGATATATAATGTCTTCAAATACGATTCATATGAACACCGAATGTGTACGTATTTTGTAGCGGGGTCATAATTTTTCATAACATTGTAAGCCCGAGTGGACGAGCTCCATGTTTGGGATGAGTTTGGGTGAATTTCTTCCTATGTAGCATTAGTACGAGCTAGACCTGTCTTTTAAAAATACAGTCGGACCCCGATTTTACGAATTGTTACTCAAGGAATTTTTTTCCTCGACAAATAAGGAAGGTAAAAATTCCTATTTAAGAATGATAAACTCCGAATTAACGATGTTTTCAATAAACGAAAGAAAAAAAATACTGTCGGTTATAAAAATATTAAATTGCCTTTCAAATGATATATCCATATTATATAGAAAGAAAAAGATTTTGTACCCAGTAATTTTCGATGGGGGAGGATGCATCCATAGACCTCTCATATAAATTAACTCAGACCGGTAACCTCTTTTTGAAATAAAAGATTGCTACGAAAAGTTGAACCTTCAACCTCCAATTTGCAATTTAAACAATATCAAAGTTTTGTTTTACCCTATACATTGTACAAGTGTATTTTAGCCACTAGACCTTGGTATCATACGCTCCGTAAAAGGTAATTGCAGAAAGTTGTTTATGAGAAAATTAATAGTAACGTTTGATGAAAATGCCGAGAAACGATGCAAAGTCAAACATTTGGATGTTCTATATTTTTTGAGAGAAACTTAGGGCTAAGTTTCTAAAATTATGATTGTAAAGTGCTTTCATAAATACAGATTTCCAGGTACAAAATTCGAAAGTGGTGAAAATGATGAAAAAACCGTCCCTTCAGAAGAATTTATAATGAAAGAAATTGCTTCCGACACAAACTTTAATGATTATGTCACACTGATTACGGACTTTCTGTCAGTGCAACTGAAGTTAATGAAATAGTTAATTTGTCAAAACAATAATTAAAGATTCTGATGATAAAATTCTCATAAACCTTCCTACCCTGTTCATATGTTGCTCAATCTTGATAAAAATATTTCAGATCAGAATTGTTATTTAAAATATTTCAATATATTTAATTGATTTATTTCTCTGAATTCGTTATTTAACTTTCCTTATGAAAAATATTCTGGTTGGAATCGTATAAAACTAATTATAGATATGGGTCGATTAGACCCATTCAGGGTAGGAAGGTTAAAACTGTCACTTTTTTCATGGTTTGGAAACTGTGAAAACATATTTGTTACAGCAGCACATGAATGTCTCTATAGTTTCTTTTTTCCATAACGGCAAAGAACGTCTTTTTTGAGTCAGGAATCAAAGAAATTCTTAAATATCTATTACACAGTAAAAAATGTACAATAAATTAGTGCGAATTATTCGTAATATTTTTAGCCGCAGAATAGTGAAAATTTTCTAATTATGTATATATTTGTGCAGTGGTTTAGTAGAGCTTTTCTATAAAGTAAGTGCAGACTTTGTTGGACCCCGATTTTACGAATAATCCTTATTTAACGAACGAAATTTACGGTTCCAATGAATTTGTTATATCGAGTTCCAACTGTTCCTCCAAGCAATGCACTAGTCCATCCCTCTCGTGCATAATCACCCTTAATCAAGAAATCCTTTCCTAACTTCCCAATTTTATCCGAAGAAAAAATAAAGTATTTACGTTATTGTGTTCGTTGGTCTGCGTAGTTGCCAAGTCACAAAATAATCATTAAACTAAAGTTGTAGAGACTACGTAATTTGTGAATTAAATTTCACAAGATAAACTTAGCACTACATGATCTCAGAATGTTTCACGCTTACAGAGTCGCGAGATTTAGCTAATTTTTTACATGGAATGTTTTTAATGGAATTCTTTATTCAAGTTTTTTTGAATGAAAAAAAAAAAGTTTGTAGTGCTATCCGAAAATACTCAGAAGTTATTTCAGTTTAAATTTATTGGTTTTTTAAATTAAACTCCTCCTGGTATGCACTACTGCTTTGATTGTAAATTGCTTAGTTTCTAGTTAATTTAATCAATACAAAAAATATTTAAATTATAAATTCGAATATTACATAATAAACATATTTAACTATAAATAGTAATATCTTAAGATTAATAACACTTTTGTAGAAATATTTTCGTGTCAAATAATTAAAAATGTAATTTAAAATGTTGCGATGATAAAAATATTGCAATCAAATGTACATATCTTCGTTGCTTTATTTTAGACAATTTTTATTGCTTTGTTTTACATTATTTCTTTTAATATATTTATTATATATTTGATAATATTAAGTATCACATATTGTATAATATTTATGTTATTAAATTTTTTTTCTAATTTCACACAGGAAATATTTTTGTAAGTATAAGTATATAAGTCTCAGTATATAAGCATAAGTATATATTTCTATAAGTATAGTATATATATATATTTTTAGTATAAAATAAAATCTCTAAATAACAAGAAAGCTATAACAATTCTTTGTTGTCTATATCTTGATTAACTTTGTTGTGGTCATTTTACTTTCTTTCACATTTTCTAAAATTTTTGTGATGTGAAAATTTTTATTGCAATAATTTTTAAGTTTAAATTGATTAAGTTTAAGTTTAAGTGATTGGCCAAATACAGGAAAGATTTATGAAATGCTACTTTTTAAAATCTACTTTAAAGTAGGCCACAGTTCTTTAATTAAACACAATGAAACGATACATCATAATGGCACTCGCGAAATGTGTCTGAGAACAATATTTCAATCGGTATGTAGTGCTTATCAGAATAAAATTTATTTAATAGAAAGTATACATTCAGAAAGGAATAATCTTTTACACAAATTAAAGATGACTGCCTCTCACTGAATTTCGTAATCATTTTTAAGCGACAGAACATATGTAAAATGGCGTTTTTATCAGAGGATGCTTTTTTGCGACCATTTTAACATATGACCTATCATGTTTTCAGTTAGTAAAATTGGTCATTTTGAAAGAAAAAAAACACCCAAATTTCTTTAGAAGTTGAACTAAGATCTTTTACATAAAAAGATTTCTTATTTCAAACTTTTATTCATTGAAATCGATTTAATAATTCGCCTAAATTTCTGCTTTTATCTTAATCAAATTTAGTTTTCACGTACTATATTATCCGAAGTTCGAATATCCATTCTTAAGATAAAATTACTTTTAAAACTGATATATCTATAAAAATAACTTACATTTTATGTAAAGTAAAAAAATAATTTCTCTTAGTTATCCGCTGCTGTAAAACAATTCTATATTATTTTAGATCTTTCCATAATTTCATCTGAAAATGCAGATATAAAATGACAATTTTATCGAAACATACTTTGTATTGTGAGAACAAAAACATCTGGCATAATTTACCTTCAAATTGGAGAATTAAATATTATGTAGCATGTGAATTTTCTTAAAAATTTGACACTGTAATTTATTTAGCAGAAAAATTTAGGTATTTTTCGTAATATTTCAGATAAAATAAAGAATTAATAATATACATTTAGTATTAGTATATGTATAGTATGTGTGTAAAATATTTATAGTAAGGCCATATACCGGGTGTTCCAAAAATAACCGGTAGATTTTAAAATTCGATAACTTGAAAACGATGACAGCTATTAAAAAAATTTTTGCAACAGAGTTATGTATGATGTCACAAGTTTTTTCGCCGTGATTTTTGATTTTAGTTCGGATTTCAAACAATAGATGGCGCTGACGGCGATTGGCACTCAGTCGAAGCCGAAACTGACTTCTCTCAGCATTGATACAAAGGAAGGAGATTATGGATATGGAGTGCGTCTCATTCGATTCAATTCGATTCGATTTCAATGGAATGCATTTTTGACATGAAAGTAATAGGTTTTTCGATTGTGGAATACAGCGTTCAGAAATGGGTATAAATTTCGCAAACAGTATTTGAGTTTGCAGGAGATTTTACATTTATGAAGTTCTATTTGCCCGGATAAAATAATTTCTTATGGCATGATTTAAAGAATATTTAATGCATCGTATTTTAAATCTATACTGTTCAAAAATTTGAAACCTTTGCTGCATTATCACGCCTCCGCTTTTATAGAAAATGATTACATCACTGTATGATGGAAAATTCTCATTGGTCAAAATAAAGATATTCTATAACAGCAATGGAGTGACGATGCAGCAAAGGTTTCACATTTTAACAGTGTTGATGAAGATATTTTACTACAGTCTTGCTGTTAGGACCCGATTCTGAACTCTTTCGATAAGATTTCAATGGAATGCGTAGTTGCCATGGAAATAACAGATTCTTCGATAGTGGAATACAGCTTTGAGAAGTGGGCATAAATTTCGCAATCAATATTCAAGTTTGTAGGGGATTTTGCATTTATGAAGTTTTTTTTAAATCCCGGATTAAATTACTTTTTTATGGCATTATATAAAAAATATTTTATGTATCCTATTTTAAATTTAGGTAAAGAGATTTTTTTTGTTTGTTTGTTAAAAATTTTATAACTTTTCTGATATTCTAAGAAATTTTAGATCTTTTAACTAATTTTTTAAAAATGCCAATAGGAAAGTTAGGAATTTTATTATTTAGTTTGGAATTCCATTCCAAACTAAAATTTTGGAAATTTTAACTAAATTTCTAAATGGGTTTGATAAAATTCTCTTAAATACTCATAAATTGGAATCACTTTTCTATGGAAGAATATGTTATTTCCATGACAACAACACATTCTATTGAAATCATATGGAATGAGTTCAGAATCGGGTCCTAAGAGCAAGATTGTACACTGTAAAAAAATTGACCCTTTTGCTGCATCGTCACTCCCCGCTTTTGTAGAATATCATTCTTTTGACAAACGAGAATGCTCCATAATACAGTGAAGTAATCATTTTCTATAAAAGCGGAGGTGTGACGATGCAGCAAGCGTTTCATATTTTTAACAGTGTAGTTTTAAAATACGATGTATAAAATATTCTTTAAATCATGCCGTAAGAAAGTAATTTTATCCGGGCAAATAAAACTTCATAAATGTAAAATCTCCTGCAAACTCAAATACTATTTGGAAGTTTATACCCATCTCTGAACACTGTATTCCACTATCGAAGAATCTATTACTTCCATAGCAAAAATGCTTTCCATTGAAATCGAATCGAATGAGACAGTTTCAGCTAGGTGGGGAGGCCTACCAAATGGCTTAAGCTCAACAAGTCCCACCTAAATCGAATGAGACACACTCCATATCCTTAATCTCCTTCCTTTGTATCAATGCTGAAGGAGGACAGTTTCGGCTTCGACTGAGCGCCAATCGCCGTCGTCGCCATCTATTGTTTAAAATCTGAACTAAAATCAAAAATCACGGCGAAAAAACTTGTGGCATCACACATAACCCTCTTGCAAAAATTTTTTTGATAGCTGTCACCGTTTTCAAGTTATTGAATTTTAAAATCAACCGGTTATTTTTGGAACACCCGGTGTATACTACATGTATAGTAAAATGTATTTTTTGATGAAAAAATACATAATTTTAAAGACTATTTAAAATATTAATAATTGGAAAGAAATGAGATACTTTTTCCGATTTCACCTTGATCAGTTTAAATAATATGCTTTGCCCATTATTTCATTTTTTTTCACTTAAAATGTTTGCGTTGAAATATTTTTTAAAGCAGAAAAAATACTCTCAATTTTTAAATGCATGCGTTTCATTTATGCGTTTATGAAATGAACCTCTTACTTTAATATATTTTGCAGTGCTTAATTGAATAGAATAAAACAATATGCGATGCTATATATATTATTTCTTCAATATACTGTCACTCAAATAAAATGTGTTTTAATATTTCTCATATGCGCAAAAGGTATTCATCAGAAAAAAACTCGTTTCGTATAAAACAGACATTCATAAAATGACAATATTACATATGAATTAAAAGTCAATGCTTGACAAACAAATGTAGTTATTAAAGAAAAATTTCAACTTTGTAAGCATTTTTCAAATGCAGAATGTATATTAAATGGCGTTTCTATTAATATTCATACTTTTGTGAAAACTCTAACATTTGACAAGATTTGGTTACAAACAGTAAAATTCAGCATTCTACAATAAGCAAATTTTCTCTTAGTATTTGACATTGTAATATCTCTAAGACAGTCAAAGATCTTTTATATAATATTTTAAAATGTTATTTAAAGAATTCCTAATTTTAATTCTTCGAAGTCATTAGTTTTATCCTGATTAATATTTGTTCGCGCATATTAATATTTTATGATATTTTCCGACTATAAAAGTATTTTTAATATTTATCGGAGTACATAAAATATTTTTTAAACTTTTTGTATAAAACTTTATAGTGAATATGTTTTAATATACGTAGGCATTAAATAAGTTTTTTCCATTTTATACAAATACTTTTATAAACATTTTTCAAAGTATGTATATGAAATGACGTTTCTATTGAAACTCATGCTTTTCTTTGTGAGAATTCTAACATCTGGCACATTTATCTTTTAGACCGGAAAATTAAATATTATGCAGATAAACAATTTTTATTTGACGTTTGACGCTTTAATTTCCTCAACTGGCGAAATAAGATCCTTTATGTAATGTTGCAAGATTTAAAAAAAAAGTTACAAATTTATCAAAGTTGCTTAATTCTCGAATAAAGAAAACATCCTACTGCACAGAATAAAAGTGAGTGTCTGACAATCATACACAGCTATTAGAGAATACTTTCCACTTCACGAATTATTTCATAATGTTTTTGCAGAGTACATAAATGACATTTATGACATTTTTATTAAATACAGCAATCTGTATTATTAGAATTGTAACATCTGATATGATTTGTTTTACGTCAGTAAAACCTTATACTAATAAACGAACAAGTCTTGTACATTTACTTATTTAAATATTTATTTATTTTTGTGATCTATTATTGAACGTGTTTTTTTTAGAATTTAAAATTCTATAGTGTCATAAGTGTGAAAAACTATTAAACCACTTTTACCCAATAACTGCTCTTTGCAAATTATTGAATGTATATGTATAAGAACTGCCAACGCTGGAAATGAAATATTACAGTATTGCAATTAATATGCGGTATGCTGATATGCGAAATGAAACAGTTTCCTTTGTCATCAGCAGAGAAGACGGGATAATTCTCGCTTTAAATTAGCTTTGTAATCAAATCGATATAGCAAAAAATTTTAATTGTGTTATTGCTATAATAAACTTTTATAACAAATTTACAGAGGTAAAGTGATCTTTGCATGTGAGGAGATTAATTGGGATAAAGTTTTGTGTAACCTGAATTCATTTTCATAAACATTCTGTAGATTATCAATGGAAGAAACATATATATGGGCTCGTATTGGGCCATATTTTTGCAAAATTTATAAACGTTTTCGAAATTTGGCGGTATTTATACATTTGGCGTCAAACATGTGTTTTGGTATTGGTAATCTTGGAAGTCATTTTTCTCTCCAAGTATTCTGAATATTGCTTATGTATCGCCAAATATTACAATATTCTTACCACGCAGGCTGGTTAATTGTTTGTTAAAATGGGCACATTTAAATCAGTGGAATACTGGTTGGGGGTATGGGAGTTTTTGAGATTACAATGAGCTCAGATCTTTATGTACTTTTCGAATCAGTTCTCTTTCTGGTAAATTACTTCTCGCCCTCTGCTTATAAGTTCAACATATCTCTCCCTGCTTCTTACCTCAAATTTTTATATTCGTCATTATAAATTTCACATATTCTTCTTCAAACCTTTATTTAATAGTTAGATCCTATTTATTCTTCATAGTAATCTATATCAGTAATTCAAACAGACTGTTATTTTTAATTTTCACAATTACACAATTAAGAATTCTTTCGACATTTCGTACATGCTTGCACGGTTTTATACTTTAATCTTCGGAAAACGTTGTTAAAACAAGAAATAAAATGCCTTGGATAATTTGTTTTTGCCCTCTCTCTGCGCATTCTTATTATAACGTTGATGTATTAAGTTCTGTTGTCCGCGTAATTTCCATGAAAAACATTGGCTTTGTATTGAGTTTCATTATACCTTGTTCTTTTGTTTGATTCCGGATTATTGTTTGTTGTAATTTCTTCTCGTTTCCTCATCAAGCTATCCTGAATCGATGTTTTAAATGTTAAACTTTTATTACATATCTAGAGTAAAAACGAGCATAATATAAAATAAACCTTTACCGGACTTTTTACAACTTGGATTTTCGTTAAATTTCTTGCTCATACGACACATATAAAGCAATGTTTTCTACCTGAACATTACACTATGAGAATCTTAATGCATGACAAAAACTACCAAAATACCGTTAGAGAGAACACGTGTCAGTAAAAAACTATATATAAATATTATTACAAACTGAGGGAAAACTAAAAGGATTAATTGGCCAATATCAAGGATTAGTTAGCCAATTTCACTTATAAACTGTTATCTGACTGATACAGATTTCAAGCTCTATATCTTATGTTAAATATTAAACTAAAAAAATAATTGTCCTGATTCGATAAATCATCATTAAAAATTTCCAAGGTGAAATATTCATGATACACTGAGAATGAATAAGACTACGTAGTAACAGAAACCATCTTTTTCCTCATTTTTTTTTATCTTGAATTTATCTTTAGTTCATTTTTCTCACAGCATATATATAAAGTTTCATTTCTACCTTCACTTTACATTATGAGAATTCTAACACATGACACCCGTTTCTGCAAGATCCAGAGAAAAACAAACTATTCATTCAGAATATCCCTTTATTTACATAAATATATTTACCAACAGGGGAGATATAATGGAAGGGAATGAAGTCTTATTTGTCCGACGAAGATGAAAAGAGGATTTATGAAGGATATATGGATAACCTGTCAAATAAAGTTTTGGAAAACATTATTTTTACCATAAAATTGTAAATTTAAATAATGTTAGAAGGGTTCAACAGGTAGAGTGCTATTAAATAAAAAAATAAATATTTACTGATACGCTTAGCGAGAAATCAGAAACAATCAGCATCATTTATGCAATTCAGCGTTCTTGGCTATTAAAAAAAAATTAACACAAAATTCATAGTTTTTTTTTCAGTGTATAAAATAAATAAATATTTAAGGCAAACATAAAAAAATCCATAGAAATAATTATCAGAAATATTATTTTATCAAATGTTAAACGCATATGAAATAATATGCAGGACACATAAATTGCTAAAACATGTAATTGAACACGTTCTTGGAACATTCTGACATTAAATAACTATTAAATTGCACTTCGGCGGGGGAAAAAAACTGGGTTTTTTTCTACGTATTTAGAAAACGTTACTTTATAAAAAGTTAATTTGCAATTTTTTTTATTATATTCTCTTTCTTCTAACGCTAGTTTTAGGCAAAAAAAAATAAAAATAAAAAGTATCTGATAGATTTGTTAACAGCAGCAGAAGCAGTAGCATTTGTAATTTATGTTTAAAATGGAGAAATTGATTGAAAAGTGATTTTTGATTTAACTTTGATATGAATGCATTGTAAATTTTCGTAAATAATCTCTATCGCATGCTGTGTTTATAGATGTATTAGTACTATATTCGCAGTGTTCTTTTGAAACAAAAAGTGGCAGAGTTTTATCCGCCATTATTACATTCGAATCAAACCGGTAATTTTTAAAATATAAATTCGATACAAATTGAGTTACATTCAATTTTTAAGTAAAGGTTATCACTCCGTCAGTTCTGGGACCAAAACGTCAGCTTTTCTGTTCATTCCATTAATCTGTGATTGTGGTCAATTACTACTCGATGGTCAGGATCGTGTCTTCAATATATTTTAATTTGTATCGCCAAATTGGCGAACAACTTGGAGATATATTTTTTGGTCAACGGGATAATGAAGTAATACCGAATTGTGTAAAAAAAAAAAAAAAAAAAAAAAAAAAAAAAAACATTCTTATAACTCAAAAAATTATAATCATGTTAACTAACAGCTTACTGCGTCAGATGTAGCGTCTCATTTCTAACTAAAATATATATGTAAAATAAATTAAATATAGACCATGAAATCGAAGAGTATGGAAATGATGATTAGAAATTGGTTACTAAAAATCCGATTGACTTCCTTCATTATACAAAATTTATGTTTGTTTATTTCTTTCTATATTCATTCTTTGAAATAAAAAATTTTGAAAAAAATGTACTTTTTATCATATTGATTATTTTGAGAGACCGAAAAAAATAGTTTTATATAATCGAAGTTACAGATTTTGTCCAGACTTCAGACTTTTTTCCATTATTACATACTAAGTGCACTCCAAATCTAAATTTGCTTGAGAGATATGGGTTTTACAGACAGACGGACTGACGGACACGCAAGCAGACCAAAATCCAAAAATATGTTTTTTAGAACCTCCAGTGTCTGAAACATGTAAATTTGTCTCAAAAGTTTCTTCGATTTTTAAAACGATTACAAGATTTAAAATATGTATAATGGAAAAGTAACAAAAAAAACCCCTCAAGTGTCCTTGCACTTTTTTTCCAGGATGCATGTTGTTTTCGACCTCATGTCCTATGGCAATTGTTCATCCTCTTGACGCTTTCAATTACCCCTGTTAATTTGTGGATTGAATTTTGGTACATTCTGTGTATTAAAAAAAAACTTAAATCATTTATCTTCATGAAAAACGTACTTTTAAAGTGTTTCACTGTGTACTCTAAAAAAACCGCTTAATAAATGCTATCAAAATTTAACTCTCTTGCACCGAAAAATACGAACTTATTTATAATCGATATGTAAATTTATATGTAAACATCCGTATGTTGAAAATGTGAATTGCTGAAGTCACAATAGAATATGAAGTAAGTTTGTGATAAAGTTGAAAGTTAAAACTACATAAAAGAAAATAGTTTCAGATAACCAACATAAATTTTCATATCCCTTATCTCAGGAACTAATAGTCAGATAAACTAATGTATATTCTCTCCCTAACATAGCTGAAAGATAGTGACATTTTGCGATAAGTACTACCCCATCAAAGATATTACAGCAGAGAAAAAACCATTTCTTCTTCATATCAGATTCTAGTACAGATTTCTCATCTGGAAGGGACTGCCATTCGAGAAATGAAAACATTTAATGATAATCAGTTGCGTTTTTAGCGAATAAAAACGAACATTTTTAAGGAACTGCAGAAGATTGGAGATCTTGATAAGTGTTATCTTTCGAAAATTAGTTTAGTATTTTCATAAAAATTTTAAATATGACATATTGTAGACACATATTGGAAAAATATATTTTTTATTGTCATTTGGAAAAAATAAAAGCATTTTATTGTACTTATTGTAATATCAGTTATAAAAGAAACAGATTAATTAAAATATAATTGAAAATAATTAAAAGTAACAGCAAATAAAAAAATAATGAAATGATTTTTATCATTCTGCGTTGCGAGATATTTTTAATAAAAAGAAATGGTTTCATTAATTATAAAGATATTAATCGAAAAATGTAATTTTAATTCAATCAAGTATATTTTTTACACTTTTTTATTATTAACTTGGTTTTATTACTTAAAAAAACATTGATAATATGATTTTGCAATTGATTTTTTCATTCGCTTCCTGATATGATACTAAAATAAAAGTGTACACAGGTGTCTTATGAATGAGACTATTGTCATTAAGAAAAATTTCAGACATAAAGTGACTTCAAGTCTTATTAGATTTAAAATCACATTTTATTTTTTATCTGAGTGTGAGACTTCCAAAGAAAATAGGTATTTAATACCCTGCTTATATTTTAAAAACGCAAAGAAATATTTAATATGGTGATTTTTATAAATGTTTGTCGATCTCATCATGATGCACTTTTATTTTAAAAATACATAATTTTAATTAAAAAGAGCAACAAAAGATATCTAAAAATTTACTATCATTTGACTAATGTATGCACAAACTATTTTGTTATCATTTTTTCATGGTTTATTTAAATAAAATTCGTTTTAGTTTAAACAATATTCATCCTTAAATCCTTTTACAGGGTGTTTCGCTACCAGACCGACAAACTTTGAGGGGTGATAGTAGACATGCAGACGCACATTATTAAACAGGAAACCATGGGGCGCAAACGTAGGATCAAGAGGCCATTAAAGTTTAAGGTCCAAAACTTCAAACGATGATAAAAAAGGAAAAAAGGGTAAATTCGTTTGCGGTTTTCGCTAAAATCATTCTTTATATCACGAATTTTTTCTAAAAAAAATTTAAAGGTTACGTTCAGAAATTGACGATAGAGGGCGCTTTAGACTTTAGAGTAACAAAAAACTACTTTATGTATATGGGGTTATGTATATGGGCTATTTTGTATATGGGGTTAATAGTATTCTAAAGTTTAGACTTTAACTTAAATTTTAAGCTCAAAATTGGAAACACTGGGATCGGGTAACTAGCGAAAATTGAACTGTGAACAGAGGGGGGGATTTAAAACGCTCATAAACATCGAGCAAACTAATCGATTTTGTTGCGGTTTACGTGTAGGTCATTCCCTCGGAAATGATTTCATTAAAAATGACGTACAGCTTCGGTGTCCTCATTTTTTTATAGAGGGCGCTTCCAATACATCTCCGACATTTCAATGGTATTATTCCTGGGTGTTTTTCTTCCAGATTAACATACCTCCAGGAAATATTAAGGATGCAAAGACGACTCGGAATCACATAGGAATTTTGACGTTGAAAATGACTTTTTTGCGAGTTAGTATTAAAGGAAGCAGAAAAAAAGCAACAGGAACAGCAGAGAAACAGCAACACGTTAATTTGGCAGAAAAAATTATTTAAAGGTTTTACTAAAAAAAGGTGTTGGAAATTACGACCAGTACGATTCCCGTACCATCAGTCCAAAACCTCGCAGTTCTTATTTCTGTAGCTGCCAGAAAGCTATCAGAAATGCCAGGAATCCTTCAAAGCGTGAGGAATTCCATGTGACGCCCCTGTCAAGCATGCCGTACTATTTCTGGTCATAATTTCGAACACTTTTTGTAGTAAAATCTTTAGATAAGCTGTTTTTAGTCACAATAAGGTGTTGCTGTTTCTCTTCTGTTTCTGTTGCTTTTTTCTCTTCTTCCTTTAACCGTAACTTGCAAAAAGGGCATTTCCCACGTCACATTACTATGTGATTCCGAGTCGTCTTTGCATCCCTAACATTTCCTGTAAGTATGTTAATCTGAAATAAAAACACTCAGGTATAATGCCACCGAAATGTCGGAGATGTGTTGGAAGCACCCTCTATCAAAATATGAGGACACCAAGTTGTACGTCCTTTTTAATGAAATGATAGTCGAGAGAATGACCTACACGCAAACCGCAACAAAATCGATTAGTTTGCCCGATGTTTATGAGCGATTAAAATCCCCCCTTCTGTTCGCAGTTCAATTTTCGCTAGTTACCCTATCCCAGTATTTCCAATTTTGAGCTTAAAATTTAAGTTAAAGTCTAAACTTCAGAATAATTTTAATCCCATACACAAAATAACGGTAAAAAGTAGTTATTTATTACTCTAAAGTCTAAAGCGCCCTCTATCGTCAATTTCTGAACGCAATCTTTAAATTTTTTTTGAAAAAAATTGCAATATAAAGAATGATTTTGGCGAAAACCGCAAACGAATTGACACTTTTTCCTTTTTTTTTATCATCGTTTGAAGTTTTGGACCTTAAATTTTAATAGCCCCTAGCTCCTACAGAAGACGCTTGCTCCCCATGGTCTCCTATTTAATAATGTGTGTCTGCATGCCTACTATCATCCCTCAAAGTTTGTCGGTCTGGTAGCGAAACACCCTGTATATACACACTTACATATATATAATGAAATTTTGTCAATGCCTGCACTTTTTACTGTGGGAATATTAACATCTGATATCCATCGTCCTTTCAGACCACAAAATTAAACGATAGAGGATAAAGAAATTTCCATCTTCTCTTTAAATATGGATATAAAACCGTTTTTAAAGTATTTAAGATTTCATTAAATTGCGAATTCAATAATCAACTTTCTAGCTTTTATTTCGATCCGTTTGAAAGCTATTTTTTTACAATATATGAAATTGAATTTTGTTTTCTTATGTTAAATATTTTTTCTTTGAATTTATTTACAAATGCATTTCGAAAATACAGTTAGGAAAGCATACATCAAACGGGATAACTGAAGTGTTTTCGTACTAGTTTTGGAATTACTCTTATAAATATAAAGATCTTGGTGCAATAGCTGTTGCACCCTTATGCAAAAATGTATTACTAGAAAATTTATTATGATTATACATATATATTGAATCAGTAACGTGAAAATAATATAACTCCATCTTAATAACGTGTAATCACCATGGCAATATAGAATCATTTCCTATCATGACATATCATTGAATTTCGTACATATGAAAAGATTTAATAAAAAGAAAAAACCTTTAATTTATATATTTTAAAATTTTGATTCAAATTTTATAAAATTTTAAATGATTCGACAAAATTTTCATACCTTGTGATGAATGTCGTTTTTCTCTGACGAAAAGGTTTAAAAGTTTCAGACACGTTTAACACTTTTTACAAAATTACGAGAACTAAAACTAGAATAAATGGGAGATAGACTGAAGACAGGCAAAGTTATAAATTGCACAAAGTTATAAAATGAACGATAGGAAAGTAACGCTAAAAACATAGATAAAACAGCTGATAAATAGTAACAAAACCTAATATAATTCCCAGAAAGCTTAATGAATGCATTTCAGACAAACTCGACATGACAAACTCGAAGCATTTCTAGGAAAAGAGGTGCATTAAAATAATCTGAATTCATTTTTTGCACTTGAAGTTTACACTGTAAGGAATTTGACCATTTTGCTGCATCATCGCTCCCCCGCTTTTATAGAATATCTCTATTTTGACCCGTGAGAATGCTTTATAATACGGTTAAGTAATACTTAAGGGATATATATCGGGTGAGCCGAATTACACAAAATCGAACGTGGCGTATGTGACAGGAAGTGGAAGGCGAGTAATGATTATTGGAAAATGCCCAAAGTCGGCAGACACAAGGACATAGGAGATAGAGACAAGTGGTTACTGTCCAATTCTTAAAAACCGCACACAATCAGTCGCTCATACAGGCCAAGAGTTGCAACAGATACCGGGGCATGTTGTTTTATGAATACTATCCATAAGGAAGCTCAACTGCTTAGATTTCACGGTCGTGCTGCCTTCTATCACTAAGATCCTTTGATAAGGGCGTTTGATCATTAAGTCCAATGGCACTGTTTGTGTAAAGTAGCGAAAATAATGTCCACAGTCGACCTCATAATAGTTGAAATGGGGTGTATGGAAGGATAAATCAAGTTTCACTCATCACTGTTTGATTGGTAGAGTCTATATCGTACATCGTACAGACAACGTATTTTTGGCAATCATGACGTGCCCGTACCACATACATGCATCCAGTTTCCAGTCATGGTTCATTATTGTCATCAATTAATTTTTATTGTAAATTTTGTATTATTTAAGACGAGAATTTTTGTGATTTAATTAGGCAAAAAAATTCTCTTTTGAAAAGCCAGTGAGAAAAGATTAAAATTCTGTAAAAAAACTCAACAAAGGCCATGTTTGGAAGTTATTTTCGAACAATATTGATCAGTTAGTGGCTTAGGCCCAGTAATCGAAAGCTACAAATTGCATTTGTAAAAGTGCATTTTCGAACAAGACCCACGCCGCATAAAACTCTTTAATTCGCATAAATGCTAAGTGACGTTAATATCAGCCTCAACAGAGCGCCTATAGCTCTCAGCGCCATCTATGAGCTCTATTTTAAACTAAATTTTCTGATTTATGTATAAGATTCTTACGATTTTTTAAAATAAACACACCACTGGTTTCATGTTTCTATCTATGCTTAATGTTAAGGGTCCTTTGTGAAACACCCTGTATATGTATGTATATGAATATATCCATGCATACCGTCCTTTATTCAGTCTATTTTTACCAATTTTTTCAATCTTGTAGCTTATAGTAATTGAATGTTGACTTTCCAATAATTGATGTAAATATAATTTAATGCACTACTGCTTTCATTCTCCCATTATCTGTTTCTTCTAAGTGCACAAAATACTACAAGTTTGAGATATAAAACACTAGAAATGCATACAATTTCATCTCAAAATTATGCAATAAACAATTGTTTTTGTAAACAGTGATCCCTAAGATCTTATATCTTGGTAGTTTTTGTTATTGCTTCCCACTTAAAGTAATTTTTGCTAAAAAATAATCACAAATACTTTTTTAAAACTATTTATAATTTTAATCAAATAATTAGAAAGAAATGAGTTATTTTCTTTGCCTTAACCTCGATAAGTTTAAATGGCATCTTTTGCCATTTTTTCATCTTTTTTTTTTCACTGTAAATGTTTGAACTGCAATATTTTTAAAGCAGTTTCAAATGCATGTGTTCGGTTTATGTGCTTATGAAATAATCTTCTTACTTCAATATATTTTGCAATATTTAATCTAATACAATGAAACCATATTACTTCAATATACTGTCACTCAAATAAAGTGCATATTAATACTTTTCATATCGACAAAAGCTATTCATCAGAATAAAATTCGCTTCCTATATAATAGACATTTATAAAATGACAATATTACTCATGAATTAAAAGTAAATGCCTGGCAATCAAACATACTTATTAAAGAAATTTTCCCTATCGTAAGCACTTTTCAAATTCAGTATATATTTAACCCTTTGCGGCGCAGGACAAATTCATTGCTTAAGTGTTGAAATTAATGACTGGCACCGGAATTCGAAAACAACTTTATACTTGTAAATAAGAAAGCGCTATATATCACGCATTCAATAAACCGTAATTTTTTTAAAACAAAATACCGGTGCCAATGTGGCATTTGGCAATTAAAGTCAAGTGGTATATCTATGAAACCACTGCGCCGCAAAGGGTTAATGATGTTTCTACCAAAATCCATACTTTTGTGAGAATTCTAACATCTAACATTATTTTTCTTACAGACAGTAAAATTAAGTATTTTGCAATAAGTAAATGCTCTCTTAATACATTTTCAATTACTACTTTTGACATTTTAAGATCTCTAAGACAGACTAAGATCTTTTATGTAATATTTATAATTTTATTTAAAGAATTCCGTTTTATGTCATTATAATATTTCTATGTCATTAGTTTTACCATGATTAATATTTGTTCTCGGGTATTTATATTATGCGATATTTTGTTATGTCTTCCTACTGTAAAAGTACTCTTTTAAAGAATTAATGGAATGCATAATAATAATTTTAAGAACTTTTTACATAAAAAAATAATGACTATGTTTTAATGTGTGTAGCTATTAAATAAGTCATTTCTATTTTATGCATATACTTTTATAAAAAAAATTCAGAGTATGTATATAAAAGGACGTTTCTATTCAAACCCCACGCTCTTTGTTGTGAGAATTCTAACATCTGGCACATTTATCTTTTAGACCGGAAAATTAAATATTATGTAGTAAACAAATTTTTCTTTGAAGTCTGACGCTCTAATTTCTTCAACTGACAAAATAAGATCCTTTAAGTAATATTGTAAAATTTTCTTTTTCAAAATAGAAAAAAAAAAAATGTCTAAGTTGCTTAGCTCTCGAATAAGGAAAATCCAGACTGCACAGAATAAAAGTAAATGTCTGACAATCATACGTATCTATTAAAAAATACTTTTCACCTGACGAATTATTTCGTTATCTTTTTGCAGAGAACTAAATTGACACTTTTATCAAATACAGCACTATGTATTATGAGAATTGCAACATGTGATATGATTTGCTTTTAGGCAATATAACCTTATACTATTAATTCAGCAATTCTTGTGTATTTATTTACTTCTTTATTTATTTTTATGATCTTTTATTGAAAGTTTTTTTCCTTTCTTTCTTTTTTTTTCTTTTTTTAGAAACCAAGCTTCTAGTGTGCCACGAGCGTGAAAAACCACTAAACCAATTTCACACAAAAGTCGCTCTTCGCAAAACATTGGATAAATCATAAAAACTGTAGAAGAACTTGCAAAACTGGAAAAGAAATATAACAATATTTCACATTATATATTATATCCTGATACGCCAAATGAAACAGTTTTATATGTTATAAGCGAAGAAGACTTATCAATGCTCGCTTAAAATTAGCTTTGTCCTCAACCCGCTACAGCAATAAATCCTAGTTGTATTATTGCTATAAAATATTTTATTTTATAAGAAGTTTACTGAAGCTTTGTGTGCAACGCGATCTTTATATATAAGGGTATTAATTGCGAGAAAGCTTTAGGTAACCTGATTGGTTTAATTCTCTATTCGAGAACGCTCTGTGGCCTCTGATTAAAGGAATTATATATCTTGGATCCTATTCGGAATTTTCTGGCAATCCCTTCTCATTCTAAACATCAATTGTTTATTCAAATTTCATCATATTTGATGACATTTTTTCATTTGGAATCAAGCATGTGCAGGAAAAGTTCTGTGTACATTGATTGTCGAATTAGTTTTTGAGAACGTTCTGTGATTCTGATTGAATGAAAAAGGTATTTGGGCTCGTATTGGGGCACATTTTTGCCAAATTTTAGAAAGTATTCTAAATTTGGCGGCATTTATACATTTTGCATCAAGCATGAGTTTTGGCATTGGTAATTTTGGAAGTCAATTCTCCCTAAAAGTCTTGACAATGTCACTACTGTATCGCCAAATATCGCAAAATTCTTACCACGCAGACTGGTCTATTATGTGTTAAGCTAGGCACGTTAAGGTGAATAACTAACTGGTTTGCGGTGTGGGAGTTTTTGAAATTATAGTAAAATGAGATATGTCATATAGTTTAGAATCTGTCCTCTTTCTGTTAAATTGCTTCTAGCTCTCTGCTTATAATTTCAACATATTTCTCCCGACTTCTTACCGTCTTTATGTTTCTTCATGATAAACTTCACATATTCTTTTTCTAATATTTATTTAATCGTTAGATCCTATTTATTCTTCTTCGTAATCTATATCAGTAATTCAAATGGACTACAATTATGCAATTAATAATTCTTTAGATATTTCATACGTACTTGCACGGTTTTGTACTCTATTCTTTAGAAAATATTGTTAAAACTTGAAATAAAATGTTTAGATTATTTGATTTTGCCCGTTTCTTTAGGTATTCTTATTGTAATTTTGATGTGTTTAATTCCTTTCTTTGCGCAATTTTCATTAAAATCTTTGGCATTGAACTCAGTTTTATTATTTGATATTATTTTCTTGAGATTGACAATTATTGTTGGCTGTAATTTCATCTCATCTCTTCATCAAGTTATTCTTAAAAGATGTTTTAAATGTTAAACTGTTATTACATGTTGAGAGTGAAAACCCCCATAATATAAACAAAAAAGTTACAGGTTTTTTTACTACTTAAATTTTTGTTTAGTTTCTTTCTCATACGATACATATAAAGCAATATTTTCTAACTGAACTTTACATTATGAGAATTTAAATGCCTACCATAAATTACCATCACACCAATGGAGGGAAAACATTTCAGCAAAAAACTTAATATGTATAAATATTGTTACAAACTGAGGGAAAATTATAGGGGGTTTTAGCTGGTCAAAAATGGAAACAAATTTTCCTCATAAACTGTTATCAGTCAGAAACAGATTTCAAGCTCTATTTGTTATAATAAATATGTAAAATGAAAAAATAATTGTTATAATTTGACAAATCCTCATTGAAAATTTGAAAGGATAAACATTTATAATAAGCTTAGAATGAATATAACTATCATAGTAACAGCAAACATCTTTTCATCATTTCTTTTTCCTGAATTTATATTGAGTTCGTTTTTCTCACAGCATATACATAAAGTTTCATTTCTATCTTCACTTTACATTATGAGAATTCTAACACATGACATCAATTTCTGCAAGATTTAAGAGAAAAACTGTTCATTCAGAATATTCTTTATTTACATAAATATATTTACAAAAAGGTTTGATATAATGGAGAGGAATGAAGCCTTATTTGTCCGACGAAGATGAAAAAAGAATTCATGTGGGATACATGAATAACCTGTCAAACAATTTTTTGGAAAACATTATTTTTACCATAAAATTGTAAATTAAATAATGTTAGCAGGGTTCAACAGCTAGAACACTATTAAATAAAACAATAAATATTTACCGATCCGTTTAGCGAAGTTTCCGTTGCAGAAACAATAAGCATCATTTATGGAATTCTATGTTTTTGAATGTATTTTCAAAATTTCTCACAGCATGCACAGAACGTTTCATTTCTACCCTCCTTTTAGATTATGGGAATTTTAACACATGACATCAGTTTCCGCAAAACCGAGAGACAAAAACTGTTTACTCAGACTATCTCTTATTTACATTAACACTATTGAAAACTGAGGTGATGTAAGAAGAATAAAGCTTTATTTGCTCGACCAAAATGAGATAAGAATTTACTTCGTGTATATGGATAATCGGTCAGATAATGATTTGTAAAAGAATACTTTTGGCATTAAGTTGTAAATGTAAATAATTTTAATAGAGTTGAAAAGCTAGAGCCTTATTGATTAAAATAATGAATATCTACTTAACCAAGAGAGAAAATATGCTCATTTTAATAACAATAAAGAACTTTTATATGTTTCTATTTTTATAAATTTCTTCGCTTAGTACGTGTAATATACTGATTCTGCCTAAATGGGATTCAAACAAGAAATTTTTTTTGCATCTGTGAATCCTTATAAACACTATTATAGTATAATTTACACTTCAAACTAACGTCCCACTATCACGCTAAAAAACCCACAACGTATGACACTGCCTAGCGTGCTAACTTACCTGTTTCACAGTCCATTTTTTCTGCAATTTTTGAATGTTTTTAGACTTTGGAACCTTTTAAAGACAAATAATTTATATTTACTAAACTCCTTCCTTTCTGAATTCTGTAATTCTTCTCATTGTTTTCTGCTATTACTTTCGACAGCAGATCCTATTTTATACATAATGTAAATGATCCTCTTTTTTCTATTGGTTTGTTTTATTCACTTACTAGCTGACCCGCCGGAGTTGCTCGGGTCCGTATTAACAATATTAAACGAACTTGAAATTTGTATGATTTTATCATTAACTCGAAGCATGCAGAAATGCATTGTCTGAAATACGTGGCAGCTGAGTGAGAGAAAAATAGGTTTAAAAAAGAACTAATATTAAGCTCTAAAAATACTTAAAATGAGCAATGAGAAACGCGGGAGGGAACATGTATCCAACGACTGCGTTATTTTCGCGTTAAAGTGTTGATATTTACCCGTAAAAATCACTGTTAGGTCACGTAACTAATTATTTTTTACATAGAAGTCCCAAGTGAAATATTTTGAATTTCAAACTAATTATATTACTCTTAAATCCGACTATACCGTGAATGAAATTGATACTCGATGATAAAAGGTTGGTGTATAGTATTAAAATTTCAGAGCCCTTTAACATAAGTAAGTGCATATTCTTAATCAGAACATGGGTAATGTTCACTCTGTGGACAAATTTCTAACTGTAAACTTTTGTACCGTAACCGTAACTTGTCTGTAACGTAACTGCGACTTAACAGTATTCTACCGTAACTTAAATATAACATAAATGTAACCTAGCCGTCACTTTATTCCAACCTATCCTTATTCTAACAATAACATAAATGCAATTTAACTTTAACCTAACTTTAAATTAACCGTGATCTAACTGTAACCTAACGTGAAATTAAATAAAATCAAAGACTTGTCTTAATGTAATTGCAACCTATTTGCAACCCAAATGTTACCTAACCATATATTGGGTTCCATGGAAATCATTTTGTCTTGTTTGGATCTTGGTTATGCTTCATTAGAATATTTTCGTCGGGTTCAGATTAGGTTCGATTCAGATTTCAGGCATTTTTTGAAATTCGGTTTAAAATGTTCGTGTCGGATTCAGGTCCATGGAAATTATTTTGCCTTGCTCGGATTCAGTTATGGTTCTGTGAAATATTTTTGTCAGGAACAGATTTGGTTCAATTCAGATTTCGGAGTTTTTTTCAAATGGAATTTTTGGGTTCAGGTCTTCCTGCGTGTCTACGGAAATTTCTCTGTCTGATTCGAATAAAGACATGCTTCACTGGAATATATTTGTCAAGTTCAGACTTGGCAATTCAGATCTCGGCTTTTTTTTTCAAATGTAATTTTTGGGTTCGGGTTCTCTTGCGTGTAACTTTCGTGTAACATAAGAACATGCTTCAATGGAATATTTTTGTCAAGTTCAGATTTAGTTCATTTGAGATTTCGAGATTTTTTTCAAAGATTTTTTTAGGTTCAGATTCGGTTCATGTGCATGGAAATTTTTTGTCTTGTTCGGAACCGGTTAATGTTCTTTGGAATATTTTTGTCAAGTTCAGATTTGGTTCGATTCAAATTTCAGGTATTTTTTCAAACAGAATTTTTAGGTTCGGATCTCGTTCATGTTCACGGAAATTTCATGCATGATTTTAAAAGAAGGTTTTCATCAATATCCTTATATATGTTACAGGCCAAACCCGATTTTAGGCCAAACTAGATTGGCCTAGTCCAAACTAGTCTATCCTAATGCCCATCGGATAGACTAGTTTTTCCTAGGCCAAACTAGTCTATCCTAATGCTCATAGGATAAACTAGTTTTTCCTAGGCCAAACTAGTCTATCCGAACGCCCATCGGATAAACTAGTTTTTCCTAGGCCAAACTAGTCTATCCGAACGCCCATCGGATAAACTAGATTTTCCTAGGCCAAACTAGTTTGGCCGAACGGTCATTAGGATGAACTAGTTTAGCCTGCTATTCATTGGTTTGAACTAGTTTATCCTAGGCCGAACTAGACTGTTCTAGGCCAATTCAATTTGGCGTGATTTTATTGAATCTAGAGATCGCCACGGCGCCAACTTTCTAGTTTTGATCTAATTTATCCTAGGCCGATGCAATTTGACTCGCTTTTAGCTCACATACTATCAAAGCCTGAGAGCTATAAATGCTCGTAGATTCTGTGTGTGTGTATGTAACCATGTACGTAAGTACATACTTATGTACGTACGTACGTACGTCGGACTAATATATAGCGACTAATATAACGGACTAATGTGGAATTAATATAACACAAGCACCCAAGTGTTGGAATTTGGAATTTGGATGCGATTTAGTTCAAATCAGCCGGCTTCGCCCGCTATCGGGCCCCTTGTTTTATATAAAATCTCGAAACGGGCGTATGTTGAAGCGAATGAATCTCGAAGAGAAAAAACATGATGATAAATTTTTAAGAAAAAAGATTCCGCATCGAAATACCACTATTTCCTAATAGTAATTTTTGTAAAAATGTTATATTCTTGTTGGAACATTTTGAAACTTACAGTTTATGAAACTTACAGTTTTGAAACTGAAAATTTATGGCATTTGATATGAATTTATAAAAAAAGAGTCACATTTCGGCGTGAAAGAGAGTGTGAATACGAACAAAATCGCGAAATATAACGGAAATTCTAGCTTTTAAAGCACCGCGACCTCAAGTAACACTATTAGGTTGTTTAACGAAGTTTCATTCAGGTACAGTTTTGTTAATAATAGAGTGCACTCCTTGGTGTTGGAATGAGAAACTAATATAACGTGGCTTAGTTAAATCTTGCTGGCTTCGCCCCCTATCTGACTGGCCTATGCAGCGGGGTTATGGTTGGAAATTCGTTCGCTTCGAGGCTCTTTCGAAAAGGAGAATTACATTCGGCGGTGCGTACTCAGCACGCTTGCTACGATTTTAATTTCGTTCACTTCGAAGTTCGTTCGAAAAGAAAGAGGGCATTCGGCAGTACGTGTGCAGCACACCTGCTACACGCTCTCGCAAGCTGTAGGGATACGGCTGGAGAACTAATGCACGAAATTTAATAAAAATTTACATTTAGGTAGTCTCTGATCTAAATTGATGTTGATTAGTTATTGGTGTAAATCGCTTATCAAGTGGAGCTGCTGTTTTGCATTTTTTATGATTTACGCATTAGCTTTATCTTAACTAATACACGAATTTTCATCAAACATCAGATTCAGTTCGTCCATGAGATGAGTTGGTGTTGTTTCTATTTTGAAGTAAATCACTCAACATGGCTATGCTATGCTGCATTTTTAACAATTTTTACAATAGCTGTATCTCAAAAACTAATGAACGGAATTTAATATAAATTTATATTCAGATAGTCTCTGATATAAATTGATCCTGATTACATTTTTATGTAAATCGTTCAAAAATCACTATTCATCAATAGTGGCATTAAACGCGGAACATATTTTTATAAATTTATATCATGTGTCATAAACTATCTTAAAGTTTCAACTAGATCAACCTAGAATTTCCGTTATATTTCCTGATTTTCTTCGCCCCCCCCTCTTTCCCTTTCGTAATGGGACTTTTTTTACAATTTTTATCACGTGTTATAAATTATCACAAAGTTTCAAACAGTTCCAACAAGAATTTAACATTTTTACAAAAATTACTAATAGAAAATAGTGGTATTTGACGCGCCATCTTTTTCCTTAAATATTTAACATCATGTTTTATTATGTTTCTAAAAGTTTCAAATAATGGTAATATTTAATTATCAGCTAAAACCTTAAAAAGTGCTGAGATTAAAAAAAAAAAAAAAAAAATCTAGCGTCCTCTTACTCTACACCCCCACCCCCCATCCTAAATTTCAAGTGTCATGCTTTATTTAAGCTTTTTCTTATTTTTAAAAGGATTCGGATATTTAGTTTCTTAATATGAACTATTTCGCCTGAAGCGATGTGCGCAAAAACCAATATCTGTTACGAGTTAAAAATATTTTCATAAAACCGAAAGCCTCTATCCGATTGAAAAAAAAAAAAAAAATCCGTTCTACGTTTATATCTCAGAACCCCCCAAATTAATCAGGTAAACGCCTTATCAGAAGGAACATACATCCAAAATTTGAAACAAATCGGTAAATTCTCTGTGAAAAACCTATTTACATAAATTAAGAGTGTTACCTCCCATTGCTCCTTTCTGTATACGTAAACAATGAATACCCACAACTGATCATGGATGTACCTCATCAAAATGATATTATACCTAAAATTTTAATAAAATGTGTTCATTTTGCATGGAAAACTGACTTAACTAAATTAAGGAGTTGTGTGTGAGTGTGTGGGGGGGGTGCGGATTAGCCTTTTGTTCTCCTCCCCTTATTCTTATTCAATGAACCCCTGAAACTAATCAGGAAAATTCATTATCAGGATAAATCTATGTCCAAAATTTGAAGCAAATTGGATATTTCTATCAGGAGTTATCGCATTACGTACACACGTACGTACGTACATACGGCCATACGTACGTAAATTGTTACATACACATACACAGAATCTGCGAGCACAATTAGCTCTCAGGCTTTGATAGTCTGTGAGCTAAAATCCCGTCAAACTGCATCGGTCTAGGATAAAATAAATCAAAATTAGAAAGTTGGCGCCGTGGCGGTCTTTAGATTAAAAAATCATGCCAAATTGAATTGGCCTAGGACAATCTAGTTCGGCCTAGGATAAACTAGTTCAAACCAATGAATAGCAGGCTAAACTAGTTTATCCTAATGACCGTTCGGCCAAACTAGTTTGGCCTAGGAAAATCTAGTTTATCCGATGGGCGTTCGGATAGACTAGTTTGGCCTAGGAAAAACTAGTTTATCCGATGGGCTTTCGGATAGACTAGTTTGGCCTAGGAAAAATTAGTTTATCCGATGGGCGTTAGGATAGACTAGTTTGGCCTAGGAAAAACTAGTTTATCCGATGGGCATTAGGATAGACTAGTTTGGCCTAGGCTAATCTAGTTTGGCCTAAAATCGGGTTTGGCCTGTAACATATATATTATAAATGTGAAAGTGTGTCCGAAAAATTGGAATGAACGGATGGATTAATGTCTTTGAATCTTTGCATATGTATAGATTATAGGAGTGGAATGAACATAGGCTATTTTTTATTTATTTTATTCAAATATTTTCCTTAATAATTCAAAATTTAGCTATTTTTCATGCAAAATCAATAGGCATTTTTCAGATAAAATTTAAACATTTTTCTTTCCTGTTGCCAAGAAAATAAAAAATTGGAATAATAATTTTTCAGCGGCAATGAATTTTTATTAAAAAACTTCCACGCGAAAAACTATAATAAAATAATTTTAAAGAAAATAAATATGACGTCATGTTTGAAATAAAAATAAAAGGTGTATTTTTTATAATATATTTAACAAGGATATTTGCTTAGTTAATGGGAATTTTTGTGTAAAATATGGCGACATAAATTAAAAGTAAAAAGAATGAAAAAGAATTATATTTTAACCCGTCAGTAGTCGCGTGTCGGTCTTTTCGCCGCCCGTATAACTTATCTTCTCCTAACTTCTATCACATTACAAATACAGCGGAGATCTACCATGTAGCTGACTTTGAAGCTTTCTCGAGCACCTTAGTGAAGTAACAGGACACCTCTGTTTTTCTTTCAGGTAGATTTTTAGAAACAAAGTTGAAATTGGCAAAAAAGTCTACGTAAAAGTCACTAATGCGAGTTCATTTTTACTTTTTCCAATTACTCCAGATCTCATGAATAAAATGCATAATTTAAGAAAACTGCAAATTTATATTTTCGTTGTAATGTTATTTTCGTATATTAGGTGAAAAATATTTCTTATTTTACATATTTGGTATGCGGGGGGCCAGCGGCGAAAAGAGCGCGACTAATGACGTTATGAAAAAAGTCGCGACTACTCGCGGGTTAATAAAATGGTTCACTTATGAAAATGTGACGTCATAGTTGAAATAAAACAGGTACTTTATAGCAGTCGTTAAAAATACAAGGGGTATGAATATCAGTAGCTAATGGAGCGAGATAAATAATGACGTCATATTTAAAATGAATCAGAAATATTTTTTACTTATATTAATTAATAAGTTATAAGTTACATACAAATGAATATTTTTATTCAAAACTCATAATTATCAATGGAAGAAATTTTTTGTGGGGAAAAGGCGGAAAATAAAACTACTGATTGATGCATTTTTGGCTCGATTTTTTAACATTTTCGAACAAAGTTGAAAAGTTATTATGCTTTCGGTTTGTCTGTCTGGTTGCTTTCTAACTTTCGTAAATATACTCCGATTTCCATGAAATTTTTGGACGTCCTTAATGTTTACCTAGCACGAATACCTATTGAATATAACGTTTCTACATGATTACTTTATTTACAGGGATTGTCAAAAAAATTCCTTACATTACGGCATTATGGGAAAAATCGTCTTAATTAAATTTAACGAGGTTACACCCTGTGAAACATATTCAAATTTACCTGCATTTATAAAGTCACTAAAATATGTATTTTGTAAAATATGTAGTGAAAAGGACACTTATTATTCATTTACAGGGTTACACAGAAGAATTCCATTGGATAAGAATAAAAGGAGGAACAGTTTCCGACATATTTTAATTATGGTAAACGATTTCATGTATAATCAAGTTGATATACGTTGCTGAGACTTAATGTGAGTTATTTCATGCATAATACGAAGTGCATAGCATTTACAGGAACACACAAAAGATTTCAAATATTATATATTCTATTCGAAGTACTGTATATGATGGATGATGACTGTTGCATGGATGAAATGCATTTTGAATTATGATATGTGCTTTTAAGTTTCGCTAAATGTATGCATATTAAATGGAGAGTATAAATGGTAATAGTATCAATAGTTAAATTTAGATATACAGGGTTAGACAAAAGATCTCGGAAAGGTTACTGAATATGAGCGTAATTTACTTAAAGGTGGTTTTTAAATAAAATATGCGTTTTTATTTTGAACTGTATTTAGTAAACTAAGAAATGTTTGTAGTATATATATAAAATGATATACAAGGTCCCGCAAAGGACTGGATACAAGGTTGTCTTCGGATGATAATTTCTGAAAATGTAATTTAGGTAGTAATAAGAAATATTTTTGTTTGAACTAAATTTTAGAAAGATACTTTCGTGTATTAAAGGCACTTGGAAAACTACAGGGCTGAACAAAAGAATTCAAGAATGTTTCTATCTATTAGTATTAATCGCTGAAAGGAAAATTTTAACCATTAAACAAATTAGCAAATAGGGATTATCAGAAGTTTTTTTTACCATAAATTCGCGATAAAAAGTTAATTACACATGCTTTTCATCATCGAAATTTTTTGCTTGATTGATCAATTATTTCTTCTTTAAATGTTATGTGAACGAAGTCACGGGTAAATGCTATTATTTTATATATTGACATGGAATTATTAATATGTTGTTAAATCATAAACATTTTTCATCTAAGTTATGAAGAATTAAAAAGTTGTGAAAAAAAAGAAAACTTTTAGTAATACAGTTTTTAGTTCAAATCAAAGGTTTTCAATATTTTATTTAATTTTATTTTGACATTTAATTATTTCTGATTTTCCAATTTCAATCTATATTATAAAGGCCAAACGTATCTGTGCGTAACGCATACGTCATTTTGTGAATGGCAACACTTTCAAATTTGAAATGAAATTTCAGTATTGAAATTTTTGCTACTACAATTTTTTAAGTTTCTAAATATCCCACATTTTCAATTTTTACACCATCGTGTAGAGTGAAAAATATACTTTTAAATGAAATTTATTTCAAAGCTGTATCTTAATTTGGTTTTGAAATATTAATTTTTTTGTAGTTTTTAATTACGCTTTTCTAATTTTGGCAACAGGAGTACTTCATTTCTATTAAAAGTAAAGGGGAAAAAAAGGGCAGAAATTGATTACTGTATCTTTATGTTGCCATTTTCTCATTAAAAGGGAAACAATAGAAATGTAAATATCTTCCATTATAAAATCCGATGAATTTTGATTTCTTTTGCAAAATTTGATTTCCACGTAAAAGAATATCAACAGTGTAATATCTGTTTCAACTAATAGTATTGAGACTTCAAGTTTTGAATCAAAATGATCAAAATAAGAAACTAATTTTTTTCTGAAAAGGTGAATACTGATACGAAATGTGCATTTATAAATTTTGATACGGTGAAAAAGATGCCGAGTTTAGATTTCAAAGGAAAAAATTCTATGATTGAGTCAAAGTTGAATAAATTTTGCATTTTTTTTCATTTTGGAATACTAGCATAAGGCCTAAATTGATAACTTTATCATAACAACAGGTCTTTATTATTTTACTACTTACATGTACGATTAAAGTTTAATTTTAACAATTTCTACAACTGAATTTTATAGTATTTTGTTAATTTGATGTTAAATATCATTTGTTTAAGAGTTAGTCTTAGCAATATAAAATGCTGTTTTTACTATACTAATTTTGTAGATTTATTATAAATAAATGAAACAGTTCCTTTTTAAACATTTTCTTTCGTCGAAATTCGACGGGTTCTACCTTGTTATTTTAAAAGCAAACATTTATTTTAATAGATAATACAATAGAAAATAAACGTTTTAATAAATTACTATTTCTTCGTAAAATATGATTTAGCTGTAGTTCATTTCTTTCAATTTGTCTCATTAATACAAAATTCCTTCCTCATGCTTTTGTTTTAGACATTAAAATTTCAGCGATAAATGGTTTAATATTGCAAACCTTTTTTTTTCGGATTGCTTCACCTCCACCTATCTTTTTTCCCCCATGGCGTACAGCAGCTGTGATAAAAAAAAATCCTCATTTAAACTGACAGTTTGCCAGTCTATGAATTTTAAAGGTCTATCCCAGCTTTTTTAATTGTTTCTGCGAAAATGTTATGCAACCAACCAACCATAAGAAAATGAAAGGAAAGAAAGTAAAAAAAGGCGATTTTTTATGAGAGTGAGCTTTGGAATTTAATTAATAGCTCCATTAATAAATAAAATTTTGAAATTCTGAGCTTCAGGTGCATCAGGAGAGATATTGGGATACTCTCATAAAAATTTTGAACTTCGTACGTCCCATAGATTTTGCTAGCCATCGCAGACACACAGACACACACACAGACAGACAGAGCGTTTTGTTCTTTTATTAGTATAGATATAGTAATGTCATTATAATTATTAGCATACGTACTCTACTTAATATTTTCCAACTTTAATATTTTCATTACTGTAGTAATTATACCTTGTTAATGTTTATGCACGTATAGAACATAACACAATTTCTGTCAATGCATGCATATTGAATATTTAATACGTGAATTATTACTTGCTAACTAAGCGTAGAACTGACATTGTGAAAAATGTCCAAGCCGGGGATCGAACCCGGAACCCTTCGAATAACGCTCAAACTGCTTTACCATTTAAGCTACGAAGACGATGAACAGCTTGACATTTTTCATTGCTAAATGTTGGCAAGGCTGCACTGCAGCACCAGATGAAATGGTCTTCATGAGCACACAATCTTAAGGCATAGCATGAGACACAGACAAACCCAGCATCGGTAAACATATATTTAAATTTTCAAATGTGAATTTTCGCTTAAAAATATTGAATATTTAATACTTGAATTATCACTTGCTAACAAAGCGTAAAACGAACATTATGAAATATGTCCAAGCCGGGGATCGAACTCGGTGCTCTACCACTTAAACTACGAGATACAGTTAAAATTGAACAAATTTAATACCCTTTAAAATAATGAAACCCTTTAAAATATATAGAATACCCTTTAAAATAGATATATGTGTTTTTATGCAGAATTATCCGATTTGCTTCTCTTGGATCTTTACTCTTGGATCTATATTCTGTTGATAAGGCAAATCCTTGATTAGTTTGGGGAGTTTAATAGTTATGTATAAAAGAGGCTCCCTTTACACGGAACGGCATATAACTCCTCTTAAATTTAACTAAAGGATTTGTATGCAGAATTATCCGATTTGTTTCAAATTTTGAATATAGAATCACAATGATAAGGCGCGTTTTTGATTAGTTTTGGGGATTCGGGTATACTGTATCAAAGGATGAAATGGAGGAGCTTTTCACCATGGCTTGTTTTCGAGGGGCATTGTTCCTTTCAAAAAAGAACTATAATACACATATGGTGTAAATAGCCTGTGAGCTTAATGCCATCAGTTTAACTGTACAATTTTCTTTTTTTTATTTAAATTAAACATCTATATTAAGATAAGAGAGTGAAACAACCTGGGGAGTATTTGCACTGTGATGCTTTATTTTGAGAAAAGAAAAGGTGGCTGGTCTGGAATTAGGAATATGGAAAGTACAACTCAGCAAGAAATGTCATGAAATACAAAGTTTTAAAGATCGAGAAAATGCAGTAAATATAAATCCATTAACCGCTAAATCTATAATATAAGAGTCTTCCACTTTTTTTTCAAAAAAACGTTTCCCATCCCAAATTTTGAAACAAAATTTTTGTTGTTTTAGCGATCAAAATGTATGTTATTGATTTCAAGCTTCAAATCACTAACTGACAATACAATAACGTCGTCTGTTATTGAAGAAGGTAAACTTTTTAGTTCAATAATACAGGCATCTTCATAGTTAATTTCGTCAAGTACATTTCTTTTCATTGCAGCGACAACCTAAATTCAGCGGGCAATGGGTGGATTTCGCTTTAAAAAATATGCTTTAAGGCAAAAAATGCACAACAGACATTAAAATTTACACACAAAAAATAGTGTTTACATAAAAATGAAGTCACAATTCTTACTATCAATTTCTTATCAGATAAGAATAGTTAACCACTAGCGAGATTATGCACAGAAGGGATATTAATACGAGTGACTCGTTTTTGCATCAAAACACAAAAAATAAACAAATAAACAACTATATTTTGAATGTAAATACCACTATCACATAGCTTAAAAATATTCTAGCAATATTTATTTATTTTTATTTGAGCTTGTTTTCTCTTATAACCATGACTGTCATATCAAAAAATTATTTTTTTTTCATTTTTCTTTTGCTTCAGCTTCTCTTCTCTTCTCTCCTAACCAAATCTATACATTTACATTTCGGCCTATATTTTCTCTATAAGACTTGTAACCTATAATAAATAAATCCATTCCGAGAGAAAAATCAATCGTACAATGTACTCCTTATTTATATAAATATCACTACAAGCTAAAGAAATCACAAAAGAAGAATAAAACTATTTTTGTAGATCTAAACGAATACAAATTTATGAATAATATATAGATTACTTGTCATAATAATGGATTTGATAGCATTACCTTTTCATAAGGTTGCAAATAAAAAGAGAACTGATTTGCCTGATCGTAATTCCGCCAAATCACAACATAGTTAAACATTTTTATTTTTTAAGCGTTGGTCATTATAGCAATAAAAAAGACTTTTTATGAATTTTATATTCTTTAATTTTTTTTCAGTTACTGTTTCCATATGATAATTGCCAACCCAAATGCATGTAAAAATGCATATTTTTAATAAGTTACTCTCTTTATTTTGTTTACTAATATCTTTTTTTAATTAATAAATTTTCTACTAGTAATAAATGTACTTCTATCTTTTGCAATAAATAAATTTTATGACAGGAATAAATTTCAACAACCCTCTCACTGACAAGTTTTTATTAATACTATTACTAATTTCTTAGTTTCACAGCAATATAGGCAATATTTAAAGTTACATAATCCTATTGTTTTCATGGATATTTAACACATTGAACAATGATTAAAACTCTCAAGAATTATATTCATATTCGTAATTAATTTTCTTATATAATTCTGAAAGAGTATTTTTTTTTATATTTAAAACAAAAGATTGAGAGAACAGAATTAAAAGATACAGGAGTATTGGCATATTATATGTATGCAGTGAATTTTCTCTCCGCACTTTTCGCTGTAAGACGCATATTCAGATGAATAAGTCTAAATAAATTCGCATAAAATGCACATTTTTAAACAATTTTTTTTTTTTTTAACATTGAGGAAATAAAATAAGAAATATTTCGTTGGTAAACAGCAAATATAGGATTCTCAGATAGAAAGAAAAAATCTCCTCATATGTTGTTAATTTATATATGAATACTAGGGCTGGGCTATATCGATATTTCTTTAAGACCCCGGTATCGAAATTGAGATTTCAATCCTTCCGATATATCGTTTCAAACGGTATTTCATCCTACTTTTGGAATTAATTACGGAGTTACGGAATTTCCAATCTACCTCTATCGGCGCAAAAGTTAGTTACTTTTGCAAATGTTCGCGCCGTAATCGGCACTTGCGTGATACTTCCGATTTTGCGCTGGTGTCGCGCACATACCGGAATATGGGCGAACAGTCTACTTTTTGCATCGGTGTCGCGCAGATACCGGAATATGGGCGAACAGTTTACTTTTTGCGCCAGTGTCGTGCGCATACCGGAATATGGGCGAACATTCTACTATTCTGATGTACCGTTTTATTCATCGGAGTTCGTTCGAGAATCAAAGTTGAAACACTCATTCGAGGATCGGGCATTTCCGATACAATCACTCGTAGACTCCATATCAGTAGCTGACTATTGTTTTCCTATGAGCTTGTGAACAGTTATTGCTGACGGAATACAGAATTGAATGACATATTTTTAAGAATGTGAGCAAATTTAAGGTTATTTCTTAAATGTTGGTTTTTCGTTTATTATTAGCATTAATAAATATTTATGATAAATCACATACTATTTTACATTTTTTATTAATAACATTAATAATTTACATGTATGATAATTCTTTTATGTCATTTATTTTAAGCAAAAATTTTACTTAAAGCGGAAGTTTTTTTTTTCAATTGTTATTTACCTTAGTTTTAGAGTTTATTGGATACTAGTATTTTTATCCGTTTTGCGTACGAGTTTTTGAAAAAATCATGAAAAAAAATTTAAAATCTTTCTCAAATTAAGAAGGAAAATACTTTTCATTTCGAGAGATCGCTAAAATTCTGTGGATGGTTTCTTTCTGCATAGCGAAACATTACCCATCCACATCAGAGGACAATATGACTGTATAAAAACTCGAGTTTCGATTTCGACGAGTTCGATAAACAAAAACAAACGATGGATAGTTTGTTTCCTACTTTTTCTTTGAGGTTCTTCTGTACTGGACATTTGTAAAAGAAGCTCAAATTTGTTAATAACTTATTATATTTTAATAAAAATTTGTCACACAGCCTAATTTACTATTATTGCAAATTACTGAAAATTTGAAAAAAAATCGGTAAATTAACTTAGGAGTTATGATTTTTTTCCCTTTAAATGGTAAAGAATAAAACGTTTTGTTTTCTTCCTCCCCCCTCCCCGTTTTCGCTTGCATGTGCCGTTGAATGTGTTTTTCGCGCACTTAAACAACTGAAACTAGTTGATACTTTGACAAAACCCTTTTTATAAGTTAAAAAAAATCGAACAGTTTGTTTCTTATAAAAGAATGAGAATAGTTTTGATTTTGAATATCATGGCTCCTTTTTATTTCAGGAGTCTACTAATGCGAAAATATCCGCTCAATGCTAATCTTATTTTTTTATGCCTCGTTTGCATTTCCATAGTTTTATTTATTTATTTATTTATATTTTATTTTATTTATTTATTTATTTATTTTGCATTGCACATCTGAGGTCGATCTCTTTCAACAAAAGCCGTCTTTTAATATTTGTTTTCAAGGTTTTTTTTTTCTTTACTGGAATACTTTCATTTTTGAAACCGGTTTTGAAAGTAAAAGCATAAAAAAAATCTGTAAACAAAATTGAAAAAGTAAAAGATCATTATAGAGACTAATTCAGCATTATGAAAAAAAAAAAACGGTAGTAATCAAAACGGCCGGATTTGGGAATTTGTACTGTATTAAAGAAATTTCGGGTTTTCTTAAGATTATTTGACTGTTCTAATGCTTTCATTTGTATTTTGACTAATAATAGAATTATTTATTGTAATAACGTAAAGAATGTGTTCCTTACTGCCCAAAATTGTAGAAATGCATTTTTTTGTATTGTAATAAAAAAATTCTAAATTTATAGGTAATTAAAGTATTTTCTTTCAACATATCTAAAATATATTTGTTGTCTTATATACATTTTCTTGTTTCATTTTAATGATGTATAATGTTTAACTTTCCAAGAGTTTTCAATAACACGTATTTTAGATCAGGTTTGATTCAGGTTTACTGGTAAAAGGTATTTTGAATCAATACATAAAAATTTAAATTTATGCTCCTTGGAATATGTTAAGATATTCCACACACTCACACATCTGTGGGTGTATATATATATATATATATATATATATATATATATATATATATATATATATATATACTCTACTGGAATACTTTCATTTTTGAAACCGGTTTCGAAAATAAAAACATTTTAGAAAAAAATTCTATAAATAAAACCGAAAAAATAAAAGATCATTATAGCGATTAATTCAGCATTATTCTTTATAAAAAAAAATAGTTACTTTTTTGTTTCATTTTAATAATTTATAATGTTTAACTTTCCAAAAGTTTTTTATAACACATATTTTAGATCAAATCTGCAGGTAAAAGATTTGCATATTTTGAATCAATACATAAAAATTAAAATTTATGTTTCTTTGAATATGTTAAGATATTGATTTTTTTTTTTTGTTTCTTCTTGATAATTAACACACACACACATATATATATATACATACATAGTTATGTGTTTGTAGTATTTTATACAGAGGACATTTACATTTATGACCCTATAATGGAGTGACATATGAATTGAAATATATCGATGTATCGAAAATATCGATATTTGGTCAGCGATATATCACGATATTAAAATTCTGATATCGCCCAGCCCTATTGAATACGTACAACGTGATAAAAAATAAACATTCTACATAACATACAATGTAATCTAATGAGCATGTTTGAACTTAAATATCCAAAATTGTTAAATAATAATATGAATATTATGTTAAAAATATTTTTTAATGTTAAATCTGTTATGTTATTTTTTATGTGGAATTAATTAATAAAATGTCTGAGGAAACACCTAGAAATTATATTTATTATTATTATTATTATTATTATTATTATTATTATTATTATTATTATATCATCATTTATAATGGTTTAATTTTATTTATTTATTTATTTTTGTAAGAGAAGCCTTAAATATATAAAAGCAAAAAAAAAAAATCATTTTAACTGTGAAATCATTTTTTATGTAGTTTTGGAAATCTTTCATGTAACTTCAATTACTTAATTTATCCCACTTGTTCCATTTTATTTTCTTCTAAATATGGATGAAGATGCAGAAAATGAAGTGCATTATTATGAATTTAAAAAGAATAATATCATCCCAACTAACTTTACAGCAAATCATAGAAAACTATTGTTAGCACCAATTTATTACTAAAAATATTTATTAATAAGTTCTCTAGTTAGATTTTAGTTCGGGAGTCGTCAGTGTCATGGAATAGTCTTAAACATGAAACATTTCATAACTAATACTTAATATTTACTTTATTCTATCTTCAATAGAAGAAATCATTATAATCGAGATTTTATCGAGATTTCGACGGAATTACACGTTTTAGGAGTCAGAGATATCCAAAAATATATTTATACAAAATGTCCCTCTTTCCATGTTCAGCCACTGCAAGGTACCAAAGAACCGAACCAAATTTTTTGTGAAGTTTTTAGCTATATTCTGTAGTTTCTCCATGAATTTGAAAATATTTCACTGGAAGCCGTCACTGAAATACCGATTTTTGCGCTGTTATCTTTGTTGACAATTTGTCAAAAATCTCTTGTCACTCAGTTGCTTTAATTCTCGTATTCACCATCTACCTCAACTAAGTAAACCCCAGTCGAATAGTGAAAAGTAACATTTGATTGGTTATTATCAGGGAGACGTCCAGTGAGGAATACGAATACCGTTTGAACGTTCGACCAAGGTTTTCGGTATAAATTGGGGTTCAATTTAGAATACGAGAATTAAAGAGAAATAATAAAAAAGCAGCTGACTCCCATCGCCGATACATTTCAAAATTTTCACGATACTTTACTCGATTTTTTATAAGTTGATCCATACAATTGTCTGTTAAATTATGTAAAAAGATCGTTGTTGTCGTTCGGGCATGCGCAGATAAAAATTATTTCTTACAATTATTCCTATTTCAAAAAATATTTAATATATTTATATTCCAATTGCACTATATTGTTTTTACTGCATTTTTCTAATGTTACTGAAACTGCCTTTAAATTTGGTTGAATATCGTTCATGATATAAGCTAAAAACATACAGGAAGTTTTTGAACTTAGAAAGACATCACTATATTTCTATATATGTGCGATTCTTTTAAAAAGGACAGTAACCACATATTTATATTCTTTAACGTTGCGTGTAAAAACGTCTTTAGACTGTTTCGTGTATTTTAATGTACAGGGTAATACCAAATACTATTTTTCTTCTCTGAGATTTTGTCTACCCCAATAGTCATCAAATAAACGTTGGCAAAGATGTGGTGAAACATGATCTTTAGAATGTTGTAGTTCCAAAAAAATTTGAAAAGCATATTTTTAAATGTTTGAAAAAAAGTTTACAATTGAAAGTGTCCGGCCATTAATAGCCATATAATGTATAAAAATAAAATTGGAATCACATGGTTAAAAATAAATGGGAAATAAGATTTTAAAATTTTAACCTCAGATCAGAGAAAGATAAAAAACAAGAATCCAAGAAAACTCTTTGGATTCTTTGAGAAGCTCCATAGGATAATTCATAGTATATGGGTGCTAAATAGCGTATCGAAAAGAAATTAAATAACTTTTCAACGAAAAAATACTTTTAATTTAAAATTTTAATATTTACACTTGACAATAAAATGAATTCAAAGATGAGGTTCCCAAAATATTGGTATATCAGGAGACCACGAGATATTTTTATTATGTCTATGGTTGGTTTGTTGGAACTGACCTGTAAGCAAGAAGATTACCTGAGCAAAATATGCTTTCCGGTTGTGGACCCAATTAACTTAAGTGGTAGAGCATTGGCCCTGGAAGCCAGAGATCTGGGTTTTATTTCCGGGCTGAGTATTTTTACGCTCAATTGGAAATATTCACTTCGTACTTTATAACACTTACGTTTTTTTAGTTTTTATGTTGTGCGTGGTCAATTTTAATATATATTTAGAAAAAGAAGTCTGGTGGCGATAAGTCAGAAGTATAGGCAGGCCAGAAAAGGCCTGGATATAGAAGAAATTTTTCGGGAAGCTTTTCGCGATGACACGATTGTTATGCACTGAGCTACTTTTGAAAATTCGGGAAGCTTGACGGACCGCACTTCCTTGAAATAGTAAGTCTCCTCTTTTAACCTTGATTAATAGATATACTAACTATGTCGAAATCAAAGGGAAACTTACAATTTCAGAAAGGTGGTCCCAATCAAGAAAAGTGTAATTTTTTTAAAAGTGGTCTTTGGGCAACACTATAGTTGATTTTTTAAGCAAGTCTAGACAATCTTTCGTTGAATATAGTGGAGATCCACCCCTTTAACCTTTTAAGCGTGGTAAGAGTGTTTTTCTGTCTCGTCATTTTTTTAATTCAAAGGGCATTTTAACAGAAGATTAATATTAATATTAATTTTTTGAATTACACCAGATAAATAAATATGTGAGAGATACCAAATACAAATCTTCAAACTAATACTCCTCCCAGTAATATTTTTCGAATTATTAAACATGAATGAAAAAATATGTAGGACGCCTAAGGCCCCTGTCCTCGCTCGAGGAAACGCTGGCGAGCTAATGCTATTTCTATGGGGAAGCATTTTTCTAATAACTCTTTCGCATTTTGACATTTTTGAATAATTTTTTTGCATTGGATAGCTGAGGTGCATGCCGACAGCGCACCTTTTTTACTTTTTCGACTTTGGTTGCAGATATTTTTTTAAAGGCACTTTCAGTTTCGAAACCGGTTTTGAAAGGGAAACTAACTTTGTAAAAAATATCCGCAACCAAACTCGAAAAAGTAAAAAAGGTGCGCTGTCGGCATGCACCTCAGCTATCCAATGCAAAAAAAAAAAAAAAAAAAAAAAAAAAAAAAAAAATTCAAAAATGTCAAAATGCAAAAGAGTTATTAGAAAAATGCTTCCCCATAGGAATAGCATTAGCTCGCGAGCGTTTCCTCGAGCGAGGACAGGGCCCTTAAAGGGTTGAAGACATTAGACCACTTCCTGAATGTTTCGACAGATTCTGGTCACAAAGATAAAATATTTGAAAAAAAAAACACGCTCTTCAAGTCTAACATTGGTACATTCTAGTAAAAACAAAATATTCTTTGACAGTAATTAAGGTCTGTAAATATGTTCCTTTCGGGACTTGCGCATCTGTCTATAAGTTAACATCACTAGCTCTACTATTATTTTAACACAATCAAACTGATTGATAAATTTATCACACAAATTCAATATTTTCCCAATGAGTAAAAAGTTTTCCAGGCCGGTAATCGAACCAGATCGTTGGCTTAAAAAGTCAATGCATTACCGTTTAAGCTAATTGGGCGAAAACCGATGGGCATTTCTCGTTCAGAACCTTATTGGTCATAACATCTGGTCTGTCATTTAAACAGCTCGCTAGAGTAAACCGAATCTAAGAAACTCCATATAACGATGGATAAGTATATATATCATTATTTTAACACAGTCGAACTGATTGGTAAATTTATCACACGAACTGAATATTTTCTAAATGAGCGAAAATTGATTCGCTGCATGGGCAAATTTTTTATTTCATGTACAAAACAAATTTTATACATATTTTGCATGATCCATCTATGAAATAACTTATTATTTCTCTTTTATAATACATCACAATTTAACCAATCTAATTCAAATTAAAAAAAAATGTTTTCCCATTTAAATATATTTTTAAAATAGTTATTCAGAATGTCAAAATACCTGTCGTATGTTTATTAAAATCTCATTTCACATTGTTCGAAACCTGTCATCAATTTGACTAAATATATAAGTATGAATTGTGCTAAGAATAAACCTTATTTACAGAAATACACCCAAATTTTAAGAAAATAATGCGAAAACATCGAAAAACTTTATTGGTAGAAAATGGTAAAAATACGTTTTGAGATATTTTACAAAATCCATTTTTGAAAATATTATGGCGGTACACAAAATTACAACTGTATAAAAACGTTAATGGAGCGCAATCCCTTTGAGAATTATTCTGAGTACAATGGCGATTTATAAGGCTTTTAATGTACTTTTGTTATTATTATAAAGATAAATTCTGTTATGGCTTTCTCTTTATAGATTTTTAGAAATGTTCAACGTATTAAATAACCTCAATGTTTGTTTACATGATGTTACATAAAATGGCATCTTTGTAATTAAGTTAAATATGAATTAAATATTCCGAAAAATTATGGGTTTGACATATAAATTCTATTTCCGTAGTGAATTTGTATTACTTAATTAAGGCAAAAATGGATGTTGCATCATAAAATGTTAATGGAAGATATTTGTAATTCAGAGTGCAATAGAGATTTATTCGGCTTTCTCCTTTTAGGTAGCTTTCATTACAAAAAGTAAAAAGCTACCTATTGCAGCCGTCCGGAGGAAAACACTTCCGGAAAATTTTGGTAGATTTTCACCGATTAAGACCTCCAGACCCCAAAACCACCCTCCGTTCAAATGTTGACATATATCATCATCATCATCATCAACCGTTTTCGATCCACTGCTGGATGTAGGTCTCCCCCAGATTTTTCCAATGTTTTCTGTCTAATGCTTTCGTCATCCAATTTACACCAGCCACTTTTCTAATTTCGTCTCTCCATCTTACTTGTGGTCGTCTTCTTGGTCGTTTTACATCTCTAGGATACCACTGTAGTATATTTGTGCTCCATCTATTGTCTTGTCTTCTTGCAATGTGCCCAGCCCATTTCCATTTTAGCTGCTTGATTCTTTCAAGGATGTCAAAAACTTTTGTTTGATTTCTTATCCAGGTTATCCTCTTTCTGTCTCTTCTAGTTATGCCTAGCATACATCTTTCCATGCTTCTCTGTGCTGTTTGTAATCTTTGTATCATCCGTTTTGTTAGTGTCCATGTTTCTGCTCCGTAGGTTAATGCAGGTAAAATACATTGATTAAAAACTTTTCTTTTCAAACAAAGGGGCATATTACTCTTCAGAATAATACTGTTCTTCCCGAAAGCACTCCACCCATTTCTTATTCTTCTATTGATTTCATTCATGATACTATTATCCGATGATATTTCCTGTCCTAGGTACACATAACTTTGCACTTCTTTAATCTCAGTGTTCTTGTAGACAATTTTCTTTTTTGATGTAAATGAATTAAACATCACCTTAGTCTTTTCTAAATTTATTTTTAATCCCACATTGATGCTAGCTTCTGCAAGATCTTTTAGCATAATTTCCAATTCTTCAGGACTGTTACTGAAAATTACAATGTCGTCAGCGAAGCGGAGATGACTTAAAAATTCTCCATTTATTCTAATCCCTTTGTTTTCCCAATCCAGCTTCTTGAAGATATTTTCTAAGACAGCATTAAAAAGCTTGGGTGAAATGGTGTCTCCTTGTCTTACTCCTCTTCCGAGCTTGATCTTCGCTTTTCCTTTATTTAAACGGATGGTTGCTGTTGCTTTCTTGTAAATCTTCTTTATGATATTGATGTAAGGTTTGTCTATACCAATGTCCTCCAGAGAATCTACTACTGCTGATGTGTAGACGGAATCAAAAGCTTTTTCGTAATCAATAAAGGCAAGGCAGAGAGGTAAATTATATTCTTTATGCTTTTCTATGAGTTCCCTTACTGTTTGGATATGATCCATTGTGCTGAATCCACTTCGGAATCCTGCTTGTTCTCTAGGTTGAGCCGAGTCCAGAGCTGATTCAAGTCTTGTCGTTAAAACTTTGGTGAAAATTTTATAAATCACGGACAATAAGCTGATCGGACGGTAATTTTTAATGTTTTCCTTCTCTCCTTTCTTGTAAAGTAGTATCATCACAGCATTATTCCAATCTTCTGGTACATCTGACTTTTTGAGACATTTGGAAAACAGTAAGGGTAGCCTTTTTGCAAATTCTTCTCCTGCTTCTTTGATAAGGTCAATTGTAATTCCATCTTCTCCAGGGCATTTACCTTTTTTCATAAATCGAATAGCTTGTAAAACTTCATCTGTCATCACTGGGATTATCTCTTCAGTTTCTGTTAAGATTTCTCGTTGATCGTGTACGTTGATTTCCCTCTGATCTTCACATTTATATAGATCATTATAGAATTTCTCAAGAATGTGTACTATTTCGTTGCTGATTTTGGTGATTGTTCCATCTGCTCTCTTCAGTGCAAAAATGCCTTTTCTTCCAACACATAATTTGCGCTTAGCTGATTTTAAACTTTTGTTATCTTCCAGAACTTTTTTAATAAGATCACAGTTAAATTTTCTAATATCTTCTGTAACGCATTTTCTTACTGTTTTACATAATTCAGCATATTCAACTCTTGATTTAGGATCATTTTTCTTCATTTTAAATTCTCTGCGTTTTTTCATCAATCTTCTTGTTTCTTCTGTTATTTTCTTTGTTTGTTTTACTTGTGCATCACCGGCTATCTTCTTAGCAATTTCTTGTAGAGTATCGGTTAGCTTCTTGTTCACTATTGTAACATCTTGCTTTTCTTCTAAAGTTGATTGAAGTACTTGGAAACGGTTTTGAAGTTCCAAATGAAATTCTTCTTTATGTTTCTGGAGGTTTATAATATCGATTGATTTCTTTGAGTGTAGCAAAAGCTTCATTCTTTCCACTTTAGTATTTAACAGCAGTTTGCATCTAACCAATCTGTGATCGCTTCCTGTATTGAAGTTATTGAGAACGCTGCAGTCCTGAATAAGATACTTTTTGTTGGTCAAGATGTAGTCGATTTCACTTGTTGAGCCATTTGCACAACGCCATGTCCATTTTCTTTGTGGCTTTTTCTTGAAAAATGAATTCATGATATACATCTGTTCACATTCTGCAAACTCAATCAATCTGGGCCCTCAGTTCCCGGTAGTCTGCATGTTCCTGGTTACGGCAGCGATCAGACAGACATGAAGACAGAGGGTGCTAAGAATCACCGGGCTCGGCTTGGCTGCCATAAGTTGATGACCTTGGCTACGTACAATGGACGATCCCTATCTTCTGAAAACCGTTTACAGGAACTTGAAGAAGAGTTAGATAAGATCAACTGGGACATTTTAGGATTATGTGAAGTAAGAAGAAAAGGCGAAGAAAAGATTGATCTTGCCAGCGGACATGTTTTATACTACAGAGGTACAGAAGATGGAAGAACAAGTGGTGTAGGATTTCTGATTCATAAAAGGTGGAAGAATCACATTGTAGAATATGATAGTGCATCAGATAGAGTTGCAAGATTAGTAATACAAGTGTCCAAAAGATACAAGCTGCAAATTACCCAAGTTTATGCACCAACAATAAGTTATTCTGATGAAGAAATTGAAGATTTTTATGAAGAAGTAGCTTCAATGCATCAAAAGGGAAATTGCTACATAAAATTAATAATGGGAGACTGGAATGCTAGAATTGGAGAGAAGAAGAAAGGTGAATTATCTGTAGGAAATCATGGATATGGTATGCGAGATGTAAGAGGAAACAGATTGTTGACATATATATATATATATATATATATATATATATACACTATATTGCCATTGATTATGGGACACTTGCGATTTTAGACATTTTACTAAATATCTAGAAAAATACACGAGGAATCATCTCGAAACTCTTAGTGTATAAATATAATAGTATACGTCATGCATCTCCGTGAAGATTTTTTACCGAAACGCCATATTGGACCGTCAACAAATTAAAAAAGAATGAATATCTTTTGAATAACCCTGTCAAAACTAATGTAGCAAAAGCGCTCAAACTCTAGATTATGATTGAATGCGTTATTGTAATACACTGTGTTCATTTTTATGCAAATAGCATGCACACTCGCAGAATAATTAAGGTTTTTATAAAAATGGTCCCAAATTTGTCCAAGTTTTTCCATTATAATTTTCAGAGTTCTTAATATAAAATAATATTTTTTTCAGAAAATATGACAAACAACATTGCACACAGTACTCTGTAATCAGAATTAAAAAATAATAAAAATTGTATGAAAAATGAGTAGGTTTACAATATAATTTTTTACTGCGCATGCGTCAAAGATATCAAAATTTCATTTGCATATTATGTTAGCTAAATGTATAGAGCAACTTTTGTAAAAGTCTCAAAATCATAGCTTGAAAATTCTGAAAGTAATCGTCTATTGAAAAAGGACAAAATCCGTTTTTTCCAAAATGAAGCAAAAAAATGAGGGATTTTATCCAAATGCAGTAGTACATCCCATATTGTGTATTCTATATTGACACTAATCAATGAACATATGGATACAACCCCTCTTGTTTTTGCTTCATTTTGAGAATAACGGATTTTCGACTTATTCAATTGACGATTATTGTCAGAATTTTCAAGTTATGATTTTGTGACTTTCACAAAAGTTGCTCTATACATTTAGCTAACATAATATGCAAATGAAATTTTGATATCGTTGACGCATGCGCAGTAAAAAATTATTTAGTAAACCAACTCATTTTTTATACAATTTTCATTATTTTTTAATTCTGATTACAGGGTACTGTGTGCAATGTTGTTTGTCATATTTTCTGAAAAAAATAATATTTTATATTAAGAACTCTGAAAATTATAAGGAAAAAACTTGGAAAAATTTGGGATCATTTTTATAAAAACCTTAATTACTCTGCGAGTATGCATGCTATTTGCATAAAAATGAACAAGGCTTATTACAATAAGGCATTCAATCACAATCTAGAGTTTGAGCGCTTTTGCTACATTAGGTTTGACAGAGTTATTCAAAAGATATTCATTCTTTTTTAATTTGTTGACGGTCCCCTTTGGAGTTTCGGGAAAAAATCTTCACGGGGATGTATGACTTATACTATTATATTTATACACTAAGAGTTTCGAGATGATTCCTCATGTATTTTTCTAGATATTTAGTAAAATGTCTAAAATCGCAAGTGTCCCATAATCAATGGCAATATAGTGTATAACCATATATATATATATATATACAGGGTGATTCCAAATTTTTTTTACAATAAAAGAGGGGTGATAGTACACATCAAGACAAACAATATTAAATAGGAGACCAAGGGTCCAAAATGTTTTCCTAAGGAAATAGCCGCCATTAAAGTTTAGGGACCAAAATTTCAAATAAACATAAAAAACGGGAAAATCGGTCGATTGATTTGCGGTTTTCACTAAAATTATTCTTTATGTCGGCATTTTCTTGAAATTAAATTATAAAGATAAATTTCAAAAAATGCCGATAGAGGGCGCTTGAGACTTTTGAGTAACGAACAACTATTTTTTGCCGGTATTTTTTGCATCTCATTAAATGTTTTCGTAAGCTTAGACTCAAACTTAAATTTTGAGCTCAAAATCTGTAGTTGGGAGTGGTTAAGTAACACAAACTGAGCTGTGTTCAGAGGGTTCAAATTTCAAATGATTATAAAAAATGGAAAAATTGGTCGATTGATTTGCGGTTTTGACTAAAACTATTCTTTATTTAGGTATTTTCGTGAAAATAAATTATATAGATAAATTTCAAAAAATGCCGATAGAGGGCGCTTTATACTTTGGAGTTACGAAACACTCTTTTTTGGCGTTATTTTTTGCATCTTATTAAATGCTTTCGTAAGCTTATACTTGAACTTAAATTTTGAGCTCAAAATCTGAATAGCTGGGAGTAGTTAAGTAGACAAACTTAGCTGTGTTCAGAGGGTTGAAATTTAAAATAATTGTAAAAAACGGAAAAAATTGGTCGATTCGTTTGCGGTTTTTGCTAAAACTAATTTTTAAATCAGCAGTTTTCTTGATCAATCAGTGTTTTCTTGAAAATAACTTTTAAAGATAAATTTCACAAAATGCCGATAGAGGGTGCCTTAGACTTTGGAGTAGCGTACAACTATTTTTAACTGTAATTTTTTTAATCTCATTAAATGCTTTCAAATGCATAGACTTAAATTTTGGGCTGAAATTCTGAATCGTTGGGAGTGTTTAAGTAGCGAAAAATTGAATTGTGTTCGAGGAGGAAAGAGGGTTAAATTTCAACTCCTGAACACTTTTCAGTTTGCGCTTCTTAACTCCTCATAACGATTCAGGATTTGAGCTCAAAATTTAAGTTTATATTTAAGCTTCCGAGCACATTTAAAATGCTTTTGCAAGCATTTAATTAGAACCAAAAAATAATGGTTAAAATGAATTGTTGGTTACTCTGAAGTTTAAGGGGCCCTCTGACGGAATTTTTTTAGATTTATCTTTAAAAATTATTTTCAAGAAGATACTGACTTAAAGAATAGTTTTATTTTAAACCGCAAACGAATCGACCAATTTTTCCATTTCCTATAATTACTTTAAATTTGAACCTCCCCTCCCCCTTGAACACAGTTCATTTTGTGCTACTTAACCCCTCCCTACTATTCAGATTTTGAGCTCAAAATTTAAGTTTAAGTCTAAGCTTCCGAAATCATTTAAAGAGATGCAAACAATAACGGCCAAAAATAGTTGTTCGTTACTCCAAAGTCTAAAGCGCCCTCTATCGGCATTTTTTAAATTTATCTTTATAATTTATTTTCACGAAAATACCTAAATAAAGAATAGTTTTAGTGAAAACCGCAAATCAATCGACCAATTTTTCCGTTTTTTTTAATCATTTGAAATCTGAACCCTCTGAACACAGCTCAGTTTGTGTTACTTAAACACTCCCAACTACAGATTTTGAGCTCAAAATTTAAGTTTGAGTGTAAACTTACGAAAACATTTAATGAGATGCAAAAAATACCGGCAAAAAATAGTTGTTCGTTACTCCAAAGTCTAAAGCGCCCTCTATAGGCATTTTTTGAAATTTACCTGTATAATTAAATTTCAAGAAAATGCCGACATAAAGAATAATTTTAGTGAAAACCGCAAATCAATCGACCGATTTTTCCGTTTTTTATGTTTATTTGAAATTTTGGTCCCTAAACTTTAATGGCAGCTATTTCCTTAGGAAAACGTTTTGGACCCTTGGTCTCCTATTTAATATTGTTTGTCTTGATGTGTACTATCACCCCTCTTTTATTGTAAAAAAAAATTTGGAATCACCCTGTATATATATGGGTCATTCCATGTCAACTGGCCTAGAGGCTTCCACTCGACCCCCTTCGATTTTTATAAAATTGATACAGAATATACATGTGGGTATATGATGAGCATTTGGAAACTGCTTAGTGCAAAAAATTATATAGTTGGAGCACCAGGGGTCCATTTTTACCAATCACTATTTTATGGTTGTAGAAAAAACGGCCAAATCATGAATTTTGGCATCATATTGCTCGTGATATATGAAACCTTACTTATTGAAAATAGGTGATCTAGGACAATTTTTCGTGCTAAAAAATGTAATTGCAGTATTAAAAATCACAAATCAAAACTATCGTGATTACTAGGCCTCAAAGTAGGCCGTATGGCCAATCTGGTTGAATTTTACCCTTACTTTAACATGCTGTAACTACTGCAAATATTATTTAAAAAAATTTTCGCTTTACAAACTAATTACCTATGGATATATCGTAAAGCCGCTGTAGTTGTTTTTTGATTGCTTAAATATTCATTAAATTATTGATGTTCAAAATCTAATAAAAAATTAAAATCATCCATTTTGCCCCATATTCAAAAGCGTATATCTCAAAAGGGACACTTCTGATTTGGTTACAATAAGTATCACTGGAAAGAACATATCTTAATTTATAAAAAAAACTTTACTTCATTTTGGGCCTCTTAGATACAGAAGGAAAATAATAAAATTCAAAAACCTGTTGTACGAGATAATCCAGATGCATACAAGAAAGGTATATATTACGACAGGATCTTTCAACATATTTTGCACCATTCTTTTTTATTACAACGATTAATGCATATAATAATCTTCACTTTTCCTGGTCACAGTTACTTCCCCTTTACCATTATGTATGATTTGTAACCGCATTGCCAATGAGTTATATCCAATAACCAGGCAAGACTAGCTCCTGGTTGGGTATTGTATGTTTTAAATTTTGAATGCGTTTACCTAACGGGATCCATAGATTATTATAGACTAAATGTTTTAATTATTTCAAGCTCCCATTCCTGATCCCCATTCTTTAAAAAACATTACTAATTGGTTCAGTTTGTCAAATTTGTTATTGACTGCGTTTGCAACAGCTTTCGGTAAATCGTGTTGTTGACTAATTTTGGTTTTTATTGGAAATGGAACAGTAATTATATGCTCTTCCGGAATCCAGCAGAGGTCTTGTCTAGTGGGCTAATAAAATGTTTTTGAAGATCCATGAGGGTGCATAAAATTTATTAAGACATTGTTGCTGAGATTTTCAATACGAATTCTTCAATAAAATTATCAATTGTCATCTGCTTCATTTCTAACGTGTCATGATCTGTGTGAACCCATTGTTTAAATTCAATGGCGTCTTCTGGATCACTATCTTCGGAAATACTTTCCAAAATTTTTTTTAAATCATCTGTTCCAGGACATTCTTCGCAGCGATTAAGCATACAATCTTTAGAATTCAAGTCACAAGTTGTTTTACTTATAAGGAATTTATAATCTACATCAGTTGGGCAGCTTGCTAGCATCAACTTCACATTTTGATGCATTTTGCACACAGATTGAGAATGTGAACCTGCTGCAACGACAGTCACAAACCATTTTGGTTTTATCTCGCAAAATTTGGAGAATCCGATTTCCGGTCCATTACTATTTCGATAGACTGCAAACATGTCTTTCAAGTTGCTTAGTAATAGATGCTTCTGCATCTGAACTTTCCTTCCATCTATCCGAGCAGAAATGAAATCTTTTATTCCTGGATATAGGGTAACATCCCCAGTAATTGGCATTGCCCAGTGATTGGCACATCCTACAAACATGTCCTAAAATAAGATTTATATCCAGTCTTTTAAAAATGCAAGACCATATACCAGTTATATGCTCATTTAGGTTAAAGATTATAACTTTGATTTGTACTACTAGATGACAAAAGTGCTTGGGAAAGAGAAACAATTATAGCTTGTATCAAATTAGCCATTTTTGTTGCAAATGCTTCTTCTTTGGCTTAAGGAAGGCATGCTTTTCAACTAATTATTATCTGAATTATAATTTATTTTAAATTTTAATTGTCAGCAGTTTTGTTCAGTTAAAAAGGGTTACTTTAATTGTGTAAAAGTATTTACGACACAAATATTTGGATTTCTGAATTAATGATAGATGCCAATTAATGGTGCTTCAATTTTGCTAGTTCCAAGTAATTGGCACCTATTCCAATTAGAAGGAATTCGCAAGTAATTTGAGATTAAACCACTTATTTTGGAAGTACTTTTAAAGTTATAGACTAATTTTGTTTATCATCTGTTTTTATTTGAAAATATGAAATATTATCAATAATTGGAATCCATTAAAGCTTCATATGACAATTACTGGGGACAGCATGACAATTACTGGGTGTTAATATAAGTATATTGTATTATTTTAAAGTGTTCACATTTCAGACTAATATGCTGATTTCATACTCTCAAAAACCTGAAATATGGCATCTTCATCTACAGTAAATTCATTTAAAGCGATTAAACCCAATGCAAAATGTAAAGTTTTTTAAAATATAAACTTGTGCCAATTACTGGATCACAAGGTGTCATACATTGGTGCTCTATGAGCCAATTACTGGTGATTTCAGCAGCTTTTTTTAAATATATTTTTATAAAAATACTTTTTCAAATTTTTTTGCTTTTAGTGGGCAAAATATATGCACAGATATGCATTCTTTGATTTAAAAATATTTCCAAGTAAATATCTTATTTCTTTGTAATAAAAATTGAAGTAAGTTTAAAGACAAATTTTTAATGTGCCAATTACTGGGGATGTTACTCTATTAAATTCTTTATCTTGAAAAAAATTTAATACTCTTTCTTTTGTGTTTTCTGGCAATTTCTTATCAAACTGTGCTCTAGATAAAGCCAATATCCGGATGTCTGCTTTTAATTTTCGCGCTGCTTTTACCATTCTTTCTGAAACTTCAAACTCTTCCATAACTTCTTTTATTGTCTAACTTTGAGGTGCCATTGTTAATATTTCTTATTATTCTGGACGTTTTGACAACTGTAACGCCTCCTTCAATTCTTTAATTAGCTGTTCGTAATCTAAACAGTCTAGGCATTGGTTGCATGTAGTAGTTTGTCTTAATTTACATGAATCTATACCAGCAACAATAGCTATTTTCTTTGAAATAACATCTTCAGTTTCACTTATCTTTCGCTTTGCATACCTTTTAATATCTCTTGTTGATGTTCGTTGAAATTTTAAAGGAGATAAATCAATAGCTGTTAGACTTTTGTTCAACGTTTCTGTTACATCTATTTCATCTTGCTCCAATTCGCTTGAAGAAGAGGACCATGTTCTTGTTTCTTCGAATTCTTTTCTGCATGATCTACATATTTTTTGGTCTGGTTTGACATTTTCTTAGTTTCTTAGTTTCTAAGTCTGTCAAATGTTTAGAACTTTCTAAATTGATGGACCGCAAAGATTTTCGAACGCAATGACTGTCTTTAGTGAAAGGATTACAGCATGTTCGCTGAAGAAACTCAAATTTATGCAAAAGCAATGTTTCGTGATGAAAGCATATTTGAGAATTTTCTTCAATGCAATAATCTTCGGCGATTAATTAACTCCTGTTTTTTTAAGGAAAATTCTTTAAAAAGCTTAAAACCTTTATGTGCACAATAAGTCGTCAAATGGCACTGAGAATTATCAGCACAGCCAATGCTGCATTGACTCTGATCATAATCATGAGAATCCATAGAGCTAAAATCTTGATACAGAATGTTTTAACAGTAATGTAAAGCATAAACTGAAAGAGAAAAGGAATATTTTTGTATAAATCTTGTTAAACATACAATACCCAACCAGGAGCTAGTCTTGCCTGGTTATTGGATATAACTCATTAACAATGTGGTTACAAATCACACATAATGGTAAAGGGGAAGTAACTGTGACCAGAAAAAGTGATAATTATTATATGTATTAATCGTTGTAATAAAAAAGAATGGTTGAAAATATGTTGAAAGATCCTGTCGTAATATATACCTTTCTTGTATGTATCTGGATTATCTCGTACAACAGGTTTTTGAGTTTTATTATTTTTCTTCTGTATCTAAGAGGCCCAAAATGGAATAAAGTTTTTTTTATAAATCAAGATATGCTCTTTCCAGTGGTACTAATTGTAACCAAATCAGAAGTGTCCCTTTTGAGATATACGCTTCTGAATATGGGGCAAAATCGACGATTTTAATTTTTTATTAGATTTTGAACATCAATAATTTAATGAATATTTAAGCAATCAAAAAACAACTACAGCGGCTTTACGATGTATCCATAGGTAATTAGTTTGTAAAGCGAAATTTTTTTAAAATAATATTTGCAGTAGTTACAGCATGTTAAAGTAAGGGTAAAATTCAACCAGATTGGCCGTACGGCCTACTTTGAGGCCTAGTAATCACGATAGTTTTGATTTGTGATTTTTAATACTGCAATTATATTTTTTAGCACAAAAAGTTGTACTAGATCACATATTTTCAATAAGTAAGGTTTCATATATCAAGAGCAGTATGATGTCAAACTTCATGATTTGGCCGTTTTTTCTACAACCATGAAATAGTGATTGGTACAAATGGACCCCTGGTGCTCCAACTATACAACTTTTTGCACTAAACAATTTCCAAATGTTCATCATATACCTACATGTATATTCTGTATCAATTTCATAAAAATCCAAGGGGGTCGAGCGGGAACCATGCCAAAATTTAGGACAGTTGACATGGAATGACCCATATATATATATATATATAATACCATTAAAAGTAGACAAGATTCACCAATGGATTTTATCAACAAAACAATAAACCAAAACGAAGAATTAAATTGAATTATAGTAAACAATATTAACCATTTGAAATTAACCATTGAATTTAATAACTTATAGCACATTGAACATTGAAGGAAAAAAGAATAATATGAATACAAATGAAATTTGTAGAACCAAAGCAGAATCTTCAGGTCCCAAATACTTTGGAACTACAAATGGAGTGTGTGGTTTCATCTTCGTATTTGCCATGAAAAAGCAAAACAATACGAATTTGGGACTACCATCACACAAAAACCAAATTATTAAACAAGAAACAAAGATATTTTACAAAAAGGAGTTAAAAGTAAGTAAAAGTAATAGTTATCCATAACAAACAAAAAAGATAAAGCTGAATGGAAATATAATTGAACCGGAAAAATAATTAATAATCGATATTAACATTAAATTAATAAAATGATTAAAATTAGAATTAAGAGATAACATTCATATTAACATATAACTTAAAATACATTATTGTTACTTTAATCAGTAACATTTATTGTGACTTTACATGGTAAAAACTCATTATCTTAATATAGGATAATAAAAATTAAAAAAAAAATAAAAAAAAAATAAATAAAATAAATAAAATAATAATAGTAATATTATTATTATTAATAATACCAAAAATTATATCAATAACATTAAAAATAATTTGATAATTAAAATATAGCTATTTAACTATAGATATAACTAATATCCCTATATTGGTTTAAATTAAACAGTTTAAAAATTATGTTAAAATAAATAACCCACTCTCAATTTTTTTTTATAAATAATTAACTTTTGCGTTTTTATCCAGACAACACCACCCTCCTCCGTACTCTAACATCTACCCACACAACCAACCTATATATATATATTAGGTAGATTTCGTATGAAATACTACCTATTGCATTGTCTCCCATGTTGGAATTTCTGAAAAATTTTTGCGGATCTACACGAATCATGACTCCTAGACCCCAAAACCACCATCAGTAAAAAAGTTTATATATATATATATATCTATCTATCTATCTATCTATCTATCTATCTATCTATCGGTGTATATCACTTTCTTCTAGACACGATAACTTCCATAATTATGCTCAGATCTTCTTCAAACTTTTACATAAAATCAAGGAGCCTAAAATCTCGGTCGAGTTCGTTAATGGGCAAAATCGGACCAAGGGGGTTGAAATAGGGAGGGTTTTTGTGAAAACAGAAAAAACGCGATAACTTCTTAATTAAAATAGATATCGAATCAGTTTAAAGTTTATATTACTTCTAAGAAATGGGCAAAAAGTTTATGCATGACAGATTTTTGATAAAGTTAAAAATGGGCTCAAGGGACGAAAAAAACATGGTTTTTGGGAGAAAAAAATTCATAACTTCGTCAATTCTCAAGATATTAAATCCAACTAAATTTTATATAAATGTACTCAATATTATCTAAAACTTTTGTATTTACAAGTTTTTGATAGGACCAATTTTTATCGAGGAAAAAAATTAAAAACGAAAAGAAAAAGGGGGGAGGAAAAAGAAAAAAACCCATAACTTACTCAATTCTTAAGCAATCAAATCTAATTAAATTTATTTTACATCTTCACAATAAGATCTACAACTTTTATATTGACAAGTTTTTCATAGAACCCATTCTTATAGCAAAAATAAATTAAACAAAAATAGGAGTTGGAGTAAAAACCTTAAATCCAAACTGCTTATATTCTGACTCATTTTAAAATTAATTTTTGATTTTAAACGCATCCAAATGACAGATCCTCTTATTTAGGAACTATATAATGCGACGCTTTGGCCAATTTTTTGATAAAGGCAGAATATATTTTTAAAAAGGCTGCCAAAAAAGGTATTTTGAACAGATTTCCCGAAATTATCGTCATTAAAAATTGATTAAGTATAACAAATTGCGTTTTTTCTGAGTCATTTTTAAATTCATTTTTGTTCTCAAACCCATCCAATTTACAGGTCCTATTATTTAGGAACTATATAATGCGACGTATTGGCCAGTTTTTTGATAAAGGCAGAATATATTTTTTAAAAGGCTGCCAAATAGGGTATTTTGAACAGAATTTCACGAAATTATCATGATTGAAATTTGAGGAAATTAAAAAAATTGCGTTTTTACCGAGTCATTTTTAAATCTTTTTTTGTTCTCAAACGCATCCAATTTACAGGTTCTCTTATTTAGGAACTATATTATGTGACGGAGTGGCCAGTTTTTTTATAAAGGCAGAATATAATTCAAAAAAAGGCTGCCAAAATGGGCACTTCGCACAAAATTTCCCAAAGCGATCATGATTAATGAACTGTGGGTATTCAAATAACAAATTGTTTATTTTATGACTCATTTTTAAATCCAATTTTGCTCTGAAACGCATTCAAATGACAGTTTTTTGTTACTTAGGAACTATATAATGTGCGTATTCTTTGATTTTTTGATAAAGGGTGAATATACATATTTTTAAAAGCTGTCAAAGTAAGCACTTCGCAAAAAAATTTCCCAAAGCGACCATGATAAAAGAATTGAGGTTGTATTCAAATAACAAATTGTTTATTTTATGACTCATTTTTAAATTCAGTTTTGCTCTCAAACGCATTCAATTGACAGTTTTTCGTTATTTAGGAACTGTGTAATGTGCCGTATTGGTCAGATTTTTGATAAAGGCTAAATATATATTTAAAAAAATCTGTCAAAGTGGGCACTTCGTACAAAATTTCTCAAAGCAATCTTGATTAAAGAATTGTGGATGTATTAAAATAATAAATTGGTAATTTTATTACTCATTTTTAAATTCAATTTTGTTGTCAAACGAATTTAATTAACAGTTTTTTGTTATTTAGGAACTACATAATGAGCATATTGGTCAATTTTTTTAATAAAGTAAGAATATAATTCAAAATATGTTGCCAAAATGGGCATTTGAGTAGAATTTCATTTAAGAGGATTTCGATAAAACCAGTTCTTACAGAAAAATGAAATTAAAAAATTTTTAAAAGCGGTTGAATAAAGTAGTTAAACTGGGTTTATCTCTAATCATTTATTTATTTATTTATTTATTTTTTTTTTTTGAGATGAAAACTTTTCGAAATCTACCTCCGCCTATAGGCCATGCCGAAAGGGATTTTTTTTTATTACTTTTTAACATTTTTAATTTTTTATTATTATTTTTATGTTTTATAATTTTTTATACATTTTTTACGCAAGGAATTAATTATAAGATCATGTAATATCTAATTATAAATTAAAGAATATATGAATTTTTTAGGATAACCATTATTTATAGCATCATATACAAGCTTTTTAATATTAGTATTAATTAAATGGGAAGAACATAGACATTTTATTCTATATAAATGGTTAAGTATTATATTACGATATACAGAATTATAAAGACAGGATTTAAAATTAGTAAAGGTATTAACTTAAAAATTAAATTCTTTCCTTTTGTCATAAATATCAGTTATAAATTTGTTCTCTTTTAATATAATTTTAATATCTAAGAAATTGATTGTATTATTAAAAAGTAGGTTTTTTGAAAGTTCTAGATTAGAAGGATAATCAACAGGGAATTGAGATATACAGGTGTTATCAGTATCAATTAAAATTACATCATCTATATATCGATATAAATGTATTGTATTATTTAAATAATGACGGTCATAATAATATAAGTATAAGTCAGATAATACACTAGATGTACTACCACCTTCTGGTATACCAACATTTTGAATATATATATTGTTATCATGCATGATAAAATTATTATAGATAATGAAATTAGTTAAGGTATGAAAATAATCAGAATCGATATTATGTGATATGTCCAACTCGTGCTGATATTTTTAAAAAGCTTATTTATGATATTATGTAAATCCGATAAATCGATATTATTAAATAAATCTTTAAAATCATAGGTAGTGATATTTTTTATACATTTAAGATTTTTCATAATATGGGCCAGTTCATAACTATTTTTATGCAATGTGTATTATCACTTTTTTTTGTAATATTATATATTTGATTAAGAATTACTAATAGAAGTTTGTTAGCAGCATTATTATAAGTATTGCAACCAATTGTAACAGTTCTGAATTTAACAGGATGCTTATGAAATAGGGGTATAAGGACTAGATAAGGATATTTAAAGTTAGTAGGGTTAATGTCTAATAATTTATAGAATCCTTTAATTTTACGATTATTGGCAAGAAAGTTATCATTAATTTTTTGGAATGTGTTATTATTAGATATACTAGATTTAAGCAGTTGGTGATAATAAGATTTACAAATAATGGCATAATTATTAGGAGATATATATCTGATATTTGTCATGCGATTACTAACGTATTTATTAACCGATTTGAATGAAACTTGGTATGTACATAGTACATACAAATGTCTCGACCGAGTTCGTTGGCCAGCATCATCCTCCATTTTGTTTCAAAATGGCGGCCATTTTAATTTTTTTTTAAATTTAAAAATTTTAAATTCAATGCGAAAAAATTAAAAGTTGAAAAACATTTTTCTTTAACGTGTTAGAAATTAAAACAACGATTCCAGAACACTTTTTATTTTGTCTATATCTTAAAAAATGATTAAGTTATAGCACTTTGAATTTTTATTATGGCTGACATTTTGAAACGATCTGATTTTTGTCACATGATAACACGCGTATTTATGAATCGTTTTGGTTGTAACTTGGTGTGTATATAGTATATACTGAGGCCTGAATCGAGTTCGATACTCAGTTCTATCCGCCATTTTATTTCAAAATGGCGGCCATTTAAATTTTTTTATAAATATTAAAATTTAAAATTAGGTACAAGAAAGTGAAAAATTGAAAAAGATTTTTCTTTTATGCATTTGACCTTGATACAAAGATTCCAGAGCATTTTAGGTAGCTTTCATTAAAAAAAGAAAAAGCTATCTATTGTAGCCGTCCGCGGGAAAGCACTTCCGGAAAATTTTGGTATATTTTCACCGATCATGACCCCCAGACCCCAAAACCACCTTCCGTTCAGATGTTGACACATATATATATATATGTGTGTGACGATTTAAGGAGAACTCGAATTATTCCCACTGGTTAAAAAGAAACACACAGTCATGGCAAGCGAGGGAAAAAACAAAATAAATAAATAAATGTAGAAGATCCAATAATTAGTCATGGGCTGCTGTAAATTCATTTATTAAATTCGTAATAATGAGGAAGGAAAAGTTCCTTTTGCAAAAATTCCCTCATTATTTCAGCGAGCTGTCCTCATCGAAGAAGCAACCCAAGAAATCTTCTTTTTCATCTCGAGACTTCCACCTTTTTAAACTAAAAAGAAAGTTCTGGAACATTCTGTAACCTCAAACCATCATTCTTTTATGTAAACAGAATTCTTGTCCAGCTACGAGATTATTTTCCACAAACGATAAATTTATTTTTAAAAAAATATTATTTAATCAATTTATAATTGACTCAGAATTTTAAATATCTTAGGCAGACGATTTTTATAAATGATTAATTTTAAGAGAAAAAGAAAAGAAATGAATTTATTAATATGCACACATCAAAGATTGACGTAGGAAAAATAAATAAATAGATAAAATAAAATAATGATATTTTTTGAAAGGTATGGTTTTGGAATAAATTTAATAAGACTTTCTTAAAAAGGGTTGATAAAAACATAGAAGAAATCAGTTTTATTTGGAATATTAAGAAATAAAGTTTTAATTAAGAATATTTTTAATTTAGAGCCATCTTTTTAAATTTACGCATACTGGAATAATGTTTTTTAAGGCAAATTAAGAATTTATATCGTCTGCATAAGGATTAACAGATTAGATTTAGAAACAAGGTTTTAATTTAATAATTTGAAGTAAGTACGGAATATTATTATAAGAAAATTAAGATAGTATAAAGGTTAGTTTTGGCGAAAAAAATTTTTAATTTGTAATATTATCCCCCCTCCCCAAGAATTTGTATGAAATTGATAGTTAAATAAAACTACAAGTTCAGACAACAGAAATATAATAATTTAGAAAAGTTAAATTTTGGAATAAAACTGTCAAACTCAGGAAGCCAAGAGATGGAAGAAAAGAAAATTAACGCAATATAAAAAATATTAGCGATTAAAATAAAATAGTTAAGAGAAAATAATTCTGAATTAAATTTAGGTAGGAGCATTTCCCTGAAAGAAATACAATAATGTTACAACATCACTTACCATTTGTAAGTGCATAGGAGATAATACATATAATAACAGTAAATAAGTTATGAATATTAATAAGCAAGAGATAAAAATATAATAAAAACAATAAAAATTCGTTCTCATGGAAATTTAAATAATTACAATGACTTAATGCATAGTTTATTTTAAATAAGTCCTTTAAATGAAACAAGTCTTTCAATAGTATATATAAAAGAGTCTTTTCCAATGTTCTCTGAATACAGTCTCTTTAATTAAAAATCTTCAAACCTAGTTTAATCTTTGGTTTTAATGTTATGTTGGATCCAACATCTTTCAGTAATATATCAATTTTTCAATAATAAATAGCATCACTCTCAATATCAATAATAAATAATACAGAAAAATTTAAATAATAACAATAACAACAATAATAAGTAATAGTATAATAAGACTCCATATCCTAATATTTTTCAATAAGAATATAATTAATACTAAACTTCATTATAGAAATCATAATAATAATAATAATAGTAAAACAAGAGTATAATCAAAAGAAAATATCACAGTTTTTTATTATTGATAGGGAAAATATTGGTTGAGGGTAAAAATAATTACATAGCAACTAAATAATTTTCTTATCTTCTAATAGCATAAGAAAGTATTTTTTGCTAGCCGAAAGTATAAATTAAAAAAAAAATCATAATAATTCCAAAATCCAAATAAAATTAAATCTAACTATTTAGAAAATGGACTCTCAACCAGTATTTCCTTACAATAATTCCTCTCTGATACTCTTTTACAAAATTGTCAAATTTGGTTATAAGTTTTCAAATGCCAAATGTAGAATAATGTTTTATCTACACATGGTTTATAAACATTAATAATAAAATACAATAGGAATAAAAGTTGTCATTCTTAATTGAGAAATGGAAATAAAAATACTTTGCTTTTTTGAAAAACTCTTAATATCTGTAGTTTTCACAATCACTGAAAATCACATATTATGTTATAGGTTTGAGTAGAATCATTAGATTTTATAACTGTTATAACATAAATATCTGCTGAATAAATAGAATAATACTAATGTCAAATACATGAGTAAATATAGTTAGACTTAAACACCCTTAAAATTAATTTATCAACATCAATTTGAAAGCTTTTACAATCAAAGTGTTCACCTTATGCCTGCATAAGGAGCCCAATTTAACCCCAAAAACTCCCAAAAACAAGTAATATTCTTGTAGGCCTCCAAGAACATACCTGCTGATGTTGAAAATTATGGTGATAAAATATTTAAAGACTAAGAATTAAAACTTGTGAGGGAGTGACCTTTTGTCATAAAGGCACTCTAGTGTTTCTGAGATCGTGACGTCAATAATTTAACATTTTGTAGGCGTAAAAGCGACATCTATCCTCTCTTTTACTTTAACTTTCTAGAGTGTGTGTGCTCTTTCGAATTCCGCAGTTAGCTCGCGGTTATTAGTAATATGTTAATGTGAAGTATCTCAGTTTGCAGCATATAAAAGCTTGGGGGTGAGTTTGTGTCTGTGTGTCTCTGGCATTAGCCAGCAGCCAGCGAGTGCGGACCTCTGCCATTAGACAACGAAGTGGATGATTGTTTAGCGAAGTGCTGACGAATAGAAAGTAGCAACGGCCTCCAGTAAAGTGGAAAGGAGTTTGGATAGTGGATTTAAGAGTCGGCCGTGGTAAGAAAGTTTAATAGTAGTTCCATTTTAATTATTGATGAAATAAAGAATTATACACAGCCACGGGCTGTTTAACTAAACTTTGTTCAGCAGCTCAGCCAGGAGACAGTGTCAAGTGTTAGGCGGTGCCACCGCCACGACTGAGCTAGATTGGGGCCTGTGAGTATGATTTTAGCTGTTCATAGTGTTCTCAGTGTGTAAAATTTTAGACTTGCTCCACTTCCCTTCAGCCGTTATCACTTGAATAAACTTTGTTGTTTTAACTTAAACTACTGAGTATGTCTGCATATAACGTTACAAACGACACCCAGCGTGGGTTTGCCGTTACAAATGGCGCCCAACGAAACATCGGACATTATGAGATTGTGCCACATGTGTATTTTACCGGTGAAGGTGATATTAGTGAATTTTTAGTTAAATTAGATGATTATATTTTGTTCAATAATATACCTGAAAAAAGTAGATACGTAGTGCTTAAATGCTCGTTAAAGGGCGAAGCACTTTTGTGGTTGGAAAATATAGGAAAGTTTTTGATTAATGAAGAAGCGAAAAGATTTGAACAAACTGTGATCGAGTTAAAGAAGGCATTTCCTCCCGTTAAAGATAAAAGTATTTTGAGAAAAGAGTTCTATTGTAATAAGCAGAATATTTATGAGTCGGCATCAAAATTTTATCTTCGTAAGCTTGAACTAAAAAATAAATTAGATTTAGATATCACATTTGAGGAATTGTTGGACATTGTCTTTCCTCTTTTTAATCCAAATATACAGGACTTTATTGAAGTTAGAGCACCGAAGAATTTTGCAGAGATGCATCAGATATTATCGAAGTACGAGACTCGGCATAGCTCGGATCAACGGGATTTGCGTAGCCCTCGGCAGAGACCTGTCACGGATAGTAATTTGAGAAATGAGGGGGAACGTAATTTTGTGAGAGGGGGGCAGCGATTTCCGGATAGTAATTTGCGTAATAGAAATGATGGATTTGGTCGTAATATGTCGAATACGAGTAATGGTAATAGGAATGGTGGTGGTGCTAATAATTTTAGAAGTGGTGAGAGAAATATGTATGGAAATAGACAGAATAGTGGTTATAATCGTAGTGGGGGAGGACGGGACAGGAATGTTTCTTCGCAAGTAAGGAGATTAACTTCGGATGAGAATGTTGAAAATAGGTCAATGCAAAAGAGATGTGTTCAGAGGTCGGGTCAGTTAAACTGGTAAGTGACTGTATTTCGGAAGGTATGCAGTCACAGGTCAAATTGAAAAAGCCTTCTGTGAGTTTAAATAAAATTACTATTAATCCGGTTGAGTTACCTGAAGTGTTAATTGTGTTAGATGGTATTGTCGTTAAAAGTGTCTTCGATACAGGGGCAGATAAGTCGTTCATTTCTTTTGATTGTTATCGGAAATATTTTTCGTATAAGAAGTTGAAAAGGTCAAGTCTTGTGGTTCAGTCAGCACAGGGAGTGGCTTGCGATAATAAAGGTTCAGTAGAATTGGAAGTTGAAATTCGTTCGGTTAAGACATGTTGGGAGTTTTGTGTGTTAGATGGGTTAACAGTGCATTGTATAGTTGGTGTGGATTATATGAAGGATAGAGGAATTAGTGTGGATTTCTTTAAAAAGTCGTTAATAGTGAATAATGATGAGAATGTGAGTAAGAAAGAGCCAGTTTTAGTGTCAGTTAATTTGGAGGAGTCGGGGTTAAGTGAAATGGAGAGGGAGGAATTCAATAAGTTTTTGAATGAATTTGGAGAGGTTTTTTCTGATAAACCGGGTTTAACGCATGTTGCGTGGCATGAGATTGATACTGGTTTAAAAGCACCTGTTGCTAGTAAACCATATCGTTATGATAAAGTTAAACAAGGTATAATTGATTATCATATTCAAAAAATGTTAGCGGACGATATTATAATGCCAATTGAGTCGCCTTTTGCATCTCCAGTAGTGTTATGTCGTAAAAATAATGGGAAAAGTTTAGATAATCCCGAGGCATATAGGTTTGCAGTAGATTATAGAAAGTTAAATGCGATAACGCAATACCCTCAGTATCCTATTCCAGTAATTGACGACATTTTGGCTAATATAACGAGTACGAATTATATGTCAACGTTAGATCTTACGTCGGGTTATTTTCAGATTGCAATGAAGCCGGAGGACATACCTAAGACTGCTTTTATTACTCGGGACGGTTGTTTTGCTTTTAAGAGAATGAGTTTTGGTTTATCGGGAGCGCCGGCAACGTTCCAGAAGGCCATGAATAATATCCTTAAACCTTTGCTTGGTAAGGGTGTCTTGGTCTACCTGGACGACATAATTATAATGGCAGCTACTTTTGAAGAGCATTTAAGATTGTTGAGGGAAGTATTTACGTTGTTAAGAGATGCTGGGTTAACAGTTAAGTTAGAAAAATGTAAATTTTTGAGAAAAGAGATAAAGTATTTAGGAGTTAAAATTACGCGTGATGGTATTAATATAGATAATGAGAAAATTGAGGCAATTACGTCAATGAGTCCCCCCAAAAATAGTAAGGAAGTGGCGACATTTTTAGGGATGGTGGCTTGGTTTGCCAAGTTCATTCCACGTTTTTCGGAGTTATGTGAACAGTTGTATAATTTAAAAAGGAAAAGGGTTAAGTTTGTATGGTCATCAGCGGCTCAGAGATCGTTTGAATTATTAAAAGAGGCAGTAGTTTCCCCTCCTGTTTTGGCTCACCCCGATTATTCGTCTCAGTTTGAAGTGTATTGCGATGCGAGTGCAGTGGGGGTTGGAGCGATGTTAGCACAGAAAGGTCGACCTATAGCATTTGCGTCAAGAATTTTAAATGCAGCGGAAAGGAATTATTCGATTACGGAAAGGGAGTGTCTTGCAGTAATTTGGGCTTTGAATAAATTTCGTTGTTTTTTCACTAATATACCGATTAAAGTCATTACGGATCATTCAGCTTTGACAAAGTTAACTAATGGAAAGGGTTTGTCGTCTCGTATGGTCAGATGGTGTTTGAAGTTAGCAGAGTATAATGTGGTTATAGAACATAGGGCTGGCAAGGAGAATGCGGTAGCGGACGCTCTGTCACGAAACCCGCATGGTGGTTTAGAGGTCACGGAGGAAGTTAAGTGTTGTGCATTGTCTTCATTGGTGTTAAGGTCGCGAGAGCAGATGATAAGAGAGCAGAAGCAAGATGAAGAATTTGGTAGCTTGTATCGATACTTGGAAAATCCTGATGATGTCCCGAGCGCAGATGTGCCTATGTTTGAGAAGTGGTCCCAATCTTTTAAGCTTATCGATGGTCTTCTTTTTTATTCTAAAATTGTAAATTCACGTGGTGAGTTAAGAGTTTTTATTCCGGCTAGTCTTCGTAAGGCCATCTTGAAAGAATTTCATGATAATCCATTAGCAGGTCACTTAGGTATCAGAAAAACTTATGCTCGAATTGGTGAATCCTGCTACTTCCCTAAAATGCGGGAAGCAGTGCGCGCTTATGTCTCCAGCTGTAGCACATGCCAACGTTATAATTATAAAAATGTAAGTCCAGCTGGCAAATTAGTTCCTATTAAAGTAAATTTTCCTAATGAATGTGTAGGTGTAGATTTAATCGGTCCTTATCCATTGTCTAATCCTAAAAGATATAGATTTGTGCTAGTTATAGTTGATTATTTTAGTAAATGGGTAGAGTTAGTCCCCCTCAGGAAGGCTTCTGCACCTGCAGTTGCCGATGCATTTTTCGATAATTATATTTCTAAATATGGTGCACCAATTAGGGTAGTGAGCGATCATGGCCCTTGTTTTATTTCTGATATATTTAAGGCCCTGTGTGAGAAGCTGGAGATCGATCATTCTTTTACTGTTCCGTATCGACCTCAGTCTAATATGGCTGAACGTGTAAATCGTACATTAATTCAAATGATTTCTTCATATGTTGGTTCTCATCATGCAAATTGGGACCAGTTTCTTCAGCATTTTGCGTACGCACTTCGTACAGCAGTTCACGAGTCAACGGGGAAAACGCCTGCTGAATTGTTTTTGGGTAGAAAAGTCATTACTCCATTCCAAAGGTTAGTTATGGTGTCGGATGCGGAAAGTCAGTACATGTGTCAGGATATTGAGAGGTTGGTTAAGGAAGCTCAGGTTCAAATGGGAAAAGCGCAAGAAAAGCAAGCTCAGTATTATAATATGCGTAAGAGGGAGTTAGAAGTGAAAGTTGGAGATTTTGTGTTAGTAGAAAAGCATTGGTTAAGTTCAAGTCGTCAAAAGAGAGTAGCTAAGTTTGGTCCGAAGTTTGTAGGTCCGTTCGAGGTTTTGGAAGTTCGAAATAATAATTTGGTTGTTGATGTCAATGGTGAAAGAATGACGGTTAATTTGGATCAGGTTAGAGTTTATAAGTTTAGAGAAAATGGTAGTGAAGGTTCTCATGTGTCGAGTGGTGTTTCGCGAAATTCCCGATCCAATGAGTGTCCCGAGTCCAGCACTTCTTCATCTAATTCTTTTCATCAATATTCAAGAAGAAAAGTTGGTCAAACAGCTCCAAAAACTGTTCTTGAAAGTCGAAAGCCTAGCAATCCGAGAGCAAAGTATGATAATAAAAATAAGAGAATTGTGTCAGATACATCGGACTCTGTGTGCCATAAAAAACAAAAAATTATAAACTGTCCAGTTCCTCCACTTATGAGACAGCAACCTCGCAAACATACATTATCTAATAGTTCACCATCTTCAGTGATTAATTCCCGGAAAAGATTTCGTATGGACACTCGACAAACTGTTAAAAGGACTTTAAAGTCGGAATTTTTGCCCAATAAGAAACAGCGTAGGTCTGGAAAGAAACGTGGTCTAGGATCTTTAATAACTTCGGGTGCATCTAGAAAGAGGAGACAACGCTCAGATTACCGGCATCAACAGTGTGAATCTCGCCATGGAGTGACCCCAGCAAACCGGCCAGAGCAGAGTCGTCGAGCGGAACCTACAAATATCCCGCGGCATCCATTCAGAACCAGGCTGCAGGCACGACAGTCAACTGTGGCGTCACCATACAGTTCCGATGACGAAAGATCCTTCGTACAAGGTTTCTGGGACAGGAGGAGAAAGCCATCCTGTAGTATGAAGCCAGCCAGCAGCGAATCATCTCTATGATTGGGTGATAATGTTCTTTATTAAATTTCTATTAGAGTGCATATATGTGGTAGCAATGTGAAAGAATAGAAAGCAGAAAGACTGTTTGGTACTTTTTGGCCATTTTTGGAATTTTTTGACGGACTCACGATTAGTGCTTAATTGTGTTCAAAATTTGTTTGCGGTCAAAATTTGTTAGTTTTATGTACACTGTTAAAAATCTGCTGCATTTTGTTGCAACGCACTCCAGCGCTTGTATATAATATCTCTATTCCAACCAATGAGAAAGCTCTATTTCACGGCCAAGTAACCGTTTTCTATACAAGCAAGGGAGTGCGTTGCAACAAAATGCAGCAGATTTTTAACAGTGTATGTTTGAGATTTTGGTCTTAACTGCTTTTAAAAATTCTGGATCTATTGTTAAATTGTTGTGTTATTTGTTTAAAATGTTACTATATTGTTATATTGTTCATGTGTTATAAAATGTATGTTAATGTATGTTTAAATTTTCAGAAAGTACAGATAGTAATTTGGGTTATTTTGTACACGCGCCGCGGTTTAGACGCGCACGTGTTTTGCGGTCAAGAAGTCCTTGACACGCGTTTCTATCTCTTATACTAACATTTAATGAATTAACTTTCTTCTTATCGTTCGTGTTTTATGAGTTGCGTTTTGTACTTTAGTTGGGAATGGTTTCCGCAAGTTGCGAAGTTTTAAGCCGCGTTTGAATTTGAAATTGTATTGTATTAAAAATTGAATGTTAATGTGATTTTCTTGCAGGGAAGTATACCTGTGTTATGTATTGATTCTGCTATTTTTCTTTTAGTTAATACAGATGAAGAGCATGATGACGTCATTTTGTAAATTTTTGATATTTTTTGATTGTTGCATAAGCACAGCGATATGCCGCTGTACGTATGTGCCCCAATTATTGTTAAAGTGGAGTTAAGTTCTGAAGAATTTTGGGAGTTAGTTCATTGGCTAATGGGTTTGTAGGTATTACGTAGTAGCAGAGTTATTTTAGTATGAAGTAATTGTAATTCTAGATGAAGTCGGGATTTGGATGAGGAAAATTTTTGCGCATTGGGTTTTTTGGACTTGGTGCGAATTCTAGTATATTAAAAGTTGTGGAGAAATATTTTGTAAAGTTATAGTTGTATTGCAATATTGAGGAAAATTTCGGAGGTTTAGTATTTTGAGAAATTTTAGCACTCCCAGTGGAGTGGGCTGTTTTGAAAGAAGTAATTAGTTTTGAAAATTTTACGAGTTTTTGGACGTTTTACGGAGGCTATTTGTAAGATAGAAGAATGATTGGATTGAATATGTGAATATTTGAGGCAAACTGAGTTTTTTTTTGGTTGTGATGGGTTAAAGTTAATATTTTAAAAGTTATGTTTCGGCACTAAATTTCACCCATCACTGTGTTTTATTACGGCTCGAAATTTATAACAAGAAAAAGTTCTGGGCATGCATTTGGCCCAGCCCTTTTTCTCTGCGGAATCCGAGGGAGTGACCTTTTGTCCTAAAGGCACTCTAGTGTTTCTGAGATCGTGACGTCAATAATTTAACATTTTGTAGGCGTAAAAGCGACATCTATCCTCTCTTTTACTTTAACTTTCTAGAGTGTGTGTGCTCTTTCGAATTCCGCAGTTAGCTCGCGGTTATTAGTAATATGTTAATGTGAAGTATCTCAGTTTGCAGCATATAAAAGCTTGGGGGTGAGTTTGTGTCTGTGTGTCTCTGGCATTAGCCAGCAGCCAGCGAGTGCGGACCTCTGCCATTAGATAACGAAGTGGATGATTGTTTAGCGAAGTGCTGACGAATAGAAAGTAGCAACGGCCTCCAGTAAAGTGGAAAGGAGTTTGGATAGTGGATTTAAGAGTCGGCCGTGGTAAGAAAGTTTAATAGTAGTTCCATTTTAATTATTGATGAAATAAAGAATTATCCACAGCCACGGGCTGTTTAACTGAACTTTGTTCAGCAGCTCAGCCAGGAGACAGTGTCAAGTGTTAGGCGGTGCCACGACTGAGCTAGATTGGGGCCTGTGAGTATGATTTTAGCTGTTCAAAGTGTTCTCAGTGTGTAAAATTTTAGACTTGCTCCACTTCCCTTCAGCCGTTATCACTTGAATAAACTTTGTTGTTTTAACCTAAACTACTGAGTATGTCTGCATATAACGTTACAAACGACACCCAGCGTGCGCGTGCCGTTACAAACTTAATCTACTGTCTTGACTTTAGTTTGATCTAGTGATTGTGATTGTATCTGAGGTTTTGTTTGTTTTTTGGGTTGCTCATGAAACAGTTTAAAATCTTCTGGTGAAAAATAGGGTCTTAATTTAGAAACATGCACAATAACGGAATTCTGTCCTGTCTCATAATTAAATTTATGTATTTCATAAGTTACATCAGAAAGTTTATTTATAATTTTGTATGGTCCAGAGAAAGTAGGTTCTAATTTTCGAGTGTTAGGGTATTTAAATTCTTCATAAATTACAGAGTCTTGTATTTTTAATGGGCATTCGACAAAATTTCGATCATAGAGCCTTTTACTTTTAAGGTGAAATTCCTGAGTTCGCGCTTTCGCAATTTTGAGGGCTTTGTCTACTGATGTTGTATACATTTTAATTGCCTCACACAAAACCATTACCCACCTTTTTAAAAATCTGAATCAAAATTATCGCGAAAATTATAACTAGGACTTCCCTCAGAGGGATTAGTCTGAGCGATATTGCTGAGAATACACATTTAATAACTTGCGATAAGTAAAGAAAATGAGATGTTACCTTTAATTGGTCATTCATTGTGATAAAATATAATGATGAAAATAAGCATATCGAATCGTAGAACTACAAAATCTTGTTGCATATACTATTTTTATAAAAGAAAAGCAAACCATGCATGGATATAAAATTGGAAATATGCAAAATGTTAAAAGTAATACAGAAAATAAAACACCAAATTTTCATATATTAGAAATATAGCTCTTTGAAATGATGTCATGAGCATAAACAAAAGCTTCGCACCGATTTGAGAAACTATAAATAACATAAATTATTATGTTTGAAGAGAAATGGAGTGTATTTTATATGGTGTGCAATCCGTCCGAATAGTTTATAATGTTGAATATCTTTTTTCCACGGATGCAATGAGGTTGTCGATAAGAGTTAAGGAATCCTTTTTTAAAAATTTGTCCTAAACGAGCACTTACATCTTATAAGTTACTGTGATGCCAAAGTTATAGTTTCTGACCCCAACAGTATCCTAGAAAATGCAATATTCTCAATAAATTGGGTTTGAAACTTTTTCTAGAAAAAAAATTTTTAATATGTGAAATTAAATTGTCGAATGTTTTAGAAATCGTTCATAACGAGAATATTATATCTTAAAAGTTGCCACAAAAAAAAAAAAAAAAAAAAAAAAGAAAGATTTTAAATTTTTAGTCATATTAACATCAAAGAATTCTCAATTTTAGAACTTTTTTTGCTCGTGCATTGATGGTGATTATTGTTCCTACGCAAAATATAGTATATTTTGCAGCGAAGATGGTTACCAACATTCTTTGCCCACATTATTTTTTAAATCGGCTAGGTACTCCCAATGATAACGAAAAACACACAAACGTTAATGCTTTATAGCATAGAAATACAGAATCAAAAGTTATTTATCTCCTATTATATACACATAAATTATCTAATTAGTGCTAGCAGATGAATTTTTAAATATACATAGATCAATATAATGCTTCATTTTTCTTTTATTAGTAGAGTTGCAAAAAGTCGGTTTATTCCCGGGTTTATTTCCAATAGACCAGGTTTATTCCCAGGTTTATTCCCAAAAAACCGAATTATTCCAAAAAATCCCGGGTTTTTTCCAGGTTTATTCCTAAAAACCCGGTTTATTCCCGGGTTTAAACCGGGTTTTTTCTAACCTTTGCAACGCTATTTATTAGTATTTCTTAGTATTCATTTTTCATTTATTTGTATTATTCAGTAAAAATCTCACTTTCTTAAGCCCGAATTACGTCAAACTTTTTATAAAAGCGCCTAAGTCCATATAACAGCGAAGTATTGTGAAGAGTATTAAATACAAGGTAGTAAGACACTTAGCCAAACGCAGGTAATAAATCGCCAAATATTATCCTTTTCGCCCTCTCTCAAAATGCATTTTTTTTTCGTATATTTAAAAAACACGATTTTGACTCATCTTATTTAAAATTCAAATAAATAAATGAAAGGAAGAAATAATAGCATAAGTCAAAACATTCATAAGTCAACATCAAGGAATTGTATCGTAGTTACATATGTGGAAAAAAGCTGCTTTCGGCCAAAAAACGTTGTCTTCACTAAATTTGAATCCGATTAAAAAAAGTACCGTGATTAATTAAAATGTTATAGGCAGAGCTGCCAAGTCTCCGGCATTTTGGGTACCGGTATTTTAATACAGAAAATGTTTTATTAGATTGGAACATTCTGCGGATTTAAAAAATAACTTTTCCTATAAGAAAATTCTGCTATGCAATAAGTGAGGGTTTGGCATCTCTGTATAGGAATATTTCGTAATCTACTTTTTAACCTTAAAAAAGCAACGACCATTTTTCGGGTACAAAAAGTATTGCTAATTGTTCCATTTTGCATACAAGGTACTGATTGTAATATTGATACATCTATGGTGATAAATTTCCAATAATTTTTCAAATCCGATTTATTTCATTAAAAATATAAATCTTTTATTCATTTAGTTTAAAATAAATGGTTTTTAATTAATTTGATAATACTTTTGAAATATCACTTTTCATTGAAATATTCATACTTAATCCATAACGTACATAATATATGAACCTGTTATTACATAAGTCACCTTTTTATTATCATAAAAATTATGTTTTTACTGATTTTTATTAACTCAATAGTAAAAATTTTGTGTTTTTGAGCAATAGATGTCCGCATTTCCTATTATTTATTTATTTTAACAAAATTCTTTGTATTTAGAAGAATTTTTATTTAAATAGGAAATCCAGATGTCGCTGTTAATAAAGAAGAAAGTTACAAAAAAGGGTACAAAACGAGTAGACACATACTATCAAATATGGAAAAACGACGAATCCCAAAAAGACGTCGTATGAAATATCATCTTTTAAAGCAAAAAAACGAGGTCTGATTATCGAGCCTACTGATTACAAAATGTGCATTACATTAAAAAAAAATCTGCAAATATTGATTATTTTTTCTTTTGTGCAGTTTTGGCTTCGAAAGGTGCGCTATGTTGCAAAAAGATATAAGCGCCTATGAAAACACACCTGACTAAACTTTCATGCTCAGTTTTACAAATAAATACGGTACATATATTCCCTATATACACCGAGGTACCTAATTGGTGCCAAAATGGCGTTTAGTTGCCTAACATGCTGGTTATCATATAAATGTTATAATAAATTGTTTGTTCTAAAAATATTATCATTTATTGATTGTTATATCTTTTTTTTAATAACAGGAAATGTTTCATTTATTTCTTTTTTTTTTTCATTTTGAAATAAATAAATAACGTGTTGTTATAGCATGCTATAAGCATCTGGTAATCAAAACGATGTTTTCGCCTAATTGGCATAAAAAATCTCGCCAAACCCGGTGCTTATATCTCTAGTATATTATCTCAAGTATTTTATTTATGTATACTATAATTGTTTTTACATACTACTTACTTCTTCTGGTATATAGAAATAGGTAAGTGGCTCCTTTATGCAGTATAAATTGTATAAAACTTTAAAAAATAGCCCCTTTGCCCCTTTTTGGATCGAATTAAAAAAAAATCAATGTCTAATTCCAGTATTGGTCCCAGGTATGCATACATACTCCATATTTCAAAGTTGTATGCCAACAGGAAACGGATGAAAAATGGGAAAAAATGTCACATATGCACCAGGGTACATAATTGGCGTCAAAATGGCATTATTTTACCTGAGATGGTAACCCGGCTTTATTTATTTATTATTTGTTTATTTACTCATAAAATGTTTATTTACTTTCACTTCCTTCTTTTAATTATATAAAATATTTCTTTTTATAGTTATTAATTATTATTATTATTTTATTTACTGTAAGTTCTTTTTGAAAATAGAAAATAATTTAAAAATGTGTATGTAAGCGCTATTTGAAAAGGGAGTTTTCGCCAAATGGGCTTTGAAAAAAATTGCGCCAAATCTGATTCGCTTGTGGTATCCGTGCCGAAAAATTAGTGACCAGAATTGACTTCCATACACAAACAAAATATAAGTTAAAAGAAAACATGCAATAAAAATAAATATAAAGGGAAAATGATGTCATAAAAGAAACTTTTTATTTAAAAACGTAATTGTTTCTAATTTTCACACGCGAAATATGTAAAACATTCTTTTAGCGATCAAAAAGTGCTGTTAAGAGATTATCACAAAATCTCAAAATCAAAGTTTTTATGACATTTTTTAATATAAAAAAATAACAGTTTTATTTTCCTGCATGGTTAAATTTTAAAATGTTTTATTGCATTCAATATTTCTGAGTTCGAAAATGATTACTATTTACTCCATGTACTGATTCGGTTATCTACGAAAATGTCCAGCCGGTTAAAATCACGCTCACCAAATTTCTGTGACGTATGCACATAAATTGTGCTTTTTTATCAGTTTTTTTAATATAACTTCTAAACTATTTGGAATTATTTTTTAAAAGTAGGTGCATTCACCAGATTACCTTCATAGGTACCTATTGGTACAAACAGAATCAAAATCCGACAAGTACTTTTTGAGATTTGCTTGACGAAAGAATTTTTTTGAATTTTAATATCGTTACGTATCTCTGAGTATAAAGACTTCGCTTCGCTCAGACAACTATATTTAGCTGCTAACTTTAACCAGAAATTTTATCTAATAAAACAGAAATTGTAAATATCATAGATATACCTTGAATTGGGATCAACTTTTAATTCTATTATTTTATAGATCATAAACAGATTCAAAAATTTTAACTATAGGTAATTTCTTACTTAAAATCACAAAATTTACTGACAAAATTAATCATATTCATTAGTCAAAATTCTAGCAACAGCCTTGCACAGTTCCATCTTTCTTACTGAATTTAAATAATTTATAAGAATCCGGGAACCAAAGCTCACTGTAACCAGAAATTCTAACAAATAAAATGAAAAACATAAATGTTAATTTAATTTTCAGCTCAAATGTCTAGTTGTAGGAACATTATCATGAAAATACTGCATTCTGAGAATAGTTCTTGATAACAAAGAAATATCAATAAATTAGAAAATGTACCTTTTTAAAAAATAACTTGAGCTTCTAAGTTCTTTTATACTTCATTATTATTACGAACTTATCTTTAAACGTGCATAAAAATATCATAATAATCTTAATAAGTAACAGTAAATATCTTAAGAACATCATACTCCTCAATTAAATCCTTACGAATAAAAATATTTCAATCTTCAGCAAATAATAATGATAATAATAATACTCATAAATAGATTAATAAATAAGACTCAAAGAAAAACAAAACAATATATAAATAAACCTCACAAATAGAGAATAAACAATCTACACAAATGCTTAAAAAGGATACAAATAATATTCAATTAATTTGAAATAACTCACTCTTAAGAAGAATTTCTCAAGATGATCCTAGGAGAGACAATAATAACGAAAATTATGAAAGTAAGTAGCAATCGGCAGTCAGTTGTCTCTAAACGTTTTTTTTTTTTTTTTTTTTTTTTTTTTTCTTGTCATTACTAACAGTAATATTTTAAGTCAATGATCGCATATTTGGGCCGCAACAAGATGAATGGCGCTTCTATTCCTTATTAAATCCAATTCGAAATCACCAGGTCTCAAATTTATCATTATGACCAAAAATATCAAGCTTCAGGAATTTACGAGAAGTCAATTATCGGCGATTCAAAAAACCTATCATCATTTCGTTCCACAGCCCATTCCATTAGCAAGCTGAAAATACCATATAGACTGTCCTTCAATCGAACTTCGGCGATAGCATGCTTTTCTTCGTTCCATCGCAATTTTCTTTAAATATCATTCATTAAAAAGGCAGCACAGATAAAAAATCCTGTCCGACTTTTCGATTAGTTGTGACGATTTAAGGAGAACTCGAATTATTCCCACTGGTTAAAAAGAAACACACAGTCATAGCAAGCGAGGGAAGAAACAAAATAAATAAATAAATGTAGAAGATCCAATAATTAGTCATGGGCTGCTGTAAATTCATTTATTAAATTCGTAATAATGAGGAAGGAAAAGTTCCTTTTGCAAAAATTCCATCATTATTTCAGCGAGCTGTCCTCATCGAAGAAGCAACCCAAGAAATCTTCTTTTTCATCTCGAGACTTCCACCTTTTTAAACTAAAAAGAAAGTTCTGGAACATTCTGTAACCTCAAACCATCATTCTTTTATGTAAACAGAATTCTTGTCCAGCTACGAGATTATTTTCCACAAACGATAAATTTATTTTAAAAAAATATTATTTAACCAATTTATAATTGACTCAGACTTTTAAATATCTTAGGCAGACGATTTTTATAAATGATTAATTTTAAGAGAAAAAGAAAAGAAATGAATTTATTAATATGCACACATCAAAGGTTGACGTAGAAAAAAAAAATAAATAGATAAAATAAAATAATGATATTTTTTGAAAGGTATGGTTTTGGAATAAATTTAATAAGACTTTCTTAAAAAGGGTTGATAAAAACATAGAAGAAATCAGTTTTATTTGGAATATTAAGAAATAAAGTTTTAATTAAGAATATTTTTAATTTAGAGCCATCTTTTTAAATTTACGCATACTGGAATAATGTTTTTTAAGGCAAATTAAGAATTTATATCGTCTGCATAAGGATTAACAGATTAGATTTAGAAACAAGGTTTTAATTTAATAATTTGAAGTAAGTACGGAATATTATTATAAGAAAATTAAGATAGTATAAAGGTTAGTTTTGGCGAAAAAATTTTAAATTTGTAATATATATATATATATATATGTATCTGATTTTTGTCATGCGATAACTAACGAATTTATAAACCGATTTGAATGAAACTTGGTATGTACATAGTACATACAAATGTTTCGGCCCAGTTCATTGTCCGCCATTTTGTTTCAAAATGGCAGCCATTTTAAATTTTTAAAAAAATTTAAAATTTAAAATTCAATGCGAAAAAATTAAAAGTTGAAAAACATTTTTCTTTAACGTGTTAGAAATTAAAACAACGATTCCAGAACACTTTCTATTTTGTCTATATCTTAAAAAATGATTGAGTTATAGCACTTTGACTTTTTCTTATGGCTGACATTTTGAAACGAACTGATTTTTGCCACGTGATAACACGCGTATTTATGAACGGACTTGAATGAAACTTGGTATGTACATAGTACATACAAATGTTTCGACCGAGTTCGTTGGCCAGCATCATCCACCATTTTGTTTCAAAATGGCGGCCATTTTAAATAAAAAAAAATATTAAAATTTAAAATTAAATGCAAAAAAATTAAAAGTTGAAAAATATTTTTCTTTTACGTGTTAAAACCTAAAACAGCAATTCCAGAACACTTTCTATTTTGTCTATATCTTAAAAAATGATTGAGTTATAGCACTTTGAATTTTTATTATGGCTGACATTTTGAAACGATCTGATTTTTGTCACGTGATAACACGCGTATTTATGAATCGATTTGGATGTAACTTGGTGTGTACATAGTATATACTGAGGCCTGAATCGAGTTCGATAGTCAGTTCTATTTACCATTTTATTTCAAAATGGCGGCCATTTAAATTTTTTTATAAATATTAAAATTTAAAATTTAAAACAAGAAAGTGAGAAATTGAAAAAGATTTTTCTTTTATGCATTTGACCTTGATACAGAAATTCCAGAGCATTTCTTGTTTCGTCTGTATCTTAAAGTATCCGGAAGGACTATTTAAAGTTTCATTCTTCTGACGAAACCTCAGTCGTCTCTGCACTGTGTCTGTTCATCCGTAACACTGTCCATACATAAAAACTGTATAATTCAGAGACTACAATTTTTGTGTGGTAGGCATTTGGGTTTTAGCATGAAGCTTTTTAAGTCCTCGATACCCTCCATCTGTTAGAATACAGTTGAATATTTCGAGTCAAGACAAATCATAAAATTTTAGTAAAGCCTATAATTTTATTTACATTAATTTTCTCAGTGTCATCCGTTCAATTTTGCGATTTAAATTTTAAAAATAATTTTAATGTTAACCTTTTGTGTGTAGACCTCATAGGTTGGAGGTATAGTGCCTCATTTGTAAACAGAAGGTTTTTAGTTAGAACTCCGATGATGAAGATTGAAATTTTTATATTAAGATGGATTTATTTAAAGTAAATATTGCATATTTTGCCAATTAAGTGTTTATATTATTAGACTTTTATTCATCTGTCATTCACGATATTTTTTAGAGCTCATTTTTCTTTCTAATTAAAAAACTACTGCGATTGATGATTCAGCATTTTAAATTTTGTTTAAATGATTTTTTTCGTTTTTAGAAATTAAAAATTTATTATATATCTCTGCCAATTTTTTTAAATTTTAGGTTAGCAAAAAAAAAAATTGGAATTCTGAACTTTATTTAAACAGATTTGAGAATTTTTAATTTGATTAAAATAAATAAATGTATTTTATAATTAAATTAAAACCAAATTAACTGGTTCATGCATTTGCTACTCATAATAAAAATGAATTTTCCTTCTTAATTTTTTAATGTTCAACATTTCAGAAAGGACAAGTTTGACCATGTTTATATCACATTACAAAAAATATCAATTTTTAATTAAGTTACATGTGAATAAACATTTTAACTTGCATAGCTTCTATATGTAAATTTTACCTCTGCTTTTTTTCATATCCTGATAGACGTCAAATGCTTATAACAATCATTATAGATCATTAAAGTGCAAAAAGGTATTTTTTTAGGCTGCTACCTCAGCGTATCCTGTGATTCCTCAGCCGGCAACTAACTCTACATAACGGCCGGCCTTATTTAATCTAGTTAACTATAAGGTCCATTTTTTTTTTAGTTCTAGGTAGGATTCCATTAATCATAATCTTGTACTATTGCTCTTCTGAGCACTTTGGTTCCTTACTATCATCACCGAATTGCATTTTTGACTACGTCAGACTGGCTTCGGCATCTTTTGGTACAGTATGATCAAATTTAATCTTGGATGCAACATGCAACTCATGCTTTGAACACTGCAATGGTCCTCGATGTTCCTCGTAACTTCTCACAATTATATATTTTTATTAGGATATTTATCCCGAAAAGGCGTGAGTAGGATTGTGAACCTCTGTGATAATGATGCAATCAATTTTTCTTAAAAATCTTCATTATAATAGGCAAGTAAATTTGTACTTACCGAATTTATATTCCTCTAAGTGATCATCCACATGAATATGGCGTAGTAATCCATTTGTGATTCTTGGCTCCGTGCACATATATTTTATTTGTAAACTTGAAATTCACTAACTATCTTTTAAAAGAATTATAATTTTCATTATCAAATAGTTGACACTATACCATATTGACACTCTCTAAGAAAACAAACACACATCCATTTATTTTGACACGCGAGAGATAAAAACTTTACTTCTCTGTTAAAGAGCTACATTACTACAGAAATAAAAAAAGAATACTGCCCAGTTAAACTGATGGCATTGAGTTCACAGGCTACAAATACTAATTGTACATTAAAGCCTTATATTTTCAAGGGTTAATTCCGTTTGAAAAAAATTAAGAAGGGGAAACAGCTCTCCCCTTTCCTCTTTTTTTATACTTAATCATTGAACCCCCTAAACTAATCAGGAACATGCTTTATCATATAAAAAATCTATATCGAAAATTCAGAGCAAATGAGATAATTCTTAATAAAAACCCATTTAGCATTTATATAATATAAAAGGAATTATCCCCCTATTTTATACTTAACCATTAAACTTCCAAAACTATTCAGAGATTTGAACGAAATTTGAAAATTCTGCTTGAAAAACCCATTTATATAAATTAAGGGGGGGCATTAGAACCCCCTTTCCCGCTATTCATACTTATTCAATGAACACCTAACAACAGTCACGGAATCGCCTCATCAGAATGATCCTAATCTAAGTTTTGAACGAAAATTTAATTCTGTATGAAATTCCCATTTATATCAACTAAGGGGAGGGGCATGAGCCCCCCGTTCCCCCTCTTATACATATCGAATGAACTCCAAAAACTAATCAGGGAAGCGCCTTGTCAGGCTATACCTATATACTAAATTTCAAGTGGATCGGATATTTTTATGATAAGTTATCGCGTTACGCACGAACGTACGAACGTACATACAGAACGGACGGGCACATAAGCTCTCAGGCTATGATAGCATGTGAGCTAAAATCGCACACATCCTAGGATAAAACATATAAAGTATAAAATATGTTATTTAATGTTTTTCACAGTTCAAACAATATATAATAATCCTTTCCGCTGTAATAAGTTTTCAAGGTCCCGATAACGACCACTCAAGGTGATTTACGATGTAATTTCAACTGTCAATTATTGCGCAACGGAGGAAATTAGTTCTGAATGATGATTTGTGTCTATCATTTTTTTCGTCCATTCCTTACTTCAAAATTTGACTTAATGTTACATTTTCAAGCTCGTTGGAAATTTCATGCAAAGTTAGTTTTCCTGAAGCTCTGCAACATCAAGTCATAAATTCTATGCCATTTTATTAGTGAATATTTATTTCTTAATTAAAGCAAATATAGATATTTGAAATTGCTATGATATAAATATACAGAACGCTGGGAAAAATCTCAACGATAACAGTTAAATAGTTCCTTTTTTATCAAGATCCCAGTTTCCTAGAAAACGCTTAGTTACTTTACAGATTCTTCCTTTCAACAGTGTACACTTTTTTTTTTTTTATTGAGCATAACTTGGAAACGATTATCACTCTTACTATTTCAGATTCACACTTTAACAGCTACAATTTCAGAATTCACATTTAGAATATTTCTGCAATATTCTCAATGGATATATAATACAAAGTTTGTTCTTTCCTCGAAATAGTGATAGCTAAAAGCTTATTGCCATTTTAAAACAACAATATTTTAAAAGCGCAAAAAAATAGCAATACACTGTAAAAAAAATCTGTGAAGGTACTAAACATTTTCTAGGAAACTGGGATTCCAAGAACTTTTCATGTAACGATAACAGGAAAAATTCATGTAATCGATTCTGAAACTTGAATTTTTGCTGTTACCGTTACAGGAAAAGTTCTTGGAATCCCAGTTTCCTAGAAAAGGTTTAGTACCTTTGCAGATTTTTTTTACAGTGTAGTAAAAGGTAAATCTTTTTTTTACAAAGCTAAAATAATAAGAAATAAAAAAAGTCCTTCCAGCAATGCCGGGAGGAAGAGGTAGCTTTCATATACTTATATATTTATATATTTATTTTAAAGTAAGTTACATTGTTTAAAAATACTAAGCTCAAATTAATGGAAATATATTATAAAGTTAGTGATTTTATAAGATTCAATACTAGTTTTTGTCAAGACTGAATATTTATAGGAATTTTTCGAAATTAGTCATCTTTTATTCAACCTGATTTTATTTTAAGCGATTTAGCGAGTGTATGCCATTTTAAAGCAGCATGATGGATCGTTGAGATCAGACCGTTTCAAAATGTCAGCCATAAGCAAAATTCAAAGTGCTATAACTCAATCATTTTTTAAGATATAGACAAAATAAAAAGTGTTCTGGAATCGTTGTTTTAAGTTCTAACACGTAAAAGAAAAATATTTTTCAACTTTTAATTTTTTTGCATTTAATTTGAAATTTTTAATTTTTTAAAAAATTTAAAATGGCCACCATTTTGAAGTAAAATGGTGGATGGTGTTGGCCAACGAACTCGGTTGAGACATTTGTATGTACCATATACATACCAAGTTTCATTGAAATCAGTTCATAAATACGCGTGTTATCACGTGACAAAAATCAGATCGTTTCAAAATGTCAGCCATAAGAAAAATTCAAAGTACTATAACTCAATCATTTTGTAAGATACAGACAAAATAAAAAGTGTTCGGGAATCGTTGTTTTAAGTTCTAACACGTAAAAGAAAAATATTTTTCAACTTTTAACTTTTCGCATTTAATTTTAAATTTAAATTTTTTTTTAAATTTAAAATGGCCGCCATTTTGAAACAAAATGGCGGATGATGCTGACCAACGAACTCGGTCGAGGCATTTGTATGTACTATTCACATACCAAGTTTCATTCAAATCGGTTCATAAATACGTTAGTTATCGCATGACAAATATCAGATATATATATATATATATATATATATATGTCAACATTTGAACGGAGGGTGGTTTTGGGGTCTGGGGGTCATGATCGGTGAAAATATACCAAAATTTTCCGGAAGTGCTTTCCTCCGGACGGCTGCAATAGGTAGCTTTTTACTTTTTGTAATGAAAGCTACCTAATAATTCATCAAATTGCTTCAGTAGTTCCCGAATAGTTTACTTCGTATCTGTTATTAAAAAAATGCAACTGTTATTGTGCTTTTTATATACTTAAAAAAATAACAGAACAATTAAAAAATTTACAATAATTTGATTTAACACACACACACAAAAAAAAAAAAAAAAAAAAAAAAAAAAAAATCAAATATTCTTTTTACTGCAGAAATATTAGATTTACATACATTAGATACATAAGTAAATTTGCATTGTAGTTCATGAAAATGATACACCACATTTTTTCTTACTACTTTAATTATCTATACAATACTTCATATTTGGACAATACAGAAAAAATAACTTTTATCGGAATAAAACCTACGTAGCTTAATAAATTCATATAAAATATGCCTGTGAAAAAATGATATATGAATTTGGTTCAATAACATATTTCGTAAACATTTTTCAAACGAACACAAGCAGAAATATAAACAAAATAGATATGTGATCTTACAAATGCGCTAAGTAGATAATCCATTCCTTACATGGTTAGGACTGGAGATTGGAGAAATATTACTACTTTGCCCAACTGATATCGGATTTTGTTTTTACTTCATAATCTTCTACATGTATTGACATAGAAATAAACATATTTAGTAAAAGAAGGAAAAGCGATCGATTATTAGAGGAATTTATTAAGTATCTTACACATTTTTTCAGAAATAGACTGTGACTGCTAGAATTTCAAAATATTTTTTTAGTATATCTCTGCATCATTCTCAAATGATATACAATACGAAGTTTGTTTCTTTCCTGAAAATCGAAGGCTTAAAAGTTTAATGCTTATTTTCAAACAATAATATTTTAATATTGCAAAGATTTGTCGCTAGTAAAATTGAAATGGATTTTCTAGAAAGGCAAAATAATAAAAAAATAATTCATTCTAAATAAGAAAAAAGTTCATCAAACCGCTTCAGTAGTTCCCGAATATTTCACTCCCTATCGGTTCTTTTTTATAAAATTTTTGCAACTGTTATTGTCCTTTTTATATTTTAAAAAAGTCATCGAAAAATTTAAACATGTACAATTGCATATTGATTTTAAGAAGGAAAAATATTTGAATATCCTTTTCACTTTATAAAATTTAGATTTATATATATTAGATACATATAAGTAAATTTGCATTATAATACATGAAAAGGGTACAACGCATATTTTCTTACTGTTTTAAATATCTACACAATACTTTATATTTGGACAGCAAAAAAAAAAAAAAAAAAAAAAAAAAAAAATGCTTTTACCGGAAGAAAATACAAATAACTAAAAAAATGCATATAAAATATGTTTATGAGAAAATGATGTACGAATTCGAGAACATATTCCGTAAACATTTTTCAAACGAACACAAGCAGAAATATAAACAAAGCAGAAATGTGATCTTACAAATGCTCTAAGTAAATAATCTATACCTTAGGTGGTAAGGACAGGAAATTGAAGAAATATTTTACTACTTTGCCCAACAGATATCGGATTTTGTTCTTACATCGTAATCTTTTATATGTATTGACATAGAAATAAACATGCTTAGTAAAAGGAGGAAAAGCGATGGATTATTGGAAGAAAAACGTAAATTGAATTTATGTGTGCATAAGAATATATAAAAAATAAGTCTTTCTAGCGCCATATAAATATAATAAATATGTTTTATTTATTATTTTTTATTTAATAATATTGTTAATTTTTTATAGAAATTTTCATCCACGTGGTGGAACCCGTCGACATCCGACGAAAGAAATTTTTTTAAGAAAGAACTGTTTCATTGATTTATAATAAATCTATAATTTTTTTCTGCTTCAAAAACTCCCTCCAAATTCACACTTACATATTCGGCAAAAGAACGGATGCTGAAATAACAAAACGCATTTCTATAGAGCTGTTGCTGTATTCCTTTTTGAGAAACGGGTATTCTCTCTAATACGAAATACCGAATCGTTACGTTCGAATTTTACTCAGTAATCGTTAGGCATCAATGTACTTCAAAACTAGATGAAACAATCATCATACGTTCCTTCCCAGTATTTCGTGATTCAAGAACGGCGCCGGTAGTCTGACTGGGAAGGATGAGAGTAGTGTTCGGACTTTAGACTGGGAATCAGTTGTTCCCGTATTAGCATTGCATACGGGTTTTTTCATTTGGTCGTTTCATTACTTTAGCATTCGTTCATTCGCCGAAAATGTGCGGATGGAATTGGAGGGAAGTTTTTTAAAAAAACGTGGTCAAAAGCAGGAAAAATGTTTTTTGATGAATGATTGCAAATTGTTTATTCGTTTAGGGATTGTACTTTTCCTCTTACAGATATGAAGGGTTACTTGTATTTTAAAAGCATGGACAAAATAAAAATAACTGATTTTTCTTCCGCCCTCTTTTTTAATCAAGAAATTATTTACCGTATTTACTCGTGCATTCTACGGATGCGTGTATAACGCACACCCAGTATTTTAGAATGAAAAAGGGCGATTTTTTGTAACTCGTATATAACGCGCACCGTAAATTTAACAATCAAGGGAATAAATAATGAAATGCGTTCAGTAAAGAAAATCGAAACAAATGTTACGTCTGGCTAGAAAAGAAGTCAAAATTCTTTTTTTAGACTTCGTGTAGGGAGTGAGTGTCATAATAGGGTGACGTCACTTGCGAACGAAATACTTCAGAATTTCTACGTTGTAAATAATAAAATAACAATAATATTTTTTTGAAATCTGTAATTCTAGAAATGTATAATTGCAGAAATCTGTACTCTTGCTAAAATTTTATCTATACACTGTAGAAATTTTAAAAAGACAGAGAGAGGGGGGGGGGGCGAGAGAGAAATCTACAAAACTAGTTTTTGTAAATCTATGAAAAATTTAGCTTTACAAATGAATCTAGTAAAATTACACTAGTCTTACTAAAATTTTATCTGTAACTTGGGTCGCAGTTAGATAGTTTTAGGTTTCCCAGTTTCCTAAAACAGTTTCTTAAGAATTTTTTAACCTTACCGATTTTTTTAGACAACTAAATAATATAAAAGAACATTGCATTTACATTTTGGCAAAGGGAAAGGGGATTTTAAAAACACATGTAGAAGACAATGTATCTAACTCTACAGTAAAACAGATTGCAATCAATTTTGAATTCCAAGAAAGAAGCAATATCCTACTTTGTGAATGTATGTCTATTTCATACACACACAAAAAAATCTCAATACGTTTTTATATATTTTTTACGATAAATGAAGAAACAAATGAGGATGGTAGTATAAATTTGGCGCCCCCTATGTATCCACGCCCGGGGCGACCTTCGTCCCCCCATTTCGCACGGCCCTGCTAGTATTTACGATTACTTTTGTTTTCAAAAGAGTAATAAAAGCATTATATAAAAGAGCGAATCCCACCCTCAATTTAGATGGGCGGAGGTCATGACATTTTTTCTTTGAGAGGGGGTTGAGGTCACATCACTTCATGATCAATTATTATATTGAAAGTTATTCTTAAAATGAAAGTGACGATTTTTCTGAAACTTTATCTAATTAATTTTTATTTGTAAACCGAAGAAATTTCCATTAGTATTCCTAAAAATATATAATTTTCAGATTTCATTCAGACATCAAGCAATTGAAAAATTTCACATTATTTTAAATTTCACATTACTCTCAAATTTCTCAGATAAATTGGCCCCGCCTTCTCAGACGCATTGACTTCAAAACCCACTAACGTTTATTCGAATGTAGTTGTAATTTACTTCGAACCCTTCCATTTGATCAGAGGTGGAGCTAGACGCAAGGATTCTTTCATATCTCGCGCAAGAAGATAAAGTAATCAGTCTCAAAATGCGGATGCGTCAAACCATTAAGCAGACAATTATTAAATAAATAAAACAAAATTAAGGTTTTTGATAGATGTTTTTTATTCTAAAAAAGAGAATGGTTTTTGGAATGAAATAAAGATTTCGCAATAAGATATTGATATTTAAGTAATACATTCTAGTTATTTTTAGGAAAATAATAGCTTATGCTGAATTAAAGAAAATAAAAAGAAAAAAAATTAGCCGTTAAAATATTAATATATTAAGGAAACTGAGAATGAAAGTATATTCTTATAAAACTTTAGAACAAACTCGAAGCGGAAAAATGACGAATTTCTTTTATTTTTACACACACACACATATATATAGTGTTTCACATTTCAACCGTAAATGAAAAATAGCTTTGATCCGGAAGAAAACCCAGATAATTAAATAAATTCATATAAAATATGCCCGTGAAAAAATGATATACGAATTTGCTTCAAGAATATATTTCGTAAATATTTTTCAAACGAACACAAGGAGAAATATATTCAAAACAGATATGTGATCTTACAAATACGCTATATAAATAATACATACTTTACATGGTAAGGACAGGAAATTGAACAATTATTACTGCTTTGCACAACAGATATCGGACTTTGTTCTTATTTCATAATCTTTTATATGTATTGACATGGAAATAAACATGCTTAGGAAAAGAAGTAAAAGCGATTGATTATTAAACGAAAAGCATAAATTGAATATATGTTTACACAAGACTATGTCAAAACATAAAGCATTCTAGTGTCATATACATTTTAATAAATTTATTTGATTAATTGTCATTTCAGTTAATATTGTTGTGATATTTTTTATAGACATTTTTCTCCATACCTAACACAATAGAGCAGCAAACAGTGTAAAAAACAAATTGGTATAAAAACATCTAAATTTATGTTGAAATATAACAATCAATGTGATATTCATACTAGAAAATACCTTGAAATTTAAAATAAAATCATACAAAGTATATGTTTCGTTATATAATAGCATTTTCACAATATAGATATACTTATATGCTTGGAACGAATTAGGATCTATTCCTAATGTATATTGCTTGATGAAAAAAAAATTTTAAACGAATCCAGGTAAAACGACGATTGTTTATTAATTTAACGAATTGTTTATTGTTATTGATTCGAGAAATTGTTTATCGATTTAACGCAGGGAAAATGATTATTCAAATAATTTTTTCTCTTCAGAAATTTTAGATTTATATGTATTATATACATAAATAAATTTGGATTATAATTGAAGAAAATGGTACATCACACATTTTCTTACTATTTTATATATCAATAAATTACTTCATATTTGGACAATAAAGAACTGAATAAATTTTTACTGAAGAAAATCTAGATAAGTATATAAATTCATATAAAATATGTCTCAGATAAATATGATACGAATTTGCTTCAAAAATATATTTCGTAATCATTTTTCAAACGAACACAAATAGAATTATAAACTAAACAGATATGTATCAATAAATTTAAATCAACTCTGTTGATCCTTGCATTCAGTTTACTCTTAAAATCGAAGAGAATGATTCTCTTCCTTTCCTCGATGTCTTAGTTACTAAACACCCTGATCGGTTCTCTACCTCTGTTTATAGAAAACCTTTCGCTGTATCTCTACCTCCGCATGCTTTTTCTAACCATCCTCCACAGCATAAAGTGGCTTCCTTTTATACTTTTATTTACAGAGCACTTCGGATTTCTTCTGACTCTTCTGCTCTAAATAAGGAAATTAGTTACCTCACCATAAACCTACTCTTTCATTTCGCCCTATCGTTTCTAATATTGGTACTGCTTCTTATAAACTTGCGAAGTTCCTTTCTAAGTTACTCGCTCCTTTATCTACCACTAATTTTCACACTGTTAAAAATTCTATTGACTTAGTTGATAAAATTAAACGCCTTTCTCCTTGTAATTACAAAATGATTTCCTTAAATGTTAAATCCCTCTTCACTAACGTCCCTGTTCAAGGAGCAATTGACTGTTTGGAAAGAAGGCTACGCGAATTCCATTATTCTTCCATCGAGATTGACGAGATCCTGCAATTAGTTAGTATTTGTGTTAGGCAAACTGCTTTCCAATTTAATAATTCCTTTTATGTTCAAACGGATGGTTTAGCCATGGGCAATCCTTTATCTCCTCTTTTATGTGACATTTATATGCATTTTGTGGAAGAAAAACTCTTCAGTTTATTTGATTTTCCCTTCTGGTGTAGGTATGTTGATGATACTTTTATCTTAATTCCTTTTGAGCTGGATCTCCAAAATCTCCTTTCTCTTGTCAACTCTGTTGATCCTTGCATTCAGTTTACTCTTGAAATCGAAGAGAATGATTCTCTTCCTTTCCTCGATGTCTTAGTTACTAAACACCCTGATCGGTTCTCTACCTCTGTTTATAGAAAACCTTTCGCTGTATCTCTACCTCCGCATGCTTTTTCTAACCATCCTCCACAGCATAAAGTGGCTTCCTTTTATACTTTTGTTTACAGAGCACTTCGGATTTCTTCTGACTCTTCTGCTCTAAATAAGGAAATTAGTTACCTCAAATCTCTTGCCCTCACTCGTGATTATAATCCCTCTTTGATTGACAAAGCTCTGTATAAATTTAATAAGCCTAAACATCTTCTTACTGATTCTAATAATTGGTCTAATATTAACTCTATAGTTCTACCTTTTTATTCTCCTCTTTGTTTCAAATTAGCTAAAATCCTTTCTCGTTTCAATTTTAAAGTTATCTTTAAACCTATGAATAAAATTAAATTCTCGTCTTTGAAAGATCCTATTCCTGCTGAGAACCGGTGGGGTGTTTATTTTATTCCTTGCTCTTGCAATTTGGGTTATATTGGTCAGACCAGAAGAGCGTTGAAGAAAAGATTGGATGAACATCAGAGATACATTAAAAATCAGGAATTATCTAGGTCTTCCATTGCTTCTCACTGTTGGTCTTCCGGTCATTTTTTCAATTTTTCCATGGCCAGAATTATTTCTAATCCTGCCTCTCCTTCTCATTTAGATACTCACGAAGCTTATTTTATTTATAAAAATTGTAATACTCTTGTCAACGATCTCTCTTCATCCCCCTCCCTTTCTCCTGCATGGAAATTACTTTTGTAGTTTATTATTATTACTATAATTATTTTTAGTTTTTATTTAATTAATTTTTTTTTATTTTATTTTTATTTATTTATTTATTTATTTTTATTTTATTTATTTTATTTTATTTTATTTATTTTTCAATTGTTTTCTTTATCTTTCATTAGTTTTTCTCTGCCACCTGGTTTTTTAGCCAGCGCCACCTGGAGCACTCTTTATAATCTCCTCCCTCCTTCTTTGAGTTTATCTTTATTTTTCTCTTTCTCCTTGGCTCTGACAAGCAGCGCCACCTGTCGCACTCTGTGTAATCTCCTCCCTCTTTATTTCACTGTTATTTCCACTCTGTCTGTTGGGACACGTGTTTGGACCAGCTGAAGACGAGCGGTAATTTTGCAGCTCGAAACGCGTCCTGTATAATTTTTCTTTTATGGTGATTTAACAAAGTTTTTATATTTATTGATATATATTTATCGCCAGTTTTTTCGGTGTTTCTCAATAAACAGATATGTGATCTTACAAATGCTCTAAGTAAATAATCTATACCTTAGGTGGTAAGGACAGGAAATTGAAGAAATATTTTACTACTTTACGCAACAGTTATCAGATTTTGTTCTTACATCGTAATCTCTTATATGTATTGACATAGAAATAAACTGGTCAGTGTGGGGCCACTGTAATACTTAACCATCATCGCTATGCACAATATAAAATATGAAAATAACACATGTGTAAACTATTTTCAAAAGCATCGGAAATCCGAAATAAAATGTAAACGTATATTTAAATATTTTTAACACGTAGTAATATTCTATTAATGAATTTCTGATGAACCAATTTTAACAAATTATATAAAGCGCTAAATTACTCAAGTAGTATCAAATTGCGTAAAAGAAACATCCTTATAACTCCAAAAATACTAATCATATTAACTAAAAATTTACTGCGCCGGATTAAGCGTCTTATTTCCAATTAATGTATATCTTTGAATTGAAATATGAAAAAAATACAGGGTCATGAAAAATCGAAGAATGTGAAAAACTAATAATCTGATTGACTTCGTCCTTTATGCAAAATTTGTGTTTTTTTAATTCCCTTTTACGACCATTTCTTACAATAAAAAAATTCAAAAATTATTATTTGTATTTCATCAGAACGAATTTTTTGAGAGTTCGAAAAAAATAATTCCGGATAAACGGGTTTACTGCTATTAAATAGGCTTCGTCACATTCTTACACACTAAATACATACAAAATTTCGAATCTCTATCTCATTTTTTTGGGGGGACATAGAGCGTTTGCAGACAGATAGACAGACACACAGACGGACGGACAGCAATTTTTTTTTAATATGTTTTTCGGAATCTCCAGTATTTGAAACGTGTAAATCTGTCAAAAAAAGTTGTCTATTTTCAAAACGATTGCAAGACTTACCCTATACTACATATGATGGGTAAGTAATATTCTTAGTAAAATGAGGAAAAATGATTGATTATTAGACGAAAAAGTAAATAGAATTTATGAATAGATAAGGATATATTTAAAATGAAGCATTCCAGTGTGATATAAATTTAATAACTGTGCTTGATTAATTATTATTTCATTTAATAGTATTGTGATATTTTATAGAAATTTTCGTACGTACATAAAAATATAGACCAGCAAAAAATTGGAAAGAAAAACTGGTATAAAAAATGTCCAGTTATATGCTGAAATATAGCAATATTAATTTATTTATATACATAATAGATACATAATTAAATCTGCATTTATAGCTCATGAAAATGGTGCATCAAATATTTTCTTACTATTTAAAATATTTATACGATACTTCATATTTGGACAGTAAAGCTAGAAGTAGCTTTGACCGGAAGTAAACCAGGTAACTAAATAAATTCATATAAAATATCCCCGTTAGAAAATAATTTATGAATTTTCTTCGAGAATATATTTAGTAAACGTTTATCAAACGAACATAAGCAGAAATATAAGCATTACAAATATATGATCTTACAAATGTGCTAAGTAAATAATCCATGCCTTAGATTGTAAGGACAGGAAATAGAAGAAATATTAATACTTTGCCCAACAGATATCGGACTTTGTTCTTACTTCAAAATCTTTTCTATGTATTGATTTATAAATAAACATACTTAGGAAAAGGAAGAAAAAATATCAATTATTAGACGAAAAAAGTATACTGAATTTATGTATGCATAGGAATGTATCGTAGAATAAAGACGTCAAGTATTTCATAGATCCATTTGAATTGTATTATGTTCGAAAGTGTGTAACATCATTAAAATGCACTTGAAAATATTTCTTCCCTTTAATCATAATATAACGGAATACTTTTGATTGTCCCAATAATTAAATGCATCTGATTTTGATAAAATTTGAAACGACTTGACAAAATTGTATAATATTTATATATATTAAATTTCAAATGATTCGGCCGGGTAGTTTATGCGTTGTTATATACGGAGTGATGGACGTATTGAACGGGGATTATAGGTGCTATATATTTACATAATTATGAACGCATCTAATTTTTCTTCTTGTTTTAAATATCTGTACAATGCATCATATTGGAACAGTAAAAGAATAATAGCTTTTACTGGAAGAAAACCTAAATAACTAAACATATGCGTATAAAATATGTCTATTAAAAAATAGTATACGAATTTGCTTCAAGAACAAATTTCGTAAACATTTTTCAAACGAATGCAGAAAGAAATACTAGTCGTTGGAGGCCACCGTAATACTTACCCATCATATATATGCATATATAATATATGAAAATAATACATTTGATAACTATTTATAAAACGGATTGCAAATCCAAAACAAAATTTAAAGGTGTATTTTTATTTTTATTGTGCATAGTAATGCTGTATTAATGAGTTGCTGATAAATCTCTTTCGATAAATTATACAACACGCTTAACTACTCAAATAGTACTGAATTGCGAAAAAGAAACATCTTTATAACTCCAAAAATAATAATCTTATTAACTAACAGTCGTATTAAGCCTCTCATTTCCAATTAAAATATATCTTTGAATTGAAATTTGAATAAAATACAGGGTCATGAAAAAACGAAGAATGTGGAAAACAGAATTACAGATAGCTCGGCAACTAATAATTCGATCAACTTCGTTCTTTATGCAAAAATTGTGTTGTTTTATTGTCTTTTACGATCGCTCCTTAAAATTAAAAAATTTCGAAAAATTTTATATACCTTTCATCAGAACGAATTTTTCGAGAGTCCGAAAAAAATAGTTCCAGATAATCGAGGTTACTGATATTAAATAGGCTTCGTCCCAGTCTTACATACTAAGTACATACAAAATTGCAAGTCTCTATCTCAATTAGTTCGGGAGATAGAGCGTTTATAGACAGACAGACGGCAAATTTTTATTTCTAAAAACATGTTTTTCGAAATCTCCAGTGTCGAAAACATGTAAATCCGTCAAAAAAATTTTACGATTTTCAAAACGATTGCAAGACTTACCCTATACTACGTATGATGGGTAAGTAATAAACAAAAGTCAGATATGTGATCTTACAATATACGCTAAGTAAATAATCTATACCTTAGATGGTAATTATAGGAAGTTGAAGAAATATTACTATTTTTCCCAACAGATATCGGATTTTGGTCTTACTTCATAATCTTTTATATGTCCTGACATAGAAATAAACATGCTTAGGGAAAGGAAGAAAAGAGATCAATTATTAGACGAAAAATGTAAATTGAATTTATGTATGCATAAGAATATATATATAAATATATATATATATATATATATATATGATTAAGCATTTTAATGTCAAACTATTAAAAAAAACACACTGGTAAAAAAAATCCAATTATATGGAAAAATATAGCAATCAATGTGATTTCAAGACTAAAAATCCCCTTTAAATTTAAAATCAAATCATACAATCTATATGTTTCGTTATGTTTGCATTGTTTTCTTATATATATACCTATATGCTTGAAATGAATCAGTATCTGTTCCTAATGTATATTTCTAAATGTAAAAAAAAAAAAAAAAAAAAAAAAAAAAAATCTGTAATTGAGACTAGTGAGTTCGACAGTTGTTTATTGTATAAACTAATTATTTACTGTTATTGACTCAAGAAATTCTTTACTGATTGAAAAGAGAAAAAGTAAATATTCAAATATATTTTTCATTCTACAAACTTTTGATTTATATATGCTAGATTCATAAGTAAATTTGTATTTATAATTAATGAAAATGGTACACCCCATTTTTTCTTACAATTTTAAATATGTAAAAATAATTGAATAGTAAAGAAGAAATTCGGTTTACCGAAAGAAAATGCCCGTGAGAAGATAATATATGAATTTGCTTCAATAGCATATTTAGTAAACATTTTTCAAACGAATACAGAAAGAAATATAAACAAAACAGATATGTGATCTCACAAATGCGCCAAGTGAATAATCCATAGCTGAAATGGTAAGTATAAGAAATTGAAGGAATATTACTACTTTGCCCTACAGATATCGGATTTTGTTCTTACTTCATAAACTTTTACACGTATTGGCATAGAAATAGCCATGCCTAGTAAAAAGAGAAAAAGCGATCGATTATTAGAAGAAAAACGCAAATTGAATTTCTGTAGTATAAGGATATAAGGTACCCTGGGGTAATAACGCCAAGTGCTTATATTTTGCATAATTATGAAATAATCAGGTAAATGACAGCCATGTGCTCTGCGCAGAAGGGTTTTGAGTCATATAAATCGCAAAAAACAGCTTCAAGTTAATTTGTTTCATTTTTAAGTCTTATTGTTTTTACAAGCAACTAAAATTAACGCTTGATCGAAAATTTGCAAGATAAGGTTTTTGATGTGAAGACTATACTTTTAAACCAGAAATACTTTGTTTATTACATAAATTTGTAGTGTATTTCATGTACTTTCAAATTGTTGTAGAAGATTTTGGATATCTTCTCGAGATAATTTGTAGTTTAGGATTTAATGCGCAATAAGTATCCCGGGGTAATAACGCCAGGGATTGGCGTTATTACCCCGGTTGATTGCCAACAGTGTCCGAACTATATCCGAAGGGGGTTTATATATCAATATGGGACAGCATTATCATCATTGTTGAAATAATAAGATTAAGGGGGGGGGGGGTGCCCAATACTTAAAAATAATCTCTCTATTTTATTTTTTATATATATATATATATATATATATATATATATATATATATATTTACTAAATGTAAAAAATAATTTTTAACTCTTGTAAATAAAACTATATCAAAATGTTTTCGAGATTCAAATTCGAATTTCTTCAAAATCAGGTTTCTATTAAATTTCCACTGGATTGTTCAATTGAGTTCGAAATTTTAACTGTCCGCTTTCTAAGCGTTCGGTTTTTCAAAACTTTATAAATTTAACCTTTAACTGATGTGACAGAAATTGTAACGTATGAATGTGATGCGGTTTGTGAGACCGCAAAATTGAAAGATGAATAAAAGGCGGGAATAACTCATAGGATTGTGTTTTTGTACTAAATTTTTTATACAAGAGTATTATACTTAATATTCACCTATTTAGTCTCTGGTGATAGTACTAAAATTCCAAATGAAACAAAACTTCGGTAGTGTTTGCAGTTAAACTGAAACTTACAAGTTAAAATAAAAAATTAAAAGTAAAATAGTGGTCTACGAGACCGGTAACATTAGTTAAAGGTCAAAATTCAATCCATGATTATAAATCATAGAATACTGTTTCTGCGCTAAACTTTTTGTACAGAATTAATTCTAATTAAATTTAATCTATTCAAATATTTCTAACACTATTACGAGAACTCCAAACGAAAGAGAATTTCAGTTTTAACTATAGTTAAACTGGAAAATACAAGTTAAACGCTATTTTTTTTTTTTGGGGGGGGGGGGGTACAGTGTTCAGTCAGATTGCTAACAGCAGTTAAAGGTTAATTTTGTTGCTAATATAGAGATAATAATATATAACCATATGAATTATGTATAAAATTGAATAAGAGATCTCTTTTGAATAATATTTTTTTAACAAAAATTTTATTCAATTTATTAAAAATTTATTAAATCATGTTCTTTAAAACGTCGACAATTTAACTGTAGGTTTGGAGAATCCGCATTAGTGTGGAGTTATGGGTTAAAAACTATTTATTAGATTACTATAATAGTTTTAACCCTTAACTGCTGTGACAAAAATTCTCGCATAACTTACTGTGAGCGGCCTGTCAGACCGCTTAATCTAACGATGAATAAAATGTTAAATTTTAGAATATTATTTTTGTATTGAACCTTATATACAGGGCAATTATAAATAAAATTCAGCTATTCAAAAGTCTCTAGAGATAGTAATAGGACTCCAAATGAAACAAAATTTCCCCGGTATCTATGGTTAAACTAAAAATTGCAAGTTAAACTCTGAAACTTGAAAAACTCAGCGGTATGTGAGACGTTAACAGCAGTTAAGGTTTAACAAAAATATTTATTACATATAACTCTAGTTATTATAAAACTTCACATGATTAAAATATTACATTATGAATGGTTAAAACCATGCAATGTTTCTTATAATCATATTTAAGGGGGACTTTTGAAGCAAAGAGAGACACAAGGTTTTATATTCTGTTGAAGTTCCCCCTCACTCCTTTTTCTTTCACTTTCACAAAAAAATCAATATTTTCTATCGCATAGAATGCATACATGGGAATATAAATACTGATTCAAATAATCCGTGCAATGTTTCTAATAATTCTATTTAAATGGTCATTTTTAAGCAAAACGTAGCTTAGAATCTGATATTCTTTTGCCTCCTCCCCCCGCCACCACCACACCTTTCTTTTTCTTTCAGAGTCACAAAACAATTGTACATTTTCAATAGCTTAGATTGCAATTTGTCAATTTCTAAAGCTGTAGAGTTTGTATTTTTAGAATTGGGCAATCTACATGCCTCTATTCCATCTTATTTTATAGTTTTGTTAGCATGGCGTTATTACCCATGTAGGTGGGTATTAACGCCAAATAGCATTGGTCAAGAAAAAACGCCATTACATTTTATGAATACATATCTGTTAAATTATTTTATTTTATATAGATAGTCAATGAGTTGCTGTATCAGATCCTATATTTGTTTGAAAAATACAATCTAAAACTAAGCCGTGAAAATTGGTAGAACCTTAACGTGGCGTTATTACCCCAGGGTACCTTATATGGTAATTTTCTATTAAATTCAAATGGCTCATATACTGTAATACAACTAATATTTTTACATATACATTGTATATATGTAAGCATTCTAGTGTCAGTCATACATTCTTTAATAAATGTCTTTAATTTTTTATTATTTCATTTCATAAAATTGTGATATTTTTATAGAAGTTTTCGTCCATATTTAACACAATCGAGCAGCAACTAATTGAAAAATAATGATATAAAACCATCTAATTATATGTTGAAACATAGCAATAATTGTGATATTAAGAATAAAAAAAGTCTTTAAATTTAAATTTAAATAATACAAAGTGTATGTTTTGATACGTAGTAGTATTGTCCCCTTATAGATTTACCCATATGCTTGGAATGAATCAGGATCTCTTCCTAATGAGTATTTATTGATAAAAAAGAAAAACTTTAATTAAATCTAGTCAGTGCAACGAATTGATTATTGATTTAACGAGATAAAAATTAATATTCAAATACCTTTTTCACTTCAGAAATTTTTTATTTCTATATGTTAGATAATAAGTAAAATAACATTTATAATTCATGAAAATGTTACACCACATTTTTTTCTTACTATTTTTAATATCTGCACAATGCAATAGAAGGATATATAGCTCTTACTGGAAGAAAATCTAGATGACTAAATAAGTTCCTATAAAATATGACCGTGAGAAAAAAAATATACGAATTTGCATCAAAAACATATATCGTATACATTTTTCAAACATACACAAGCAAAAATATAAACAAAAGAAATGTGTGATCTTACAAATGCGCTATGTAAATAATCCATATCTTAGATGGTAAGGACAGGAAATTGAAGAAATATTACTACTTTGCCCGACAGATATCGGATTTTGTTCGTCTAATAATCTAACTTCGTCTAATAATCGTCTAATAATTTTCCTCCTTTTACTAAACATGTTTATTTCTATGTCAATGCATATAAAAGATGATAAATAAGAATAAAATCCGATATCTCTTGGGCAAAGTAGTAATATTACTTCAATTTTCTGTCCCTACCATCTGAGGTATATATTATTTTTTAGACCATTTTTATTATTATATATTAGTTTTGTTTATATTGCTTTTGTTTTCATTAGAAAAATGTTTATGAAATACGTCCTTGAAGCAAATTCGTGTATAATTTTCTCATGGGCATGCTTTATATGAATTTATTTAAATATCTAGTTTTATTTCCGGTAAAATGCATTTTTTTCTTTACTGTTCAAATATATTTAGACATTTAAAATTGTAAGAAAAAATGTGGTGTACCATTTTCATGAATTTTAAGTGTAGATTTACTTATGTATCTAGCATATATAAATCGAAAATTGAGAAGTGAAAAAGATATTTGGATATTTATTTTTCCTCGATAATTTTTTTAAGGATGCAAAAATGAACAATAACAGTTGCAAAACTTTAAAAAAAAAAAAAAAAAAATGAACTGACGCGATCTACTGAAACGGTTTGATTAGCTATTTTTTTTATTTAGAATCAATTATTTTCTTCTTATTTTGCCTTTGTAGAAAATCCATTTCACTTTTATTAGCGTTGAATATTTGAAGTTTTAAAATACTATTGTTTTATATAGCATTGAAATTTTTAATCATCACGATCTCGAGAAAAGAACAATTTTTGTATTATATATCAATTGAGAATGTTGCAGAGATAGTCTAAAACTGCTAAAGTGTAATTCTAAAAAAGAAAGAAAGATAAATATTAAATTCGTCTAATAATCGAAACGTTTCCTCTTTTTTCTAAACATGTTTATTTCTGTACCAATAGATATAAAAGATTATAGATTAAGTACAAAATTCGATATGTGTTTGGCAAAATAGTACTATTTCCTCTATTTCCTATTCTTACCATATAAAGTACGTATTATTTACTTAGAGCATTTGTACGATCACCTATCTTTCTTGCTTATGTTTCTGCTTTGGTTTGTCTGAAAAATGTTTAAGAAATATGTTCTTGAATCAAATTCGTATATCATTTTCAGATGGGCATTTTTGATCTGAATTTATGGAGTTAGGTAGATTTTCTTCTGATAAAATCTATTTTTCCTTTACTGTTCAAATATGAAGCATTGTATTTCTATTTAAAATAATAAGAAACATTTGGTGTACTAATTTTAGGTTTTATTAATAAATGCAAATTTTCTTATATATCTAAAATATATGAATAAAAAATTTCTGGAGTGCAAAAGATTTTTAATTATTTATTTTTCATACGTTAATTAATGTATTATTGTAAATATTTTAATTGTACGATTATTTTTTTTATCTTTTGTAAAAAGGAAAAAAACAGTTGCAAAATTTTTATGGAAAAAAAAAAAAAAAAAAACAGATACGGAGTGAACTAGTGTGGAACTTCTGAAGCTGTTTGATTAACTTTTTTTTTATATAGAATTATTTATAAAACATGATAAAGTAAGAATAAAATCCGATATCTCTTGGTCAAAGTAGTAATATTTCTTCAATTTCCTGTCCTTACCATCTAAGGTATGGATTATTTTTTAGAGCATTGTTAATATTATACATTAGTTTTTTATATATATTGCTTTTGTTTACATTAGTAAAATGTTTATGAAATACGTCCTTGAAGCAAATTCGTATATAATTTTCTCATGGGCATGCTTTATATGAATTTATTTAAATATCTAGTTTTATTTCCGGTAAAATGCATTTTTTTTCTTTACTGTCCAAATATATTTAGACTTTTAAAACTGTAAGAAAAAATGTGGCGTACCATTTTCATGAATATTTATTGTCTTATTATTTTGCCTTCGTAGAAAAGGAATTTAACATATGCTAGACTTAAATTTATGCACTTATATATATATTTTAATATATTATATATATATTTTAAAAATAGCATTAAACTTTTTAACCACCATTATTTCGAGAAAAGGACAAACTCCGTACACTGTAATATATATATATATATATATATATATATATAGAAAATTTGAATTTCTAGATTTTTTCATGTAATTATAACAACAATAATTCATGTAACGGATTCTTTAGTATGATTTTTTCTATTACCGTCAGTATTTTTTTAATATCCATACAGTGCTTCATATTTGCACATTAAAAGAAAAATAGCTTTTACCAGAAGTAGTTTAAATAAATTCATATGAAATATGCCTGTGAGAAAATGGTATGGAAATTTGCGTCAAGAACATATTTCGTAAACATTTTTCAAACGAACACAAACAGAAATATAAACAAAACAGATAAGTAATCTTACAAATGCGCTAAGTAAATAATCCATACCTTAGATCAGCGGTTCCCAAACTATGGGTCGCGACCCACTGGTGGGTCACGGACGCTATTTTAGTGGGTAGCGAAAACAATCGAGGTTTGTCACAAAAAAACATATCTTTTACTCCAACTGTCAAAAAAATTTAACAATTTCAACAACAAATAACATGTCAGGTTCTGAGTAAGCATCTGCTACAAATTGGAATTTCTATTATTTCTCTATCCTAATATTTTATGTATTGTACCGGCTGTGCACTGGAATTTTCAAGGTGACATTCTTTCTTTGTTGAAGAGAGACTTGACAGGTGATCATGTACAGGTGGTGAGTGAGAAAGAGAATATTGACGAGAGGCGTGTTCATCCGTCAGCGATGTATATGAATGATGAGCAAACAACGATCATGTCACGGATCAAGAAAGCAATGTGGAATGCGTCCAATGAAGAAGCTCCACAGGGGGTGTACATAGGGGAAGGCAGTGATTTGAGAAGGTCATGTCTTGCCTGAGTCGGGCAGTTCGTATCTGGGGTTCATACCTAGGGGAGCGCAGGACAGAGGTCCTAGTGTGAAGTTCGTATCTGGAAAGCAAGGGACATAGACGTCCTGGTGTGTAGTGCTCTGGGCCGGATAACGTAAGCCGAGTATCCATGTGTTGGGAGATTTGAAATTGATCTCCGGTAAAGTGAATCTAACGTGCATTGAGTGTGAGGGAGAAGGTGTAATTTGAACAGTACACAGCCAACTTTTTACGGTATTTAATTTAATGTTGAACCGGATCATCTATATACGAGTTGTACTTGTATATCATTGTAAACAGTGTATTTCTTGTGTACATATAGTATAAATAAACTGTTAGTTCAGTTAATTGAGAGCGTCAGTGTTCATTTACACAATCCTCAGAGTGAGTGACCGATATCACCTAATAATATCGGTGGTGGCAGCTATAACTACCACGGACATTCTTCAAAGTTGTGCGGGCTGAGAGGAACGTCCGACATAATGTTTTAAAAGAAATTTCTTAATTTCCATATGGAGAAATATACGAGCAGAATATCCAGAAACATCTAAATGAGCTTTGTATTCCTTGATGGAATTCAGCAACCCATACTCGTGTGAATATGCTTTTTTTACGTGGCTGTTTTTGAAAACGAAGCAGTTTAGAGAAAACTGTGCATTGAAAGTGAATTAAGATTGAAATTAACAAGTTAAAACCCTGATATAGATGATTTCATTGGTAAACGCCAGTGCCAGAAAACGCATAGATTATAAAGTTATGTTTTGATAATAATTAAATGTAGTTTTAATTGTCTTTCTAGTTTCTGTATTGTGCTAATTATTACTCTACTTACACACATTAGAATTACGAATTGTTGTTTTCGTTGATAGTCTTCGTACGAAAATTTGCCTTTTTAGTAGGACAGGATAGCCGATATAGCTTATAGAGGTCGTACAATAATTGCCATACTGACATACTCTCTTATGTTAGGTGGGTCGGGAAATTTTTTTTTACTTAAACATGGGTCGCGTACCAGTAAAGTTTGGGAACCGCTGCCTTAGATGGTAAAAACAGTAAATTGAAGAAACCTTACTACTTTGCCCAACAGATATCGGATTTTTTTCTTACCCCATTACCCTTTATATGTATTGACATAGAAATAAGCATGCTTAGTAAAAGGAGAAAAAACGATCGATTATTAGGCAAAAAACGTAAATTGAATTTATGTACGCTAAATAATGCATAAAATAATAAAGCATTCTAGTTTATATAAATTTAACAAACGTCTTCGATTAATTATTATTTCATTTAATATTATTTTGAATTTTTTTATAAAATTTTCGTCGATACTTAAAACAATAGAGCAGCAAACAATTGAAACATCCGATCAACTGCGAGTGTTACTCGTGTAGAAAGGGTTCCGTACAATAAATATATTAATCATTAAATGTAATATTACAAAAATACATTGCTAAAAGAATACAGTAAAACCTCCATAACGGACACTCCCGAATAGCGGACACCTCTATTTAACGGACAGTTTTCCAATCCCCACTCCCAAAACCTACATTTTTGTATGTTTAACCTCTGAATAATGGACATTCCGAATAGCGGACACTTTATTCGGCGATAAAGGATGAAAAAGTATGTTTTAAAGAGATTAAAAAAAAAGAAAAAAAAGCAAAAAGGCCTCTGAGTTTATGAGGAAAACGTGTCACAAATTTTGTGATCACAGATAAATGTAGATAAAGAGCTGGGGAAAATCTCCCCTTCCCCCCCCCCCCCCATGTTCGGTGCTAAATTCAGGGTGTTGCCCGAGAGGAATATCTCCCAGAGCATTGAAATGTCACCAAAGAATATTTTGAGATTTTATGCTTTTAAAGGTCAAAAAGTGCAATCCTTCCCTTCCTGCCCGGAATTTTACAATGTCCAGTAACGTCACATAGAAAAATAAATTACATGTAACCGCAAGCAAAAGTAAACTTTTGCAATCGAGTGGATAAAAGTGTGCACAAATTTATTTCAATTTTATTAATTAAAAAATATTTTAAATTTCTGATTAATTATATAATAGAGGTTTTAGGACATATAAAAGTAAATTAATGAAACATAAAGCATTTCTTAGTACTTTTTGAATCTCTGAGGTTTTCCCAATAGCGGACACCTCCGAATAGCGGACAATTTCTGCGTTCCCGAGGTGTCCGTTATTTAGAGGCTTTACTGTATTATGATTTTGTAAAATTCTGCAGCATAAGGTTGTATAAAGCTTTGTATATACGAAGGACGTAGAGATGGGTATACCGTGAAAATTCACAGATGAAGGCTGAATACTATCAAATAATGTTATTTTGACCAAACCAAGTCATTTAAAACTGAAAATATATAATTAATGCATAATTCTATCACTTTATTTTAATTTTTTTGAAAATCCAGTGTATAGTTTAATTACAGGGACAATGAAAAATATTTCGTTACATTACGGCCAATAGAATAAATAGCTCAAGTGCATTTTAATGATATTGCACTCTTTCAATCATAATAAAATTGATATGCATCTATGAAGTATGCATTAAAATATACATTCTGTAAAACTTATGATTCAAAGAACACTTTTATTAATTTACATCATCACACAAAATTATTCCATTGCTTAATGTTACAGAGGGAAACATTGCTTGGGTGAAAATTTCAATTTCTATAAACTAATTCATATTTTATTAAATTGATATGCGTTGCTAAGGTTTACTACAAGTTACTTTCTGCACAATAAGAAGCAGGTAGTATTTACAGGGACGCACATACGATTTATTACATATATCGTACGATTGCGTATATTGTATCCGAAGTACTTCAACCTAAATATTACACGAAAATTTAAATAATATTTTAACTTTATTATAGTAAAACGCACCTTATTTACTACACTCGACGTTCAATTTTCGACTTGTTCAAATTGGAGTTGTCGAGCCACAATGGATTAATTATAATAAACTATCTTCTAATTAAAAGATTAATAATTGCAAAAAAAATTTTGAAAAAGAAATTTTCATAATAAACATCGTATTTCAAAAGGCTAGAGCGTTTTCCTTAAAAAAATGTATTTAATAAAACTTTTATCGAGAACAGTAAATTTGCATTATGCAACGAATGATCGAACACGCAATTTTCCACTTTAGAAATCCATTCGAAATAAAAGTGGTTGAACACTTAACTTAGCGAATCGATTTTATTTAACGCAGTGTCATGACTTCAAAGAACTTCAATAGATTTCAAAAGCAGTTAGAATAGATCACACTATTTTAAATAATAAGCGACACACTTAGCATTTGTGAGTTGGACCATTATCATTCTTTCAAGTACAATTTGATCGATTACCATAAAGGAGAATGATGAATAAGAGTAAATATATTAGTTTTTTACTTGAAATTATTGACATATGCATTGCATGTACACTCAGATTTTCATAGAACCGTGATAATAATATAGCTATTGAATAGTTTATGCCTAAACTGTAGTTTCACATTTTTAATGGAAAATTTTTTTAAATGCGATTATTGTTGTTATTGTTTAGTTTGGAATCTTTAAATCTCTTTTTAAATTTTCAGTTATTTTCAGAGAAAAATTGGATAGACATTTTTAACTAACGTGCAAGTTTATTTTTGTATTTAAGTTATTTTTGCATTTTAAATAAAAACCGCTGGTTCATAGCGAATTAGCAATATTAAAAGCGCTCGTCTGTCCGATATGCTATTTAATCCATGTATGGGGATTATATGTAAATTGAATAGGGTTTGTTAAGTTAAAAATATGACAAACCATAGAAAATATGATATATGACATCATAGAAAATAATGTAAATGAAGCTGTTTTTAAGCAAGAGATAAGAAATATAATACAGTAAAGCCTCTAAATAACGGACACCTCGGGAACGCAGAAATTGTCCGCTATTCGGAGGTGTCCGCTATTGGGAAAACCTCAGAGATTCAAAAAGTACTAAGAAATGCTTTATGTTTCATTAATTTATTTTTATATGTCCTAAAACCTCTATTATATAATTAATCAGAAATTTAAAATATTTTTTAATTAATAAAATTGAAATAAATTTGTGCACACTTTTATCCACTCGATTGCAAAAGTTTACTTTTGTTTGCGGTTACATGTAATTTATTTTTCTATGTGACGTTACTGGACATTGTAAAATTCCGGGCAGGAAGGGAAGGATTGCACTTTTTGACCTTTAAAAGCATAAAATCTCAAAATATTCTTAGGTGACATTTCAATGCTCTGGGAGATATTCCTCTCGGGCAACAACCTGAATTTAGCACTGAACATGGGGGGGGGAAGGGGAGATTTTCCCCAGCTCTTTATCTACATTTATCTGTGATCACAAAATTTGTGACACGTTTTCCTCATAAACTCAGAGGCCTTTTTGCTTTTTTTTTCTTTTTTTTTTTATCTCTTTAAAACATACTTTTTCATCCTTTATCGCCGAATAAAGTGTCCGCTATTCGGAATGTCCATTATTCAGAGGTTAAACATACAAAAATGTAGGTTTTGGGAGTGGGGATTGGAAAACTGTCCGTTAAATAGAGGTGTCCGCTATTCGGGAGTGTCCGTTATGGAGGTTTTACTGTATTTAAATACTACAAAAATAATTTTAAACAAGCAATTCTCCAAGATCTCTTATAGTGGATGTTCAAGGTCTATCGTGCATGTGAAAAATTTGTCTGACAAGAAGCTTAATGTTTGCGAAGTAATTATGATTTTTTTTTTTTTTACTTTCTCAATACCTGCGCCAAAACTGCGCCAAATGAAACACTTTTAAAAATACGAAACATGCAAATGCAAATTACGTGTTTGATTGATTAGTGGTTATGGCCCATGCGTCCATGCGACAGTGTGCCAATGATTATAAAAAAATTAGTGATTTTTATTTAAATTATACGAAAGCGCAGATATTCATAGGTTTGAGTACTTTCTTTTATTGAAACAAAAATGATCATTCCTTGGGTAGTGTTAGTAATAATTCAATATATAAAATGAAACTCTTGTTCTGTATGAAATTACACGTCTAAATTAATGACGGCTATTTTTGTTTAATTTTATTTAGTAGTTAAATTTTAGAATGCTAAAAACAGACATATTTAATATTTGATTTTGAATGTTTATTGGGTAAATTCCATTGTTAAATTTACGTGAAAACAATATTAAAACGCAGATAAATAGAGTAAAAAAAAAAAAAAATGAAAATGACTTTTCACCACAGGACATAATGTAAAAGAATATTTGTGAGTACTCCTGTAAATAAAATATAAATGCTATATAGTTCATTTTAAAAACTGAGCAGATATTATAAACTTTAATATCATTTGTCAATTACATGGCAATTCAAATATATTAATTATAACTGTAATGCTGTAATGAGAACTCCCACGAAGGTTGCAATTTAATCAATAATTTTAAAAATTACAACATTTTTATGTTTGATTTAGTTTTAAATTTATCATACATTTATAAACTTTTTAAAAATTTATATTTCAAAAATCGAAATGCTGAGGCTAACCGTCTAAGAATGAATTGAATCTTTAATAAAATATATATTTAAAAAAAGACTTACAAAAAGCATTAAAAATAATAAATAATTCTTAAAATTCTCTAATTATAAAATGTTATCTAATAATTACAAATATCAAATCAAGTATCGGCATAAAAATGATAATTGTAATATGTACAATCTCATATGCATTGAACATACTATATTCTCGAGAGTATATTTTTTACAAGAGATGAATTTTTAGACTGATCATTTAATTTACGGATATTTAAAATATTTTTTATATTTAAAAATTAATTAATCAATTTTTTAAGTTTGTTGTTAAACTGCCTTATGTATAGAAAATTTATTGAACATATTGTTTCATGTACTGTCTAATAAATTGATAATGGAAAAAAAAAAACATACATATAGAAAATAAGGAAAAAAATATATTTCTTCGGCACATTAACTGCTTAATGTTTATTGATGGAAGCTGTTTAGCAGTGAACTTAAGAAAAAATAGATTAATTATTTTTTTAATGTATAAAACCGTAAATTAAATTATAAGTCTGAAAATACATCTTTTGTAAAAAAAAATGTCCTCTCGAATATACGTGTTTGGTGGATATTAGATTGTGCAGTCATGAAAAAAAAAATAAACACCCCGTACTAACTTCAAAAAATATCGTAGAAGAAAGATACTGATACCAAACAATTGGACATAAAGTCAGCTTTTAAAAGATGTATATAAAATTTGCTTAAGGGGGCATCTACGTATTTTAAAACTTTGTTTTTTGCAATAGCGGTATCCAATTCTGACTATATAAATGACAGTTAGAATCTTCAATTATCTTAAAAACAAATTTTCATGCAATTTATACGATAATTTTCCAAGAAATCAATTATTTAAGACTGACCATATTTTACGATTATATCCAAATTTAAGTTAGGTACTCGATTGTTGACTGAGAGAGCTACCTTCTTAATCAAAGCACCTTAGGCACCACTCATGAAGTCATTGAAGACTGCTGGTTAACAGGATAGCATAAGATTTGAAATATGTTATCACTTCTTTCGTAGACTTATCATTTTTAAGCATAATTTGAAAACTACTTGGAAAAATTAAATTTTTGGGTTTCCATAAAAAAGGACTTAATAAGCCTAAATTCATCGAAAAAAATTGCCGATTGGAGTTCAAAATTTTTTCGAGTATTAATTTAATAATTCATAATTCATACAATAAATTTATAAAAATTGCAAATTCATTGTATTTATATTTGGATAGTTTAGTATTACATAAAAAATTAGCACACTAAGAATACAATTTTAGTAGATATTTAAAAAATTGAATATGTAATTTAATATTAGAAGCAATAAGTCTTGAATGTTTATATTTTTAAAAATTATCATTCAAATGACTTGAAATTTGGTGTTTAGGAAAAGTTTGAACCGGAAATTTGAAAAATCTTGTTAAATTAGCGTATTGCTATTGAAATAAATAACGTTTGGGGTCATTTTATTTTAATATGTATAGATAGCCCTTTAATCTCATTTTATATAAATCATTTAAAAGTAGAATTTATCTCAATTGTTCGGTACCAGTAAGTTTCTTTTACTTTAATTTGTTGAGGAATTAGTAGGAGGTGTTTTCTTTCCACGAATGTACATAAAAAAAATTATTATTTTTATGGCGACACATGATTTTAGATTCTTAGTTATTCGATATTTTAGTATTAGAGAATTTTAAAGAATTATTTAAATCTTTTTAATGCTCTCTTGAATTTGGTAAAGTTATTTTTATAGTGTATTTTATCAACAGTGTAAACACAGTAATGCACTGTATTGCTTATTGACACATGGATTAATTTTGTACAGTCAGTAAAATAGGCATCCTCTTACACAAGCAATTGGGCTCTGCTACAAGTGGAAACTTTAAAGATTGATTTCAGGTTTTCGAGACATACTTCCGATATTGGTTTGGTGGGTAAGAGAGCTTAGTTGGGATACAAGTAAATTTTGCGCTGTTAGCAAAACTAAATTGACCAATCACAAACCTGAATTTTGCGAAATTTTCGCTCGTTTAAGAAAATAGTTTTTTTTTTACTTGTCAATTTCGTTTCACCAAACAGCACAAAATCTATTTGTGTACCGGCCCTTGTCCGATCAAGATTTCGCACATCGAAAATTTCTCGTATCTGTGTAAGATTAATAGCATGAAACATTAACGCTTCTAACAGGGCGACTTCTTCAAAAAGAATTTGAATTTAAAGTTTTTATTTTAAAAAGTTCTAATAGTCAGTTTTGATAAAATTGGAATGGAACCACACGGGTGTGTTACACTTTTAAACAAAAAAAGGAATTATTAAATAGGTTCACATTTACAAAAGTTATGCGTAAAAAGAAAATACATACAAATCGAATTGTTAATCTCCTCTTTTTTGAAACAGGTTAAAAAATGGAGAACGGTTTGACAGTAGTTGTAATATTTTTTTTTTTTAATTTTCGAAATAAATTTCACATTACAAAAATTTTTCCACACAATTTCTCAGTTAAAATTTATTAAATGATTTGAAAATAGTTAGAAATTAGTATTTTGAGTACGTTAAAATATGTCAGTGAATAAGAGAATAAAAGTTCAACTTGTAATAATTTTTTTTTAAATTCAGAAAAAAGAAACTAATATGTAGATGGTCTTAAACGAACATTATATGATATAAAATAACGATAAATATACAAAATGGTAATAATAACTTGACCAAAACGACTTCAAAAAGGGCTTTAGAACTGGAAGATCAATGAAGAAAATAACTGGAAAGAATAAGTTTGTAATCGAATTAGTTTCTCTTTTGAACATTTTCTTCTTTTAGTATGTATATATTTTTAATTTTTATGAAATAATTAACTGTGATTAATAGTATTATAATATACGTTTACCGAAATTGTCTGATATTTAATCATTAAATGAAACGCGTTTTAAAATATGCTTCATTCAATTAACACTGATTGTACAATATAGTTTTATTATTTTTAAAAAAATATTCTTTTTTTCCTGGCACAAAACATTTTACGCAAGAGAAAAAAAAGAAACCGCTGTATTGAAAAGTTTTCTATTTTTTCCAACTAACATGTCAAGAAAATCCTAAAGTAAAAATTTATTCAAAACCTTATTTGCAAATTAGTTTCTTTTCTTTATCCGAAGAAGAATTAAAGTCCTTGTTATCTAGAGATTTCCTGAAACATGTGATCTACTCTTTAGAAGAAGTCTTTCTTTTTTCTTTTTTTTTCCTGTATAAAAGAACAAATCATGTCAGAGATTGTTAATTACTACATTGTACTAAATAAAAAAAGTTTATTTGCAGTTAATAAATAAAGAGATTAAAATGTCTTATTATAATTGTAAAATATGCAGATAATGATTTTTAAGTGAAATTTATTAGCCAAAATTTCGATGGCAAATAAAACATTTACCCTTTCTAACATTCTAGATACAGGATATCTAAAAAAGAAAGAATATTTTTTAAATTCAATATTTTGTAATAGGTTAATGACTGAAGTATTCGGTTTGTCTTATCTTTATCATAAAAATGATATATTTTTAAGCATACTTTTAAAATTTAATAACTTGAGGCGCCATCAGTTGAAGTAAGTGATGACATTATAAAAATATCTTCCATTTGAAACAGTAAAATGACAAGGACTCGTAACAAAATTAGCTGGTACACGTGAATATGCCTCATAGTAAAAATTGTCTATATATTTGAATCTGTCTCATAGAATGTCCTCACATGCATTGCAGTAGTAATATACAGTTTTGGTAAGCTTTGTGGGATTTTTAGATAAACCTTGTCTTTTAATACTCTTCATAAAAATTCACAAAATTTCAAATCCGGGAAATTTAGAATAAATTAGTTTCAGCGCCTCCAATTGTCTAAATTTTAAACTAAAATCGTGTGATACAGAATCCATTACTTTTCTAATTAAGATGCAACAACCGGGATTATAAAAAATTGACCCAAGTAGATAAATGTAAAACAAATGATATTAGAAATTCTTTCGATATTATATTAGTATTATCAATATATTCTTCATTTATTAAATATGTCTCTTAATATATTTAATATATATCTTCATCTATATTAAATATTCATAATACTTATTTTTGTACATTTCGTGCTTTATTACTGAAAGCTATTTTGGTACAACATGTATTTCGCTAAAAAAGCTGTATACGAAAGAAAAAATTGCAAAGATGTATATTCCATAGGATACATAGGATCTAATGAGGTTATGCACCTTCATATATGGAGTCTCCCTCTCTCTCTCTGATTTTTAGGTGCGTTCGTAATTATGTAAATACGTAGCACCTATAGTTGTCGCTCAGTTCGTCCGTCTGTCTGTCCGCATATAACAACGCAAAAACTACCCAACCAAATCGTTTGAAATTGAAAATACTTAATTATTATATATTTTTGTCGAGTCATTTCAAATTTTATGAAAATCGAATGCATATATCAATTACAGGGACAATCAAAAGTATTTCGTTATATTACGGTCAATGGGAAAAAAGTTTAAAATGCATTTTAATGGTGTTAAACACATTTAAACATAATTGAATTGACATGAATCTATGAAGTATATACTTAACTATACATTCTGTACAATCTGTGATGCAAAGACCATTATTAAATTACAAGGTCACAAAAGTATACCACTACAATGCTATACGGGAAACATGGTTTGGGGCGTGTTTTAATTATATTAAACTCCTTCACATTTTATGAATAAGATATACGTTGCTAAGGTGTAATAAAAATTACTTCCGGCATATTTAAAAAAAAAACAAAGATTTTGACCACTATACTGTATCCGAAGTACGCTCTACTATATCAGCAAGATCTGAGTATTTTTAAAACTTCGTTATCGTACGAACGCACCTCATTTGCTACGTTTCACATGCAATTTCCAACTTGTTTTTATGACGTGGTTTACTATTGTTGTAGATTTCTAATATAATCTTTTAAATCTGATATATAACATTTAATCTGATATATAACATTCTTTTTATGCAGTATAACAGTAAAGAATGCAACTTTTTACGGAATGGCATAAGACTATGTTTTCTATAACAGAATAAACTTTTCATAAAAGAGAACTGCGTTGCCTTATGCAACCAGTACATAAATTTCACATTTTCCCCCTTTTTAAAGTCATACGACCGCTAATTTGCATCTTCAGACATACTATATAAGTTAAGAAAAGTTCATGTTCCGTAATCATATTTAAATTCACAAGAGAGTTTTAAGGAAAACGCACAATGGTCTTTTTTCTGCTTTTATTCACTTTAAGTTGTTTAATATTAAATTATGAAGCATCTTCTTGGAATTCATACAATTTTATATGAAAGTTTTTATAACAAAAGGTATATAAAATTTCCGGTTTTTTCACAAAGCATGTAAATAATGTCTTTGAAGAAAACATTTTATTATTATTATTATATTTTTTTATTATTCTTTTTAAAAGGTGATGATAAAACTCTAAAAGAAACCACTATGTAATGAGATTATTACTTAGAATACCATAACAAAAATAATTTTATTCTTCAAAATATGTATTATGAACTTATATTATTTATTGGAAAAATATCCTCTTATGATTTTTAGAAATGTGGATATAAGTGCATGGGTTTCAAATTTTGCCTTATCCAAAACTTAAAAGTCGTGGTTTGTCTATAAATCTGTTCTATTGCTGAAGTTGCATAAAAGAAATACTACATTATGCATTAAATCTAGTTTTATCGTGTATTTCTGGCATTATAAGATCTTGGTTTACCCCCCCCCCCAAAAAAAAAAAAAAAAATCCTAAACAATAGATCAGATTTTTTTTGGAGATTTTCGTAAATTTCATTATATGTGTAAACTTTTATCATAGGAATAACTTATGAGAACGTGAGTTTTAAAACTCGCCTTATCCAAAACATAAAAATCGGATTTTCTCTATTGATCTATTCAAAATGTGAACCTGCGTAAAACAAACACTAAAATTTGCGATCAAACTAGTTTTATCGTGCTTTCTGGGAGTTTAGTATTTTCGTTTAGAATGAAAGTTAATCAGAAATATCACTCAGCTCTTTTTTGCGATTTCCTCAAACTGATTTTTCTGGATAAGGTGAATTTAAAATTGACGTCTTCAAAACTTTTTCTGAAATATGACATTCATTATTGTCTACGTTGAAAAAATTCCCAATGTTCTTAAATAATCAAGAACAATAACATGATAAAAAATTACCTAATATAAATTTTTTCAATGTTATAAAAACAAGAAAAAGCAATTACGTGATATAAAATCGCTATAAAAATATTTCTTTTCTAATCGCAGAATAAACTGTTTTGTCTTGTGTAATTGCCATAGAACTTTTACTTCTTTTCGCCTATTTTCATCTTCAGATTTACTGCTTAGAAAAAATCTATTTTCCATAATCATAATTCCCATTCACAAGAGAATTTTAAGGAACACCCAGAATTTTCCTTTTTGATTTTATTTATGTGGCTTAATATTTTATTATTAAGAAGCTTTTCCCTTTTCGTTGACTTTTATATGAGGATTTTTATGACTGTTGTCAGAAAAATACGAAATTTTTGCTATCTTCGCAAAATAACGCTCATGAAGAACTGTTCCCTATTCTTATTTTCTGTAAGGATAAAGTTTGGATATTGTTATAGAATTTTATTTATTTATTTAAGCGTTCTTTTTAAAAGATATATTTATCCATAGTATAGTAAAATTTAGCATTTTTACAGATATTTTGTTGATATTTTAAAGGGATAAAAATTATTATCCCTAAATGTTTTAAGACTAAACAGATGACAAATAATTCCACAGTTGTAAATTATCAGTATTCAGTATTTAATAATCGGTAGTTTTTTCCCTCTTTAATTTGAAATTTACCTTTAACATGATTTCCTTGGGTCCTTTAATTTAAGCATCACTGTTACTGAAAAACAGATATTCAACGGATTTAGTGACAGATTTTCTGCTGCTACTTATATAATAAAAAAACAAGTCTTATTTTCGCCCTATGGCTAAATTTTCTAAAAAAACAGTTGCGATTTTTTTTAACGTGGAAGTTGTTTATCTGTAGATATGCCTGCACTATCTATTTTACACTTTATCTTTCTACAAGTCTTTTTTTTATCCTTCGACTGATTTTGTTACTAAATCGATATCCATTGTTTTCTTTAAAGTGGAAATCTGTTTATTTGTAGATATGTACGCACATACCTACAATACATGTGTACATATGTATGATTAGCATTTGAGATGCAAGTATTAAAAGATTAAAAAATGATTTTCAATTTCCCTTGTCCCCTTAAATATGGTAAAACGTAATCTCTTAACTCAAAAATATTTTGCTATTTATTCAACTTTAGAAAAATTAACTTTAGGTTCTTACAGAGCGCCTATATCATTTTTTTGAGCAGAGAATAAAATGTGTCACAAAAGAAAATTGGCTTTTCTTATTTAACTGCCGCAAAATTTTTATATAATCCTACACAGGGATAGTAACATCCAGGATTTTTTATACATTCACCGTCATTATTTTCAAAATTCTAAATTTCAGGATAGCTTCCTTCTGCACATTTTAAAGAAATGAACCATGAAAATTATAATTTAGAAATGGTGGTAGCAAGAATATATAAAATATAGGTAGCTGCAATTCTTGTCCGTACGTTACGTATCATATTTTAATTTTTAATTCATTAAAAGGTCTACTGTCAACAGAGTGAAAAAGTGTCCATGCGCGGATTCGAATTCAGGACATCGCTATAGCTCACCGATGTTGTACCAATTTTACCACTTGGAATTATACCACGCTTGGCATTTTTTTCAGAAGGGTGTGTTAAACTGATGTCTCGGGTTCAAATCCCGGTATGGACAGTTTCCCTCTGTTGTCTGTACGCCATTTAAAGAAATAAAATTTGAAATATTATAAACGCAAGTGGTGAGAAATTTTCTACAAAATTTTTTCTAAGATTTATATTGTGTTGCACCGAGTGATACTAAATTTGACCGTTAAATTCAGACGCATAACAGAAGGAATCTTAGGTTCGCAAATGAAGTATTAGTGAAAAATATAAAGAATTCTACACTAATTTAATTTGATTAGGCGGTAATAATTTTCGAAAACTGAAGTACAATATAACAAAAGTTTTTCATAGACATTTTCTCCTCTGTTGCAAATGTGATAAGATAAAAAATAACAATTTTCAGCTACACATGCCTGAAGTATGCACTTGACTCTTCACATTTTGGACTGCGAATATCAATTCATCGATTCGGTATCACCGATTACTTGAATACTCTGTATTTCAGAACTTTAAGTGATGTTAGAACATTTCGCACAAAACAAGCTACATATCGTTGCATTTACATTGTAATGGTTTTACTTTTCTGGAAATTGTTACGTTAACCGGAGTTCCCCTAAGATGAAACACCCTGTATTTGTGACTAAATAAATTGTTTGGATGTAATGTTTTAGTGACAGTTATCATCCTCATCAGGCATAATATCATCTATCGATAATTCGGTAACACTTAGTAAATACATTTCTTTTAATTCTCTCTGAGAAAAAGATATGCTCCATAGTTAAAATTTATACATGAAAACTAGTCTTACGGACAACGAAAAAATCTCTTATTTGTGATTTTTTAATCTTCATTTTGTTTACTGATATATCAGGAATGCTTGCTGTATTCTCGGAAAGACCTATGATTATTTAAACATAGAAATCATAATAACTTGCATTTAAATAAAGACTTTTTGTTTTTTAGCAAATTTTAAATGAACAAAATGTAATCACAAAAGTGTCTTTAAAGTAGTAAATGCTAAAGCTTTAAGTGATTAAAAGAGTGTTTATATTCCTTTTTATAAAAATGGGCTTCTACACCCAGAGAAAGGATTTGATCAAAACTACAAAGCATGTTATGTTAAGTACATTTTGGTTGTTTTAAGTGATTTTTTTAGTTATAGTAAAAAATTGGTTTTGTTGCTCAGACGAAAAAATATTGTCAACATCTTTATAAAATTGTAATACAATTTCAGCAATTTTATTTGATCTTACTAAAGTCTTGTATTTTCTATTTGTAAATCCAACAAAATTTTGTTGTTTTTCCAAAATTTTGGTGTGCAGTACATGGATGCCATAACTCTCTCACGTAATTTTGTTTAAGTACTTTGTATATAGCTTAAAGGAATATCCTAATTTTTGGGTAGTAAAAACCTTAATATTGAGACGGATTAATGATGTTATTATTACGTTATGTATTTCGGATGAAAATTGTGGACAGGAAATTGCAAAAAGAAAATCAAGAATATTTTTTTTTGTTTATCGAAACAAAACTTCCATTGACCCACATTTAAATGGAAAGATTTGTTGGACGAAAGAAATTTTTGATGATTCAACAAAATTTTTCTCTGGGTGTAATTTTTTTTAAAAATTGTTAATCATCTCATATCTTTTGAGAAAACTTTTTAGTGTTCTGTAACAATAAAGAAGAATAAAACAATTTTGTCTTGAATTATAAAAATTTCCTTTTCCTATCGCTGCGGAAAATTTTTCATAAAAGGAAATTTCGAAAATGTTTTCACATATTTTTCCACTAACGTCAAATGTCTGCCCATTTTCATCTTCAAAACTACTATTTGAGGCAAAAAAAGTTCACGTTTTATAATCGTAATTTACATTCACAAGAGAATTTTAAGAAAAGTACACAACAATATTTATTCGGTTTTCTTTATTTTACTTTATTTATTACTACAGTTTGAGAACGTTTCTTGATATTTAAATAAATTTGTATCTGGTTTTCAACCATTGTCAGAGAAATATAATTTTTTTCCTTTTTTCGCAAAATCGCTAAATTATGTCTATAAAAATGATAAACATTCTTTTATTTTGCAAGAATGAAGAACAAAAGAAATGATATTGCTTAAGGATAATTTTTATGTTTCAGAAAGTTAAGTTTACAATAAATATATTCACGGTGTTTATTTTAAATGCTAGTTTTATTTTTGTGTTATAAGAAATGCATTCATATACGTACAGGGATGCATATTTAGTAACTTTTTAGACACTTTGGATTATTATTTATTTTAACGAGTTAAAAATGTTTGTATGAAGATGTGTGTCTAATGAGATGGCCCGTCTGAAGTTAAACATGGTGTTACGGCATCTTTTATACTGTCACCGTTCCAAAAAACTATGCCCCCCCAAGAAACATTTCATGTATTAGGAAAGTTGAAAGTCATTACGGTTATCAATTTGGAGAACAATTTGATCATTTACAGCTATCCCAGAGCCGACAACACAAAAACCTAAAATATCAACTACAAGAAAAACCCTTTTATTATATCGAAAAGTAGAAAAAGAAGAATCTGATGATCCATGTCAGCCGGTAGTTAAGTGGTACAAAATGCAAAAATTAATATCACCAGTGGTTTACTCATAGGTTTATCATTGTGTTTGTCCTACAATCAAAGGTTTGAAAACATCAAAGACTGGGAGAAGGAAAATAGAAAGATAAGCCTGTGAAATGGTTGACTGAAGTGGACCAATGAAATGGTTGACTTGTAGGTTTATCATTGTGTTTGTCTTAAAATCAAAAATATGAAAACATCGAAGACTGGGAGAAAGAAAACATAATGATAAACCAACAAGTCAACCACTAATGGTATTAACTTTTTGCCTTATGCACCACTTCACTTTCGGCTGACATGAACCATCAGATTCCTGCATTTCTACTCTTCCATAAAATACAGTTTTACTTTTCTTCTGCTTCATACCTTAGTATAATTTAGAGAATTTGAAATATTTGATTTATGTATATCTAATATGGAAGTTAACAATATATGGGGTTATTATAAATGAGGGACCCATTTTCAAAAAAAAAATGTTTATTAAAGTACAAATCCAAAATGATAACAATCTTTATACCCATGAAAAGAGGAAGAGTCAAAGTTTTTAAAGACATTATAATTGTTCAATGTATCCCTACTCACATTCTACTCCACAGTATCCATCTGACTACTGACAGTGAAACGAAATCACGGCCTTTAGCCACGCCAAACCTACTGGCTTCTCCTGGAATCATCACAGTGCACTCAATAATCCATGTAACCTCAGTAACCCGTCAGAAAGCCGTCCAATCAGACACAACAGATACACTTTCTTGTGTAAGGGACGAGTTTGACTATCGCGTAGATGTTTGCCGTGCAGCAAACAATGAACATATTGAACATTTATAATGTCTTAAAAAAAACGTTGAAAATTCCTCTTTTTATGGGTATAAAGATTGTTATCATTTTGGATTTGTACTTTAATAAGCAAAATATTTTGAAAATGGGTCCATCATTTATTATAAATGATCTTATTAAAAATGTTAAAAAACAGCCAGTAGGTGTGACGTGGCTAAAGGACGTGATTTCGTTACAGTGTCAGTAGTGAGTGAGATGGATACTGTAGAGTAGAATGTGAGTAGGGATACATTGAACAATTATAATGTCTTTAAAAACTTTAAAACTTCCTCTTTTTATCGGTACACATATTGTTCATTTTGGATTTGAACTTTAATAAATATATTTTTTTAACAATGGGTCCACCATTTATAATAACCCCGTATAATCTAACGGGATATACCACGGGTGAAATACAGTAAAAGTTGATTGTTTGACGTAATATTGGAAAACATGCTCTAAAGTATTTCATTGAAAATCACTCCCTGCATATAAGAATTCTTAGTTACATTGATCATTATTAATACTCCAACAAGTCTGCCTTCCAGAGTTAAAAGCAAAATAACTTATAAATAAATAATAATAATAATACACATTATATTAATATTTATACGTTTTGAAAAAATTTTTGCACTAATTTCATAACAATGTTTTTATATAAGAAATGATTGTTTAATTTTTAGACAATTGAAAATGGAATTTTCGCTAATCATAATGTTAATAAAATTAAATATTAGATTAATGCATTAAATACCACATTTTTTTAAAATGATTTCTTCTTGTTTCTTTACATAACTCATTTTATCATGTAAAGTTTTTGTTATAACACTCTGATAGTGTTAGAAAGTTTTTTTTTTTTTTGGGGGGGGGGAAGCAACGTTTCATTTTTGTTTATATACATATATCCTTCCATCCTATAATAACAGATACTTTGTTATAATATTGTGGTAGTGTTAGAAAGTGTTTTACGCCTTTACAGCCTATGTGTAATGCATGATTATTTTCTTAACTGCAATAGTTACTTAAAAACATATTCTTCTCTGAATTCAAAAAATAATTTAAACTTTATTTAAAAAAAACTTTGTAGCTTATATCGTATTTTTTATCCTTTCCTATAATGTTATCTAAAAGCAGCTGACGATTATTGATAAAACACTGTATTGAATTTTCTTATGAGGCGACCTTTTTTTGAAGAAGAAAAAATATATTTATGTACATAAGTATTATATTACCCTAAGGGATATCTTGACTTCATTAGTACAGGATTTTGGCTTCGTTCCATCTCCAAGTGCGAGAGTTAACCTATGATCGATCAGCGTTCTTACACAAAGCATCGCAAGATGAAACAGAAGGAATTGACACATTTCAGATTGATATTACAGAGAAATTTTGAATTATAATAAGTAACATATTTTTTTATTTACTGAGTTTCCTGCATCTTATTTACTACATAAATGTTACGTTTATCTTCTTATTAAAAGTTCGCAAAACAAATCAGTATTTACAAACTAATTTTTTTAATTAATTAATTTTTTGAAATATTAAAAAATATTTTTTTTAACATTATTTATTTCTCTTTATATATGAGCGTTTATTAAATTTTTTTATAAAAAATAAATATCGAATGCTATTTATTTTGACACAATTATATAAGTTATGCATTTTTTTTTTCACATGAATTTTCAAGAATAAGAGCGAAATTTCTTTACTTTATGAAAATTTAGAATTTATTTTCATGTTGTTGAAATTAAATGTCATTGATATCGCACAAATGATCAACAGGCATAGTTAACTTTTAGGTGATACTTTTTTAATTTCATTCTTATTAATTCAATTTTTATTAATCTTTAGTACAAAATGAACACTAATATTATGTCTATTTTGTTAAAGAAAAATTTCTTATCAAAAAATATAAATAAATTACAAAAAGTCTTAACGTATGTACCAACGATAGTACTTTTGGAATTTTGAACTCAAAGTCTCATTATAATGTATGAGAAACATTCATTTCTTTTTCTTTTTACAAGTGTATTAAAAGTGAAGCCACACAAGGAATGTTATAAAACTGTAAATAAACTGAAAGGTCACAACCATTTCATAAAAAAAGTATAAGAGCAGATAACACTGATACACAAGGTCTCTGTTTCTAACTATGTATGCGGTGAATTTTATATTTTAAGAAGTGCTGTGAAAGAATATGCCATTAAAAAGTTTCCAACACCAACAGATTTTTAAAAAATTTAAAATCTTTAAAATATCAATTTTATAGTATTTATTCAACAATATACATTTTGAAATTTATCATATGGTATTTTTGTAATGAAAAACTATTAAATAAACACTTATAAAGCTGAAAATTAATATTTAAAACACAAAAAATATGCATTGTTTATAAAATTTCAGAAAAATGTAGAATAATTTTTGCAAAAAGAAATAATATTAATAAGAATTTTCAATTTTTGTCCTTTATAAGGTGTCTAATTTGTGGGCCAACAAAAATACCCTCCTTAATTTTTGCATAGCTTAGCGATGGAAATTATTTTTGCAGATATTGAAATATACGACCCTCTTTATTCATAGCTTTAACGAAATTCTTCTTCAATCCCAACTTTATGTGTAAATGTGGAAGAATAACTTTCTTTTTATCAATTAGAGGAATTTTTTGGATATTTGTTTGATCTGCATTATATTATTTGCGCTTTGGCCACTTCTTTTTGATATAGGGGGAACTGGGGTACATTGATACAGCTTTTTTCTAAAAAAATTTTTTAGTGTCTAGAAAGCAGAAATATCAAGTTATTTTTCTATGTGATGTCAGCAAAACATGTAATGTGTTATAAAAATGTACAATCGTTGTTTTATATATTATTTGTGCATGTAATTTAAAAAAAATAAAAAAAAGTAATTTGTATCAATGTGCCCTATCCCTGGGGCAGATTGATGTACTTTGATACGTCTGGGAAAAATGCAGACAAAATAACACCAATGCATATTTTTCATAGAAAAATAGTTAGCAAACCATTTTACATTATTTATAAAAATTCAAATCACCCACACTTTATTTGCAAGCATTAAAGCAGTATTGTAAGTATTAAAGCAATCAAAATGAAATGCATAATGACCTGATGTTCTGGCTGTTAATTGTCTGATTGTTGGCTGTGGTAACTTTGTCATATCTGGTGCTTCAATCCCAGCATTATCTTCTTTCTTAGGAAAGATGAAAAATTACCAAGTTTTCTGTTTATAAATCGAATTACAAACAGAAAATAAAGGCTAATTATATTAAAAAATCTGTTTTTAATATAATTATCCTGTGCTATTCTGCAGCTTGTTTCTCTCACGTTATATTTTTCATGTAGAAAATACTTTTTTCTCTGGAGAATTGATATAAATTTGAGATTTTCCAGACTGCCGTCTTTTTCTTTAATTAGTTCTACTAGCACTTTATGTTGGGTAAGTTCGCACGTCTTCTCTTTGCAAAAATACTATAAAATGTTCTAATATAAAGAAATTAAAGCTATTTCACTTCAATAAAATCTAATATTAGAAATTTTTAGCAAAAAATGTTTGGATTAAAGAGTGCATTGTAAAAAGAATAATAAAAGGTAATGAAAAAAATGAACTAGAAAAGGATTTAGGTTGTATCAATGTGCCCCGACAAAGACTGTATCAATGTGCTCCATACAGCCATTTTGAATAAAATGAGTCTCAAATCCAATACTTCATAATTTATCTAACAAAAAAGAATGAGAAACTGATAAAGAGTAGTTTTACTTGCCAGAGAGAGTATTCTTTTCGGCTGAAAATACTGGAACAGTGGTATAATACCATTTCAATTGTACAACTCAAATTTACTTTTGACCTACAAAAACAATTAATCACCCGTCCCATTTCAACAAACTACTGAATCATTCCAAAACTTTCTGTATATAGTTGATTGCACTAGTACCAACTTTTGGAGCTGTTGTGAAACTTCCTGTAATCACCCGTGTGCTGTACAAGGGGTGTATCAATGTGTCCCATGTATCAATGTCCCCCAGTTCCCTCTAATGCTCATGCTTTGCTCTGCTATTCCACTCGCATAGGAAATAGCAATATTTTATGTAACCTTGTTCCATACCAATAAGAATGGCAATTGCTTTAAAATTCGCACATATATTCCAGTTATGATGAGAGTAATCAATTCCATGAAGCAGTATCTTCATATTTTCATAAGACTCTTTCATTATGCAAGAATATGCTATTCGAACCGATGACAGTTCATTTTCATTATGAAGAAGCACAGCCTTCAAGCTGGTTTTCGAACCATCCATGACCAATCGCCATTGTTCCTATTTATACTGACAATTTAAAGCAGACATTAAACCACTTATATCATTACAATCGCATAAATCACTTTTTCTTGAAAAAAATGTCGAATATTTCTTATGTCGATCTCGATAAATAGATATATTTGTATTATTTTTCAGGATATTCCAACCTTGCAATCTTGATCCGAGCAATTCTGAGTTTTTCTTTGATAAATTTAAGTCTCTCACAAGATCATTTAATTCTTCTTGAGTAATTAGGTGTGATTCTCCATTTATACCAGGAGAATAGCTTATATCAGATGTAGAGGAAGTTTCAGTTTCATCGATTTCCATTTCTTTCTGTATTCTGGAGGTTTCTATATTGGTAAATCATCATTATGTAATGCTGGTCACAATGCTGAATCTAAGTCCGGGTACTTAATTTTATGTTTATTTCTTGCAGAGAATCCTTTAATTTTTGTAATACAAAAGTAGCAGTCAGTTATATGATCCTTCGGCCAGCACCATATCATGGGTATAGCAAAGGGCATACTCTTTCTTGTTCTTGTACCTTTCACCCCAGGCCGAAGGCTTGTAGCACGTGGTGTACAACAAGAATGAGGTGCCCATTTCTTATCTTGTTCACCTACTTTACATCCAAAGTACATATGATAGGCAGTCTTTTTTAGTGGCGCGAAAGCACATCGATGCTATTTCAAAGTTATCTCTCCGCACACATAGCAAAAAGGATAGGGTTCAGTAACACATCCTCTAGACATTTTTCACATATTTTAGAGGAAAATAGGATAATTAAAATTAAAATGTACGTAAAATTTAAGTAAAAAGTCTTACAGAACAAAGAAATAACAGTACATTCTCCCCGAAAGATAAGTTTCAACTGTCATGGATTTGGTTAAAGCCCAAATACTGTGGGGGCGACTATCGCTGTCTGTTCAAAGCCGCTAACATAAAATTTATTAGGGGACTTATGTTTCTACTCTCTTACTGTATCTTCTTTCGTTGTAATAAGAAAAAAAAATGTTTGCATAAATCAAACGCATGTAAGAGAATAAAATAATATAATTATAATGTTTATACGATGTCTACATACTCCGAAATGTATAAATGAAATTTCTCAAAAATGGAGGGTGATAGAAAATTTTTACAAACATATTCTTTTTCAGCAGCTGGAAATCTATAAGAAACACCCAATGTGAAGCACAGAAATTTCGCTAAAACTTGTTTATCAGTGTAATTCTTTACTTGATCTGATGTTTATTAATAAGAGCAAAAATGGGAAATATTAAGTTTTATGTTATCACTGTAAAGCCATTTAACAATCAGTTGTCGTTTGTTGTTTTTTTCACAATAATTACATGAAGAACTCAGGTGATAATGTTGAATTGATATTTAGAAAAGTATGGTATTCGGTTTTGTTGGTCTGACATGGAGTTTGTATATATCTAATGCAAGTTCTGCAATATCGCTTTTATCGTACCCCATCGAATGTATCATATCATCATTTTAGAAAATAATAAACCATTTTTATAGGTCTTTTTCTATAAAATCACTAATGTTTGCATATCCTTTATTATATGAACCGTAAATACCCATTCCCAGCAACAATTTTTAAAAGTAATTTTATCTGTACCATAATTTATCATTTCTTCCATTTTTATTTTACATGAATCCTTTGCATCTTCAAAATCTAGTGGCTACATTGTCAGATGTATAAGGATCGGAAAAATGAATGTAAATAATTAATTTACGTTCCAAGAGATAGAATGATATTCATGTGACAAAAAAGTGTTCTGAGCGTTGTTCTCTAATCTATTTGTATGTTATCCAAATTAGGCATTATTTTAAATACTCTTAATATTTTTTATAATTTAATTTAATTTTTATTTTTCTCTGGATCTTTAAAAGTTCTTTACTTCTGGTTGTTCATGACGCGAGTTAATATGGTACTATGAGTCATGAAGTAACTCTTCCCATAGCTTCGTCCCATCTGGCGACAGCCTTTAAAAGAGCGTCATTTGTAACCGCGTCCGAAATTTCTCCTCTTGCAATCGACGCGTGCACTCGTGTCCTTGTAAGGAGAAGATTTCGACAAAAGGTATTTTTCTGAACGAAGCGATTTGAGTCGTGCTTGAAGCCCACGGTGATAATTCCGCTTAAACTTTATCAGCTACGTAATTTAAAAAAAATTAAAGATAATTTTTTAAAATTAATTTGTAATTTATTTTTTATTAAATTTTCCAACAGCAAAAAAAAATAAAAATAAAAATAAAAATAAAAAATAAAAAATAAAATAAAAATAAAAATAAATAAATAAATAAAAAACAAATAAATAAATAAAATAAAATAAAGAGCTGTTACAGACTTTATATGGTGTTTCAAAGAAAGTTTTACGATGCTCATTTCGGCGTGCACCCGGGGAAAGCAGAGTGACCAAAGTTTGATTTCTTTACATTCTGAAATGTAACATTCATATTATAAATACTCCATTATTACTTGCCTCAAATAAAGACGGATGTTTCGTGATTACATAACGTGAAAATTCCTCTTTTAGAATTCCTCATGTGAATTCGAAGTTTTTATATTTTACGTAAACCAAACAGACAACACAAGGGAAGCTTTGGCTGTTGTAGGTTGCCTGGCAAAGTCTTTATTCCATGTTTAATTATGTTTTATAGATATAAATGCTTACATTTTTTATTCGCTTACTTCTTTTTTAACTCATTAGCTGATGAAAGTTCTTGTTCTGACTCCTTACCAGATGTTTTGGATCGTTACTGTCATACCCTTAGTATGCCCTACTATGCTATGCAACGGAGAATGGAGACAAAGCTCATAGGCTTTTAATGTAAACAAGAGAAGTCGTATTCAGTTCTACAAATCAGAAGTCATTTACTGAAATAAAACCTAGCTATCTCAAAGTTAAACGTATGAAATATGCCAAAAACCTCATACAATGTATTTTTTTAAATCCGTATCGTTTGCCCAATGTTTAAACATTGAATAAATTATTTTTTTATTCAACTAAAATATTATAGTATAATTTTTGGACATTATGATTTAATCTAAAAGTATAGAATGCTTTAAATAACAAATGATTTTTTATATCTTACTCTCATATTTCGCGTCTATAGGTCATTGTTTAGTTTACTTAAATATACATTTATAAATTCATTTTTCGGAAAAGTAAAAAGACGTTAATGAGTATTTACTTGTTATTAAGGAAATTTTTGTTTTTCTATGAGTATCATTTGAAGTAGCTTTTATCAATATTGCGCTACTTCAAATAAAACGAAATTGATATGAATTATAAAAAAGCCATCAGTTCGTTTTCCTGTCAAATTCTAATCTTCACATATTTTAAGCTATATTTTAAACGGCAATAAAAGTTCGTCAATATAAAAGGTGAATTTATATCATAGATTAAAAAAAAATTATCAATATTGAAAAGAAAACTCCTAATTATGCAAAAATAATAAGACATCCTTTATGATAAATTTTGATACATTATTTTATGAAACTTTGCGTATAGAGAGTAAGTGCACTTAGAGGTTAAATGCATTCTGAGAGTCTTTCTAAAATCTAGGATTCAACGCAGTATTTTTCTTTATCACCAAATTATGCTTTTCGCCCGCAGAAAGCACCGGATGTTTCTACTGGCGCTTATAATTCATCTTTAAGAAAGTATTATACCTACCATTGCCCTCAGCTCAAAAGAATTTTATGACCCATTATTGAGTTTAAAAGTATATTTTCAAGGCATTTAACCCAAAATAGGTAATACAAATTTTCCCAGAGGGTGGTAAGTGAACGTAATGTATTTTTAAAAAGACATAAATACGCCTTGAACATAAATAAGGATGTGAATTCTTTTATATGTTACGTGCTTAGGAATACGAATTACACCCAAACACACCTTACATTGTTCTTTCAAGGAAGAAACTAGAAAATGCCTTTTGCGTTCATAAGTTCTGAAAAGGAAGATTAATATTAATAAGAATATTTAATAGAGAACTATGTACCATGTTGAGGCGAATAAAATTTTCAAATGATATGCAACAACATTAATGTTTAGAACTTGTTAGATTAAACGAATTAGTCGTAAAGACAGGGAAACAGTTGGTATCACCTATATTTGTATTTTAGCATTATTTTATGCTAATTACATTTAAGTACTTTATAAATGGACGTTGTTTTTTGAGTTCCGTGCTTAAAAAGGAAAAACAGAGTCATCATATGATCCCTTGTAAATGTGTCTGTCCGTCTCAGTCATTTTACTCGTAAACTGTTGAATGTGGAACGCTCAAATAAGGGGAACTAATGAAGGTTATTTACCCACGTATGCACAGATTATTAAACATTTATAAATATATTTTGGAGGAAGTAGATTGTGATTAAGTTATTTGGAAAAAAATATTCTCTTTTTATATCGTGTGAAGGTACTGTGTTAAAGCTTTCATAACGCTCACTCAAAAATGTATTTCTTTTGATTTTAGGCATTACATTTTCGGAGATATCATTGAAAAAGTAGAGCAAAAAGTCGTCGTCCCCCGCATGAAGTTCCGAATCAACTAAAACTATAATTATAAAAATTACAGGTAGTAGTTGTCAATTTAAACTTTGCAGGAAAACAATAGAAAAGAGGTATAAGGAAACCTTCCCCTAAAAGTTAAAATAATGCATTTATTATGTTGTAAGTTCTACATAATGTAACTAGTTGCCAACATCAGTTTATCTATATACAAACTATCATTTCAGGAATTCTAAAATTCAGGAATTGTAATCTGTGCTGAATTAGTCATTTATTTTTAAAACTTCTATACTAAAATATTAAAATTTTTGCGAATTGAATGTCTTAGCTTCTGAGGCTTTGAAATGCTTTTGTCCATTCCCCTATGAATTAAAAAAATAGTTTTTTTTCATTTAAAGCGATGTTTCAATTCAAAGTCAATTCTATTTTAGGTATCTTTATGTTAAGCGAAAGAAATATCACCATTAACGGAGTTTTTTTCGCCAATAATACATATTGTTCCACGTGTGTGATTTGGAAACAACGCTTTGAATTCCAAATAAAATGCTGTAATTAAATTTTATAGTATATATGTTTCTATTATTTCTATTATTTATTTCAAAGGAAATGCGTGAAACGCATATATTTTAATTGTGTGCAATATATAAGGTTGGACCAAAGGCCCGCATCATAAGAGTTTTTTATTTTTTTTATCTTGCACAGTAGATGCACTTAAGGGGAACGGAGAAATAGGCTCCCAGATGCATTTTATATCCAATGGATTTCGCTGTGTACTATTATTCTAAATACAATGTTTACAATGAGAATATCTAGAATAAAAGCCAATTGCGTGAACGAATCGTGAGCCAATTGCGTGAGTGTCATGCATTAATGTTATAAACATAGGCCTATTGGTTTTGTTAGTATGTATTTTTATTTATTTATTTGTTTATTTAAAAAAATTTCATAGACCATTAATCCATTTGATGCTTCACCCATTTTCCTTTTTTTTACAAACTTTTTTGCTTCTTTGCATAGTAATATTTTAACTCTCTGCACTCAAGTAGTAATTCTCACTGACCTCTAGTGTCTCGCGTAAATGGGTGTTCGAAATGATCTGGATACCAGTATACATTAAACTAATTTTCTTTGTCTTATCTAGTGGCCGAATAGTCAGGGATAAAAGATTATAAAATAAACTGTAAGATGTAAAAGGTTTCCAAAGCATTTGGGGGCTGTCCCATTTACGAGGAACACCTCACAACACTTGTGGGGAGTGAGTGTCAACTTTTGTGTGCAAAGGGCTAAATTTATACACCGCGGAATAGGAAGAGTATACTTTCAGATGTGAAATGTTTGAAATACGTATTTCAATTTACTGAGTTTTATTGATTTTTAAGCGAAATAACTCGATTACGGGACATTAGTGCGTGAATATTTTTATCAATTGTTACAAATTTTAAGTGAAGACACGATTTCTATCCTCCGACCAAGGAAGGGCATTTACACTAATTATAAATATTTTTAACATTAACTTATAGTGTATACTTACTATTTAAAAAATTAGCATATTAAAAGGATTTTTTTAATTATTATAGAGAATGATCGCATTTAAAATTACTTAATAAAACATTAATGTAAGAATAAATATCTCATTTTTTAATAAGAAAAGGGTACTACTCTATTATCCCGTCAAACAATTTCGCCAAAGTATACAAATCGCCAAACTAATAGCCAAATTATACATATTGGCATAATTCTTATTTTAAATAACGAAAAAACAAATAGTTAGTTGAATATTAATAAAAATATTCATTAAAAGTCGAAATAAAAATCACTTGACGACATTTTAAACACATGAATCGTATTTAATGTCATTGAATGTGGCATTCATGATCATCCATTATTGGCATTTAATCTTATAGTTTGACGATAAACGTTTGGTCGACGGTATAACATAGTAGTACCAAGAAAAAAAATAGTGAATTTATTACTTTTCGAAATGAAATATCATCCTAAGCATGCATTCAAATATTCTCTTGCATTCCACATTGTAATGTTGTCGTTATTATAAATACCTCAATAGAACTTCAAATGAACAATGGATAGACTGAAGATGAATACAGCGTCATCTTCAAATATTATATGTACATATTGGTCAGATGATTTATAGAGGATGTATATAAAACTGATACACATACACAAAAAAAGTTATGATTCATGCTTACGAGAGTTGCACATTCCCATGAAAATTCTTTATAAATTTCGAATATTATAAAAACTATATTCTTTCCTGTTCAAATAATATATTCTCTATTTTTCTTGATTACGATTAAACTATTGAATTTGGTATACACGAGAAAATTAAAGCTCAATAACGATTATCATTTCATTTGAAATTAATACATTTACAAATTTAATATTTTAATGAACAATCTGTAAAATTAAAGAATAAATCGTCTGAACCGAAATGGATATATTTTGTTTAATATTCGAAATAAAGGTTTCCATGGGAGCTTGAAACTTTAGTATATACATGCACCATAATTTTTAATTTGGTTTTTGGAAACATTGCCGAAAAGTTTTTATAGTACTGACCAGCTCTCTCTTACCAAGTATTAAACTTCAGAGCTCAATTACAATTATCATTTTATTTGTAAGCTTAATGAATTAAGAGCAAGGGTTAAATAAAATGTTTATCGGAGAAAGAACTTTACGACAAAAAAGAACGAAAAAACATGTGTCAATCATTGAATAAAAAATACTTTCAAACATTTCAAGAATTTTTTAACAAAACTTCACCGTCTAAAAGATGAAAGGTGTCGTTTGATGTAAATAAGAAATTTGAAAACCGTATAATGCGTTTCAAAACTCAATTTCACTAAATGTTGTCAATAATGGAAAAATATCAAATTATTTTTTGTAGCCTCATATAATTTCAGTTTGGGTGCCAGATCGGGAGATCTTGGAGGCCATGCGGGATTAAAGTAGCGACTAATAATGCGATCCTCACCAAAATATGGAGCGTAGCAGGAGTTGCATAGACAGAGCAATATGAGTTGGTGCTCCATCTTGCACAAAAGTGACTTTTTCGAGTGGCTCTAGTGCACGCAGATCAGGAATAATGTTGTTCTATAACAGTAATACATATCGCTGACTAGTGACAGAAACAATTTTTAAATCCGTCTGTGTGACTTCATCGAAAAATAAAGGACCATTATGAAATCAACAGTGAAGCCACACCAGACTGTCACTTAAGGCTATTACAAGGGTACTTCAACAAATGCATGTGGATTTTCTGTGGTCCACATTCGACAAGTGTGGTTGTTAACAGTGCCAGAAAGTGAGAAATGTGCTCCATCTGTCCAAAGAACAGTGTGAAGACAGTCGTGTTGCTCTTCCATTTTATTGAATACCAAATTCGCAAAATTTCGGAGAGAGTCAAAATGAGGAAGTGTTTGTTCTTGGTTACGTTGAGCCTTTTTGGGACACCGTTGTTATCCGCAGTGCTCTCCAGGCACCTCCGTACGAACCCTCCGTACAGTCCTGTCTGTCTCCAAACTTCTCGACCATTGCACTTCCCATATGCAGCAACAGCCGACATGGATTGCTCCGTCTTCTCCACTGTCGTGGCAACAGCGGTGGCTGTTGAGGAGCGTTCATTAAGACGTGACGAAAAAATCCTATCAATAATATATCTATAAAAAAATCCTATAGCTTCAAATTTCTTCATCATTTTGTTCAATGCAAAGGACTTTATTGGTCCTTTGCTATCTTGCATACACTTAATGTAGCGATATGCTCACAATAACGTAATGGCACAATCTGAATTCTCATAATAGAATTTAACTAAGAGGACTTTCTCAACTATGGACAACATTTCGATGCTTATAAGATGTGACTACCAGTACCTGCTACAGTTGCTGCTTTTAATATCGCCTTTTGCTTTGGATAATCTTACATCAGAAATCTTACAGCACCATCTGTTGGTAGCGTTGCAAAGGTTAGAAAAAACCCGGTTTAAACCCGGGAATAAACCAACTTTTTGCAACTCTATCTGTTGGTCGCCAACAGAACATTTTTTTTCGTTGCCACACAAAACCCGGTTTCCTTTCTCTCCGTTTGGCGAATACCGTATCTTTCTATCTTGATTCATTTCCATTTCTTCATTTTTAATGCTCATCCGGATTTTTGGATTATTCAGTACGTACTATACTATATGTGCAGAATTTGAGGATTGATACTGTGAATCTGTTAAACAATATTATTTTGAGACATTAAAGTATTTACAAAAAGAAGCATTCTGATGTTAATATATCGTCAACTTGAATTCTATAATAACAGCTTTATCTAATCGCCAATCTGATCTAAAAAAGAAAATTAGTTCTTGAACCTTCTTACATTCCTTTTTCTCTTCTCTCTGTCCGTGGAAAAAAGGAAATAAAAGTCATATTGGAACAAGACGTCTTTCCTCCTCAGCAATCACATAGCTATCGGTAAACAATCGGCCCACAGCCGCTTTGCCTTTACCGACGATATCACAATACCGTCACGTCGTATCGATTCCGTACCTATTTCGAAACCCCGGGAGTCTGCCACCCGACTGTTAGGCACGCAGACGGTCCACTATCGCATCCCCAGCATAAATTGAATAAAAAAACAGTGTGTCTGGCGCCTTCTATGATTCATCTTGGAACTATATTTGTTAAAAATCCCCAAAAATATACTTCAGCGTAGGATGACGTTGGGGTCGATCTCAGATTTCCAAGGACAGAATGTAAGTGCTTTAACCAATTGACCACTCAGCTTCGTTGAGAGTGATTTTGTGGGATAATAAGAGATTTTATGGCATAATAAGCATTTCGTAAACTGATGCGTTTGTCGTTGAAGGTAAATAGTTAATGGAAAAGATGCAATTTTGATGTGTTTATATATCATTTTTTATTTGTGTATTATTAACTAATGTAATGTTATTTATTTATTTATTAATAATTTATTTATTTTGTAATTGTCTTATGCTGAAATAAACTAAACTTATTGTTAACTTAATATTAAAATGAATGAAATAATTATCATAGCGAATTAACTAAAGCAAACGAAATTATTTTTTTTTACAAATTTCAGAAATATGTATTTAATAAAATGAGTTATTTTTAGAGGTTCTGTATTAGTTGATATTTTTTTATTAGGATTCATAATGTAACTACATGCATTACATTAATTTATGAATCAAATATTTTTAACATTGAAAAACTTATTTTCGTAAATAGTAAGTTGGTAATTTATAAATTTTAATTGGATTAAGAATTTATTTTATGTCATTTGTTATTTATCAATATTTTTAATTTAAAAATAAAACAAAAATATTAATTTATATCAATATTTTTTTCTTTAGGTAGATAATCTTTATAATGGAGGATATTTCTGAATATTTCTGTAAATTTACAAATACTTCAGTATTTATTAAAATCGGTGAATTTAGAAATTTTTTCGTTGATACAATTTTTGTTTTAGGAATTATAATGTAACTGAATGTGTTAGATTTAAGAATATATATTTGTAACAAAAAAAATTATAAGAAGAAGAAAATAAGTTTGTGATCAATCAATTATTATTTCAAAAAATATTTTATGTCATTTGAGGACTTACTGAAGAATATATTTTTAGTGAATATATATTAATATTATTTATTTTCGTTTGATAATTTTTTTTAAAGGGGGGGGGATTCAGAAACTTTCATTTAAATTTTAAGGCTACGAAGCTGGCTAGGATTCTAATGTTTTTATAGCTTGTAAAATAATTGAAAAATTTTTTAATAATTTGTTTTTTAAACAAAATAAAAAACTATTTCTTTTAAAATGAACATATAATTAGAAAATAAGTTGAATTAACTTATGAAGTATTTTTTATAAATATTATTAATTTTTTTACGATAGATTATAATGAATAATAATTTAAAAAAGCGATTAAAATATGTTTTTTGCTGATTCAAATAACTGTAAGTCTTTTTTTAAAGAATTGAAATAAATATATTAATAAATATTGGATATTTTTGAAAATTTTTCTGTTAATGCCTGTTAGCATTTTATATGAAATACATAAAATTTAGTAAAAGAACTGTGCATGAAGCGCAGCACATTTTCATTACCAAACATGCTATAATGAACATCATCAACATTATATTTAATGTTATATGAATTGTGATACAAATTATATAAATTGCATGCCAATGCGGTTCAGCGAATATGAGATGCACTCTTATCAGTGAGAGAATTAAAACTGATTGCTAAAGTTTCCGAAAATTTGGTGGCTGCAAAAGGCACTTACTTCGTTTATGTCAATGCTTCTTTAAATAAAGACTGTATACGACGATTTCAGTACACAGGGAGTACAAGTCACAAAAATTTGATTTGGAGTTAATTGAGTTTAAAGATAATGGAAGTTAAATTTGAACATAAAAAATAATTGACTTAATTGAAATTGGAAACTGCCGCTTGTTTTATTTGATCTTATAACTCTTATTTCAATAACTGTAAAAAAAAGTACAGTAGAATTTTTTTAATTTTTTAATCAATCAATAATGATTATTAATCGTCAAACATGGTTTATCTCTAGAACACAGCACATAATTAGAAAATCAATTACATTTCTTTATCAGAAAAGAAAAAAACTTATTTCCCGGTTGTTTGTGCACTTAGTTCATTTCTTTTCCAATTTTGCCACTTATACCCCCCGTTGGCTTCAGGGATCCTCACATACATTTCTGAGGTTTTTAAAGATGAAAAACGCTTTTTGAAACTGTATGCTATTCAAATATTGCATAATTTCGTTCGTTGGTGTATTATATTTCGTAAAATTAAGAAGCATTTGTCTGTTTTTATAGTGGTAAATTCGTAACAAATATTTGTATAATTTGAAGCACTCATATTTTATACTTTATCATGGAAATTACTCAGTGTCCACAATTAAAATATTTCCTTTTTCAACTTAAAAAACATTAATTTCTTTTATTATGTACTTTGGTACATAATAAATACTAAAGATTAGTTAAATTCATGATCAATTGTATAAGATTAATATAAAAGAAAGAATTTTTCAAGGTTTCAACTAAAAAGAAATTTACGGAAAAATAAAAATTACAGAATTTAATTTTAATATTTTGTATTTATGTTATTTTGCCCCTAATGAGAAAGAAAATAAGACATTTATTACATTATCGAAAAGGAATGTTATCGAGTGTAATGCATGAATTCGAACGTTATCTTGCGTTCTAAATCCTAATGATGTCATTATTATAAATGCCTCCGTTGAACTGGAAATGAGCAATGGATGACGGAAGAAGATTACTGCATCATTACAGCATTAGCTAGAATCTGTTCGTATAGCAATTTAGACAAATGTATTTCAGAGGATACACATGGATAAACTAATTTCAATCAAACAACCTTTAAAATCATTCTAAATGTAAATTATTCGAAAATATTGAAATGTTTTATTAAGCTAAATTTAGAAAATTTTACATAATAGAGTAATTTGAAATTAAATAAAGAGCCTTCCTCGAATCAAATTTAGAACTAATTATACGTATGATTAGTATATTAAATATTAGAATTGAATTATTTCTTTCGGTTGTTTTATTTTTTCTTCATAAAAATCCGTATTATAAAGATTAAATTTAAAAAAAAAACAATAACTTTATATAATAACAAGTCAATGTAACTGAAAATATGTTCTGCATTTTTAAGCGAAAATCAATGTGAAACACATTTCTTTAAGATTGTCTTTATAATTTATGAGAGACATTTTTTTTTTCATTTTGCACAGCTGAATTTGTAAATTTTCATTTGATTATACATTCTCTAAAAAGAGCTTCTAACAAGGTATCTATGTGGTTTTGTTTATTATATTTAAATTATTTCTTTTTGATATAAAACTGTAAAACAAAAAGAAATGAGGCCTACCTCATTAGGAAGAGGAAGATTAAGGGATACGTTTCGTAGAAATCCACAAAAGAGATTGTGTAAGCTCAATTACAAAATCTATTGTAACGTAATAGTGCAACTTGATAACATTTATTAAGAAATTATAGTTTTTAAATAAAAATAACAAGTAAGTGCGAAATTAAATCACATCGGTGATAGTAGTTAAAATAATATAACTTGCTTTTTGAAGACAAACCTGCAAACAGAATTAATGATATTTGCACACATATTCTGCGCTTATCGTTAGCTTTTTCTTTAAAGTCAACTGAAATATTCTCAAGGGCTTCCTTGATCCGTATATTGTTTTATGGTATATAACATCACGGAAAAGAAATGCTTGACGTAAAAACGTAATGCCTTATGAATTACTTAAAAAAGAGCTTCCTACTAGGTATCTATGCTATTTTATTTAATACAAGAAAAGCTAACGAATACGTGTGCAATTTGTTGCTACACTGTTAGTTGTTGCATCCTCACTCCACCGCTTTTATAGAATATCTCTATTTTAACCAACGAGAATGCTCCATAACACGGTGAAGTAATCGTTTTCTATAAAAGCGGTGAAGTGACGACGCAGCAAAAGTTAAAATTTTTTTAGCAGTGTAGCATTCAGCCGTGAAGTGCAGTCGCTAAATCCCATACTTACCACCAGCTCTCATTGGCTGGCTGCATCTTTGCGCGGATTGGTGGCTTATTGCAAATAGCCTCTAACCTGGCTGTTTCGTTGCCGTGGACTGGTGGAAAGGTACAAATATCCTCTTAACCCAGATTTTTTTTTTAAAGTCTAAATTGAAATTTAAAAATCCGGCTGCGAAGTGCACTCACCGGTGTTGGCATCCACACGTGACAAAAATTTCAGAGACCTGGGTGTTATAATTTCAGCGTTATCCGCTGTCAGGCAGTCAGGCAGACAGCAATCTCTTATTTTATATGCATAGATAAATATAAAGTAATTTTTATAATTGGAAATATTAAAAACTGTAAAGAGAAAGTAGAGCCTATCTCAAAGATAATGGAGAATAAAAGAAACTTTTCACAAAACAATCAAAATAAATTGCGTACGCTTCATAAAAAGAACTATATAATAAAGCAACTTGATAACGTTCTTTAAGAGATTATTTGTTTAGAATACAAGCTAAATAAAATGAAAATATTGATTGAAATATTTGATAATAGGTTAAGAAGAAATAGCTTATTATTAATTGCTTCCTTAAATAAAAAATTTCGAAAAAAAAGTAGTGTGATTTGCATACATTTTCTTCATTTATTCTTGCATAGTGAAACCATTATTATACCATTTGTTTATCACATTTTTATAAATAAATACATTCCAATGGAATTCGATTGAATATTCGGTTTTGGTTTCAGCCAAAAACGTTAATTATGACGAAACTGTCGTCGAGTATTCATTCGGAGATGAAGCTCGTCCGAAAGAATCTATATTTGTAAAATTTCTTTTATTCCGTCGCACATTTTTAATATTTCTCACCGATTTCATTTGCATATGTTCAGATCAAATCCTGTTTATTTATTGCTATGAAATTTACTGTTTTTAATTGCATAAAATATGTATGACTTAATTTTAAAAATGCCTTCTTTATGCTGTTTCAAATGTTCGGGCTTAATAGAGAAAGAAAGTTTTTACTTTAAGTACCACGGAAGGTTTTTAAACGAGTTTTGAAGAAAAGGGTAGAAGAGAAATATTGAATAAAGCAGCTCAGAAATCAAATTGTAAAATGATAATTGGTGGATATACATGTGACATTTTGAAGTTAGGGGGGCAGAAACATCATCGCCAGGTATCCCTTACTCCGCACAGAAGTCATGGCCAGTCATGGCCAGCGAAAAAAAAATAAATAAATGTAGACGGACAAAATAATCACTCCTTGGCTGCTGCAAGTTCATTTTATTAAACTGTAGCTATAATAGAGGGAAAAGCTCCTGTTGCAGACGATATTTTACCGAAACATCCAAAAAATATTCCATGTTTTACTACATCAAGTCGTACTCATGCAAGAGCGCACCCAAAAATCCTTTTTCTCATCTCATCTTTCTTACCACCTTTCGAGCTTCCTCTTTTAAATATAAAAAGAAAATTCTAGAACATTCTCTAACCTCAAACCATCATTCTTTTATGTGAACAGAATTATTGTCCAGCTACGAGACTAATTTCCACAGACGATAATTTTATTAAAAAAAATGCAAAATATTATTTAACCAATTTATAATCGACTCAGAATTTCTTAGGCAGACGATTTTTATAGATGATTAATTTTAAGAGAAAAAGAAAAGAAATGAATTTATTGATATGCACACTATCAAAGGTTGACGGAGGGAAAATAAATAGATAAAATAAAATAATGATTTTTTTGAAAGGTGTGGTTTTGGTTTAAATTTAATAAGACTTTCTTAAAAAGGGTTGATAAAAACATAGAAGAAATGAGTTTTATTTGGAATATTAAGAAATAAAGTTTAATTAAGAATATTTTAAACTTAGAGCCATCTTTTTAAATTTACCCATACTGGAATAATGTTTTTTAAGGCAAATTAAGAATTTATATCGACTGCATAAAGATTAACTGCTTAGATCTAGAAACAAGATTTTAATTTAATAATTTGAAGTAAGTACGGAATATTATTATAAGAAAATTAAGATAGTATAAAGGTTAGTTTTGGCGAAAAAAATTTAAAATTTGTAATATTATCCCCCCTCCCCAAAAGTTTGTATGAAATTGATAGTTAAATAAAACTACAAGTTCAGACAACAGAAATATAATAATTTAGAAAAGTTAAATTTTGGAATAAAACTGTCAAACTCAGGAAGCCAAGAGATGGAAGGAAAGAAAATTAACGCAATATAAAAAATATTAGAGATTAAAAAAATAGTTAAGAGAAAATTAAATTGAATTAAATTTAGGTAGGAGCATTTCCCTGAAAGAAATACAGTAATATTACAATATCACTTACTATTTGTAAGTGCATAGGAGATAATACATACAATAAAAGTAGATAAGTTATAAACATTGATAAGCAAGAAACATTAAAAATACAATAAAAACAATAAGAAATCTTCTTCATGGGAGTTTATAGAATTTCAATAACTTAATCAATAGTCCGCTAAAGAAAGTTCTCTAAATAAAAATCCTCCGGATCCAGTCTATTAAACAGTATGTCTTCAATAGTCAACTAAATATTTTCAGTGATATAGTTCATTAAATAAGTCTTTTGTTGGATTCCAACATATTTTCATAATATATCAAATTTTCAATAATAAATAGCATCACTTCAAAACATTAATAATAAATGCTATAGAAAAATTTAAATAATAATAATACTACTAAAAATAAGTAGCATAATAAGACTCCATATCCTAATATTTCTCAATAAGAGTATAATTAATACCAAACTTCATTATAGAAATCATAATAATAATAATAATAGTAAAACAAGAGTATAATCAAAAGAAAATATCACAATTTTTTTATTATTGATAGGGAAAATATTGGTTTAGGATAAAAATAATTACATAGCAGCTAAATAATTTTCTTATCTTCTAATAGCATAAGAAAATATTTTTTGCTAGTCAAAAGTATACATAAAAAATAATAATAATTCCAAAATCCAAATAAAATTAAATCTAACTATTTAGAAAATGGACTCTCAACCAGTATTTCCTTACAATAATTCCTCTCTGATACTCTTTTACAAAATTGTCAAATTTGGTTATAAGTTTTCAAATGACACATGAAAATTAATGTTTTATCTACACATGGTTTATAAACTTTAATAGTAAAAAACAAATAGGAATAAAAGTTGTCATTCTTATTTGAGAAATAAAAATAAAAATAGTTCGCTTTTTTAAAAAACTTTTAATATCTGTAGTTTTCACATTCACTGAAAATCACATATTATGTTATAGGTTTGAGTAGAATCATCAGATTTTATAACTGTTATCACATAAATATCTGCTGAATAAATAGAATAATACTAATGTCAAATAAATGAGTAAATATAGTTAGACTTAAATACACTTAAAATTAATTTATCAACATCAATTGTAAGCTTTTACAATCAAAGTGTACACCTTATGCCTGCATAAGGAGCCCAATTTAGCCACAAAAACTCCCAAAAACAATTAATATTCTTGTACGCTCCAAGAACATACCTGCTAATGTTGAAAATTATGGTGATAACATTTTTAAAAAATAAGAAATAAAATTTAATCTACTGTCTTGATTTTAGTTTGATCTAGTGATTGTGATAGTATCTGAGGTTTTGTTTGTTTTTTGGGGTTGCTCATGAAACAGTTTAAAATCTTCAGGTGATAAATAGGGTCTTAATTTAGAAACATGCACAATAACGGGGTTCTGTCCTGTCTCATAATTAAATTTATCTATTTCATAAGTTACATCAGAAAGTTTATTTATAATTTTATATGGTCCAGAGAAAGTAGGCTCTAATTTTCGAGTGTTAGGGTATTTAAATTCTTCATAAATTACAGAGTCTTGTATTTTTAATGGGCATTCGACAAAATTTCGATCATAGAGTCTTTTACTTTTAAGGTGAAATTCACGAGTTCGCGCTTTCGCAATCTTGAGGGCTTTGTCTACTGGAGTTGTATACATTTTAACTGCCTCACACAGAACCATTACCCTCCCTTTTAAAAATCTGAATCAAAATTATCGTGAAAATTATAACTATATTTAGCTGCTAACTTTAACCAGAAATTTTACCTAATAAAAATAGATATTGTAAATATCATAGTTATACCTTAAATTGGGATCAGCTTTTAAATTCTATTATTTTATAAATCATAAACAGATACAAAAATTTTAATGATAGGTGATTTCTTACTTAAAATCACAAAAATTACTGAAAAAATTAATTATGTTTATCAGTCAAAACTCTAGCAACAGTTTTGTACAGTTCCGTCTTTCTTACTGAATTTAAATAAATTATAAGAATCCGGGAACCAAAGCTCAATATCAGCAGAAATTCTAACAAATAAAGGAAAAACATAAATGTTAATTTAGTTTTCTAGCTTAAATGTCTAGTTGTGGGAACATTATCTGAAAATACTGCATTCTGAGAATCGTTCTTTATAACTAAGAAATATCAATAAATTAGAAAATGTACTTTTTTGAAATAAACTTGATCTTCTAAATTGTCTAAATTATCTAATTTCAGATTTGAAAAATCAGAAAAACTCGAGATGTCTAATTAAATTAATCTTTCTATCAAAATTTTCTTAATTTGTTCATAATCGGCACAATTTAAACATTCATTGATATAAATATTTTGCGCTTCCCTTTCAAATATTGCGCAATAAAATTAAATTTCCATTCTAAATTTTTCTTCTCTTTTTCACATGTTGTATCAAAATACGTTAACCACAACAAAAGGTTCATTCCAGAACTCGGATCAAACGGTACGAATTTAGAATCTTCCATATTTTTTTTATTCTTACTCATTAGAATAAATGAAGCACTTCTATTTTCTTTATTAAATCCTGATCGTAAAATCATTCGCAATAAATTTCAAAGTTAATAATTTCTATCAATTACATATTTTTTCAAAATTACTATATCAGATCCATAACATACAATAAATAATAAATAAATAAATAAATTAGTAAATTAATAAATTAACTTGAAATTACTCTCATCAATAAAATAATAAATAAATAAATAAATAAATAATAAATATTTTTCCTCAATCGTAAAAAGAATAAAAATAATAATCAAAACATTTAATAAAATAACTTACAGTTTCTCGAAAAATCTTCAATAAAATTCAATCGTCTTTAATTTCCTCATCAAATACTTCTTGCATACTCACTTTGAAGTCATTAATTTTCAAAAATTTGTCACTATGACAATGAATACTGAATCACAAATTATGCATCGACGGCGACAGATCGACATCAAGCGTCAGGAAATCCACAATCAGACTCGGAGCAAGTACTAATTATTTCAGATTAGCATCTTTCCAAGCATAGTTGTGAAGTTCTTTAGAAAGAACATTCTTTTACTTTAATTAAGTAAGAAATTACGGCGATTTTGGTACAAGAACATTCACCAGAAGTCGATTATCGGCGATTCGCAAACCTATCATCATTTCGTTCCACAGCAGACTCCATTAGCAAGCCGAAACTACCATATAGAACATACCGTTCAGAACATAGAATTCAATCGAACTTCGCGATAGCATGTTCTTCTTCGTTCCATAGCAAATTTCTTTAAAATCCGAAAAAGGCAGCACAGGCATAAGCTATCCTGTCGGACTTTTGAGTAGATTGTGACATTTTGAATTTAGGAGGGCAGAAACATCATCGCCAGGTTTCCCTTACTCCGCACAGAAGTCATGGCCAGAGAGAAAATAATAAAATAAATAAATGTGGAAGGTCAAAATAATCACTCCTTCGGTGCTGCAAGTTCATTTTATTAAACTGTAGCTATAATAGAGGGAAAAGCTCCTGTTGCAGACGATATTTTACCGAAACATCCAAAAAATATTCCATGCTTTACTACATCAAGTCGTTCTCATGCAAGAGCGCACCCAAGAATCCTTCTTCTCATTTCATCTCTCTTACCACCTCTCGAGCTTCCTCTTTTAAATCTAAAATGAAAATTCTAGAACATTCTCTAACCTCAAACCATCATTCTTTTATGTAAACAGAATTCTTGTCCAGCTACGAGACTATTTTCCACAGACGATAATTTTATTTTAAAAAAAGCAAAATATGATTTAACCAATTTATAATCGACTCAGAATTTCGTAGGCAGACGATTTTTATAGATGATTAATTTTAAGAGAAAAAGAAAAGAAATGAATTTATTGATATGCACACTATCAAAGGCTGACGGAGGGAAAATAAATAAATAGATAAAATAAAACAATGGTATTTTTTTAAAAGTATGGTTTTGGAATAAATTTAATAAGAATTCCTTAAAAAGGGTTGATAAAAACATAGACGAAATGAGTTTTATTTGGAATATTAAGAAATAAAGTTTAATTAAGGATATTTTAAATTTAGAGCCATCTTTTTTTAATTTACGCATACTGGAATAATGTTTTTTAACGTTAATTAAGAATTTATATCGTCTGCATAAAGATTAACAGATTAGATCTAGAAACAAGATTTTAATTTAATAATTTGAAGTAAGTACGGAATATTATTATAAGAAAATTAAGATAGTATAAAGATTAGTTTTGGCGAAAAAAATTTAAAATTTGTAATATATATATCTAAAATAAGTTTTTTAAATAGATGAAATTGGTACAATTAACAATGCGTAATTCTGCCAAAATCTGCAATTGTAGTCGTCGATTCGATGAGGTGATGACAGGGTCGTAGCTAAGGAAGAGAAGCTAAGGATGGCTCATCCTCCCCCCCCCCAAAAAAAATACATTTTTAGCCTCATCTGAAAAAGATTCCAAGGCCACTAAAGGAATTCGTGTGTCGAAAATAAAAATGTTCAAAAATCTAATTTAGCTTTAATGCAGTTTCACATTTTAGTAGAAATATTAAATTGTAGCTGAAATAAGTCTTTTAACACTCACCCATTCTATTTGCACATATGAAGTTACCATTTGCACTATTTATGCACTTGAATTTTTCATCATCCTATTATTTTCTTAGCATAAAATGAAGTTATTACAACAGTTTAATAAGAAATATAGTACCTAGAAAGAGACAGAATATGAGCCCCTCCCCCTACATTTTCTTGAGCTCCCTTATTTTTCGCTTCTAGCTACGGCACTGGGTGATGATCAGTTCATCATCCATTAGATCTAATAATTAATTAAATTAGCATACACTAATTACATGACAATTCAAATATGTTTACTAGAGTTAAAACACGGAGAGACGGTAGATAGGAAAGCTAATATGCATAAAGTAAAGAAATAGAACCCTTTCTCGCAACTGTGGAAGATTGATAATTGTTTATAATACTTATATATTTATAAAACTTCTCATATAAAATTCTATTTACATTAAGAGCTTTGAATTGACAGTGCTTTGAGGCCTATAGCTACTATGGCTGTCGCCTCGATTGATCCGTAACACATAGAAACAGAGACAAAACAGAACACTTTTTATTACAGATATCCATTACATAAATTTGTTACACTTCAAAGGGACAACACACCATCCATGCCCGAACCCGGATTCAAACCGGGGACCCGCGGTGTGGCCGCAGCTGCCGCTACCAACCACGCCACTGGGACATTAAGAGATTTATTTATAAAATATTAAAGAAACAACGTAAAATAAATTTAAACAGAAACAAATATAATTTTATTATTTTCTTTAAACTCCTTTGTTTAAGTAAATGATGATTAATAATCTAAACTTTTTACTTCATACTGAATTTTTTGAGATGAAAATAATCAGACTCTTGTCTCTAGGGGATAAAGACTTGAAAATACATAAGTTATACAATGCAATACAATTTTCCTTGTTGAAATTGAAATATGTTTGAGTGAAAAAAGAAATTTAGTAAACGGGGTTTTCCTAAAAAAATATCTAATATATTTACAGTATAGGAATAGGCATAAAATGTATTTGTACATTATCAAGATATGTATTGAACGTATAGATTAAATGTTTTCGGTTGCACTTTTTTTTTTAAATCGGAAATATGTGCAGATTAGAAATAAAGCTGATATAATCACCATCATATTGCAGATTGATATAATGTATAGCTTTATAATTTTGGAACGTAAGTTCTTTCTTAATATAGAATTCCGTAAAACATTTATATATATATATATATATATATTTTTGTTAGTGCACAGAAAATATCTGGATATAAAATTAACGAGGCATTATGCAACGTAAGTGTATAGACAAGCAAGGGTGTATTTTTCACACAGATTTGGAATAGCTTTTGAATATCCCTTTTATTACTGAACTCTATCAAACAAAGACAACTTGCTGTAGAGAGTCGAAACACTAGAACCGTTGATTTATACTGTATTTGTTCATAGTTTATCTCACACGATAGTTACAAAATGAACATACCTGCTCTGTACAAGCTTCTGGGTGAGTCTGTGAGAAAAATGTTCCAAAATGATAGAGATCGACATTTTGTATAAATCAGAACCAGCAGCGGTAGGTTTTAAAATTTTGAGGCAATCCAAAACGTAAGTTCCGTTTGCCATTTTTGCCGCAGAATACCTGTTTTTGTTAGCTCAAGCACACGCATTCTTCTTGCTGAGTCATTGGTAACTGAGAAAATGCATTTTTATATCGCTTACTTATCCGGGCTTGTTTTGAGAGAATTTAAAATGATTAAACAATTGAGCATCCCACCGCACATGAGACACGGTCGGTCACCGGATTTTTAAACGTAAATTGAGTAAGCAAGAAGGTCCCGCCTATCATATCTGCGAGGAACACCAAAGCATAAGAAATTCACAGATAAACTTGTAAGGTTTACGGCCCCAATGAGATAAGTTATTCCATGATGAGGAGGTGGTTGCCGCTTTCCAATGAAGGACGTCAAAATAAAATTTTTGATCTCCCAACCCCTTCAGCTAACAAGCCCTACTCACACCAAATGATTTTATCTTTTCAATAACTTGAAAAGCATCTAAAGTCCTTTCTTTTCAAGCAACCAGTTCAGAGTTGACAAAGAAGTTAGATTTGTTCTTACTCAATGGTTGCAATAGCAGTCGGCATCTGTCTTTGATTTGGGCTTCCAAACAATGTTTACCTGGCTCGATTATTGGATCTGGCTAATTTTTCACTCCAGTTGGATTTATTTTATGTATGTCTGTATATTATTTATATGTACGATTAAAATCAAATTAACCTAAAAGTTTGACACCATTATCAGAAAGTCTGCGTAATTTAATCTTATAAGTTAATTTACGTTTCAAATGATATTTTCACAGAGTACAATGTTGAAAAAAAAAATCTTCACTTTATTTATCAAGATATGTTTAAATAGTAAAATATCGAAATTTACGAAATTTAAAGAGATTCATTCAATTTAAAACGCAATGTAAAGTATTTTTTAAATTGATATGTATCGTAGCTGCCAACTTTTACGCATTTTTCCTACCACAAAAATTATATATTAAATGTTTTCTTATTTAATTGTTGAAATCGTATGATTAAACAAATGGAAAATCTCTGTACAATTTTAGTGGTAGCAAAAATTCGTAAAAGTTGGCAGCTATGTATATATTTATTTCATAGGCCAAAAAATAATCTTACATTTGCGTTTAAAAGTATTCTTTACAATGCTTCAAAGAAAAAAAATTAATTTCAAAGGTCTGAAAAATGACATATTTTTTTCTCTGTACGCTTTTTTCTGAATTTTCGTTTATGTTCCTTAAAACAGGATATTCTAATCGATTTTTTATTTAATTCTTCATGCATAAAAATTCAGTAATATATGTACAGTCGAAGAAAAAAAAGTAAATGCCCCCTACTGACTCCTCAACAAATTATTGTAGAAAAAAGTTACTGATACCGAACGAATGGAAATAGAGTCTATTTTTAAATGATGTATATAAACTTTACTCAAGGAGCCATCTTCTAATAAGACGAACACGAATTTCATTTTTTCAATGGCAATACCCAGTTTTTAACACAATATTTCAAATCTTCGGTACATACTATGCAACAATAATATTATTACTATTTTAGTAATAATATAATTTTGTCAAATAGTACAATATATATGTTCTTATAATTATTCATATTAAATTTCTTACTGTTATTAATGACAAAGAATCATAATTATGTTCAGAGATAATACATTTTGTTTTTATGAAAAGGACATAAATAAAATTCTATTACAGATATACTGAGAGAAAATGTTAATATATTTTTCCCCATTACAAGCAAATACTTTTTAATGAATTTAGGGAGAAAAGAGGAGCATTAATCAGATCCTCTTATAGCAGCAAACAATTTTATTTTCTCTCGAAGCAGCTGGGGCAAAAAATATTAATATTCTTTGTAAGTATATTATAACAAATAATATAAAGTTTAAGAAAGGAAAATTTAGTGCACGCCCGTTAAAGAGACATAATTTTTCTGTAAACTAGTTTAGATAATAATAAAAAGAATGCGCTGTAGTTAAGGATATTAATTTATTTCTTTTTCTTACACTTTTAAATTTTAAAAAGGATGAGCATTCCAGAATTTAAATTAATTTTTGTTTTTACCGTAAAGTAATTAATATTCTGTTACCGCGACTCAACTAGAATGTACAATTTTTTGTCATTAGTTACATATGGTGCTTAATATATTTAATGAGAAAAAACTCGCATTAATCAGATCTTTTATCGTGGAAAATTTATTATTTATTTTAAAGAACGTAGTGCGAAACAGTGTATTCAAAATGACCAAATTTAAATTGAATGTACTCAGAGTGTTTTAAAGCGAGATCTAATTGAGAGAATGGATCTAATTTTCGTGCAAAGATAAACCAGTTGGGAAAGAAAAGAAAAAAAAATCTCCTAATAGATTAGTTTCAAAAGATACCGCTAGGGGAATATGTGACTCTATGTAATAGAAAAGAGAGTTTTAAAAAATTCAAAATCAATACTACTATAAGATCACCTTTTTATCAGCATATTTAACAATTTTGTTCACTGCTGAGCTTGGCATATTTCACGTTAATATTTATTGGTAGAATGCTATCTTGTTTGGGATTTAAAAGACAATGGATTATTTTTTTAATCCATTTCATTGAAAGTTATCTGTAGTAATATACCCTTCTTTATTCGAGCATTCAATACTTGTCTAATTTTTTTATTTCAACCAATGCAACGCACCTGCTGCTCTTTGTGCTTTTATAATGCACAAAAATGCGTTAAAGTAGTGATTCTTTCTCAGGGTGTCTTATTAGAGTGGCAGGTGGTTAGGGAAAAAAGTCTGAAAAAGAAGACGCTACCAGTATTTTCTTGAACAAAATATTTCAAATAATATAAAGGGAATAAAGAGGGCAAATTTCTTTTTAACAAAATACTGGTATATAACTATGTTTTCGACTGTGTTTTTCCCTGACTATTCGCAACCCTGATAATAATTTAAAAGCAATGGTTGCAAAGTTTTAAATAGAGCACCGGCTGCAAGAATTTACAATGGTGATTGTTGACACAGTACAATAAAGATAACCCCAGGATAACAAACTTTCATTCATGTAATACAGAAATTCTAAACGCATTACTTTGAGTTTACATCAGCTGTTAAGATGAAATAATCATTAGCTGCAGTAATCTAAATTCATGGCCATCCCGGTCCTCTGAACTTAACCACGACTTCTAGTCAAGTTTCTTAAGGTTCTTTTAAGTCCAAGCTCACGGAGTTGTCCATGACCTAGCTATGTAGAAGATAATGTAACATAGAGTATATGGGAGATTCCTGTTCTATCTTACTTTCTGCGGCTGCGAATGCAGTGCACAAAATGCAATATGTGTCCCAGAAAAACGATGATAATAACTGGTTTGAATGGGGTAAATAAAGGGTAATTTTATTTCAGTATTAATTCTCTATTTTTTTAAAACTCTTTTTTCTTTTACACACCGCATATATTTCCCTCTAGTAACATTTGAAACTAATATCCTTCGTAATTTTCTTGTTTTATAAATCCAAAAAATTTGGTGACATTCAACAATTCAAATAGTGCCAGCTCTATTATGATAACTTGTATAACATTCATAAGGATGGAATTACAAAATCATAAGTAAAACGCTTTTATCATCGTGTATGAGAAAAGCTTGTGGGCCGTCAGTTTGGAATGTCGAATTGAACACAAGAGTAACAAAAACAATAAAATATTTAAAGCGAAAGATAATCTTGTATCCCAGTGAACGCAGTTGAAATTTCGTTTATCGGTTAAAGCCTGAAACACTAAACATTTCATATGCTTTTCAGAAGAAACTTTCTAAATTCAATGGTTAATTTAAACAAAATGGCAATACTAATCGTTTACCTGGACCTAAAAAAACTTTGGTACTACTTGGCTATACCGTCGATCAAAATAACTTTGCCAAACTATAAAAAAATGCCAATAATGGATGATCGTAAATGTCACATTCAATGACATTAATTACGATACACGTGTTTAAAACGCCATTAAGTGACTTTTATTTCAACTCTTTAAGTGACTTTTGTTTAAAAATATTTTTATTAATATTTTTCTAATTATTTTGTTTCTCGTTATTCAAAATTAAAAAGTATGTCAAACTGTTTAATTTGGCAATAAGTTTGGCGATTTGCATAATTTCGCAGAATTGGTCGACGGGATAACCAAGTAATACGAAAACTTCATACAGATCTCTATAAAAATGACACTAGATTCTCTTTAATAAATACTATGACACATAAAACGTTACTGAAAAATAGTACAATATAACTATTAAGAAAACTCCGAATATTCTATTATTCTTCTAAACTATACATCAAACCTTAACTCTTTTCTACGTTCTCATTCGAAAATAGTACTCCCAACGCGGCCAAAATGGAAACTCCACTGGATATTCAACACGTGACAAGCAGAAAAACGGAGGAGGGATCATGAACCTAATGAGAAAATTATTATAATAGTCTCGAAGTCCCTGAGATTTCTTATGTAAAGACGTCTGTGTGTCTTTATGTAACAAAGATAGCTTTTAAATTTTTTAGCTTTTACCTTTAGATTTAGACGGACCGAAAGAACTTCTCTTATCATGATTACTGCTATTCTGATCACTAATTGAAGATACGTACGTCGGATTCTACCACATGCCGCCTTTATTTGATACAGTTAAAGTCGATAGTTAAGATTATTTTAGTAAGAGAGATGAATCAAATTCCTCGAATCTGACACCTACCGCAGTATTTATAACATTGAACAAATATAGAAATCTAATTATAATATCAGTTAAGATTTTAAAAGACATATTCCTAATGTTAAAGACACAATTTGTGAAACTTAAAAACACGTTGAAACAATTAACAGATTCTCGTACAAGTATTAGAATTAGAAAAAACATAATCCCACTTAAAAATGAAATTTTTTTTTGACAACAGACTACTTTCAGATAAGAGAAGCAGCCGAACAGCAAAAAATAGCATCTAAATTTCTACCTATTGCAAAAATATGGTTGTTGTATGGTGGGATTTACGCACTATCATTTCGATAAAAAATAGTGATTTCTAAGTTTTATGTTAAAAGTATCGAACAGATTTCAAATACATGCTATAAGTCAACTAATGTGAAAATATACCAAAGAATGTCATAGGTCTCAAATGCCTAACTGGTGAAAATTGAATTTCTTTATAGAAAGCGTTTGTTTGTTTGTTTATTTTTCAAATAAGTGTTCTTTTGGTGAGTATGAAAAATAAATTTAACAAATATAATAATGCATAGTTTATTTTTTCAATAATTGAATATAGGCATTCATAGTTAAAAATAAAGTTTAAGAAATTGAATTTACTATAACAAACTAATATATATAAAATATGTAGTGAGAAAAATTCGATGATTTAGATAAATAAATTGATGGAGAAATCTGAAGTTTAGTTAATTGCAAAAACTAATTTACTCTAAATGTATTTTTTTAACTATGCATTAGAACTTTCCGGTATTAAACTTTAAAACTGCCAATTAATATTTGTGAAATTCTTGAGGTAAAAGGTTGGTAATTATGAAAATAAAATTGCAGAACCTTAAATAAAAAAAAAAAGACATTTGAAAAAAATTTCCGAAAATAAAAAGTATTTTCGACTTTTTTTTAAGGTTATGATGTAAATTGTCATATAATATGGGGAAGTGGGGCACATTGATACATGGGGTACATTGATACACCCCTTGTACTGCACTCAGGAGCATTACAGGAAGTTTCACAACAGCTCCAAAAGGTGATACTAGTGTACTCAACTACACACAGAAAGTTTTGGAACGATTCAGTAGTTTGATGAAATGGGATGGTTGATTAATTGTTTTTGAAGGTCAAAAGTAAATTTAAGTTGTACAATTGAAATGGTAATATACAACTGTTCCAGTATTTTCAACCGAAAAGAACACTCTCCCTGGCAAGTAAAGCTACTCTTTATCAGTTCCCCATTCTTTACTGTTAGATAACTTATGAAATGTTGGATTTGAGACTCATTTTATTGAAGATGGCTGTATGGGACACACTGATACAGTCTATGTCGGGGCACATTGATACAACTTAAATCCTTTTCTAGTTCATTTTTCCATTACCTTTTATTATTTTTTTAGCATACCCTCCTCAATCCAACCATTTTTCGCCAAAAAATTCTAATATTAGTTTTTATTGAAGCGAAATAGCTCTAATTTCTTTATATTAGAACATTTTATACTATTTTTGCAAACAAAAGACGTACGAACTTACCCAACATCTAGTGCTAGTATAATTAACAAACAAAAGGACGACAACCTGGAAAATCTCAAATTTATATCGATTCTCAAGAGAAAAAAGTATTTTCGACATGAAAAATGTTAAATAAGAGAAACAAGCTGCAGAACAGCACAGGATAATTATATTATAAACATAATTTTTAATATAATTATCCTTTATTTTCTGTTTATAAACCGATTTATAAACAGAAAACCTCGTAATTTTTTCACCTTTCCTAAGAAAGAAGATAATGCTGGGTTAAAGTGCCAGACATGACAAAGTTACCACAGCTAACTATCAGACAAGAAATAGCCAGAACATCAGGTCATTATATATTTCATATTGATTGCTTTAATATTGCTTACAAATAAATTGTGTGTGATTTGAACTTCTATAAATAAATATAAAATGGTTTGCTAACTATTTTTGTATGAAAAATATGCATTGGTGAAAAATAATGTTGATTCCTTTAATATTGCTTACAAATAAATTGTGTGTGATTTGAACTTCTGTAAATAAATATAAAATGGTTTGCCAACTATTTTTGTATGAAGTATGCATTGTATGCATATGGAGAAAAATATGCATAAATATTTGTCCCCAGTTTCTCAGACGTATCAAAGTATCGTATGAGGTGTATCAATCTGCCCTGGAGATGTGGCACATTGATACAAACGACTTTTTTTGATTTTTTTAAAATTACATGCAAAAATAATATATAAAACAACGATTGTGCATATTTATAACACACTACACAAGTTTTGCTGACACCACATGGAAAAATAATTTGAAATTTCTGCTTTCTGGACACCGAAATTTTTTTTAGAAAAAAGCTGTTTCAATGTACCCCAGTTCCCCCTAAGCATATCTTTTTTCTTTACATAGAGATGAATTTAATATTTTAAATTAAAAAAAAGATATTGAAAAAAGTATTTATTAAAATAATTATTTCGATATTAAAAGAAAGAAAAAACGCATTTTTTATACATAACCGTAGTATAATAAAGTTTAAGTAATATGATATTAGCAGCTAGAAATCAAAACTAAATGTATCGATTTTCCACTGTGAGTGATAAAATTTTTATAAATACATTATTTCAAAGTTCATTTAAATTTAAACTGCGATATACATTGTAAGGTTAAAAAACATTTACAGTAAAGCATCACTTATGCGACGTTTGCTTTTATACGATGTTTTATTGTTGTTCCAATTTATTCCTATTCATTTCATTGTAAAAATATGTTTTTTATACGACGTAGAAAATCGTTTATACGTCCGCTTTTCGATTTTTCACACGAATATTTTAGCATATTTTTCTTGTGTATTTTAAGAACAAGCAGAATTTACTAGCTATAGATGAACAACATTGTAATTAACAATGTACTAATAATTTTTTTTCACTCTTCACTTTTTGTACCGTTTGGGCCACAGGTTTTTTGAGACATACCTCGAAACGCAAGGCCATCGAGGTAAAAAAAGGAATTTTTGAAAGAACACGATAGTAAAAAATGTCCCGAATCGCATTGAAACCTTAAGAACTTATTTTGTTTGCCAGAATACCAATGAAAACACTTTTCAGGCCCTTGACTCGTTGCACAAATCATTAATTACAACTCAACGTCAGTCATCACGTCAAACAACCACATACATTTTTTTCTGAAGTACTAGGTATATTTTCCTTTTTTAGGGGAGTGGGGGCATTTGTTTGTTTAATTTAGAAATTCATTTAAATTGACACGTTAAACAGTAAAAATTAAGTGAAAACAAAATTAATTCTAGTTTTAGAAATGGAAATTTGATTATATGGCGTTTTTTGGCAGTCCCTTTGGCGTCGTATAAACGATGCTCCACTGTATATGTAAGTTATATAGATAATTACAATTTAAGAACATATAATTTTATGTTATTTGCATTTCACAAAGCAAAATTAATTTTAATTTAAATTTTAAACACAATTAGTTATATTTTTTAATGATAAATCAAATCATTTATCAGCAATACTTATAATTTAATATAAAACAAACTTTTTTAACGTTTTAATTAGTTAAAAAATCGATACATATATGTTTTTGCGTCTTATAATGGGAATTATTCTGGAGTACAAACTGATAAAAATAATTTATAAAATTGAAGCGCTTAAATGAGCAAAGTTCGGCTAATTTATGTTTTAAGAAGCACACTTTTAGCATTTACAATACTTAAGGGTAAACCAAGCTTTACCTCTCGTATACAATAACAAAATTAAGATTTCTTAATAGAAGAAAATTTTAATAAACATCCAATAAAACTGCTCAATTAATAAGGTTAGTTGCAACTATAGGACAATACTAATTATTATTATTATTATTATTATTATTATAGCACTTTAAAATTGCATTTTTTGCATTTACTCCCTCCTCCCTTTTCGAAAAAAGAAGATTGTCGTTTTTCCGTTTTGTTGGCAAATGTCTGTTTCTGCTGTCAACTTTCGGATTACACAGACGACATATTGTTCTGGGCGAAGCGTCAATTCTAATGGCAGTTTTTGGAACACTGTGTTACACTGTTAAACAACGTTATACTGTGTTTTATTATTTAGTGATTAGCAATATGTAATTATTAACTAAAGCAAAGAATATATTTCTTGTTTGCTATTTTTTTAAATATCTTTAGCTAATCGGCAAAATACCATATAATATCGGAATGCACTCTCAAAATGAATACAAAGAGACCAAATTATTGAAACCTGATTAGAATAAGCTTCAAAACTGGTTAAGTAATAGTCGGTGTGTGGATAGGTGAGATTCGGTTTGCCGGGTGGACAAAAGACTTTCCAGGGGAACTAGAAAATTGGGGTAGCCAGTAGAAAAAAAAAGTCAAGTTAGTGCAATTGATATATAGTCACAACAGAATTATTCGCTGTTTGTGTAGTCACTTAAGCTACAAGTATTGAAAAGGAATATTTATATTTTTTTTACTATACAAAATACTTAGTTTACAAAATTTAACGTTTGATATAGTTATCCCGATAATTTTTATTCGTTTCAAATGAAAAAATATGGCTATTTTTTTTCTTTAAATTAACATTTATTTTATTTTTAAAAAGTACTTATTATTAAAATTACACATACATTCCATCAACATACAGAAAATTTTCATGCTTTCCCACTATAAACAACTCCAACATTTATAGAAAGTTAGTGTTAGAGAAATTACATTAATCAAAACATCTACTGTCCGAGAAAAAATTTATTTTCTCTTCAAAAAACTGTTGCAGAAAACTTATATAAACTTATATAAATATGTCTGAATACATGACAATAAAATAAGAAGTGTTTTTTTTCTTTTTAACATAAACTGAAAAGATTCTTAGATTTGTTTCATTATTATATATATTTAGGTTTATTTTCTATAATTATGATTTTTTTCTTATTCTATGGTATTTTAAAATAAGGCAAAATATCTCTATAAAAGAGCACCGAATTTCTTTCTTAAAGAGAACTTATAATTAAGATAGTTTTAAAACAACTGTACTAGAATGAAAATTTTCCCTAATTTTTCTTCACAACAATGAAATGCTGCTTAATGCATTTGGTGATAAAAGAGTGGAATTAATCATACAGTTTTATCACAGAGTAAAAATTTATTTTGTTTAGAAAGATTTTGTAATTAATGTTAAAATAACTGTATAGCTTTCGCAACAAGATCAAATCAAATAAATGCGGCATTTTTACATTCTAAAACTCAGAAAGGTTTAAAAAGATTTTTTTTACAAAATGTTTTCATTTAAAACTAATAATTGCTTAAAATGAAATCAGAATTTCTTGCGTTTCACAAATTTGTTATGTGCTTACTTGATAAGTGATTTAGTATTTCTAAATCTAAAATTATTCAGATTAACTAAATAGTGACACGATTTTTTTTATTTTCTCAGAAAATGCTTGTAATTAAAATTTCGTCAATAAATCAGATACTAAAATAAATTTCCGATACAAAGCCGTAGTCGATTGTTTAGAATATACCCATAAGACTGTAAAATACGAATTTTTTAAAGATATGGATTTGAGAGTTTAATTAAACTTCGTGTATACATGCGGAATTAAATAAAATGAAGAAAATATGAATGATGAAACACCTCCGGCTAATAACTAAAGAAATCTAATACAATGCTCTATTATTTGACATTCTAAGTCCATTTAAATTTCCATTTATTCGTGAATACATTTTCTAATTTTTCCAAAAGAAAGGAAAATCGTATGGTTATTGAAAAGTAAAGGGTAGATACTGTGTATAGGATTAGATGCAGGATATGTCGAAATAGACATAATATTAATAAAATTGTGTATATTTTGGGGTTGTACATATATAACGTTATCAACTTTTTGGTAATTGTGGACTCTCTTTCTCTCATCCGATATCAAACGTTATCATTCCTGGAACCAGCCCCTCAATTGATATCGTTATCGATTTCTACAATTTTTTTTATAACTTTAGAATTTATTTATTTTTTGTTTGTGTGATATACTAAACTGGTTACATACTTTATTGATTCAAATGAAGAGAAATCAATAAAATATCATTTTCAATCATATAACACTTAAATCATAAATTATTTAAAAGATAATAAAAGAAATTTTTATTTAAAATTATTTTTTAGCTAATGCATTCAACAGTAATAATGTCTTGTCTCATTTCCCCCGCACGAAGAAGGGGGGAGGAGGTGATAGAAAGTTTTAGTAATAAAACAAGGGAGCAACATTCTCTCTCTTCCTCTGTTATTTATTAGGAAACAGAAGCTTCATTTCAAGTATACTTTACATAGGGTTTCTCGAACAGAGATTGTATATGCATGCACATACGTGTCAAATAGTGGGATATTCCATATTTTTAAACTAAATATTTCTATAATAATTTAGTGATTTTAATAAAAACCTTGCAAAAATAGATAACAGGTTAAAAAAGAATAACGTATTGTTTTCAACGAAAAGAAACATGTTACAAATAAAAAAGATGGTTGGATCAAAAATGATATCGATATGAAAACACAAACTCCCCCTCCCCCTAGCGATACCTTACGATATCACAGCCAGACACCCCCTTCCCCCTAAAATTATAACGTTATATTCCACAGACCCTTTTGTCTAAATAAAATGCGTTTCTTATCAGTCAACTCATTCCAACTATTAATATTTGCTTTATTATTTCTTCTGCGTTGCTTGTATGAAAGACCTTATGAAATTCCGGAGCTCATATACGATTTTTTTTCTCACTGAGTCAAATTTAGTAATTTTTCTGTGATTTTTTCTCTAAATCATGTATGATAATTGTAACTACACAGTTGGCATTTATACTATATTAAAATGTTTTTTATATTGATACACACAAATTGTGTTTGTCACATAAATGAATGCAATGCATAATACCTTGAATATCATGATTATATCGCATTAATATTAGTGCAAAAAATCGTTCTTTAGACTATGTATTTAATTCGATATGAAAATTGCATTGTTGTTTTTTTCCAGAAAAATATTGAAAATGTTTTCAATAACTATGAGAAAATATTGTGTACGACTTTAATCCGACAAAAAGTTTACTTAGAAAAAGACATCGAATTCCAAAATATTTTTTAGCGTATAGTTTCTTTAAATTTCCTTTTAACATAAACATAACAAAAACTCTGAAAATTTGTTTTCGCTTTGAAGCAAAATATTGCTTTACAACAAACTTCATTCTAACCTATTCAATTTATTTATTCATCGATGCAACTCTAAAAATACCACAAAAAGATTATCACATTGCCGATACAAATACTGAGTAGACTGAATCAATTGTTTAAAATATGCCCATAAGACTATGAAATACGCATTTCTTAAAGATATAGAATTGAGAGTTTAAGTGAACTTCGTGTAAATATACGGATTTAAATAAAAATAAGACGATATGAATGACGGAACACCTTAAGAGAATAACAAAAGAAATCAAATACAATGCTGAAGAGGAAGTTTAGAACTGTATTATTTGACATTCTAAATCCATTTAAATTTCTTTCGATTCGTGAATATATTTTATAACTTTTCCAAAAGAAAGGAAAATCGTATTTCGTGTGAAAAATAAAGGATAATGACAGTATATAGGATTAGATGCAGGATATAGAGAAATAGATATAAGGTTAATAAAAGTGGGTTCATTTCTGATAAAATTAAATATGTTTCTTATCAATCATCTTCTTTTAATTATTAATATTTGTATTATTTATTTATTTTTTAGATGTATGTTCGAAAGATCTTAAAGGGTTCTTTTTCCAAAAGAAAAAAATCGTATGGTTGTGAGGGAGTGACCTTTGTAATAAAGGTACTCTAGCATTTTTGAGATCGTGACGTAAATAATTTAACATGTGTAAGCGTGAAAGCGACATCTATCCTCTCTTTTACTTTAACTTTCTAGAGCGTGTGTGTCTCTTTCGGATTTTACAGTTACGTCGAGGTTAGTAGTAATATGTAAATTTGTAGTATCTCAGTTTGCAGCATATAAAAGCTTGGAGTTTGATGTGTGGGTGGTGTGTGTCTCTGGCGACCTTAGCCAGCAGTGTGTCTCTAGCGGTATAGCCAGCTAGTGGCGTCTAGCAGTGTGTGTCTAGCGAAGTATGTCTAGCGATATTAGCCAGCTAGGAGTGTGTCTGCGGCATTGGACAGCTAGTAGTGAATCTAGAGCAAACGATATCAAGTGTTAGCGAGCCTTCAGTGAGTTGGCAAGGAGTTTTGGAATTCGACTCGAGAAGTTGGCCGATGGTAAGAAGTTAATAGTAATTAAATTGATTATCTCAAAGTTAATAAAGAAATATATACAGCCACGGACTGTCTGATAAGATTTTATCTAGCAGCTTAGCCGAAAGATAGCTGAGAAGTAATCTGAAGTGCCCCGATTGAGCTAGTTCCGGAGCTGTGGGTATGAGTTTAATCTTTTAGTAGTGTTCTCAGTTGTTAAAATTACAGACTTGCTCCACGCCCCTTGAGCCATTATCGTTTTTAATAAACTGTTTTTATCTTATGTTCTGAGTTATGTCTGCATTCAACAGTCAGTGCGAGAACCCAACCGTTACAAATGGCGCTCAACGTGTGTTTACTGTTACAAATGGCGCCGAACGTGTGTTTTCCGTTACAAATGGCGCCCAAAGAAATGTCGGACTTTGTTTGGTTGTGCCACGTGTTTATTTTACCGGTGAAGGTGACATTAATGAATTTTTAGTCAAACTAGATGATTATATTTTGTTTAATAATATAACTGAGAAAAATAGATACATAGTGCTTAAGTGCTCATTGAAGGGCGAAGCACTTTTGTGGTTAGAAATTATAGGACAATTTTTGATTAATGATGAAGCTAAAAGATTTGAGCAGACTGTGATTGAGTTAAAAAAGGCGTTTCCTAGTGTTAAAGTTAAGAGTATTTTGAGGAAAGAATTTTACTGTAATAATCAGAATATTTACGAATCAGCATCAAGGTTTTACTTTCGTAAGTTTAGTTCAGTTAAGTTCGTAAGCTTGTTCATAAGTTAGATCGTAAGCTTGAATTGAAGAATAAATTGGACTTAGATATCACATTTGAGGAATCATTGGTTCTTCCTCTCTTTAATTCGAATATACAGGACTATATCGAGATTAGAGCACCTAAGAACTTTTCAGAAATGCACCAAATATTATCGAAGTATGAGACTCGGCATAGCTCGGATCAACGGGATTCGCGTAGCCCTCGACAGAGTCCTGTCACGGGAAGTAATTTGAGAAATGAGAGAGAGCGTAATTTTTTGAGAGGAGGACAGCGATTTCTGGATAATAATTTGAGTAATAGAAATTATGGATTTGGTCGTAATCTGTCAAATACTGGTAATGGTAATAGGAATTGTGGTGGTGCTAATAATTTTAGAAGTGGTGATAGATATATGTATGGAAATAGGCAGAATAGTGATTATGATCGGAAAGGGGGAGTACGGGACAAGAATGTTTCTTCGCAAGTAAGGAGGTTAACTTCGGATGAGAATTCTGGGGGTAGATCAATGCAAAGGAGGAGTGACCTTTGTAATAAAAGCACTCTAGCATTTTTGAGATCGTGACGTCAATGGTTTAACATGTGTAAGCGTGAAAGCGACATCTATCCTCTCTTTTACTTTAACTTTCTAGAGCGTGTGTGTCTTTTTCGGATTCTACAGTTACGTTGCGGTTAGTAGTAAAATGTAAATTTGTAGTATCTCAGTTTGCAGCATATAAAAGCTTGGAGTTTGATGTGTGGGTGGTGTGTGTCTCTGGCGACGTTAGCCTGCAGTGTGTCTCTAGCGGCATTGCCAGTTAGTGGCGTATAGCTGTGTGTGTCTAGCGATATTGGCCAGCTAGGAGTGTGTCTAGCGGCATTGGACAGCTAGCAGTGAATCTAGAGCAAGCGATATCAAGTGTTAGAGAGCCTTCAGTGAGTTGGCAAGGAGTTTTGGAATTCGACTCGAGAAGTTGGCCTATGGTAAGAAGTTAATTGTAATTACGTTGATTATCTCAAAGTTAATAAAGAAATATATACAGCCACGGGCTGTCTAATAAGATTTTATCTAGCAGCTTAGCCGAAAGATAGCTGAGAAGTAATCTGAAGTGTCCCCATTGAGTTAGTTCCGGAGCTGTGGGTATGAGTTTAATCTTTTAGTAGTGTTCTCAGTTGTTAACATTACAGACTTGCTCCACTCCCCTTGAGCCCTTATCGTTTTTAATAAACTGTTTTTATCTTATGTTCTGAGTTATGTCTGCATTCAACAGTCAGTGCGAGAACCCAACCGTTACAAATGGCGCCCAACGTGAGTTTTCCGTTACATGGTGAGTGAAAAATAATGTTACTAAATGATAAAAGCTCTATATAGCATTAGATGCAGGATACAGGGAAATATGTATGGGATTAATAAAAGTGAGTAACTTTCTGATAAATTAAAATATGTTCCTTATCAATCAATAACTGCATACAATTATTAATATTTGCTTTGTTATTTTTTTACGTTGCTTTCTTGAAATACCTTAAGGGATTCCGGGACTAATTTTCAAACAAATTTTTTTCATTGAATTAAATTTCGGAGTTTTCTATAATGGTCTAATATCTGGTCTATTTTAATCTACGAATAATCAAATATTTTTCTAAATCATGTATAATAATTATAACTACACAATTGAGACTCACACTTTATTATAATGTTTTATCAATTGATACATATAAAGTTGTGTTTTCACATAAATAAATGTAACGCAAAATACCTTGAATATCGTGATTACATCATACAAATGTTAATAGAAAAAACCCTTTTTTGGACTATTTATTTAATTTGATATGAAAATACATTGTCTTTACAAGAAAATATTGAAAATATTTCGAATAACTATATGTAAATATTGTGTTAGACTTAAGTCCGACCGAAAGCTTAACTTTACTTCAAAAAACACAGCAAACTACTAAATATTTTTCTTTAAAATTTCTTTCCTTTAAAGGAGGTGGGTCAATAAGGGCTATTTTTCGCCCATCATATACCCGGAAAAAAAGTTTCGAATTCAGATGATTGTTCTGTGAGTTCGTATAGTTTAAGATATGTAGGTTTGTTTAATATAAGTTTTACGTGATAAATAAAATAGTAAGTCATGGAAATTATAGCCCGAAAGCAGAGTTATTTGGCTTTTTTCTGCATTTTTGACGTTTTTTGCGTCTTTGAATTAATTTTTTACTAAGAGGCGCTCGATGAACCCAATTAATTTTTACATGCACTGATTCTACTCTTTATAAGCTTTTATATGAGCATTATTTTATTTGGGTTCAGTCTGCGCTTCTACCTGTAAAAGAAAAAAATGTATCATGTGCGAGAATCAAATACACCACTATCGGAGCTCGTTCAGACTTCTTTCGCCGTACTTAAAAAGTATTAACGTTGCTCAGACGTCGATGTTGGTTTCTAAAATTGTTTTCGTAAATATTTATTAAAGAAATAAATAATGCTTGGATACCAATGTCATAATTGTAAAGTCTCGCAGAAAACTTTTTGTATCTGTACTAACAGAAAAGGTATATTGATACTTAGATGTTCGAAAAACTGCGATTCACAGAGTGTTTCTAAATAGTGCTCTAAATACAAATAATATGTCTTTCGTGCTCTCCAGGCTCTAAATATATTTCTTCTTTTGATGTAACAATTAGAGATTATGCATCAACGATTACTGTCGATGAGACCACAAATAAGAAACCTATTATACATTTAATCAATATCTCATTTTCACAATTCTAACACTTGTTGTATAGTATGTAAATGTAAAAACTGCCTCGTTATTGCAGCAAAACTATTGAAATTCAAGCCTTTTATAGAAACTTACATCTATATTTTGTCGCGAAAACGATGCTGTAAAACTCATATTACTTGATCGGTAAATTGACTCTGCAAGATTTAAGTCCTGTAAATGAGAATACATCGATGCATGAAAATATTTAAACCAATATCAGAAATGTAGCAAAGAAGGCCTCGATTTTGATACACCTTGACACTTTTCCGAAATCTATTATTATAATCTTATGGGTATATTTATGTGTGATTTTAACAATATCTTTAAACTTGTAAAGTCCAAAATACGTTCCTCAATAAAGAGGTCATCTCGTACTTTCTTTGCAATGTTACTTGTAAAATTTAGAACTGGCCTCTATCATTGTGTTCTCTCTACAATATTTAACCCTTTCCGGCGCACTACTCTTTAAAGTTGGAATTTAAAGAAAAAAAATTAGGCAATCTATTTAGGCCTTGAGGAGTACACAGGTATTGTTTTGTAAAGATTGCACTAACCATTTTAATTATACAGCTGTTGCCGAAGTGGTAACCTCCCATAAGTAAAGCATTGATAAGCGCAGTGAGAAGAGCATTGCTGTGAAGCGCGTATTACAATAAAACATTTTAACTATTATTTAAAAACAGTAGAGTTTGATCTCTGTGGTGCTGCTATCTAGAACTCATAAGAAAGATTTAAAATAGCCATTAGAGTAGTTTTTGAAATATTCACGGAGATTTTGTGTCTCTAAACAGGAGAAACTTTAGGTGTTGCCATTCCGGCAACACTGTGCGTTTAGGGGTTAATATAAGAAAAATAATAATATCTTCTGTAAAATATGAAAACCAGGCTTTGATCGAGAACGTTGTTCAAAAACACTGTAGAATGTTTTCATATTATGGTTTCTGGCTTACAATACTACCTTAATCGCTCAATCAAAATTAAAAAATCAAATATCGAATATGTTCATATACTGTACAAGACGCGGCCGCTGGATGGTCCATTAATAATTCTGGCGGAGCAATCGATAACGAAAATAATCTAAAACACATTGTCCAAAAAGTCTGAAACTGTATGATTATTATTATTATTATTATTATTTGTTATTTTTTTTTCCGATTCTCATGTATTGAAATAACAATCTTAGTAAGCTCCACTTATCTTAATTTTACACTTATTGTTGTACTTACTATTGATTACGGAATAAACTAATGACAATTGTGTTTATGCTCATTAAAACACGTAATATTTACTTAAATATATATATTATTTTCTCATCAATTATTAAACTTTCATCCAAGATATTATTATTTTCTTACTTGTTATGAGGTATACTAATGAAAAAAATGTATGTCACGTCTAGGTGCTGATGGGCGAAAAAATGGCCCTTATTGACCTACTTCCTTTCGTTCTTTGATAAATATGACAAAGACTCTGAAAGTTTATTTTCGTTTTGCATAAAAACATTGCTTTAAAATAGCATTCATTCTAGCCTACTCAATTTATTTATCCATCGATACAATTCTAAAAATCCCACAAACAAAAAGCTAATCGCATTTCCGATACAAAACCTTAGTAGATTGAAATCAATTGTTTAAATATGGCCATAAAGCTGTGAAATGTGCATTTTTTAAAGATATAGAATTGAGAATTTAAGTAAACTTCGTGTAAATATGCGACATTAAAAAAATGAAGAAAATATGAATGACAAAACACCTCAAGCGAATAATTAAAGAAATCTAATACAATGCTGAAGAGGAAGTTAAAACTGTATTGTTTGACATTTTAAATCCATTTAAACTTCATTTTATTCGTGAATACATTTTAGAACTTTTCCAAAAGAAAAGAGAATCGTATGGCGCGTGAAAAATAAATGATAAAAACTGTATATAGTATTAGACGCATGATATAGGGAAATAGATGTAGGATTAATAAAGTGTGAATAATAATGTTTCTGCTTAAAAGAAATATGTTCCTTATCAATTAAATTCTTCCAATTATTAATATTTGCTTTATATTTTTCTTTTTTGTGTTGCTTGTTTGAATGATCTTAAGGAGTTCTGGGACTGATATACAATTTTTTTTTATTTATTTATTAAATTAAATTTTGGAATTTTTTTGTGATGGTTTTATTGCATTATTTGACATTCTAAATCCATTTATACATCCTTTTATTTGGAAGTACATTTTATAACTTTGCCAAAAGAAAGAAGAATCGTATGGTGTGTGAAAAATAAAAGATAAAAATTGTATATAGGATTAGATGTAGCATATACTGAAATAGGTGTAGGAATAATAAAAATGGGTATATTTTTGACAAAAATGAAATATTTTCCTTATTAATCAACAGCTTCTAACTATTAATGTTCGTTTTATTATTTTTTTATATGTTCGAAAGACGTTAAGGGGTTCTTTTTCCAACAGAAGGAAGAATCGTATTGTATGTGATAAAAAATGTTACTAAAGGAGAAAAGGTCTACACAGGATTAGATGCAGGATATAAGGAAATACATATAGATTTAATAAAAAGTGGGTATATTTTTGATAAAAATAAATATGCTCCTTATTAATTAACTGCTTCCAAGTATTAATATTTGCTTCATTATTTTTGCGTTACTTTTTTTAAAGATTTTAAGGAGATCCCGGTCTCATATAATTTTTCTTTCATTGAATTAAATTTCGGAAATTTTTTGTGATGATCTAAAATCTGGTGTATTTTAATCTACGAATGATCAAATGTTTTTCTAAATCGCGAATATTAATTATAACAATAGAGTTGACAAATGCTATATTAAAATGTTTCATCAATTAATACATATAAATTTGTATTTGTCACATAAATAAACGTAATAAATAATACCTGGAATATCATGATTTTGTTGTACATATATTAATACAAAAAAATCATTCTTTAGATGTGTTTAATTTGATATGAGAATTACATTGGTCTTTTCAGAAAAGTATTGAAAATGTTTCTAATGCCTGTATTAAAATATTGTGTCAGACTTCAGTTCGGCAGAAATTTTAACTTTACTTAGCAAAAGGCAGCGAATTCCAAAATATTTTTTGTTTAAATTTCTTTCTTTTATACATATTACAAAAACTCTGCAAGTTTGTTTTCGCTTTATAGCAAAATATTGCTTCAAACTAATGTTCATTCTAACTTACTCAATTTATTTATTCATTGATGCAACTCTAAAAATCCCAGAAACAAAAAGATAATCGCATTTCCCAAGCCTGAGTAGAGTGAAATGAATTGTTCAAAATATCCCCATGTGACTGTGAAATACGCATTTTTTAAAGATATAGAATTTAGAGTTTAAGTGAACTTCATGTAAACATATGGAATTAAATAAAAAGAAGAAAATATGAATAATGAAACACCTCAAGCGAATAAATAAAGAAATCTAATACAATGCTAAAAAGAAAGCATGAAACTGTATTATTTGACAATCTAAATTCATTTAAATTTCCTTTTATTCTTGAATACATTTTATAATTTTTCCAAAAGAAATTTCTGTATGCTGTGTAAAAATTCAATTTTGAATAAATTGAATTTTAAATGAATATAATTTATAAAATAATTTATTCGATTTTAAGTTCACCAAATTACATTTTTTTGTGAATCCTAAATATTAAACGTAAGTACATAGTTGTAACTCAATGTGTTGAAATATTATATTAATTGATATATATATAAATTTGTGTTTGTCATATAAAATGTAATAAATGATACCTTAAATATCAGGATTATATCGCCCAAATATTAGTACAAAAAATTTTTCTTTAGGGTATTTGATTTGATATGGAATTTATATTTTCTCCTCAGAAAAATATTTGAAAAAATTCAATAAATATATGAAAATATTGTATCAGATTTTAGTCCGACAAAAATCTTAACTTTACTTAGAAAATAACATCGAATTCCAAAATATTTTTAGCGTATATTTTCTTTAAATTTCCTTCTTTCATAAATATAACGAAAACTGAAAATTAGTTTTCGCTTTGCATCAAAATATTGCTTTAAAACAAAATTCATTCTAACCTACTCAATTTATTTTTTCAACGAAGCAACTCTAAAAATCCCACAAACAAAAAGATAATCCCATTTCCGATACAAATTCTGAGTAGATTGAAATCAATTGTTTAAAATATGCCCATAATACTATGAAATACGCATTTTTTAAATGTATGGAATTGAGAATTTAAGTGAAGTTCGTGTAAACATGTGGAATTAAATAAAAAGAAGAAAATATGAATGATGAAACACCTCGAGCGAGTAACAAAAGTAATCTAATACAATGCTGAAAAAGAAGTTGAAAACTGTATTATTTGACATTCTAAATCCATTTAAATTTCCTTTTATTCGTGAATATGTTTTGTAACTTTTCCAAAAGAAAGAAATATCGTATGGTGTGTGAAAAATAAAGGATATAAACTGTCTATAGGATTAGATGCAGGATATAGAAAAGTAGATATAGGATTAATAAAAGTGGGCATATTTCTAATAAAATGAAATATGTTTCTTACAAGTCATCTGCTTTTAATTGTTATTATTTTTTTATACTTCAAAAACCTTAAGTGGTTCTTTTTCCAATAGAAAATGAAACTTCATGGTGCGTGAAAAGTAATGTTACTAAAGGATAAAAGCTCTGTATAGCATTAGATGCAGGATATAGGGAAATAGGTATAGGATTAATAAAACTGTGTCTAATTTTGATTAAACGAAACATGTTCATTATGAATCAATTGCTTCCAACTATGATTATTTGCTTTATTATTATTATTATTATTGCGTTGCTTGTTTGAAACATCTTAAGGAGTTCCAGGACTCATTTGCAAATAATTATTTTTCACTGAGTTAAATTTTAGATTTTTTTGTGATAGTTTAAATTTGCTCTATTCTAATCTACGAATAATCAAATATTGTTCTAAGTCATGTATATTTATTAAAACTTCAAAGGTGACACTCATACTATCTTGTAATATTTTATCAATTGATACATATTTATTTGTGTTTGTCACATAAGTAAATGTAACAATTAATACCTTGAATATCATGATTATACAATACAAATATTAATACAAAAAAAAATCCTTCTTTAGACTATGTACTTAACTAGTTGGGAAAATTACATTGTCTTTTCAGAAAAGTACTGAAAATGTTTTGAATAACTATATGAAAATATTGTATCAGACTTTAGTCCGACAAAAAGCTTAACGTTACTTTGAGAACGTCAGTGAATTCTAAAATACTTTTCTTTAGCGTATCTTTTCGTTAAATACATTTCTTTCATAAATGTTACAAAAAGTCTGAATATTTGTTTTCGCTTTGCAGCAAAATATTGCTTTAAAATAATGTTCTTTCTGACCTACTCAATTTATTTATTCATCGATGCAATTCTAAAAATTCCACAAACAAAAGGATAAGCGCATTTCCGATACAAAGCCTGAATAGACTGGAAACAATTGTTAAAAATGTTCCCATAAGACTATGAAATACATATTTTTAAAGATATAGAATTGAGAGTTTAAGTGAACTTCGTGTAAACATGAAAATTAAATAAAAAGAAGAAAATATGAATAATGAAACACTTCAAGCGAATAACTAAAGAAATCTAATACAATGCTGAAAAAGAAGATTAAAACTTTATAATTTGACATTCTAAATCCTTTAAATTTCCTTTTATTCGTGAATACATTTTATAACTTTTCCAAATGTAATTTCTTTATGCTATGTAAAAAAATATTTTACTAAAGTTCTATGTAGGATTAGATGCAGCATATAGCGAAATAGATAAAGGATTAAGAAAAGTGGGTATATTTCTGATAAAATGAAATATATTATTTATCAATAAACTTCTTCAAACACACACTTCTTCAACTTCATTTAAATTTCTTTTTATTTGGGAATACATTTTATAACTTTCCCAAAACAAAGAAGAATCGTATGGTGTGTGAAAAATAAAGGATAAAAACTGTCTATAGGATTAGATGTAGGATATAGGGAAATAGATATAGGATTAATAAAAGTGGGTACATTTCGGATAAAAGGAAATATGTTTCTTATCAATCATCTGCTTTTATTTATTAATATTTGTTTTATTTATTTCTTTTATTTTGGTTGTATGTTCGACATACCACAAAGTATTCTTTTTCGAAACGAAAAAAAATTCGTATGGTGCGTGAAAAATTATGTTACTAAAGAATGAAAGCTGTGCGTAGCAATTCATGCAGGATACAGGGAAATAGATGTAGGATTAATAAAAGTGGGTACATTTTTAAATAAAATGAAATGTGTTCCTTATTAATCAACTGTTTCCAACTATTAACATTTATTTTATTATTTTTTTTGCGTTTCTAGTTCGAAATATCTTATGGAGTTGCGGGACTCATTTGCCAAAAAATTCTTTTTTCATTGCGTTAAACTTCGAATATATATATATATATATATATATATATATATATATATATATATATATATATATTTTTTTTTTTTTTTTTTTTTTTTTTTTTTTTTTTGTGATGATCTAAAATTTGGTCTATTTGAATGTACGAATAATCAAATATTTTTCTAAATCATGTATATCAATTATAACTACACAATTGAGATTCATAATTTATTATAATGTTTTATCAATTGATACATATAAATTCGTGTTTGTCTCATAATTAAATGTAATATACGAGGGCAATTCGGAAAGTAACCCCCGTTTATGAATAAAAAAAAAAAAAAAAAACTAATGAGAGGAAACATGCTTTGCTACTTACGTATGAAAGACACGCTCTTCAGCTACTTCTCAACATAATTGCCATAATATTAAAACAATTATCATAAAGGTAAATCAGCTATTAAATTCCATCGTCACAGACTTCTGCCGAAGGCCTATTCAACTGCGATTATCTTTAAATTCAACTCGCACCACTCTTTTAATTCAAAAAATTTTAACATATTTTTCTATATAATTTGCTAATAAATGTACTACTCTCATAATATTTTACTTGAACCTCTATTTTTTAAAAAGAAATTGTAGTACATTTATCAGCAAATTATACAGAAAAATATGTTAAAATTCTTTGGATTGAAAGAGTAGTGCGAGTTGAATTTAAAAATAATCGCAGTTGAATAGGCCGGCGGCAGAAGTCTGTGACGATGGATTTTCAAAGCTGATTTACCTTTATGATAATTGTTTTAATTAATACGGCAATTATGTTGAGAAGTAGCTAAAGAACGTGTTTTTCATACGTAAGTAGTAAAACATGTTTTTTTTTCCATTAGTTTTTTTAATTAATAAATGGAGGTTACTTTCCTAATTGCCCTCTTTCTTTAGCGTATCTTTCCTTTAAATTTCTTTTTTTTCATAAATATAACAAAAACTCTGAAAGTTTATTTTCGCTTTGCAGTAAAATATTACTTTATAATAACGTTCATTCTAACCTACTCAATTTATTTATGATCGATGCAACTCTATAAATCTCACAAATAAAAGGATAATCGCATTTCCGATACAAATCCTGAGTAGATTTTAATCAATTGTTTAAAATATACCCATAAGACTGTGAAATATACATTTTTTAAAGATGTTGAATTGAAATTTTAAGTAAATTTCGTGTAAACATTCGGAATTAAATAAAAAGATGGAAAAATATGAATAATGAAACACCTCAAGCGAATAAATAAAGAAATTTAATACAATGCTGAAAAGAAAGTTGAAAACTGTATAGTTTGACATTTTAAATCCATTAAAATTTCCTTTTATTTGTGAATATATTTTATGACTTTTCAAAAAGAAAGAAGAATCGTATGGTGTATGAAAAATAATGTTACTAAATGATAAAAGCTCTATATAGGATAATGGAAGTAAATATAGGATTAATAAAAAATGGATATATATTTGATAAAGTTAAATATGTTCCTTATCAATCAACTGTTTCCAACTATTAATATTTGCGTGGAAAAGCACCGTAAACGCTGGCGATAATTGATCAAATAAACTAAAACACTTTGTAAAATCACCATAAAATGAAAAATAAAGTAGGATGCGTATCGAGTTACAACAATAACAGCTCGTCATCAGCTAAACCAACACATTTCCGTAAGGACACAGAGTTCTCGAGTGTTGCAGCTCGAAACGCGACCTACTTTATTTATCATTTTATGGTGATTTTACAAAGTGTTTTAGTTTATTTTATTAATATTTGCATTGTTATTTTTTATGTTGCTTGTGCGAAAGAACTTAAAGTGGTTCCGGGAGTCATTTATAAATAATTTTTATTCCTTGAGTTAAATTTTGGAAATCTGTGAATGTTTTGTGATTGTTAACCATATTTTTTTGTAAACAAAATCATATGATAAAAATTCTCATAATTAAATTTAAAATTTAATAACAAAGTTAGTTATCTTAAATTCGTTATAACTCAAATATTATTAATAGAATTTCATCTTTTTTTTTTGTTTCAATAAACAGAAATGTATAAGTTTAAATTTCTATTCAGCATTATCTCAAATATTAGTTGTAATAAAAAAATAAAAATATTAATACAAAAACTAAAAGGAAATGATATAACTTTTTATCATACTATTAAAAATCATACTTTTCAAAACCATACTTTCAAAAGAAAATATTCTAAAAATACTAAATCAAAATCAATGTAAAACATTTTACAAAGGCATGCCCCAACTTTTTATCATTTCTTTAAACAATTCTTGACTTATAACAAATTGAGAGATAACAGATATAAAAGGTTGAGAGAAAATCCACCACGAAGAAAAACGCATTTTTACAAGAAGTTGTTTAAACGTCATTTTAAGAAGAAACTAATTGGATGTGCTGATCCCAAAACTTTCTTCTATCGCATACGTATATTTTAATGTTTAAAAAAAATAGTTGCTCATGTTGATACTTTAATAATTTTAATTCAATACTATACCAATTTTGATTTTCATCTTAAATTTCTGCTTCAGTCAATTAATCGAAGTAAAAACGAGTGTCCGTCGCTGCACGAGCCGATGGACAATAGAATGATAGGCAGATATTTTTTTTTCAAATTCAGGGAGGACCTAGTTGCCATATCAAAAAATAATTATACACAAAAATTTTAGTTCAGTCCTAGGCATAACTTCATACAGTTTTAGCGGGTGTAATATTGAAAATGGCACAAAAATCGCTATTGCAACGCCCCCTTCCGGCGGTTTTTTCAATTTCAAGGAGGATCAACTAACCATAGCCATACACTTACACAAAAAATTTGGTTTAATTCAATTCATAACTTCATACACTTTTAGCCAGTACAATATTGAAAATGGCACAAAAATCGCTATTGCAGCAACCCTTTCGGCATATTTTCTTTCAAATTCAGGGAGGACCAACTAGCCATAGCCAAACACTTACACAAAAAACTGGTTTAATTCTAAGCATAAATTCATACACTTTTAGGTGGTACAATGTTGAAAATGGCATCTTTATATATGTTTAATGTTAATCAATGAACAAGATTGCGCAATGTTTCTATTTTATTAAATGGCCAGGTTATAAAAGCAACGTGCTATCAGTCTTCATCTTCCACACTTTTGCGCGATGTACTGGCCTCCGGAGGATCTGATTGTTTCTCATTAACCGTTCTCAAGACCAAACTAACCATTGTTAATGCTACGACTTGTTTGTCACTCCAAAAACCATATTAAGGTGCAGAAAAGAAAATTCGGGGTTCTTTTCCCAAGGGAGGAGTAATAAAGTATTACAATCACCTGTTCAATAGAAAATGTAAATGTGGAAGAGGGGTTTTGTCATCTTTTCATAGCTGTGACTGTTGATTTACTTAGGGCGTATCTTTCAGAGCATAGTATCGGCAGTTCAGTCCTCTAAAGGAAAATTGCTATGGAACAAATAAGAATAAATGTTAATTTACGTATTTTTTACAAAGCATATAAACCACTCCCAACCTATTCTATTGTAAAACGAAATAAATATTTTCTTGTATAGCTTAATTAACTTCAATGGAATTTTTTTCCAGTGAAGAATTATTAAAAAATAGCAAAGCTTGGGGACAATTTTCTAAATTTTATTGAGGCATCATAATTTGCTGCCAAAATTTCTGTTTCTTAAAGTGAGATAAACATTTCTGAGACAAGGAAAAGTATGTAAACACATGTATCTTGATTCTATGTAAAATTTATGTTATCCTCTCAATTCATACATTCCGGTAATTTGATGAATTGGATTCGTCATATAATGTAGAAAAAACGAAGTTAATGAATTCTTTTAAAACTAAAGCAAAGGGTACTGTGATGTTCAAAAAAAAAAAACTAAAACAGATTCAGTCTGTTTATTAAATGTCGCATAACCCATTCGCGACGGGAGCCTTTTACAAAATTTTTAGTGTTTTGCCACCCGGTTACAAAACAGAAATTTGTGCCTTATTAAATCGATTAAATAAGGTAAATTTTTCTGTAAAATTTTACTGGTGGGGATAAACAACGCTTCTTAAGCCTTTTTTTGCGACACACATACTTATCGTCCGTTCTCAAAGGGTTAAATTTCATTTTTGCTTCAAAAGGAATTTTTTTAACTAATTAAAATTAAAAAGAAAATCACATTGTCTATAAATTTACTGCCGGAAAATTTTAAATACAGCCTCTCTTTCTCTTTATTCTTAAGGCTGCTGGTCACTCACTTTCCTACTTCCCCTCTATAATGTTAAGTCTATGGGCGCTTGATGCATTCTTAAATTTAAAACATCTCCTCAGGAAATTAATAGTTTTAACTATTCTCTTCTTAAAGGAGTCAATTTTGTTTTCTTAGTTTTAAACATATTTCTAAAATCTATCCTTAATTTAAAATTTTATGTGTTAAAAACTGACGAACTGGAATTAAAATTTTCACACTTCATATAAAATTAAGCATAGCATTTTAAAATATGCTGAAAACTAAGAAAACAAAATTGACTTCTTTAAGAAGCGATCACTGACAGAAGAAGTTAAAAATATTAATTTCTTCATGAGATATTTTAAATATAAGAGTTCATTAAACGCCCGTAGACTTTACATTACGGAGGGGAATACGGTAAACGAGGGAACAGCATCCTTAATCGATTTTTTTAAAATTTTGAAGTTTCAGAATACCAGTAAGTATTTTGATGGATTCAAAAAGAAAAAAAAATAGGCAGTGCACAATAATTTCAATTATATGCGGATTTTTAATCGGTCAGTTATGTCAGTTATACTATTATTTATCAGAATAAAAACTGTCGTAATTTTTTATAACATAAAAAAAACGAAAAAAAAAAGAAATTCATATGTCAGTTTTGTTGAAATTTGCCACTATACAAATATAATATTATCTTTCAATATTCGAATTTTAAAAGTAATTTATGCTGATTCTGCTTTATTTTCATGCAAATGGTTAATATGTTAATGTTGTTTTCTCTGCATTTTGTTTTAAGTGTCCAGAAAATATGGTCGTTCAACATTATTAAAATAACTTAATTACAAATATGGATGTAATCTCTGAAACCATCAGTCATTCTAAACTGTGCTGAATATTCATTAAATCCATAGAATTATATTATCGTAAATATTGCATAGATTGCAGTTAAACCTGGAGGTTAGTAAACGGAATATTACGTTCCAAACGCTTAGAGGGTGCTAAAAATGCAGTATATTTTGTTTTGCTAATTTTTTTAACAATATTTTCATATAACGTATAAGTAAAAATTGAATTTTTTTAGAATATTAAATATAACAAGCCTTTTCAAGAAATATAGATTCTAATATTTTGTAAAACTTTCGTTAATTTCGAAACCTTTTTTAACAATAAAGATATTCAGACACTGATGTAATGTATTACTGCTATTGTATATGGAGAAAAATTTTAAAGGGGATCTGAGACACAATCTTTTATTTATTTTTTAGTTGCAATTTTTTTAAACTTCTTTTTTAATATATATCTGTGAGTACACATGTATTTATTCATTCCATTGCAATGTGAAACCTTTGAAGTAAAAAGTAATTTAAAAAATATAGAAATTTGTTAGTTTAGCCTTACTTACAATTTGATACTAGTACATATTTTCTCCAAAGTTACTTTCTTCACAAAAGTTTATTTCATTTTTTAGCATACAAAAGCGTAAATAGTAAATTCTTTCTCCAGATTTAATATTATTATTCTTCTTTATGTAATAATAATAACAATAGATTTAAAGATTTTTCTATAAACAAATAAATTGTAATACAATTTAAAATATATTTAATTGTAAAACACCACAGAAATTTCCATTATTTAATTTTCTGACATGTTTATTAATGTTAATATGCCGTTGATACAGCGACAAAGAATATAACATAATACATGTTATCTATTTTTTTTAATTGTCATAGTTCCATTTAATTGGTTTACTTTATTTTGAAATCTTTAATGTATGTTTTAAATGATTTTTTTAAGGATTCTTTACAAAATACTGCTTAACGTAAAATCTTAATTAAATTGCGAAAAAACCTCAAATGATACATTTAAATATCTATTCTACAACATGTAGCATTTTGGATGAATAAAAGAGTATATACCTTTTCTAATGTAACAACTAGTCTAGGGAATTCTAGAAACAACCTTATACTACATAATTTGACCTAAATATATACTTCACGTCTTTTTCGTTTTCAATTATTCTGAGACATTTGTTGTTATGGAAAGAAAAGAAAAACTAGCATTAGTACTGAACATTCTACTTGATTACAGACATCGAGAATTTATCTGACTTTATATCGTACTTTGTTAGGGAATTAGAAAAAAATATTTATGTATTATACAGAAAAACCTCCATAACGGACACTCCCGAATAGCGGACACCTCTATTTAACGGACAATTTTCTAATCCCCACTCCCAAAACTTAAATTTTTCTATGTTTAACCTCTAAATAACGGACATTCCGAATAGCGGACACCATTTTCGACGATAAAGAATGAAAAAGTATCTTTAGTCGAGGAAAAAAAATGAAAAAAGAAAGTTAAAAGCGTCTAAATTTATTGGGAAAATGTATCACAAATTTTGCGATCACAGATAAATGTAGAGGATGGTTTGGGGAAAGTCCCCCTCCCCCACGTCCTATGTTGAATTCAGGAAGTTTCCCGGGAGGGACATCTCCCAGAGTATTCGAAAGGTTCTCCCGGATGATTTTGCGATTTTATGTTTTTAATGCTCAAAAAGTGCAACCCCCCTCCTCTTTCCGACCCGAAACGCTATAATGTCCAATAACGTCACATTAAAAAATAAAATACATGTAATCGCAAGCAAGTAAACTTTTGTAACAGTTTTTTTTTTCACAAGAGTGTACTAGACAGTGGATGGAGGCGTACACAATTTTATTTCAGTTTTATTGCTTAAAAAATAATTTTAATTTCTGATTAATCATGTAATAGAGGTTTTAGGACATAATAAAAGCCTATTAATGAAGCATTAAGCATTTCTCAGAGATTATTGAATCTCTAAGGTTTTCCCAATAGCGGACAACTCCGAATAGCGGACAATATTTGCGTTCCCGAGGTGTCCGTTATTTAGAGGTTTTACTGTATTAGTATGGAGATTCTTCTTTAAAAAGTTCTTTTGAACACATAAGTAAATAAACTCGGAGGTAAATTAAATTCTGACACCGTTTTTAAACTTTTAAATGACTTATATTAAACGTTAATATTTACAAAAAAGATATTTACATAAGACTATTTACAAAGCAAACAATCATAACTCTAATTAATCAATTACATCTTATACGGGAACTCGTCTTCATCTTACGTTCTTTTTACACCAACTTAAAACTAAAAACATTCCATTCTCCTTTCTTCCGTTCAGTTCTTTTTTCTACCGCTTAAATCGTCTGGCTTCTTAGGATTTAATAGCTGCTTCAAAATCGTCTGCCTCAGTGAGAGCCTTTTCATCAGAGTTGCGATGCGTAGAAAATAATATGCAGATCTAATAGTGGAGGAGATTTCCCATATTTCGGCCATACTGATGAGACATTCGTCCTCGAATGTATTCTTGTTGGCTGGAAACAGCAGCTGGATCATCTGAAAAGATAAAGAAAAAAAAAAAACACAGCAGCATCCAAAGTCTAAATTGAAAAAAAGAAGTCATCATGATGAACATTTAAATAATCTCGTTCAAAATAAATTCGTATTCTTTTCTTTTCACGTCCTTTCGTCTTCTTTTTTCTTACGTCTTTTCGTCTTCTTTTATCTTACGTCCTTTCGCTTTCTTCTTTCTTACATCTTTTCGTCTTCTTTTATTTTACGTCTTTTCGTCTTCTTTCATACGTCTTTTCATCTTCTTTTACCTTACGTCTTTTCGTCTTTTCGAGAATAAAGTTAAAATTCTATTAGTTGTCAGTCCAGAGGTTTGTCATAGTTGGTATAGTGTCACAATCGGTGAAATTCTTTTTTTTTTTTAAGCTTCGTCCGTCCACGGCTTCATGTACTCTGCACATGTACTGGTGACCATGGGTCCTTTGTTGAATCCAAGTTTCTTTACATCGTAGGTGTCATTATTTTTTACTTTTATGACTTTGTACGGACCTAAATATTTTGGTTTTAACTTCAAACCTGGACCTTGTTGTGTGCGTTTTATAGCAACCACATCATTAATCTTAAATTTGTTAGCTTTCTTTCGTCTGAGGTTGTAAGTTTTACGGTTCTCTTCTTGGACTTTTAAAATCTGTTTTTTAGCATTTTTTCTCATATCTTCGCGATTATTTGTAAAATCAGATTGTATTTCAGCATTCAGAAGACTAGTAATTTCAATGTTATTTTTTAGTTTCATTTTAGTACCAAACATCAATTCAAAAGGAGTTTTGCTTATACTTCTCTGAAAAGTCGAATTTATCACCTGTTGGACGTTGCTTACATGTGTATACCATTTTTTACGATTATCGACAGACAATTTAGACAGAACAGATATTATGACAGAATTTAGACGCTCAACTTGGCTTTTAGACCTGGGTAATCTAGTGGTAATCGGGATATGTTTAATATTTTCATTGATGCAATAATCTTCAAAAGCTTTAGAGGTAAATGCAGGACCTTTATCTGATATAATTCGAACTGGATTTCCAAAGATAGATTTTTGGATTTCTAATTTAGAAATTACTTCGGCAGCATCGGTAGATTTTGTGGGATACAACCAAACAAATTTTGTGAATGCGTCAATGACCGAAAGGATATGTTTGTAATTTTTATTAGTGCTTTCTAATGGACCTAAGTGATCAACATGGTACGTATGTAATGGAGTTTCTTCTTTTTCTATTGGGTGAAGTAAGCCTTCTTGTTTACCACATTTTCTATTAACTAAAATACAAGGAACACAATTTGCTATACATTTCTCAATTTTTTGTTTAACTTTAGGGATGTAAAAATCATTTTCTAAACTTTTCTCTGTTCTTGCAACTGCGTAATGACCTTTTTCGTGAGCGGCCTTGATTATATTCATTTGCATGTCTTCCGGTACAACTAATAAATCATTACCATTAACACATTTATAAAGAACATCATCTTTAACTAGATAATCATCATAAGATTTCACCTTTAGGATTTCTTTTATTGTTTTAATATGGTCATCGGTTTCTTGAGCTTGGATAATTTTTAAAGTTAAGCTATCTTGGATTACCATACAAATAGGATACCTACTTAATGCATCGACATGTCTCATACTGCTACCCTGTCTATGTTCAATAACATAATCAAAATCGGATAACATTATTGCCCGTCTAGCTATTTTTGTACTCATTTCTTTTTTATCCATAGTCATTTTAAATGCATTACAATCGGTTACAATTTTAAATGGGATACCTAGCACATATACTCTAAACTTTTTCAGAGCTTCAATTACAGCTAAAACTTCTAATTCGTAACTAGTGTACTTCCGTTCAGCTTCGGTGGTTTTTTTACTTGCGAAATAAACTGGATGAAATTGATTATCTACTGGAGATTGTTGCATTAAAACAGCTCCATAGCCATCAATACTGGCATCACAATGGATTTCGGTCGCACTTTTGGGATTGTAAATTAAAAGTACTGGTTCTGACGACAAAATACGTTTGAGTTCATTAAAAGCTCTTTGTTCTTCTATATCGAATTTAAATTTTGAATCTTTTCTTAGCAGGTCACTTAACGGTTTAGCTATAACCGAATAATTTCTTATAAATTTTCGAAAGTATCCTGTCAATCCTAAATAACTTTGAACATCTTTGGTACACTTTGGTTCGGGAAAATTTATTACTGCTTTAGTCTTCAGTGGAGAGGGATACAATTTACCATTTATGATTCTATACCCCAAAAAATCAATTTCACGCTTCAAAAAATTGCATTTTTTAAGATTTAATTCTAATCCATATTCCGATGCAGTTTCGAGTACAAGTTTTAATTTTTCTAGACCTTCAGCTTCGTTTTTAGCAGGTATTATTAAATCATCCATATAAATGACAACAATGTGATCTTTTAATAGATTTCGAAATACGTTATAAATATACTTTTGAAAAACACTAGGGCTATTGGTCAACCCGAATGGACATTTCAAAAATTCGTATTGTCCTTCATGAGTAACAAACGAGGTGTATTTCCGCGAGTCTTCTTCAACATGTACATGAAAGAAACCGTTTTTCAAATCTATGGTGGTAAATACTTCGGCAGAATGTAATTGGTCTATTACATCATCAATAACTGGCAAGGGGAAATGCTCGCGTACTGTCTTTTTGTTAAGACATCTGTAATCAACACAAAGTCTCATTGTGTTATTTTTTTTCTTGACTAAAACAACCGGCGAAGAAAAATTAGAAGAACTTTCTCGAATTATTCCCTGAGCTAGCCACTCCTCAATTTGGTTTTCGACTATTTTTTTCTCGCATAGCGGTAATCTTCTAGGAGAAGAACAAACTGGGATTTCGTCAGTTAAATTAATTTTCATTTTAACATCTACTATTTTAGTTTTAATTGGTACATAATTTTCAATTAAAGAGTATAACTCTGAACGTAATTTTTTTCAGCAATGTGAGTTAAATCAATTTTAGGCTCATCCAAAACATTTACAATATTAACTAAAAAGTCATTAGACTGAACTTCAGCTTTAAACAGTTTCACTTTATTCTCAGAAATAGTTAATGTACCTTGATGAATAACATCAGTGCCAATAATTAAATCGGAATTAATGCAACTGTCCTTAACGACAAAAATAGTAACTTTAAATTTTGAACCATCTACTTCGATTTCTGAATTGAAACAACCTTCTGGTTTAATTGAGGCTTTTCCTAGACCGGTCAAAGAGATACTCGTAGGTTTTAATTCTACAAAGTTCTTCCAATTATCATAAATACTTTTCTTTAACAAAGTCTTTTGGCTACCAGTATCTATTAAAGAGATTAAACGCAAAGAATAAAGCTTTATCTCTTTCAGAATTAAATCTTGGGATGTAATAATGTTTACTTGCGACTGAGCATTTTTAACACTTGTATCTTTAGATTTATTACATTGAAATGATTTATGACCATAAGCGTTACAAGCAAAACAAAGTGGCCCTTTATCTTTATTTACACAGTTAATACTCTTATGATTATTCCCGCCACAATTAAAACAACGCATATTTGGCTTTACAGGCTTAAATTTGTTCTTAACTTCAATTTCGGATTTAATTTTAGGCTTAGCTCCTTCATATTTATGAAATTTTGCATTTTCATACTCCGATCTTATTTTTTCATAAATCTTTAATTTTTGTTTAAATTCAGCAATATTGGGACAACCATACAAAAAAGATTTTTTAGAAATGGGGTCATTAATTCCATTTATTACATACTGAATAAGGGCAGAATCTTCAATATTGCCTATTGAGCATAATTGTTTCATATTTAAAAAATATTCATCTAACGATTCATGTGGTCTAATTTTTCTTTTGGACAGCAATTCGTGTAATTCAGCTGAATTGCACGTTTGACCAAATTCAGATATGAGTAGGGCTTTTAATTTAGACCACGAATTAATATTTGTTTCACTTTCAAGAAATAATTTTGCTTTGCCTGTCATACGGCGTTTAGCCAAAATCAATTTGTGCAAATCACTAACGTTAAATAATGAAACAATATCTTCAAAATCGGTAATCCATTTATTAATATTTTGTACTTGAGTACCTTCAAACATTGTAATCATACTTTCAATATCATTAATAGAAATGCTTGGTTTAATAACATAATCAGGAATTAGGATTTTCTGATTTTCACTACTTTCACAATTAGAACTACCAGAATCATTTCTCATATTATTCTCAAAAACAGTTGAAATATTTTTAGTTTTATCTTGTAAATCATTATTAAATTCATCGACACTTTCGTCATCACTAAGAGTACCTACATCGGCTATCATATTAATTTTTAAAATATTAAAATCACATAAACTAGAAATTATTCTGGCAGCAATTTCATCAAAAGTTCCCGAATTATTTATACACAAATCATTGCAAATGGTAATTAAGTCGTTAACAGAAAAATTATCTTTAATTTCTTTGAATTTAATTTGATATTCATCGGAATCTACTTCAAACGTAAACCCAGTAAAATTCCGAATTCTACGTCGATTATTTCTGTCACCGATTTCTCCAAAAATTAATTTGTGCAATGTCTTAATACTAGCTGATTTTTCAGTTTTCAAAGAAAACTCTAATTCCTTTAAATCAACTAATTTTTCCATTATTGAAAAGAAAAATAAAATAATAAACTCACTTCATAATTAGACGTTCAGCTTCACACACTTTGATAGCACTTTCGTCGCAAATTTATACCTCTTCTGAAATAGCTTTGTAGGCTTGACATTCCATCACAGTTCTAAAAAATATCGGCTTCCAAGATATTAAAAAATATATATTTCCATCTCTGTGGGCGTGCGTCTGTATCTCACTTACTGAGACCATAATTTATGGAGATTCTTCTTTAAAAAGTTCTTTTGAACACATAAGTAAATAAACTCGGAGGTAAATTAAATTCTGACACCGTTTTTAAACTTTTAAATGACTTATATTAAACGTTAATATTTATAAAAAAGATATTTACATAAGACTATTTACAAAGCAAACAATCATAACTCTAATTAATCAATTACATCTTATACGGGAACTCGTCTTCATCTTACGTTCTTTTTACATCAACCTAAAACTAAAAACATTCCATTCTCCTTTCTTCCGTTCAGTTCTTTTTTCTACCGCTTAAATCGTCTGGCTTCTTAGGATTTAATAGCTGCTTCAAAATCGTCTGCCTCAGTGAGAACCTTTTCATCAGAGTTGCGATGCGTAGAAAATAATATGCAGATCTAATAGTGGAGGAGATTTCCCATATTAGTATGACCGATTCTGCATTAGGAAGTTAGGTGTGTTATATTAAAAGAAAGCAAGTTGGAAATTGCACGCAAAGCGTAGCAAATGACGTGCGTTCGTACGATAACGAAGTTTTAAAAACAGTCAGATCTTGTTGTTATACTAGACAGTATTTCGGACAAAGTGTAGCTGTCGAAATCTTTTCTCTGTTCTTGTAAATATACAGGAATAGTAACTCTAATTACATCTCAGCAACCTATATCATATTCATAAAATGTGAAATAGTTTTACATAATTAAAACGCGCCCAAAACAATGTTCTCTTTATAACATTATGCAATGGAATACTTTTGTGTGGCCTTTTACATCAATAACAAATGTTGTTTGCACCACAGTTAGTGGAAAATGTATATTATAATATGTACTTCATAGATTCATATCAATTTTATTATATTCGAATGAGTGTAACACAATTAAAATGCATTTGAAAAATTTCCCCATTGATCGTATTGTAATGGAATACTTTTGATTGTCCCTGTAGTTGATCTAAGCATTCGATTTTCACAAAATTTAAAATGATCCAACAAAATTATGTAATAATTACATATTTTAAATTTCAAACGATTAAAATGCATTTGAAAATTTTTTCCCCATTGACCATAATGTAACGGAATAATTTTGATTGTCCCTGTAATTGATCTATACATCCGATTTACATAAAATTTCACATGACTCGAGAACATTATGTAATAGTTATATATTTTAAATTTCAAGCGATTCGGTTGGGTAGTTTTTGCGTTGTTATGCGGACGGAAAGACGGACGAACAGAACGACAACTATAGGTGCTACATATTTAAATAATTACGAACGCACCTAAAAATGATAATACTTTCAGATATAATTAATGCAAAAAAAAGAAAGTAGTTTGAATATTTTTAAAGGTCTATGTAATTATAATATTTTTTTTTCATAAAGTAACATCAACAGATCCAACATATTACTAGTGTAATTTTATCATGTAATTAAAGGCATGCATTTTGGATATTTTATTAGATACCTTTGATCAAATCTGCGTGTAAATTTATACAACTTTTATACAACTTTTTTATGTTATTATAAATTAGAATATATGAATAGCTTACCAATAAAGTTAGAAACAGTATTATTTTACGCAATATTACGCTATTTTTTAAGAATTCATATCATTTTTATTATACAGTGCGTGTCAAAAGTTTAAGCACAACAGAAAATTTCAAAATAAAATTTTATTAATGGGTGAAAGTTACTTCCCTTTTCACATAGCCTACGAATTGTAGTTTTAAAAAGATAGTTAACAGATTCATGCTATAAAATTTATCTTAAACAATAAAATTGATCAAAACAACAAAAATGAGTGTGTCAGAAATTTAAGCACAGTAGTTTTTTAGTCTTTAGCAGAACAAGAATAAAAAAAATAATACTTGATTATTGCTCCTTTCTGCTGAATTACTTTAAATATACGGTGTTCCATCGTTAAAACGAGGTTCTGTATTGTTTCTCGTTCACCAAGCGTTCACAATGGCATCTTTCAAATCTTTAACTGAAGAATACTGCTTTCCATTTGGATAAGCTGCATAAGTGAGAATACCCCACATATTTTTTAAAAAGTTTAAATCAGGAGTAACTGCCGGCCATTTCAAAACAGACATGGTTTTCGACTTAAGCCACGATGAAGTTGAGTTTAGGTATGGATGGAAGCATTATCATGTTGAAATAATCATTTTTCTCCCCCTAAAAACCTCGGCAACAGGAAGAAAATGATTGGCAAGTGTCTCTTGGTAGTTTTCAAAGTTTTCACGACCACTTATGAATGCTAGAGATGTCTGACCATTGAAAGAAATAGCCCCCCATACCATCACCGAACTACCATTATGTTATTTGCTAAATATACTCTTAGGTTTTTTGCGGAGATCATGCCAATAGTACTTAAACCCATCAGGGCTATCGAGGTTCCATTTTTTTTACGTAACTGAATATGACATTCAGCCACTTTTCACCAAATGATATATGCTCTTTGGTCCATTGTAATCTAGCTTCTTTATGGTGTCGTTTCAGACACGGTAATCGAGCCATTTTACGGTATTTGATGAATTTGAATTTCAAAACTCTTCATAAACAGTTTTTTTCGATATTTGTTCTCCAACTGCATATTTTATTTTCGAAAGGGAGTAATTACCAGTTTAAGCCAAATTTCTGATGCAGCTATCTTCGCTCAAACTAGTCACTCGCGGCCTTCCGGAACGAAATTTTCATTTAAAATCATTATCACGAGCCAAAATTTGCTGAATACCTTGCTTTGACCTTTTTAATGCACTTGTAATTTCAGAAACAGAATTACATTTTGCTTTCATACTCCAAATTTATATCCTCTCCTCCTCTGAAAATTCGTTCGACTTGGGCATTTTGTACTAACTCAAAAACAACAGCGGACTGCTTTTTATACACCCATAAATTGTTTGCGTGCGCAACCGTTTACGTCAGACTGTGAAATTTGCATAGAAACGATTATATGCTTGAACTTTTGACACGGTCATTTTTCTTCTATTCTTAAACTCCATGGTTTGAAATAAAATTTAAAAGTTAATTTAAATGAATATGGTGTAAAAATAGATATTATTAACATATACAAGACAGATATTGAAATTAAAGGTAATATTTAAAGTTTTATTTTAAAATTGCTATTGTGCTTAAACTTTTGACACGCACTGTAATAGTCATTTTTTAATGAATTAGTAACTTTAAAAATTTATCTATAAATTAAAATAGTTATATAATAGAACCACTTCATTTCTTAAAGCTTTCTGTTTGATACGTTTTAATTCAGATGCAAACGATAACAAAATATGACACTCGTAAATCATCAGTTAAATGATTTTATACACAGCAAAAATTAATTATTAAAATGAATATTGGAATAATTACAGCTATATTTTTGACGATGATTTTCCTTTTGCGTATCAATTAATTTTGATCACAATTCATAAATCTTTTATGCTGAATGTATTAATAATTTCCTGAGATTGTGAAGAAATTGTGATTTCTTCAAATTATAATATGCATGATTTAAAATTATACATAAATTCTATAATTTAACAACCTGAAATGATCTTTCGAACTCAAAAATATGTCAGAAGTATCAGCAATCATATGAAAATCCTAAATTCATTGTCATATGTAGACGGTCCCCGTAGCTCAACTATTATTTCTATCTCAACTATTATTTCTCAAACATTATTTCTATAAAGTATTGAGCTCTTCTCCGTCCATTTTGCTTATGATATTGCATAGCACTGCTTGAATACAATTCGAATAACTCTTAAAAAACTAATAATTTTTTTACCAAGCTATTCTAATAAAAACAGTTATTAGCATACATAGTTATATATTAAAGTTCTTTCGAAGTAAAAAATACAGTACAGTATCCAGAATCCGTTCTTCTAAAATCAGCTATCCTGAGAAATCTGCATACATTTCAAAATATAAACAATGAAATTTGCAATAAAAATTATTCTTTACAACCTTTATTCCAAGTAATAGTGTAGGAAAAGAAAATAATTTTTAACATAAATTTATGGGAGAATAGTAATGACACAAGATATTACACAAATATTTTTTTTTATTTAACAGAAACTTATATACAACAAAATGTAAAATAATAGAAATCGATAAGAAATGTAAACAAATGCAGAAATATTTTAGTAGTGGCACCATGTATTGGCTGCTAAAGAAAACACAGCCAATTACTTTATTATATTTCTTCAAGGCTTTAATTAATGCATGGCATAAAACATGACCTGACTTTTATTTATCTAAAATGAAGGTGAAGATAAAGACTTTTCACTTAACCTTATCTCGAGCTAAAGCAACTCTAAACTCTTTTGAATTCATAAATAAAGTAAAACACTTTGTAAAATCACCATAAACTGAAAAATAAAGTAGGACGCGCTTCGAGCTACAACAATAACAGCTCGTCATCAGCTAAACCAACACGTGTCCGCAAAGGCACAGAGTGGAGATAAAGTAATCTATCTCAACTACCCATAAAAATTCCAACTAAATTCCAACCTATATTCGCAAGAGTTTTTAAAGAAGAAATTATTAAAGTTATGATTAGTAAAAATGAGGTCTTAAAATCGTATTGCAGGTGAAGAAATTATTTTTTTTTCAACAATGAACCCACTTAAAGATAGTGAAATTGAAACTGAGAATGAATGACAGACAAAAATTATAGAAAGTTTAATTGTAGGTAAAAATGTCAAGCTTCTTGGAGCTGCAGATTAGTAAGACCAATAGGAAATAATGACTATTGACAGAATTCAAAAGAAACTTCAACAAGAGAAAATGGAAGATCTCAAGATAATGATTGGATAAGAAATGTTTAAAAATTATAACAAAAAACAATTTTGAGTGTTAAAATTACTATGTAGGTAAATAAAAGCGATTAAAGTTTCGATTTGCTTAAATTGAATTATTACATGCTTTTCTTGAAAACATAAAAAAATAAATTGAAAAAACATATATATATATATATATATATATATATATATATATATATATATATATATATATCATTTAATTCAGCGTCTACGAAACACTAAAATCCACAAAGTTTTAAAATCTGTTCAGCGTCTGCTCCCAAGCTGTGAGAATTTTTGAGACTCTATTGTACATTATTTCTCAGGCACCTGGTTGTCAACATATTCATTGCCAGTCCGTCATTCTCAATCGAAAAAAGGCGATCCTTTCTCGTTATGGCCACTATCAGTGTTTTGTGCCGTTTCTTTGTGGTAATAATACAATCCCGCTTAGAAACTTGATAGCGCGTGATAATACAAGACATCGTGTGATTGTTCGTTTTATGAAAACTCGCACCACAGGATGTCGAATGATTAGAAATAAGCATGTTAATGAAACGTATACAACACATTTTTGGCTGTCTAAAAGAGACTCTTTATGATTTGCTGAATATATTGCATGAATATGTCATGTGACCTTCAAATGAAACAATGATCACTTCTATTTTACATAGACCGAACGACTGTGAAAAGTTTTATTCCACCAGCACAAGAGCTGAGATAAAATCTATTCCAATCACATTTTTTGCATCAAAGAAAATGATAATTTTATTTAGCACACTTCTGACTAGCCTTATAGCGTAAATACGGGTTAGGTTCCCTTAGAAAGACCCCCACGAAGGGCACCCCCCCCTGGTCCTATATCCCTAGCGTAGATAATCAGACGACAAAAATAAACCAAACCAAACGAAACCAAACTGATTAGCCTTATAACTCTCAAAGTCAATGTTGGAAAGAGGCGGGTGAGGGGGTGTCATTTCTTTATTCAATAAAAGGTGGAGAAATGGAGCTTTCGGAGTAAAAAAATCCTATCCGTGACGCCATTTTGATATGTTCATTTCTTACTGGCTAGCACACGCTAAAATTATTCTATTGAAACAGTAACATAAAAGCTACATTTATGAATTCATGAAAGGTTATTGCGAGTAATTAATATCTATTTTGTCAAATCAATTATATTTAAAAAAAATCATTTGTATGCTTCCCCCCCAAAAAAAATAAACGGTATTTTACAGAAACTGCCAAGAAATCTAAAAATAAATATAAAACGCATGCTTTCTATACGGATGCTTTTAGCAATACAGAGCAATATATTCATTTTTAAAAGTATTTAGCTAAAAATATAATGGGAGACAATCTCACAAATATGCTAAGGCTAGAAACAGAGGTGCGTGCGCTGACGGGTTCAAAAGACTTTCGATGTTGATAAAGAGAATCTGAATGGATCATGTAAGTGCAAATAAACCACTGAGAGTCATTTTTTAGGAAACAAATTTAGCCTTATAATTCAGTGCCACGTAAGGAAAAAAATATTTATTCATATATTTATTTATATATACATATAATAAATTAGTATATATAATTCCCAGTCTATTGGTAATAATCTATTTTTCTATTACTAGCAAAAGCCATGCTTTGTTTGGATTCGCGAAGCATTATTTTATAAAAAAGATATTTGAAAGTAAAAATATTTTTTAATATTATTTTTGCATCTTTATTAAACAAAAATGTTATTTTATATTTTGGCGCATTTTAATTTTTTGTTTATGATGTAAGACTGGCATAATAAAATATTTTCGAAGCAAACTTTTACAAAATATTTTTAAATTTTCAACTAAAAGCTCTTTTAAAGATGTTTTTACAATTTCCAGTAACCACTGGTGTTTTTTAAAGTTGTTTGAAATATGCATGTTTCCAATCTTTGTAATTAACATCAAATAATCTTTGATAGGTATTTTAGAATAATATATTTGAAGAGAGCTTGAAGAAAGTTACTTCGTCAAAATCCTAATTTCTGGAAAAATATTTGAAATCTGCTCTCGTTGATACTATGAATTTTTAACTGTAAAACTTTTTTCTTCTCTAATTTCTTCGTTTTTATGCATGCTAGCGTATCAGAATTTTTGATATTGTAGAATTTTTCGTAAGGAAAATTTCCTATTGAATGCTTAATTTTGAAGGATTTTCACTCTCGACAACGTTGCGTACGTTTTTAAGCCAACTGGTGTCTATATATCCTCAATTTCTATAACTGCTTCATCTAATGTTAAACCTTGGGATTTATGAATTGTAACAGCAAAAGCTAACTGCAGAAGAAATTCTTTCCTTGAGCAATTTATGCTTCCATTTTTCTAGAATTTAATTATTGGTACGCACCAATTCTTATAAGTTAAATTATTGTAGTATTCAAATTTATCCATAATTATTCGCGATATCTGGTCTGGTGGCTTGTGATTTTCTTTATTACGTGCAACAAAGTCTAAAGTCCCGTTCACTAAATCTTTTTCGGTCCACAAATAAGAACGTAACATTACTTTAGATCCAAATAATAAAATAAGAAATGGTTAAAGTCAATTTGTCGTTTCTGAATTGGCCAACTTTGCTTTAGTACATTTATAAAGAGCTTGAATCGAGGCAACAACTTCACGCTTCAATTCTTTTAATTTTTCATTCATATAACAAACTTAACATTTAATTTTATTTGTTTACAATTCTTTTGTTGTCACTTTACAAAAAAAATCCACAATGCATTTTTTTTTTTAATTTTTAAGTGTCATCTGTGCAAACGATTTTGCTGAATAATGAAAACATATTTTATTTATTAAATTATTCATGATTCTATCTATTATTCCTTACTCCATGATTTATATTTTTTTCTGAAAATATACGCGTTTCATTTTTTATTTATTTGCTAAAATGCGTCCGTATTGGAAATGCATGTAAAATAAATTAATTAAAATAATAAATTTTTTAACGTTTTACTGTAAAAAAAAATTATATTCTGCAAATCTACAGATCATAATTTATTTTTGTGTTTAATTTGAAGTTAAAATATTGAATAGTTTTTAAGTGTACGACAAAGTGTAATTTGAGTGGCCTAGTAGAGGATTCGCTTCGCTCATCCTAATATTTTTTACAAATTTAGAAAAGTGTTTTTAAACTTTTTTTTCTAGAATTGTACCTTTTCTCATGCAACAAAGTTTTTGAATAGATATCCATTTTACATGATCTTCTAACATAAGATGTCCGAAAAATAATCTGTTTCTCTATTTTTTTCACAAATCTATTTTTAACTCTCTAAATATATAAGAATAAAATCTTTTTCGCAGTAGTTTTATTGGATCATTAAAGTCTAAACAAAGTAATTACTGGGAAACTTTTTCTACTAAAAACAAAATAAGTCAAAAATAACAGAGTAACTTTTGAGCATAAAAGGACTTGTATGATCCATAAACTTTTGTCCAAGAGAAATTTGACACTATAGTTAATCTTTAAAAGAAACAATGTATAAGGCATTGCCTCTTAAAATTCTTTGCCTCAGATTATAATTTTTTCCATCAAGGTAATTGACATTTTTAAAATTTGTTTTATAAAATAAAGAAATATTCAATTAAATATTCCAGGATATTGTTTAATTTTTCATTACATACATTTCGAATACCCTGTAGAAAAGTAAAGATATTTTTTCATTTTTGTAAGAATTTTACAAGATGACAAAATGAAATTGACAATACTCGGAGTGCGATCTAATGGACCTTATGCATGCGATCTAAGGTCGACACTAAAATTCACTTGCAGGAAGTACTGACTATACTTAGCAAAGCAGTTTCTGAAGTTTGAGTTATTGATGCTTGCTTGCTAAAAATAGCTCAAAAAACAAATTCTACGTTGTACAAGCATATACATGATGTATTGAAATGTGAATTAAAAATGTCTTTTGCTCGTGAGAAAATACTCCAAATACTAGCAAGTTTTCGGTTAAAACATGTGTATTCAACTTGTGTTAAGATTAAAGTCGTCTAATAGCATTGTGTGCGCCAGCGTATATTTGCATTCTAATGATGCAATGGCTAGCCCTCCAAGCGTCTTGCAAATGGGTAAAATTGTAATGTTGTTTTCTCTTCATTTTGTTTTAAATGCTAATAAAATATGATTCCTTCAATATTACATAAAAAATCATATTTAGGAATATAAATGTAATCATTGAGAGCCTTAATCATTCTTCAATGCTTTGAAAATTCATTAAATTTATAGAATAATAATATCTTAAACATTGCTTATATTGCAGTGAAACCTGGAGCTTAGTGTACGGAATATTACGGGTTAAACGCTTAGAGGGTTAAAATAGTAGGTTGGCATACCGCGAGCTCTAGTGTTTGACGTCACGTGCACATGGTCGCGGCTAACGAAAAATATTAAGATTCTCTACCGAATTATATTCTTCGAGTTAGGTGACCAAGATGTAAGCTGGAATTCAGTAATTCTATAAAATAAAGGTTTTTTTCCCTTGTGCTGGATGACATAGGTTTTTGTGCTGTCGGCTCTTGAACTAGTAGGAGTATTTGGCAATAATGCTTGGTCAAACGGGGGATATGAGTGAAACAGTAACCCCCTAGTCTCCCATTCAACAGTGTCAGCTGAACAGTACGTTTCGAAAGAATTCCATGGTGACCTGTATTGTCTTGGGATGTAAATTAAACCAATCTCTGGTACCGATTTTGCTTTACCAAGGGGAGAAGAATGTTCGAGTAATTTTTACTTAATAATGTTTGGGCGTCCAACGCGATTTCATCCACTGATGATTTCGCTTTGTACAATTACTAAGAACGATATTTCCGGAAAAATTCATGACGCGTGCTGTTGTTAAGTTACTCGTTATGAGTCGTCGGGCGAATGAATTCTGCCCTTTATCAAATAGGCTTAGATCAACAGCCTTTACCCTAACAAGCAGAAGTAAAATGGTTCGTGAGATTCCCTAGCAGCATTTAAATACCATTCGCACTGGATTATCTGCCTTCCCCGTCATGCAGGCGAATGCTTAGCAGAATGTGGGGGTGATTGTCGTGTTTTGGCTCTTTAGTGTATATCATTAAAAGTTGCTATTTATGTTAAAAGCGAAAAGTACATAGATTGTTCCACCCCTGTCATTATGTATGATTAAATCATCTGTGTATATTAGGATTAATATCACTGTTAGTTACGGACGATTTTTTAAAAATCCTTCTCAAAAATTATTTTATATTTCTGCAACGGTATGTACCTTCAGTGATTTTCAACACCTTTCCTGTACGCGAGAAATCGAAATTTGAGAGTAAAGAAAAATGCACGTTTCTCAAAAACTGTGTGTCTTTGGGTAATGAATACAATTTTTCTGCAAGGGTTAAATTAACGTTTAAAACCTCTTGTTTTTCACAATTTTAGTTTCAGTAGATAATGAAATAGAAAAGAAGGGGACATATGTGTACACTACATTTGGTATCTCTAAAAATATACCTAAAACATAAAGCCATGCATTTTTGAGATCATAGCTTTAAGAAAGCTTTCACAAGATTTTTTTAAGGACATTAATTAGCCTCTCTGCGTTTTTTCTAAAAGTATGAATGAATGTTTAATTATCTTTAATTATGAGAGTTAATAGTATTTATTACTGTTCTCAAATTGAACTTTCAACTTTCCATAGTTTACGAGTAAAATGACTGTGACAGATAGAAAAATACAGGAGTGATCTTATAATGACTCTATTTTTAGTTTTTAAGTACGAAAACCTGAATTTTTGTTTCTTGAAATATTCTTTTAAACTAGAGAATATGTTTCATAAAAATAAATCTCATTCTAGCAGTTGTAATTCTTAAAGTCTATATTAACATTATCTGGCTATACCCACACACATATATGTAACTACTCACTAATAGTTCTTACTAATACGCAACTGCGTGCTTGATTATCTGATTTATTCACCTAAAAAATTGAATGAAGCATTTTTCATTCCCTCTAGATAATTAAATTTCGCTAGACCTTTATTATTATACCCAGTTCAAAAGTTCTAACTGTGATGCAATAGTTACGCATAACGAATAAACTGAAATCCTGTCTTGAAACCATATTCTGGGTTAATCAGTTATTACACAGTTAAGTTACAATTTATTGGACTTTTTGTACATTTTGCTTCATTATTAATTTTACATTTGTATCTCTGGTTGCATTTGTGCAGCTGTGTCATACTGTTCATATTTTCACCATATTTAAAGTCCTGAAGTAATGAGACTTTCTATTGAATACCAATGGATTAATTTATATTATGTGTAATTATTATTAATAAATATATCGGACACATTTTTATGCTCTTAATGCATTATTTTATTTCTACATACATTTTTTTTATAATTTTCAAAATCACAGATAGTTTCATATAGCATCAAAATTATCAGTTGATGTAACATCAACCAATAGGATTTTTATTCAGTTTACTGACATGTAGATTGTTTTATTTATTCTTAAACATTTTTAATAAGCATTTTACCAGACCAAAATAATTTAAACACATATACTTTCCAATTTCATCGTAATAAGATTATAAACTATAAAAATAAATTATGTTTCCAATTTAACCAGAAAAATAAAATAAAACAAATAAATATTTTTACCTTTAAAACAATAAATCCCTGAAAAAGAAATCGTTTCCTCTTGAGCTTAGCGTACCATGCAAAGAAATATATTTCTATATTTCACCAGTCCATTTTATGGCCGACAAATTGAAAAAAAAAACAGACTGTAACTTTAGCTATCTTCGAATCTACATATCATTTTTGAATAGCAGAATAGCAAATGCGGCATTTTATATAAAGGAAGCTTTAACCATACTTCATTTTTAGCAAAAATAAACAAAATCAAAATAAAATCAAAATAAATCAAAATATTTAACAGGAAAACAACCATCCCTGTATATATTGAAGTAATGTTTATCATCTAAAAATATCAGGTAACCAAGAAAGTTCAAGTTGTTTTTGAGAACAGGCACTTTTGTTGCGCTTGTCATTGCTGTCACGTCACAACAAAGTCTCTTTCCTGGATCAGATATTGACATGTGAAGAGAAATGGATAATGTATTATATTCGAAAGAGAAAACATCATTGGTCGACTTCTGGTTCCGTCTTATTGGTTGCTAAACCAGACATCCATCAAAAAAAGATAATGCTGTGTATTAGGTGGACTAGCGCTGGTATAGTTCACTATGAATTCTTAGAAAGCAGGAAAACAATCACAGCCGAAGTCTACTCGTCGCAGTTGAATAGGGCTTCACCTGTTTTGCTCGAAAAGCAGCCAGCGCTGGTCAACAGGAAAGGAGTTGTCCTCCTCCACGATAACGCCAGACCTCATATGGCCAAAGTCACCAGGGACATGATAAAAACATTGGCCTGGGAAGTTTTGGTTCACCCACCTTACTCCCCGGACATCACCACATCCTACTATTACTTGTTTTTGGCCATGGATAATCACCTGCACTGTTAAAACTAATGGTGACACATTGCACCTTTTAGGGGTGAAAGGCTTGTCTCACTGGTGACACCCCTAGAGGAGCTAAAATGGCACCCTTAACTAGGGTGAAAGGATAGCACCCCTAATCCAGGGTGTATCAGGGGGTGAAAGGATGGCACCTCAGGGGAGAATAATGACACCCCTTATCCAGAGTGTCCAAGAGGGTGAAACAATGGCATCTCGGGGAGAATAATGACACCCCTTATACAGGGTGCCCCAGGGGGTGAAAGGATGGCATCTCAGGGGGAGAATAATGGCATCCCTTATCCAAGGTGCCCCAAGGGGTGAAAGGATGGCACTTTAGGGGAGAATAAGGACACCCCTTATCCAGAGTGCCCAAGAGGGTGAAACAATGGCATCTCGGGGAGAATAATGACACCCCTTATACAGGGTGCCCCAGGGGGTGAAAGGATGGCATCTCAGGGGGAGAATAATGGCATCCCTTATCCAAGGTACCCCAAGGGGTGAAAGGATGGCACTTTAGGGGAGAATAAGGACACCTCTTATCCAGAGTGCCCAAGAGGGTGAAATGATGGCATCTCAGGGTAGAATAATGGCACCCTTTACCCAGGATGCCCCAGGGGGTGAAAGGATCGCACATCTAATTCAGAATGCCCTGTGGCACCCTACAAGTAAAATCATTCACAATCTATGGTCCACAGTGGCACCCTCTCCCCGCTTGTCTAGAAATTGTAATGGATTGAATCATGAAACACAAGTGTTCATCTCTTTTTAAATTGAATTCTGCCGAGAAAATTATCAGGATCAGTCTGAGTTTTTTTTTTCTTTTTGATTGATGGAATATATTTTTAAACTCATTAACTGGTGTCCAAAGAAAATTTAGCATATTTTTGTAACTATAAGAAGTATAATATGAAATAGTTATAGAAAGGCAAAGAAATCAAATTGAACTTTCATTTACGTGGAGAGTATTTTAAGAAAAATTCAAAATTTTATTTTTTATACAGTTCCTGCATTTCAAAATCTCTCTAATCACAAGTCATCACTGTCGCACTTTTAGTCATACCCAAAAGGTTTTGTTTGAATAAATCGAAAAATTCACACAACCACTAGACATACTTTCTACCTCCAAAAATCATAGAGGTATATTCATATATTGTGACTTTGTCATGAAATTTGAAGACTGATTTTCGATTTCATGTTTTGAATTTCTTGGTAAAATGAAATAAATCATTATTTTTGACTGTCTATAACATATTTTCGGATCAAACTTTCAGGATATGATTAAGAATGGGACAGTAACTATTTTTGCGATTGTGCATTTTTAGATACAGGAACAGTATAAAAATTTCATGTTTTTTTGTCCCCAAAATAAGAAAAAGTACAATTTGAATTATCTACCTACATATGAATATTTTTATAATTTCTCTTATAGTTTTAAAAATAATCTGTTACCATCTTTTTTTTAAAAACAGTATATTGCTTGACATGTATTTTCATTAATTATATACAGGGCAACTGAAAAATATGGGTGCACAGAAAAATGCTATATCCTGTAAAATAATAAAACAAAAATATAAGAAATAACAATATTTTAACAAATTGCTCACTGACTTGACATTTACTTTAACAAGTTTGAAAACGAAGGATCACAGAATTGAAAGTTCGCTGCAGATAATACTGATTTAAATCATTCTATGCCTTAATAATTTCGTATCACATACAATGTAAACTGGAGATTTTCTTGTTCTAATTTTTCTACAGAAGTTGGTTAAGATCCAATTGTTTGAAGGCAGTTAAATATCAATGTTGACGGGTGTTGAAGGTCATTGTTGATTTTGCTCCATGTGAAGGCCCCAATACTGCTGCAAGTTCAATTAAAATTATTTTGCTTTCATGAAGCCAAAACCTCGTCTTACTACATTTTAGTATTAAACTTAGTAACACTAATTAAAGGATTAATAAAAATTAAAGGTGTTTTTCCACTATGGGAAGTCTTCCCAAAACCATTAATCTTTTCAGAAAAAGTGCGATGAGTTATTTTTTCTTTTTGTATTGAACATATCAGTTGCTGATCATTTTGGCGGTTGTGCACTTTTCTGACGGTTAAGATTTTTATATAATAATAGAAAAAAATGCTACAAAATTTTAAAATAAGCATTTCTCAGATTTTAGTAGAGAAATATCAATGTCAAACAACGCACCCATACTTTTGAGCCACCCTGTATCTAATAAAAAATATAAAACACAAATTAGAGATGAATATGTAATAAATGCTGCAACTTTTAAATTAGTAAAAATATTTCATATCTTTAAAAAATTTCCAAAAAGTTCTCCATCAAGCTATGAAATGAACTATAGAAAATAAGATAATTTTATAGTTGTGGTAAAAATCACAGATGAAATTGAGCCAAAAAACCATTCTTGCATTATATGTAGTACTTACCTTTATACTGAACTTATGCAAATCCATATTTTATTGCATATATCCACACAGAGTGCAATTAAGAACTGTATGTAAGGTGGTAAAATAGTGCCTACAACTTTTTTTTCTATGTGCCAACTGCATTTCATATATTTTTTTTATTTCTTTGCACAATCATGTTAAAAATAATAATATTGCATTGCATTTTTAATTTTTATGTATTGAAGGCAAGTGGGGAGGAGACTTTATATATTAAACACTTTATCATACTAAAACAAAATAAAAACTGGCTTTCCATAAGTATGAAACCTGATTAAACTACAATATTTAAATTCTGGAAAAACTTATTCTTTTTATAAAACTAATATGCATACAAAACAGATAATCAAGCAAATATGTCCACAGAAAGTAAATATAAACTTTTAGATAAAACTAGCGATAAGCCAAATTGAAAAAAAAATACTGAGACCAACATCAGAAAATAAAAAGTTAGCAAATAAATGAATCTTTGGTTACCAATTAAGGTGCGGTATTTAAAACATTCCCAAATCACACATAAGTTTTTTTTTTTTTGTGTGTGTTTGTTTGAAGGAAGCAGAAAAAAAAAACTTCAAAAATATTCTTGATACAGTTTCTTATTTTAGGAACATAAGAATGAAGAAATATCTCATAATAAAAGATAATCTTGTTTATAGGGACGTAATCCCAAAGTCCAGTTTTATCAGTCATTGGTTAAAATGAAGTTAACTTAGAGGTTATTGACAGGTGCAAAAGAGTCTTAAGCAGGTGCTGCTGTCATGGTGCAGGTTGTATGTGGGGGGGGGGGGGGGTACGCGAAAATACAAGTGAAAGCGTTTGTTAAAAATAAAAGTAAAATAAAGCTGGGCATCAAGTTTTGTCGACTAGGAATAATTCTTGTATAATTTAGTTGCATTTGACGACTAACGACCTGCTGATTTCTAACCCAGTGTCCACATCAAGACACTTTCTCTCAATTTATGTTTTGACTTATTGAATCTGAAATTTTAATCTACAGAGTAAATATAATGAAATGAATAAAACACTGAATAAAAAAATACTTTTACTTCAAATAATATTTTTATTGTAAACACAAGAATGTACTAAATATTATTAAACAAAGACTTTACACTGCGTGGAACTGATGCCACTGAGAAATTTTTGAACACATAAGTATCTAAAAATGATAAAAAATTAAGTTGGTTTTTGCTATAGCCAACGTCAAAAAGCCAAAATAATGTATACCACAAAGTAACTGCAGTTATAAAATTTTCAGTTTTTGTAATAAACTGTTTGTCTAAAAATAATTCATAATATGAGGAATTTAACACATTGCTTGAGTTGCGGTGGACAATCACAGGTTGAAGAACAGAAATTTCTGCACCTTCTTCATGATAAAGAGTCGGAAATTTTTCTCGCATCAAGCATGGTAATGTAAGTACTGTAAATGCAAGCTCACTATCTGAAATAATAATAACACTATAAGGAAAACGCACAAGACAGTCCATTTAAAATATATCATCAAAGCACAGCAAAAAAAAAGGTAGATGAACAAAAAAGAAAATTTAAAAAAAGAACAGATTTATTGTGTTTGCAGTGCTAAAAATTTAAATTCATGACTTTTTAACTCACAAGGCTATCAAAGCCTGACAGCTAATGTGCCCGCAAGTTCTGTATGTAACGCGATAACTCTTGATATAAATATCAGATTTGCTTCAAATTTTATATGTAGGTTCATTCTGATAAGGTTAGCTGGTTAGCTTTGGAGGTTCAATGGTTAGATATGAAGGGGGGTGGTAGCTAATCCCCTGCCCACTAACTTACAGTTGATTTCTTTTATTTTTGAAAAGGCATTATTCTTTGAAGTAAGAGTGTAATATACAGCTGTATATATAGCCTGTGAGTTCAATGCCATCAATTTAACTGGACACTTTTCTCTTTATTGCCTATTTTCAGACACCACGAGAAAATTGCATGGCCAACTGATGCGTGTCATACATATATTCTTTTTCTGTATTATCATTAAGAGTTACAAACTATTTACATTATTAACCATCTTTACAAAGCATATTTTGCAACAAGGTGTTTATTCCAGATTAGTTACGAATTTCCCTAACATGTCTAGGTTTTCCTTAGCAATAATAATAAAAATTCTAGGTATCGAGATTTTGTAACGTTATACACATTTTTTTTAAATTCTGAATTTGAGAGTGGAACTTTCACGACCCATTTTGAGGCATAAACTACTGATTTATTATTTAATTTTTTGCCAAATTAACAAATTGTTGAATATTTTGCATGCTATACAGTTTGCAAACACACTTTTAACATCAGATTCTATCCATTTTGTCAAATCAGTGTGAAATTCTTTATCACATCAGTCACAGTTAATACAGATTGCTTTGACATTTTAATACTAATAATAAGTATTCAATAAATTAAGCTAATAAATGTTCAGTTTATAAACAAAGATAAGTAAGCAGACCTAATCAATCGAACACCATTCAGTAGAAAGTTTCCGTGAAGCTGAAACTGAAAATCTCTGTTACAAAGAAGGACTATGCAAAATGATATGCACGAGATGTTGAAACTTTTTACAGTACTAATGAGGAGCAAACTTTAATTTTCATGGTGCATCAATTTCAAATCCTTAGTTTATTAAGAAACATTTACATTTTTTTCTTGAAAGTTCAAAATTTTCTTACTTTTTCTTGGAATTTTGAAATTTTTCTGAAATTTTTGTAACAAACAATTGTATGAATTTATTCTGAATTCCCATATAAGAGCATACCAATATCTTAACTTTTAATGACTTCAGTGATTCCAAAAAAAATTATCCAATTATAAGAGAAACGCGAAACATGGATTGATATTTTTAGTTCCATATAAATAAAGAGTGAAAGTATAAGTTATTGATCACATAAAAAATTATATATATATATTTGTAATAGGAAATTCTGAAGAAAAAATAGTTCAACATAATTTTTTATTCAAGTATAAAGCAGTAAAATGTTTTAGCAATATTAAGAAATAATATTAAAATTAATAATCATATACGTTTTGAAAATTACTTAAAATTTACATTTAAATACTACCATAAAAAATATTAGAATGAGCTAATAAATATGTGACTTATAAGTGTAATCAATTATACAATAAGTATTAGCTTGTTATTTACTTAATCTGCTTTAAAAGTAATAATCCTACATAGAAAACAACTGTACAGGTTTACTTCACCAACATGCTTGTAAATAGGGGGAGGGGAGGAACATCTAGAAAAATAGAACAGTATTAAAAGCGAGTGATATTAATCCGCATTTTTACTTTGCATCTATAATTTAATTTTTTTTTTTAATGTTGGGTTCATTTTTTTTAAATAATGAGTTATATTTTTAATACAAATTTTATTACATACATTTAAAAAAAAAATTATTCCATTACCTGCTAATTGCATTTAAATAATCCTCAATATTCTTTTAGTCTCTTTTTCAAAAATAAATAGCAAAATTTATCCTTATTCTAATAATAACCGATCTAAAAACGAAAGCCAAATTAAATCAAAGATTTTTTTAAAAAATCATTCGATTGTAAACAGGATTTAAATTGGCTGATCAAGACCAAATAACTCGGTACCCCCTCACTTGATGAGGTTACTGACTAAAAACTAACTACACTCTGTTACCTTCTGTACATGCACATTCTGCCTCAGCTATTAGCAGCTGTGACAATCCTTTGTTTTTTGATTTTCTTTTTTGCACCAGTTGTGAGAGACTATCCTTTTTAATGGTTAGAAAATCTCTCAAATCAGCTTCATATATTTGTAGCCGTTTTGCTTCATTCAGTAGCTGAAAAAAAAGTGTGGTCAAATTTTTTAAACTGCTCGTAAAATGACTTGTGCTACAAAATAAATTTGCAGTTATTGTAATTGAATATACCTCATTAGTTTGTTGAAGTGGGGGGAAACATTTTAATGTTTCAGCCACGGAATGGGTTGTTATATACTGAGCTCGGTGGAAAAATGTCCGTTCCATTTTGTCTTTAATTAAATCCTCATTCGGTTTTCTTTTTTGGCACTCTTCTTGCAACACTTTAATGTGGATGGCAAGGGAAAACTCATCCTCCTCATAGTCACTTGATTGTGGAACCTGCGAGTAAGGGAAAATAACTCTGCACAACAAATGTAACATACCAATGAATGAAACATTATGTCGTTGTAAAACTTTTAAATGACTTTTAATGATGAAAAAAGTAGGGCAAAAATAACCAGTTCTGTTAGCACACAAAAGCTTTTAATTTAATAATTATTTATTGGCTAGCTGTAATAATATTTGCAATGCAGCTTATTATTAGTTCGATTACTCTGTGTCAGACAGAAACCATGTTTTATTGTTATTATTAGTGTGATTTAAAAAACAGTATTACATTCTTTACAATTCATATAATCTCACAACATATACCTTTTTTTCAATCCTATTTTTTGCTTAATAAAAGTAGAATTGTATAATTTTACACTACAGCCAGTTATTTATTGCATTAATAAAAACAGTCAATTACAATCAAATTAATATCTTTCTTTCGAACTGCTATCAATTTTTGAATTTATATGAAAAATAGTATTTAAATAAAATGTTGATTTGCAGTGCTAATTTAAAAAAAATAATTTAACCAGGGGAATTGAGAGAGAAATTGGATCCTTTAAAGGTCCCTTCAAAATTTATTTTCATTTCAAAACAGAAAGAATCCTTCACAAAAACAGTTTTACATATACAAGATATAAGTATGTTTTACATATATGTATCTTATTAAAATGTATAAACAAGAACCTGAATAAAAGGATCATTTCAAATGCACAAGATTATGATTAGATTTTTTTTTTTTTACAAATGTAAAAAAAAAAAAAAAAATGTTTAGTTTCACAAAAACAGGACCTGGGAGCAAAGTGTTGACAAATTCCTCGTAACTCAAGTTAATAAAATAAATGTACCCTACTTGAAGACATAATGTTTCCTAATGAATAGCAAGCAAACTCAGAATTAAGCTATTGTTAAATACGTTAAGAAAATTAATATGTATATTTTTATTATTACATTTCAGTAAAAATTAAAAAGAAATTAAAAAAAAGAGGTATTTATTCAACTAAATAAAAAACAACAACAATAAAAATAAAAAACTATGAAAATCTCTAAAATTATTGCCCAAATTTTTATAATAAAACAATTACCTTCATACGTTTTACCGATATTAATGAGTCGTCAAGGCCATTGTCCAAATCAGATTGACTTTTGTTCCTTTTTCTCCCAAACTTTATTTTCATTTTTTCCAATTCATCAGCATTGCACAGTTCTGCATGTCTTGATCGATGTTTTTTAAATTTATCCCTAAGTCTTAGAACCCAGCTGTCCTGTAATATAATTCAGTGAAGATTAATTGTTGCTAAAATACTTTTTACATCAAACTTATTTCTTAAAATTCATAAATATTTACATGAGGTTTGGCATTAGCAAACTGCTTGTCCTTGAGAATTGGATATGTTTCAACCAATGTTCTAGATGTTTCTAGAAACATTCGGGGTGTTGGGTAGCTGTAAAAGATGATATTCTCAATGATACAATTCCTAAGTATTAATCATCATTATTTATTAAAAATATAAATAAATATAACACTAAAAATAGAGACAAAGACAAATAACAAATAAAGCTTGATAACAAATATGTCACCTACATATATATTTTTTTCCAGCTGTTGCAATTATCCACACTTGGTGGAGTTGTCATCATTCTAATTGCCACTGGCGAGTGGATTTTCTGACATTTTTGGTAGTCTTAAAAAACTCAGGTTTTGTTAAACTAAAATAACAGACACTTTGTTATATATAGGATATATAAAAAAATTATATATTTTTATGTCTTAGCCATATATTGCATCTCACACAATTGCCTCTGTAAACATGGCACCAAGTTCTATACTTAAGTGCTCAACTTTTCCTGTTGTAGACGTTTCTTAAGTTTATTTTTTTTAAGAATGAAGGAATATCTAACAATTTAAAGAAATGTTAGTACAAAAATGCATTGCAGTAATGAATTATCTTTGTAGACATGTCAATTTTGAACTATACGTTGTATCTTGCTGGCTTGTAAAATAAATCCTTGGCTGGTAAGATCTGAAAAAAATTTTCCATCCCTGCTTATCGTAAAGCTATTACTATGTAAATCCAATTCTACCTCTAAATAATAAACACAATGTAACGATTCCGGAGCGAATCTATCACTCTTACCAGTCTCCGATAAGATGGAGCCACGTTCGGATTAATTTCGATTTGAAATGTGTATGAGAAAACTTTTCTACCTACATACAAATATTTTATACCTAAAATACTTTCTGTTGAACATAATTTTGTTCAAAATTAACATAATTTCAATGATTTGCGCAGTCAAAAAACATTTCAGAAATCCAGTTGAAAACAAACGTAGCATACAGCGTAAACAAGAAAGTTTGGTATCCAGTCATTCACTTCAATGATTCATAGAGAAAAAAAAAAGAATTTTTTTTCCGTGGGGTGCAAATCAACTACGGTAAAGGTCGAATTTAAGGCGCTCCACACACCAAGGAGACAAGAGATACAGCACACGTCGCATGTCTCATGAAATCGCGAGTCACTAAAGAGGCAAGTTGAATTTTTAATTTTTTTCGTCCTCATACCAGAGAGACACGGCACGCGCGATACAATCACCTGGCGCTATCTATCACGAATTAATAAAGGAACCTTATCTTGATAAGTATTTTAAACCCTTTAAAATTTTATTCAGTGTAAATAAAATGAACATTATTATTTTTCGTAAAATTTTAATTTAATGGTATCATTTGTAAAAAACTTAGTTTATGTTCACGTGCATTAAAATTTTTATTAGTTGCAGCAGATTTTTTTAATAAGCAGTTCTATTGCATATTTGTTTTATTAAGAAAACTTAATTTTGTTATGATATATTAGCAGGAAACCCTGTTTTATCGCTGAAGAATTGTAAATGCTAATAGTGTGTTTATTGGAACATAAAAAGTCGAACTTTGCTAATCTGAATGTTTGCTTGGTGAATGTCTTCTGCATTGCTTTTATGTGCAATAACATACTGAAGGAAATTGAATTTTGTTGTTACTCTTGATCCCATTTTATGCGTGTACTTTTTAATATTTATATGTTCAGTAAGGTAAACTCAATATGTTCTACATGCTGATTCAGTTGTTACAAGTTTGGCTCATTATCAATCTCCCTTTTTTCCATTTATTTATTTTATTTTATTTTATTTTATTTTTACAAAAAATACTTTTGTATTTGCCTCTTACCAAAATTTAATACAAAATCGCCAAATAATTTTAATAGTTGAAGCAGACTTTTTTAATTATGCAGTTTATAGCATATATGTTATTTTATTTTATTAAGACGTTTTAATTGTTCTGCGGTATATTAGACGGGAAATCTGGTTTACCTAGACATTTTGTAAACGCTAATAGTGTGTTTATGAAACATAAACTAGCCGAACTTTGCTCATCTAAGCGCTTCCATATTCTCAATCATTTTATCAGTGTTTTCAAATTTTAAGTGAAAAACACATTTTTTACCCATCATCCTAGGACGGACATTTACACTAGAATCAATATATATGTCACAGTAACTTAATGAGTAAAAGAAGTACTTCGTAAACAACGTCTTATTCACAAGTGCAGGAAAATAGTACAGAGCACTTACGAGCCATAGCGAAGCAAATCATCGAATAATGCATTAGTAACAGCACGCCGACACTTTGGTTCCTTGCACAGAGGGCTACGTGTTTCCAACATGGTCTGCAACCACGGAGGAAAATGGGGCAACTTGTAGACATATGGAAAATTTTCACTACAAAATATTAGAGAATGGAAGATTAGTGTTGATTTTATCATAGTTAAATATGTGAAAAAGTTTGAAAAGGAAAATTATGATTTATATAAAACATAGTGAAATTAACATGTAATGTCACATGAGAGGGAGTGATGGAAGCTACTGTTTTGTGACGAATTATGTAAAGTGGAATAGGATGTGTTCACGGCTTTATGACGTCCGAAAACCAATACCTAATACAGTGAAATAATGAAAAAATTAATCGAACGGTCAAAATTTTCCACTCTTTGCACTGCAACTCATTCGGCAATAATAAAATGAACCATTTTAAAATTTCTTAATTTAAATACTTATTTTTTGAGCATGTAATTTTTTATTGAAAGTACTTTTTGATAAGATGTTGGGTTTTGTAATTCCATAACAATTTTGTAGATAATTTGAATTTCTAAAACTTTAGTTAAAATATATTAGCGTGTGTTTTGAGAGGGGGGGGGGGGTAATAATGAAAATCTTTGACATCTATAAAGGGAGAGTTGTAAATTTGTGACATGGGGAGATGGAGAGGAGAGGTTATATTTTTCAGGAAACTTAATATAAAAAAAAGTACTTTTCAGAAAAAATGACAAATAATATTCTACAAAAAACTCTGTAGTGAAAATTAAAAAAAAAAAAAATTGTATGAAAAAGAGCAGGTTTACTAAAACATTTTTCCCTATGCAATCGTAAAAGAAATCAACATAATTTGCATAATACGTTAGCTAAATTAATAGAGCAACTTTTGTGAAGTCTCAAACATTGCTTGAAAATTCTGAAAATTATAGTTCATCGCGTTGATATCGTTAAGTTCAAAATCCGTTTATCCCAAAATGAAACAAAAAGATGAGGGTCTGTTTCCAAATATAGTAATACGTGCAATATCATGTATGCTGCATTGGCACTAGTTAATGGATATACGGATACAGCCCCTTATCTTTTTGGGACAACGGATTTTGAGTTTATTCTATCGACTATCACTGTCAGAATTTAACCCCCTGACTGCCCGGCAAAAGGGTAAAATTGTAATGTTCTTTTCTCTGTATTTTATTAAAAATATAAAAAAAAGATTTTTTTCAAACCTGATACAAAATATGTTATTATCTATAATCTTTGACAGTATTAATCCTAACTTGATTTTTCAAAACTGGGTTAGCCGCAATTTCCATTGTTGCAAAAAAATCTGCCCATAATAATTCATTAAATTTACCTATCTCTGAGTCGATACAAAACTTTAGCATCAATATTCGTACAACACAGTTTGTTACAGCACTACAGATCCTGAAATAATAAAAACCAAATAAGTAATTAAGTTTTTCAAAACAAGTCAGTATAATACACTTTAAAAACTTAGAGCATGAATGTTTTGATAAGGTATGCTGTAAAGATGTAAAGGTAATTAAAGTAACAATTTTAGCACAAAAATGTTGAGAGTAGTGAAATTCGAAAATTTCAACCCGTGAAAAACTTGAAATTTATTTTGTGGTAAATATCGGTACTCCAAAACTATTACAGGTGTTCTTAAGGTTTTCCACAATAAATTACATAAATATACCTGTGCTATGAACTAAAAGTTAAGATATAAATTCTGAATTGTTCAATTTTCTGACATTCAAACTGAATAAAAAAAGGAATTTCTAGAAAGAAAAGAGACTTTATCGATAAAAATTTGCGATTTTAAGTTATTTCTGAGAAGTTTAGAAACTTATATCTGCAGAACAACAAGGCATTTAAAATAACTTTTAATATATTTAGTTAAATTTCGTGCGAATTTATTTGTGTTAAAAACGTCATGTTTTGGTAAATGCTTCTTACAAATTGCAACTTTTTACAAAAGATACATGAAGCAGTGTTAAAATATTGTCAATAAAAATACATATTGATGAGTTACTTCTCATTTTATTACTAGAAGAGTAATTTTTAATTTCAAGCTTACTCTGTCAAACAAATGTTAATTGTTAGTGCTTGATGAATTTCATTCATTGTCAAAAATTGCTTTTATTTGACCATTCAAAATATACAGCAGCCTAGCAAAAGAACATTTTAAAACGAAAGAAAAAATACCTGCATAAATATACATTTAAATGCAATATGGAATAGGATAGATAAATTTAATACTATTTCTGGCTATTATTATAGTTGCAACTTTAACATTAACCAAAACACGGTGTTTGCTTACACTAGCAAATTCACTCGAAATTTAGCTAAAGATATTAAAAACTAGAAGGTAGCCCTTCAAAATGACGTGTTTCGATTTTTGAAAGGATGATAAAACATTACAACAACTTTGGTCAATCATAGCCACTTTAGGCTTAAACAATTTTGAAAAATTCAAAGATTGAACATAAGGAAAAAATCTTAAAAAAAAAAAAAAAATCAGTAGAAATTTGCATTTAAAATTACAGCAAAACTCTCTAGTGGATGAGGAGGGATTGTAATGAACAAATGGTAAATGCATAAATTTTAAAAGTATAAAGTAAGGTAAAATATCAATTATAAAAGAATACATTGTGAAACTACAGCCAAAAAATATTTTAAAATACTGAGAGAAAATAATAAAAATATCCAAAATGTATAAACATTTTCCTCATTTTGGCCATTTCCAGACGAATATGAGAGGGTAGCCAAATTATTAATTGAATGGGTAAAATAATGGCATAGAATATGCAGCTAATGAATTTCACTCACAAAATTACAGTAATTATTTCACAAAAAACATGCAAAATAACATGCTTTAATAATGCGAAACATGCACTAATAATGCTATTTTAAAACATTTGTGAATTTTAAAGAATATCTCTTTTATGACCAATAAGAATGCTCCATATCACAGTAAAATAACCGTTTTATATAAAAGCAGTAGAGTGATGCTCCAGAAAATGGGTCAAATTTTTAACAGTTGCTGCAGCATCACTCCAACGCTTTTATAGAAAACGGTTACTTTGTGTGTGTTACTTACAGTGTATTCTATAAAAGCTGGGGAGTGATGATGCAGCAAAAGGGTCAAATTTTTAGCAGTGTATTGCTAAAAATTTGACCCATTTACTTCAGCGTCACTCCACAGCTTTTATAGAATGTCTCTTTTATGACCAATGAGAATGCTCCATAACACAGCAAAGTAATCGTTTTCGTGTAGTGATGCTGAAGCAAATGAGTCAAAATTTTAACAGTGTGAATATTGTGTTTGAAATAGGGAAAAGATTTCAAAGCACAGTAAAATGTAGTGACGTCATTTACAGCTCAAACTGTAAATCTGGCAAATGAGAACGCCCCATTACGACTCTGGAACGTTTGCATTGGACAAAAAATTGATAGCCTTTAAAATCGGAGATAACTTTTCACAATGGAATTTGTCATTGGTCACAATAAGTGTTTTTTCTCGTGGATAGGTTGACCCCGGAATCGTTATACACGGAGGGATTTTATATATATAATTCTTTTAAACTCCTTTTTGTTCTGAAGAGAGAAGTTTCTAAATTTCTCATAAATAGCTTAAAATTGCTAATTTATATTTTAAAAAAGTCAAATTTCATTAAAAAAATTCCATTTTTTCAATGTAAATGTAAAAAAATATGACAATTCTGAACCTACATTTTTACTTTTAGTTCATAGCACAGTTGACTTTGCATTTGACTGTGTTTGTTATTTTTATGAAAATTTATCGACAAAGTTTTCATTTTCCCAGGGGTAAAACTTTTTTGGAGTTAATATACCGTAATTCCATATAACAATATTCACTAATTTAGTTTCCAATTAGGTAAACCTTTTTAAGTGTGTATTCTGAATCAGTAAAAAAATACTAAATAAAAAAGTGGGTTTTCATAAACATAAAAAGCCCGGAAGACTTTCATCTTTGTTTACCTCCTGCAAGAATTCACAATTTAAAAGATATTATTGTACATTTTTCATTACCAAGTCTAAAACTTATCATAACTATTATGGGAATGCACATTACAAAATTCATTATATTTCATCATGATGGAGAATAACTTACTAATTTTTATTTAAACTAAATAAAACACTATAACTAAACAAAAAACTATAAGTACACATTTTCTACACTTAAAAATCCTAATCATTTTGATAAAAAACAAACGCTTACAAATATTAACAGACCTTTAATGCAGTATGTACACACAAATATTAATATATTTTACCAATCTATGTCCTTAGAGCATCTTAGCATTTTATAACAAAAAAACAAGCTTAGTAACTTTCTGTATACCAAGTTTCTCTCTTAATTTACTATGCATATATGAAAAGTAAAAAAAAAAAAAAAAAAATTCGCTCTATGGGTGAAAAACTACAAGGAGTAAAGAATGATCGTTAAATGTGGGAATTCAAGATTTCATTATTATTAAGTGTTTTCCAACAAATTTTGCCTTTAAGGTATTTTTATTTAAAAAGCCTCCTTGGAAATGAGTACAAATGGAAAAGAGCACGATTGAAACGCAAACTTTTTTTGTGATACAGTAAACAGTTAACATCTGTTGTATAGATTTGGAACAGAAAATATAAAAAGTCCTTATGTTTAAAGTGTATCAGCAGCTTTAGGGAACTGACTAATTCTTTATTTCCCCTTTTGTTATACATATAGAGGAAAGTCGGGTGAAATTGGACAGTAAGGTTTTCCTCTTTATGCATTATTCTAAACATTTCATCCATCGCACACAAGATGAGGCAGTGGTAATCCATTCTTCAGTTTAAAAGAAAATGTTGATCAGTATAAACTTGCAAAGGCATGAAGAAAAAAATTATTTCAAGATTCAAATTTCAATTTGCTTTCAATATATTAAAGACTTGTTTATGTATATATGTAATAGTTTCCCTGTTTATGGAACATTTTACTGTATATTATCCGTAATTTAAACTAAACCTAGAAGCAGCATTTTTGTTTTTACAAGAAGTTTCATACAAAACAAGGAAGTGGCGAGAAATGGGACATGCCAGCAAAGGGAGGAATGGGACGTGTCCAGTTCCTTTTTTTAATCAAGAATAATGTAAATTGCTAACATGCAAACCTTTTTAGAGGATAATATATTAATTATAAAAATGACTTGCATTTATATTTCAAAATGTAAATAAATTGATAATTTTATAATGCCATCCCCTATGACAGAGAATTTAGAATTTTCATTCCAGTCATGAAGATACTGAATTTTATATTGTGACACATACATTATCAACTTACAATCTTTGTTTGATTATTTATCTTGCCGACGTTAGGTTATTTGTGCCTTATAGATTTTTTTTTATTGCTGTCCAAAAACTCTTAGTGGGGAGGAATGGGATACGTTTTGAGACTTACATCTTCTTTAAAATAAAATAGCTTTTGCACGTTATGTTTCTATATTGTTCAGGGGGAATAAAAAGTGTTTTATCTTGCACGCTAAAAATTGAAAGTTTTCTTTTTGCATCAAACAAAGTTTATTTGTTTCTTTTGTCAAAATGCCCCACACCCCTCCACTCTCTCCTATATAGATATTATATATCAATACACCAATTACATGAAAATAGAATTTTTATCAATAGTATCAATACAGTTTAACGGTTTAGAGTTTATTGTATATCATTAGATTTTTACCACTTTTTCCCCCAGGTTTTTACTATCTGCTGATAAAAACCAGTTTTTACCGGTAAAAAGCCAACCCTGTTTATTGGCCTTGTTTCAGACCGGGTGGGATGAAAGATTGTTAAAAATTATGTCAAATAGAAAAATGTTTAAGATTTATGAATGAAAGTGCACATTTTTTTAAAACACGAGATCTTCATCACCAGCGGTAAAATTTCACATTTGTGTAAAATTTGAATCCAAGCTTTTATTCATTGTTATACTTTTCGAACACACACTATTTCGGTAAATTATTCTGAAAGTTGAGTGGAGTAAATATTGATTGTTTTCCTTTTATAATTTGACTGCTCATGACTACAAATATGCGATATCAGATAATGTTGATGATTGAAAAAGGAAGGGGGGGGGGTGATTACGGTCTAAGCAAACTTGCATTACTATTTTTGAAAAAATATTATTTTATTTAACCGTAAAATTCTGCTACTAAATAAGGTATAATGCGAAAGAATACTTTAGAAAAAAAGGGGGTGTAAATCTGCATAGTCGATAATCACATTCTAAGAAGATTCAATTTAATACCCTAACTTTTTCTCACTTTTTGAAAGAAAATGAAACCAAACATATGAAAATATGGAGGATTGGGAGTAAGAAAACATAATGGTAAACCTATGAAACCGCTAAAATAATGTTTTTTGGCATTTCCCACCAAGATATGACTTGGCAGACAAATGGAGTTTTAATCTGCAAATCGAGGTTATGTAATCCTAGATTTTTATCTGTGAACTAGACGAGATGATTGTCTGTACTGCCGCCTCCCAATCTAATCTTATTAGGAAGATTATTTTGGAAATAATGGTAGCTAATATTGAAAACCCTGTAAATAAATTTTGATTACTTTAAGATTCGCAAGTATTCAATTGTCTTCCATCCCCCCCCCCTCCAACATAAAAAAATCAGGCATACTGAAACGGTATTAAAGGCAATTTGGGATTAAATAAACTTTACGGGGGGGGGGTCTCGGATAGCATCCATCCAACAATGCATGCAAAGCCGGTTAGATGTTGTCAGAGATCCTGTGTAAAGGTTAAAATTAAAACTTCGCAACTGAAAGTAATTGCATTTAACTGTATATAGACGCAAACACATATTTTAATCCTTAACTTCAGTGACAAAAATTGTCGCATAACTACTGTGAGCAGCCTGTCAGACCGCTTAATCTAATGATGAATAAAATGTTACATTAACTCTCAAAATACATGTGTTAACATTTATATACAAGACTTTTATAAATCAAATTCAGCTATTCAAAAGTATTTAGAGGTAGTAATAAAACTCCAAACTAAACAAAATTTGATCAGTATTTATAGTTAAACTAAAAATTACAAGTTAAACTGTGAAACTTGTAAAACCACAGCAGTATCCGAGACCGCTAACAGTAGTTAAGTATTACATCTAAACAGTTAAGCTTAAATACAAGGAAAAATGAACATAGGATATTCCGATTGTAACAAGACTCGCCTATAATAACCGATTTATAATGGGAAAATATGCAAATATTTTTACAAAATTTTTATTTCGCTTTTTAATTGGTCACCTGGAGCAGTTTGCTCCTATAGCTCCTTGGTAGCTATGCCTACGATAAATCATTTTAATATATTGACATGCAAACGAGAAATTGTAAAATAATTGCCTTACAGGATTAAAATTAGCAAGCGGATATGTTGGCGAGAGTGTAGCTTGTAACTTCACATAATAAACTTTCTAATCAATCATACTAACAAAAAAAATCTAATTTACAGTTTTTATTTATTTATTTTATTTTATTTTTAATGACATAACATATAGTTCTGTAACATAACTTAACATAACAATAAAATAAAATAAAGTTAAATCTTACCTTTAATCAGACTTTAAAAGACTTAAGATGTAGAGTAAGCTTTCGTTGTTCGCATAGGTTAGATCCATTGACTTTCTAATATACTTAGACGCCACATCCCATTCTTCTCTTTGCATGGCTTCGAATCCAACATCTTTGGCGAAAAGATGCCGTTTTTTACGGTGATCGCTTTATTGGCATCTTTCACATTTCACAAAGAGAAAAGCAGAAGTGCGGTCAACTCAAGACAACCATAATAATATAAGTTTCGGCGGGAGAAAAATCGGTTTGGCACGCTAAATCTGCCCTCCGTCAAATGACGGAAGACATAGATGTCGGCCTAAGAAAAGGTTAGCATTGTGGTGTCTAGGTATCTTAGGTCATTGGTTAGATCCTTATATATTGGCTATGACTGAGTTCCTTGATCCACGGCGCACACCCCGAGGCCAATTTAAAATTACTCTAAAAGCGCATTTGGCACTCAAACATCCTACTTTATACATTTTTCATGTTCTCCAACGTTCTAGTCTACTCTGGTAAACTGGCATTAGTGTCAAGGAGCTGATCTATGCATTTATTTTATATGCCGCCGTGAGAAAAGGTTTTTGACTATTTTTCTGGTCTAGAGACCTTTTACATGGAAAAAAAGGCAATATATGTAGATTTCAGCGTAAATCCTATATACTTCTAGCAGTTAAAAAAAAAGAAAAAGAAAAATAGACTGAATTAAATTGTACGCTTATACTTTCGCAATTTTTGTTTACAAACTTCGGCTATCTTATGGGATTTCAGTAAATAACGCTCAGAAAATAAAACAAAAACAACTGTGAACTGTTTTTTTTCGTGAAATTATTGCAACATTTTCCTTTGTTAATTTCGCCGTTACTGTTTACAATGTATAAACAAAAAATCATATTTATTTAACAGTTTAAAAAGCAACAGAAACAAATCGCCGACTCTAAGCAGCAATGTTGAATTCAGACACATTTCTATGGAGTGGATTTCTGTGGATCCGGGGGAGGGGGTAGAATTCCCTTTTTAACCCTTTAAAGCCCAAAAATTCAAATCTTCTGGGGAAAATGCCCCCCCGCCCCGTCTACGCCGTGAATTCGATACTGTTAAGCAGGTTTGATCTCGCTGAGATCGAAAAATGCATGTAAAAACTATGAAGTAAACAGGCTCAGATTTTAGAAGTAATATCAAATTTGCGAACGATAGTAAAATATTCCAAAGAAAATTTAAAATAAATAACTTAATAAGAATTATACATTTTTTTTTAAAGTAGCAGTAATTTACATAAAAACTGGAAGCTATGTCTCATAAGGCAGGAAACAAATTATGCAGTTAGTAACGCTACCTGTATTTTTAAGCTCTAATCTTGGACGCCTTCACCTCCAAACAGGGAAAGGGGGTCAAAGGGCGATTGTACCTTCCTCGATTTTAAATTTAAATAACTAAATAATGTTTTTCTCCTGTGCTGAAAAACATTAAAATTGGTTCTTTTCGAGCAGTTTAAACTAAAAGAGGAATTACGGACTTTTCTTTTAACGGGAGAGGCATGGGAGAACCACTGCCCTTCACCATTTAATTAACTAAATTTTCTTTTATCCAATTTTCAAAAACAAAGCAATTTCTTTTTCGGAGAAGCTTAAAATTAAAAACAAATTATGAATTTCCCGTTAAAGGGCTAGGGCTTTTTCCACTCTAAAGCCCTTGACAGTTAATTTTCGGTCCTGTTTTTCTTCTTATGGTTATATTTTAAAAAAAATATCAGAAGCGGCAGTTTCAGAGTAATGTTGAATTTTGGTTGGTGGAGGACGGTGGCCCATGCGAAAGATTTTGAAAATCAATTAACAAAATTTTATTTTACTCTGGTTAAGACGTAATAAAATTTATTCCTTTCGAGTAACTCAAACTAATTAAACACTAAGAGAAAGAATCACTGAGAATCCTCTATGTGTGCGTATGTGTGTATGTGGGGGGGAGGCTACTTTTCAACGTAAATACCCTATGGGAATTAATTTTAGCTCACAGGCTATCAAAGCCTGAAAACTTACGAGTCCGCAGATTATATATGTATGTATTTACGTAATGTGATAATTCTTGATTCCGATTTTATTAAAATTTTGGATACAGATTCATTCATATATAATGCGCTTCCTTCATTATTCATTAGTTATTTATAAAGGAGGGAAAAATGGGGTCCCCCTCTCTTAATTGAGATAAATGGGTTTTTTAGGCAGAATTTTCAAATTTGGTATACCGGTTTATTCTGATAAGCCGCTTCCCTGATTAATTTTGCAGGTTCATTGTTAACTATAAAGGAAGAGCATGTGGGCTAATCCCCTATTCTCTAAATTTTGATAAATGGATTCTTCATGTAGAATTATTCGATTCGCTTCAATTTTGTATATAGGTTCATTGTTATAAGGTTTCCCTGATTAGTTTTGCGGTTCATTGATTACGTATAAATAAGGTAACAAAGAATTAGTCCTCCCCTTAATTTAGATAAATAGGTTTTTCATGCAAAATTATCAGATTCGCTTCAAATTTTGTATATAGGTTTATTTTGATAAGGTGCTTCCCTGATTAGTTTTGGAAGTTCACTGGTTAAGCATAGAGGGGGAATTAGGAGCTACCCTCCTTAATTTAACTAGTTGGATGTGTTAATCCCGAAACTTTCTTCACTCTGATAAGTACATTTTAATATTAAGAAAAAAAAACGTGGTGACCCCAAAATTACCCACTATTGAATTTCCTCGAACATTTGACCTAGCTTACTGAGATCCTAGTATCCGAAAAGTCTAAAACGCAAAATTTAATTAATATTCTGAGAAAATGAGCTTAGTAGTGCCTCATGTTGGGTAATTTATACTAAAACCTAATAAGCATCTACTTATGTCAAGGCCTAACAGAATGTGAAATTTGATGGAATTTCGTCCATTAATTCTTGAGATATAGTTATAACAAAAAAAAAAATGAAAAACGTAGCACAGCAACACCATATCTTGGACAATTTATGCCAAAACGTAAAAAAGCGTCTAATTATGTTATGGTGTAAAAGAATCTGAAGTTTGATGAAATTCTGTGCATCAGTTCTTGAGATATAGCTAGTTTTAAAAAAAAAGTGTAAAATATAGCACAGCAGCACCATCAGTTGAAGGATTTATAACAAAACGTAATCATTGTGTAATTATGTTATATGTCATTTTGTAACAAAATCTGAAGCTTGATGAAATTCTGCGTTGGTTGTTGAGATATAGCTGTTGAAAAAATTGTGCAAAATGCAGCATAGCTGCACCACCTGTTGCAAGTTTAATACCAAAATGTAATCAGCGTCAAATTATGTTATATATTCTAGTGTAACAGAATCTAAAATTCGATGAAGTTCTGTGCATTAGTTCTTGAGATATAGCTATCGGAAAAATCGTGCAAAATGTAGCATAGCCGCGCCACCTATAGGGCAGTTCACACCAAAATCTTATCAGCGGCTATGTATCTCAAGGTATCGCGGAATCTGAAGTTTGCCGAAATTCTGTGCATTAGTTCTTGAGATATAGCTATCATAAAAATCATGAAAAACGTGGCATAGCAGCGCCACCTGCTGGCCAATTTACACCAAAACGTAATCAGCGTCTATGTATATCAAGGGGTCACAGAATCTGAAATTTGGTGAAATTCTGTGCATTAGTTCTTAAGATATAGCAATCTTGAAAATCATGAAAAACGTAGTATAGCAGCGCCACCTGCAGGCCAATTTTCACCAAAAACCAATAGGCACTAATTTATATCAGCGTCTAACTGATTATAACATTTTATTAAGTTTCGATCATTAGTTCTTGAAATAGAGAGCCCACAAATTTTATGTCACAGACAGACATTTTCTAAAAATAGTCAAAACGTGTTCAGGACCTTCTAAAACGTACAAATCCGTCAAAAACCGGAAGTCGAAAATTTTCATGAATCCAATACTTTCTTCTTGTAAAGATAGAAGAAAGTAAAAATAGTGTGTGATCTCAATGCCATCAGTCTAACTGGGCTTTTTTTGTGGAACAATTGAATAAATTTGTAAATAAAAAATAAAGCAGATTTTATTCGATAAACATTACTTAAATAATATTTATTTTATTTAAAATTCCATTATTATGTTTACATGTTTGAAATTTCAACACAGTGTTGAATTTAGAGTTAGTCAGAGGCATACCCCCCCCCCCCCCCCCCCCAACATACATCAAATCTTGCTTCTTACTACGAAAAAATATACATAACATACTTTTGTTTATCATCCCTTTAAAAAAATTAAGAGCTAACTGTCTGTTTCATTACAAGGAAGTTTTATTTCCTGCCCGGTTCACTGGTCGCGTAGATCGGATCGTTATGCCCCATTCTTGTTTCATTGTAGCTCAGTGGTTAGTCCTCAATTAATATCGCCAATTTAGACACTGCCATGTGATGATTCGCTCACAGCCGTCAATTTTACTTGCCGACACCGAAAACAGAAAGACACACGTCACAGCGCATGCTCAAGGTCCACATTTCTGCCAATACGAAGTGCATGGCACCTTATTTGGCTCCATTCACCTAGTAAGAAACCTGTATTCACCCCAACCGCATATCAAAGCCTCTATGGCATCCTAGGGTTCCAAATGGCACCGCCGTTTCACCTGCGGGTCCCAAATGGCACCGGTTTGTCACCTTTATTTTTAACAGTGTGCGGGAACAGCAGTTCCAAAGCCAAGATGTCGCAAAAACTATAACCCAGATTTTGGATTCTAAACCAAAAGAATTTTTTAAAAATGGGTATTTATAACCTTGTGTCTCGTTGGGAACACGTGATTGAAGCGAATGGTGATTATTTCAAAGAATAAAATAAGTGTTTGAGATTTTTGTGAGTCGTTTTTTATGTCTGATGAAAACCGCACGAACTTTCTTTGTTACCTGATAGAAAAAGAAATTCAAACACAAAGATTGCTGATTTGCTAACATTTGAGCATTTAAACATTTTACAATTGAATTCACATGCATCACACAGAATTGCCAACGTTTTGTTTTACCATCAGTATTTTTCAATAAAAATTGTTTTATTTAATTACCAAAGCAAAATGCTAAAATAAAAGTTTATGTTGGTAGTGATAATGAGAAACAACAGTTGATAATTTTTTATCCCACGATTGTGTATGATTCAAGTTACATTGAATGTGCAATAAAACTTATCCTATACATTAGTGTCGCAAAAAGATTTAAATTTTTAGATAAAAATAGATCCACAGCAAAACATTGCTGTATTGCAAAACTATAAATGTCGTTGGAACAATGCATTTAACATTGAAAATGACAGTATACAACTCATGAAAAGAATACATATTTCAATAGCAAAAACTTTAGAAATTACAGTAAAAAAAAAGTTTCGTTGAGATTGCAAGTTTTTAACATAGCAGCCTTTGCAAACCATTATGGATTTCATTCAAAAAGATTTATAGCAAAGATAGTAACATGGCACAGTTTCCTGCATAACCGCCTCAGTCCTGATGTCGCCTTTAAGAGACACAAAACACTGCTTTAATTAATTTAAATGTTTCTAGGAATTGTTCAAATTACTTCTAGATTTTTTTAAATAGATGCATACATATCATAAGCATAGATGAAATGACAGACAAATCTCTTGAATCGTTTTATCAATTTTAAACTGGTTTGTGTGGCATCTCTCAGCATTTGTCTCAGGACTGAGGAGGTTAAAGCATAGTATAATGCTGTTTTTTGTATGGAAACTACAACTCTGTGTTTCAGGCTATACATGCAATTCCTAGCTATGTATGTTTTTTCAATGCATTGATCATCTTGAATGAAAAAATAGAGGATTTTGGCATTCAAAAGATTTTCACAGTATTGAGACAAAATTAATTTACATCAAAACTAATGCTGTAATTCCATAACAACCAAATCAATATGACACACAGTACATGATAGTGCATGATTTAAATTTTTGCTTAAAATGTACCATTTGAAAAACAAATGGTGTTTATTACAGATGGTTAAACAGATGGTGTTTATTACTTTTATATTTTTTAATTTTCAAATGTGTAAATTGCAAACAAATCAAGTTTATCAGAAAATAAAGCTTCAGCAGAAAGATCTAAAGTTATTAATAAATGTTTGATTCGAATTTCAGTAACTGAATTTCATATATCATTTTAAGTTACTTTTCACAAATATAAAATAAATTTCACAAAAGTTTTATGAGTTCTTTAATAATTGTTGATAAGAAAATCGATTAATTTTACTTTAAATCGAATTGTATTCAATCGAAAATCATGAATTACTTCCATAGAATGTAAAAATAAAATAATTATTTTAGTAAAGTAGCTTTTTTATATTTAATGTCTGATTTATTATAGGGATGCACCGATAAGTGATTTTCGCCGAATACCGAATATTCGGCTTTACAAATAATTTTTATATTTCAAAGTTTAAAGTATAAAAATGTTACTTTTTAAAACAATTTTACATAAAATTTAATAAAAGAAATTTACATTTTGATAAACAAGAGTGTTTTATAAGAACATTTAGTATTGAAAAAAATCTGGCTTGAGTTATTTAAGAAGCACACTTATGAGACTTTTTTTAATTAATAAAATTTTAAATTTCATGGTTTCTTCTAAGAATTAAAACAAACATTTTAAAATCAAAGAGAAATAAAGAAAAAATAGTAGAAAAAACTTTACAGTCTCTTAATTGTCCTTTTTCAATAACTCAAGGCAGTTTTTTTTAAAATATAAAGTACAAATACTTTCAACTAAATTCTGAATAAAGGAACATCTAGCTCATAGTTCTTTTCTTATGAATGTTGGCATTTTCTACCCTTCCCATCATATCATATTTTACAGAAATCAAAGCATGTGAGTTGAAAATATAGCTATGGTATCTTATTTATTGTTAATGCAGCAAAAGAAAACTGATCTACAGTGAGATGAAATACAATGTATTTATGACTGAATAAGTTAGTTATGATTATGGTTTCATGAACAAAAATTCCCTTGATAGCTATTATTATTCTCAAAAGTTTTTCTTTTTCTTTTAAGGATTTTTATTTGGGAAAAGCAAAGGAGAATGCCAATAAATCACCATTTTAATCCTTTGCATGGTTAATTTTCTTAAGTTATGCTTTACAAACAACAAATAAATAATGTAAAAATAATCTATTTTATTTAAATATTATTTTCTTCCTAATTATTTTAAATATATTTGTAAATTAACTGTTAAAAGTAGAAAATCTGAAAAGTTTTTAAATATGTGTTTTAAAAGGTTTTATTAAGTACAAACCGAATATTCGGCAGGACGAATAGTTTCATATTCGGCCAAGCCGAATATTCGACTTAACCAAATAGTTTGATATTCGGCCTAACGGAATATTCGGTAACATGGCCGAATACCGAATAGATACAGAATATTCGGTGCATCCCTAATTTATTATCTACTTAATAAGATAATTTATAAGCAAATTATGTATAATTGCAATCACTATTTTTAAAAATGCTACATCATACACACAAAAAAAAACTTTTTTCAAAGAATTTGGATATAGTGAACCAAGGTTAATGTTGTTTTACAGAAATTCGAGTAACAGTTTTGAATATATTTTATAGTAATCAAGGTTATATATAGTTTTATATAGTGAATCAAGGTTAATGTTTTACAGAAATTCGAGTAGAAGTTTTGAATACATTTTATAAGTATTAAACTTCAACTAAATGCACAACTCTAAGCAGACAGTTCAATGCAAAGGATCATAGTATCAATACGATTTTTTACAGTTTGATAAATCCTTATTTTGATAATAAAGGCGAAAATGATCAAGAGTTACCTCAAATTCAGTGTCCAGGAATTACTCTTGATGATTCTAGTTTATAAAGGGTGTATTTTGATTCAAACTGCTCATTTTCCGATTTTTTTTTAAATTCATTATTGCTCTCAAATACGCCAAACTTTCAAAATCTTTTATTTGGAAAACACACAAGGTACCATGCTTGTCGATTCTTTGATAAATGCAGAAAATAATGCAAAAAAGCAAACAAAAACGGCATTTCGAACCGATTTTTCCAAAGCGGGAGATCTGGGAACGAAAAAAAAGGGTCATACTAATAAAGTAATTGTTTATAACTCAAATTCTAATGAATTGAGCGTAAAAAGACATCACACGGCACCTCATACGTCCCTTCAATAATCCCCTCAGCAAGTCTCATGTTTCTACTTTTAAAAATGTGCCTGAAATTGTATCGGAAAATTTCGAGCTGTTGAAGGTGGAAAAGCGTTTTTTCGAATACACCCTTAAGAACTAAAATTAACAAAAATGTGGTAAGCAGTGTGGTTACAATTAATGCTTAAATTGTTTATTAATTCCGACAATTAAAATCCCTAAATATGACAATAAAGCGGGATTAAACAATGAAAAAAAAACAGAGCTTAATGAAGAAACAGTTTTTTTTTTTTTACTTTCTATAAAAGTGAATTGCTTTCATAACATATCTAAGAAAGATGATTAAGGAAATAATATTCAACATCTTTTTTTTTTTCAATTTTCTAATCTTTTATACTTAAATTAAGTACATGAAGTCAGATGATTTTACTTCTAGAAATTCTAGGGACATTATATATAACACTATGAGGAACATTATGTATGTCTAAGGAGTTCTAAACACTGCTTAGAAATTTGTTTCATTTAGAAATAAATAATTTCTAAGAGAAGTTAATTCTCTTAGAAATTATTTATTTAAATTCTATTATTATTTTTAAGAAATTTTTCTTTAAAATAATCTTTATTTTAAAGATTCTATTGTTATTTTAAATTATTAATTAGAATATTCCATAATCCGCACAACCTTTGGCCCCAACTTGTGTGGATTATAGGACTTTGACTGCACTTAGTTATCTTATTTCTCCTAATAAAGAATTTTTGTTGAAGATTTCTATGTTTCATAATCTATGACCCAAGTATTTTCGTATTTGTTTTGCAGACTTTTTAATTTCAATCAATTCTTATATACCAACTCTGCTGTTGTTCTCTAATGCACTGAAATCATATCACTTTTAAATATCAATTTTAATAAATATTTTTACAATTATAGATGCTTATCATTTCATAACCTAAAAAAATCTAGACATTTAAATGTAATGAAAAAAATAAAACTGAAACATACGTGACTTTCAAACTATCTTTATCCTATGTATTTCAAAGTCATATGGATCCATTCTTGACATATAGCTTTATTAAGCTTAGTGTTTTTACGAATAGGTGGCCAGTAGCACCATTCTTCTTTACCATTTTCTTTTGCAATCCACGCGCATGGAATTAAGTATATCTGGCCCTTTTCGTCTGAATTCTACGACAGCATATTCATATTTTGAGCTAGAAAATAGTTTCATATTGTTAAAAAGTAACAACACATTTTGAAAAAATGTACAATAAAAACAAATAATTTCACTTCAATTTTCCAATTTCTTTCATTTTAAAAGCGAACATTTATTTTAATAAATAATAATAGAACAAAGACCATTTTAAAAATTTGCTATTTCCTCTTAAAATATGCTTCAATTGTAATTCATTTCTTTCAATTCGTCTTATAATACAAAATCCCTTCCACGTCCTTTTGTTTGGCACATTAAAATTTGAGCGATAAATGGTTTCATATTGCAAAACTTTTTTGAGGCTTACTTCACCTCCACTTATCTCATTCCTCTATGGGTTTCTTTAATTCTGTTTCAGCTTTCTTATTACTTCTGCGAAACTTTTTACACAACCAACCAACCGTAAACAAACGAAAGAGAAAAAAAATGGAAAAAGATGATCTTTTATGAGAGTGACCACTCGATTTTAATTAAATATTGAGTTAAAAATTGGAAATTGGAATTTCTGAAGCTCAGGTGCATCAGGAGAGATTTAGGGCTACTCTCAAAAAAATTTTGAGCTTCGTACATGCTGTAGATTTTGCTAGCTATCGCAGACACACACACAGACACACAGACAGAGCGTTTTGTTCTTTTATTAGTATAGATTTATTAGACAAAAATAATTTAAACATATATACTTTCTAATTTCATTGAAATAAGATCACAAACTATAAAGATAAATTATGTTTCCAATTTAACCAGAAAAATAAAATAAAACAAATAAATATTTTTACTTAACAATAAATCCCTGAAAAAGAAATCGTTTCCTCTTGTGCTTAGCGTATCACACAAAGAAATGTATTTCTATATTTCACCAGTCCATTTTATGGCCGACAAATTGAAAAAAAAAACAGACTGTAACTTCAGCTACCTTCGAATCGACAAATCATTTTTGAATAGCAGAATAGCAAATGCGACATTTTATATAAAGGAAGATTTAACCATACTTCATTTTTAGCAGTTATATTTCACGTATACTTCGTCTAAAAATTTAAATCTGGGTGATAAAATTTTATTAGAAAATTCACGATCGCGACTTCATATGTCTCTAGTTTAGTTATAGAGAATAATTTAAAAGGTATTCTTTTAAAAATTTTCGTTTTTTTTCTTTCTTTCTTTTTTTTTTTACTTTTTTGACAATTATTAAAATAAGTCAATTTTTTGATACACAATTTGAAATGCAGTTAAGTATTAAAATACTTGTTTTTCCTTTCATGTTTAGAGTAGCAGTTGCACTGGGCTATATCATTTGGATATCAAAATAGTTGTTCTAAATAGTTGAGTACTATTTATTCTCTAATAATATTTATTCTCTCTGTAAAATATTCATTCTTTTAAATTTTAGGCTGTAAAAACGGTATTGAAAGGTTTTTAAAGAATAGTTTAAAATTAAACTTACGAATCACATTGCTAATATGTGAAATCTTTTACTTAATAACTTGATTTGAGGCATAACCGTACACTGTGAAATGATCTGAAGCAAGCCACGTAACTATTTAAACATATTTTTTAAATTTTTTTAGTGAGTAATAGAAAGATAAATATTTTAATACATCCTACTATATTGCAGTTTCCTTTCTGGTGAGATTTAATTAAAAAATAGGATTTTGTGTACATTTTTTCAGTCGTTGAATGGTTTAAATATCCTTTCAGAAAAATTATTGTACTAGAAATAAAAGATTTAAACATGCATTAGAAATATTTGAATTAAGGATTTAGTCAGTATAATTTAGATAGAAATGTTTGGAGGAAATTTTGTATAAATTTGATGTGTGGTACACAAATTTTGGAGACGTTGCAGCACAAAAGCCTTGGTATAAAATTTAAATGTAACTCTATCTGAAAATTATGCGGCGATTTTCGCGATTTTTGGCATTTTATCCCTTTACTCCATCATGTGAAACATCTGGTACTTTGACCTAAAAACATTATAATTTTCACTATGTGCCATGAATTTAGCCACTATGATTTTTTACCCAATCAGAAACAATCCAAAAAAGTCCTTCCGGCAATGCCGGGAGGAAGAGGTAGCTTTCATATACTTATATATTTATTTATTTATTTTAAAGTAAGTTACATTGTTCAAAAATACTAAGCTCAAATTAGTGGAAATAATCTTATAAAATTAGTGATTTTATAAGATTGAATACTAGTTTTTGTCAAGACTGAATATTAATAGGAATTTTTAGAAACTAGTCATATTTTATTCAACCTGGTTTTATTTTAAGCGATTTAGAGAGTCACCAAATTCCGCGATAGCATAAAGTATATGCCATTTTAAAGCAACATTGTGGATCGTACAGATCAGACCGTTTCAAAATGTCAGCCATAAGCAAAATTCAAAATGCTATAACTCAATCATTTTTTAAGATACAGACAAAATAAAAAAGTGTTCTGGAATCGTTGTTTTAAGTTCTAACACGTAAAAGAAAATTTTTTTCAGCTTTTAATTTTTTCGCATTTAATTTTAAATTTTAAATTTTTAAAATTTTTTAAAATGGCCACTATTTTCAAACAAAATGGTGGATGATGCTGGCCAACGAACTCGGTCGAGACATTTGTATGCACTATGTACATACCAAGTTTCATTGGAATCGGTTCATAAATACGCGTGTTATAACGTGAGAAAAATCAGATCGTTTCAAATGTCAGCCATAAGAAAAATTCAAAGTGCTATAACTCAATCATTTTGTAAGATATAGACAAAATAAAAAGTGTTATGGAATCATTGTTTTAAGTTCTAACACGTAAACAAAAAATATTTTTCAAATTTTGATTTTTTCGCATTTAATTTTAAATTTTAAATTTTTTTAAAAATTTAAAATGGCCACCATTTTGAAACAAACGGCGGATGATGTTGGCCAACGAACTCGGTCGAGACATTTGTATGTACTATGTACATACCAAGTTTCTTTGAAATCGGTTCATAAATACGCGTGTTATCACGTGACAAAAATCAGATCGTTTCAAAATGTCAGCCATAAGAAAAATTCAAAGTGCTATAACTCAATCATTTTGTAAGATATAGACAAAATAAAAAGTGTTCTGGAATCTATGTTTTATTTTCTAACACGTAAAAGAAAAATATTTTTCAACTTTTAATTTTTTCGCATTTAATTTTAAATTTTAAATTTTTTTAAAAATTTAAAATGGCTGCCATTTTGAAACAAAATGGCGGATGATGCTGACCAACGAACTCGGTCGAGACATTTGTATGTACTATGTAAATACCAAGTTTCATTCAAATCGGTTCATAAATACGTCAGTTATCGCATGACAAAAATCATATATATATATATATATATATATATTTATATATAAGGTACCCTGGGGTAATAACGCCAGTCGGGGTAATAACGCCAAGTGCTTTTATTTTGCATGATTATGAAATAATCAGGTAAATGACACCCATGTGCTCTGCGCAGAAGGGTTTTCAGTCATATAAATCGCAAAAAACAGCTTCAAGTTAATTTGTTTCATTTTTAGGTCTTATTGTTTTTACATACAACTAAAATTAACGCTTGATCTAAAATTTGCGAGATACGTGTTGTGATGTGAAAACTATCTTTTTATCCTGAAATACTTTGTTAATTACATAAATTTGTAGTGCATTTCATGTACTTTTAAAATGTTGTTGAAGATTTTGGATATCTTCTCGAGGTAATTTGTAATTTAAAATGCACTGCGCAATAACTATACCGGGGTAATAACGCCAATCCTTTACATAAATACCCCGGTTGATTCCCTACAGTGGCCGAGCTACATCCTAAATACTGATTGAAATAAACACAGTTAAAACTGTGCAATGTTTCTCATATTTCTATTTAAGCGGTCCTTTTTAAGTAAAAAGAAGCTCACGGTCTGATATTCTTTTGCCTCATCCCCCCCCCTCCCAAACCACACCTTTATTTTTCTTACACTTTCACAAAAAATTGAACATTTTCAATAGCTTAGAATGCAATTTGTCAATTTCTAAGTTTGTAGAGTTTGTATTTTTAGAATTGGGCTATCTACATGCAATTATTCCATCTTATTTCATAGTTTTGTTTGTATGGCGTTATTACCCATATAGGTGGGTAATAACGCCAAATAGCATTGGTCAAGAAAAAACGCCATTACATTTTATGAATACATATCTGTTAAATTATTTTATTTTATATAGATCGTCAATGAGTTGCTGTATCAGATCCTATATTTGTTTGAAAAATACAATCTAAAACTAAGCCGTGAAAATTGGTAGAACCTTAATGTGGCGTTATTACCCCAGGGTACCTTATATGTCAACATTTGAACGGAGGGTGGTTTTGGGGTCTGGGGGTCATGATCGGTGAAAATATACCAAAATGTTTCGGTAGTGCTTTCCTCCGGACGGCTGCAATAGGTAGCTTTTTACTTTTTGTAATGAAAGCTACCTAAAAATATACATTTAGTTCTTTCTTACGAAAAAAATATTCCATCAAAATATTAGGATAAGATAAACTTTACATTAATTTTACTGAATATTTAAAAGGAATAATATACAAAAAAGTTGCAGAATGTTAAGAAAATTAAATTATTTAATTAAGCTTATTTAGTTGTAAAATATAGCTATACAATATTTAAAAACAATTGTTTGTGTGCATATCGTCTCCAGACAATAATAAGGTTCTATTTGTATTTTTGAAAAAAATGACTTATCGATTTAGGAAGGTTCTATTTGTATCTATGAAGAAATTTCTGGATTAAAATAATGTCATAATACAATCGTTATACCATAAGTAAATTATATATAAGAATATTTTGAAGCAAAAATGCCTTCATAGATACAAACTGAACCGTTCTAAATCGATAAGTCATTTTTTTCAAAAACACAGATAGAACTTTATTATTCTCAGGTAACGATATGACACGCGCCACAATATATCAAATTTTAGTTGAAAATTAAAGATTTATTACTTTTTTAACTATTTTCCCCATTGTTAGGCCAATATATAGATTTCAATTTTTTTAAACAAAAATAAAAAATAGTTCGTGAAGTAAAGTTTTAAGGAAACAAATTATGAATATTTTTCGACGAAATTTTATATTAAGACATAATGTCATAGGTCAAGTTTTAGATCAATGTTTGGAGATTTTCGGTCTGATATAATGCTATGATAGTGAATTTTGTTCTATTTTTGTTCTATTTTTAAACAGTGGTGAGGTAACCATTAGAAAAAATCCTATTAATTCACCTAATGTTTCATTATAGGTTTATTTTGGACATTTGTAATAAGTAAAGATTAAGCATGATTAGACTTCATTAAGAAATTTCTCTTCATCCCTCACGATTTAAAATAATTGTTAACAAAAATATTGAAGTGCAATAAAACAAAAACCTTGAAGTATAATAAAACAAAAGTTATCTAGTTATTGCTGCTTTTATAAAGGGCATATTTTAAATAAAGATATACAAATATGCTTTTTAAATATTAACATCATGCATGAAACAGAATAATGATTTGAGATTGACACATTCGTTTAATTATTATTATTATTATTATTATTATTATTATTATTATTATTATTATTATTACTATTATTATTCATTTTTAGAAAAATTGAATTTTCATTGCTTAATTTTTTTCTCAGATATATTGGATATTACAAGGTATACATTGGACTCATTTAATAATTCTAATCTTTATAACATGCAATTTTATTAAAAGGGTTTTTTGACAATATATAATATGTAAAGTTTTAAGAAATTATCGGAAATTTTTGTGTTATTTATATTGAGTTTCAAGGAAATTAAAAAGTACATTACTTTCTCCAAAAATATCATCAATTTCAATTAACTCAAAGAAGCTCGAATAATAGAAACACAGTTACGTTCTGCTACTGTTAAATTGTTTTTCTTCTTTATCGCCAGAAATCGTAAACAGAAAAAGTTATTTAACACTAACTTTTTTTATACTTCATTTTAAATGAAACAAAGTGCGAATTAAGGGTTTTTCTTAATTTATTTCGTAGACGATATTTTTTCTTTCTTGTCAGTTCGGATTTAAAAATACTTCTACTTTACGAAAAAAGTCAAAATATATTTTAAAGAAAGATAAAAGTAATAAAAAGCTAATCTTTTCAACAAAATTTACTTTTTATTGTTAACATTTTATTGTAGTTGCTTGGTTAAAAATATTCTTTAAAAATGATTAACTATTTTTTTAACAGTAACAAGATTTCATTAAAACTAGTTTCTGTGTTAACCGTTTAAAAAAAAGTAATTGCAACTGCAAGGAACTATTTAATTAATTTTGCATTTTTGAGGAATTAGAAAATCTGTATTTCTGTAATTAGCCCTTTAGAGTTAAAGCAAAAAGGATAAATTTAAAATCCGACTGTGAGGTAATTCGTTCAGGTGAAATTCAAAAACAAGGAAAATATACCTAATACTGTACAAACATATCGATAATTAGTGATATTAGAAGCCAACAATACTAGGACATACAGTAGTTCAGTCTTCTGCTACACCATAAACAATTTTAATGAAATTTTTAAATATATCCGGTACACTAAACTGACATTCACCCTGAGATTATTATCATTCTTTATCTTTACAGAACGATTAGAAAAACAGCAACATTAGATTGAAAATGGCTTGCGAAAAGCAGTTAATACATATATACTATCGAATTACCATGTTTTTTAGGGTCTCCTTCATCTGACGAAACCCTATTCATTTCTGTCATCTGTCTGTCCATCTATCTGAGAGTCCGTACACAAAAACTGTGTAAGTTAGAGACTTCAAACTTTGTAGACTTACAGCTTATTAACTTGTGTCACTCGAAAAGTTACAAAATTTTAAAAAAGTGCATTATTTTAATTAAATTAATTTTATCAATGCCATCTGTCATTTTTGAGATTTACACTTAAAAAAAAGAAAGTTAATTTGAACGTTTTGCATGTAGATACCATAGGTTCAAGTAAAAATGCCTTATTAGTAAAGAGGAGATTTTTAGTTCGGTTCCCGGTTCTGAAATTTGAAATTTTCATATTAAGATTGATTCATCATATTTGAAATTTTCATATTTTAGGGTTTATATTATTCGGCTTTCGTTCGTCTGACATTCATAACATGTTTTTGATTTTTTTTCTATTTAAAAAAAAAAAACTATTGTTATTTATTAATGATTCAACATTTTAAATTCCGCTTTAAGTATCACTTTTCATTTTTTAAATTTTATATGAATTAAGGCAATTGATTCTAAAGAAAAATCGATAAACACTTTTACCTACTTTTACTTTATATCAACTTAATGTAAAAATGTATGCTAATGCTTCATTAAATTAAACATAGCTGTGTAATATTTTATTGTAATCCACGCCTTACATTAAGATTCGCTATTTATTGAACGTGATTATTTTTCTATACTTTACTTGTAACGACAGAAAAGAACATTTTTTTATCGTATTATTTTCTATGAAATTATAAGTTACATGTTTCACAGGCGGTTATATTTTCCATTCGAAAGTTACCTGTTTATGTAGAACCTGGAATAAAACTGTCTCAGATAATACGAATTATACATAAAGAAAGTTTTTTGCGAAATGCCCAAAAATATCATCCAAAACGAATATCTCACAGTAAATCACAAATTCTGTTGACTCTAACATTGGAAATCATATCCAATGTGTTCAGAGATTACGTAGCCTTGCAAAATAGCGTAGTAGAAGATAGTATAAGGCATTGTTTTGTTATTATTTGTAATCTTATCTAACAGAAATCATATAGTGCCATCTTTCTTACAAGTGTAAAATGTTACATTAGTGCTAAGAGACATTTAGAATTTCATACTTGCAGTTGAAATTAAATATTAGGTACTACTTGATTAACCCGTGACCAATTTCACCAAATTATACAAATCGCAAAACTAACAGCCAAATTACACATATTGATAAATTTTTTTAAATTTAAATAACGAATAAACAAATAATTAGTAGAATATTAATAAAAATACAAATAAAAATCACTTAATGACGTTTTAAGCACGTGTACCGCATTTAATGTCACTGAATGTAATATTCACAATCATCCATTACTCGCATTTAATCTTATAGTTTGACGATATTTTTTTTAGTCGGCGGGATAACCAAGTAATACCAAATATAATTTTGTGAGTATACAGCATAATATTTTTTTAAGCAAATACATTATTGATATAAAACAATAACAAAGTCATGGTGTAATTTTGAAATGTTGATTTTTCAAAATGTTTACATTTACACCAATTTGTTTTAATATTATTTTTAAATGTTCTATTTAACGCTAATTAGTATGTTCGATGTCATGATATTGGTAGAAAGAAAAATAAGCCCTTTTCCAAAATGTGTTATTTCTTTAAAAAACTGAATTGTAATTTAAATGCGATATTGAAAAGTCTTGAAAAAGTATCTTGAAATATTGTGTAGGAATTTGTATTACAGAATATCGATAATCCAGTTCCCAAAACCTGCAAAATCTAATATATTTTTCGTTAATAATATACATTGTTTGAAATTTATTCATAAATACCACAGAGAAGCTGAAAATTTGTTTTCCTTTCGCAGAAAAATGTAACTTAAAATAATATTTAGTTTTCTGTTCACAATTTATTTATTCATTCATTCAATTTTACAAATCCGGGAAGCAAGAGGATAATCGCATTTCAGAAACAAAAACTGACTAGCTTAAAGTAAACATATAAAGTAAGCCTCGGAGACTATGAAATATGCATTATGTGGAGTGTATAAAAAGGAGAATTTCACAAAACTTTTCGCTAGAGCTCGAAATTCAATAATAATAAAAAACAAGAAAGAAAAATCATGCGTCAAGCATAGATTATCAAACATTATCTAACTTGTTCAGAATAATGTAACAAATCTTCACCATTTAAGGATTGACAGTATTATATTTAATTAAACCATATTTAAACTCATTTTCTGTTACACATGAAGTTAGTTGTAGTAATCATAAGCAACATATATCAATTTTATTGTATTTGGAATAGCTTAACATAATTAAATAATACCGTAAATAACGTCCCCCGTCTATACAATTGTGTGACGAAATTCTTTTGTGTGGCCTTGTAAATGAATAATAAATATACTTTGCACAGCATATTCTACAAAATGTATAGTTTAAAGTCCTTTAAAAATGCATATCACTTTCATTATGTTTCAATGGATGTAACATCATTAAAAATTACTAACTATTTTATCCCATCTACTATAATGTAACGGAATTCTTTTGATTGTCCCTGTATTTGAATTATATATATACAGCTCATATTCAAAATATTAGAATAATTGAGAAAAAGTAACAAGAAAAAATTATTTGTCATTTATTTATTTTTTAAACTAAGTAAATGCAATTAAATTTCTTATAAATTAAATCTGGAATATTTAGATAAGATTTTAACATTTATAAAATATAAAATACAGCACAATAAATTAGGTATACAGCTTCCTTAAATACACCAGAATATTAGAATAAAATTTAGATTGGTTCAAAATATTAGAATATTTTATTTTACACAACAATATTACCTTATGAATATGAAGTAAATGGTAGTTAATATTTTGTAGCATCCCCTTTAGCTTTCATAACAGCGTACAATCGATCTTGCATACTATATACAAGGTGTTTACAAACATTTCTATCAATATTAGCCCAAATAGACTTTATACGTGCCACTAACTCAGTTTTACTTGAAGGAGGATTTTCTTGAAGTTTTTTCTTCATTATACACCATAAGTTTTCGATGGGATTAAGATCTGGTGAATTTGGTGGCCAAGGAAGTACCTTAATGTTGCGTTGGCGGAACCAATTCTTAGTTGACACCGAGGTATGCGGGGACGCTAAATCTTGTTGAAAGATGAAATCATCTTCAAATGAAACTTCTGATGATGGAATCATGTAATATTCTAAAATTTCTTGATATATCAGAGAGTTAACCTTTTCGTAGACGATGCATAACTTTCCAGGTCCTTCTGCACTCATACAACCCCAAACCATGACACTAGCAGCAAATTTTACGGAACGTTTAAGGCATTCTTTATCAAATGCTTCTTGCTTCATTCTCCAAACTCGAATACCTTGATTACCATATGAAACACAAAACATACTTTCATCACTAAATAATATATTTTTCCAATCTTCATTGCTCCATAAACGTCTTGATTTACACCAATTCAATCTTATACGCTTTTGTCTTGCAGTCATGAGAGGTTTTGTTTTCGGTACACGAGATTCAAATTTAAATTTTTGGAGACGTCTTAATGTTGTCGATGTACAGCTCATATTCAAAATATTAGAATAATTACCTTTCTTTTAGAAATTGAAAATATCGTTTGGTAATTTAATGTCTTTTAATGAAAATATGCAAACGATATTTTTATTAAGAACTTATTGTTGATTAAACTTACTTGTTATCTTAAATACCTGGCCACCAAATTCACCAGATCTTAATCCCATCGAAAACTTATGGTGTATAATGAAGAAAAAACTTCAAGAAAATCCTCCTTCAAGTAAAACTGAGTTAGTGGCACGTATAAAGTCTATTTAGGCTAATATTGATAGAAATGTTTGTAAACACCTTGTATATAGTATGCAAGATCGATTGTACGCTGTTATGAAAGCTAAAGGGGATGCTACAAAATATTAACTACCATTTACTTCATATTCATAACGTAATATTGTTGAGTAAAATAAAATATTCTAATATTTTGAACCAATCTAAATTTTATTTTAATATCCTGGTGTGTTTAAGGAAGCTGTATACCTAATTTATTGTGCTGTATTTTATATTTTATAAATGTTAAAATCTTATCTAAACATTCCAGATTTAATTTATAAGAAATTTAATTGCATTTACTTAGTATAAAAAATAAATAAATGACAAATATTTTTTTTCTTATTACTTTTTCTCAATTATTCTAATATTTTGAATATGAGCTGTAGAAACTTCAACTCCTTCTTCTTTCCATTTTCGGTGCAAGAATCGCACACTTTGAAAACGGTTTTTCTTAACTATACGCTTCAGTTTCCTGTCATCTCTAGCAGATGTTTTTGGTTTTCGGCCACCATTTCGGCAATTATTTTGAAATTTTCCAATTTTTGAATACTGTGTTAGTATTTTACTAACGCTCGATTGCGAACAATATAAAACATTGATTTTTACCGTGCCGATACAAATCAACCATACGAAGTTTAGTAGATTCAGGAATATCACTCACATGGCCCATTTTAAGACGAAAAAGAAACAAACTTCAAAAAAGAATACTGATTTTAAATAAAATAGTCTGAATTTAATCAATGATACCACCAGTTAAGAATTGGTAATAATTAAAGGAGAATTAATGTGAAATATTCTAATATTTTGAACCACTTGAATAAATATTCTAATATTTTGACTTTTCAAAATAATTTTTTTTGCAATTAATCTTTTCAAAAATGATATTAAATTTAAGATAACAAGTAAGTTTAATCAACAATAAGTTCTTAATAAAAATATCGTTTGCATATTTTCATTAAAAGACATTAAATTACCAAACGATATTTTCAATTACTTAAAAAAAGGTAATTATTCTAATATTTTGAATATGAGCTGTATATATAATTTTACTAAAATAAAAAAAACTTAACAAAATTCTGCCAGAAATATATATTTAAAATTCCAAAAGATTTTGTTGGGCAGTTTTGTGTTGTTATATGCGGAAAGACAGACAGACGGACGGGTCAGATGATGACTATAGGTGCTACGTATTCATATAATTACGAATAGATCTAAAAAACAGTTCAATTTAAAAGTGCATGTCGAAATTGAGAATGCGTTTGCAGCAAATATTATTCAAAGACAGTTTTGTAACCGTTTTTATGTACCCTTGTAAATGGCTTTAAAATACTATGAATGTCCTGTTCTTAACGTAATAGTAATGAAATTCAGTGATTTATAAATTTAAGCGCATTTGCACTAGCGTAATGTAATTAAAATACTCAAAATACTCTGCAAGTGATTTTTTTCACATAGATCATAATGTATAGGAATGTTTTTTCATTTCCTTATAAAATATCTATTAATGCCTCATACATCATATACCAAACATGTGTATACGACCCTAAACAAGTTTTATCCACCGCATGAAAATCTTTATATACTTACGGCAGTTAAAACTTGGTCAGACGGAGAGACAAACCGAATGCATAAACACTTTTCAACTTTGTTATGACATACTTTGTAACGAATACAGACAAATAAATCCAATTCTCAAACATTAGCACTATGTTGTAAAGAGTTGAAACGCCTAATAGATTAAAATTTGACTTTGAAAAATGTTTATCCAATAAAGTGCAGAATATTTTATTTCTTTTGTACAGCCATGTATTTAGCCTACTATCTTTACATACGTAAATGTAGCTATTTCTTATAATTTCATTAAAACTAAAACACGGTTAAATCTAGTGAAGCATACTTCCAGGGATTATGTTCCAAAGACAATCATGTATCTAATATTTTCCGTAGCCCTGTATATCATTTTTCTGCATATATTTGTTTTGAGCATGTAAACTATTGTAAATATAGGCGCTAAAGCAGCACTTAATAATTGCAACATATAAATAATCTAAATATCATGAATATGTTTTTTTGAGACCCAGGTGCATAATGTATAAACAATTAAAAAAACAGTAAACATTAAAATATTAATATGTAACAAGTGAAAAATTACTATCAGAATATAAGCCATCACTCTTCAGAAGGCAAAATGGCTTTAAACATTTCCCGCACCATTGAAATATGAAGCATCATTAGAAGGTTTCGTATAAGGAGACAAAAACTTGCATTAAATATAAAACAGTACATTTAAAAGTTTTTTTTTTTTTAAATAGTCTTTTCTTATAAAAAATATGTAACAAAATCAAAAAAATCAAACAATCAAACACTGTATTAAACGAAATCATAATTAACCTTATAAAAAGAAAAACTTTTATATTTATGAAATCCTAAATAATAACAATAAAAAAATGGAAGAAGTTGTTCCACTTCCGCCTGTACCTACTAACTAGCATAAAAAATGAACTTACTGCATAAGCACGGCATTATATTTCCAACAGATAACAAGAAACTTTAAAGTCCTATAAAAACCAATCCGAATTTCCAAAGTCATATTCAATTCGTCCCAATCGTGACTTCTTTTTTGCGTCTTTTGTCATCCACAATGATCCTTCCGTGCGTAGACTTTAAGATGAAAACTTGAAGTAGCAAACTCTAGAAGTCAGCAATCCATTTGGCTACGCTTCCAGTCCAAAGTGTTTGCCAATTTTTTTTTTCGATTTTTACAAAATGCAATGAAATGCCCTGAAATATTGAAAGAAATTAAAAACAGAACGGAGACATACAGATAGGGACGTTCCAAGCACCTAGTTTTTGTAAGCTAGGTGCTTTTCTCTATACTGAAGGTTTAATATACGAAAGTATTAAAAAATAATCTGGCAATCACTATAATGGAGACTGTTGGAGTTCTTTTGCAAAATCACTTCGTTTAAAAATATAAGGCGGCAAGACCCCATTCTTAAGTTCATTTGAGAAAATTTTTGCTTAAAAAATATTATTTCAAAACTGACTAGAAAGTGCAGAGTTTTAGAAATAGTGCAAGTCAGTACTTCCACTCCTCACACACATACACACACTCGAAATTCATTTTGGAAGATTTTCATAGAATGCATGACATAATTCAAATTCGAGAATGTATATTGTAAAACCAATAAAGCAAAAAACTTTAGGTTTCTTTGGAAAGATTTACGTTTAAAAATATCAAATAATTCAACATTACTGAATGTTATTATCACAGACTTGAAGAATTTGATATTCTTTTGTATTATACTACCTCAACTCAAAAATATATGTTCACAATTATTCCGTGGCCTTTGAGGGGGATAATTATAAACATCTTAGAAAATTATTAACATACATGGCTTTGGTACTTAATTAACAAACCGGTGCATAAATAACTAACGCTATAAAATTCAAACATAAAAGTGAAAGAACAGATTCATGACATTTTTATAGGATTTTGCTTCTTAATGCTGTCTGTAGTGAAAATAAGCAATGTTTATTTACAATAGCCCAAATGACTCTAGCCAGTGCAAACCAAATTTGCGACAAGATGTAGAAGTACGAGGTGATCTCCGAAGTTAACTACACTGCTCAAAACAATTAAAGGACATTGCAGTTTTAGGTGGATTTTGTCTCTGGGAAACTTTTTAGCTGATTGATACATGGTCGACAGACATAGTAGGTTTTATGAGAATAAATTACACATGTGTGGCAGAAAAAAATGCATTTTATTGCGCATTTGTGTACAAAAGGAAAAAAACACAATTTGTGCATATGAGAAAAAAAGACTAAGAAAAGATGTTTTCTTCAAAGAAAATCGTTTTCAGTAGGGTGTATGGTTTCCACAGGCGGCCAGCAACGTTGAACACCTTTGAGGCATGGACTCAATGAGGCTATTAATGGCGAGTTGGGGTATGCGTTGCCCCACTCTATCAGAAGAGTTCTTTCCAGTTCTTGGAGAGTTTGTGGGGGTTGTTGGCGGCCAGAAACTCGTCTTCCTAGAGCGTCCCAAACGTGCTCGATTGGATTCATGTCTGAAGAGCACGCTGGCCATTCCATTCGAACGATTCCTTCCTCGAAAAGGAAATCCTCCACCAGGTTTGCACGATGTGGCTTGCACTTATCGTCCATTAAAATGAAGTTATCTCCGATTGCTGCAGCGTAAGGGACTACAATAGGTTTGAGGATCTCATCCCTATATCGGCGACCAGTCAGAGCTCCATCTCGAATGATGTAGAGGTCAGTGCGCCCGTCAATGGAGATGCCACCATACACCAACACTCCTCCACCGCCAAATCTGACACTTTCGTGCACGAACGCAGGGTTATTCCTACTGCCACGGTCCCTCCAGATGAAAATACGCCTATTATCCGGATGCACAGAAAAACGGGACTCGTCAGAAAACAGAATATTGCTCCATTCATTTCTTCTCCAGTTCACATGCTCGGTTGCCTACTCCCTGCGGTCGCGACGATGCCTTGATGTTAATCTAACACATACCATCGGTCGGCGAGTATACAGACCTGCAGCATGGAGCCGGTTTCGGACAGTCTGAGTTGAAATAGTGGTGCCTGTAGCCGAGCGGAGGTGTTGTTGGAGAAGAGTAGCGTTCATGTTTCGGTGTCTTCGAGCTGTTAACGCTAAATACCAATCTTCATTAGGCGTTGTTGCCCGTCTACGACCTTTCCCTGGTCTTCGGCCTGCGCATCCACTCTCCAAAAAACGGTTCCAGATCCTGGAAATGACACTTTGTGACACTCCAATGGCTTGCGCTACTTCGGCTTAAGTTTGGCCCCCTTCTAACCTACCAACAATTCTCCAAGCTTCTGAATCTGTCAAATGACTTCGCTGAGACATCGTACTCATCGAAACAAAGCAATCACTGAATACCGATCATCCTTGTATTCATTCTCTTTTATCCAGTTGAAAGTCAAATTTCATTCGCTGCCGCTGAAGTGACGTTTTTGAAGTCGAACTCAAAATTTGCATATTCCACAGTTTGAAAACCAGAAAAATTTGCATTTGTGATTCTTTTTTTCTATTTTCGGCAAAAAAATTTCGGTTATACCTTTTTTTTATATAAAACTTTAAATATCCTTTAATTGTTTTGAGCAGTGTATTAAAATATATAGTCCGGGAGCCGACCGTCGATTTTCCTATGCATCGAGTACAAGGACCGGACATACATCAAAATGTAGGTCTCAATGTGCACATTAAGAGTTTCACTGGCTGTCAGGTCCTATCCTGCCGGAACACAAGGCAGCCGCACTTTTATGACGTCAATTTTGAGTGTTTACCTATGTATCGAGTACAAGGACCAGACATACATCAAAACGTAGGTCTCAATGTGCACATTAAGAATATAACTGGCTGCTACATGTGCACATTAAGAATATCACTGGCTGCCAGGTCCTATCCTGCCGGAACCCGGTGGCAGTCGCACTTTTATGACGTCAATTTAATACATAGGCAAAGACTCAAAATTGACGTCATAAAAGTGTGGCTGCTGTGGTTTAGAATCAGTAATCGTCCCAGCAATATACACATCTGAAATATGCATTCCGGCAGGATAGGACCTGGCAGCCAGTGATATTCTTAATGTGCACTTTGAGATCTACATTTTCATGTATGTCCGGTCCTTGTACTCGATACATAGGAAAATAGACGGCCGGCTCCCGGACTAATATCCTTCCATTGAAAATTCAACATGAACAAGAACTTAAATTCTTTACTACACATGAGCATTTGTTAAATTGTTTTTCCGTGATAATGTAATATGAAGGCTACTGACATTGGTCTTTCTTAACCGTTAATGAAAACAGCTGTCAACGTTCTCAAAAACGGTGCAAGCGGCAATGTACAATGACAAATCCCGAAGTCAAAGAAGAAAGAATGGAATACAATTATACGTAAGATCACCTCTGTTAATGAGTAAATTTTTTGATCTTCTGTAATCGGTTAATCTCTTTAAAACACAAGAAAGTACTGCGTTTTCAACAACAAAAGCAACAAAATCTATGAAGCGAAATCTATGAAGCGAAATCTATGAAGTGGTGGCGAAAAGCGAGCGTTAGAAAAATATTAAAATATTTTTTAATACTTTCGCATTTAATATATGTCAAATAACTAATACTGATATTTAAATAAAAATATTTTTAATAATGCAATAATATCAGTATTTCTTTTCAATGGATCCGAATGTCGGAGAAAACAAATCATTATCTTAATATATCTATCTATAAATATGTCTAAGCATAATTTCTATCTTTTAATGCCCAAAATATAATAAGAAACGTGCTATCAATCCTCATCTTCCTCATCTAACTTCCTACCGTGACTTGCGAGAAATATTGGCCTCCTGGGGATCTGATTGTTCCTCATTAAATGTTTTCAAGACCAAACCCTCCATTGTTCGTGCTATGTATTTCGCAATGCTCCAGAAACCATATTGAAACAGAGAGGAGAAAATAAAGCGTTCTTTTCCCAGTGGTGATGTAATAAAATTATTATTATTACCTGTTAAATAGAGAATGTAAATATAGAAGAGGGATTGATATACGACTTTTCTTTGTGTCATATTTTAATAACTCGTATTGTTCATTTACTAACAGCCTTTTTTGATTGCATATTATTTTTTAAAGACGAATCGTTATGCGAATAAATAAGAATGTAGATTCATTTATGTACAGTTTGTAAAGTGTATATAAGTTTCATTTAACCCCATTATACAGCAAAATGAAATAAATTTTTAATCTGCATGCTGTAGGAACATAAAGGATAAGATACATCTTTCAAAGTATATGTGTAAATTAGTCATTTTTATAAAAGTATATACGTAAGTTTGTAAAATTACTCTCTTGTCGTAAAACAGTTTTGTGTATTAATAAGCTTAAAGGATGTCTCTGATTTGTTATCCCTTTGAAAATTCAAACAAATGTGGAAATGAAGAAATTTCAACGCTGAAATCGAATTGATATATTATTGTAAATTTTCAAATTACAGAAATATATGTGTATTTTGTATCATAAGTTTAAGAATAATATATTTTAGAGACATACATGCAAAAATTTTATACAGCTACTCTATGTGTAAGAACAGAATATTACACAGAGTTATGTGTAAAAATATTAAACAGATGTAAGAATAATAACTGAATATTACTCAAAATTATGTATAATAACAGAATATTACATAAACCTCTGTGTACTTACATACACTCAATAAATATCTATGCTTGAAAACGTGTCTTGTATGATTGTAGCTAGATGTTTAAGGTGACGCTGTGTTGCGATTCCTTAGTTTGTATCCCGTTCTAGTAATTATTCTCCGTTTAGTGTCAATTGAATTCAATATAGAATTTCTCTCTACTGATGTAAATGTACCTTTGAAAAGTGATGTATGAAATTTATAGAAAAAAACGGCAAAAAACGAAAATGGCGCTGACATCACGATTTCTGTATTTTATTAAAATATATTTTACAATGTATTTATATAGATTATATTGGTTCGGTCTAAACTGTGACTATAGAATTTTAGGGCTTTAAAACAACTTTATCAGAGAGATAACATTTAGTAAATGTGGTTTCAGACGATCCTGTTACTTGTAAATCAAAGGACACTATTTTATGATACTAAAAGTAATCTATTAAAAAGAGACCACACATACTAATCACATGAATTTGTTCTTCAAACAAATTTGTTTTGAGAGCTACGATAAACAAACAAAACTTCATGAATTTCGACACATTTAGCAATGTACTTGTCTGGATGACATTCAGGGAAGATAATCAGGCTGAAATAGCATGTAAATACTTTTAAGGAGTTAGAAGACTCATTTTTGTGCTTATGTAAAGCTTGTGATGTTAAAAGCCGTGAGATAATCGACTTTGATCGAAGGCAGAATGAAATGGCCCGATGGCTCAGACCAGATAGCATCAAAACTGCAATACTTGTGTTCCCAACATGCAGAACTTACACAAAATGCATAAATAACTGTGAAACTATCAGTAGATGACATGGCGTTAGATGTCCAATCCTAATCAGGAAAAAACTACTTGGAGGCTCTCCTGCTTACTAAATCAAGGTTCTAGCCAAAGACTTGCTCAGCTGATAGACCAATATAAAACAGGTCCAATCATAATTGCCTCGCTGCACAGCTAGACTACTCAGCAAATCCCCGCTCATGTGTTTCTGTTGAACAAGAATCATCATCAGTTAGTTTTAAACTAGGGCAGTAACATTGTGACTGAACGTTAGATCATAGGGAGAGAGTTGAATGTCGGATAAATCTCGATTAATTCTTTTAAACACCAATGGCTGTGTACCGCTGTGAGTCTTACAGGGAAATTCTTGCTCTTCCTTATGCTTAAATCATACACGAACCGGTAATGGCAATGTTATGAATTGAACAACTTTCTCATGGCGATTTATATGGGTCACATGCGAAACAAACCACGAATGCCTCGGATTAACTAAACATCACTTCGGATTAGGTGCAACCCTTGCATGGTATCTTGTCTTCCCAATCAGAAATGGGGGCCTTCGAGTCCAGCAACATTCCATGTCACAGGGTTTAAATTGTTCTGGAATGGTTTCAAGAACAGAACACTGAATTCTAATTAAGGTTTTGGCCACGTAACTAAATCAAATAAATATTAATTCCTTACAGCACATTTGTTATGTCATAGAACTACAGCTCAGAGTTCCGAAACAATCCTGTTGGTACGCACCGGATTTGCGTGCTCGCTACTTGAACTGCTGTATAATCTGTTTCCGGACATCTACAAAGGACTTGTGGCATAAATGTCATGGTGGTTTCAGCTTTTTTGCAAACCAAAGGTGAGCTAACGCATTATTAAGTTGGTGATCATAGTGTTTTGGCTATTTAGCATATTTTAAACATTTAGTTAACAATTTATATCCTAAACTATAAGGTTAAGTTTCATATAGAAAAACTGGCATCTTTGCATAAAACACATAAATACCCTAAACAGGGTATTTCAGAATTATATGATATATATTTTAACAGTTCTACAGCTCAATGTGTTGTAAACAATATACATAAAACACAGTGTATTTAGACGCGCAAGACGTGTATTTAAAAATTAGCATTCCCTTTGCACATATAGACAAATGACTTTTATTTCAGCACTATACCTGTTGTTATGTATAAATTTAAGTCCTTCATTATTAGAATGAGGACAGTTTTAGCGATGGTCTTTTACGCAATGTACAAAGCATTCAGAACTATTTGTTACTCCCATTCATATTGGGTCAATCCATTTCAAGTGGTCCAGCACTGGTCGCTCGACTATTTTTAAAAAATCTGAAATTTTTTGTACAACAACCCTAACATGATGGAAGTTCAAAATGACTGTTATTTTAATTCTACTATTTTTTGTTTGTGAATGGCGGCCATCTTTGTTTCATCGTGTGCAGCGATTTTCTCACATACTAGGATACACAAAATTGTAAATATCTCGTCTTCTATTTTCCCAATTGAAATGGAGTTTGCAGCATTTTATTCAGAATAAAATAGGCTAAATACACAGTGTAAGAAAAATTTTGAAAAATAAATTTTTACAAGTAAAATTTTAGCACAAAATGTATGATTTTTTCCAAAATCTATCTGTTTGCAAGAGGAAAATTTTCATGCAAGGGAAACTGTCAACCTTACACAATTTTTTCCACAAATAAGTCAAAAGTGCGTATACTCATACACCAAGTCCCAGATCTGGGAGTTAATTTCTCTTTGCGGAAAAAATTCCGAAATTCGTCAAAAATTTCAAAAATCGCACTTTTTAGGTTTAGATATCTCTGGTGGGGCACGAGATAAAAATCTGAAATTTTGACCTATGATAGTATCGTATAGTAGCGTTATGTACAAAAAATTTCAAGAAGGAGATTTGACTACAAGCTGAGATATGACATGGAAAATATGTGAAAACAATACTACCAAGCTATTCTAAACCTACTATGTAATTGTTCAACAAGACTGTCAACCTTGCACAATTTTTTCTACAAATAGGTCAAAAGTGCGTGTACTCATACACCAAGTCCCAAATCTGGGAAATGATTTCTCTTTGCGAAAAAAATTCCGAAATACGTCGAAAATTTCAAAAATCGCACTTTTTAGGCTTTCATATCTTTGGTGGAGCATGAGATAAAAATCTGAAATTCTGGCATTTGATAGTATTGTGTAGTAGTGTTATGTACAAAAAATTTCAAGAAGGAGATTTGACTACAAGCTGAGATATGACATGGACAATATGTGAAAACAATACTGCCAAACTATTGTAACATACTATGTAATTGTTCATACCTCCAAAATTTTAAGTTAATTATTTTTGGTACAAAGTTAAATGTTAGCTACAAATATCTTTTCCAAATGCTTCTGTGTGATTTAAACAATTCAGAATGTATGCGAAGCCAATACACTATTTGTCCAGATGAACAAATCTACTAGAAATGCTATTGCAACAATTTTACTCGGAACACATTTCAGGAAAAGTAAATTACAGACAATGAATTGCAACTGATCGAGTTGAATTGGCTTCAGTTATTAAACCTAGAGAATTTCATTCAAGTTAACAAGGGATGACAAGACTTGGGGGGCTTCAAATAAAATTTTTAGAAAGAACAGCCTGATGGACTGACAACAGTAACTGGTCGAACTCATAACATTTCTCGTAAATATTGTTAAGCTCTTTGTTGAGCATATATAGTATTTTGTAAATTAAATGCTTATTATTTAACTGTTTTCAACAAACGATATTTTGTGTGTAAATATTGTAATAAAAGAGACTAATCTCATTTCTCCTAATGTACTCGTAATAGCATTTCTTAACATTTTTTAATCACCGTATCTCAGCTTGTAGTCAAATCTCCTTCTTGAAATTTTTTGTACATAACACTACTACATAATGCTATCAAAGGCCAGAATTTCAGATTTTTATCTCGTGCTCCACCAGAGATATCAAAGCCTAAAAAGTGCGATTTTTGAAATTTTCGACTAATTTCGGAATTTTTTTTGGAAAGAGAAATCATTTCCCAGATATGGGACTTGGTGTATAAGTCCACACACTTCTGACCTATTTGTAGAAAAAATTGTGCAAGGTTGACAATCTTGTTGAACAATTACATAGTAGGTTTACAATAGTTTGACAGTATTGTTTGCACATATTTTCCATGTCATATCTCAGCTTGTAGTCAAATCTCCTTCTTGAAATTTTTTGTACATAACGCTACTACACAATACTATCACAGGCCAAAATTTCAGATTTTTATCTCGTGCCCCACCAGAGATATCAAAGCCTAAAAAGTGTGATTTTTGAAATTTTTGACGAATTTCAGAATTTTTTTCGCAAAGAGAAATTAACTCCCAGATCTGGGACTTGGTGTATGAGTACACGTACTTTTGACCTATTTGTAGAAAAAATTGTGTAAGGTTGACAGTTGCTCTTGCATGAAAATTTTCCCCTTGCAAACGGATAGATTTTGGAAAAAATCGTACATTTTGTGCTAAAATTTCACCTGTAAAAATTTATTTTTCAAAATTTTTCTATCACTGTATATTAACCCTATTTTATTCTGAACAAAATGCTGCAAACCCCATTTCAATTGGGAAAATAGAAGACGAGATATTTACAATTTTGTGTATCCTAGTATCTGAGAAAATCGCTGCACACGATGAAACAAAGATGGCCGCCATGCACAAACAAAAAATAGTAAAATTAAAAGAACGGTCATTTTGAACTTCCGTCATGTTAGGGTTGTTGTACAAAAAATTTCAGATTTTTTAAAAATGGTCGAGCGACCAAAAAAATATTTTCTGGACCACTTGAAATGGATTGACCCTATTATGAACCTAATATATACTTTATTTCATATGAAAAATATGCATGAAGTTGAATTAAAATAGAAAAAGGATTTCATGTATAGCCTATATCTGTTCCTGAAAATATCAAGAATGCGATATAAAGATAAAATGCTTTCTAATTACAGGTAAGCGTCGAATTTTTGGTATCTGAATAACAAAAGAAGAATGTTATCTATAAAATATCATTATAGAAGCTCAATCGGCAGCATTTCTTTTTTCTAAACTTTTATAACAACGCGTTTAAAAAAAATCTGAAGTATTACCCATTTAAATATGTTCACTACTCTTGAATCATAATATAAATGTAGATATTGAATCTGTCCCTTTTTATAAAATTTTATTTACAATATTATTATGTTGATGTTTAATATGAATATACATTTTGGTGTTAAAATATCATATAACTAGGGCATGCGAATGGATTGGCTTACTTAAGATCATCTTTCGGAAATAAAGGCCATTATAAATATCCTTATAAAAAATATTCATACTTTTTAAGCGTGATTTCAGCAAACAAAATACAGACACACAAAACATATGTTTTAACGATCACAAAAACAAAAACACAACGTTTCCTGTATATCATTTCTTTTTCATAAATATTACATAGTTATATTTTACTTTCTAAAAAGTCTGACAAATTCATTCGTACACAAAAAGTATCGTGTGCGCGAAGCTCTAAATTAAAGCGGTTAAATTAAGACCATAAAAGCAACAATTGGAAAAACAGTAACATTATTAAGTAGGCATTACTCCGATAGGAATGTACCCAGTTATTTGTTATATGATTAATTTCTATAGGATTACCAATTAAAGGATACCTTTTTCCAGGTAAGTATAGATATTCCTGTAAAATCGTTTTTGTAAAGCATTCATCTTGTAAGAATATAAGCAGGCAGGAAAATATCCCATATTATTTTCTTTCTACACATTCGATTTTAACTCAAAAGAATAAGAACTTTTATGATGCATTTTTATTGAAATATTAAAGATTAAACAAACTAATTACGGTGATACTTTCTCAGGTCAAAAAAAAAATCACAAAGAAAATAGTAACTTTAGAACATAAAAAGACTTGTATTAAACTATAAAGTTTTGATCAAGAGAAATAAATGTGATGCTGCTTTTAATGTTCAAAATAAGTTGTGCATAAGGTATTATATTTTAAAACATTTGTCCTAGAATGAATTTTTTTTTCCAGCAGTGTAATTTTCTTTCATTTACTTTTTAGATGAAAATAAGATTTTATGGGTTCTAAACTTAATATTCCATTAATCCATTTCCAGCGGTTTCCAAGGGCAAAATATTTGTAGAAAAAGTCAGTTAATATACAATTTTTGAAGCAATTTTGTTTTAAAAATTTCATATTGAACGAGTAACAATGCAAATATTAAATACATTACATGGTTACAACACATGATGAGTTGAAATAACAATAAGTAGTAATAGAGTTCGGACTGGTGAATTATGCATTGTTCAACGTGTCATTTAAAAAGCAAAATATGCAGTCATAATTAATACATTTTTATTAATATTATAATAAATTACTTTCATTAATGCATTTTTATTTTTATCACATAAATTTAGAGTAGTTTATTTAGATATCAGATTATAATTTTTTTTCAAAAATGACGTTGAAATAAATATTGGATTTGAATATTATGAGAATGTTTTGGGCAAAGTCAATTAGTATTGTGAAATATCTTTTATTTTTATTTTTATTGTATTCAATTTATTCATTTTTGTGTGTGCGTGTGTGTTTTATGTACGTGTGTGTAACTAAATTGAAAATATAAAACTTGTACTATCAAGAAAAAAAGGAATATTTATTTTTCTTTCTTTGTATAATGGCTGTCAAAATGACAGACTATCAAGTGGATTACGGCCGTGCATAGGAAAACACTCAACCAGGCTTACAGCTTGGATTTCGGATTCCCCCCCCCCCTCCTTTAATATATTAGCCTTATATTACACTGAAATTTCATTACATTTTAAATATTGTGATCTCACGATGACCGATAATGTAATCAATCTATCTTGAATTCTTACATACAAAGTTTATTAAACACAAAATTCTATATCTAATAAAATATTTACAACTTGCAGAGAACTATTTACACTGTTACCGTTGCTTAAGAATCACAATTATTCCACTAAACTATACGTAAATTCCAAAAACGAAAGTAATAGACCCTCGATTGCATGCCCTCATCCTATACGTAGCGAAAAAACCTTCAATTACTGATTCGATACTCTTTTCTTCACTTCTATTGATACTTCATTGTGGAATCAATCCCTTCACTTCTCTTTCCTCACCTTTAGAAAAAGATTGGAAGGTAAATGGTTCGATGACAAAGCTTTTAAAATTACGTTGATGGAGTTCATTAAGTTGTTGAGCTTTGGCATATAGATTATTACAAATATAATTATATAGGTTGTTTATAATTTATATAAAATACTTATCAATATGTTATATATCTTTTTTTAAAGAGCAAATATACTGAATATCTCAGAATGCTTGAATAAATTTTGCTTCACTATCAAACTTAAATTTTTAAGGATTTATTTTATTTATTTTACATTATTTTTCAATACAAATGAACAAAAGAAGAATGATCCATCTGATTTTTTTTAATTAAAATCTGTTTTTTATCAAAAATAACTAAAATTTCTATACCGATTTTAAATATAATCTGAAAATATTAAATGAGTATGACATATTTTCTTCTGTAAAAAAATCTAATAAATACCAAGATGAGTAAATTTTTAACATAAAAAATAACATTAATTATAATTATTATAAAATATAAATATAATTAAAAGCATAAATGAAATTTTACTTCTGTATTTTCAATTCTTGGACATAAAAAAAAAATACTTTCTAATTCAATTTGATCGTAAATTCTGATGTTATATAATTATTTAAAGCTTTTAAAATAAGAATTAATTTAGTCTAAAGGTGCAATACTGTTGATTTAATTAATTAATTTTGTTTTTCAATTGTGTGCTTGAATAAACTGAAAAGGAATATTTGTAAAAACCTCTCACTTGTTCTATACTTCAAACTATAAAAATAACGCTTAAATAATAGAAGCATAATATTTTTGAGGAAAATAAAAATATCTCATATTTGGAGGTATAAAACCGTTATTTGAAATCTTGATTTAATAATTTGTTCAAATACCTTTCATGTCAATAATACGATAATTGTACATTATAAATCAAACCGTTTGAAAAAAAAAAACTGTGACCAAATGTAGAAAAAGAAACAATCAGTAGATGCTCTCATAGATGTTAAGATGTTTCGTGACCACAAAACTTAAATCTCCAAAACAACATGGAAAGTTTTGTCACGTAGAGGAGAGCGTTTTTCAAGTTACTTACGGTAATAGTTAAGAACAAAATGTATGTCTTTATCTCTCACAGACACAATTTGATAAAAGTTTAAATGAAATCCAATCATAATTCTTATTTACAGTTAATAATTTGTTAATTTGATAATTTAGAAAAATGTAAACAAATAAAAAAACACATAAAATAAAAACATACTTGTCACATTTTATGTTTTGTACAGGTATTGAAGGAATGTGCAATACTTAACAATAAGCATTTAGATATAAAAAGAGAAAAAAGACAAAGATTATCAAGAAATGTTTTGCACTATACACTGTTCCGTCAGAGCCCAAGATCAGTACAGAAAGTACGCAGAAATAATTGTTATCACATGTTTAAAGGGGTGTGGGACACATTTTAATAGGATTTTTTTATTGAGTTATTTAAAGAAATTGTGATGATTAAACGTATTATTTGCAGACAAAATTGCATTACTAAACTTCTCATATTTTTCTTAATTAATTTAAAATTTATTTTAAAAAGAGAGGTAATTTGGAATCCTTATAACTCAAAATATTATTTGTAGATTTTTTTGTCATTTAAATAAACAGAAATCTATAAGTTTTAATTTAGATTTAGCATTCAACAAAGTTTGATTATTGTGCACTTGCATCTTAAGAAAGATGAAATGTATAGACACGAGTATTAATTTTAAACATACATGCTGAAATTGTATAGTTAATTCTATTCATTTTTTTCTTATTAATGTAATGATAATATAAAGTATAATGTAAGTTTTCCAAATTATGTGTAATATGTACTATTTTAATGCCTTTTAATATTTTCATTTCAATGACAATAACCTTTAACAACTTTAAAATGATTATTACTCCTAGCCAATATCTGAGTAGGAAAATTATTAACTTATTTGCACATGAGAAAAATCATAAAAAGCCATTTAGAACACGATATATTAATGCCATTGAGTATTCAATATAATCACAAATATCAATATTATCTTACGAATTAATGATTTCCAGCTGAGCGAAAAATTGCCCAGGCCGGGAATCGAACCCGGATACTTGGCTTACAAGGCCAATGCTTTACCTGTTAAGCTATCTGGGCGATAGCCGGCTGGGATTTTTCGCTCAGATAACCTTATTGGTCGTAACATCTGGTCTGTCATTTTGAAACAGCTCGCAGAATAAACCGCAGGTAATGGAACTCCATATAACGATGGATATGTTGATATACTATTATTTTTAACACAATCAAACTGATTGGTAAAGTTATCATACGAATTAATGATTTCCAGCTGAGCGAAAAATTGCCCAGGCCGAAAATCGAACCCGGATACTTGGCTTACAAGGCCAATGCTTTGCCTGTTAAGCTATCTGGGCGATAGCCGGCTGGGATTTTTCGCTCAGATAACCTTATTGGTCGTAACATCTGGTCTGTCATTTTGAAACAGCTCGCAGAATAAACCGCAGGTAATGGAACTCCATATAACGATGGATACGTAGATATACTATTATTTTTAACACAATCAAACTGATTGGTAAAGTTATCATACGAATTAATGATTTCCAGCTGAGCGAAAAAGCTGCGGTTTATTCTGCGAGCTGTTTCAAAATGACAGATATTAAGTGCGGAAAATGGACAAAAACGTCATTTTGACTATATTTTGTGGCAACATAACCACGTAATGTAACAATGCCCCATGGAAACAAATACATTTTAATAAGCAAGTTGGGTTATTTTAACAGTTTATGCTAAAACAGTTTTAGGATGCTGTTGCTTGCTAGATATATAGTGCTCCAAATATACCAGCCTTTTACTTTTCATGAAAAATGGCCTTCAAAACCTTGAACTTTGACATTTTCTATAGAAAAGAGGAAATTTTGCCAGGACTTCAAAATTGCATACTATTCATTAAATATGATCTACTTTAACATATAAAAATATCAAGCAAATCAAAAAATACAACAATCACACATTGTCTTATTTTCGAAATAATGGCTCTTAATGTTATTAGTGCTAACATGGTAAAGCCTTAAATTTTAGATTTTACGAGAAAAATTCATTAATTCACAGTTCTCCCTTACTTAAGAACTATAAACGTTTGTTAAAATGCTAAAAACGCTAACAGTCCAAGAACCGACAGCATAAAAATCTAAAATATCAAGCACAAAAAAAACTTTATTCTATGCAAGAGTAGAAGCATAGGAATCCAAGCTGCTGAAAGTGCAGCATAAACCAAAAATTAATTCCACTAAAGGTTGACTCGTAGGTTTGTCATTGTGTTTCCCCGCACCCAATCCTCTATCTTTTCATACATTTGCGTGTAGGACAAACACAATGATAAACCTACGAGTCAACCTCTAGTGGTATTAATTTTTGGCTAATGCACCACTTCACTTCCGGAACACATAGATTATTATATTCCCCAATTTCTACTCTTTCAAAAAATAAAGGTTTTTATTCTCAAGCATGATATCTTAGGTTTAAGTGCTGTCAGCACTTGGACTATAACAATAATTTTCTATTTCATATTTGTATCACATCTTAAATCAAGCTAAAATTGTTTACAACATTGAAAAGAAATGAAGATAGTGACATGAGTTGTTTCAAATATTAAGAGAACACTTACACAATAACGATAAATACCAATGCCACTGAATATTCTAATAAATAACAAGTGTGACATCTTTTCATATTTCACGACAGATGAAAAGCATAAAAGTAAGGTGAAAAAAACACAATAATAATGCATTCTTTAAATAGAAAATTCATGTATTTGAATAAATTTATAAATTACAATTTTATTCGGTTTTTCGTTAATTAATTAATGAATCGGTTTAATGAACATGTTTAGACATTTAAAATGATATATTGAATATTTAAACGAGTGTATATACGTTCATAAAAAGAAATTATGCATGTTTATTTTTACTAAATTTTTGACGTATTGAAAATTTAGCACAAACTGCTTACATTTTAAAATTTTTCTTTTTATTATTTGAAAATGTTAGTTCGAAACACAAGACTATATCGTAATAATGTATATAGTCAGGAGTACAACAGCTGTGCCAAAAATGGCCAATTTGAAACAATAAATTATGATAGTATTGTCGTATTTAATGACAGAATATCCTAGATTTAATAAGGCAAATGATACTATTAAAATTTAGTGTTGTAAATCAACTATTTTCCTCGCAGCGCTTGCATCCCGGATATAATGCGTATTGTAAAATCGACGTTTTTAGAAAAATAAAATTTTTACACATTAATTTAATTTTCGAACATCTATATGTTTAATACATATACCTGCAAAGAAAGACTATTACTTTTAGCGATGTTTTTTATTACATTTAACGATAGAAATAAAATAAAACAAATTCGAAAACTTAACTTTAAAAGAAGAAATCGAAGCACATTTTTCTTTATTGTCTTCTTAAACTTAACGTACCATACACGTAAATGTTTTTATATATTTCTCAAACCCATTTTATGATCGAAAAAGGCACATGGTGCAACTTCTGCTACTTACCATGCAACAAATCGTTTTTGGAGAAAGGTGTAGTAAAAGTGGTTATTTTATAAAAAAGAAAAGATTTCTCTATAGTAAACATTTAGCAGTTACATCATAAATGCATTTCTTCTAAAAATTCAAATCTTAGTAATAAAACTTTACGAGCTAACTCCAAATCTCAACTTTATGCTTTTCCCTTATAAGTTATCTAAAACTAACGGAGATTTTTTAAAAATATTGTCAGCATGGAAGCAGTTAATGAAATTAATTTCGTATGTAATAAAGCATTGTATAAAAAAATAACTTTCTTCTAATCATTTGTAAGCACAGCCTGAATTTCCCTGCGCAGGTGCTAAATTCATTTTGTCCAATAAGTTATATTTTTAATTTCCTGAGCTAAATTAAAATAAATAAGACGTCAAATGCGAGTATTACTCTTGCCCAGAAGGTTCCGTACAAAAAAAAATATAAGTATTATCAACCTCTTGGGAACGAGACTGATCTACGTAGCATTTAAAATTCTTAGAATCATTCATTATTCCCACCAGTTATTTTTTATTGTATAAAGTTTAGCTAATTTAATTGGAGCCTTTTTGCGATTCAAGTACAGAAAATTTATTGTTTTGAAAAATATTAAAAAAGTAAACATTACGATATGTTTTAATTAATAAATCTAAAATATCATAAAAAATCGAGCAATTTTTTAGTACAAAATTTTAATATACATAATTATTATAAAGTATAAATATAATAAAAAGCAAAAAAAAAAAATTATATGAAAGTTTGCTTTTATAATTTTAATTCTTGGGCATGAAGAAAATACTTGTTAAATCAATTTGATCGTAAATTCTGATGCTATCTAATTATTTAAAATTTTTATGAGCAGATTTAATTTAATATAAAAAGTGCAACGTCACAGATTTACTTTATTTATTTATTTATTTTGATTTTACTAATGTGCTTTTGAATGAACTGAAATGGAAAAATAGTAAAAAGCTTCAACATAGTCTATATTTAACAATATAATACAAAGCCTTAAATAATAGAAGCATCATATTTTTGGGGAAAGCAAAAATATTTAATATTTTTATAGGCATAAAATCGTTATTTGAAATCTTGACTTAATAATTTGTTCAATTTCTTGTCAATCATGCGTTAAATGTACATTATAAATCAAACCGTTTAAAAAAACTGTGACCAAATATAGAAAAATAAAGAATCAGTAGATGCTCTCATAGATAATTAATATGTTTCGTGACAAAACTTAAATCTCCAAAACAACATGGAAAGTTTTGTCACGTAATTTAGAGTGTTTTTCAGGATACTTACGGTAATAGTTAAGAACAAAATACATGTCTGTCTCTCACAGACACAATTTTATAAAAGTTTAAATAAAATCCAAGCATGATTCTTATTTCTAGTTAGTATTTTGTTAATTTGATAGTTTAGCAAAATATAAACAAAGAAAAAAAATACATAATATAAAAACATACTTGTCACATTTTATGCTTTGAATAGGTATTGAAAGCATGTGCAACACTTAATAATAAGCATTAAGGTATGAAAAGAGAATAAAAACAAAGATTATCAAGAAATTGTTTCACTATACATGTATGTTTTTAAAATAGAGATTTTTTTTTTCGATAAATGTTAAATTGTTACTAGAAACACATAAAATGAAAATATTTCAAGGAAATAATGTAATTTTAGATTTTTATGAAAAATTTATGCATTTATTTAAATTAAAAATTCATTTACTTTCAAATATAAGTCATAGGGTGACTTAAAAATAACTTTTCAAACAACAGGATTAAGGGCAATATGATTCGACAAATCAATTCAAACTATTACAACTAGATTGTAAATCTATTATAGATAGGTACGGAGCCTTATCTCGAAAATGTTTGTGCTTTCAGATTCCGAGACCAGTAGAGAAAGTACGCAGGAAAATTGTTAATGACATGTTTAAAGGGGTGCGGGACACATTTTAATGAAATTTTTATTTATCGAGTTAAAATATAAAAAAATTTTGTGATAATTAAACGTATCATTTGCAGACAAAATTACATGATTAAACTTGTCATATTTTTTTAAATCAATTTAAAATTTATTTAAAAAGTGTGGTAATTTAAATTCGTTATAACTCGAAATATTATTTGCAGATTTTTTTTTTCATTTAGATAAATAGAAATCTATAAGATTTAATTTAGATTTAGCATTTTTAAAAATATTAATTTGAGTAAGAATTTGAACAAAGTCTGATTATTGTGCACTTGCGTCTTACAAGGAAGGTCTCCATACTGGGCATACTCAGATTTTTCTGAAAAAATTACTAATTAAATTACTAATGTATGTAATAAAGGATCAGTGAAAATTAGCGGCGGAATTGCAGAAAAAATATGTAAAAAAATAAAATACTTTCGACTATTTGGCGTGAAAAGACGAAATTGTCACACAATTCGGCGAGCAGTGTTTTTCCTCGCCAAAAGCAAACGATTTTAATGCATCTGAAACCTTTTGCATTTTTAGAATGCGTGTAAATGGCATTTAATGAAATTAAAATTAAAAATGATAGAGTTTAATATATTATATACATACATATATATTAAATTGCATAGATATATATTATTTGTTGCTGTATAGTCATTTAATTTACGTCTGGAAAAATATTTTCATAGATAAAAAATTCTTATTCAGTAAAATTATTTTCATACACTTAAGCGTATTCAAAAGTAAAAGCCGGACGTTTCCATAGCAACAAAATGGAATTAAGAATGCTCAACTGACTTTGAACTTGAAACAGTTTTAATTAATTTAAATTTGAATTTTAAATCTCAAATTTTGATGGTTAAATGTGAATATAAATACATAAAAATATTAATATAACAAAATTATACTTAAAACAAACTAAAGCTGACAAAACCAAAGATATTTAAATTATCTAAGCACGTTGAACATGAAACTTTTTTTCTTTAAAATGCATTTGACAAAAAAATCATTTTAAAAAATTGCTTTTCGTCGCCAATCGATGATAAATCGCCAAATAACAAAATTTTCATTATTTTTTTACGGACAAGGTAACAGGGTTCCGCCGAATTTTTTTTTTTATAAACGTATATATCCACAAGAGAAGAACATTCTGTAATTTTTTCAGATTTTTTGGAGTATGCCCTTATGGAGACTTTCCTTGTTAGGAAAAATGAAATGTCTAGACACGAGTATTAATTTTAAACATACATGCAGAAATTTTATAGTTAATTCTATTCATTTTTTTCTTGTTAATGTAATGTTAATATAACATATAGTGTAATATTTCCAAAATATATGTAATATGTAATGTTTTTATATAATGTTTTTTGGTATTTTAATCCATTTTAAATGAGAATAACTTTTAAGAAAATTACAACGATTATTACTCCTGGCCAATATATGAGTAGGAAAATTATCAAATTTTTTGCATGTGAGAAAAATAATAAAAAGCAATTTAAAACATGATACTAATAAATATTAATGTCATTGAGTATTTAATATAATCACAAATCTTCATATTATCTACTTAATGTTATTCGTTAAAGGTGAAATATATAGAAATGTGCTGCGCGGAAGAAACTGTGTACACACAGTTTACAACATTAAAATGTTTAACAACATTAAAATGATTATTACTCCTGGCTAATATCTGAGTAGAAAAGTTATTAACTTATTTGCATATGAGAAAAATCATAAAAAGTCATTTAGAACACGATACTCATAAATATTAATGTCATTAAGTATTCAATATAATCACAAATATCAATATTATCTACTTATGTTATTCAAAAAAGGTGAAATATATAGAAATGAGTTGCGCGGAAGTAACTGTGTAATGAATCAGAAAATTAAATGATGCATTTTAAAACTTTGTTTCACATTTCTTAAAGTACCATGTGAATTTATTATTATCATTATTATTGCATATATATATATATATATATGTGTGTGTGTGTGTGTGTGTGTGTGTTGTTTAGCATTACCCTTGATAATGAGCTAAATACCACATTTTCAATTTTGTTCCAATTTTTTAAAACTAATCTATTTGGAGTAGTTTGTTATTTAATGAGTTATTCCATATTTTGATGTTGAATTGTAGTATTGTATATATATATATATATATATGTAACGTATAATATATATACATGACGTATATATATATATATATATATATATATATATATACGTTATTTTCTAAATTTTGTGTGTCGTGCAAAATTAAATAAATATTCTTGGAATCTTAATCTTACCAATATAGAACTGCCATGTCTCCTGCTTTTTGGATGCCAGTATTTTTATTCAAAAAATGTTCTTTTAGACATTTGTAATATTTGATCTATTTAAAGCAAGAGTATCATCTCTAAAATTATAATAATATGCAAAAACCCGGAGATTTAGCAAATCTGCCTGTATTATTATTGTAGAGTATTTGTCTGATTCAAATTAATATATAAGTATACTTGTTTTGAGATTCATGTAAGAAGTTGTTTTGATACACACAGGATTATATTTAATATTGGTGAGTTGTTTATTGATTCATAAAAAAACAGTATACTGTTATTTATGGAATAGCTTACGCTATAAATGGAAATATATAATTCGTAAAATGTTTAAATAATAGAAAGACACCAGTGTTTACAAGAAATTTTTTATTGTAAACAAGTAAAAGTATAGTTTTACATACTTAAAATAAGTGAAATTTTCTTTGAAAACAGAGATAATTTTTTCAATATTTTTGACAGTGCAAGATTTCTATAAAAAAAAACTTCACGCGTTAATTTCGGGACATTCCTTCACTGTTAAATGGTGACACATTGCACCTTTTAGGGGTGAAAGGCTTGTCTCACTGGTGACACCCCTAAAGGAACCAGGATGACACCTTTAATTAGGGTGAAAAGATGGCACCCTTAATCCAGAATGTCTAATAATAAAAAATTAAAAAATATACAAACCGACTTTTGGCCGCCGAAGGATTCGAACTCACAACGTCTGATTACAAGCTCAGCGTTCTAACCGCTCGGCCATCGAGCTCACCTTCAATCACTCGTAGCCATAGATTTTACTTGCCGTCACAGAAAACAGAAAGACACACGTCACAGCGTATGCGCATGGTTCCAGTCACCCGATGATGTGCCACATTGCTGCCAATACGAAGTGTATGGCACTTCTATTGTGTGTTCGAAGTGTATGGCACCCGAGGGTTCCAAATGCCCCGGGTTCCAATGGATCCTAAGGCCTTTTCACCTCCGGGTCCCAAATGGCACTGGTTTGTCACCTTCACTTTTAACAGTGTTGTTTCTTACAAATTAGTTTTTTGAATTGAATTTAAATTTGTAACTATTACAATTGAAAATACAGTTTTTGTGCTTCTATTGATAACTTGTAAAATGATATTTATCGTATTCAACGTTATTATTAAATGCTAATATATTTTATTAAAAAAATTTTAAAAATTATTAAAAATGTGCTGAAAGGATGTAATTCCATAAGAATGATAAATATTAATGCCACCGATTACTAAACAACAAAATAATTATAATAACAAGTCTCTTCTTTCATGTCTTGTGCTTCCGAAAAAAAAATACTAATTGAATATTAATAAGTTACTCGGTTGGAATTATGTAATGAACAACAATAAGTAGAATTATGCAATATATATTTTTTTTCAATTTCATTTTTCATAAAAAAGTTTACAGGAATTTTTTAAGGATATTAATATATTATGATAACATTATAATTCAAACAAAAAAGGGGTTGCATTTGGAGCATTATCAGTATTAATAATTCATATATCTTTTCAAAAAGAAAGCGTTGGATTCGTGACAAATTTCGATTTCCGTCTTTTCAAGGATTTATTTATTTTAAAAGATCTTGAACAAGATTTTGCATATTTTATAAAATATCTGTATGTGAATCTGTCTGTGAGATGTGACAAAAATTCTATGGATCATCTTTCTCCAGAGTTAATGCACGAAAGTTAATAAAACTTTAGATTCATATAAACCTTGATATATATTTGTGCTTTTCAGTTTGTCGTGTAAATTGTTCAGCAAGAAGTACTGCTCCGTTTCAGTAGCTCCATCATTAGAACTAATCAACTTCGTTCCCAGAACGGATTTTCATTAAACTTCAAATCCGTTTAGTTTGCTGAGATAGTTCACTTAGTCTGTCAGATTCATAAGTTGTTTTTTATTAGATTTCGCTGTAAATCCCACTGCAGAAGGCACTCCTACACTGCATTTAATAATTTTATATTATTTCTTTCATTTTAGGTAGTTAATAGGAAAAGGAGATCAATACATGTTCTTGTTTGGTAGCAGAACGTTTCGGTCATTTCAGTCCCGCTGTTTCGGTACCGAGACATTTCGGTCCCGAGTCACTTCGGTCCCGAGACATTTTGGTCCCTAGCCATTTCGGTCCCAAGACGTTTCGATCTCTAGCCGTTTCGGTCCCTAGACATTTCGTCCCTAGACATTTCAGTCGCTAGCCATTTTGGTCCCAAGACATTTCGGTCCCTTCTCCTGCAAAATGAAATTTTGTGAAATAAGACATAATTTTACCGGGAACATAATTTTATAGGGTTTTAAAACTGAAGGCCATAAAATTTTAGTATAATACGATTAAAAATGCCGGAAAACAGCACACAAGTATTACTCTTATCCAAATTATTATAATTCACACAATTTTTGTATGATAATCGTAATCATACATGGTAATCCTAATGATAAATGGTATTCACATTTCTCAAAACAGTTAACAATTTTAATATAAATCAAATTAATATTTTATTAAATATATCTATTAATTGATAATATTATTAGTTTACATAATGAAATTTACTTTAAAATAAACTCAATACATAATCCGCTTTATATTCTATACATCATTGTATTTCCTAGTAGTTCTAAATTGAAATTTATTTTTACTTGTTTATTTATTGTATATTTAAAATTACAGAAATTTAAAATAATTAGTATAGTTAAAAAAAACTAAAATAAGATATTATTTCTCGGAAATTAGGAGCGAAAAGGTAATGCAAATAAATAAATAAATAAAAACTTAGTTTTGTCACTTAAAAATTTAAAATAAAATTATTTAAAATATTATTATATTACATTTTTAATATATTTTATATATAATATTTATAATTTTATATTTATATAAAATATTTATATTATTTTATTTTAAAATATTATTATATTAATTTTATGTAAATAAAAATAAAATAATCATCTTATTAGAATGAAATAGGCCCAGTTTCAATAAAATTAGCTCACAAAACATGTCTTCATGGCGTGAGAAGTCTGTTAAAAAATGCAATCAATAAATACTATTATTATTTTTAAAAAATGTGGTGGAGGCAAATTTCTAAAAACAATTTTGTTTCATAGCATGCCCAGTTAGGAAATCACTACTGCTTTCGCAATGTTAATATTGGAAAGTAACTTATGAAAACAAATTTATAAGATGCAACTTTGTATTATAAAAATAATAAGAAAAATAAAAAAATTGTTCTTCAATAAATATATCTCATTTCTGAATTATCAAAGGAGAGGGTGTAGATGGATGATTTGAGGAAATATTTATATATTATAACTTATTACTGTCTAAATGAATTATTAAAGACATTTATTATTAAACTAGTTGGAAGAAAAAAATTAAGCACCGATTTTTTTTATTATTTAATTAATCCTAATTTAAAGGTTTTTAAAAAATGTACGTAAACAGCCAAAAGAAAATTACGGCAGTTTATATAAAATACTTTTTAGTTTATAGTAGTTTATAGAAGTTTATATAAAATACTGATAATAATAATTAATAATAAAATGTAAAATATTTATTCTGATTAACAATAATACTTCTTAAAGCAAAAAACAATATTCCTAAACTTATATCACATTGTTTAATGAAACAAAATTTTCAGTTCTCTAAGATTTCATTATCAGGAAGTTATAGAAGTTTAAATTTATCAGACTCTTATATTAAACTTCTTTATGGAATTTGGATGGGGGGAGGGAGAGAATTTAAAAAAAATTATAAAGGGCCCGAATAATGTTGAGCTTTTACCATTTGGCAGGCCTACACCAATTAGAATCCGACTTATAAGGTAGCGAGCAAAGAAATAACAAGGGACCGAAATGGTAAGGGACCGAATTGTCTCGGGACCGAAATATCTTGGGACCGAATTGTCTCGGGACCGAAATATCTTGGGACCGAAATGTCTCGGGACCTAAATGGCCAGGGACCGAAATGTCGTGTACCCTTCTTGTTTAATGTTATAAATAAAAATATGGTATAAGCCTTATATTTTATATAATTATTTTACGAGAAAATTCCATTAGTTCGCAGTCTTCTCTATTCAAGAACAATTTACACTTATTAAAACACACAAAGAGATATTTTTCCAAAAGTCTAAAGCACAAAAACCTAAGGTATCAAGCACTTTAAATAAAGAATAATATAAATACGTAAGTAAGAAAATAAATTGAGTACAAGTTAAAAAAAAAAAAAAACTTTATTTTAAGAAAGAGTAGAAATATGGGAATATAATGATCCATGTCTTCTAGATGTGAAGTGGTGCATAAGCCAAATATTAGTATAACTGTGGTTGACTCGTAGGTTTATCATTCTGTTTTTCTACTCCTGGTACTCCATGGTTTCATACCTTTGATTGTAAGACAAACACTATGATAAACTTACAAGTCAACACCTAGTGGTATTCAATTTTGGCTTATGCACCACTTCGCTTCCGTCAGACACAGATCATTTGATATCCCTATTTCTACTTATACATAAAATAAAGATTTTTTTATGGCGCTCGAGATCTTAAGTTTTTGTGCTGTCGGCTCTGGGACTATAACAATATTTTTCTATTACAATTTCCAATAACATTTTAAATGAAACTAAAACTGTTAGCAACAATTGAAAAAATGAAAATAATAAAATGTGTTGTTTCAAATATTAAGAGAACAACAGAATAATGATAAATATTAATGCCACTGATTATTCCAATAATATCAAGTGGGACATCTTTTGTGGGACATGTTTCAGGTTGATGAAACGCATAAAAATAAGGTGAAAAGCAGAACCATAATATGGTCTTTAAATAAGAATTCATGTAGTTAAATAAAAATTTTCAAATTACAGTTTTTCTCGCATTTTGTAATATAATGTAATGAATATGTTTTGCCATTAAATTGATGTATTCAATACTTAAATGAATTTATATGAGTTCATAACAAGAAAGTATGCATGCTTTTCTTTTTCGTTTTATTTTATTTATTTATTTTTCTTTTACTAAATACTTTGTCATACTGAAAATTTAGAAGAAATTACTTATTTTTAATTTTAAATTTATTATTTGAAAATATTGGTTCTAAACACGAATATGTATTTTTATAATGGATATACTGCGTAAAATTATTCATATTTTTGGGGAAATTTTGGAAAACTATAATTTTTAACTGTAATTTAATTTTTAAACATCTATATATTTAATTCAAATAACAGTAATAAAAGGTACCAATACATTTAGTTCATAAAATAGCGAGTTACTTGTTACATTTAAGCATGGAGATAAAATAAAGCAATTAGAAAACATTACTTTAAAACAATAAATCGAAACACATTTTTTCTCGTCTTCTGAAAGTTAACGTATACAATACACGGAAATGTTTTTATATTTTTCTTAAACCCACGTTATGATCGAAAAAAAAGCACATGGTGCAAGTTCAGCTACCTTCTATGCGGGAAATCGTTTTTGGAGAAAGATGTAGTAAAAGCGGTTATTTTATATAAAAAAAGTATTCTCTATAGTAAACTTTTAGCAGTTACATCACAAATTCATTTCTTCTAAAAATTCAAATCTTGGTAATAAAACTTTACGAGCTAACTCCGAATCGAAACTTTATTCTTTTTCCTTATATGTTGTGCAAACTAACTCAGTAAGATTTTTTTATTATTATTATTAAAAAAATATTTTCAGCAGGCAAGTAGTTAATGAAATTAATTCCGTATGAAATAAAGTACATTATGAAAAAAATAACTTTGTTCCAATCATTCGTTAGCATGTATTTCACTGTCATATTCATTTTGTGCAATAAGCTATACTATAAATTTCCAAAGCTAAATAAAAATAAAAAATGGATTAAATTAAGAAAATGTTTGAGATATAAAAACAGAATTTTAAATTTCGTAAAAATAAATAAGCAAGATATAGGTTAAACATATATTCTGAACCTCCTTCAATAATTGGACAGGTATTGCTGTACACGATTTTTATTATTACTATCTATATTATAAAAGCCAAACGTATCTGTGAGTAAGGCATACGGATATGAGAGTTGCGTATATAAATTCTGAAATGAAGAAGATGGTGTTGGGTTTAGATTTCATGTGGAAAAAATTCTATGATTCTGTCAAAATGAAATAATTATTTTGTTTTTCATTTTGGGATACCAACCATATGATATGATGTTTTAATTGATAACAGTATATTTACAACATATCATTATTATATTTCATTGCTTACACAAACGATTAAAGTTTAATTTTAACAATTTCTACAACTAAGTTTTATAGAAGTAGTATTTTGTTAATTTTAAGTTAAATGACATTTGTTTGAGAGTTAGACTTATCAATATAAGGGCATTTTTTACTTTAACTAATTTTATAGGTTTATTATAAAACAATGAAATAGTTCGTTTTTAAACATTTTCTTTCGACGAAATTTGACGGGTTCTACCTTGTAATATTAATACCTATACTTACGCCAATAATTCGTTCCGAGACGTATTAATATATTTGGGACATATTAAGACAACAAAGAATAAAGACAAGCAAAGTAAATGGTTGAGAAAGCACATAAACACATCATTAACCAGAAAAATTACAGATTTTTTTAAAAAGGAGGGGCTGGTAAAATATATTTTTTAATTTTTACATAATTAATATGTTATAGATTCATTCTAAGAAATTTTATTTCAAACTTTTTTAAAATTCAAGAAAAAACTTTTTTATTTTTACATTTTTATTCTACTGCTTTTATTTTTATTCTAAAACATTACTTTTCTAAAAAAATAAATAAATAATAAGTTCAGAAATTACACGTCAAGTGTAGGAAAAGAGATGCGTTCGTACTATAGCGAAATTAAAAAAATATTTAGATCTTGGTTTAATAATATGCTGTACTACACTCCAGTAAATTTTATTTTATTTCATTTCATAGAAAGTAACTTGTAGCAAACCTTAGTAATGTATATCAATTTTTTTCTCAAACAGTGTTTCCCCAGTATACTATTATGCAATGGAATACTTTTGCTTGACACTGTAAATTAACAAAAAAACACTCTTTGTATTACAGATTGTGCAGAATGCATGTTTAGCACATACTTAATAGATGCATATCAATTCTCTATGTTTGAGAAAGTATAACAACATTAAAATGAACGTGAAACTATTTTTTCCCATTGTCCGCAATCTAACGGAATAATTTTGATAGTCCCTGGAATTAAAATATGCATCCGATTTTTATAAAATTTGAAATGACTCGGCGAAATTGTGCAGAAATTATGTATTTTAAATTTCATACGATTCGGTTGGGTATATTTTGCTCTATTATATGCAAAAGGTAGACAGACAAACGGACGGACTGAACGTCGACTGTAGGTTCTAATGTATATGCATAATTACAAAAGCATCTAAAAAGGACAGCGCACTAGTGAGTTGCAAATACGATATTGCCCTCATAAAGAGTAAAAATTTACCCCCCCCCCCCTTTGAGGCATGCGCCTTACGTTGGGAGTTGCTGATAGACAGACATTGGTGTATACATTTTCAAATAAATGATTCCACTTTATTTAACTAGTAAATCTGCAGATCAGGAGCCTGAACGTCAACTTTGCACATCATTTTTTTTAAACACACTTTGGGCAATATTTAACTTCCTGGAAACTGTAATTTAAAATTTTCAAATTACATAATTATTTATAAGAATAAAATAAGAATAAGAAGTTTTCAGCCATCAAAAGCGTTAAATTAAAGATTTAGTTTTGTTAGGATATTCTGAAATTTTCATGATCTATTATTATTTTTTTTATTATTATTATAACATAGTAGATTTCTTCTAGGGGGCGGAACGCCCCTGAACCCCCCGTAGTCTCATTAAACTTAAATTTGTAACTTTCTATCAATTTGCTAATGGTTATCGTATATCTTGTATTTCTTTATACATTTTGATTTATAAGGATAAGTAACAGTTTTAATAAGCATTTTTCATTATCCTCATACTTCTACATACCTGCCCACCACAAACACCTAAATCTGATGTATCAGGAACTTTTGAAAGTGTAAACTCAGTAATCTAGGGTTTTACAATTTTGTTTCCGAAAAAAAGTTTTGGTTGCATTTTGTGGCAGTTATCGCGGACAGACAGACAGACAGACAGAAAAGACTGACAGGCGGAAAACAATAAATTTTGTGTCGTTAAAATAAGCCTTCACTGAAGTTTTGGAAATGACGTCATTATTCATGAGTTATTGCTATCCATGTTTCTAATATTTTTTACTACTATAAAATACCTGTTTTATTTCAATTATGACGTCAAATTTTATCAGGTGAAATAATTGTTAAAAATATAATTATTTTTTATTTCTTTTACTTCTAATTATGCCCCCATTTTTGTCAGAAAAATTCTTATTAACGAAACAAATTTCCGTGTTTAATATTTAACAAAGTACTATATTTATTTTTATTTTTATTCTGACGTCATATTTATTTTTTCTTAGTTTAATTTTCGAATGGAAATTGCTCAATTGAAACTTATTGCCGTTGAAAAATTATTCCATATTTGGGTTTTTTTTGGCAACAATAAAGGAAATTGGTTAAATTTTATCTAAAAAATCGCTATTAATTCTGCATGAAAAAGAAGAAAATTTTGAATTATTAAGGAAAATATGTGAATAAAATTAATAAAACATAGCCTATGTTTTTTTCTGGGCTATGATATAGTTATACACAAAGATACAAAAACATTAATTCATCAGCTTTGACGTTGACTTCATTTAAATTTTCGTACACGCATTCAAATTTATAACATTATAAAAATAAGGACTATGATGAATGGTTGCTTAACAACCATTAAGAGAAAATAAAGAAAATGAAATAAATACATTTGAAATAAGTAAATATCTAAAACAAATTAGTTTATATTATTGGAACACATTTATAAAAATCTCCGAAATTTACAGTAATAATTAAAAAAATTGACAAATGTGTAGATAACATTTCAAAACAAAACGAATAATTTAACTGGTAAATTTCAGTATCCCTTTATCATTGAATTCCATTAATGAAATGTGACATTTTCTCTCAAGGAAAAAAAAAATTAAAAATCATTGGATTTGCCATAGAAAAGCATCATTGCGCAAAATAAAATATTCTACATTTTCTGAACGAATGAATCAAATCTTACAAAAAACTATACAGCTTAATCCCAGTGAATAAGAAACATACCCACTTAATTTCAAGCCAATCGGATGCTTTTTACGGAAGTTATCGCGGAACAGACAGACTGACAAACTGACAGACTGACTGACAGACTGACAGACAGACAGACACAAAAAAAATTCGTGTCTCCAAAGTAAGCCTTCACTGACGTTTCGGCAATTACCATTTTTAGGCTTAACAGATAATCGTAAAGTAACATTTTTAATAACATCAATGTAACACATGTTTATATAGATTAGGAAAAACTGTATGTGATAGGAAAAAAAGATCATTATGGAAATAGTTATTCAAAAATATCACGAATCATTATGTATTTTTAAACATGTGCTGCAAATCTAAATTATTTGAATGGATGTAATTCCGCATATATTTTAAGAATATAAATCAATAACGTTTAAAAAGTTTGCAACTTATAAATCATGCGAACTTTATTTAACTACCTGAAAACCTTTTGATATTTTAGCTGTGTCATAATTGAATATTTATTTTAAAAGTTTAAAAGTCATAAATATCTTCAAAGAAAAAAAATTAAAGAAAAAGAAAACTGATAATGTAATGCGTTCGAAAATTTAATAGGTATTTAAGAAATTCTTTGATATGAATAATTTCTCTTTGTTGGGAAACTCTAATTCTCTTTTATAACATAATAAAAAAGTAAAGTTAGAGATTTATTTGATAGTTTTTATAATATTATTATTTTTTAAGGATATAAAAGCATTAATAACTACATATGAGAATATCTGACAACAGAAAAAAAGTTTGAAAGAAAATACCAAAAGAGTCCTTGCATCATAACGATAAATATTAATGCTATTGATTATTCAAAGAAAAACAAGTCTTATCTTTTAGCTCTCGCGTTTCAAAAGAATGATTAACTGCATATAAATGAGATGAATGGAAAGAAGAATATAATGAATAACAATAAAAATAGGTATATATTACAGATATTTTTTCTTTGCCTGAAATAATAAAAAACATTTTTTTAAATACTAGCATAATGTATTCAAAAGCATTTGACACTTGTAAACGTGTATAAAAATCAACACTTCGTTGTACTTTTTTATGTCACAATTAAAATCAAACAGAAATTTCGGTACTCCTCTGTTATCCCATCGACCGATTTCGCCAAATTATACAAATCGCCAAACTAATAGCCAAATTATACATTTTGACGTAATTTTCATTTTAAATAATAATAAAAAAACAAATATTTAGTAGAATATTAATAAAAGTAAAAATAAAAAGTCGAAATACAAAACTTAATGACGTTTTAAACACATGTATCGTATTTAATGTCATTGAATCGGCATTCACGATCATCCATTATTGGCATTTAATCTTATAATTTGACGATAATATTTTGGTCGACGGAATAACAGAGTAGTACTGAAATTTCTTATTATAAGGATAATACTAGTATATGTTTTGTTTTTTCAGGCTTTTGTTTTAACCGTAAATGCTTTTAATCGTAAATACGTATTATCTGTGGTGATTTTTAAAGATCAAAGGAAATAAGCAAGTTTAAATAATAGTGTAGGATTGACAAAAGAAAATGAGAATTCATAGAAAATCTACCACAGGTGCAGATAGTTGGTGAACTTTAAATTATCTTTTGTGACATAAAAATAATAATAATATATACAATTTGAGATTTATTTGATAGTTATTATAATATTATTATTTTTTAAGGAAATAAAACATTAATAACTAAATATGAGAAAATCTGGCAATAGAAAAAAGTTTGAAAGAAAATACTGAAAGAGTCCTTGCATCATTATGATAAATATTAATGGCACTGATTATTCAAAGAAAAACAAGTCTTATCTTTTAGCTTTCGCGTCTCAAAAGAAAGATTAAGTGCATATAAATGAGATGAATGGGAAGAAGAATGTAATGAATAACAATAAAAAGTAAGTGTATATTACAGATTTTTTTTTCTTTGCATGAAATAATGAAAAACATTTTTTAAGTACTCGCGTAATATATTCAAAAGCATTTCACACTTGTAAAAGTATATAAAGGTTAAAATTTTACAGTACTTTTTTATGTCGACTTAAGTCAAACAGAAATTTCTTGGAATTATGATAACACCAGTATATGTATTGTTCCTTCGGGGTGTTAGTTTCAATGGTAAGACTATCTGAATCGTAGTGAAAATTTTTTAACGGTTAAATGCAATAAAAGCTTTAAATAACAGTGATGTCCAAAAGAAATTGAGAATCATAGAAAACCCACCACAAGCACAGGTAGCTGCATGAAACGTACTCATTTTTTTTCTTTTGCGTCGACTTCCATCAATATTACACTTTATAACAGCATTTATGTGCTTACTTTAAACGACCTTAATCGTCATTCCAAGTTCGTACATATCTTGAAGTGTGACTTCTAAAATAAATCCTATAAGAATAATTGTATGGAGAAGTTTTTAAGGATGAAAAATAGGAAGTGCCTTTAAAAACAGATGTAAGAGGAAATTCCGAAACATCCATGGCTAAGATTAGCCATAAAACAATGCATTACCACTGATCCTGGCCTCTGCGACAAAATTAAACTGAATGTGTAGAGAGAGACCGGTCCTGCAGTTAGGATTTTACATTATAGACACCCTTTTATGTAACATCACAAGTGTGAAATGCTTATGGAGATTAGTGTAAATCCCTCCCCATAAAATCTTTTTTCTGCGGGCCGGTTTTAAGGATTCCTTGCGGTCAAGCTACTTCTCTGATCCAATTCAGTGGAGAAATAATACAAAATGAAAAATATTAGTAAAAATTGATGGATAAAACAAATAGAAAAATTACTCTTTCGCAATTTGCGTACCCAAGCTTGCCATTTCCGTAATATCAGCGATAGCAGTATAGGGAGTTACATCAAAACATGTTGATATTAACTGACCCTGTGTTTCCATTTTTTCTCCGTTTGCTCAGGTGCCACAAGAGCTGCCATCGTCTTCCACCCCCGCGATAAAGACCAATTTACACAACAGCCTATCTGGCACCTATTTGGTTTATGGACGTACACATGATGCTATATAATAACATAATCTTCAGTTGATGTCCTCTTAAAACGTAGTTTTCAGATCAAAATTGGGTATCTATCAGCAACCTGCAACCACCAAGAACCACCATTTTAACGTTCTTCCGCAAGCGGAAAAAGATATATGTTCTCAATCAGGCTCTCAGTTATATTGATGCGCTGAAACTAGGATGATTCTTTACCATTTAGATGTGCATGCATCTAAAAGTCGTACAATAGTCACGAATTGAATATACAAACTGAAAGCGAATACGACGACACACTCTTAAAAATATGGACTTATACACCATTTACTTTTTCTGCGTTAGCTTAAATCATTCTACACCTTTATATAAATGTTCAAATTTCTTTTTTAAGGGATATTTTTTCCGTTTCCAAAATTATTCTAAGATTCAAATCTGTTTTCTAAAATTAGAAGATTAATTTTAGACTCGATCTATGAATGCCGAGCCATTTTATCCCATCCAAACTCACAGATGACGTTGTTATTTAAATTTTTTCATAAAGTATTTTATCTTCGTTTTTTTTACGAGCACCTATCTTGCTGCTGGCCAGCAATTTCCTCTTTGCTGTGTATAATGCGGTGTTTGGAAACTTCCAATTGTTATAGTTAAAGAAGATGCGTTAAAGTTACTGCGAAGAAGCTCTTACTTATTAATTTTCAAGGTCATATATTATTCGAAAAAATAAGTGGTATTATACTGATATAAAGGAAAATTCTTGGAAGTTGTGTGGACTGAACAAGGGAGTATTATATTGTATTAAATTTAATGTAATGTGATTATGTATCCAGCGTTTTCTGAAATTAAATTACCTGCGATTTATTCTTTTGAGATGATTTAGATATTAGATCAGATGCTAAAATCGATAAGGTTAGCGGGTGAATTCATTGGATTCGTCCGGCGCAGCTAAGATGGCAGAGCATTGTTGTCTTCAGGAAAGAAGTCAAGGGTTCGAATCCTGGTAGGAAATTTTCATCTCAAGTGTAGAAAGTTATCCGAATGAAATTTAGAGATTTTTATGGATTTCTAACGAAACTTGAAAAACTTTTTTTATTTTATTTTTTAGTATCGTGTTTATAAATTGAGCATGTGATCAAAAGAAAAATGATTAAAGATGATTTGGAGGTTACCAGAACTGTTTGAAAAACTGGCCAAATCTTTAAATCTGAAAAATGTGGGGTTTTTTTCGTTATTTAAGTTCTAAGTACAAGTTTCTACTACATGGAAAAGATAAACAATGCCAAAGCCGTTGAAATATACTCATCCTAATGACTATAAAACCAACAACTTTTGGTTCAAATCTTATTTTGGTTAAGTGTGGCAAAAAAATCAGCTGTCTCCAAGAATTATAGTTTTTAGCGATGGCCAGTTTTGAAACTAGACGACACATTTTTTGTCTTAAAATTTTTAAAAGTACTTACTATATGGCTTATAATTATAAAATGTTTTGAAAGGTCTAAAAAGATAAATGCTTTTAAATTATAGTGTAATTTTCTGAAAATGTATTTCAAATGAATTAATTTTCTTTTTTTTTATTTTTAATTCTGTTAAAACTAAAATCGCAATGTCGAGTCATTTTGACTCAATTTGTTTTCATAAAACAAGTTAAGTGTAAATTGGATAAAAATAAACTAAGTAGACAACTTAAATTGCAAAATTCTAGTAGAAAATTACATTTTTTAATCTTCCAGCGGTTTTAGTTCCAGCGGTAAATTTCCAGCGGTTCTAGTGCTAAATGACACAACAGAAACGGATTTTCAGATTTTCTGTCACATTCTAAATCAAATGAAGACATCTTTTGATTTGGTTAGTACCAATAATATTGCTTTTTATATTCTTCTCTATTTATGTAATTCGGTTAGAGAAAAGTTTCATAGTCAGACAAAATATTCCTAAACTTTAATATGTAAAATTTTGAAACAGCATTCTGAAAATATAACTGGCACTTTCTAGTTAAGAAATTAAATGAAATGTGTAGCAGTGATCATAGAATTAAAAATATTATATGGTGTTTTCAATAAAATAAAATTGTTCTTGAACAAATCCTTCTCTAGTAAAGGTATGCAAAAGAGCGATAAGAATATGAAAATGTATGTCTGTATGTAATTATAAAATTACATATGAAGCTATAGATAACTATCAATTTACATCCTTCTAAAGAATAAATTTAACATCGACAGAATACTTAAGTAGCCGAAAATTAACACATGGGATTCACTTCTGGTAATGTGGTATGATCACTGAACATGTAAAATTATAGTTTACAAAGTCACGTGAATATCTTTACCTGTTCGTCTGTAATTAAATTTATACTACAAGCTCTCCAAACTGTCGTCATTAATATAAAACGGTACATGAAAAAAATTCTTTCTTCAGATAATAAGAAAGGTATGTTAATAACATAGAAGAGAATAAATTTGGAAAATTCTGAATAAATTTGGAGCCAAGTAGAGAAATATGAATAAACTGTTAATATTTAAGATGTAAGAAGGGATTTAAGTAAGTGATAATTAATGCTCTGAATTTGATTAAAAGTAGATTACTTAATCAGGTATTTCACCTTAAAAAATATTGTTTCTTAGAATCAACTGTTACTTTGATCTTAGACTAAAATTGTTAGTTTTCAATTTAAGTGAGAATAATTTTGTTTTATTGTAAAACGTAATAAAGTACGTATTCGGAGAAAACACTTTTGAAGTTTTGCGTGAATAGTGCATAAACAAAATTTCAAATTGATTTTCCTACTTTCGAAGCACATAGTATGAAGGATCCATTGTAATCATGATATTCCTTGAGTGTGAGTGATAACTACAAATGGTACTGACGATTGAGTTGCCTTTTGGTGAATATATCACAGATCACTGTCAAAGGAACTATATAGATTGCCATAAGCATGACAAAACTGTAATGCATTTAAAACCATTTTCAATATATTTTGCCGTCGACTCTATATACACATAATAGTCCAAGAGCCGACAGCACAAAAATCTATGCTATCGAGCGCAAGCCGTTAGTTTGTGGAAGAGTAATTATAGGGGAATCTAATGAGCCATGTCTGCAGGAAGAGAAGTAGTGCATAAGACAAAAATTAATGCCACTAGTGGCTCACTTAAAGGTTTATCATTGTGTTTTCCTGCTCCCAGTTTTCCATGTTTTCATACCTTTGATTATATGGCAAGATACAATGTGATACCTATGAGTAAACCACTAGTGGTATTAATTTTTGGCTTATGCACCACCTCCCTTCCGGCAGACATGTATCTTTAAACTCCCCTATTACTACTCCTAAAAAAATAAAGTTTTTTTCTTGTGCCCTGTAACATAGGTTTTTTACTGCCTCGTTGATGAGGAATGCACCCATTCCACCGATGTTCTCTTTGTTTCGAGAGTGAAATAGATTACCCATTTTTCATTACCTGTGAGGATTCGCTGCAGAAACTCAGTGCCTTCCGAAAATTACCGTACTGTTAAACCATTTAGCTCATAGAAATCTGATCGTTGTACCCACCTCCAATTTGGAGTGAACATCCAGTAGATGTGCCATAGATCCGCACATGCAAAAGGAATGGAGACCACACCATCCTTTCTGTAAGACGTCTCAGCAGTTACCGTTCCTTTCTTCGAAGTGTCCAATGTCACGACACACCGCGCTCTGTCGAGGAGGATTAGTCTAAGTTATATTTTGATTTACGATTGTATTTGGAAATGGGATGCATACATTACGTTTGAAATAAAATGTGGCTCAAGTTTTTGTACAATGGGGTTATGAATATAGAAAAGGTGACATGTACTGTATTGTCTATCTTTTACCTGTGAAGTAACGGACGAGGTAGTCAACAAGATGTCGGCTGTTTGTTTTACATCGGATACACAATTTCCAATTACCTTTAGAGAAAACTTACGCCAGTTAATTTGAATTAGAAAAATATTTCTTTTAATCTTCTTAGCCATGCCAAATTTCTCTCATTAATATAGCAAAACTTTCTATTTGTTTTTATTAACGGTAATTGCCCTACTATTATATATATATATATATATATATATATATATTACTTAGACTGACATGAAATTTAAGATTGTCACAATATACCGAAAACTCAAATCTCGACTACTGCCGAAAAAAACTTCCACGAATAAAACTGAATACCTGTTTTTGCCATAACTAATGTCTGAAATTCTATATTTACGTTATTGATCGAATTTTGTCTTGGCGCTAATAAACACTAATAATCAAAGCAGAAGTTTTGACAGTTTGAGGATATACTAGTTCCTCAATATTCATAGTTCCGTGCTTGGTATTAATAGTTTTAAATCAAACTCTTTCAAGACAATTTTTTTCTGTTTACAGAAAATGTTATTGAAAGACGGAAAGATAACAATATTTTACTTCCTTTACACTATATGTTCCAGTAACAATAAGTCATACACAGTTACGCTGTACCACAAATTTTGAAAGTGTTTACTATCATTGCACTGCTTATGACTGGACTAACACACTTATGTTATTTGTGGGATAATTTATATGCCGATATTTTTAATGATATATTGTTTCTAATTATAACTTTTCGTGTATGAATTTTATTAATAAAAAAAGTTACATTAGTTTTGCTTTGAGGATAGTTAAAAAAGTTTCTAAAATTAAAAAAAATGAATATTAGAAATTTCTTTTTAAAAATGTTTTACATTGCAAAGTAATTATTTATTTAAAAAATAAAAAAGGTTTAATGATTTACAAAATTTTGTAAATGAATTACACTGTTATAAAGCGTATTCACAAAACCAAATAAACTATAAGAAGGTTATTAAAAAATATAAATATAATAAATATAAATATAAATAAATATATTAAATATATAAATACAGGGTGGTCATAAAAAAAAACTTTGCCGATATATGGAGCTCTAATGGCCAGTCCGTTCAACCGATCGAGGTGAAATTTCAGATATAGCTATTCAGAAGTATGAGCTCGAGATTCTGTGAACGGCATTAAAATGGCGCTCACGGTTACGGTTAAAGTTACAGAAACTCGAAAAATTCCAATGGCAACACCCATTTTTTTTCATCGCAAAATGCTCAGTGCATGCGAAAACCCTAAAGAGCGTTGGAACCGTACGTGTATCGCAAGAAACGGACATTTTTCACATGGGTGCCATCACCATGCAATGTGTAATTGCCTGTGATGGCACCCAAGTGGAAAATAAGTAATTAAAATAAAAGTTTTAGTTTCTCCGATCTCTATTGTAATCAGAGATTGGTGTACTGAGTCTGTGTCATATGCAAATTTCCTCCTTGCGCCCCAATGGAGTTTTTTCTATGGGGGAGGGGAGGATTCGCAGAACGGTTTTTTGTGCGTGCTTAACATGTCCGTTTCTTGCGATACACGTACGGTTCCAACGCTCTTTGGGGTTTTCGCATGCGCTGAGCATTTTGCGATGAAAAAAAAATGGGTGTTGCCATTGGAAATTTTCGAGTTTCTGTAACTATAACCGTAACCGTGAGCGCCATTTTGTTGTCGTTCACAGAATCTCGAGCTCATACCTCTGAATAGCTATATCTGAAATTTCATTTTGATCGGTTGAGCGGACTGGCCGCTAGAGCTCCGTATATCGGCAAAGTTTTTTTATGACCACCCTGTATAATAAATATAAAAAATACACATACTCAAATAACAAATTATATGCAGCATATAAGTTTGAAATAATATGTGAGAATATTACTAATCATTAATTTACAGTTAAAAAGGCTATTATCAATTCATAAATTAGTATATTAAGTATAATTTATTAATTCAAAAAGTACATATAATATAAAACATTAAAAATATAAATATAAAAAATACACATACTCAAATAACAAATTATATGCAGCATATAATTTTGAACTAATATGTGAGAATATTACTAATCATTAATTTACAGTTAAAAAGGCTATTATCAATTCATAAATTAGTGCATTAAGTATAATTTATCAGTTCAAAAAATACATATTTTGCATTACTGAATTAATATTATTAATATAAAAATATAAAAATCGTCTTTGCATTTTTTTATCATTTAATCTTTTTCATACTGTAAACTAACTAGGAAAATAATTTATGGTTGAAAAAAAAAACTTTACATCATAAAAATTCATGACAATAATAAGTTTCTCATAAGTATTCATTAATTTTTACAACGCGTTTTTACTACTGACTTATAATAAAAATAAATCAGTAGCATGCAGTAATTTTGCTTTTAAATAAAATAAGCTATTTTTTCACGTAAAACTATATCCTTAATTTTCACCTTAATTATATCTAGGAGTAATTTATTACTTCCTCATAAGCTTGATATCGTGCAAAATAGTACAAATGATCGTAATGATATATTCATGACTATCAGATCGTTTCGGCTAAAAAGGGAAAATATTCCTTTTCCTGAGGTGGAAAAAAGGTAATAAATCATTAAAGAATTCTCTGCATTCATTAATTCAAAAACATGTCATCAAAACGTGCACATAAATATAATGAGAAAATATAAGATATAACCTCATACAAATAACATGAAATCATTTTAAGTGGATAAAGAAAATGAATAGTAAATAGATTAATGAATAATATCCCCAGAGAACATAGCTATTCAGTTTTACAGTTTTATAAATTTTTAGCTATACAGCAAGAGCTAACTAAATTATCACAATTTTTTTACAATTTTATAACTTTATTAAAGACATCAGTAATTATAAAATTAATTAAATTCATTTGACATGAAGCTTTAATTTTTCTATGTATAGTTTTACACATTTTACAGTTATGTGCAAATATTTATATAAAAGGTTAATAGTTTCATTTTACATTTGTTGAAAAGAAAGACATACATATGTCGCAGCATGTTTAAAAAAATAAGGCTGTTTGCAAAGAGCCTCAATATTTTTCAAAGTAGGAGTCTAGCTGGAGAACCATCTGATTTTTACTGATTTTATTTTAGGCTTATTGATATATACATCAACAGCGGTAGACAAATTTGAAAATGACTTTTTAATTTTTTAATCAGCTCATTATTTCTATTGTAATCAACCTATGAAGTTTTAAGATAATTATAAAATTACCAGGTATTTCTCCAAATATACTGGTTTGATTTTAGCATATTGAAATTAATTCAAGATAAAATGAGGAAACCACACAGTTTCAACAAGAAAATGGCTAATTTCTAAACCGTTAGTCATAGACATATAGTTCCAATTGCGAAGATACTTTTAAAAAGGCAAAGAATTGTTTTTAAACTACTTAGGTCAAAAAAACAATTTATAAAAAAAAAATAAGAAAATAAATTTTTATACGGTCACCCGATCCGAGAAGTGATATTTAAGAAATTTTTATCACCACTCTAACAAGTAAGCTAAAAAAAGGTCCTATTCACCTAAAATTAAAATTTGCCGAGTTATGAAGCTTTAAATTTCATAACTTAAACCAGTTTTCTGTAACTGAAAACGGATGAGTTGGAGTAAGCTTCAAGAGAACATACATCAAGGGCGTAAAGTATTATAAAGGAGTCCATTTACAACGCTGTCCAATGGCTAAATCCTAAGGCATTTCTCACAGACGTATAGATCTAATTACAAAAATGTTTTAAATTTGGTAAAAAATAGTTGTAAAGCGATTTAACTGAAGGTGCTGCCACCGTATAAGTTTAAGGTAGTGTTAAGTTTTATGAATTAACTTCTAGATTGATTAAAATAATTGAAGACGAGAATTTCAAAATTCATTTTATCGAGAAAATCAAATTTTGGGAAATCGCGAACAACTTTTAAATGCATTGATTGGTTTTTATTATAGATTTTGAGATAGTAGTGTTACATTATTGCATATTGATAAAGACTGATAGAAAAAGAAAAGCGATAAGGCGAGTTTTAAAATTACATCCTCAATTGTATTTTTACATATGTTTTATTTTGTAAGGAAATAAAACTGTTTCTTTTCATGATTTTTTTTAAATGTGCGTTATTTTGTTAATATTTTATTTTACTTATAGCGTTTGTATGTATGTTTTCCTAGTTCAAAATTTTTATTCAAATTTTAACTCAGTGTCAAATATCCGATCGAGGTTCGATTCGCATACTTATTTACATCCAATGACAATGTAATATTAATACGATTTTAGGTGAGTAACATTTATTTATTTTATAGGACTACACAAAATTGTATCAATCTAAAGGAATTTTAAAGATGCATCATTTTGTAACGAATTGTGGCTGTTGCTTTTTATAGTTTAATTTAAAAAAATATTCTGTTATTTTTTTAGTTATATTTTTTGTACAAGTTGTATATTTTGCTATAATATATATATATATATCAACATAAATTTAAAAATAATATCGTAAAAATTATTTTACTTCTAATGTATAACATTAAATTTTATATCTGACGTCTATATTTATTTCCAGTAAATTTGTGACTGGCCCCTATTTTGCAGCGAAAAAGATGCTTCAACTTTAATCAGTTATTACTCGCTTATTTTTAATCGAAGAGGAATGGAACTTTTTTGTCTTACTTGTTAGAGTAGTGGTAAATTTTACTAAATATCACTTATAGAACCGGGGGACCATATAAAAATTTAATTTTCGTAATTTTTTAATTTTTTTTTTTTACCAAATCAATTATAATATCTTTTTTAATCTTTTATAAAGCACTTTTGTAATTGAAACTGTATGTGTATGACTAACGGTTTATAAATTAGCCATTGGCCACTGTTGAGGATCGACATCCTGTATATGCTCTTTGCAGTAAGTCTAAAAATATTAACCTAACTGAAAAATTGGAGATATTATGTTTTTTCTATGAGTGTGTGTGAAGTGGGAAGAGTTCAAAATTGTTTACATTGGAATTGTAATGTTTGCCTCCATCTTCATACACTAGTTGTTTATTCAATCAATCAGCACAATGTTAACGATTTTTTACTCGAAACAAATGCAAAACACTCCTTCTGTTTCTCCTTTTACTTTCTAGACCATAGGTTCCCAACGGGGGCGGTACCGCCCCCCAGTGGGCACTGGAGCCTTCCAGGGGGGCGGTAGGGAGTCCAGAGAAAAATGGGGGGCGTTAGAAGAGTCAAGGGGGGCGGTCATGGCATACCTACCTATTTAGGAACTAATGTAATAAAAATAGTTGATCTCCTCTGCATTTCCCGGTCCGTGACAAAAACCTTAACTGCACCTTTAAATGGAAATCTATAAAGACGAGCATATATCTGAGAGGGGGGAGGTGTTGAATTTATTTTACTAATGTCCGTGGAAAGACTAAAATAGCGGAGAACAAAATTGTATTATATTAGGCTAACTAACAACTAAAAACATTGTAGCTTCAATTCTTTCATGAATGTCATCTCAGTGGAACACGAAAAATCGCTATTACTTGCATTAAAAGCATTATGAATTTAAAAATTATGGAGCACAAAATTCGCAATAATTGGCTAACTAAAGATTTTAAACAGAATTATTTTTTATTAACCTGTAATTTGGAAAATTCTGTAGTTTGCAGCATAGACCTGAACAGAGATATTTAAACGAACCCGTTCAAGAAATTAGTTTGTTCTTAGTGAAAGTGATAAAAATCATTATATCTATAAATTTGTTCAAAAGTAAATTTATTTAAACATAAATAGGAAAATTTTTTTATATTTCAAAATATCTTACCGTAAAATACCGTTGATTCCCCCTCCCCCCCATCCAAACGTGACAAAATATCGGAAAATATTTAGAGGGGACGCTTACACGGGATTTCCCAGCGATCTTTTTACAAAATTTTCATTTTTTTATATTTGCGGATTTTTCTCGCGATATTTGACGAAATTTACGGCGTTCTTCGCGATATTTCATGGAATTTGCAGAGTTTTTTGCGATGTGTGACGAAATTTGCGTGTATTTCGCTATTCATTAACGAAAATTGCATTTTCCCCCGCAATCTCTGTTTTTCAGCGCTTTTCTTTTGTTATCCTCTGATGAAATGGGCGTTTTTTTTTTTTTTCGCGAATCTTTAAAGGAATTCGCGTTTTTACGGAGGTTTTTTTTAAACAAAATTAGCGTCTTTTTGACGAAATTCACATTTTTTTTTCGAGATTTTTAAACGGAATTCGATTTTTTCGTGATCTTTTGACAAAATTCCCTTTTTTCTGCGATCGTTTGACTTATTTTGCATTTTTACTGCGATCTTTTTATGACATTCGCATTTTTTTTATCGCGATCCTTGAAGAAATTTGCGCTTTTTTCGCGATCCTTTGACTGTGTTTTCTTTATAAATCTGACATATTCGCGTTTTATTCCTGTAATCTTTTGACAAAAAGTGCGTTTTTTGGCGATCCTTCAAGAAATCAAGAAATTCAAGATTATTTCGTGATTTTTTTAACGTAATTCTCATTTTTTATTTTTTTATTTTATTTATTTTTTTTTTTTCTGAGAGAGAGTTTTTTAAATAATTCTCGTTTTTAGCGAGCCTTTGATAGCATTTTTTTAGATCTGACGTAATTCGCGTTTTTTCCTACAATCTTTTGCTGAAATGTTCGTTTTTGGCGATCCTTCGATGAAATTAACGAATTTTCGCAATCATTTGAAAAAATTAACCTTTCTTTTTTTTTCGCGATTCTATAGCGAAATTTGCGTTTTTTCAGCGATCGTTAGATAAATTTCTCCCTTTTTTTTCGCGGTTCTTTGACGTATTTCCGTTTTTCCTCTATTTTTGGACGTAATTTACGGTTTATCGGCGATCTTTAGGGGGGGGGGGACGCTTTCTTGGGTTTTTTGAAAATTTCAATTTTTTTTTACAAAGTTAGGGGAGGGCGTATTAACGGTATATTACGGTAATCAAAGAAGAAATACTGGTAGTACAGTAATAAGTATTTGAAATATGGATCTAAGCGCTCTTCTACAAACCAATCGTTAACTATATGCTTAATTTGCCAAAAAGTTTTTTTCAAATGAAGCCTTGGAGCTTTCTAGGCTACAAGAGCATTTGAATAAATGAGTGCTGATAGAAAAGACAAAGATATGTTCTATTTTTACTTTATTCTATCTTTATTAGAAAGTATTGGATTCGAGAAATTTTTCTAACGGTTTTCGACAGATTTACATGTTTTAGGGGGTCACAGATTCCAAATTAGCATGTTTTTACAAAATGTCTGTTTTTGAGTCTGTGGTTATATGAGTATATGATTCTATATTTGTGTGACATAAATTTTGTGAGCGTTCTATTTCAACAACTACTGCACGGAATTCAACAAAAATTTATATTCAGGTAATCACTAATGTGAATTGAGGCTGATTAGTTTTTGGTGTGAATCACTGAGCATGTGGCGCTTCTATGCTGCCTTTTTCTCGATTTATGCAATAGCTTTATGCCAAGAATTACTGACCAGATTTTCACCAAACTTCAGATTCTGTTATTCCTTGATATGAATGGATGCTGTTTACATTTTGTTGAAAATTTCTCGACAGGTTGTGCTGCTATGCTGCCTTTTTCACGATTTCTGCAACAGCTCTATCTCAAGAACTCACGTATGGATTTTCACCAAACTTCATACTTGGTTAGTTCTCGACATTGATATTTATCATGAATATACCGAGTTTATTTTTAGATCCTTTCGCAAATGGAGATACAGCAGTATCAACATATTTGGAGGAGGAAATCGTGGAACTCACAGCAAATGAGAACTAAAAGTAAAATTCAGAAATGGATACCAAGACCCAAGAGTTCTAACTTCAAAAGCCAATGCAGCCGTAACTGAGAGTACATAAAATTTTAATTGTTTTCCTTCATCATATTTGGCTGAGAGTGGGTTCCGTGCAATAGCTAATTTACCGTACAAGAAAAGGAACAAACATCTTTGAACCTGACAGTTTGTGACTGATGTTAAATAAATTTGAATCAAGCATGAACAAATTGTTAAAACTCCATCAGCTTGAACCATTTCATTATTTTTTGTAATTCTTATTAGTTTTCTGTTTATTTTTCAATTTTTAATAAACAATTTTTAACTACATTTGATGGTCATTTAAATTAACTTCTACTTTATGATTCTTAATAGATAGATAGACAGATAAAATATAGATAATATGCAACAATATTTTAATATTTTGTATAATTAATTATTATGGAAGACGGAGGGGGGGCGTTGGTATTTTTTTCTCTTATAAGGGGGGCGGTGGTCCAGAAAAGGTTGGGAACCTATGTTCTAGACGAAACATTTATACTCGGTCTCACAGACAATTGGAGCATAAATTTATAACTGTCGCAAATTTAAAATAATATCGTTGCCAGCGCTACTCTTGATCGATACCAATCATATTTGCAAATGTAACTGCGAAATATTAGCTATATTTCTTGCACGAAAGCGGATTTACAGTAAAACTTCTCATCTCATTTCGCACATCCTGCACCATTCACAATTTCAATATTGCTTTATTATGTTTGTCGGTCACAGATGATAAATCGCTAAACAACTCTCACTTATTTCGTTTAAATTGAATTCATTTAGAATAAATGTTTATATATAATTTTCATTTAAAATAGTAAAAAGAAAAAAAAGAAGCAATAACGCCATAAATCAAGCGAAATTATTTATACTTTTTGGGACAGGTGTCACAGACGAACCGGTGTTAACGTGTTTTCTCCTCTCTAACTTGACAAGAATAGCTCGTTTGGGAATATCTATTAACCCACTGGCGCAAACCAAAATGTCAAAATTGTAATGTTTTTTTTTTTTTTTTTTTTTTTTTTTTTTTTTACATGTTATTCCTTTAAAATACTAAAAAAGTACATTTTTTTTATATGATATACAAAATTAGTTACTTATAAGAATATAATTCTAGAAAGTATTAATATTGACTCAATTTTTGAGATCTGCAGAAGTATTGGATTTTGTATTCTGGGTATTAGCTATTTCTACACTGTTAAAAGAAAAAAAATCTTTAAATTTACCGCAAAAACTGCAGGCAGCAATGTTACTAGCATTTTTCGCCGTAAAAATTGCAGTAAAATTATACATAATAAATAAATTTACATCTAATTTTACAGCAATTTTCAAGGCAAAAACCGTTGACAATTTTGCAGCCGGCATTTTTAATCGTAAATTTAACGGATTTATTTTACAGTGACAATAAAATATCGTAACTCAGACAATAAAATATCATAAATTTTATTTCAAATTTATGTCTTTTGTCGTTTATTTAGCAGTAAAATTTTAAATTGATGTCTCATTTACAATGATGCCTTATTTGTTATACCTTTTTTACATGAATACTTGTGTGTAACGTCGATAGAATGACTGCATAATCGTCCAGAACACATTGCTAAATATTGATAATTGTTACAAAGATGTTGAATTAATTTATCTATATTCATTGGGATATACTGATGGCCAAATAAAACCCGGTTGCTTATTAAGAACGATGAAATAATGCATTTGTCCTTGTACTTTAATAATGGAATTTGAAATGTACGTGCACATTTTCCATCCACATCAATTCATTTAAGTATTGGCATAATATATGGTTTCCTTATATTCTCTGATAATTAGAACTGATAATATATTTCGCACATGCAATGGTAAAATAACCTACATTTTATTAAATATTTGCTTTCAGTGAAGTATTCAAGTTCGATATGCTATACATTAGATATATTTTGAGCATAAGAAACGATGCATTTTTAATAATGGACTTTACTACCTCAATAGTATTGTTATATTTTTGAACATACTGTACGAAAACTACACTGTAAAAAAAGGGTCGATCTACTAAAAAAATTTTAGTGATCTTTGTAATTACTAAACATTTTTTAGTAATCTTACTCGGTTACAAGGAATCTGTAAGAATTACTAGAAAAAAGCTAGCAACGAATAAAGTTAATAGTTTTACATTTTTAAAAGCTATTACCAAAACTCACTTTCTGTGGCCGTGATAGCCTAGTGGTCATAGCACCGAACTCCAGGCTGAAAGTGCCCGTGTTCGATGCTGGACGCCACCAAATATGCACCGAATGTATGCAATGTAAGTACTCGTTAAATAAAGGGAATATGAAAATCCTGTTGAAACAGTTACAATGGGTAATGATCTGGACTTTCCCTCCCCTTTAGAAACATGTCAGAATAGAGCAGGTAGCAATGTTTGGTGCTGCCATCTATTGCGACTTCGCCGAAAATCTTCCGCTTCAGAAGTCTGTGTTTTTACACCACTGGATGCATTTTGAAGGAAGCTCCTGCCCTTCCGGCACACGTAACGGTTACTAAAAAAATTTTGGAGCTATTACTAAAATTTGCCTGGTGGCTCATACTAAAAATTTTAAGTTAGTTATACAAAAAATTCTTTTGTTCAGTTTACAAAAAAAAAAAAAAAAAAAAGTTTGTTTCACTAGCAAAAAAAAGTTTGTAATGGTTACCAAAAAATGCTGTGGAATACAAATTTACTAAAAAATTTTTAGTAACCTTTTGAATTTTTTTTACAGTGTATACAGCTTTCATCTTTGTTAAAAACAATTTAATGGTTTAAAGGTTTTTCTTTTGTTATATGTAGTGTTTGTAAGAGATCATTAGACGTTCTTCCAATGTATTATTTGTCTTTAATCCTTCACTATATTGTGTACCACATCTGCCATATACCTAAAAGCACTATAATTCTCATAATGTGCCATGCATTTGGTTCATATAATGTCTATCCCTGAACAAGAACAGCCTAAAGAATGGAATATTTTTTTCCAGATGGCAAAAATTAAAAATTTGTTCGACGAAAAAAAATCGATCAAGCTATTAAGGCCACACATTAGTCATTGAAAAAGAACCGGATGATAATGTTAAATCTATGGGGGCGTTCTTTTCTAATATCTCACTCAAATTTTAATATTTCTACATGATTTTTTAAAAAATAGGATAGATGAGTGCGATCTACAACCGGGCGAGTTTTTACTTTTTGAAGTTTGGTTTCAGATTTTTAAAAAATATTTTAACTTTTGAAACCGGTTAGAACTGGTTCTGAAATTGAAACTATTATAATATTACAAATATGTAACCAAAATTGAAAATGTAAAAACTATCCCGGTTATATATCACCCTTTTCTATCCTATGCAAAATAAAGCATGTAAAAATATTAAAACTTGAGCTAGATATTTGAAAAGAACGGCCCTACATTATAGACGTAACATTATAATCCGGGTCTTTTTCAATGACTAATGTTAAGTTTTAAGGTAAAGTTTACTTTAATTATTTTTAATGAATACTCAAAAAAAGTAATGTAAAAAAGTTTCGTAGTGTTAAGTAGATAAAATTAATTAATTTAAGCTCATTTATTTGCAAAATATAGCACTACAATATTTTAGAACCCTAATTGTGCACACAGGATACACGCCATTAGAATTTTAGATGAAAATTTGAAATTTAATTTTTTTTCTTTAACTATTTTTCCCATTATTAGACTGATATATAGATTTCAAATATTTTCTTTTTCAAAACAATAGGAAACATTATGCAGTGAAGGATTAACTCGTATTTTGCAATGAAAAAATACACATTGAAAATCTTTCTATATTAGACATGTAATGATAAATATGCTATAAAAATATAATTTACATTTGCTTTCTTGATTATTAGGATGAGCGAAGCGAATCCTCTACTAGGCCACTCAAATTACATTTTGTCGTACACTTTATAAAAAAATTATTCAGTATTTTGATTTGAAATTAAACACAAAAATAAATTATGATCTGCAGATTTGCACAATATTATTTTTTTTACAGAATAACCTTTAAAAAATTTATTATTTTAATTAATTTATTTTACATGTTTTTCTATTACGGACGAAATTTTGGAAATAAAAAATGAAACGTATATTTTCAGAAGAAAAGAAATCATGGAGTTGCAATTACAGGTAGAATCATTAATTAAACAATTAAAATGTATTTTCTTTTATTCTGCAAAATCGTTTGCGCTGAAGGCACACGCTTATTAAAATAATTATGTTATGATTTTTTTTGTAAAGTGGCAACATAAGAATAGTAAACAAATAAAATTAATGTTAAAAATGTAAAATTAATGAGTTGTTTGAATTACAAAGGTTGAAGTTTGAACCAAATAAAACATATATTATTATTTTGTTACATGTAGTATTATTTTTAATAATTTACCTTTTTATTTTAAACAATTTGCCGTTTTAAACAATTTATGGAATACATTAGCTCTATTATAAAAAATGCAAAGAAAACGTACACTTACTGGTTGAAAAGAACGCCAATATGATATATCTTTAAGGCAAGAGTCTAGATATCAGCGTAAAAAACGACGGCACAGATGTCATATACACATCACATTGGTGCAATTTTTTCCGACGCCAATTTGGTGAAAACTTCGTTTTCAAATACCACTTACCAGACATATTTTTAAAGAGTGAATAACAATAAATTTTAAAAAGTTTAATTTATATCTATAGAACAAAACAATTTATATTATTTGAAAAAAGGAAATAAAGAATTTATTAAGAAATAAGCAACATCCGGGTTACCATGTGAAGCAAAATAACAACATTTTGTCGCCAGTTAAGTATCATGGTGCGTATATGTCACTGGCGTCTGAAAACAATATAGCGCCTATGTGGTGCGTATATGATATCTGTGCCAAAACGACGACATGACGAATCTGTTTTTACAGGGAATGCATGTGCTCGGAGAAATGCTTTAAATTTCGAAGATACACAAAAAAATTTAAAATTATATTTTTGTAAAATTTGTCATCGTCATTAGTTTGGCATGCGTATTCAATCTGCGGGATCTTGTAAGGCTTGACATAAATGTATAGTAAATAATGAACTAAATATTCTTTCTGTAACTAATAATATGGTATATGGATCCTGGTCCACATAACTGAATATTGAAGATTTTAACTTTCGTTGAGGAGAAATTAATTGCCCAATTTCATCCAGTTATTACTGTTTATCGCATTAAATTCGACAGCTTGAATACAGTAGGCATTTAATCAAGATATTATAGAATTTTGTACTTTATTGCCTCATTCCATTGATATCACAATACATTTTTGGGTTATACTTGGCTATCCCGTCGACCAATTTCGCCAAATCATACAAATCGTCAAACTAATAGCCAAATTATACATATTGAGAATTTTTTTTAAATAACGAAAAAGAAAATAATTAGTAGAATATTAATAAAAATACAAATAAAAAGTCGAAATCGAATCACTTAATGATGTTTCAAACACCTTTATCGTATTTAATGTCATTGAATGAAACATTCACAATACTGGCATTTACTCTTATAATTTGGCGATAATTTTTTGGTCGACGGGATAACCAAGCAGTATCAATTGGTTGTCTACTATTGATTGGTACTACTTGGTTATCCCGTCAACCAATTTCGCCAAACTATTCGCTAAACTAGGACTTCCCTCAGAGGGATTAGTCTGAGCGATATTGCTGAGAATACACATTTAATAACTTGCGATAAGTAAAGAAAATGTGATGTTACCTTTAATTGGTCATTCATTGTGATAAAATATAATGATGAAAATAAGCATATCGAATCGTAGAACTACAAAATCTTTGTTGCATATACTATTTTTATAAAAGAAAAGCAAACCATGCATGGATATAAAATTGGAAATATGCAAAATGTTAAAAGTAATACAGAAAATAAAACACCAAATTTTTCTATATTGGAAATATAGCTCTTTGAAATGATGTCATGAGCATAAACAGAAACTTCGCACCGATTTGAGAAACTATAAATAACATAAACTATTATGTTTGAAGAGAAATGGAGTGTATTTTATGTGGTGTGAAACCCGTCCGAATAGTTTATAATGTTGAATATCTGTTTTCCACGGATGCAATGAGGTTGTCGATAAGAGTTAAGGAATCCTTTTTTAAAAATTTGTCCTAAACGAGCACTTACATCTTATAAGTTACTGTGATGCCAAAGTTATAGTTTCTGACCCCAACAGTATCCTAGAAATTGCAATATTCTCAATAAATTGGGTTTAAAACTTTTTCTAGAAAAAAAATGTTTAATTTGTGAAATTAAATTGTCGAATGTTTTAGAAATCGTTCATAACGAGAATATTATATCTTAAAAGTTGCCACCAAAAAAAATGATTTTAAATTTTTAGTCATATCAACATCAAAGAATTCTCAATTTTAGAACTTTTATTGCTCGTGCATTTATTGTTCCTACGCAAAATATAGTATATTTTGCAGCAAAGATGGTTACCAAATTTTTTGGCCACATTATTTTTTAAATCGGCTAGGTACTCCCAATGTAAACGGAAAACACACAAACGTTAATGCTTTATAGCATAGAAATACAGAATCAAAAGCTATTTATCTCCTATTATATACACATAAACAGGGGTGGGGAAATACATCATTTTGCTTGCCAGTGGCGAGTGGATTTTCTCATAAGGCGAGTGCATTTTTAGTTTTTGAAAAACTGTAGGGAATAGGCACATTATCAGAAACACTTTTTTAATCTAGATATTTTAATTTTCCAAATTATTACAGTGTAAGTATGGTACTAAGTTCTATCTAATATTAATCTTACCTTTGTTATATATATTTCTTAATATTATACAAAAAAGAATTATGAAAATGCATTGTAGTAATAGTAATTTTGTCTGTAATCGCGTGCGATTTTGTCATAACTATTTTCAACTGCGTGTGTTGCATCTTGCGGGCTGGCGAAATAAATCCTTGCCTTGTAAGAATTTGGAAAATTTCCCCATCCCTGCACATAAATTATCTAATTAGTGCTAGCAGATGAATTTTTAAATATACATAGATCAATATAATGCTTCATTTTTCTTTTATTAGTATTTCTTAGTATTCATTTTTCATTTATTTGTATTATTCAGTAAAAAACTCACTTTTTTAAGCCCGAATTACGTCAAACTTTTTATAAAAGCGCCTAAGTCCATATAACAGCGAAGTATTGTGAAGAGTATTAAATACAAGGTAGTAAGACACTTAGCCAAACGCAGGTAATAAATCGCCAAATATTGTCCTTTTCGCCCTCTCTCGAAATGCATATTTTTTCGTATATTTAAAAAACACGATTTTGAGTCATCTTATTTAAAATTCAAATAAATAAATGAGAGGAAGCAATAATAGCATAAGTCAAAACATTCATAAGTCAACATCAAGGAATTGTATCGTAGTTACACATGTGGAAAAAAGCTGCTTTTGGCCAAAAAACCTTGTCTTCACTAAATTTGAATCCGATTAAAAAAAGTACCGTGATTAATTAAAATGTTATAGGCAGAGCTGCCAAGTCTCCGGCATTTTGGGTACCGGTATTTTAATACAGAAAATGTTTTATTAAATTGGAACATTCTGCGGATTTAAAAAATAACTTTTCCTATAAGAAAATTCTGCTATGCAATAAGTGAGGGTTTGGCATCTCTGTATAGGAATATTTCGTAATCTACTTTTTAACCTTAAAAAAGCAACGACCATTTTTCGGGTACAAAAAGTATTGCTAATTGTTCCATTTTGCATACAAGGTACTGATTGTAATATTGATACATCAATGGTGATAAATTTCCAATAATTTTTCAAATCCCATTTATTTCATTAAAAATATAAATCTTTTATTAATTTAGTTTAAAATAAATGGTTTTTAACTAATTTCATAATACTTTTGAAATATCACTTTTCATTGGTCATTTTTTTAAAGCATTTAGAAAATGGTTGTTGTTTTCAGTCAAATATAGACTTTGGTCTGTCCACATTTTATTTTATTATTATTATTTATAAATGGTGGAGAAATATTCATACTTAATTCATAACGTACATAATATATGACTCCGTTATTACATAAGTCACCTTTTTATTATCATGAAAATTATGTTTTTACTGATTTTTATTAACTCAATAGGAAAAATTTTGTGTTTTGAGCAATAGATGTCCGCATTTCCTTTATTTATTTATTTTAACAAAATTCTTTATATTTAGAAGAATTTTTATTTAAATAGAAAATCCAGATGTCGCTGTTAATAAAGAAGAAAGTTACAAAAAAGGATACAAAACGAGTAGACACATACTATCAAATATGGAAAAACGACGAATCCCAAAAAGACGTCGTATGAAATATCATCTTTTAAAGCAAAAAAACGAGGTCTGATTATCGAGCCTACTGATTACAAAATGTGCATTACATTAAAAAAAAATGCTGCAAATATTGATTATTTTTTCTTTTGTGCAGTTTTGGCTTCCAAAGGTGCGCTATGTTGCAAAAAGATATAAGCGCCTATGAAAACACACCTGGTAAACGTTCATGCTTAGTTTTACAAATAAATATGGCACATATATGCCCTATATACACCGAGGTACCCAATTGGTGCCAAAATGGCGTTTAGTTGCCTAACATGCTGGTTATCATATAAATGTTATAATAAATTGTTTGTTCTAAAAATATTATCATTTATTGATTGTTATATCTTTTTTAATAACAGAAAATGTTTCGTTTATTCCTTTTTTTTTTCATTTTGAAATAAATAAATAACGTGCTGTTATAGCATGCTATATGCATCTGGTAATCAAAACGAAGTTTTCGCCTAATTGGCATAAAATATCTCGCCAAACCCGGTGCTTATATCTCTAGTATATTATCTCAAGTATTTTATTTATGTATACTACAATTGTTTTTACATACCACTTACTTCTTCTGGTATATAGAAATAGGTAAGTGGCTCCTTTATGCAGTATAAATTGTGTAAAACTTTAAAAAATAACCCCGTTGCCCCTTTTTGGATCGAATTTAAAAAAAAAAAATCAATGTCTAATTCCAGTATTGCTCCCAGGTATGCATACATACTCCATATTTCAAAGTTGTATGCCAACAGGAAACGGATGAAAAATGGGAAAAGATGTCACATATGCACCAGGGTACATAATTGGGGTCAAAATGGCATTATTTTACCTGAGATGGTAACCCGGCTTTATTTATTTATTATTTGTTTATTTACTCATAAAATGTTTATTTACTTTCACTTCCTTCTTTTAATTATATAAAATATTTCTTTTTATAGTTATTAATTATTATTATTATTTTATTTACTGTAAGTTCTTTTCGAAAATAGAAAATAATTTAAAAATGTGTATGTAAGCGTTATTTGAAAAGGGAGTTTTCGCCAAATGGGCTTTGAAAAAAATTGCGCCAAATCTGATGCGCTTGTGGTATCCGTGCCGAAAAATTAGTGACCAGAATTGACTTCCATACACAAACAAAATATAAGTTAAAAGAAAACGTGCAATGAAAATAAATATAAAGGGAAAATGATGTCATAAAAGAAACTTTTTATTTAAAAACGTAATTGTTTCTAATTTTCACACGCGAAATATGTAAACATTCTTTTAGCGATCAAAAAGTGCTGTTAAGAGATTATCACAAAATCTCAAAATCAAAGTTTTTATGACATTTTTTAATATAAAAAAATAAGAGTTTTATTTTCCTGCATACTTAAATTTTAAAATGTTTTATTGCATTCCATATTTCTGAGTGCGAAAATGATTACTGTTTATTCCATGTACTGATTCGGTTACTAAGATATTGTCCAGCCAGTGAAAATCACGCTCACCAAATTTCTGTGACGTATGCACATAAATTGTGCTTTTTAATCAGTTTTTTTAATATAACTTTTAAACTATTTGGAATTAATTTTTAAAAGTAGGTGCATTCACTAGATTACCTTCATAGGTACCTATTGGTACAAACAGAATCAAAATCCGACAAGTACTTTTTGAGATTTGCTTGACGAAAGAATTTTTTTGAATTTTAATATCGTTACGTATCTCTGAGTATAAAGACTTCGCTTCGCTCAGACAATTACACAAATTGGCATGATTTTTTTTTAAATAACGAAAGAAAAAATAAATTAATAAAACATTTAAAAGAATGCAAATAAAACTTCATATTAAAAATCATGATGGCCAGGGATGTACTGGGGGATTTACGAGTATATCAACTGTATACCTTCTGGATTTTTTAAAGGAACACCGTATACCCTCTGCTGCTCAAGAAAGCTTTAGTACATAAATTCTAGGGTATCTTCTCTGTATTGAGCGTATACCCTCTGTTTCTCTTACAACTTCGTCACTGTATGATGGCGTAACGAACACGTGATACGAGTTTAATGTTATGTGAATGTGACATTTTTATCATCATTATTGGCATTTAATCTTTTAGTCTCGCGGTACTTTTTTTGGTCGACGGGGTAATTAAGAAGTACAAATAATAATAAAAAAAAATATATATATATACTTACTTTCAAATAGTTATCTAATGAAATAATGCTTCGCGAATCGAAACAAAGCATGGCTTTTGCTAGTTTATATCGTAGTGTTTAAATATTCTTCATCTTAAACGATAATGTTTTACTACATTAATTTATTGTATTAGTGTATAAACTATCAAAAGTTACTCTTCATAAGTAATTTTTAGAAAAATTCTAAGATAATATCAGATGTATTATTTTAATAAATAACTATGGTTACATTAAATCAAATTAATTTATAACACGATTAATCAATCTGTAAATCCATTATAACTAATGCATATTTTACAAGTGGATGAAAAAAAAAAAAAAACGAACCAGGATTTGAACTAGAGATGTATTGGCTGAATTATTAAACTTGCTATGTTTTTATACAAGTTTTATTATTTTTTCATTCTAATTACAGGGTAATATGTACAATGATGTTTCTCATATTTTCGAAAAAGGAACATTATTTTATATTAAGAACTCAGCAAATTATAAGCAAAAAATTTGGAAATTTTTGGAACTGTTTTTATAAAAATCTTGATTTTTCTACGCGTATACATGCTATTCTCATAAATATGGATGCAGTTTATTACAATAACTCACTTAATCATAACCTACAGTTTAAATACTTTTGCTACATTACTTTTGTAAGAGTTATCCAAAAGATATTTGCTCTTTTTTCAATTTGCTGGCGGTCCCCTATAGTGCTTCGGGAAAAAAATCTTTACGGAAATGTATGACCTGTACTAGTATGTTTACACACTTAGAATTTCAGGATAATTCTTCATACATTTGTCTAGGTATGTAACAAAATGTCTAAAATCACAAGTGGCCTGTCAAATTTGGCCATATAATATATATATATATAATTTTAATTGAAAATAGCCTAAAATTTTCAGAATATGAAAGTTGCACTTACCATTATAGTAACATTATCTGCATTTTTATTTGCGTTTTTGCGAGAATATGATACGATTTTGTTACATTAAGTATTAATGTAAATATATATTATATAAATGCAATATATTTTATCCTAATTAGAATAATTAAAAGAAGAAATTGCATAAACTACAAATAATAAATAAGCTGAAATCTGACATTCTAAAATTCATCTTGAAGTTAATTAAGCTCCCGACCGCCGAGCTAAAGGCCAAATTTGTGAAGCTATTTTCTCTGTAATTTTTTTATGTTATAAAAAAATGTTTTTTCCTACATGATATATATATATATATATATATGGGAAATCTCCTCCACTATTAGATCTGCATATTATTTTCTACGCATCGCAACTCTGATGAACAGGCTCTCAGTGAGGCAGACGATTTTGAAGAAACTATTAATTCCTAAAAAGCCAGACGATTTAAGCGGTAGAAAAAAGAACTGAACGGAAGAAAGGAGAATGGAATGTTTTTAGTTTTTAAGTTGGTGATAAATTCGACTTTTCAGAGAAGTATAAGCACAACTCCTTTTGAATTGATGTTTGGTACTAAAATGAAACTAAAAAATAACAATTACTAGTCTTCTGAATGCTGAAATACAATCTGATTTTACAAATAATCGCGAAGATATGAGAAAAAATGCTAAAAAACAGATTTTAAAAGTCCAAGAAGAGAACCGTAAAACTTACAACCTCAGACGAAAGAAAGCTAACAAATTTAAGATTAATGATGTGGTTGCTATAAAACGCACACAACAAGGTCCAGGTTTGAAGTTAAAACCAAAATATTTAGGTCCGTACAAAGTCATAAAAGTAAAAAATAATGACACCTACGATGTAAAGAAACTTGGATTCAACGAAGGACCCATGGTCACCAGTACATGTGCAGAGTACATGAAGCCGTGGACGGACGAAGCTTAAAAAAAAAAAAGAATTTCACCGATTGTGACACTATACCAACTATGACAAACCTCTGGACTGACAACTAATAGAATTTTAACTTTATTCTCGAAAAGACGAAAAGACGTAAGGTAAAAGAAGATGAAAAGACGTATGAAAGAAGACGAAAAGACGTAAGATAAAAGAAGACGGAAGACGTAAGAAAGAAAAGACGAAAAGACGTAAGGTAATAGAAGATGAAAAGATGTATGAAAGGAGAAGACGAAAAGACGTAAGATAAAAGAAGATGAAAGGACGTAAGAAAGAGAAGACGAAAAGACGCGAGAAAAAAATATATGAATTTTTTTTCAAGAAATAATCTAAGCTTTGATAAACAATTTGAATGATGACTTCTTTTTTTCAATTTAGACTTTGGATGCTGCTATGTTTTTTTTTTCTTTATCTTTTCAGATGATCCAGCTGCTGTTTCCAGCCAACAAGAATACATTCGAGGACGAATGTCTCATCAGTATGGCCGAAATATGGGAAATCTCCTCCACTATTAGATCTGCATATTATTTTCTACGCATCGCAACTCTGATGAACAGGCTCTCAGTGAGGCAGACGATTTTGAAGAAACTATTAATTCCTAAAAAGCCAGACGATTTAAGCGGTAGAAAAAAGAACTGAACGGAAGAAAGGAGAATGGAATGTTTTTAGTTTTTAAGTTGGTGTAAAAAGAACGTAAGATGAAGACGAGTTCCCGTATAAGATGTAATTGATTAATTAGAGTTATGATTGTTTGCTTTGTAAATAGTCTTATGTAAATATCTTTTTTGTAAATATTAACGTTTAATATAAGTCATTTAAAAGTCATCATCAAGAAAGTCATCATAAAATTCATCATAAAATTAATCATCAAGAATATTATCCAGAGTTTTTATTATAACTTAATTCTTAAAACTAAATTATATCTGTACGATTATATTAATTTTAATAGTGCTATTATTGCAATGAAATCTGAAGTTTAATGAACGGAGTTCGCGGCGGTAAGAAGATTGAAGACAGAAAGATGATGCAAAAATACTATCATAACTGTAGATTTTTTTTATATTTCATGAATGACTAATCACATAGCTAGCTTAGCATAAAACCAACAGAGTAAAAAATGACCAAACCGGGAATCCAACCCGGAACCCTTGGAAAAGCGCTCTAATTTAAGCTACAAGGACGATGCAAAGTTGGAATTTCTCACTCACATTTTTTAGTAAAGTTGCAACTGCAGTACAAGAGAGAAACAAATACATGAGCACACAAATATAAGGCGTAACATATGACACAAATAAACCCAGCATCGATGAATACACATTTAATTATGAATAATTTGTCACTTATTTATATGCAGGGAAATTAGGCCCCAAATCATTGATTATTTGATAAGTGACTCTCAGATTGCTAGCTAAGTGAAAAACCAACAAAGTGGGAAATGTCCAAACCGGGGATCGAACCCGGATCCCTTGGAACAGCGATCCAAGTGCTCTACTATTTAAGCTACAAGGACGATGCCCAAAATGGCATTTATCACTCATATTTGTTGGTAAAACTGCAAGTGCAACTGCAATACAAAATAGAAACGTCTATATGAGCACACAATCTTGAGGCATATCATGAAACACAAATAAACCCATCATCGGTGAATACATATTTAAATATAATTAATTTGTCAATTAATTATCAGCAATGAAAATAAGCCCGAAATCATTGAATATTTGATAAGTGATTATCATATTGCTATCTAAGCGTAAAATTAACAGAGTGAAGAATTTCCTAGAAATAAGATAGTAATAGATATAATATGTAAGAGAACTTGTACTTTATCAATGTATAGCACAATTAGAACATTTCAGACGAATAAATGAACATACACATTTTAAATTAGACACATACTATTTATTTTAAAAGTAATATATAAAAACAAATGGGAAAAGCAATAATTTGAACTTTAATGTTTCTTGATTGCGTGCTGAACAGTAATAAAAGTGAAAAACATGTGCACCGCATAGAATACTTCGCCGTGTAACTTGTTTAGAAAAATTTAACTTTCATTTACCGGGAATATCTAATTTTGTTTTCACTATATCATTAAGCTGTTTATTCATATTATAGTTCCTTACATTTCTGTAAATAAATCACTGTAATAAGTTTCAAAGAAAGACTTAAATATTATAAATGTTTAAAGTCATTAAAGTAATTTTATTTATTACAGATCGTAATTTAAACGCTGTGATATTTAAAACTCAAGGATGTATTTCAAAAATCACTTATTATCCGACTGTATATTTTTTCTAATTATATATACAATTTTCAATATATATATATACACTATATGGTCATTAATCACCGGACATTTTCAATTTTAGGCATTTTGGGAAAATTTTCAAGATATATTTGTCGGATTTTTCTGGACCTTCAAAAATATAAAAAATATGTTCTACTTATTTTTACGAATGGTGATTTGATATGAAAGACAATTAGAGGGCAAACAAAAATTTGAAGAAAAATAATAACGTTTTGTATCACCCTGTAAAATAAAATCTCTGTATATAAATGATATGATAATAAAACAATACGGCTATAGATTACCTGTGTGCACATATTGTACAGTAGAGTCGACCATTTAAAAAACCACATATTTTAAGATTTTTTTCGAAAATACTTTATTTGCCGTAAATGGTTCCTTAAAGGGCGAGCTATTATCTTGATAATAATCATAAAAGTCAGTGTATTGCTTTTTTTTCAAACAATACCCTTAAATTTTCGTTCGTAACTTAAACGACGTAAGTCAGCGACTTAAGTGGAATTTGCATGCAATACCAGATGACGTTACAAATATAACATTTCATTTTCTGCAAAATCTACCATTACTACACTTACTAATGCAAAAGATTTCTCTTTATTGAAACTGCACTACAGTTTGCTCTAACTTAAACCAAATTTTGGTGCTCAGTAATCGTTACCATAAGACGATAAAATTTCATTTAATCACAACTCTTGAAATAACGAATGCCTCCGTCATTTTCTAAGAACGGATTATCAAAATAAATGACAAATTTTGTTTGATGGAAACAAATTGAATATTCATTGAATTCTGAGAAAACTGTAGAATGTTTGTTTATTTAGCTGTTTGAAAAAGCAATTCCTTATTTTGTTTAATTTAAAACAAAATTCAGGGATTAATGTAATAAAAAAGAAATGGTTGCTTTATGACAAATAACATTGCAGATAAAGATATTGACAGAAAATTTATTATTATAAATAATAAATTATAAATTAAGGGAACCATTTTTCTAATAGAAAATATAAACGTTTTCACATAAATATTAGCACAATGTTTTCTGGATGAGTATTTGTTCAGTTACAAAGTTTATTATAAAAACAATGAATATTAGAAATTTATTCTTCATTTTAGAAAACTTTTTCTTTTGTTTTCACCTTTTCAATTTTCAAAAAAGTAAAGGGGAATTTGAAATAGTTCTTTTTAATAGCAATTTTTATTGAATCATATCTCAAAATTTTATCTTCATTTTAATAATTTCAAAATGCGTAGGTTTTGTAATTAAAAAATAGCAGAGGTTTCAACCCATGCATCCTGAACAGAACATACTGTCAGGTATATGGAGAGTAAGTAAAAATAATTTTTCTATTGAAAGTTAAACCAAATTACATGTTATTACTATTCCACACTACTATTCTAATACTATTCCTATCCTGTTTCCTTGTGCCACACTTTACGATAAAGCTGTCACTTTTCCAGAGATGGAATTTAACATTTTAATTTAAATTCATATCTAGATGATTTATCTGTTATTAGAATAATATTCTATAAAAAATTTGAATTTAAAAAAATGATACAAATGATACAATAATTCTATTGTATCCTAGACACGTGACATAAATGCATTTGTAACGAGATAAAACATTTCTTGTGGTAATATCACACTTTTAAAATTTTCGTTGCGCCTACATAAAAGCATCATTTTATTGACATCATTAATGGTGTATTAGGAAATTGAGATTGAAAATTCTCTCTTAACATGTTTTTCACAACTCAAGTTCGCATGTTTAGTCATTTTTTTCCTGTACTAAGGATATTTCAGAAACATGCGATATTTTAAAACTCGTAATATTTGAAATGTGACTATGAGGTAAAGTTTAATATTGTAAATATTTGTTCGCTTTTTTTCTGTGTTTACATGCAAAATTTGAAAATTTAAATGCCTACGTGATTTAGTTTTAAATTGTAAGAATTTCTGGCGGGAAGTAAATTAGTTTACCGACAAATAAAAATAACCGAAAATAAAATCTCGAAAGTTTTTGCTTATTACACTAGCCTGTTTTATTGCGAATATTTCAGAGTTTAAGCATGTAATTCACATACTTTTTAAAATTGTGGTTTATTTACATTGTTTTGTTTAATTATTTATTATTGAAGTTTTAATTTCTTTATGAAATATTAGCCGCGAACAGGCGCAATGATATTTATATTTTTTTGATGCAAACCATTATACTTCCGTATTAGAATTTCCCACAATCCACATTTTACTATTATTATTTTTTAATATTAAATAATTGGTAAGTTCAATAATGTATCAAACAATTTCCATTTCCCATTACCGTTTTTCAGATATTCGGAAAGTAAAAATTAGTGTTAGAAATGAAATTTTCTGTAAAAAGGAAATCCACTACTTTATTTGTTTCCATCATTGACATGACTCAAGTAATTGTTTTTTATTACTATAGATTTATTAATATGATATCTTTAATATTTAATAAAACAAAAAAATATTTAAAGCGTTATTTGAGAATATTATACCAATTAAGATTTCGTCTTAATAATTTTCCATTTATTAAAAAAATCATGGCAGAGTGATCCATTCCTCTGTTCAGGTTTATTTAAAAGAAGCTCTTTAATGAAACAGTTTAAAAGTCTTTAAAAAAGTGTTAAGTTTAATTAGCAATTAATGTTGATCTTAATTTAAGCTAATTGAGCAATCATCGATTTTTTGCAAAAGAACGGGAAAACTAAATTTTTAAGTAAGGTTTCAGATATTATCTGTAGAGAAACTTTCTGGCAATTATATTCTTCTTAAGCATGTTGGTATAAGAGCTTATTTGCGAAATACAGACGATTATATTTGTAATAGTGATTAGCATTTAATTTTCAACGGAAGGTTGTATTTGTAATATTGATTAGCAAGCAAATCTTCAACAAAAGGTTGTATTTATAATATTGATTAACAAGTAATTTTAAATGCGTATAGGAAAATAGAGAATTTACTAACACGTCTAAATTTGGACATATTTCTTCTTTGCGGGGTAGTATCTATAGTAAATATGAGTATTTTACTTTTGCATTGCCTTTGTAAATTAAAAAATAAATTTTTGTAAAGATTAAATACACAACATAATGTCTAATATTATTATTCCAAAAATGAATTTGAGGAATAAGTAGCGAATTAACTTCTTTTTTATATGTAGCTGAATTGTACGGTATGCATCTTTTACTAGAAATAGAACACACAAAATAACATTCATATAACCATTAATTTGTTTCAGTTGTGAATGTAAATTGCTTAAAAATTAAAAATAATAATAATAATAACTTAAAAAATATATCGTAAGACACTTTAAAGCGTGCATCGTATATTTAACAACTTTATTGGAGATATTGCTGTATAAACAGTTATATTTATATACATATACAAATCAAACGCTTTAAAAAACTAAAATTTCTGTTACTACTTCGTTAATATTGACATAAATTACAAATGCAAATATATTGACAACTTACCATAATTTTATTTTCGAAAAGATTGGATTTTTTTTTTAAATGAATAATTGCTGTAACACACTGAATAAAAAAAAAAAATTCCTCTGGCATCTGGAAAATAAATTGTGGCTCTAGAAAAAATAGTTCCATGTCATCCTTATAAATTCTAGTTCTCTTTGCTAGCGTGTTCTAGTTAATATTCTGATTGAGTAGACCAGAATTTTATTGTTCCCAGAACTAGAAAAAACGGACTTCGAGCTAGATTTTCACAATGGCTAAATTTCATAACAATAACTTCTGGTTTCATAAATCAGAATTTCTAGTTCCCTGACTTTCTAAGATAGGTATTAGAACTAAAATTTAAAGACACATTAACTACAAAATATAATATCCTGAAGCAGAAAGTATGATCATAAGTGGAAATTTTAAAAATTAAAACTGTTAAAAATTCGATTTGACACAATTTTTTGAAAATTATCTGTTTGTTATTTATTGCCTTTAAAAAATCGCATACTTTACAAGTTATTGTTACTAAAGAAACATTTCTGTTTAATTCTTGAAGCGAAATAAATTCTATCGAAATAAATTTATATACAAATAATATCCTGTTCTATACAATATTTTTTGTATTCTTTAAACTATAGAAAGACTGAATGAAATTAATTTATCTCATTTAATATACATATTAAGAGTTATATTTTACTGGTGATTCTTTCAGCTACACAACAATTAGAAAAAGAGTGATAGATAAATAGAGAATTCGATATTATCTAATTATATTTTATGTGTTTTAATGGCACGATAAAGTTTACTATAAAATATATTTAAATTTCTTTGTAATACAATAAACGCACGTTAATTCAAACAATTTGGGACACAGAAAATATGGTACTTTTTGTTATAACAGTCTCTATAAATTTCATTATGACAAAATTTAAGTTATGATCTCGCCAAGATCATCCCGAAATTTGTATGTGTGTATATATATATATGATATGAATACACTCCAAACTCTGTTATGTGCCACGTCATTATATATGTATCATTTAGTGCCATAAATGTTACATACATTCATATATGTCCTATATATACATATGTACACACACACACACACACACACACACACACACACACACACACACACACACATGAAGTGTTCAGAAGTCAATCCGATTAACTCCGTCAACTAAAAACGCTTATTTTAAACATTTAAAATTATTTATCTATTAAAAAATTACTATTTTTTTCAACATATTTTTTGATTATACTTTGATTAATTGTCTTATAATCAAGGGTAATTCATAAGCACATTATAGATACATAGAAAAGTTTAAGCATGTCTTTACATTAATTTCTATGAAAAAATGGAGTTAGTCGGATTCACTTCTGAACACCTCATTTATATACATCCGTATACTATATGTAAGTACATGTTCTATACATATCATATACGTCTAGTATGATTAAAACTGGACCATATATCTCAAGAAATATTATTTGCATAGAATATTATTGTATAATAGTACATGTTTTATAATTTGACAATTCATCTTCGGGTTCTGCTATAACACAAAACTACCTAAAAAAGGTTAAAATATTTCTATTCTAAAATATACACTGATTTGTCATCTATCGCTCTATTCTAAAAATAAAGTAAAAAAACACTGATGCTTCTATAATTGAATTTATTGTAAATTTTTGATTTTCACTGCCTATATTTAAAAAACTATCGCATGTAAATATATGAAACGGCACAGTTTTATAGCAAAATATATGATAAACATGCTAGAAGAAACAGTGTTTAAATCAAATAAATATTTTAAATGCTATTTACCGTTGAAAATGCAAACATTTACTCGAATGTTAGAATAAGTAATTTTAAACATGTAAAAAATGATTTCAAACAAAACTAACAAATGATTTTTTTTTTTCAAATTTGCAACAAGTAGAAAATTACATACTTCACATCAATATTGTCAATTTTTAAGTATTAAATAATCACGTTAATATTTTTTAATGTAAATAAAGTATAAAAATTCAGACCATAAACACAAAATAGAAACACACACTGGTATATTATTATTATTATCATATTTACAGGATTAGAGGATAATTATAAATATCAAGCCTCATTTTAACCTTACGCCTACCAGACGGAATACCAAATAGAATTAGAATCCAGAGTAAAAAAATAAATAATAATACATTTATATTGCTTCATTCAATCATTAATTCTTTTCCGTTCCATTCTTTCAAATATATGCATTATTTTTTTAATAAATAAGATCTTTCAGCAAAATAATATTTAAATTATTACTTGTTGCAAACTTTTGTATTTTCATTTGTTAACGAATTCAGACTTGCATATTACTTTGAAAACTTTCCTTTGAAAATATAAAATTTAAAAATTAAGCTTGCAAATAATTTTATTCAATAAGATAGCTTTTTTAATTAGTAATTTAAATACCTTTAAATATTAGCTAATAATATTAAACTTTAACTATTAAAATTTTCCACATCATTTTAAAATTTGAAAAAACATGGAATTTTAACGAATGGTATTTTACAAGTATAGAAATGTTATCAAAATGTAATTTATATAACTGTTTTCTATCTTTGGATTGCAGCTATTGAGAGACAGTTAATTATTTCAATAAAATCATAAAATTTAAAGAAAAACAAGAGAAAAAATAACTTTTTCATACCTTTTTTTATGTAATGCATGAATGAAAGTTTGAAGAACAATTCTATACGTTCCGATAATAACTAAAATAACAATGGCATGAATTCTTTTCAACATGCCACAGTTGTTTTAGTTTACCCGGACGCATATTTCATCTATATTAAACTTTTAAGGACTCTTGCAAAATTATTTAGTTACATTTTTAAACCAAGACTAACTATATGCTCACGAGACAGCCATTTTATTCTGCAAACTCATTGTGCTTATTCAAAAGTTGTTACTTTTCATATATCGTCTGCCGTTTCCGGTTTGTGAGAACAGGTGACATACTTTTACCTCATCTATTCTTAAATGTAATATTATTACAAGAGTTCTCTAATTCTAAAATATCCGATTTCAATAAAATAAAATTAAATAAAATAAAATATGCCTTTTTTCGACTTGTTTCAAAATAGTTAGATTTAAATTTTTAGTCATTAATTTTTTAAAACAGAAAGCAACCCAACAGTTATAAAATTCGCGTAAATTCTCCCTGACTTATTTATACTTCTCCTCGAACATTTCTTTATATTATAGCTGTCAAACTTATTAAAAAAATTCTGCAAATAAATGCAAACACAAGAAAATTGTTCCAATTACAAGAATTTTAGTTTATGAATCTGTTCCGGAAATTAAGCGATAATTTCTCGCAGTTCAAACGATTCGTATTAGTTATAATTCGTAAAGTATTGTTTCGTCATTTATAAAACAAAAGATTAGAAATTCTTGATCATTTCATCGATACGGTTTATTTATTAGACTTATTCGCATAACTCCGGCATCTATATTTCTAGTTTAGGGATTTAGAAAAAGACTACTTATTCATTCTAGATGAAGGCAGTATATATTTTTTTCAGTGCAATGCCATAAAAATAAGAGTTTTAAACAGATTCTGCTTCTAAAATTAAATGGTATGTTATACAGAAAAAAAGAAGCTAGTTTGCAGTAGAGCTCTTCAAATCCCCGTAAAATAAAACATTAATAAAAAAAATCAAAAGTTTTGAAATGGAGGAAGAAATGTAGTAGAAAGTTACGTCACTACGAACGACGAATTTGAATAATGATACCAAAGTGTTTTTGCGAAATTTATGTATTTCCATGTAAATTACAGCTTACATGATATACACCTGTTTACAAAGTTAAACATTACGCATTTATTTAAATGGATGATTACTAAGTTATATGGATTATTTGAAGAATTCTGAAAGTTTGTTGTCTGGTACTTAAGCATATGTCAGATATTTATCCATATTGTTATTTGGATAATGTTTTCAAAGTAGGCATTTTCTGAAAAGGAAACAGACTCGAATTATTGTTTCCGTAAAAATAGGGAAAACGAACATGAGACTCTTGCACAATCATTTTTGCACAAACCACTCTCCGATCGCAACAACTAGCATTAAACCATATTCCTCCCTTTGTGCATCCGGCTGCATTGACCATTCACTATGACAAAATTCAATATTTTAATGGGAAATAGATTTCTGAGACTTTACATGAAAATTTGATGAGTTGGCATTCAAACAAGCGTTGTGTAAGTCGAATTTAATAAGAATTATTGAATAAAATCGCTTTGTATTTAATGGAACACCATTATGCTATTTTTCTATTAACCTGAAAAAAAACACACAAGTGTATTTCCTAAAATAGTAATAAGTCTGAAATTAAACCATTTTTTTTTCGTAAGCGTTGCTCGAACAAAATATTGAAAATGATCTAGCAATGATTGTTTTCTTAACAAAATTATTTTTATCTATAAATTTGTAAACTTTTCTGTTCTTTATCACAACACAGAGCGTTTACAAAATACAGACATTAGCTAATTATATTTAAAGGCACGTGGGATATAAAAATGGTTCTATTTTTTTATTTTTAATTATCGACCTAAAAAATAGATGTAAATTATTACGATGTTAAATGATTATAGTGTTGAAATGCTTTAAAATAATATAATTTAAGCACAGTCGGGTTGGTGCGTATATACATTTGCCTTTTTTCCGAAATGTTCTTTTTTTATTTTTTAAAATTCTATTTTCGGTGAACAGTTAAAAATTTCCAAAATTATGTAACCAAGAATTTTCTTTAAAAATGTGTATCATCATGTAAGTCTGATCGAAAATTTATTTTCAAATGCTAAAAAATATGTTCCCCCTTTATTTATTTATTTATTTATTTATTTATTTTGAGTTTTCAAATAGTTTTAGTAAAATATTTTGAGTTTTATTTCCTTTAAGCCGAAATGAAAAAGTCTTCTTGCTATTCTTAAAAAGTATATTTCCGACATCACAATAAATTTTAAGGTGATATATTCAACCGTTTTTTCGTGCACGAAGAGTTATATTGCTCAAAAGGTATGTGAATAGATAGTACTTGAAAACTAATTTATGCAAGTAAACTGGTTTCTTGTTATTTATGTATTAGCTGTAATGAAAATATATATCTGTGGCTTCCGGTAATAACCAGGTAAGGCACATTTTTAATATTTTGTGTAATTAACGTTTAAAGTTTTCAAAAATGTCTTTTAAACATTGCTATTATAAACTAGATTAGAACTTAATAATTTTCGTTACATTCTTTTAGGATATAAGAGCCTCTTTTTTTGCTATACAAAAATAGTTATATAAAAACTGTTTTTATTAATTGAGAACGATTGTTACTGTTTTTTTTTCAATTTTTAAATGAAAATTTACAGTCGTCCTATGACGGGAAGTATTCAATTTTCATTTTTAAGTACCATGGCAAATGAAAGTACTCTTTTAAAGTTACATTTTTCCAAATTATCTCAATTTTTTCAAAATTGTGCCGTACCTGGTTATTCTCGGAAGTCACAGATATATACTGGGTTTTTTTCTATCACTATTTTTAAGTGAAATACATTAATTTAAATGTCTCACAAACTGCTTCATTTTACTTGACAACATGCATGGATATCTTCGCAATAGAAATTTATTTATGAAACGTGGCGCTCGGAAAAACATAATGATAATTACCGAGAGAAAGAGAAATATAATTTTGAGTTTTAAAAATATAAAATATTTAATTAATAAATGCAATTTTCATATTAATCAAATATTAAAGTATTCTTACAAATACAATTATATATTTATTGATTACACACACAAGGACTTTTATTAATAGAATGCTTAATTATTTTACTAAAATATTTTTTAAAATCTCATTTAAGGACATTAAAGTAAGTAGAAAGTTCATCTGAACCAATAACATAATAATTTGCCTCTTATTTAAATATGTATGCTTGATACATATAAAGCAATTTTCTCTCTTTAATTTCTTTGAAACCGATGGTATTTAATTAACACTTTTTGAAAGTCTGATAAACGGATTTTAATTATAAATAATGATTAATGTATCCACTAATTTAACTTAATTGAGCAATCATCGGCTTTTTTAAATAAAAGAAAAATATTATCAAAGAGTGTTACTTTCTTTCTGAATTTTGTCGATAATATCTCTTAAAGAAGCTTTTAATTATCAATCAATGTCTGATGTTAAGTATGTTGGTATAATAGCTTATGTTTGGAATATTGGGCCTTGTATTTATAATAGAGATTAGTCCGTAAAGATCTAATGTAAATGCAATAATTATGGTACAAAGTAAAAAACGAGCTTAAGTTTGTGATATCTTGTGCTTGCGGGGCATTTAAAATCAAGAAATTTATTATTATTATTATTATATTTTTAATGTGATAAGTAGGAAGGGTTTATCAAGTACATTTCATTTAATATTCAGTGCTTCAAAAATATATAGGTGTATTACTTATTTTTACTTATTTATTTATTTTATAAATTAATGGAATTAATGTACAGGATGAAGCAATATTCTTGCCCTGATTATAATAATAAGTTATAAATTAACTATTTGTAAGTAATGTAACTTGTTTTACCATTGGAAACGTTAGTTTTAATAGTTTTTTTTGCGCAATAGATAGAGCGATTACTCTGTCAAATGCGACTCACGGTAGGAGGTCTTTGTAAGAAACAAATTTTCGGACAAAATGTCGTCAATTAAAGAGAAATCGCAATTTGTAATTTGGTTTCATGAAACAAAATGGCCTATTAATGTTCAACGAACATTACAATTTTATTATGTACGCAGAATATCTGATGCAAAAAAAATAAATAAAATAAAATAAAATAAAATAAAAAAATAATAAAAAAAAATAAATAAATATTGATTGTATCAATAAATAAAAACTTTGTTAAATCACCATAAAAAGATAAAATAAACAGGACGCGTTTCGAGCTGCAAAATTACTGCTCGTCATCAGCTGATCCAAACACGTGTCACAACGGACAGAGTGGAAATAACAGTGAAATAAAGAGGGGGGAGATTACACAGAGTGCGACAGGTGGCGCTGCTTGTCAGAGCCAAGGAGAAAGAGAAAAGTAAAGATAAACTCAAAGAAGGAGGGAGGAGATTACAAAGAGTGCCCCAGGTGGCGCTGGCTAAAAGAACACAGGTGGCAGAGAAAAACTAATAAAAGATAAAGAAAACAAATAATATAAAAATAAATAAATTAATTAAAATAAATAAATAAAAATAAAAATAAAATAAAATTAATTAATTAAAAATGATATAATAATAATAAAAAAAGAAGTAATAATAATAATTAATTAAATAAAAAATTAAAAATATTTATAGTAATAATAATAAACTACAAAAGTAATTTCCATGCAGGAGAAAGGGAGGGGGATGAAGAGAGATCGTTGACAAGAGTATTACAATTTTTATAAATAAAATAAGCTTCGTGAGTATCTAAATGAGAAGGAGAGGCAGGATTAGAAATAATTCTGGCCATGGAAAAATTGAAATAATGACCGGAAGACCAACAGTGAGAAGCAATGGAAGACCTAGATAATTCCTGATTTTTAATGTACCTCTGATGTTCATCCAATTTTTTCTTCAACGCTCTTCTGGTCTGACCAATATAACCCAAATTGCAAGAGCAAGGAATAAAATAAACACCCCACCGGTTCTCAACAGGAATAGGATCTTTCAAAGACGATAATTTAATTTTATTCAAAGGTTTGAAGATAACTTTAAAATTGAAACGAGAAAGGATTTTAGCTATTTTGAAACAAAGAGGAGAATAAAAAGGTAGAACTATAGAATTAATATTAGACGAATTATTAGAATCAGTAAGAAGACGTTTAGGCTTATTAAATTTATACAGAGCTTTGTCAATCAAAGAGGGATTATAACCACGAGTGAGAGCAAGAGATTTGAGGTAACTAATTTCCTTATTTAGAGCAGAAGAGTCAGAAGAAATCCGAAGTGCTCTGTAAACAAAAGTATAAAAGGAAGCCACTTTATGCTGTGGAGGATGGTTAGAAAAAGCATGCGGCGGTAGAGATACAGCGAAAGGTTTTCTATAAACAGAGGTAGAGAACCGATCAGGGTGTTTAGTGACCAAGACATCGAGGAAAGGAAGAGAATCATTCTCTTCGACTTCAAGAGTAAACTGGATGCAAGGATCAACAGAGTTGACAAGAGAAAGGAGATTTTGGAGATCCAGCTCAAAAGGAATTAAGATAAAAGTATCATCAACATACCTACACCAGAAGGGAAAATCAAATAAACTGAAGAGTCTTTCTTCCACAAAATGCATATAAATGTCACATAACAGAGGAGATAAAGGATTGCCCATGGCTAAACCATCCGTTTGAACATAAAATGAATTATTAAATTGGAAAGCAGTTTGCCTAACACAAATACTATCTAATTGCAGGATCTCGTCAATCTCGATAGAAGAGTAATGGAATTCGCGTAGCCTTCTTTCAAGGAGCAATTGACTGTTCGGAATCGCAAATAATAAACGCACGATTAACCATGAACCGGAATGTAGAAAACTTATACCCAAAGGGTGAATACGCAGAAAATGGAATAATATGCTGACTAGCTATATCTTTCCTGTAAACTTTCCTTTTTAACATAGAACCCTCTCTAATAAGCCACACGTCTAAAAATGAAATAGCACGATCATTTTCCAATTCAAACGTAAATTGAATATTCCTATCCAGTTTATTAACTTCATCTACAAAAACAATGAAAGACTCATGAAAACAATGATTGGGAGGGGGGAGTTGCGTTTATTATTTGTTCTGATGAATTTTTGTATGAAGAGTTGAATTAGATTTTTAATATTGCTAAGTTGAATGGTTACACAAAGGATAAAATTAATAAATTGGTTAAAAATTATAGGGATAAAAATAATTCTCAGGTTAATTGTCATTTGGTTGATAATGCCTGTGAGAAGGGGGAAGAGATTGGGGTTAAAAGACTATCGTTTCCTTATATAAAGGGTAATTTTGAGAGGCTTAAAGCTAAATTAAAAAAGTTTAAAATAGAATTAATTGCTAAGCCACCTCCTAAGTTAAAACGTGTTCTATACAGAGCTTTTGATCCGGTTCCACAAGATGATCTAGTAGGGGTATATGAAATTCCATATGAGAATGAAGAGGGGGATATTAATTTTTATATCGGTATGACATGTAGAAAGTTTGGGGTTAGAAAGAAAGAGCATGAATGTGACATAAAATTTGGTAGGGATAAGACTGCGTTATCAAGATTGTTTTTAAAGAGGGGGGTTAAAATTTGTTTTAAAGATAGTAGATTAGTGTTCATTTCCAGTTTATTCCGAAAATTAATCATCCGTGAATCCATAGAGATATATTCTAGGAGGGATAGAGTTTGTAATGATTCTTATTCTTATGACATTCCGAGTTTGTGGTTAGAATTACTTAATAAATATTTAAAGGATGAGTCTAATAGGAGGAACCGCGATGGCATTGGCTATTCACGATCATAGAGGGCGCAATATTTTATGTTTTGGGGGTTTTAAATTACCTTTATATCCAGAGTCATTTAGTTTTTCTACTTTTTTAATTTTAATTTTATACTTTTTAAATTTAATATATGGTAAAAATTTATTATATTTATATGCCGTGTTGGCAATGGCTATATTCACGATCATAGCGGGCGCAATGTTTTGTTTTGATTTTTAAATTATATTTATATCCAGTGTCATTTAATTTTCTACTGATTTTATATGTTATGAATACGGTTCTTATTAATGAACCGAAACATGTCAACTCTTTAATTTAATTTTTATTTGTGACACCTTCTAAGTAAATAAATATGAAATGTTTTTATACCATGATGTGATAATTAAAGTATAACATTAATATAATCAAGTTGTTGAGGAATTGATGTAGATAAGTATGTTTGAACACAAATATTTAATATATGATTGAATCGTATCTATTCAAGGTTTTGAGTTTACTTGGAGCTTTGATCTTCCAGTTATCAAAACAGCTGGTATGGAATTGTGTTCACACTTTGTACAGAACGAACCGTTCTCATACTTCATTACATCAGCCTGTAACATATAGTTATTAACCCAAATTTTTAAACTGGTTATGGATGATTGAAATACGGAAAGAGTTAAAAATGGCTCTTTTTCCCTGATTGATTTTAAAGCACCAGTAAAGCTCAGTCCTCATTTTTAACTAACAAAAATTTGGGTTATTTCATAAGCTTTACAGATCATCTGATTCCCTTTCTTTTGCACGCACATTGAAAATATTTCCCACATTTTACTCTAAGATTTTTTTTAAATCGAGCTCTACTTTTCTCTCTGGTTCCACCAGTTTTTTGTATGATTTCATAACTTTTTCAGATCCTTTCAGGAACTTTGTCTATCACCTTCAACTACAAATCTAAACTATTATTAGTATTAGTTTAAAATTATTAGTAGGTATATTAGTTTGGCGAAATACTTGAAACGACTCCAAATTGGCTTTAATTTTGGCGAGTAATTGTGGACGCCAGATTTGGCGATGTATCGCCAAGTTGGCGAAAAACTTGGGGACATTCGGCGACAGAACCGCCCCCTCCCAGATGGTAGTCCCACTGCAGTTTCTCGGTATCTACATAGATTTTCTTATGACGATAGGTATCTACACAGATTTTCATAGCTTTATTTTCAAATAGTTATTTTTATAAATATAGAAGATTTTTTTTCCTAATTATCCCTTTTTAATTGAAATATCTATATTGTAGTAACTGTTTTATTTCGAAAACACTCAAATAAAGGTGCGATGTTGTTTTAACATATATTTAATTACAGTTTATATATATGCCTATGAAAAATATGCATTTTTTGTTTCGAATGACGTCAATTTCCAAGGTTCAAAACTATCAGGAGAATCAGAATTTTTATTGATCTATAAAAAAAAGAACACGTATTATCGTTTCTTTTTTAAATTATTGAATTGTTTTTTAATTGGTGGCAATTGGAAAGCAACAATTGAATTAGCAATTAAAAAAGACAGATTTCTATAATGTTAAATTATGAAAGGAATAGCGTTATTTAAATTTTAAATGGGTGCCATTTCCTTAATTTTTGATATTTTTTTACTGGACCTTCGAAAGGCACATCCCTAAATTAAAAGCTTTCGAACAAGCTATTACACGTCGCTGAATGTTTCCTGGTTTGGGTTATAATTGAGTTGTTTCTCGTTTTTTGTTGTTTCACGAGCAAAAAGTGCCAAAACAGGGGTTCTGGATCTCCGAAACTAATCGGTGGATCCGAATGAATTTTTGTAAACTTTGAGATCTAGGGTAGGACACTCCCCCTTTTGAATTTCGTCGCGATCAGATGATTGGGTCCAAAGTTATTAAGAGGCAAATTTTGGACTTTATTATTAGAGATGCAGCTAAGCTCTATTATACAGCACTATCGTGCTGTATGATAAAAAACTGTATTACTAAATTTGATTAAAAACTGTAATACTATATTACTATTGGGTTGTATTTCAACCTAATGTAGCGGATTTTTGAGTTACATTTTCGGCATCACCCTCAACCACTATACTTCAACTCTATTCTTTCTTTTTACTCTATGGATTTACGCTACAATAATATTATTAACATTAGCAAACAGTAAAAACTTAGTTTCATCAGAGGCAAAACGGTGAAAAAAAATACAAAAACAAATGGGCTATAAGTTTTACTATGTTAAATTAGCCCTGATGTGTCGCACTAGAAATAAATTAGTATTGCGTAAGTATTAAAGATTTTTACGCGGTACTCAGAGTATGCACTTCTACGTTGCTTTTTTTATGTGACATTACTTCTTTTCATGACTGTCGTAGTCAATTTACTATTTCGTGGAAGCATGTACAACGAGTTATTTTTGATGATATAATGATTATAAGGAACTGATATAAAATCAAAACTTTTTTTTCTATATATTTATCAGTGATCTTAAATTTAATTGTAGTTGAATCAGCCTTTTACATTCAAAAATAAAATTTAGTAAATATGAGATCATAATAACAAAATCATATGAATAAAATATTTTAATAGTTGTAATATTTTAATAGAAAAACTATTTACATCCATTATAGATGAAAATAGACTTTCTTTTAAACATGATGTCATTAACGCAATAAAAACATTCTACCGATTCTACCATTCTTAGATTGGTACTTAAGTATTACCGCCACTGCAGCTACAGATTTGGTGGTTTATAAGGTACCGTCAATCTACACCTAACATTTTTGCGACACATCACAAAATAAAAGTGCTGTTACACGTAAAAATTGCAAGCGACAAAAATCGCCTGCGTTTTTTCGTTTTCTTAGCATTTCATTGGCTGTTCGAGAACAGTCTTTACCTTCATTTGGATTTCCAAGCATTTGATTGGCTCTTACTGGCGACTCGCTTCGTTCCAGGCGTCAAAGGCGCTCCGACACAAGAGAATCGCGCGTTAACCAAGCGACTCCTCTGGTCCCATAGGATAACATGGAGACGCCTGGAATTTGAAGCGACTTTGACTGTTCGTGTAATAGCACTTTAAGACTTTATTACAAATAAAAACATTTTCAAAATTCAAAACACTTTATTTAAAAACAAAAGTAGTCAATTGGATTTCGGTGCAAAATGGGCCGTTATAGAGTATTGTATCTGTCAAACGATACTTATTTAAGTTGATATTGATGACAACAATACTTTCTTAGTTGCTATAGTTACTAGAGGTATTTATGTTATGTTTATTCTATTCTACGTTTTGTATTTCGACACTGCGCTATGTTTTATTTCAAGTTTCAAATAAATGTTGTGATTTTTATATTAAGAAAAGAAGTAATAATGATTTCGACATTCAAAGTAACACACACGGCCACGACAGTTTTGGTGACGAGGAGAAAACAATTTAAGTTATCTTTATGATAAAATTAATTATTTAATGTTTCAACAGTTAAGTGACATATGAAATTCTACTCATTGACTTTGAATAACATCTTTACATTGTGATACATTGCATTAGATTTTCAATATTAATTACGAATTTTATTTTGAAAATGGACCCTAATCAATTTAAAGAATTTATGCCTGCATTTCAAGCGCAACAAAAATAATTTTTGGAAAAACTTTTTCCCGTATCAGTTTTAAAAGCGAGGGAAATTAATAGTTCAAATACACAGACGATAAATCCGATTTTGCTTCAAACATTTGAAAATTTTTATTCTAAAAAGTAATTTTTTAAATATTATTGACAACGCTTTGAAAACTCCTTGAAATGAAGAAAATTAGTTCAAACAGCGAATTAAGTGCTCAGTTTTTTCTAAATTCCATAGGCGCAGCTAATTACAAGATGTTAGCCGCTTTAGTTTCGCCCAAAAGTCCACCTGAATTGACTTATGATGAAATGATAAAGACTTTTGAATCGCACCTTTGTCCTAAAAGAAATATTCTTGTGTCACAGCATCAATTTCTTTCTACTTACCAAGTTGAAAACCAATCAATTACCGATTATATTGCTGTACTTCGTCGTGGTATAATAGATTGCGAATTTATTTCGCCGTGTGACTGTAAGGCTTCAATAGCCGATATATTTTTACGTTCACAGTTTGTAAAAGGTCTCCGCGACAACGCAATTCGAGAAGCTGTTTTGCAATCAGACATCATTACATTTGATGAAATTTCGAAAAAAGCGATCGCATTGGAAGCGTTAAAAATAGATAGCAGAGAATTTTCAAAGAAAATTCATGCAGTGGAAGATATTAACAAGATTTCAAATTCTCGATCTTCCAGACGTTCGGACAAGTCTAATAAAACGTGTTCTAATTCTCAGATACGTTCCAGAGTTAATCTTCGATCGAAGTCTCGATCTCGAATTGACTTTAAAAATTAGGAATAAAGAATCTGTGCCTTCGTTGTGGAAGAGACAATCACATAGCTAAATATTGTAAATGCGATCGTAATCAACTGAAGTGTAGGGCTTGTAAAAAATTGGGTCATGTACAAAAAGTATGTATTCGAACTCTACTAGAAGAGAAAGGCAGATCCAACCTCAACCAGAAACAGTACGAATTAATTAGCCGATGAAAAACGTTTTCCGAATGTTGCTGTAAATAGAGTTATAGATATTTTTCAACACCGAAAAGTAGGGTCTCCAGATGTTGATAAATATTTCGTCGTTGTAAATATCGAAGGACAAAATCAAACTTTTGAAGTAGATACGGGTGCACGATTTACATTCATTCCACGAAATCAGTTCCATAAACTGAACATTTCAGCGAAACTTCAAAAATCAATAGTCGCTTTTCGATCGTACACTGGTAACGTATTTTTACCAGACAGGAAAATTGAAGTGAATGTAACGTACAAAGGCCGAACGTCACAAGAAGAATTGTATGTTGTTCCTAACGAATATGACGCATTACTGGGGCGTATTTGGATTCGGCCTCTAGGTATTATCGTTCAAGAAATTGATTTTAAAAAGCATAATTCAATTAATTTAGCAGTACAAGCTATAGATAGCCTCGAAGATGTTATTTCAATGTATTCAGAGATTTTCGAACTTTTTTCGTATTTGGTACGAATTTGAATTTTTTAGTTTTTCAAGTTTCAAATAAATGTTCTGATTTGTATATTAAGAAAAGATGTAATAATGATTTCGACATTCAAAGTAACACACACGGCCATGACATAGAGTTTAATTCCTGTATCATCGCTAATGAAAAAATAAAATTGCATCTTGTTCTGTTTTTAGCAAATCTATAATATGCATTTTTGTAGCACTAAAAAATGGCGTCAAAAATCAGCAAACAACAAAGCAACAAGGAGTCCAAACGATCGTGCGCGGGTGAACAAGATTGCTCTTTATTAGCGCAACCTCTGCTGCGGTGGCGTCAATACGTAAGTACAATTAGATTATTTCATCAAGTTACAAAATATATATGAAATGATTAAACTTTATGAATGATTTTTGCATGATTATTATGAATGATTATGCATTTTTTTGTAATTTCATTTTTTCTAATGGGGGCATATTTCTGATTGCTCTATTATGATCAAGCCAAGGCCACCTTATTATAATAACAGGTCTCACAATCACTAAGTTTCCTTTGTCCGCAGTATACGTGGTCAGAAAGCAATTGGTTTTCCCGTTGTTAGTTCCATCTAATGTGTAAAACTGAAATATATTCCATTTTGGCCTGTAACTTTGTATAAGTAGTATTACCAGTAGTATGCACCAGATGGCGTTACTTACGGGACAAAGTCATATAATAAGTTAGCAACTATCAAAACAGTTTCACCTATAGATTTTTTTCTGATTGCGAGTCCTGTTAGTATGATAAGGTGATCTTGGATCAGGCAAGTTTATTTTTATGCTTAAGAGAGAGATGGTAAACTTTATACCTCACGTGTTATGATTCTTGGAAAAAAAATAGAAACTGTTATTTTTATTTGCTAATACGTATTATGGATTATTTATGAAAAATGGATATTTCTTTTGCGCATTCCATGTCACAGTTATAGTTTTTAAACAGGTATATACTTAAAATAAGGTTTCCTGAATTCTATAATACCCTTGTCATAATATAATCTTAAGAAAACTCTATTTTATGAGAAATATTTTTTGTAACACTTTTAATAAAAGGCAAAGCAGATGTCTTTATGTTCCGCAGATAGAATTTGGCGAAAAAAAATTAAATAATTGGTGATGAACCCTTTTTTGCGGGAACTCAGATTTATGGAGAGCATACATATTTATCCTACTGTCGAAAGTACAGAAATTGCCATTGTTATTAATGGGTGTGTATTTACGGGTGTTATTAACGGGTTATTAAATGTTATTATATTGGCTTTATTTAGATGATAAATGCATTAAAATCAAAGCTTTTTTTCTAATTTTCCATATTGCTTGAATTTTTCTTTTTTAATGCTTATAAAATGCCTTTAGTTTTGAAAACGACAGCAATGTTTATTTGTTTATCCCTTAATTTTAGATTAGTGATAATTTGCAGAAAATGTATTCGACGTGTTTGGGGAACAATTCACAAATTAAATAGGAGGATCTGCAGCACATGCTTCTAAACAATTATAAAAATGTAACGGCTTCCAATGAAAAAATTTTAATATACATTGTTTATTTAATACTTTATGTGTTATGTACATAGATGTCATACACGCATCTGAATACTTAAAATATGCCAAAATGGTATTATTTTGCTCAAATAGTTATTCATATACTTATTGTTATTACTTTTTAAAATAACAGAAAATTATTTAAAAATATGTGTGTAACTCGTAATCTTAAACAAAGTTTTCATCAAATTGCCGTCAGAGAAAAATTGCGCCAAACACATTTATGTGACACATGTGTCGTTATATTTAAAAAATTACATTTCAGCGTACATTTTAAATTGTGTAAATAATAATTAAATTGCTTGCTTGTTTTGGTGTTGCTTAATTATCCCGTCGACCAATTTCGCCAGGTAATACAAATTGCCAAACTTTTCGCCGAATTATATAAACTGACAAAACTTTTTTTAAAATAATGAAACAACAAATAAATTATTGAAATAAATTAGTGATTAATAAAAAAGGCTAATTAAAAAAAACATTTGATGAAGTTGCAACCACGGGTCTCGTATTTAATATCAAGTAAATGTAACACTTACGATCATCCATTATTGGCAGGGTCAATCCATTTGAAGTGGTACAGAAATTATTTTTTGGGTTACTTGACCATTTTTAAAAAATCTGAAATTTTTTGTGCAACAACCCCTACATGATGGAAGTTCAAAATGACTATTATTTGATTTTTACACTCTTTTGTTTTTGCATGACGGCCATATTTGTTTCATAGAGTGCATCGATTTTCTCACATACTAGGGTATACGAAATTGTAAGTATCTCGTTCTTTTTTCTTCCAATTTAAATGGGGTTTGCAACAATTTGTTCAGAATAAAGTAGGCTAAAGATATAACAGTACAACAGTTTTAAAAATAAATTCTTATTGGTGAAACCTTAGCACAAACTTTAAGATTTTTTCCCAAAATCTGTCCTCTTACCAGAGGAAATTTATTATACAGGAAAGCCGTAAACATGACATAATTTTTTTACAAATAGATCGAAAGTACTTGTACTTAAACTCCAATTTCTAGATCTGGTAGTTAATTTCTCTTTGTAAAAAAAATTCCAAATTTTGTCACAAATTTAAAAAATCGCCCTTTTAAGGCCTTGATATCTCTGGTGGGGCACGAGATAAAATCTGAAATTCTGGCCTTTGATAATGTTTTATAATAGTGTTATGTGCAAAAAATTTCAAGAAGGAGATTTAACTACAAGCTAACATACGACATGGATAATATATGAAAACAATACTACCCAACTATGTCTTTGTTCATACCTCTAAAATGTTAAATTAATGATTGGTGGTGCAAAGTTAAATGTTAATAACAGAGATCTTCTTCAAATGCTTGTGTGATTTGAACAATTCAGAATATATGCTAAACCAATGCTCTATTTGTCCAGATGAAGAAAACCTACTTGAAATACCATTGGTCAATCCATTTAAAGTGATAGAAAAAATATTTTTTGGGTTGCTTGACCAATTTTTAAAAAATTTAAATTTTTTGTAGAAAAATCCTAACGAAGTTCAAAATGACTATTATTTCATTGATTGACTATTTTTTTATTGATTACTGTTTCCCTAAAGGAAGTTCAAAATGACTGTTATTTAATTTTTGCTATTTTTTGTTTGTGCATGGTTGGCCATCTTTGTTTTCTCGCATGCAGTAATTTTCTCACATTGAAGGTCTTACAGAATTGTAAGTATATCATATTTTATTTCCTCAATTCAAAAGGGGTTTGTAGTAAATTGTTCAAAAGGAAATGAGCTAAAAGTCTGACAGAAGAATAATTTCTTGAAATAAATTATTATTAGTGAAATTTTAGTAAGAATTTTAAGATTTTTTCTCCAAAATCTGTCCATTCACATGAGGAAATTTTCTTGCAAAGAAAACTGCCAACACGACACAGATTTTATAGAAATAGGTAAAAAAAACTTGTACTCATTCACCAAGTTCCAGATCTGGGAGTTAAATTCTCTTTACGAAAAAAAATTCAAAATTTGTCTAGAATTTCCGAAATCTCCTAAACAGTGATATTTAGGCTGTGATAGCTCAGTGTGGCACGAGATAAAAATCTGAAATTATTGCCTTTGATACAATGTTATAGTAGTAATATGCAAAAAAAAAAAACTTCAAAAAGGAAGTTTGACTACAAGCTGAGATACTGTGATAAAATGTTAAGAAATGCTATTACGAGTACATTAGGAGAAATGGGATTTATCACTTTTATAACAATATTTACACAGAAAATATCGTTTGTTGAAAACAGTATACTAACAAATGTTTAATTTACTAAGATACTATATGTATATGCTCAACAAAGAGCTGATAAATATCTTCACACAATTTACGAGAGATGTTATAAGTTTGATTAGTTACTGTTGTGAATTCCATTAGGGTGACCTTTCTCAAAATTTTATTTGAAGCCACCCAAGTCTTGTCATCTCTTTTTACTTGAATGAAGTTCTTGACCCTGCTGGCTCATAGAAAGGTAATTTGAAATCATTATATTCAAGGCTCTTTGCATTAATAATTCCAAGAAACCACTTCTTATCATACACACATGCAGCAATGTCATTTTCCTGCAGTATAAACTTTTAAAGACCTTTCTATATCTTTATTTCCTGGAAATTACTTGAGGTTCAAATATGGTAAGTATACTGTTAGTATACTTTGTTAGTATACTGTTTTCAACAAACGATACTTTCCGTGCAAATATCTATATTGTAAAGGCCAAACGTATCTGTGCGTAGCGCATACGTCATTTTGCGGATGGTAATACTTTTCTCATCAATTTCCGTTTTGCAATTTTCTCTACTACAAATTTTACACTTCGAAACACCGCACATTTTAAATTTTTACACTATCGAATGCAGAAAAAAATTTGCTTTTAAATGCAATTTGTTTGAAAGCTGTATCTCAATTTATTTTTGAAATATTATTTTTTTTTATAGTTTATAGGACCAATTTTATAATTGTGGCAACAGAAACACTCCATTTTCACTTAAAATTTAAAAAGAAGAAGAAGAAGAAAAAAATTAAAATTAAAATTAAAATTAAAATGCGCAACATTTTTCCATGCAAATTCGGTTTTGAAATTTTCGGTACTGAAAATTTTACACTTCTAAAAATTGTACATTTTAAATTTTTACACCACCGTATAGAGAAAAAAATATAATTTTAAATGCAATTTGTTTCAAAGCTATATCTCAATTTATTTTTGAGATATTGATTTTTTTTATAATTTTTAGTACCAATTTTGTAACTATGGCAACAGAATCACTCTATTTTCTCTTAAAATAAAAAAAAATTGCGTTTATTATAAAATCCGGTAAATTTCGATTTTATTAATTTTGTTAATTTTAGCTTAAAATAATATTTGCTTGAGAGTTAGACTAATCAATATAAGATGTATTTTTTAATGTAACTAATTTTGTAGATTTATTATAAATAAATGAAACAGAATCTTCATAAATATTTTCGTTCGTCGAATTTCGAAGGGATTCACCTCGTAATAAAAGAGATAAATCTCATTTCACCTATTGTACTCGTAATAGCATTTCTTAACATTTTCTAATCACCGTATTTCAGTTTGTCGTCAATCCTCTTTCTAGAAATTTTTTGTACATAACACTACTATAAAATACTATCAAAGGCAAGAATTTCAGATTCTTATCTCGTGCCCCACAAGAGATATCAAATCCTAAAAAGTACGAATTTTTAAATTTTTGACAAATTTTGGAATTTTTTTCGGAACGAGAAATTAACTCCCAGGTCTGGGACATGGTGTTTGAGAGCAAATACTATCGACCTATTGGTAAAAAAAATGTGTCATTTTGATAGCTTTCTTTGCATGAAAAATTATCTCTTGTAAACGGACAAATTTTAGAAAAAATCTTTAGATTTATGCTAAAATTTCACCAGTAAGAATTAAGTTTTAAAAACTATTTTACCACCATACCTTTAGTCTATTTTATTCTAAACAAATTGCTGCAAACCCCATTTCAATTGGAAAAATAAAAGACGAGATAATTACAATTTTGTATACCCTAATGTGTGAGAGAATCGCTGCAGACGATGAAACTTAGGTGGCTGCCATGCACAAAAAAAATTAATAAAAATAAAATAACAGTCATTTTGAAATTCCATCATGTTAGGGTTGTTGTACAAATAATTTAAGATTTTCTAAAAATGGTCGAGCGACCAGTGCTGGACCACTTGAAATGGTCCCAGCATATTTATGCGAGAGATTTATTGTTTTTCTCGCCAATTGAACTTCGCAGATTTTTTGGTTTGCTATTTGCTTAAAGAAATTAAAATTCTGATGAGATTTTAAAATAAAAATTAAGTTTGGGCATTTTTATGTTTGCTTGATGCAGATGATCAACTACCAAATATTTTTCCCATTACCAGAATTCCTAAGCATTAATTTAATATACAATACGCGTTTTTCATGCACTTCTTTTGAAATACAAAATGAAGAAACTAAAAAAAAGTCATGAAACAAGGTATGATTTCACCACCAGTGCATTGTTTCTGATTTACACAAGCTAAAAATAAAGTTGTACCCATCTAGTATAAAAGCATGTAACTTAATTTACAACGTTGCAGAATTTTGCCGAGTCATTTCAAATTTTGCAAAAATCGAATAAGACTTTAAAAAGATAATTCATTCTACTAAATCCTATCATGCGTCATCAATTCAATGGTATCTTATGATAGGTAATTATTCTGGGTTTGCCTTCTTGATTACGCCCTGTTTTAAATGAAGACGTGTTATTATCCTATTACTCAATTAAAGATATATGATCGTACCAAATTTTGCATTCATGCATTTTTACTTAAGAGTTCTACAGCTATTGTATCAAAGTAAGACTATTTATAAAACTAGTGATGGTTCAAATGCACCTTATTTGCCGTATTTGACTTGCGATTTTCAATTTGTTTTCATTTAAGATAGACTCAATAGGTCACAAGTAACTGGAAAAAAAATAAATTATATCTCTGAGTGACCCTATATATATTTTTAACCAGTACAATCTTATTAAATATCACGTAATTACCTCTTTTTCTTTTCAGATTTTCTGATAAAAGCAGTATGATTAATTATCATGTTACAAAATGCAAAGGATTGTTTTGATCGTCTCATTTGTAACTCTGACTTCATTCTCTTACATAGGTTTGTATTCAACGTTAACATTCTTGATAATAAAATTTTTACAAAATATATGCTAATGATAATATTTTTATCAATTGGAAAGTCCAATTAAATTCTAATAGTTTACTAACTATGACATCATTAAATTTTTCATCTAAATATTATTTCAACCGAAAAGATTCTTTTATCAAAAATTAAAAAGCTACACAGAGTTTTTTTTTTTAAACTTAAGTTTCACTTTTAAATATAGTTCAGTAACGTTATTCAATTAATTAGGACCGAACGAGTTGAAATTAGCGGGAATACAGAATAGACGGATTTTATTAATAATAATCAACATATTGACCTGTTAAGGCAAAAATTAAGTAGAAACATTTTCACTGACCTTCTAAAACTTTATCACCCTATCCTACCTATACCACTCCCACCACGTTCCAAGAATACTACCAGGGTTCCGCTACTACGGAAAATCTGTGTGTTGATCTAATGCTTTAGGCAACTTTGATAAATGTATTTAAATTATACTTAACTCTTTTTTAAAAAAAAGTTACTCTATTTAATTTTACTATATGTACAATAAACATACGCTTTTCCACGGACGTCTTTTTAATATTTTCCGTTTTTAAGTTTAAAAATCGGTATTTTTGATGGACTCTGTTCAGAATAGGCAGATTTTCTAGACCTAGAAACATTAAATTAAAATATCTAACAGATTGCTAAGAACAAACACTTCTGTAAAAAAAATAGACATTTGAAACGCCTAGGAAATCCACAGAAATAGGTTTAAAAAGCATTCAAAAATGAGGTTTCTACGCAGTCACAAGAAGTATTGAACCAATTTTAAAATAATCGTATGTAAGCTAAGATGACAGCTTTGTTCCAAGATACGCTGCATTTTATGTCAGTTGCCTTTAACATAAAGAGAGTTCAGGGGCGAAAACGCTCTAAAAATGTGATTTTTGTGTTATTGAAGGTCGTAGATTTATATATTTGACATGGTAGTCATTTGTAAATTATCGCCTACAAATTTTTTTTAAAAATTCGAAATTTAAAAGGGGTAAAAATACGCGAAAAACGTTCTAAAATGTTCTAAATGTTAATTTATGAGCATTCTCAGGAAGTATGAAATCGACTTGAAAAGAAGTAATTGGAAATTGAGGCAGACAGCTCTTGCTTTAACATAGGCTCTGCTTCATGTCGGAGTCACTATCAGGTGGTGGTTGAAGAAACAAAAAATGTTCTTAATTGCGATTTTTCGTTATGGAAGGGCCTCGAAAAATAAAATTTATTTTGGAAGTTATTTATAAGGTGTTAGTGATATTTTAGAACATTTCATTAAAAAATCAAACTGTTTCGCATTTCATGAAATTGACATACATTGCTGTCACAAGTTACTTCATATATAATTGAAATCAGATTAGTATTTACAGGGTTACACAAAGCATTTCAGCAACTATATTTTATCCAAAGTACTATATAGTATTACACTAAGATCTGAATATTTTGAAAACATTGCTGTAGTACGATCGCATCTCATTTTCTATGTTTGACATAAAATTTTTGACTTGTTGTGATATTCAAAAGCATAAATTTCAGAAATATGGCATGGTAGTTAGTTTGTACATAGAAATTATCTATATGAATTTTTCTTTTAAAATTCGAAATTTAAAAGAGGTAAAAATGCACTAAAAACGTTCTAAAAAGGATCTAAATGTTCATTTGTGAGCAGTCTTAACCTTTACGCAGGGGCTCGCTCAGTGTCTACCTGAGAATGCATGTATTCCCGGACAGATGCTGTCACAGCCCCTCTGTAAAGGTTAAGTAGTATCAAACCGACTTCAAAAGTAACGATTGGAAGTTCATGCAAACAGCCCTTGTTTTAACATAGGCTGTATTTCTTGTCGGTGTCACTATCAGGCAGGGGTTTCAGAAGCAAAAAACGTTCTAAATTGGGCTTTTTTGTTACAGAAGAGCCTCAAAGCATGAAATTTAGTATAATTTTAAAATCTAAATGATATCTAAGAAAATTTCTTTAAAAATTCAAAATTTAAAACCAGGGAAAATGCGCGAAAACGTTCCAAAATACGTTTTAACTCACGAAATTTATGTTTGAAAATTTATGCAGAAAGCTTTTTCTCTAACATAGTCTCTATTCCATGTCGTTGTCACTATCAGGTGGTTGTTACAGAGGCAAAAACCCCTCTAAATTGCGATTTTTTTTCGGAAGAACCAAGAAACCTCTAATTTGGCATTAGAGTTATTTGTAAGATTTATATGGTATCTAAGAATTTTTTTTTAATCAAAATTTAAAACGGGGAAAATGCCTAAAAAGCGTTTTAAAAAATGTTCTAAATTGCGATTTTTACACAATCGCAGGAAGTGCTGAAAAAATTGAGAGTAAATAATGTTGACAGCCCTTGCTCTAAGATAGGCTACATTTTATGGCGGATGCCACTATTCTAAAGATTGTACAGGAGCCAAAAACGCTCTAAAAATAAGATTTTTGTGTTATTCAAAAGCGCAGATTTATGAAATTTGGCAATATAGTTATCTGTAAGAAATTTGTTTTAAAAATTCGATATTTTAAAAAGGGTGAAAAGCGTTAAAAATGTTCTGAATGTTGTTTGTTGGTAGTCTCAGAGAATATCAAACCAACTTCAAAAGTAATAATTTGAAACTGTTGCAGGTAGCAATTGCTTCAAGGTGGACACTATTTCATGTCGGTGTTCTTAACACCTGGGGGCTACATGAGCAAAAAACATTCCAACTTGCAATTTTTGTGATAAAGCTGGAGATAGCAATTTAAAATTAGGCACAGTAGTTACTTATGTAACAAAATGATCTCTAGGAACATTTTATAAATTAATCGAATTTTAAAAGAGGTTAAAATCGATGGAGAACGTTCTAAAATCTGTTTAAATTGCCATTTCTCCAAATCTTATGAAATACCGAAGCATTTTCAAATGCCATTCTTGGAAATTGATGATGACAGCACTTGTTCAAACATATGCTATAATTAATATCAGTGCCATTATCACCTAGAAGATTTAGGAGCAAAAAACTTTCTAAATTGTCATTTTTATGAAACTACAAGAGTTAGAACTTGAAATTCGGCATTATAATTACCTTTAAGATGCAAATGCTCTCCAAGTACATTATACCAAAATTTAAAAGGGGACAAAATGCGCGAAGAGCGTATGGTATGGCAATTACTTAAAAGATGCAAATGCTTTTTGAAGACCATCAAAAAATAAATCCCAAAATTTATAGGTTGAAGTAAAAGAAAAGCGTTTTTAAAACTTTGTAAATTACAATTGTTATGCAATATTTTGAAATACCAAACAGATTTATAAAATAACGGCTGTAAATTTGTTTAATACAACCTGTTCAAACGTAATGTATATGTCGCTGCCACTACTACCTAAAGGTTGCAAGTAAAAAAAAAAAAAAAAAAAAAAAAAAAAAAAAAAAAAAAATCTGAATTTTGATTTTCTTGATACTAAAGAGACTAGAATCTTTAAATATGGCATACCAATTACTTTTAAAATATAAATGTCCCCAAGAAAAATCGAAAGGAAATTCCAAATTTACAATTTTTGAAGAGAAGCGAAGTAGTGAAAAGCGCTGTACAAAATTTCTAAAATACCATTTTTATGCAATCTCAGGAAATAATCAACCGATTATAAAAGCAATGGTTACGAATAAAGGTGACAATCTCTAATCCTACATAGGCTATATTTTATGCTCGTGCTGCTACCACCTGAGGTTGGACGGTAAAACAAATTTGCCAAAAAAGTTTTTAAAAACATTCTAAATTTCGTTTCTATGTAATATTAAGAAATATACCAAACCTATCTCAAAACTAATGTTGGCAAATTAAAGGAGGCATTTCCTGTCTCAACAAAGACCATTTTATGTTGGCACCATAACTCCAAGATATAGTACACCGTTAGACAATAAGCTTGGAATTTGACATGAAGGATTATTTTAAGATATAAATGCATACTAAGAAAATGGTTTCTAAAAAAATCAAAACTTCAAAAGAATACTGAAATGAGTATATGAATTGAGCATAAAAGTTTTAAAATATCCTTTAATTTATCATTCATTTAGAATTCGCTTTAGTTTTCCTTATTAATTTAAGTCTCATTTCTGCCTAATTCTGTGAAGTACAGTTTAGACAAACTGTCGGTTAAATGGTAATCTTTGAATTATTTCTCACAGAGTATAATTTTTTTCTAAATATATTAGACATACAAAAAACGTTTGATATGTATTTTTGAACTTTTATGCGAGTAAAGCTGCGAGGACTGTCAGTATGTAACCAATTAAAAAAAACTGTATACAAAAATAAGATTTTAGCAAGAATATTTCTTTTATTTCTATAGTATTTTATTATAAGCTATAACAAGAAAGAAAAAAATATGCTTAAATCTTCGATTATGAATACTTTTAAACACATTTAGAATAATGTAATAAAACTTCACATTTGAATTAATTGAAATTAGGTGTCTAATCCAAACATTTAGAAACATATAACGCATTTAAAAGTACAAATTAGCAATTCAGCGCTTAAAACAGTGAAAACTTTCCAAATTTTTTCAGAAGCCTTGTATTTGATGTACATATTAGTATGTATTACCTATATGCATGCAAAAATTTAGTTTAGTAAGGAAATACATAACCCAGTTCAAAATTCCCCTTCAGGAATTTCCACTAAAAGGAAGACTTGTACATCAAAATTATTCTGTGCAGAACTGATCACAAGGCGTAGAATTTACGTAACAATTGACATGCAAAAGGTTAATTCACTTTAAAAGCATTTACCTTTACTGAAGACTCACTTCTGTCAATTACTGCCCAAAGAGAGTAGTGTAACCGATTATTTTGTGCGTACTAGTAAATTAAAACTTATTTTTCTACATTAATTATTTTGTAGTGAAATTAGGCGATTCATTTAAATCTCAATTTATCTCAAATAGCATAATGCCATTAAAATATTTTGCAAATAATTTTCTCCATAATGTAATGAAATCTTTTGAGCGTAAATAAACTATTGTTGCTACAACTTCTTATTCAATACTGATCATGCTATAGTTAACAACGTTAACATTTATTTATTGTAAGATATTCTAAACATATTTACGTGAGTGAGAGCGTGGAAATAGACGAGATATAGAGATAAACATAATAGACACAGACATAGAGATAAACAGAATTTATAACCGCTTTTCAAATTTGTTTGAATGTAGCTAAAATGAAAAAAATATATGTAAATCTAATTTGATGTAGAAAATAAAACAAACTTGTAACTTAAATGTAATTTTACAATTTATTCAATAATATCCAAAAATCAATTACCATTTTCTGCTTATTAACAAATTTACAATTTACAAAAAATTAATACCTGTATGAACAATAAATATATACTTTTTAATCTTACATAGGTCCTGTAAATGTGTTGCGGATCTCCCCTCTATTCCCCGCATTAAATGAATCACGTTTCCAGCAAAGAATTTTTGGCCAAGCCAACTTGGAAGGTGATAGTTATGTAACGATACAATCACCATTTTCTTATCCAGGTTTTTATGATTATCTTCAACCAAGAATTAAAAAACATTTAAAGCACGTGCCAAAAAAGATTACTGAAGGAAATGATGAAAGGACTGTCACCTTTCCTTTTGGGAGACAAGCTCATAAAAATGAAGATACTAAAAATATAAAAACAGGTAATACACATTTTCTAAAGAACGAAGAAAACATAGTAAGGTTTAAAGAAGCTAAATACAATGATTCAACTTATAACAAGATCGACAATGCTACAGGTTAGTAAAATTTATACATTATACGTTCAATAATGTAAGAAACACATATAAATTTAAAGGTTGACTAGTTCAGCTTGTCCACTTATGAGGCATAGTTTACAATAGCTAAACAAAAATTTTACGTGCGCGTTGGACTAGTTAAAAATCCAGTTTTACCTGATTAATCCAGCGATCACAAAACTATCGCCAAACTGTAAGATTAATTGCCAATAATGGACGATCGTAAAAATTACATTCACTTGACATAAAACACCCTACACGTATTTGTTGAATTGTCAAGTGATTTTAAGTCTGACGTTTTCTTTGTATTTTTATTAATATTTTACAAATTTATTTATTGTTTTATCCTTTAAAAAATGTCACTTTGTATAATTTGGTGAATAGTGTGGCAATTTGTATAATTTAGCAAAATTGGTCTACTAGGTAATTCAGTACTTACAAAAAATGTTTAAAATTTTAAAAATCTAAATCAAGAACATGGAACCACATTTTCTATTACACAGGAAGTCACCTGTAGTAAACCTTTTAAAAGTAGGGGAAGATGGGGATCCTTGAGCCATTTTTCAAATTTTAATTTTTTTTAATTTCTTATAATTTCTTAGAACAAAATAAAATATTGAAAATGAAAATTTGATATTTTTTCTTCAATTGAAAACCATTTTCAATTAATTTTGAATCACTTTTCTATGTCTAATATTTTTTTTTCTTTTTCTTTAATCGTGGCTCAAGTATCCCCCGTCATGGGGATACATGAGCCATGATGAAGGGACACTTGCGCAAACAAAAGTAATTTTTTTCGTTTATTTTTGCACAAATATTTTACAGAATGATAAATTATGGTACAAAAAGTCCTTCAAACAGATTTTCAACTCTTTGGTAACATGTTTGAAGAGCAAATTCAGAATGGTTGTAACGCCACACATCTTTTTTACATTTCCCTATATAGTAACTCAGTAGTGCCCTCTGTTGGAGACAATAGAAGTCATTTCTTTGATTTAAAAAAAAATTACAGTAACAGAGGTTACAATTCCAATATTTACAATTTCAATTAAAGTATTAGACATTATGACATGTAAAACAATTTTAAAAAGTTATTTTAATATAATAAATGTTAAATTGAAAACTATGTTTACATTTATCTAAACAGGCTATTTTGTTAGACAAAATAAAAAATAAAATGGATATTTTCATTTAAAAAATATGCATTTTTAAACATTTTTTTTTAGATCGTTATTTTTTTAAGAAAAAAAAATATCCTCCTTTTTATCCAGTAAAAAAAAGCTATTAGTGAATATAAGGACGTAATTTTATTTTTTGTTGGTTTCATCCATGTCTAATTTCCTAGTGGGGATGGTTGAACCATGACTCAAATATCTCCAATCTCACTGGCTCAAGTATCCCCATTACCACTATTTTTCTTTATCAGAGTTTTACTAAGTAAATCATGCAGCTATTTGAACTATTTTAGATTAAAAATGCAATTTACATTATACTTATTAAATTTATATGTATTGTTGCAACTTTAAACAAAACTTTGATTACAAAAAAATAAAAAAAAAAACATGCACCTAAATATTTACTTCTGATAGGGAAAAAACAACTATTAATCACCATACTTTCAAAATGGTACCAAGGTATGTGATTTCTTTTTTACATGTTCAGAACTATAAATATGTTACCATATTGCCAGTTTTAAAAAGAAAAATTAACCAACTGTAGAGATAATAGGGGCGGCTCAAGTATCCCCTATGCTCAAGTATCCCCACTCTCCCCTAAACCAAAGCAACGTATATCATATTTATTATAAATAAAATGGTTTAACATACTTAAAATATGCCACAAATAATGTCTTCCTCAGCTATACCATTATATGACGGTATTATTTTGAGGTTCCCTGTAAATGCATAAATATCGATCAATTTCCTTATGTTTCGACAGATGTAAGATAAATAAAAAGCGTTTGAAACTATTTTATCAAATCGTCCGCAATATAACGAAATATTTTAATTGCCCCTGTATTTGAACTACATATCCGATTTTACTAAAATTTGAAATGACTCGAAAATATTCTGCAACAAATATATATTTAAATTTTCAAACGATTTTGGTTATTTGCGGTATGGCGTTTGGTTATACGCGGACAGACAAACGCACGGATCAGATGACGATTAAGGTGCTATGTATTTATGTATTTTCGAATCCACCTAAAAAACAGCTAATTTTAAAAACGCATGCCGAAAATGAAAACGTATAGCAATTATTATTCAAGGATAGTATTGCAATCCATGTCTTTTGTGCGTCCATGTAAATGGATTAAAAATGCTATGAATGTTCTGTTCTAACGTAATCGAAGTGAAATTTAATGTTTTATATAAGTTTCAATACATCTGTAATGTCATTAAGATATTCTGTAAACGATTTTTTATCCATAGACCATAATTTTAATGGAATTCTTTTTGATATCCCTGAAAATGAACTATAATTCCCAAATATTTTAAATATAATACCAAACATACCTAGGAGACCCTAAATAAGGTTTACTAATTGCATGAGAACGCGGGTATATTTACGAGAAGTAAAGCATGGTCTGACGTACAGACAAACCGAATGCATACACAATTGTCAACTTGATTAGAAAGTGTTAAAAACGTAAGATGGTCTACTTAGAAGGCGTCTAATACCTCTTAATGCATTTCTAAAGGGAATAAAGACTGTTTTAACGTACTTTCTTTAATATGTCTTCTATTTAAAGGCTTTGTTGACTGTAGGAGTTGATAAAACAAATTTTATTCATCTTCTAATAGAATTATCTCACTTATTTTCAAGATGGACTTTCTTACTTGGCTATTAATAAAAAGTGATAATATTGGAGAAAGAAAATATTGCGAGAATTTAATTTTTATCTTGTTATTGCAGATGATATAAAAGAAGAAATAGTGCTTACTTCTGTGTTACATTATATCAAGAAGAAATTTGTGGAGCGTTTCTCAGATTCGCAGTTTTTTAAGAACATATTTTACCAATTTAACGGAACAAATCTACTTCGACATTTCCATTTAAACTTTTCGGAAAATCAGAAAAGACAAGAAAGGAAGCGGAGAGAAGTAGAGAATCAGGCAATTCCTATAATTTTAATTGTGAATGAAACAGGTAAAATATTTTATTCGTAGTTTTTCATTTAATCGTAACAAATACCAATTTAGGTAGAAAAAAATGTAGAATTTGTCTTTATTAAATATCTTGTAAAGTTTTGAAATTTTATTCATTACCTATGGTACTGAGTAATGTAATATCTACAATGCAACATTTCACATAGTGTTGCGGATGTTCTGAAAATTGTTGAATCTATAATATAGAAGGTTGATTCACAAAACAACGACAGTTTGGCTGTAAAAACTTTAAAAACAAACACGTATTCAAAATAATTATTTCCCTGAATGAGTAAAGCATACATTACTTTTCCCCATAAAGTTGTAGATTTTTGGAGCAGGATTTATGACTGGCATTAGGATTTTACCTTTTTTTTCTTTTAGTACAGCAATTGAATATTTAAAAATTCATTAAGAAACCTTTTATTATCTTCAGTAAGTTTGTAGAGAATTTTAATGAGGTAAATTGATAGTTATTTTTTTATTTTAGTGCACTGTAAAAAAAATCTGTAAAGCTACTACACTTTATCTAGGAAACTGGGATTCCAAGAACTTTTCCGGTAACGGTAACAACAAAAACTCAAGTTTTAGAATCGGTTATATGGATTTTTACTGTTATCGTTACATGAAAAGTTCTTGGAATCCCAGTTTCCTAGAAAATGTTTAGTACCTTTACAGATTTTTTTTACAGTGTGGAGGTAATGCAGAATTCATTGACAACGAAATACTAACGAGTGTTCAATTTAGTAATTCTGGACGTCGTATGTAAATTAGTGCCATTCGTTTTGCCTTTCATTTTTCACTTACTTCTGGGATTTCTGATCGGTTTAATTTTAATGTCTTTAGCATCTGTATCCTGGAATGATTACACCTGCGCAATGTTTATGCCAATTTTTATACGCTAAAATTCTATTACATGGTACCATGTTTATACTATTTTTTTATGATAATCTAAAATTCTATTACATTGATTTATATATAGTGGGATAGTTATTAAAATTGTGTTTGATAATTCATCCACAGTTGAAAAAGCAACAAACGTTTCAAGACTACAAAGTTTGACTGCGTTCAGTTTAAAATCTATCTGTATAATACAATATCTTTACAGCGAAAATGTCACAATAATAAAACTTAACATATTCTAGCAATGCAAAATTGTAACAAGCAATAAAATTATCTAATTTTTTTATGTAACGAAAATGATTCAATATTCTTACATTCATATGGAACCTTTAGTTATTTTTTCAGTACAAGGTCCGTTGGAAGCTGAAGAAATTGGCCTTAGTAACACAAGGAAATTTGGCAACATATTTTCTAGCAACCTATTTCTACTGTTTCATATACACAAGCAATATTTGTACTATTTATACAATTTAATTGATATAAGAGAGTCATCTATCTATTTTTACATGCCAACAATACTGCAATGCGTATAAAATATAGAAATAAAATTTTTAATATATATATATATAAATTCCTTTACAAATTGACATAACAGATCGTTGAGGTTTTCCGTAAATGTTTATGCAAGTATTAAAAAATTCCCTGGTGAGCAACAAAAAACATTAATATGTTTTTAAGTATGAAAAAGTGTTTGACAAGTGCTTCTAATTGAGCATGAGAGAGGACAAGAGGTCCCTTCTTGGCTGTAGCTCACTGTCAATGCCAAATTTGAAAAAGTCATATTTGCGCTTTTTCCGTGTAAAAGAAATCAGTCACGATAACGATAAAAATGTGTAGCGCAAAGACATAGCCAAAAAAACAACAACAGCGTAATTAAACATGAATGTAAAGCGAAATAGTACCAGAAACCTCAGTTTCTGTAGCGTATCATACTCATGCAGTACCACCAAGCATGCGTTGCAGCATATAACTGCTCAGGAAGCTGATTTATAATGCAGTTGTAACGCAGAGTCAGTATTACAGTTTGACAGAGTCAACAGAGTCAACAGCGCAGTTCACATGTAAAGCAGGATTCAAAATTTTACTAAAAAGAAAGACGGAAAGCTATAAGCAAATTTCTTTTATATGGAAAAAGCGCAAATATGATTGTTGAAATTTAGCATTGACAGTGAGCTGCAGCCAAGAAGGGACCTCTTGTCCTCTCTCATGCTCAATTGAAAGCACTTGTCAAACACTTTTTCATACTTAAAAACATATTAACCTTTTTTGTTGCTCACCAGAGCATTTTTTAATACTTGTCATTCAAATTTTTTCATAAAAACTGAAGATTTTTTTATTTTTTAAAAGCAAAATATTTGCTGCGAAAATTTTATTGTTGTATTATAATTAGGATGAGCGAAGCGAATCCTCTACTAGTCCACTCAAATTACAATTTGTCGTACGCTTTACAAAAAAACTATTCAATATTTTAACTTCAAATTAAACACAAAAATAAATTATGATCTGTAGATTTGCAGAATATAATTTTTTTTACAGTAAAGCGTTAAAAAAATTATTATTTTAATTAATTTATTTTACATGCATTTCCAATACGGACGCATTTTAGCAAATAAATAAAAAATGAAACGCGTATACTTTCAGAAAAAAAAAGTTTAAATCATGGAGTAAATAATTATAGATAGAATCATGATTAATTTATTAAATAAAACATGTTTTCATTATCCCGCAAAATCGTTTGCACAGATGACACTTAAACATTTTAAAAGAATTGTATTATGGATTTTTTTTTTTTTTTTTTTTTTTTTTGTAAACTGGCAACAAAATAATTGTAAACAAATAAAATTAATTCTTAAATTTGTTATATAAATGAAAAATTAAAAGATCTGCGTGAAGTTGTTGGTTCAAGCTCTTTATAAATATTTTTGCGAAGGTCGCATTGTGGCTAAATAATATCGACTCATTAATCAAAAGGATTTTATAGAAAAATAAGACTTTAATAAGTTCGCAAACACAACAATAATTTTTCGTGAAAACGTCACTGCGAGAATGAGAGAGCGCTTCGTTAAAAGGTAATTCCATTAATTGAGTTGCCATTCGCAGAAAGTAAAAAGTTCTCCCACGCGGAGAGAATTACAGCAATTCTCATACGCTAACATGTATAAAAACGAAGAAATTAAAATAAAATGTTTTACAGTTAAAAATTCATAGTATCAACGAAAGCAGATTTCAAATGTTTTTTCCAGAAAATAGGATTTTGAAGAAGTAACTTTCTTCAAGCTTTCTTCAAATATATTATTCTAAAATAGCTATCAAAGATTATCGGATGTTGATTACAAAGATTGGAAACATGCATATTTCAAACAATTAAAAAACACCAGTGGCTACTTGAAATTGTAAAAACATCTTTAAAAGAGCTTTTAGTTGAAAATTTAAAAAAAAATTTTAAAAGTTTGCTTCGAAAATATCTTATTATGCCAGTTTTACATCATAAATAAAAAATTAAAATGCGCCAAAACATAAATAACGTTTTTGTTTAATAAAGATGCAAAAATAATTTAAAAAAAATATTGTTACTTTCAAATATCTGTTTTATAAAATAATGCTTCGCGAATCCAAACAAAGCATGGCTTTTGCTAGTTAATAAAACATCTCGAAACATGTGGTTAAACATAACGACATTACTTCCCTAGATTTTATGTTATACGAACGACTTATATAAATTAATTTATATATGTGTACAATTTAATATAAATAAAGCAAATGGTAAAACGTTATAATAGAACTGCTTTATAGATAGATTTACTTTATTTTCAATTACGATAAAAATAAAGATATATCAATAATCACTTCAAATCATTTTTCCTCGTGTGCAATTTATGCTTAATAATTTAATAAATTTTATGAATAACGATTTATTCTTAAAAGAATATAATTAGTTGGATGTCACAAATAAAAGAATGTAATAATAACAAACTTACCAAAATTCACAGGATAGACAGAAAACCACAGGAAAAAAATGGCGGCAACACAAACACAGCGGCTTTTTTTGACAGACAAAAGACTGCGCATGCGTCGAACCGTACTAATCCTCGTAAAGATTTCCGAACGTGGGTTGGTTACACGATTGTCATGCAAGCAAACCTAGTACTGAAAATATTCACTGTGCCCGTGGTATACGGTAAGATAATGTAGCTTTGCAGGACAATGGCAAGTAAAGAAAAAACAAGCGTTTACGTAATCTTGCATGCTATCTGGGAAGCTATCCACAGAAAAAAAATAATAAAATGTCAAAATGCGAAAGAGTTATTAGAAAAATGTCTCCCCATGGGAGCAGTATTATCTCGCGAGTGTCTTCACGGGCAGGGATCCGCTTTCAGGCATGGGATCCTGAAGTGGTTAATGATATTTCTGTTTTTGTTAAGGTCAGTTGGCAGTGACGTAGCTAACGGGAGGGCGGAGGGTGTCGTCCGCCCCGGGTGTCACCCTCTAGCGATGTTTGCGCCTGTGCATACTGATAATCAGACGGTACAGTGGTTAGAATAACAGATGAGCGTACCGCCAGCTCTGGCTCCTGACGTCACGTGCATAAGGTCCATTAATGCTTGTAATTAAGAAAGTTATTGCATTGTCATATAAAATGCATGATGTCTGAAAAAAAACCAAGGATTCGCAGAAAAATAATTACAATGCGCTCACAACTTTATTCAAAGAACTGAAACTAAATGCTTCGCAATAAAAACAAATAATTTTGTTTTTCACGTGATTTACTTAATTTGAATGAATTATGTTACATATACATAAAAAATTTATTCTTATTTAAACTTGGTAGCAACGAATAAAAAAACTACAACAGAAACAACAAGAAACAATTTTCAACTAGAGCTTTAAGACACAAATTCGATTTTTTCATCGATCATCAAACATACAAAGATGAAAAAAAAAATCCATTCTAAGTTTTACCAAAAGGATTAAAATAAACCAAAATGAAGTTAATTCATCCATAGGATTGTTAGCTATTGCTTGTTGAATTTTAGGTCTTCATTTTTTCGTTAAAAGTTAAATAAAAAACTGCAGTAAACTACGATAATTTTTTGAATGCTATCATTTTATTTGTCTCGTCGGGTTCTATCTTTAGAAAAAAATGTCACTGTCGTACGTCAACTGGTTTGCCAGAAATTTCAAGAAGACGTTTGCATTTTCCATTTATTAAACATATTATACCAAACGCTACCGCATTTGCTATGATAATTAAAAAAAATATGTATTTCAAAGTCAAAATTGCGCCGAGTTTTCTTAACTCCTTGGGGACGAGCGACACGTATACATGCCTTAAATAGGCTTAAGAATCCATGTTATCCCCACCAGTAAAATTTTACTGTACAATTTGCCTTATTTAATCGGAGCATTTTCTCGATTCAATAAGGCACAAATTTCAGTTTTTAAAAACACAAGGTAGAACCCGTCAAATTTTGACGAAAGAAAATATTTAAGAAGGAACTGTTTCATTAACTTATAATAAACCTGCAAAATTAGTTATAGTAAAAAATGCATTTTATATTGGTACGTCTAACTCTTAAAAAAACGATATTTATCGTCAAATTAACAACATACTACTTCTATAAAATGCAGTTTTAGAAATTGTTAAAATTAAACTTTAATCGCATAATTAAGCAGTAAAAATAATAAAGATATGTTATTATGATAAAGTTATCAATTAAGGTTCTTATGCTAGTATTCCAAAATGATAAAAAGCAAAATTTATTCAACTTTGATCATAGAATTTTTTTCCTGTGAAATCTAAACCCGGCATCTTTTTCACCATAACAAAATTTACGAATGCACATTTCGCATCTGTATTCACATTTTAAAAAAATGGCATTTTAATTTGATAATTTTGACTTAAAACTTGTAGTCTCAATGTTATTAGCTGAAATAGATACTAAACTGTTGACATTCTTTTACGTGTAAATCAAATTTTGTAAATGAAGTCAAAATTCACCGGGTTTTATAACAGAAGATATTTAAATTTCTATTTTTTCCCTTTTAATGAGAAAATGGCAACATAAAGATACAGCACTCAATTTTTTCCCTTTTTACTTACCCATCATACGTAGTATAGGGTAAGTCTTGCAATCGTTTTGAAAATCGAAAATTTTTTTTTGACGGATTTACACGTTTTAGATAGTGGAGATTCCGAAAAACATATTTTTAGAAAAAAAATTTTGCCGTCCGTCCGTCTGTCTGTCTGTCTGTCTGTCTGTCTGTCTGTCAGTCTGTCTGTCTGTAAACGCTCTATCTCCCGAACAAATTGAGATAGAGACTTGAAATTTTGTATGTAGTTAGTATGTAAGAATGGGACGAACCCTATTTAATATCAGCAACCTCGATTATCCGGAACTATTATTTTCGGACTCTCGAAAAATTCGTTCTGATGAAAGGTATATAAAAATTTTCGAATTTTTTTGTTCTAAGGAATGGACGTAAAAGGCAATAAAATAACACACATTTTGCATATAGAACGAAGTCAATCGGATTATTAGTTGCCGAGATATTTGTAATCTTGTTTTCCACATTCTTCGATTTTTATGGACCCTGTATCTCATTCAAATTTCAATTCAGAAGTATATTTTAATTGGAAATGAGACGCTTAATCCGACGTAGTTAATTGTTAGTTAATAGAATTATTATTTTTGGAGTTATAAGGATGTTTCTTTTACGCAGTTCGGTACTACTTGAGTAGTTTGGCGTTTTATATAATTTGTCGAAATTGGTACATCAGTAGTTCTTTAATATAGCATTATTATGTATATTAACAATATTTAAATTTTGTTTATGAATTGCAATGCATTATATAAATAGTTTCACATAATTTATTTTCATATACATATCCATGATGGGTAAGTATTACGGTGGCCCCCAACGACTAGTTTCTTTTGCTTTAAATAGAAATGGAGTGCTCATGTTGCCACGATTAGAAAAGAGGTATTAAAAGCTACAAAAAATTAATATTTCAAAAACAAATTAAGATACAGCTTTCAAACAAATTTCATTTAAAAGTACATATTTTTCCCTACACGATGGTGTAAGAATTGAAAATGTGCGATATTAAGAAGTTTAAAAACTTTTAGTAGCAAAAATTGCAATACCATAATTCATTTAAAATTTGAAAATGTTGTCATGCGCAAAATGACATATGCGTTACGCACAGATACGTTTGGTATTTATAATATAGAAATGACAAAACATTAAAAATTTCGTAAACGGCTCCCTTCACGATGGTGTTAAGAAACGAACGTGGTGTACGAATGGCTAAGTGTGCTGGAAAAGTAACCGATTTTATTATAGTTAACCGCAAAATATCATAACTTATATTAAGTTATACAAGTAAATTATCTTCCTCCCTTTTTATCCTCCTTTATGTTTTAAATTAGCTAAAGTTTTAAGACGTTTCAATTTTAATGTTATCTTTAAACCAGTCAATAAATTAAAATTTCCTTCTATGAAATGTCCTGTCCCTGACCTCCAAAAATGGGGTATTTATAATGTTCCTTGTAATGGCTGTGATTTATCGTATATTGGTCAAACTAAAAGAAATCTCGAAAAACGCCTAAAAGAACACTCTCGGTATGTCATTAATCAAGAAATTTCTAAATCTTCTGTTGCTAAACACTCTTGGGATTTCGGCCATAGTTTCAATTTTCAAACTGCTAAAATTATTTTTAATGCCAATAGTTCCTCTGAGTTAGACTTTCTTGAAAATTTAGCTATTTATATTAATCGTGATATTATTGTTAACGATAAATCTAATTCTAAAACCCTCTCCGTTGCCTGGAAGAATCTTTTCAGCACTGCTTCATAATTAAGTTTATTATTTAATTATTATTATTATTATTATTATTTTTATATATATATTATGTATACAATTTTTATTCATGTGTGTTTTAATTGTAAACTATTTTTTATTTTTATGTATTTTAATTTTAATTTTTTTTTCTTTTTTACTAATTAATATATTTTTTGCGTACATTTTATTTCATTTTAATCTCTCCTTTTAGTTAAATTTTTAATTTACCCCGCTTTTTTCCCATTTCCCTTCCCCCCTTCTTCCTTTCCTCTCCTTCATTGTCTATCTAGTTTTGTTTATGCTCTTCCGTGATTGGCTGTTGCCTTCTTCTTTCCTATTGGCTGTTCCTTCTGCTTGCTCCCTCTCCCTCCCGCATTCCCCTTCAGTCGTGCCGCTACATTCATTGTGGACGCACGTCTTTTTTGCGCCTGACGAAGAAAGACTAAGTTCTTTCGAAAGGCCTTGCGCAGTTAACTTATTTTATGGTGTTTAAAGAAGTTTTTTTCATTTCAATTAAATTATCTTCCTTCAATGAGTTAAATGAAATTAAGTAATTATGACTTATAAATATTTATCTGTTTTTCAGAAGTGGTCGTGCAAAATTCATCGACAACAGACGGGAAATTAAATTGCACTACGCATGTTACTTCAGACTGCCTTTTAATATGGAGAGTTGACTGGAAGTCACTGACATTAAGCGTGGTTTTTGTACTTTTGTTCTTGTTCATACTCTATATATTGCTTGTTTCTTGTCTATATGTACTTGGTTTATTTCTCTTTTCGTATTTTGTTTTGCTCGGACTGTTTCTGTTCGGATTACGACGAAGAAAAAATGATGTTTCTACTCAAACCAACGCTGTAGTAAAACCGTTAACTGCATGAAGTGTTGGATTCATTTATTTAAAATATACATCTTCTGTTAAAATGTTGCATTAATTTAGTTTATATTTCAAAATTCATTAAAGTAATAAGGTCTTGCAAAGTACAGTTATAGCAAAAATTTAAATTTAGCTAATGTTTTTATGCAACATAAATATTTATTGTATGTAAAATTTGTTAATTGCTCATTGGAAATTGGACTGCTTTAATGTGTAAATATATGTACAAATAAAATATTTTCTTTGATGCTTAGAAATATTTCTTTTTAGGATTAACATTAATTTATGCAAGAATAGCAATAATTTATGCAAGAATATCAATGTAAAAATTTAATGCATTTAAAAAAATAGTTCTTTATAAAAAGTGCGAGGCGAATCCCAACTATAACAGGTGCTGGGTTCGAACCCAGTTGCGGTCGTCGGCTTAACCGTTCGGAGTTTTCGTAGTTATCTTCGAACCTTGTGTAAATACGGGTTAGGAGGATTTAGAAAGACCCCCACGAAGGGCGTTCCCCTGGTCCTATATCTCTCGAGTAGATAATCAGCTGACACAAAATAAACCAATAAACCATGTTTTATCATACACGTGGTGAACACGCGGATAATAAATACAAAGTCCAACGATAAAAAGAAAAGCAAAGACAAACAGGTTTAAATTGGCAGGCGCGTGAAAGCTCGTGTTTATGTTTAAGCCGAATTTGACGGATTTTGAGGACACATTTTCCGTTTTCCCCCCATCCACTATACTTCATCTCTATTCTTCCTTTTTACTCTATGCATATAAAAAAATTTCTAATTTAAAAATACCATGAATGTTTCTCAAATATGTACGATGTGAAACAAACGAATGAAGTAATTACATGAGCAGTGTAGAAATCTAAACAAAGATGAGTTGATCCACTGAAAATCTAGAGCGGATTTCTTATAAACTGGGTTACGCTGTTTTCTTTATTTTCAAGGAAATGAAAACGGCGTAATATAATCGTATCACTCACGAATACTATTATTAAATACGCCATGGTACAGGTCGTTAAACCAGAGTTTAAAAAATCAGTAATAATGACGTTATTTTCATACAACAATAGAATGCTTTATCAAATGAATTAGAATAAAAGAAGTCTTTTACATATAAAAACAGTATAAGAATTTTCCCATGGACTTCACTTCCTTTTTCGGTCCGAGGTTTTAAAAACCGCTGTTTTACTTGTGACGTCACAAGAATTTTGTTCATTGTACTTATCGTAGGCAGACGATTGTTTAAAGTGCTACTAGGACTTCCCTCAAAGGGATTAGTCTGAGCGATATTGCTTAGAATAGGTTTTAATAGTAATATACTAAAAGTTAAAAAAAGTTATTTTTAATTGATTATATATTGTCACAAATTCAAATGACAAAAAATTGCAAAGTGAATGGTACAGTCACAAAATATAACATAAAAATTCCTATACACAGTTGGAAAAAAATACACAAAACAGCCATGCATGGGTGTAAAATTCGAAGTACATAATACATTAAAAGTAATACAGATAATAAAGCATTAAAATGTCTTGTATCAGAATTTGATTTTTTTTAAATGACATCATGAATATACACACCAATTTTAGTACCTAAAAGTGGCGCAAGTCATGATGCCTGAGTAGAATGAGGGGATTTTTTATATGTTATGTGGTGCCCTTAAATAGAATAAAATAGTTAATATATATAATAGTATAATGTCTACATCTCTTTTCTATGCATGCGATGAGATTTTCGATAAAAATTTAGGTATTCTCTCTTTAAAAAATTATATATGAAAAATCTCGAAAACGCCAAAAAAGGAAAACAATGTGTCCTTTTGAGTATGTCATTCTGTGTGCTCAATCTGATTTAAATGGATCATGCATGCCTGCCACTACATTCGCTGTTTTGTTTTCTTTTCAAACTCATTCTCATGAAATTGAGCTGCATAAATTGATCGCTTTAGCATGCATAAAATAAAACAAACTGGCAATCATGCATCTGGTAGAGAGTTTGCTGAGGTATACGCCGTGTACTTTCTGGATTTTATAACAACCAAAGTATACCCTCTCTTTCTCAAAAAGCTGCAGTATATACATTCTAGGGTATATTCTCTAACTTGAGCGCATGTTCTCTGATTAGAGCGTACATTCTGTTTTTTACGACTATTCCACAGTTTTCAATGTCTATAGTATAAGGTACTAACAAGATCTGAATATCTCGTCTGCATAAGCTTTGAGCCGTCAATTATAATCACAAATGATTTACAAATCTGAACATATTTTTTCAGTATAACATGCTGGCTCAAATACGTCAATGTGTACTCAATTATGCAGTTTTACCCGAAAAAGTTATTATTTAAAAGACCTTCTAGTGAAATTGAGAAAATGACACTATGGTAAAATCCCTAGATTAATAAAGCTGAAAAGTTAATGTACCCCCCCCCCATACGCTTTTAAAGTGCTATTACACGTGTCGTGCTGCAGGCGTCAAATTGCAGGCATCTCCATGTTATCCTATGAGACCAGAGGAGTCTCTTGGTAGCGCGCGATTCTCTTTTGTCGGAGCGTCTTTGACGCCTGGAACGAAGCGAGTCGCCAGTAAGAGCCAATAAAATGCTTGGAAATTCAAATGATGGTAAAGACTCTTCTCGAACAGCCAATGAAATGCTAAGAACACGAAAAAACGCAGGCGATTTTTGTCGCTTGCAATTTTTACGTGTAATAGCACTTTAATAGCACTTTAAAAATAGCAAGCGACAATTATCGCCTGCGTTTTTTCGTTTTCTAAGCATTTCATTGGCTGTTCGAGATGAGGCTTTACCCTCATTAGGATTTCCAAGCATTTGAATGGCTCTTACTAGCAACTCGTTTCGTTCCAGGCGTCAAAGAAGCTCCGGCACAAGAGAAGCGCGCGCTTCTCCAGGGACTCCTCTTCGCCCATAGGATAACATGAAGACGCCTGCAATTTGACGCCTCCAGCACCACACGTGTAATAACACTTTTAAAATTCCATTTACACTTAAAACACTATAGATAGTCTATCATTTCATTAGAGCTAATAATCCATAAAATATGGGTTTCAATACTTCCTTTTACGAGGCTATAAATATAACTATTTATCAATTATAACGTCACAGGAAAACTGTACATTTTAAAACTCGGTTCAAATGTGGATTTTATGAGATTTTTTTTTTCATGTAAATGTTTAATAATCAAAAGTTAATCATGTAATCTTATAACGTGCACCCATAACAAAAAATACTTTTATTGGTTGCTACGGAGTCGAATGCAAAGCATTAGAAAGAGAAATACATTTTTTAAAAACTTCAAAATAATTTTTTTAAAGAATTTTTTTTTTTTGGCTATTTAAAATGTCTTTTACGTTTTCATAAATATTTATAAAAAATTGTATTTTTTATTTAATGAGACAAATTCACGTGTTAATTGCTCATAAAAAAAGAAACGTTAGCTTTTGAAAAGTATTTTTTATTATTCATTTTAGACACAAAAGCATTAAACAAGGATAAAATTATGGATGCTTGAGTAAGTTTGAGTTATTTTCAAATTTCACTTGTAATTTTGATATAGTAATATCGGTAAAAATATATATGTATATATGTATATATAATATATCGCATTTTAGTTTAGAAATAATCAAGTAGATAGATGAAACACCTTTTAAAAAAATAAACGTACGTTTCCAAGTTCGCTATAATTACGTTTTACAGACAGTAAGAATAGACAGGTAGTATTCTTTGGACAAAAGAGTCATTTATTGTGTATTGTAATCGCTATTCATGAAAATGCAAATATTATTAAGTTAGCGACACTCGTAACTGCTGCTTTTCGTTACTTTCGAAATGTTCATGCTTTATACAAGTTCTTTTTGTTTGTGAACGTATTTCAAGTTAATTTAGGTTAAAATTAAACTACACGCAGTGCTGATTCATAATTTCAATAATATGGATTTTTTAAACTTGAGATACTGAGGGAAAAGAGTTCCTTATCCTGTTCTGGTTTTCTGACGAGCTTTTTTTGGCGGTAAAAGTGATTGTTGCGATCTTTAGCATTTGCTTTTGTTTTTTTATTACTTGAATACAACTGGTGGATAAATAATATTTCTTAACACTTATATTTTTATGTGAGTTTATAACACGTATTTACATATTTATATCAATCTGTGGCATCATATATATAAAATATCTTTAAATAAAACTTAGATATCGTTTATAACATAAAAATATACGTTTGAAAAGATTTTAAAACCATGCTTTTCTGACATCTTGAAAAATTTAGTAAGATGCTGAAATAATTTTTTGGCGCCAATTACGATTCTTGCAATTTAATATATGGGTGATTCTCAAAATAGGGGACAATTTATGTCTTTCGGCATACAAAAAAAATTGAGAGGATTTCTGTCTTTTTTTTTTATTTAGATATGTTTGTCTTAATATTATTCATTATTTGCACTCAAGAATTACTCACTTTTTAGTTAAAAACACATTAAAATAACAGAATAAATGTTCAAAATGTCATTAGCATGGATGTCCACAGCAGCTGTGCCTTGTATATACTAGCTTTTTGAAGAGTTTATATCATGTTTATAAAATAAAACAAATGTTATTCTTTCTTTAAATTAATCAAGGAGAGGATTTATCCAATAAATATCTTTCTAAAAATAAAATTATAGTATATAAAAAAAGAATTAAAGTTTGTCCTCCATATTCTATTTTCAAAACAAGGTCATACTATAACAGCTGGTTAATAATCAAAATTTCAATTTCACATATGACAAAACTTTGAAAATGTAAAGTTTCTTCATGGTAACAAGTAGCCATTTTATCCCAGCCTGAAAATAGAAGCATGTATTATATTTTAAGAATAGAAGTTGAATATTAGGGGCGTACAACAATTGTATGTCATTAGAATGGATAATAATTTTCATGTTTATTTTATAATTAAAATTTTTATTTTACTTATTTGCATAGGACTTTTGAGTTCGAAAAAGCCCCAGAAAGGACTATTGCATTGTGATTATATTATGGCTCATAATCTTATTTAAATTAAAATTTGTCATTAGCATGGACAAATATCAGTGTCATTAGCATGGTTTTTCTGTCCATGCTAAAGACTCCTATGTGTATAAATGTAACCATTGCTTACATTGTATCTTTTACAAAGTTTAATTTTACATATAAATTTAGGTATTACATTTATTATCCCTACAACATGCATTAAATCTGTCAGAAAATCACTAAGACAGCTTCTTACATTGTTTGTGTCAGAATGTTGCTTATGTAAACAAAATTTGCTCTTTGGTAATGTTTTTATTCTCCTTATATGTATATATGTAAAAATGGAAAGCATTTGCTGAAAAGGAAGGCTAATAAATATAGAAAAAAATATGGTGCTACTTTGATATACCCCCCCAAAGAAAATTACGCGCCAAATCTGGCACTCCCTACGCACTTTTCCTACGGACCTTTTAGGTTTGCTGTTACTCAGCTTCATTCCTTCATTTGTATTTTTTAGGTATTCATTGTATTTTTTAGGTATTCCTTTTTGTATTTAACTTAATTTTAATTAATGTATTTTTAATTAATTTATTATTTTTAATTAATGTATTTAACTTAATTTTAATTAATTTTATTTTTTGTATTTAACTTAATTTAACTTAATGGGTATTTTGCTTGGCGAGAAAAAAAAGTCGCCAAATTTACGATTTGGGGGGGGTATATCAAAGTAGTTCCAAAAATATTTAAACAGGAAGAAAATAAAAATTTCTTAATATATTTATTCCATGCAATTTGTTTTGTCATTAGCACGGCTCAAAAAATACTAATTTTTTTTAAGTTAATTTTTAAATATTTAGCTCTGCTAACTACATATAAAGTATACCTAATACAATGTTAACAACACCTATTTTTTTCAGAAATTTTGCTAACAGTAATTTTTTTAAGATTTCACTTTTGAAATTGTCCCATATTTTGAGAATCACCCATATATGTATATATATATATAATATATTAAACTTTCTTATTGTTTATGTTTAAATTCATTAAATATCATTTACACATTCTAAAAGTCCAAAAGTTTTCAGTTGCATTAAAATCGTTTGCTTTTGCCAGGGAAAAGTGCTGCTCTCTAAATCGTGTGACACTTTCGTCTTTTCACGCCAAGTATTCGAAAGTATTTTATTTTTTTACATGTTTTCTACTTCATTTCTGCACTAATTTTCATTGATGCTTTATTACGTACATGACTAGTTTAATTAGTATTTTTCAAAAAAAATCTGAGTGTGCCTAACGTGGAGACCTTCCTTGTAAGATTAGTTATAAAATATTGAAACATTTTTTGACTTTGAAGAAATGTACATTTTACAATTTTGCTTTTTAAATGTATTTAATTACTTCTTAATAAACTTTTATGCAGATGTAAATGTGTGAATTTGGTACTACTTTGTTATCCCGTCGACCAATTTCGCCAAATTATATAAATCGCCTCACTAAGAGCCAAATTATACATATTGACGTAATTTTTATTTTAAATAACGAAAAAAGAAATAATTAGTAGAATATTAATAAAAATATTAATAAAAAGTTGAAACAAAAATAAATTAATGACATTTTAAACACGTGAATAGTACTTAGTGTCATTGAATGTGACGTGATCATCCATTATTGGCATTTAATCTTATATTTTAGCGATAATTTTTTGGTCGACGGGAAAGCCTAGTAGTACCGTGAATTCATTACTAAATATTTATTATTTGCCTCTTGGGAAGCAATAAGAGTAGATACTTTGCACATGCCAAATACAAATAAATAAATTCGTACTGTACATTTTTCTACTATCTTTTCTAGAATTCTTTTGAATGCAAGCTGTACAATAATATTTACATAAATAATCCGGGATATGAACTTGATAGTGATATTTGTTGTTTTTTCTTCTTTTGTTTACAATGGTAAGTATTGTCAATTTTTAGATAATTCCTTTTTATAAAATACTAGCAGTTACCCGTGACTTCGTTCACATAACATTTAAAGAAGAAATAATTGATCAATCAAGCAAAAAATTTCGATGATGAAAAGCATGAGTATTTAACTTTTTATCGCGAATTTATGATAAGAAAACTTCTGATAATCCCTAGTTGCTAATTTGTTTGCTGGTCAACATTTCCTTTCAGCGATTAATACTAATAGATAGAAACATTCTTGAATTCTTTTGTTCAGCCCTGTAATTTTCCAAGTGCCTTTAACCCCATGACTGCCCAGCCAAAGGGTAATATTGTAATGTTGTTTTCTCTGTAATTTATTAAAAATATAAAAAAAAAGATGTTTTTTCCAACCTGATGCAAAATACGTTATTAGTATCGGTGTATAATCTTTGATAGCATCAATCCTAACTTAATTTTTCAGAACTGGGTTTTATTTGTGGAATTATACTAATTTAAATATTGCTTATGTTGCAGTGAAACCTGCAGCTTAGTGTGTGAAAAAATCAGCCGGCGGCAGTCAGGAGGTTAATACACGAAAGTATCTTTCTAAAATTTATTTCAAACAAAAATATTTCTTTTTACTACCTAAATTACATTTTCAGAAATTATCATCCGAAGACAACCTTGTATCCAGTTCTTTGCGGGACCCTGTTTATCATTTTATATACAGGGTGTTTCTAAATTCATGGTACAAACTTTAAGGGATGATAGTACACATCAAGACAAACAATATTAAATAGGAAACTAAGGGTCCCAAACGTCTTCCGAAGGAGATAAGCGCCATTAAAGTTTAGGGCCCGAAAATTCAAATGACTATAAAAAACAGAAAAAATGGTCGATTCGTTTGCGGTTTTCACTAAAACTATTCTTTATGTCAGTATTGTCTTGAAAATAAATTATAAAAATAAATTTCAAAAAATGCCAATACAGTTCGCTTTATACATTGGAGTAACGAACAACTATTTTTTACCGTTATTTTTTGCATCTCATTAATTTTTTTTAGAAGCTTATACATAAACTTTAATTTTGAGATCAAAATCTAAGTCGTTGGGAGTGGTTAAGCAGCCCTAACTGAACTGTGGGAGGGAGGTTCAAATTCCAAACGATTATAAAAAACAGAAAAATTGGTGAATTGATTTGCGATTTTCACTAAAATTATTCTTTATATCAGTATTATCTTGAAAATAAATTATAAAGATAAAACTCAAAAAATGCCGATAGAGGGCGCTTTAGACTTTGGATTAACGTACAACTATTTTTTACCGTTATTTTTTGCATCTCATATAACTTTTTTAGAAGCTTAGAAATAAACTTAAATTTTGAGATGAAAATATGAATCGTTGGGAATGGTTAAGTAGCGCAAACTGAACTGTGTTCAATGGGGGTGGGAAGGTTCAAATTTCAAATGATTATAAAAAACGGAAAAATTGGTCGATTCGTTTGCCGTTTTCGCTAAAACTATCCTTTATGTGAATATTTCCTTGAAAATAAATTTAAAGATTAATTTAAAAAAATACCGTTAGAAGGCGCCTTAAACTTTAGAGTAACCAACAACTATTTTAACCGTTATTTTTTGTATCTAATTAAATGCTTGTAAAAGTTCAAACTTAAATTTTGAGCTCAAAATCTGCATCGTTGGGAATAATTAAGTAGCGGAAAATTGAAATGTGTTCGAGGGGTGGGGAGGGTAACATTTTAATTCCTGAGCACAGTTCAGTTTGCGCTTCTTAACACCTCCCATCGATTTAGAATTTGAGCAATTTAAATCTAAGCAATTGCAAGCATTTAATTAGATGCAAAAAATAACGGTTAAAAATAGTTGTTGGTTATTCTAAAGTTTAAGGCGCCCTCTAACGGTAATTTTTGAAATTAATCTTTAAAATTTATTTTCAAGGAAATATTGACATAAAGAATAGTTTTATCGAAAACGGCAAACGAATCGACCAATTTTTGTTTTTTATAATCATTTGAAATTTGAACCTCCCCACCCCCATTGAACACAGTTCAGTTTGCGCTACTTAACCATTCCCAACGATTCAGATTTTCATCTCAAAATTTAAGTTTATGTCTAAGCTTCTAAAAAAAATTTATGAGATGCAAAAAATAACGGTAAAAAATAGTTGTACCTCCAAAGTTTAAAGCGCCCTCTATCGGCATTTTTTGAATTTTATCTTTATAATTTATTTTCACGATAATACTGACATAAAGAATAATTTTAGTGAAAATCGCAAATCAATTGACTAATTTTTCCGTTTTTTATAATCATTTGAAATTTGAACCTCCCCCCACAGTTCAGTTTTCGCTACTTAACCACTCCCAACGATTTAGATTTTGAGCTCAAAATTTAAGTTTATTTCTAAGCTTCTAAAAAAATTTGATGAGATGCAAAAAATAACAGTAAAAAATAGTTGTTCTTTACTCTAAAGTCTAAAGCGCCCTCTATTGGCATTTTTTGAAATTTATCTTTATAACTTATTTTCAAGACAATACTGACATAAAGAATAGTTTTAATGAAAACCGCAAACGAATCGACCAATTTTTCTGTTTTTTATAATCATTTGGAATTTTGGACCCTAAACTTTAATGGCGCCTATCTCCTTCGGAAGGCGTTTGGGACCCTAAGTTTCCTATTTAATATTGTTGGTCTTGATGTGTACTATCACCAATTAAAGTTTGTACCATGAATTTAGAAACACCCTGTATATACTACAAACATTTCTCAGTTTACTAAATGCAGTTCAAAATAAAAATGCATATTTTATTTAAAAACCACTTTTAAGTAAATTACGCTCATATTCAGTAACCCTGTATATCCCTGTATATCTAAATTTAACTATTTATACTATTACCATTTATACTCTCCATTTAATATGCATACATTTAGCGAAACTTAAAAGCACATATCATAATTCAAAATGCATTTTATCCATGCACCAGTCATCATCCATGATATACAGTACTTCAGATAGAATATATATGGAGATTCTTCTTTAAAAAGTTCTTTTGAACACATAAGTAAATAAACTCGGAGGTAAATTAAATTCTGACACCGTTTTTAAACTTTTAAATGACTTATATTAAACGTTAATATTTACAAAAAAGATATTTACATAAGACTATTTACAAAGCAAACAATCATAACTCTAATTAATCAATTACATCTTATACGGGAACTCGTCTTCATCTTACGTTCTTTTTACACCAACTTAAAACTAAAAACATTCCATTCTCCTTTCTTCCGTTCAGTTCTTTTTTCTACCGCTTAAATCGTCTGGCTTCTTAGGAATTAATAGTTTCTTCAAAATCGTCTGCCTCACTGAGAGCCTGTTCATCAGAGTTGCGATGCGTAGAAAATAATATGCAGATCTAATAGTGGAGGAGATTTCCCATATTTCGGCCATACTGATGAGGCATTCGTCCTCGAATGTATTCTTGTTGGCTGGAAACAGCAGCTGGATAATCTGAAAAGATAAAGAAAAAAAAACACAGCAGCATCCAAAGTCTAAATTGAAAAAAAAGAAGTCATCATGATGAAAATTTAAATAATTTCTTTCAAAATAAATTCGTATTCTTTTTTTTTCTTCTTCACGTCTTTTCGTCTTCTTTTTTCTTACGTCTTTTCGTCTTCTTTTATCTTACGTCTTTTCGTCTTCTTCTTTCTTACATCTTTTCGTCTTCTTTTATCTTACGTCTTTTCGTTTTCTTCTTTCTTACATCTTTTCGTCTTCTTTTATCTTACGTCTTTTCGTCTTCTTCTTTCTTACGTCTTTTCATCTTCTTTTACCTTACGTTTTTTCGTCTTTTTCTTTCTTACGTCTTTTCATCTTCTTGGACTTTTAAAATCTGTTTTTTAGCATTTTTTCTCATATCTTCGCGATTATTTGTAAAATCAGATTGTATTTCAGCATTCAGAAGACTAGTAATTTCAATGTTATTTTTTAGTTTCATTTTAGTACCAAACATCAATTCAAAAGGAGTTGTGCTTATACTTCTCTGAAAAGTCGAATTTATCACCTGTTGGACGTTGCTTACATGTGTATACCATTTTTTAGGATTATCGACAGACAATTTAGACAGAACAGATATTATGACAGAATATAGACGCTCAACTTGGCCGTTAGACCTGGGTAATCCAGTGGTAATCGGGATATGTTTAATATTTTCATTGATGCAATAATCTTCAAAAGCTTTAGAGGTAAATGCAGGACCTTTATCTGATATAATTCGAACTGGATTTCCAAAGATAGATTTTTGGATTTCTAATTTAGAAATTACTTCGGCAGCATCGGTAGATTTTGTGGGATACAACCAAACAAATTTTGTGAATGCGTCAATGACCGAAAGGATATGTTTGTAATTTTTATTAGTGCTTTCTAATGGACCTAAGTGATCAACATGGTACGTGTGTAATGGAGTTTCTTCTTTTTCTATTAACTAAAATACAGGGAACACAATTTGCTATACATTTCTCAATTTTTTGTTTAACTTTAGGGATGTAAAAATCATTTTCTAAACTTTTCTCTGTTCTTGCAACTGCGTAATGACCTTTTTCGTGAGCGGCCTTGATTATATTCATTTGCATGTCTTCCGGTACAACTAATAAATCATTACCATTAGCACATTTATAAAGAACATCATTTTTAACTAGATAATCATCATAAGATTTCACCTTTAGGATTTCTTTTATTGTTTTAATATGGTCATCGGTTTCTTGAGCTTGGATAATTTTTAAAGTTAAGCTATCTTGGATTACCATGCAAATAGGATACCTACTTAATGCATCGACATGTCTCATACTGCTACCCTGTCTATGTTCAATAACATAATCAAAATCGGATAACATTATTGCCCATCTAGCTATTTTTGTACTCATTTCTTTTTTATCCATAATCATTTTAAATGCATTACAATCGGTTACAATTTTAAATGGGATACCTAGCACATATACTCTAAACTTTTTCAGGGCTTCAATTACAGCTAAAACTTCTAATTCGTAACTAGTGTACCTCCGTTCAGCTTCGGTGGTTTTTTTACTTGCGAAGTAAACTGGATGAAATTGATTATCTACTGGAGATTGTTGCATTAAAACAGCTCCATAGCCATCAATACTGGCATCACAATGGATTTCGGTCGCACTTTTGGGATTGTAAATTAAAAGTACTGGTTCTGACGACAAAATACGTTTGAGTTCATTAAAAGCTCTTTGTTCTTCTATATCGAATTTAAATTTTGAATCTTTTCTTACCAGGTCACTTAACGGTTTAGCTATAACCGAATAATTTCTTATAAATTTTCGAAAGTATCCTGTCAATCCTAAATAACTTTGAACATCTTTGGTACACTTTGGTTCGGGAAAATTTATTACTGCTTTAGTCTTCAGTGGAGAGGGATACAATTTACCATTTATGATTCTATACCCCAAGAAATCAATTTCACGCTTCAAAAAATTGCATTTTTTAAGATTTAATTCTAATCCATATTCCGATGCAGTTTCGAGTACAAGTTTTAATTTTTCTAGACCTTCAGCTTCGTTTTTAGCAGGTATTATTAAATCATCCATATAAATGACAACAATGTGATCTTTTAATAGGTTCCAAAATACATTATAAATATACTTTTGAAAAACACTAGGGCTATTGGTCAACCCGAATGGACATTACAAAAATTCGTATTGTCCTTCATGAGTAACAAACGAGGTGTATTTCCGCGAGTCTTCTTCAACATCTACATGAAAGAAACCGTTTTTCAAATCTATGGTGGTAAATACTTCGGCAGAATGTAATTGGTCTATTACATCATCAATAACTGGCAAGGGGAAATGCTCGCGTACTGTCTTTTTGTTAAGACATCTGTAATCAACACAAAGTCTCATTGTGTTATTTTTTTTCTTGACTAAAACAACCGGCGAAGAAAAATTAGAAGAACTTTCTCGAATTATTCCCTGAGCTAGCCACTCCTCAATTTGGTTTTCGACTATTTTTTTCTCGCATGGCGGTAATCTTCGAGGAGAAGAACAAACTGGGATTTCGTCAGTTAAATTAATTTTCATTTTAACATCTACTGTTTTAGTTTTAATTGGTACATAATTTTCAATTAAAGAGTATAACTCTGAACGTAATTTTTTGTCAGCAATGTGAGTTAAATCAATTTTAGGCTCATCTAAAACATTTACAATATTAACTAAAAAGTCATTAGACTGAACTTCAGCTTTAAACAGTTTCACTTTATTCTCAGAAATAGTTAATGTACCTTGATGAATAACATCAGTGCCAATAATTAAATCGAAATTAATGCAACTGTCCTTAACGACAAAAATAGTAACTTTAAATTTTGAACCATCTACTTCGATTTCTGAATTGAAACAACCTTCTGGTTTAATTGAGGCTTTTCCTAGACCGGTCAAAAAGATACTCGTAGGTTTTAATTCTACAAAGTTCTTCAAATTATCATAAATACTTTTCTTTAACAAAGTCTTTTGGCTACCAGTATCTATTAAAGAGATTAAACGCAAAGAATAAAGCTTTATCTCTTTCAGAATTAAATCTTGGGATGTAATAATGTTTACTTGTGACTGAGCATTTTTAACACTTGTATCTTTAGATTTATTACATTGAAATGATTTATGACCATAAGCGTTACAAGCAAAAAAAAAAGCGGCCCTTTATCTTTATTTACACAGTTAATACTCTTATGATTATTCCCGCCACAATTAAAACAACGCATATTTGGCTTTACAGGCTTAAATTTGTTCTTAACTTCAACTTCGGATTTAATTTTAGGCTTAGCTCCTTCATATTTATGAAATTTTGCATTTTCATACTCCGATCTTATTTTTTCATAAATCTTTAATTTTTGTTTAAATTCAGCAATATTGGGACAACCATACAAAAAAGATTTTTTAGAAATGGGGTCATTAATTCCATTTATTACATACTGAATAAGGGCAGAATCTTCAATATTGCCTTTTGAGCATAATTGTTTCATATTTAAAAAATATTCATCTAATGATTCATGTGGTCTAATTTTTTATTTGGACAGCAATTCGTGTAATTCAGCTGAATTGCACGTTTGACCAAATTCAGATATGAGTAGGGCTTTTAATTTAGACCACGAATTAATATTTGTTTCACTTTCAAGAAATAATTTTGCTTTGCCTATCATACGGCGTTTAGCCAAAATCAATTTGTGCAAATCACTAACGTTAAATAATAAAACAATATCTTCAAAATCGGCAATCCATTTATTACTATTTTGTACTTGAGTACCTACAAACATTGTAATCATACTTTCAATATCATTAATAGAAATGCTTGGTTTAATAACATAATCAGGAATCAGAATTTTCTGATTTTCATTACTTTCACAATTAGAACTACCAGAATCATTTCTCATATTATTCTCAAAAACAGTTGAAATATTTTTAGTTTTATCTTGTAAATCATCATTAAATTCATCGACACTTTCGTCATCTCTAAGAGTACCTACATCGGCTATCATATTAATTTTTAAAATATTAAAATCACATAAACTAGAAATTATTCTGGCAGCAATTTCATCAAAAGTTCCCGAATTATTTATACACAAAACATTGCAAATGGTAATTAAGTCGTTAACAGAAAAATTATCTTTAATTTCTTTGAATTTAGTTTGATATTCATCGGAATCTACTTCAAACGTAAACCCAGTAAAATTCCGAATTCTACGTCGATTATTTCTGTCACCGATTTCTCCAAAAATTAATTTGTGCAATATCTTAATACTAGCTGATTTTTCAGTTTTCAAAGAAAACTCTGATTCCTTTAAATCAACTAATTTTTCCATTATTGAAAAGAAAAATGAAATAATAAACTCACTTCATAATCAGATGCTCAGCTTCACACACTTTGATTTCACTTTCATCGCAAAATTTTACCTCTTCTGAAATAGCTTTGTAGGCTTGACATTCCATCACAGTTCTAAAAAATATCGGCTTCCAAGATATTAAAAAATATATATTTCCATCTCTGTGGGCGTGCGTCGGTATCTCACTTACTGAGACCAAAATTTATATAGATTCTTCTTTAAAAAGTTCTTTTGAACACATAAGTAAATAAACTCGGAGGTAAATTAAATTCTGACACCGTTTTTAAACTTTTAAATGACTTATATTAAACGTTAATATTTACAAAAAAGATATTTACATAAGACTATTTACAAAGCAAACAATCATAACTCTAATTAATCAATTACATCTTATACGGGAACTCGTCTTCATCTTACGTTCTTTTTACACCAACTTAAAACTAAAAACATTCCATTCTCCTTTCTTCCGTTCAGTTCTTTTTTCTACCGCTTAAATCGTCTGGCTTCTTAGGAATTAATAGTTTCTTCAAAATCGTCTGCCTCACTGAGAGCCTGTTCATCAGAGTTGCGATGCGTAGAAAATAATATGCAGATCTAATAGTGGAGGAGATTTCCCATATATATAATATTTGAAATCTTTTGTGTGTCCCTGTAAATGCTATGCACTTCGTATTATGCATGAAATAACTTACATTAAGCCTCAGCAACATATATCAATTTGATTATACATGAAATCGTTTACCATAATTAAAATATGTCGGAAACTGTTCCTCCCTTTATTCCTATGCAATGGAATTCTTCTGTCTGACCCTGTAAATGAATAGTAAGTGCCCTTTTCACTACATACTTTACAAAATGCATATTTTAGTGCACTTTGTAAGTGCATATAAATTTGAATGTGTTCTACAGGCTGTAACATTGTTAAATTTAATTAAAACTATTTTTCCCTATAATGCCGTAATATAAGGAAATTTTTTGACTATCCCTGTAAATAAACTAATCATGGTAGAAACTTCATTTTCAATAGGTGTTCGTGCTAGGTAAACGTTAATAATGTCCAAAAATTTCATGGAAATCGGAGTATATTTACGAAAGTTGGAAAGCGACCAGACAGACAGACAAACCGAAAGCATAATAACTTTTCAACTTTGTTCGAAAGTGTTAAAAAATCGAGCCAAAAATATATTAATCAGTGATTTTATTTTCACCCTTTTCCCCACAAAAAATTTCTTCCATTGATAATTATGAGTTTTGAATAAAAATATTCATTTGTATGTAACTTATAACTTATTAATTAGTTAATTAGTATAAGTAAAAAATAGTTCTGATTCATTTTAAATATGACGTCATTATTTACCTCGCTCCATTAGCTACTGATATTCATACCCCTTGTATTTTTAACGACTGCTAAAAAGTACCTGTTTTATTTCAACTATGACGTCACATTTTCATGAGTGAACCATTTTATTAAAAATATAATTCTTTTTCATTCTTTTTACTTTTAATTTATGTCACCATATTTTACACAAAAATTCCCACTAACTAAACAAATATCCTTGTTAAATGTATTATAAAAAATACACCTTTTATTTTTATTTCAAACATGACGTTATATTTATTTTCTTTTAAATTATTTTATTATAGTTTTTCGCGTAGAAGTTTTCTATTAAAAATTCATTGCCGCTGAAAAATTATTATTCCAATTTTTTATTTTCTTGGCAACAGGAAAGGAAAATGGTTAAATTTTATCTGAAAAATGCCTATTGATTTTGTATGAAAAATAATTAAATTTTGATTTATTAAGGAAAATATTTGAATAAAATAAATAAAAATTACCCTATTATTTAATCCGAACTTCTAACTTTACGTCTGCAAAATTTCAAAGCAATCGGTTCAGTAGTTACGGCGTGAAAGCGGAACAAACAAACAAACAAACAAACAAACTCACTTTCCGATTTATAATATTAGTAAGGATTTGTTGTTTAGATCTAAAATACAAACTTTTAAAAAATGTCTAAGATTTATTTCGATTTCGTTTGAACGGAATCTACAATTTTAGGGTGCTTAAGTAGCATATTCATTGAACTACAATTATATTATATAATGTCCACTTGGTTTAACTCATATTTTACAAAAATCTAACATCAATTTTAAAACTAATTGAATGAAGTATCTTAATATCACTCTCTTCTCGGGCTTAAATAATGTAAGAAATACATATATTTTTAATATTTCTGAAAATTATGTTTCTTTATTATTACTCTGTGAACATTTTGCCATAATCTAAAATAATAACCTTTTCTAAAATATGTAAAAAATAGCTCTCAAAATTGTGAAAAATTTAAATTAAAATGGAAGTTAATCCTCAAAAAATAAGTAAAATTAAAAAAATAAAAACAGTCTACACCGGATAATTCTAATGTATAAAATGTTTTAAAAATTATTAAATTCCTGTGCATAGTTTTTGCTCTTGTAAAGTTTTTTTTTTTAATAGAACGATTTTGACCAACTTTAACATAAACTATCTCTTAAAATAATTAATTGATTTAAAAACTGTTTGCTTTTGCGTGTTGATCAAACATGTCTCTATAACAACACAGATTTTCTTACTTTTGAGAGCAATAGTTTTCATAATATTATCGAAAAAATACCCTAGTTCACAAAAATTGTCAGCGGCGGTAAAAGCGTTAGGTTTTTTTTAATTTATATTTTATTTTTTTAGTTAAATAGAATTTAAGGAATTTAATTCTCGCACACAATCTATCGAAAAATTTAATGGTACTTTATTTTTGCAGTATATTCATTTGAATTAGGTATTATTGTAAGGACTTTTTATAGCTGCGATAATATAAGCTTCCTCAATTTCACACTTATTAACAAACCTACTGTGATTTAAAGACGAATCTTTAATTCAGCCCAGTACATTTAATAAATATGCATTTCATAAATGCTCAAAAAGATTGGCTATAGTAGTTTATGATAGCTAACTTAAATCTTGTAATTGAAGTCATGAATATTCAATTGTAAATTACAGTTTCTCGTAGTCTGTTTAGTTCCAATAAGAAAAAATATTTATACATAATTCCAATAACACTACAAAGAATATTTAAATTAAAATTGTTTAATTTTGTGACATAAATGTCTTTTTTTGTAAATCAAATTCACAATTGTTACTATTGTGACAGTTTCACAAGCTTCTGGCCACTTCTGAAACTATCACCGCTTTGAAAGCCGTGCATTCAGTAGCAGCTTTCCGTGTTTGGACAAATTTCGCTATAGCGTACATGTTTATTGTAAGTAAACGTTAGGCACATTGAACATTTATAATGTCTTAAAAAAAACTTTAAATTTTTTATTTTTATTGTTATAAATATTGTTTATGGATTTATGCTTTATTAAACACCTTAAAAATTGAATCCATCATTTCGAATAATCTTGTATATCCAGTCAGTTTAAAATTTTACCAATTCCAGTTATTAAATCAGGTTATATGTGTCACAACACTATTTCTGTTTCTTCACACCATTCTATGCACTCGTGTAAGATGTATATCCAAATAAAAAAATATACCAAGAAGTCACGACAAAACAAAATTTTAATTAGAATATGTAACACACAAGACGGCACGAAAACAGATCTTGAAAAAACACAAACAATGAAATATATATATGTATATATCCGGATTTCACATTTCTTTCAATTACTTCTACACAAATCTTCTTTTGTTAACATTTAAAACCTGTGCCCTCAGCACACATCTATACATATTACTGGATAATTTAAAATTTTTAACCTGCCCCAAAACATTCGCAGGTTATCTGCATTACCTACGACACACACTTCTGATTTCCGTTTCCCCTCCTCTCCTCACTCTCTCTCTCGCTCGTCACGTGGTGAAAGAGCGAAGCCGTTAAATTAAAACAAAAAAAACACATCATCAGTCATCACACCCCCAAGCAAGATTGAAAATACGGTACATACTTATTTTTAATCTGAAATTCGACTGATGATGTTACACTATTAAACAATGGTTACCCATATTATAATATATATATGTATATATATTATACAAAAAATACAATCGTATCCGAAGAACATCTTCCGGGGTTCTTCCGATCTGCTAATATAAAATAGAATTAAATTAATACTTCATATACACAATATAAAATACAATTAACAAAAGGCAATACACAAATACTTAGTAAACATTAAATAGGACGCTAGTAGCTGCTGAAAAAAAATATACACAGTTCACCAATGTTGAAGGAATGTTCAATCATTAGATGCTTCAAAAGTTCATGAATGTGCTATACAGTGTCCAAGCGAGATAATGCATCAGCATTAATTAGTTTTGCACCCGGGCGGTGCGAAATTAAAATGCCATATTTTTGCAACGCTAATGCCCACCGCTGCAGTTTTGAAGATTGAGGGGCATTTTTGGTGATGAAAGTTAATGGGTTATGGTCCGTAATAAGTTTCACGTGTGACCCAAAAATCCAAGTTTCGAACTTCTTCAAACTCCAGATCACTGCATAGGCCTCCCTTTTAATTATCGGCCATGCTTGTTGAGTTTTGGTGAGTTTTTGACTGGCGTAACTTACCGGATACACTACTTCATCCTTTCTTTGCGATAAACAAGCACCGATGCCGATTGCAGATGCATCACACTCTATGATGAAAGGTAACCCAATAACGGGAGTATGCAAAGTGGGCGCTTCAATGAGACCTCTTTTTAACTCGTTGAACGTTTGGTCATGCTCTACTGACCAGCACAACTTCTCTGGGCTGTCCTTTTTCGTGAGTTCAGTGAGGGGATATGCTGTTTCAGCATATTTTGGAATGTAGTCTCTGTAGTGGTTGCATAACCTAGGACACTTTTTAGTTGCTTCTTGGTTTGAGGCACAGCTAGTTTACGAATGGCCTCCACTTTTTCCGGATCGGTCCGATAGCTGCCGGACCCGATGGTAATAACCCGGTGTTTCGCAAATTCACATTTTTTTTCAAATTAACTAAAAATTGTAACTGTGATAGTTTGGAGAATACTTTTTCTAAATGTACCAGGTGTTCCGCAAATGTTTCGGAAAATATTGCTATATCATCAATGTAAGCTCTTGCAATGTCCTGGTATTCGGAAAGCGCTCTGTTGATTTCTCGTTGAAATGTCGCAGCAGCTTTCCTGAGCCCAAAAGCCATGACCTTGAAACGATATTGAGCTCAATGTGTCTTAAAACAAGCTAATTTTGGACTCTTCTCTTCTAATGGTATGGCCCAATATCCTTTGAGTAAATCTAAAGTGGAAATAACATTAGCCCTGCCAATTTTAAATAATAGATCAGTAGAATTTTCCATAGGAAAATCATCGACCATGGTGATTGCATTCAATGCCCTAAAATCTACGCAAAGACGTAGAGTTCCATCTTTTTTCATCACGCACACTACAGGATGTGGTGCTTCTTCATCACTTTCCTCAATCAAACCTAATTCTACTAATTCTTGAATTTGTTTATCTACGTGGGTTTTAGAGCCTCTGGAATTCGATAAACATAAGGTTTCTTCTTCTCATTATCATTAAATCTTATTTTGTGTGCTCCAACTTTTGCTATTTGTATTTTCTTTGAAAATAATTCCTTATATTTAAACAATAAATCTACCATCTTTTCCCTGTCTACGTTTTCTAAATGCTTTAAATCAACTTTTTTCCACATTGAAATAGTTCAGGTTATCCTTTGTACTAGTGGTAGGATCCCATTTTTTAGGATCGCTCCGAATAATATGGTGCAACATTCGTTTCAATACCTGTTTATACCGTTCAACCAATCCCGAACTTTATGGATGTCCCGCTGTTGCAAATCTAGGAGCCGCCCCCAGCCTAGCATGAAACTCCTGCATTAAACCTGAGACAAAATTTCCCCCTGATCACTTGATATTACGAGGGGTATCCCTGTTCGCATAAATATTTCTAACAGCGCATCACAAGTAGCTTTAACTGAAATTTTTCTTAAAGGAATCGCTTCGGGCCACCTACTGTGTTGGTCAACCAAAGTAAGTACATATTGATGCCGACGCGCTGAAGGTGGTTCAATTTTTCCAATTATGTCAATATTTACTACGTGAAACGGGAGTTCCGGTCTCTCGATCGGCAGAATAGGTATCTGATCACTGGCCCTCTCCCAGCTCCTCAATTGGCAGTCCTTGCACGATTTACAGTATTCCTCTACATCCGGCGACACGCCTGGCCAAAAAAATGAATACCGAATTCTTTCTTTCGTTTTCCTTATACCGAGATGGTTCGCAAAAAATGATTCATGTGCGACCCTTAAAATTTGCTCTCTCCTAATTTTAGGCACTACTAATTGCATGACTTGATCTACAGAAACCTTTTCCCTATGATAAAGTAAATTATTCACCATAACAAACCCATTTTTCCCTTGTTTAGCATCTTTAAATGCCCCCTGTAAAAATTCGCAATTCTTTTGTTGCTCCCTGTAAGTGGCCGTTTCCGAATACTGATTCGAATTTAAAAGCTCACAATCATTTTCCTTTCCAACACAATTAATAATCAAATTCCCTTAAAACGCTTCATTTTCAACCCGCAAACATAAAACTTTATCACTCGTATTTTGTTCTGCTTTCTTTTCCCCCTATTTAGTTTCATCTCCACTTTCCAACTCAATCCCATTCGACGGTGCCACAATGTCGGCTAATCTTTTCCCTTCTTCAATTTGCACCGATTGTAATAATTCATAAACCTTTGGAGTAACAATACATGATCCACATAATTTATCTGTCACTGCAAATAATACATCCACACTATTAAATAAACAATTTGATTCACTCATGTTTAATTATACCGGTAATGTTAAAAGATCAGCCGTTATTTGTTCACCAAAAGCTGATATCAACTGAATTTTTAATTTTCATTATTTTTAAATGATTCTGGTATTTCGTTCGAATTAATAACAGGAATCTCGGCGGCGCTGTCAATTAATGTTTATTTTTTTCCCCACCCAAATTTCATCGTATTGCAACGGTTGAATATTTATTGAGTCATTTTCAAAACATAAAGCTGTCACTTTCGCAATCAATCTTTCGTCTTTATTCTTTCCGGCAGAATCTTTTTTCATTTGATAATGAGGATTTCCGAATTTCTCCTTTTCTCTTTTATTAGGAGAAAAACGTAAATGAACGATTTGGCGGCACAATTTGCAAACAGACCCTTTTCTATTATTACGCAAATTAAAATATTTTCTTACATGCGGTGGTATATATTTGCCACTATTATGATTTATAGAATCATCATAAACGCGACATTTTATCGATTTATCATATAACTCAGAAAATGTTCTACTTTTCGAAGCAAACCAATTATCGCATAATTCTGCAATCTCCCGCTCTTTCAACCAATTATCTAATTGTTTTATTTTGACATAGCTTCGCGCTTCTGAGTATAACGCGTCCATTAATCTATCAGTAACTATTAATTCATCATGCGATTCAAAATCATTTACCTTTCTAAGCTCGCAATAAAAATCTCAATTCGCCCTTAAACCAGATGCAAATTGCATATGGCTCTCATTTTTCGCCCTCTTTGGCGAAAGAAAATTTTGAAGACAAGCTTAAACAATATTTCAACTTGCAAATCTTCCGCGACATTCTTTAATTCAAACGCCCTTTTAAGCGAAGTAAAATATAAATTCCACGATTCAGGTTTGGTAGGAATCGCAATAGTTAAAGTTTTAACACTTTTAATTAAGGCTTCTAACAATTAGTTTTGGGATTTTGTCCATCCCTTTTCTATCAGAATTTTTGCTCACAGACTGCAGTTTAGCTGTTTCTAATTGATGTTTAATAACTTCTAATTTCGTTTTTTCCAGTTTTAAAGCAGTTTTCTGTTCAGAATTAATATTTTCTTTTTCAATTTTAAGGGCCTCTGCCTCCTGTTTTTCATTTTGAATGCGGTCTGATACCGTTGTTAAAAGAAATTCCTTTTACAAAGTCAAAATCCTTTCCATACTGATCGCTACCTTCTATTGGTGCTTTTAAATCTACTATTCTATGATCTCGCTCTACCTTTAGGTCTAATTCTGTGGCAACAATTATTAAATCCTCTTTCTTTAAACCTTTAATTCTAAACATCTTTTTCTAAAATATTACCATTTTTATCAATACCAATAATCACTAAATACTATAATAACTATAATCACACACTATATATAGAACAATGTTTCCTTTCAATTCTAATACGACTTTCTTTTTAAAATCATTCTAACTTTAATATTCACTAACCGAATAATCAAGATTGTACAGTTAATACACAAAATTATTATTTTACAGCTTTATTATCTTCTTTATTAAAGGATCGTACATTATCTTTTATTTTAAATTCGATTCCAGCACTATAAAAATAATTCTACTTACTTCTCTTGTTCTTTACGAAAGAGAGCGTGTCATATCACTATTTCTGTTTCTTCACACCATTCTATACACTCGTGTAAGATGTATATCCAAATAAAAAAATAATCCAAGAGGGAACGACAAAACAAAAGTTTATGTAGAATATGTAACACACAAGACGGCACGGAAACAGATCTTGAGAAAACACAAGCAATGAAATATGTATATGTATATATCCGGATTTCACATTTCTTTCAATTACTTCTTCACAAGTCGTCTTTTGCTAACATTTAAAACCCGTGCCCTTAGCACGCATCTATACATATTACCCGATAATTTCAAATTCTTTTAACCTGCCCCAAAACATTCGCAGGTTATCTGCATTACCTACGACACACACTTCTGATTTCCGTACCCGTACCCGTCCTCTCCTCACTCTCTCTCTCGCTCGTCACGTGACGAAAGAGCAAAGCCGTTAAATAAAAACAAAAAAACACATCATCAGTCATCACAATATGACTTTCATTTAAAATGTCGATCTAAGTTCAATGAAACACAAGTATGTTTATGAAAAGCTTTTATTTCTTCACAGATTGTATGAGTGGGTTCTGGATTCCAACTTTCCGAGGATTTAGTAATTCAGATATTCAGCAACGAACTTCAGACCAAGTCAACGTGAGAGACGAAACTGTTGAAGAAGCTCCAACACCATTTACAGCTCTTTGGGATCATCTCTGGCATCGAATTAGAACGCCTTTTAAGCAACTGCCAAAAGAAGTTAAGAAAGCAAGGGACGTAAAGCCTGGCAATTTATCTTTTGGAGAAAATGACAAAAGAAAAAAGGAAATTGGGAACATAAAGTCAGGAAAGGATGTTTATCTAACGAAGGGGGAGGAAGAAGCAGTCAAGATTACAAGACTACACATGAATTCTTCTCTTGGAAAAATTAATAAAACAAGTAACGAAATAGAGAGTATACCGGCAGTCAAAGGTGTATTCTTAAAGAATGAGTCAGAAGCAGCCAATATAACATTTATAAATGTCAATGATTCATTTCATAGCATGATAGACAATAATGCAGGTGAGTAAAATTAATGCATAATGAGTACAGTTTATTTAATCACACATAATACATTCATTGTTAATCGCAGAACATTTACCAGAAGATGTAATTTTAAAAGCACATAACATGTTTATTTTATTATATCTTAAAATTTTAGATTAAAAATAGTTTTTCATGAAATAAAATTATAAATAAACATTCCAGTACATTTAAATTCTATATCCCATTTTTGGAATGTACGTGCAGTCATGGAAAAAATGTAAGCACTCCCTACTAACTCGGAAACAAATAATCACGGAAGACCAGTAGAAAGGAACAAGTACAAATCGAAGCAAATTACGTGTACCAATCGATTGGAATTACTTGGAAACCAGTTGATTGGATGTCTACTTTTAAATATTATACATAAAATTTGGTTAAAAGAACATCTTAAAATTAAAACCAGATCAAACTTTGTTTATTTTCAGTAGAAACATCCAAATTTGACAAAATATTTTAAATCTTCGCTTCAAACTATGCAAAGAAATGAAATTTCGTGTAATTTGGAATATAAATTTTGGAATTATAAGCATTAAAAGAGCTTCTAATGTTAATTTACCCTTACATATTTTTATTTAAAGCTCCTTAAATTATAATCCTAATGTAAAAATGTTTTTGTGTGTTTACTGTATTAAAAAAACCAAACGTAAATACATTGATTTTTTAAACATTTTATAATATAAATTATGAATTATAAAATTAATATTCGAAATAAATTATCAATTCCTACCGAAAAATTTTTGATGAATTTATATTTATTAAATTTTGCTGTATGCAATTCCAACATTTCAAACTTTCCTTCCAAGTGGTTTTAAAAGAGATTCCCGTGTAGCTAACAATCATTTTGATTCAGTAGCATAGAGATTACACGAAATTTTTCATAAAAATTATTTTTGTACACCAAATTAACAGATATACACATTTGAATTTAAGCAAAACATGTGGCTTATTGGATGGGGCGGAGGAGACTTTTACCCTAATTTTTGTGTACTCATATAACTATATGTTGTGTACTAATTGTATCCATATTCTTTCGTTCTATTTGGTCCAAGTTCTATTACATGAGTTATATTTTCTTATTTTATACAATCACTAGCAGTTACCCGTGACTTCGTTCACATAACATTTAAAGAAGAAATAATTGATCAATCAAGCAAAAAATTTCGATGATGAAAAGCATGTGTAATTAACTTTTTATCGCGAATTTATGGTAAAAAAAATTTGATAATCCCTATTTGCTAATTTGTTTGCTGGTCAAAATTTTCCTTTCAGCGATTAATACTAATAGATAGAAACATTCTTGAATTCTTTTGTTCAGCCCTGTAGTTTTCCAAGTGCCTTTAATACACGAAAGTATCTTTCTAAAATTTATTTCAAACAAAAATATTTCTTATTACTACCTAAATTACATTTTCAGAAATTACCATCCGAAGACAACCTTGTATCCAGTTCTTTGCGGGACCTGTTTATCATTTTATATATATACTACAAACATTTCTTAGTTTACTAAATGCAGCTCAAAATAAAAATGCATATTTTATTTAAAAACCACCTTTAAGTAAATTACGCTCATATTCAGTAATCTTTCCGAGATCTTTTGTGTAACCCTGTATATCTAAATTTAACTATTTATACTATTACCATTTATACTCTCCATTTAATATGCATACATTTAGAGAAACTTAAAGGCACATATCATAATGATAAAAAGTTTAATTAAATCCAACTGATTTTTTAAATCATCAGATTTTAAAATATTCACCTTTTATATAAACATTTTAATAAAAATTTTAATTTTTCTTAAGAAAGGTGTTATAGTAAAAATAAAATACATTGACATGTTTCGGAACCGGCAAATAAGTTCCATAGTCATAATATAAATAAAACAAAATTTCAAAATATTTCTCGGACAAAACAAATGACACGCGACAATGAGATATAAATAACAAAAAACACGCGCTCTATTGCAAAAAATTAAATGAAACTATAGACCATGATCTAAACTTAACTAAAAATAAAAATTTCAAACTATTTCACGGTCAATACAAATGACACGCGACAAAGAAATATAAAAACACCAAAAAAACACGCGCGCTATTGTAAAAAATTAAATAAAAATAAAAATAGACCATGATCAAAGGAACATGATACATATTCAGTATTCAGTATATGTACTGAATACTGAATATCAAAGGCACATATCATAATTCAAAATGCATTTCATCCATGCAACAGTCATCATCCATGATATACAGTACTTCGGATAGAATATATATTTGAAATCTTTTGTGTGTCCCTGTAAATGCTATGCACTTCGTATTATGCATGAAATAACTTACATTAAGCCTCAGCAACATATATCAATTTGATTATACATGAAATCGTTTACCATACTTAAAATATGGAAACTGCTCCTCCTTTTATTCCTATGCAATGGAATTCTTCTGTCTGACCCTGTAAATGAATAATAAATGCCCTTTTCACTACATACTTTACAAAATGCATATTTTAGTGCACTTTGTAAATGCATATAAATTTGAATATGTTCTACAGGCTGTAACATCGTTAAATTTAATTAAAACGATTTTTCCCCATAATGCCGTAATATAAGGAAATTTTTTGACTATCCCTGTAAATAAACTAATGATGGTAGAAACTTTATTTTCAATAGGTATTCGTGCTAGGTAAACGTTAAGAACGTCCAAAATTTTCATGGAAATCGGAGTATATTTACGAAAGTTAGAAAGCGACCAGACAGACTGACAAACCGAAAGCATAATAACTTTTCAACTTTGTTCGAAAGTGTTAAAAAATCGAGCCAAAAATATATTAATCAGTGATTTTATTTTCCACCTTTTCCCCACAAAAAATTTCTTCCATTGATAATTATGAGTTTTGAATAAAAATATTCATTTGTATGTAACTTATAACTTATTAATTAATATAAGTAAAAAATATTTCTGATTCATTTTAAATATGACGTCATTATTTATCTCGCTCCATTAGCTACTGATATTCATACCCCTTGTATTTTTAACGACTGCTATAAAGTACCTGTTTTATTTCAACTATGACGTCACATTTTCATGAGTGAACCATTTTATTAAAAATATAATTCTTTTTCATTCTTTTTACTTTTAATTTATGTCACCATACTTTACACAAAAATTCCCATTAACTAAACAAATATCCTTGTTAAATGTATTATAAAAATACACCTTTTATTTTTATTTCAAACATGACGTCATATTTATTTTCTTTTAAATTATTTTATTATAGTTTTCTATTAAAAATTCATTGCCGATGAAAAATTATTACTCCATTTTTTTATTTTCTTGGCAACAGGAAAGGAAAATGATTAAATTTTATCTGAAAAATGCCTATTGATTTTGTATGAAAAATAATTAAATTTTGAATTATTAAGGAAAATATTTGACTAAAGTAAATAAAAACTACCCTATTATTTAATCCGGACTTCTAACTTTACGTCTGCAAAATTTCAAAGCAATCGGTTCAGTAGTTACGGCGTGAAAGCGGAACAAACAAACAAACAAACAAACAAACAAACTCATTTTCTGATTTATAATATTAGTAAGGATATTTTTTTATTTATGTAAATTTCAGTGTTTTAAAATATTTATTGCAAATTACTCTAATTGTTGCTTTAAGTTGCCTTATGCGGACCAGTTTATCATTGTATACATGTTTAATTTTTTTATGTTCAATTTTATAGAAAAAAACTTTGATGATTACAATAACGTTAAATTTTTGTGAGCGAAGCTCAACTGTTGATAACTGAGAGTTTATCGCGCGTCATTATGTTGTAGTGTGTGTTTTTCTCCATTAAGATCATATAACTCCACTGAAAATGATTCACTGGAATGAGTGCGAAACGATGGGTGTTAAAATGTTTTAAATGTGATTAATGCTATTTTTATCTATATTATACGCCGATAAGTATTGAAGTTTGCTTTTAATAAATAAGCTTCTACCACTTATTTTAGTCTTATTGTATTTAAAACAAAGGACAGCACTTCTATTAAAAGTTTCATTGTAATGCACATTACAGCGACGATTATCCGAACAAGTTGTGACCTATCTTAGTTTGGATAAGCAAAAATTCGTATAGAAGGACAAGCAATTTAAGAAATGTTCGTGATTAATAGCATGAGTGAAGTGAATCCTCTACTAGGCTGCACAAGTTACATTTTGTCGTACACTTTCCAAAAATGTATTCAGTATTTTGCCGTGAAATTAAACATAAAAATAAATTATGATCTGTAGATTTGCACAATATTATTTTTTTACAGAATAACATTAAAAAAATTATTATTTTAATTAATTTATTTTGCATGTTTTTCGATTAAGAACGTATCTTTGCAGATAGAAAATTGAAACACGCATATTATCAGAAGAAAATATAGATCATGGAGTAATTATAGGCAGGATCATCATTAATTAAATAAATAAAATATTTTTTCATTATTCTGATAAAATATCTAAAATACCTTTGGAGACTATAATTGAAATATTTCAACGTGAAAAATAAAAATAAAATAGTTTGACAAATTTAAGAAAAAAATAATATTACGTCATTACTTTTCTATACAAGATTTCTACGTGAAAATGGAAAATGAAATAAGTAGCTTGGCGGATTTCTTTCTTTCATTTTTTTTTAAGTAAATGATACATTATAATGGAAATACAGTGAAATATAACCGAATGATTAGGACGACTTTTTATATTTTAGACTATTGAAATTAACTGCAGAATTTATACTTTAAACCGTAAAAGGACATTAAACTTTCTTATATTAAAAAATGTATGTTATTTGAGAGGAAAATATACATTCTAATAGAGTACTTTATTAAGTTTGGTCGAAAATTGCGCATATTTTGGTGCTCATTCCTTATAATCACATAACATTTTTTACGTTTTCTTTTATAATTTTTTTTAAATATTTTTTATGATAATTACTAGCTGACCCGCCCGGTGTGCCCGGGTCCGTATTAACAATATTAAACGAACTTAAAATCGGTATGATTTTATTATTAACTCGAAACATGCAGAGCTGCATTGTCTGAAATACGTGACCACTGACTGTGTGAAAATTCGGTTTAACAAACAACAACTAATATTAAGCTCTAAAGATACTCAAAATGAGCAATGATAAACGCGGGAGGGAATATGTCTCTAACGATTACGTGATTTTCGTGTTAAAGTGTTGCTATTTTCCCGTAAAAATCACTGTTAAGTCACGCAACTAATTATTTTTTTCACACAGAAATCCCAAGTGAAATATTTTGAATTTCAAACAAATTATATCACTCTTAAATCCGACTATACCATGAATGAAATCGATACTGGATGGAAACTGAAAGGTTGGTATATAGTATTATAATTTCAGAGACATTTAACAAAAGAAAGTGTATATTTTTATTCAAATCATGCGTAATGTTCACTCTGTGGATAAATTCCTAACCGTAAGCTTTTGTACCGTAACCATAATCTGCATGGAACCTAACTGCGACATAAGAGTACCCTACCATAACTTAAATATAACATAAATGTAACCTAGCCTTCACTTTATTGTAACATATCCTTATTCTAACCATAACATAAATGCAATTTAACTTTAAGCTAACTTTAACTTAACCGAGACCTAACTGTAATCTAACGGGAAATTACATATAATCAAAGACTTACCGTAATGTAATTGCAACCTAAATGTTACCTAATCATATATTGGGTTCATGTTCCTGGAAATTATTTTGTCTTGTTCGGATCTAGTTATGATTCATTTGAATATTTTCGTCGGGTTCAGAATTCGCTAGATTCAGATTTTAGGTATTTTTTGAAATTAAATTTTAATGTTCGGGTCGGATTCATGTCCATGGAAATTATTTTGCCTTGCTCGGGTCCAGTTATGGTTCTATGGAATATTTTTGTCGGGAACAGATTTGGTTCAATTCAGATTTTGGCTTTTTCTTCAAATGGAATTTTTGGGTTCGGGTTTACTTGCGTGTTCACGGAAATTATTCTGCCTTGTTCAAATAAGAACATTCTTCACTGGAATATCTTTTTTTCAAGTTCAGATTTGGTTCAGTTCAGATTTCGAGATTTTTTTTCAAAGAAATTTTTTAGGTTCAGATTCGGTTCATGTGCATGGAAATTGTTTGTCTTATTCGGATCCGGTTACGGTTCTTTGGAATATTTTTTATCAAATTCAGATCGGTTCGATTCGAATTTCAGATATTTTTTCAAATAGAATTTTTAGGTTCGGATCTCGTTCATGTCCACGGAAATTATTTTGTCATATTCGAATCCAATTGTGATTCTTTCGATTATTTTGGTCGGATTCAGATGTGGTTTGGGTCAAATTTCAGGTTTTTTCAAATCAAATTTTTTAGATTCGAGTCGGGTTTATGTCCATGGAAATTATTTCGTCTTGCTTGGATCGAGTTATATTTCTTTGGAACATTTTTGTCGGGTTCAGATTTGGTACAATTCAGATTTCGGGTTTTTCTTCACATAGCCTGTTGGTTTCGGGTCTTCTTGTGTGTTCACGGAAATTATTCTGCCTTGTTCGAATAAGGACGTGCTTCACGGAAATATTTTTGCCAACCTCAGATTTCGTTCAGTTCATGTATCGCGATTTTTCCAAAGAAAGTTTTTGGGTTGGAATTGGGTTCATGTCCAAGGAAATATTTTGTCTTGTTTGGATATGGTTGCGTTTCTTTGAAATAGATTTTTTAGATTCAGATTTGGTTCGATTCAAATTTCAGGCATTTTTTCGAATGGAAGTTTTAGGTTCGTATCGAGTTCATGTCCACGGAAATTATTTTGTCTTACTCGAATCCGGTTATGGTTCTTTCGAATATTTTAGCCAGATTGAGATGTGGTTTGGGTCAAAGTTCAGGATTTTTCAAATGGAATTTTTTAGGTTTGAGTCGGGTTAATGACCACGGAAGGTATTTGTCTTGCTGGGATCGGGTTATAGTTCTTTGGACTATTTTTATCGGTTTCAGATTTCGTTCCGGTCATATTTCGTTTTTTGTAGATAATATTTAGGTGCGGGTCAGGCTTCATGCCCACGAAAATTATTTTTCCTTGTTTGAATCGGGTTATGCTTATTTTTGAATATTTTTGCGTGATTCAGATTTGGTTCGGTTCACTTATCAAATCCATAGTTTTTTTTCAAACAGAATTTTTAGATTCGGGTCGAGTTTCTACTCATGGAAATTTTGTCTATCACGGATCGGTGTGTGGTCTGCCTTTTTTCTGGTTGGGATCGAGTTATGTTTAAATTAGTCTAAACATTAAGGTTATAATCACTTTTGCTACTATTCTTTTTATGGCTATTTCTGATAAATAATTTACTTTGCTATTTGATAACTTATTATGGAGTATGAATCGTTTGCGGATTCAAACAATTGTACTGCCAACAACAGTACAATTGTTTGAATCCGCAATTTAACCGCATTTTATTTTTGTTTTAAAAATAAATTAAAGCCATATTACAATTTTAAATTGAAAAGAACACATTTAAATTCAATCAATGATTAAATAACTAAACTCCTAGAAAAGTGTTGTGTATTTTTTTACTGCAACACAGCTAATGACTCATACATTCTAATGTTTGAAATGCTAAAAATCTGCGTACAACCATACAGTAAAAAGAAATTCGTAGAGCGGCAGTATAATGTCTTAGAGTGTCGCCAAAAATGTAACTCTAAAATCCGCTTCATTAAGTCCAAATAAACACCAACAAAATCATGTGCTTTGACACGCTGATCAATTCCAACTGGTTTAAACCAGTATTTTTTTGTTTTTGTTTTTTATCTTTTAAATTGTCATTGAATTGATAACTAAAATTTCGTTTAAGAGATAATGTTTTGTGCCATTATTGGCTGTAATACACGATCGGAATGCATAAAAGATACAAATAGATCAAGCATAGGAAAGAATTATTTGTTAATTTTTATCATATGACTTTGAAATATTAATATAGAAGCATCATTTAAGATTTTGCTTGAAAAGTCAACATTCTTTCGTTTATGTCTTAAAATCGTCTGCACTCTAAAATCTAGATTTTAGATTAATATTTGCTATTTAAGTTTTCATGCATGATTTTAAAAGAAGGTTTTCGTCAATATATTTATATATTGACATGGAATTATTAATATGTTGTTAAATCATAAACATTTTTCATCTACGTTGTAAAGTATATAAAAGTTCTGAAAAAAAGAATATTTTTAGTAATACAATGATTAGTTCAAATCAAATGTTTTCAATATTTTATTTAAATTTATTTTGACATTTAATTATTTCTAATTTTCCAATTTCAGTTATTTTAAAAGCAAACATTTATTTTAGTAAATAATATAATAGAAAAAAAAACATTTAAAAAATTTACTATTTCTTCGTAAAATATGCTTCAGCTGTAATTCATTTCTTTAAATTCGTCTTATTAATACAAAATTCCTTCACGTACTTTTGTTTGAGACATTAAAATTTGAGAGATAAATGATTTCATATTGCAAACCTTTTTTTCAGTTTACTTCGCCTCCACCTATATTTTTCCTCCGTGGCGTACACCAGTGTGATAAAAAATCCTCATTTAAACTGACAGTTTGCCAATCTATGAATTTTAACGTCTTTCTCAGGTTTTAATTATTTCCGTGAAAATTTTATGCAACCAACCAACCATAAGCAAATAAAAAGGAAAAAAAGCGGAAAAAGGCGATTTCTTTTATGAGAGTGAGTTTTGGAATTTCATTAATTACTCAGTTACTAAATAGAATTTTGAAATTCTAAGCTTCAGGTGCATCAGGAGAGATATTTGACTACTCTCATAAAAATTTTGAGCTTCGTACGTCCCATAGATTTTGCTAGCCTTCGCGCGCGCGCACACACACACACGCACGCAGACAGACAGAGCCATTTGTTATTTTATTAGTATAGATAGCATATTTATAATAAATTAAATTTTGGGAAAACTGAATTATCTAATTCAATTATAAAAATATTTTTCAGTGTTAAAAAAAATGCAAATACACAATTTATTCTCATTATGTGACATCATTTACACAGACAATACTTACGCATTTAAAATATATGTATATCATATTATGATTTTTTTGTGCGTGAAGTGCTAACAAAAGTAAACAAAAGTAAACTAACTGTTAAATTCGTTATATAGAGTGTCATTTGAAATCGAAGATTAAAAACTAAACCAAATGAAACATATTTACTATTAAGCAGTAATTACTATTTGTATTATTTTTAATATTTTGCCATTTAAAAACAATTTACGAAATTTGGCTGAAATTACATTTCTAAAACTAAAATACACCAAAACATAAAATAACGTTTTTGCTTCATAAAGATGCAGATATAATATTAAAAATTACTGTTACTTTCAAATAATTATCTTATGAAATAATGCTTCGCGAATCCTCACAAAGTATGGTTTTTCTTACTTTTAAAATCGTCACTCTTTATCCATACTTAGGATTGTCAGCACGAGTTAGTATTGGCGTGTTTAAAAATAGTTTTTCTAATGCTTTTATATATTTTTTGTAGTTTGTGTTGTTTATTGTTTTATTATTTAAAATTATCTTTTCCTTTTTTACTATCTTCTGAGCTCCAGAAGTTATAATTTAAGTAAGAAAGCTTTCAATTGTTGCTTTAAAATATACATTCTTTTCAAAGCTGCCATATTTAGAATTATTCATAATATGTTAGTTGAATAGGATCAACATTCTTCAAACATTCGAGTCATTCCATATCTGTTTTCCATATATTCAAAGACTTAGTTATGTAATGGACTTGAGTTATTTTCAGAGTACTCGTTTTTATTTATTTATTTATTTATTTATTTTGTCATTGTTACTACTTCTAACAATACACAAACCGGGGATTCGATTTTGCATGCTAAATCGGGGGGGGGGGGGGGGAGAGAAAGAAACAGGGTGTTTTGGTTAATCAAAATTCTTTTTTGTTTTTTTAATGAAATAGTTTGTTTGTATAATTGAAGTTCCGACAATCGGCGTACTAAAGTACATATTGTACTTTAGTTTTTTTGAAGTTATTTTCGTCAACCAAAGTTGGGTTAGAGTAGAACACTCTGTATTTTGTGATCAAATTGTTGCTTTGCTATCCGATGTTTGATGGTAATTTGCCATCCTCTTGATGCCTACTCTCACTCCTTTTAATTTGTCGGTAGAATCCATGAATACCCTATAAACATATCTTTTTATATTGAGAGAGTGAATCTAAATTCTTGAACAAAACTTTAAGGAGTGATAGTACATATCGACCATATTAAATACGAAACTAAGAGTCCCAAACATCTTCAAAATGAGATAAGTGCAATTAAATTTTGGGCTCAAAATTTAAATCTAAGCTTTTGGAAACATTTTATGAGATACAAGAAATAACGGTAAAACATAGTTGTTCGTTATTCCAAAGTCTAAAGCACCCTCTATCGATATTTTTTAAAACTTGATATTTAAATTTTTTTTAAAGAAAATACTGCCATAAAGAGTAATTTCTAGTGAAAACCACAAACGAATCGGCCAATTTTTCTGATTTTTATAATCATTTGAAATTTTGGACCCTAATCTTTAATGCCTCTTATCTCTTTCGGAAAACGTTGAGTCCCTTAGTTTTCTATTTAATTTTCTCTGCATTCATGTGTACTATCAACCCTTAAAGTTTTACCGAAGAGCTTAGATTCACCCTGTATATACATTTATGAATATACATTTATTTTTCTTTGTCATTACAGGTTATGTAACAGAAAAATTAGTAACTACGATTGCGCCATAAACCAAACTTCTGAAAATCTGGGTGTACTGGACATGCCATTAACTAGATTATTAAAGTTTTTCCAAATATGAAAAGTTTCCCAAAAGTCTAAATCATAAATTGATGAACAATATTGTATTAATGAGGCTTCGGAAAATTTAAAATTGTGACTATTGGACCAACAATGGTTAGCGATAGCGGATCGTTTTATTTCACAATTTTTAACAAAAGCACTGTGTTCTCCCAAACGTTTTTTAAAAGCTCGCTTCGTTTGACAAATGTACATTCTATCGCATTCGCAAGAAATCTTATAAATACCCCAATGATATAAATCATCTATTGAATCTTTGAGATTTGAGAATTGCATTTTGTTAAAAGGAGTATAAGTTCTTTTAAAATCAAATTTTGACAAAATTTTAGAAATTTCGTGACTGATTTTTGGAAAATATGGAAGAAAAATTAAATTAACATTGCGGTCAGAGTTGAAGTTTGAAGGAGTACGTTTTCTTAATTTGTTATGAATGGAATCAACGATTTCGATTGGGAAACCCCAGTCAGTGGCAATGGATTTGATATGGTTTAATTCTGCTTTAAGTAACCTAGCGGAGGAACAAATATTTAAGGCCCGGTGTACATAAGTGTTAAAGCTAGCTAATTTCTGGTTAAGGGGATTGAAATGAAAGGCGATTGGGGGGGGGGGGGTAAAGATACTGCGAATGGTTTACGATAGACAGTTGTGTGAAAAAAGTTATTTTCGCGGGAAACCAAAAAAAAAAAAAAAACAGGAAAGGTAATTGATTGTTATTTTCAAATTCGTAGGTACATTGAATATGGTCATCTATTGAGTCCATAACTGTAAGAATATTAGTAAGATCAAGGATGTCAGAGTCCAGCAACGCAAAACAGTCATCGACGTAAAATGGAAAAGTTAGTTTTTGAATAGTTTTAATTCAAAATAATGCATATAAAAATCACTAAGGATTGGACTGAAGGGGAGCCCATGGATAAACCATCAGTCATTTGATAAAAGTGACCATTGAAAATGAACGTGTTTTGCGAGAGACAAATGCTAGTAAGGTGAGTCATTTCATCAATTTCGAAGTTTGTGCAATGAAATTCCCGCAAACGCGATTCAAGCCATTTTAGAGCACCTTGAACTGGAACATTGGTAAATAAGAATTTAACATCAAAATAAACCATTTTATTGTTTTGTGTACTATTGAAATTACGAAGTTTATTAAAAAAAATCATAAGAGTTCCTGAAGTATGAATATTGTTAGAGAGTAGAGGGGGAAAATAGAGGTAAGATATTTTGCTAATTTATAGGAAGCGGTACCTATGTTAGAAACAATCGGTCTGAATGGAATGCCTTGTTTGTGGACTTTTGGGAGTGTATAAAATCTTGCACAATGTGAGACAGAAGGAATGAGAGAAGATTTGGTATTATTGAAAATAAGGGGAGAATCCTTAATAGTAGATTTAATTGTTTCTATTCTTTTTGAGAGGGATCAGAATTTATCTTTTTATAAGGGCCTTCATCTATTAATTCCTGAGTTTTAGTAAGGTACTCGGATTTATTCATAACAACAATCTGTTCGCCTTTATCGGCTTTACTGATAACTATGACTGTATTTGATTTCAGATTTCTTATACAACGGAATACGGCTTTACTGATGTTAGATTTAGGGAGGTTATTATGGAAGTTCACATTATCCTAATGTGAACTCACACTCACATTATCCTAATTACTTGTTCAAATTATCCTTTATCACATTCCAAATTTCAACTCTGACCGCAATGTTAATTTAATTATTCTTCCATATTTTCCAAAAATCAGTCATGAAATTTCTAAAATTTTGTCAAAATTTAATTTTAAAATAACTTATACTCATTTCAACAAAATGCAATTTTCAAATCTCAAAGATCCAATAGATGATTTATTACATTGGGGATGCAATGCAATTGCTTGCGAATGCAATAGAATGTACATTGGTCAAACAAAGCGAGCTTTGAAAAAACGTTTGGGAGAATGTAGTGCTTACGTTAAAAATTGTGAAATAAAACGATCCGATATCGCAAACCATTGTTGGTCCAATAATCACAATTTTCAATTTTCCGAAGCCTCATTAATACAACATTGTTCATCAGTTTATGATTAAGACTTTTGGGAAGATTTTTATATTTGGAAAAACTCTAATAATTTAGTTAATGACGTGTCCAGTACACCCAGATTTTCAGAAGTTTGGTTTCCTTTCCTGTAATTTCACTACCCCTCCAACCCCTCATTTTCTCCTTTATTTCGGACTCTTCCAGTGGGAGTAGAGACATCTGATTGGTCTCCTTTGGAATGCGCGTGTCAGTTTGCTTTTGTTATTGCTTTGCAACGCGTTCGCCTTTGGCGCAACGCGTTCGCCGTTTTTCATTTAATTATGTGACTTGTCTTTTGCATTTTACACCCCGAAACGGCTGTATGCCTTTTAAACATCTATTATTTTATATAATTTGTGCTCTTTAACGTTGTATCATTGTTTATTCATATAGTAGCACAAAGTACAATCCTCCCCCCTCTTTCTTTAATGTAATATCGTACGGTTTTCGAACTTCGATAAATTGCTAGGGTAATAGCTGTTTCTTTCTCATTGTTTCGCTCTTAAAACTTCAATTTTGTACAGTTTTATATGGGAAAGTCGCGATCCAAATGACAAATGAATTATGTTTTTAATATTACACTTTAAACAAATTATTTATTGAACTTTTTTATTTAAATTGTTGTGACAAATAAAAAAAAATTCCTTGCTGTGCTGATGTTTTTGAATTTTCCATTGAGTCTGGTTATAATTTCTTCATTTCGGAAATCTTAATTTCATTGATAAGCTTTCACAGTGCGTGCTTAAGTAATTTTACTGACACCGAACCTATGCTTACATTGCACATTACAGCAATGAAATGTTGAAAAGCACTTTAAGTGTTAATAGTTATGTATCGAAATATTTCGAAAATGTAGAAAGTTAAAATGTTAAATTGTGTAAAACAATTATATTTATTTTTTTTAGCTATGGATATGCGCAATTCATCGATGGCGAGAAATAAAGAAGACTTGTTTACAGCAAGTACCTGTGTGCTCCTTAATACGTTAGAATTTGTTTGCAAGATACTTGTTTTAGTATTTTTGTCATTTATGATCCTGGTCCTTTCAATAACAATATGTCTGCTTGTTCTTGGAGGCATGTTTCTCGGAATTGCATACCTCATATGTGGATTAAAATATCTCTGTAAATTTTTTGTGCTATGCTATTATTCAAAAAACTCTCCTGAAAAACGACATGGTAGTGTTGTAGAAACGTCGACTGCTAAATCTCGGTCACAAGAAATTGGTAGAAACCAATTACTTGGTAAATCTTTGACTGTCTGAAGTTTTGAATGATGCTGCTGAAAATACGTCACTACTGTGAAGATAATGCAATAATTCAATTTGAAGTATGTTACGAAGTTTGTTTAATAGCTAGATCCTACAAATAAAAATTGTAACAAACAATAAAATGTATGTAATGTAATGGCTCAATGTTTATTGTATTAGTTAAATATCTAATTGTGGCTAACTTTAAAACCGTCTCTCGACATTGGTTCACTTGACCTTAAAGTTATCTTTCGTCATTTCTACATCTGTACACAATAAATGAAAATAACAAACATTGTACTTAACTTTTACAGTTTATTTTACCTAAGGTTTTAACACATAAATATTGCATTATTAATTAGCCTACTCATATTGGTAAATTTTTCATGTATTTTAAAATTCCTGTATGTTTATATATGGATACAATGTACCATAATGATAAGTTTTCTATGGATTTTATTTTAGTAGTCGGGAGGGGAATATGTACTAGGAGATATTTTCATAGTTGCATGGACATTTTTGTTTCAGCGTCAGAAACTCATCAAAGTTTCATGATTTTCTTTTCCTGAAAAAAGACATGTCTATCGCTAACATTAATTGTTCCGTTATACATTATCAATAAAGCAAAAATTGGAACACATGTAAGTGATGGAAAAAAATAGGATCACCAAAAAACATGAAAACATTTACTTAAATGAAAACTTAATTTATTGCAAAATTATACAGATAAAGCTGTGGAAGTTTTCTTTTAACTATGGTAATTAATAAAAATAAGCAAAGATTCGTTTCTAGATAACTCAATTTGGTGAGGAAAAGTTCAGGATTAGTATATTTAATGTAGAAATTACATGTGCAAAAGATTTGTGTACTAGAAAATCTGCAGATCAGGAGCTACAACCTTAGCTCTGTAAGATCTTCTATTTTAATCTTATTTTACATCATATTAAATTTCCTGTAATCCGCGTTTTTCTTTTTTTCCATAAATACTTATAAGTTTATACAATTTTTAGAAGGTTTCAATAGGCGTTCCATAGAAATAAATAATAAAAATAAATAACCAAACGGCGGTAATTACTCAAATTGAATCACTTATATTTTAAATTATGTCTAATTCAGAAATAGTGAATGAGTCAAAATCACTGTATTAATACTAGTGTCTTTGATGGAAATTTACACCTTGTTATTAAATCAAATTATACAAACAAATACTTAAAAGGTGTTGCAAAAATATAGATATTATTTATTTATTATTTTACCTGAGATCTTTCGAACGCCCACGCATTCATTTTCAAAAGAATATAAAAGAAGATCTTCGTTGACGACTCCTATCTACGACTCGAACAGTCCTATTCTCTTGATCGACAGCACTGTCGCCGACAGACGACCACGGATAGCGCCAAGATCCTTTACATACGAACCGAACGTCTTCGACTCTAAATAGAAAAGGGAAGAAAAATTAAATAAGAGAAATTGAAACCGGACAAATTTAACAGAAAAATTACACAAATTAAAGATATTAAAAAACGGTTAATGTGTGGGTGGGGCTCTGAGACTAGCGATTTTCAATGCTTTCATCCCGAATATATTTTAAGACAATTTGAATCTTCTTTTATATTCCTTTGAAAATGAATGCATGGACATTCGAAAGATCTCAGGTAAAATAAATAAGTACTATCTATATTTTTGCAACACCTTCTAAGTATTTATTTGATTCAGAAATAGTGTTTTTAAAATTTTTGTTTCCGAAAAACAGTTTTTATGTTCATAAATGTAAAATCTTATCTAATTGAATCGTACAAAATCATGTAAGGAAATAACTTAGTACCATTAAACCAAAATAATAACAAGTAAAAAGAAGGGGGAGGATATAAATACCCCATACCATTTCTTTTGTATGAATCACTCAATAAATCGGTATAAACATTACTATTTTTAACTTTGAAAAGCATATTTTTCCTTATTCTCAGATTATTTTATTAACAAGAACGAAAAATCTTGAAACCAGCATAGATCACGTATTACTTTCCAACATGTTTAGAACACAATAAGAAAACTTCACATTTTATTAAGATTAAATATATTATCTATATACACAATTTGAAAAAATCGTAGCGGAATTGAAAACCTAGTTTTTGTCGATATTCTAACCCTCCTAGCGTCTTGCAGATGGGTAAATTATGTATTTTTTGTGCAGTCCTGTTATGATGTATACATTTGTATGCATACTGTATAGCATGCAAAAAATTAGGTCTGTTGACAAATAAAACAGTTTAAATTGTCCACTAAGGAACTTACGTGAACGTTAGCAACTTTTGTTGTGTTCAGCAAGCATCATCAACGCAAGGAACTTTTATGCAGCACAATAACTGGTCTGTAGAGTTTATTTACACCAAGTAAAATTTGAAAGAAATAGTTCAGCATAAAAACGAGTATAACATCTAATATATAATAGTTTAAAAAACCAAAAAAAAAAAAAAAAAAAAAACACGCTTTTATTGCAGGTCGAACTAAAAAGTCGAACTATTTTTTAAATATTAATTTATCCAACAGTGATAAAAAGACAAGAAAAGCGTGGGGTGCTTCTTTATGTATTTTATACTAAGTCAAGTTTTAGAAATAGCTACTAATGAAATGTCGTCAAGAACTTATATTGAGCTCCCCACGCTTTTCTTGCCTTTAGATAACTTCTTTGGATAACTGTTGGATAACTTCTCGATAATTAAAAATTATTCTAAACTTTTTAGTTCGACCTTCTATAAAAGAATGTTTATTATTATATATTTTCTAAATTTTTAGTGTAGAGCTTTCTAAATCAATTTTATTTAGAATTTCAATGTTCAATAAAAATGTTTAATAGTCCAATTAATTTCCTTTTTTGATCTAACTAAATTTTAAATGTTATAGTTACTTAAGGAGTCGAATTTTTGGTACATCATATATTGCAACGGATTGTTATCAGGTTGTTTTATGAATTATCTCGTAACTTGATAATTTCACCTAATGCATTACCATTACATGGAACTCTCCCTGTTAACTTTGAGCAATAAAGTTCATCGATTTGGATACTCTCCCGAGATCTTCTACGACTGAGTACTACATAAGCTTGTCCAGCCGCAAACAGCCGAGAACACAGATAAATGACCGCATGATCAACCCGACAGCTTTGCATTTTATGTACGGACGATGCCCAACGCAATGGCAGCATTTTTCTTTCAGCAATATCATAGCTGTATTTTCCTGGAAATTATATCGATATTAGTTTTATTACATGCATGCCATATGAACCGAAATTGTTACGGACAGACGATATATCTGCATCATATACCTAATTCTGTCGAAAATGTGGCCAGATAATTTATGTGACAAAACCCATATTGCCATGAACTAAACCTTTTGCAACGCCAATATTCGATCTTAACGTCGCTTTTGCTTCCACGAAATTTTTCCGTCTCTCGTATAATAGCACATTTACGGTTATCATATGTGTTTTAGTGATTGTCATATGTCTACAATGTCAGATAACTGTTAATTTTTCAAATTGTTTTTGATCCTATATCCGGCGTTTTTCATTTGGTTCTCTTAAGCGGCGACATTTTAAATTGTTGAATTGTCATCGTTTTTTAATAAGTTGCAAAGTTTCAATTTAATCTGATGTTTTAAAGTGGGTTAAAATAACTTTCAAATATTCCGTCACAAAGATACATACATACAGATGAAGCTAATAACAATAATAATAATAATAATAAAAGCGTAATAAAAACGCACTTCTAACAATTATTGTTTATTGTCTTCAATAGTTCTCTTTTTACTGTAGCCAAATTCTTTTGAGTATCCCTGTACATAAATAGTAAATTCAATGTTCCGAATAATAGAACTCGGTGAAATAAATTTCAGCATGTATAAAATAGTGTAATATCATTGAAATTTTCCGTAAACGATTTTTCTCTAAAAACCTTAATGTAAAGGGATTCTTTTAAATACCTTTACATTTGAATGCCATACATTTACAGTTCAATTACAAGAAATGTTAACACTCTTCATTTTTAAATACCAAATATTCTATATTGATACCCAAAACATCTAGAGATTTTATAGCTATAAGACTATATTTACGCGAGTTAAAATGCGGACAGAAAAATAAACAGATAGGCAAACAAATCAAACTCTTAAAGACCGTTGAACGTTTTTGGAAAATATTAAAAACATTTTAAAGTAATTTCCGGTAATTTTAGTAATGGTCATAAGAAATTAAAACGTGATTTGAATTTCATTACATTTGCAATCGATTAACATCATTAAAATATGCCGGAAACGATTTTTAATAGAGTATAATATGAAGAAATACTTTGAGTGTTACTGAAAGTGCTTTATAAGTGTTAAACATAGCACATTCTATGTTAATCGTCTTCTAGTGACCTCAATAATGTGCATCAATGTCATTTTGTTAAAGGTTTTGTAAAGAGAAACACTATTAAAATACACCTTAAATCTCATGTAAATGAACCAAGAATTCTACATACATTTTATATACGAAATATGCTACGACAAACCATAATGACGTATATCAATTACCTGTCAATTCTAGTATATTTACTCGAGTTAGAAAACGGACAGAGAGAAAAACAGACAGGCAAACGGAAACCATAAAGACTTTCAACTATGTTGGGAAATATTAAGCATTTATATGCGTTTAAATGTACTTTTTTCATATTAGTATGTTAAAATTTAAGTACATCCTAATCTATTTTATACCATTAATATATTAAAATCACTCAAAATAGGCATATTTGGAAACTTTTAAATATGCTGGATAATCATTCATCGTTATGTCTACTGCTAATTACCTAAACCTTTTTGCATTATAAACCATATATCTTTATTATAAAAGACAAACATATACCTGCGTAACGCATACGCTATTTTAGGAATGGCAACAGTTTAAAATTTTAAATGAAATTTCAGTTTTATATTTTTATCTAATTTTTATAAAATTTTGAACTTCTAAGTTTTGCACATTTTCAATTTTTATACCACAGTATAGAGAAAAAAAATGTACTTTCAAATGCAGTTTGTTTGAAAGCACTATCTTAATTTATGTTTGAGATATGATTTTTTTTTTGTAGTTTTTAATAGTTTTGTAAATGTGGCAACTGAAATTATCCATTTTTCTTAAAAATAAAAGATAAATGTTTGGAAATGTGGATTACTGAATATTTGTTGTTGCTCTTTTCTCACAAAAAAAAAAAAAAACAAAAAACAAAAAACAAAAAAAGAAAATTGAAATTAAAGCACATGCTATGTCAAAAATAGCGTCTGTCATAAAATCTTGTGAATTTCGTCTTTATTTCGATTTTATTTTTCAATTAAATGACTTTTAGTTTAATGCGAACTTACTTTACAAGCGGCACAACACTCTCTCATAACGAAAACGTATTTTAAAGAATATTTTTGAAATAATATCTTAGCATCGAATTAATTCATATGAAAAAGCTGAATGAATGAAATTTTATTATATACATAATATTTTTTCCGAATTTCAAAAAAAAAATATATATATATAAATGATTGGTTTCTGATAAAACGTAAAGCTATTCTGAGCAAATAAATTAATTATTAGATACGCGATTTGTTTTGCCAATCTTCTTGATTATTGCTTTTCGCATGCTTTATGTATTATTATATGATATTATATTTTATAAAATATTTTAATTCTAAAACAGAATGCTATATCATATATAGTTTCCTTTTAATCAGAAAAAAATCTCTTCCTGAAAATATCATGCAAAGTTTATAACTTTCACTTTCAAGCTGAAATACGCGATATTATTCCCCGCAAATATATTTTAGTTAAAAAAGTCTGTTAAATCTCCAGAAATTTCTCTTTGTGTTAGATTATAAGTGTAGCTTATAGCAGAGTGAGCTTGAAATCTTTTAACGCTTGATAAATCCTGTCTCAAACAGAGAAAGGAGAAACTGGTATTAGAACAATGTAAAAGAAAAAAAAATCAATATAGGATGGAACTATTTTTGTGGCATGCAAGTAGGGAAAATATTTTGCTACATGGAAAAATATATTTTTTTCTAATTATATATTTAAAATTTTGAAAAATATTTATGTAGTATTGTAATGAACAACATTACGATTGACATGTGCTAAATTGCTACGTTTTTTTTTCTTTGCTTGGTAAAATAATGAGTGAAAATACTGGGTTTTCTTTTGTGGCAATTTTTTCACATTAAGAAAACGAGGTAAAACCCGTCGAAATTCGACGAAAGAAAATCTTTAAGAAAGAACTGTTTCATTGATTTATAATAAATCTACAAAATTAGTTACAGTAAAAAATACACCCTATATTGGTCAGTCTAACTCTTAAACAAATATTATTTTAAGCTAAAATTAACAAAATACTATAAAATTCAATAATCCAATTTATTAAAAGAAATAAAACCGAAATTCCCCGGATTTAAAACAGACGATATTTTAAAAATAGTATACGCATTTTAATTTCTATTTTTTTCCTTTTAACTTTAGAGAAAATGGAGGGATTCTGTTGCCACAATGGACAAAATTGGTACAAAAAACTGTAAAAAATTAATATCTCAAAAATAAATTGAGATACATCTTTGAAACAAATTGAATTCAAAAATACATTTTTTTCTCTATACGACGGTGTAAAAATTTAAAATGTGCGATGTTTGAAAGTATAAAATTTGCAATAACAAAAATTGCAAACCCGAAATTGAATGGGAAAGTGTTGCAATTCGCAAAATGACGCATGCGTTACGCACAGATACGTTTGGCCTTTATAATATAGATAGTGAGAGAAAGTACTGGGTTTTCTTTTGTGGCGATTTTTTTCACATTAAGAAAACGAGGTGGAACCCGTCGAAATTAGACGAAAGAAAATCTTTAAGAAAGAATTGTTTCATTGATTTATAATAAATCTACAAAATTAGTTACAGTAAAAAATACATCCTATATTGGTCAGTCTAACTCTTAAACAAATATTATTTTAAGCTAAAATTAACAAAATACTATAAAATTCAATAATCCAATTTATTAAAAGAAATAAAACCGAAATTCCCCGGATTTATATCAGACGATTTTTTAAAAATAGTATACGCATTTTAATTTCTATTTTTTTCCTTTCAATTTTAGAGAAAAAGGAGTGATTCTGTTGCCATAATGGACATAATCGGTACAAAAAACCATAAAAAATTAATATCTCAAAATAAATTGAAATACAGCTTTGAAACAAATTGAATTTTAAAGTACATTTTTTCTCTATACGACGGTGTAAAAATTTAAAATGTATCATGTGTATAAGTTTAAAATTTGCAGTACCAAAAATTGCATAAAAAAATTGCATGGGAAAAATTTGCGCATTTTAATTTCTAATTCTTTTTCTTTTTTTCCTTTCAATTTTAAGAAAAAATGGACTGATTCTGTTGCCACAATGGACAAAATTGGTACTAAAAACTCTAAAAAAATTAATATCTCAAAAAGAAATTGAGATACATCTTTGAAACAAATTGAATTAAAAAATGCATTTTTTTTTTCTATACGGCGGTGTAAAAATTTAAAATGTGCAATGTTTAAAAGTATAAAATTTGCAATAACAAAAATTGCAAACCCGAAATTGAATGGGAAAGTGTTGCCATTCGCAAAATGACGCATGCGTTACGCACAGATACGTTTGGCCTTTATAATATAGATAATGAGATTTTAATCTTTCAGTGCAACATAGCAAATATTCTCATTTCAGTAAAAAAATTTCTGAATTCGTATAGCAGTTTTTATTTTTTATTTTTTTACTTTTCATTCGATTGTTACAGTTATAGTTTGTTCAATCCTGGCTTTTAAACATCAAGTTTCAGTTTTAATTTTTTATTTTTTTTTTGCCCAATGTAATAAATTGTGTTCTGAGCAATTTTTTGCTCTTTCTGGAATTGATATATTTTTCTATATTAATATGCACTATATTAATATACAGTTTTTCTATACTATTTTAATGCTGATAGGGTAAAAATACGATACGAGAATCCGAACACCTGACATTAACGATATTTATTTATTTATTTATTTTTAAATACATTCTTTATTTCCATAATATGTTATTAAAAACAGAAAAACTAATGTAAGACGAACAAAAGTCTTTTCATCTTCCAGAGCTGAAAGTGGATTAATAGAAAACATGTCGATCACCTATCGCAAAATAGGTTTGAAAACACTGTAGTTCGAATAAAAGTGTCGGTAAATAAATATAATAGACTCAGTTATAAGAACTAAATTTTTCAAGAAATCATTAACCATATGTTCTCCCTCTAGTGTATAGAATGAAATATATATAATACGATGTGTTTCTAAATGAATATCGCTGTTTTAATGCTTGGTAATATTTATTTATTTGAAAATTAAAATTGTAATTATTACATAAAATTAAGGATCAACTCAAATAGTTTAACCTACAAGCTTACAAGTCTTTAATGAATCTTTCGTTACACGGCACACATCAAGTCGATTGTTGAGCTCCTCCCAAACATTGATTAATGTTTGTGGGGTCATTGTTGCAATATCTCTAATGGTCAGCTTTTAGTGGATTATACACATGATCCTTTATTAATCCCCACAGCAGAAATTAATTACACGGCGTCACATCACATGATCGTCTAAACAGAGCTTATTTGCTATTTAAACTTTAAGACGATCTGAGCTAACGACTTGATGTGTGGTGTGTCACGAAAAGTACTCATATTGAACATTTATAAGCTTGTAGATAAAACTGTTTGAATTGCTCTTTTATTTTATCTATTAAATGTAATTTTAAATTTAATGTAATAAATACCGTCAAGCGCTAAAACCGCGATATTCATGTAGAAACACCCCGTATTATCAGGTGTGAAAGCTACATTTTTAAAAACATTAAAAATAATTTTTTGGCCTTTCAGTGTACATAATGATAATAAACAACATTATTCAATATCTATCGTACAAAACAATTCAGTTCAAAATATTTAGTTGAGGTCTGGCAGCATAAAAAACCGATTTTCCCTGTAAAAACAACTGATCAATGCATTGTAAAAACTACTCGAATGTTTCCAAAAATTATGGGCAGCTAATAAAGAATTACCTTTATAGATTTCTCTTTAACCCCCTGACCGCCGAGCAAAAGGGCAAAATTTTAATGTTGCTTTCTCCTTAATTTATTTTAAATGTGATTAAAAGAGAGATTTTCTAACATGGTATTATTTTTTGTGACGTATATGCTTATAAGCCCCGAGAGTATCCAGTCATAACTTAATTTCTTAAAACTCTATTATTCTTGTGAAATTATATCAATTTAAATAGAAATTCAATTCCAGTGAAACCTGCAGCCTAGTAAACGGATACATCAGGTCGCAGCAGTGGGAAGGTGAAAAGAATGCCGAATGCACTTGGAAATAATTTTTTCCAAGTATTTTCTTAAGTATTATTTAACACTGTAAACAGCCTAACCGGGTTTTTCTGTCACGTAACTTTTAGAAACAATGGCTGATTTAACACAAAATCGATATTAAAAGTATAATCATTAAAAGTATAATTCCTTTAAAGACTAATATTACAATGTGAGAATTACAACATCCGCCACATACAAATTAAAGAAAAAGTACACTACTTGCATTTTTTCAAACTAGATAATTATTCTAAGACGAACAATGGTATTTTCTTTTTCAAAAATGAAAGTGGAGAAATAACAAATATATCGATCACATGTCACATAATAGGTTAGAAAATGCTATCGGCTGAATGTAAATAACAAAACAAACAAAATCTATTAATGTTAAACGTGAGTTTTTCTTAGGTATATTTTCAAAGAAATTGTTAATGATGAGTATCATTTTAAGGAAGATAATAAATATACGATAAAAATTTAGAATTGTTTAGTTTGTTTTTTCTTTGTCAGGTTACTGTTTGTTTCTTTTCAATAAAAAAAGTCAATAAATCCACCATTGAAAAGGTACGCATTTTAAGAATTCAAAATTTATTGTCGCGTGATATTTTTATATGCAATTGCAGTCTTCTATTGAAAAATAATTTAATGATAAAAGTTAATGATAAGTTTAAGCTAGGTAATATAGAATTAAAAAAAATATTTAAAAAATACACACAATGTTTAAAAAATAGTTACAAAATTTGCGACAGAAAAATAAATCTAAAGAAATATACATATAGATCAATGATTCAAATATGTTTGAGAATACGATTTGATAATATATTCGACGTAGCAGTTATCTGTCTCATAGGAAAGACAAATATGTGACACGGAGTTTTTCTAAGGTTTCTAGTAATGTTTTTTTTGCTTTTTTTTTCTGAACATAATTCACCTAAATTTATAGGTAAGCAACCCTTCGACATCGTACCTTCAGAAAAAAAGGCGCAGCTCTTCGCAAGAGTCTATTTCTGATCATGAATTTCATGATCAAAGATTGTTAAGTACAAATACGCAATTGGACATCGTACAATCAGGTTAAACTGCGTAAATAAAGAACTACACTACAAACTTGCCATTTTTTATCTAATCGCCTAGCATATACTGGCATTTGATGTTGATCTTCATATTTTTTACATTACTTTAAAAATCTATGTATTGTTAACCTTATCGTTTCGACGAATTACTCAGCGGAAAAGAAGATTATTCATACCGTGTAATAAAATATGATTTCAAAAGTACTGGATATTTTAAATCAATGATTGAAATCTCGAAGTACAATATGTATTATAATATGTAATACGTATGTATTATGTGTTACTTGTATTATAAAAACTAGCGAGAAAAATAGAAAATGAACATTGAAAAAAATTCAATATAGTAAAATATAAAAACTTGTTATGATGCTGCATGGCTAACAAAGAAGGTCTCCATACGGGCATATTCAGAAAATTCTGAAAAAAAAAAAATACAGAAGGCTCTTCTCATGTTGATATATATGTTTATAAAAAAAATTCGGTGGAACTCCGATAAAACATTTGTAAAAAAATAATGAACGTTTCGTTTATTTGGCAATTTATCGCCGGTTAGTGATGAAATAAAATTACAAAAAATACTTTTTTGTCTAATACTTTTTAAGGTAAAAATGGTCCTTGCTGAACAATTTTTAAAAATATTTATTTAAATAACTTTATTTTTTTCGGTTCTAGTTTGTTATAACTATAGTTTTGTCATAAATGTAATTATAATAAAAATTAGCTATGAATTTTTATGAATTAAAACAAAAATTTACTTTTTAAATTAATTAAATTTGTTTGCAATGTCAAAATTAAGTCCAATTAAGAATGTCTATCCAATTTCGTCGCTATGGAAACAAAAACTTATCCGATATTGAAATGTATTACTGCAGCATTCTTCATCTAGTCTTTATTTTGGTATACGGTTAAATATATGAAAATATATTTTTAAATATGAAAAAATTATATATATATATATATATATATATATATAATTATTTTTACAATATTAAAACTAAATAACTGTTGCAACAAACAAGATATGTGTAATACAAAATTATACATGCATGAAACTCTCTCATTGTTTAAGTTTAAATTCATCAAATGCCATTTTCACGCATTCTAAAAGTCTATTAACAAACAGTTTTAAGTTACATGAAAATCATTTGCTCATGGCGAAAAAAATGCTGCTCGCCAAATCGCGTGACGCTTTCGTCTTTTTATGCCAAATATTCGAAAGTACTTAATTTTTTTACAGACTTACTACTGTAATTCTGCCGCTAAATTTGACTGATTGTTTATTATATAGATACGTAGTTTAATTAGTATTTTTTTCAATAGTATTTCAATGTATTTCTGAGTATGCCCAGTATAGTACTTCCTTCTAAGTATAATGTAAATTTTAATACAACGTTAAAAATGCCATAATCTGTAAATGTTGAGCAATCTAGTTTTGGCAGCTTTTAGTATGTCGACCTGAGTATCGATTTATAAGCTATGCTATAGACCACAAATAAGACACACGCAGTTCAATAGAAACTGGCTAATCTAATAGAGATTATAACAATGATTTTTTACATAAGCAGCAACGTAATATTCTAAAAAAATTTTTGATAGTTAATGTAATAAAAACATTTTTGAGTATTATTACAAAAAAAAAGAAAAAAAAGATATTCACAGAAATAACGTACCTATTACTGCATCCCTTTCTAAAATTGTATACATTTTTTGCTATTTTCCAATATAGCTAACAAATTTTACGTGATTTTCAAAGTGTCATGATTGATTCTTCATATTACTTACTATCCATTCCATAATTCAAATTATAAAAAAAGGAAAAATATAAACCACAAAAGGTAAATTTAGGACGTCTTAAAATTTTTTTCTTTATATCGCACAGAACAATATTAGAAATAATTTTTTATAGCAATAAAATTGAAATATAGAAGACAAATAAAGCTAAAGGACAATTTATATTTTTATTACATTTGATAAATATTCATTTTTGTAGGAATATAATAATTCACAAAGACGTCAATTTATAAATTATCATTTGTACAAATAAAATGAAATTAGCTGTATTTATAAATTGTCATTTGCATACATTAATGGTAATTAGCTGTGTAAACAGAAATCACAAATGTAGGTTTTGTAATCATTTCCTGCAGATACTGCTCTTGACATAAAATTTATTATTTAATACAAACGATCTGTTTTTCTTATGCCTGTTTGTTCAGTAAATAATGATTATGAATAACATTCATAATCATGTTTACAGCCTTTATCGTTAGTAGACATTGTCATCTGTTGATTTAGAATCTTCATCTGATTTTGAGGATGCCTCTAATAATGGCGAACATATATTTTTTTTTCTTCATCGATTTTTTCCATTCCTTCACTCTTTGTATGGCTCTTGTTTCTATATAACCTTTTTTTTTTTTTTTTGTATTTAGCACGATTTTCACCAAGTTTTATTTTATATGGAAAATTTGTGAATACAGAGACTAAATCTCTCAAGTTCCAAATCATGACGGAGCTTCAAGGCTGAAGAATTTGGACATCCTCTTTTGTTTACTTGAATGTTTTTCTCATCCAGATTTGGCAAAAGGATATTTCTTACTTCTATCGAACTTCTTATCTTACATCTGCGCTGTAAAAACTTTTACCCTTTTGCAGCATCTTCACTTCATCGCTTTTATGGGAAATGATTACTTCGCTGTATTATGGAGCGTTCTTATTGGTCAAAACAGAGATATTCTATAAAAGCGATGGAGTGATGATGCAGCAAAAGGGTAAATTTTTTTACAGTGTATCGAAAAAAACGTTGCTACCAATTGGTGATGACGAGGAGGATACACAAGTGGAACTTTTTTACATTGGATTTATCATTCTTATTTACAGGTAGTTCAAGAGAGCTGGATACAGTCTCCTCATCTGGTTGTACCTGTCTAAGTTTACTTGTTTTAGCTGGAGGTTCTAGTTAGAGAATACTTAACTCAGTGAACCAAATTCGTGGTATTTAAATGTCTTTCAATTTTAGAGGAAAATACGTTCATAAAAAACCTTAGAAATCCCTTCATAAATAAAAATGCTGACATTTAACCATTTAATAAAATAATTTGCTTAGTATCATACAGTCGCGCATTAGGACTGCAAAAGGAATAAGATAATAGGTAGAACGACCAATCTCAAAACGGCCGACTCTACAGGTGAAACTAAGAATAGAGGGAGTTTAACAACTATATCTAGTTAAACAACATTATTTTGATGTTGCATTTGCTTTACAATAAAAAAAAATAATTAAAAATAGCTCTTACTTTGAAAAAAAAATTTTTACTGTACAACAAATTTGATAAAAACTTTAGATTTTCACAAAAAAAATGTAATACATAATAAACGCAACTGCGTATTTAATGAAGGCGCTCATACGACTGATGCCTTAGCCACTAGACACTGATTGAGTCTGTTTCGGCCAGTTAGCAGTACATACTTGATGATATCGTGAGAAGTGCGATAACAAGACAATTGTGCGATAATAAAGATATTGTCCATAATAAATAGCTCGAAACGTACATTATATAAAAATATATATGTATATTTAAAGATTAGTTTTAACCGTAAAATCAAATTATTATCATAAATTCATATTAAACAAAATTATAAAATTTGACCTAATTTTATATATAGCAAATAATTGTTGAAGAAAATATGTCTCTGCGTTTTTTCAAGCTGTTTTCGGTCATTTATATCATAATTCTTTATTCAAAATCCTTATTCAAGTTTTTAAATGCCATAATATTTGTTAAAAGTATTGTTGTAAGAACGTCCGTAGTTAAAATATACATTTTATAACTAATGTATTTAATAATTTCTAAAATTCATTTTTCCTTACGATTGATATTTTTAAGCTAACGCGCTAATAATGCATGATATTTTTCTTTGTGTGTTACAATCTTTTGCCGATTATACTCGATAAAATCGTCCGAATACATGTGTTTGAAATGTCAAATTATCGGAATGCAACACTATATCTATATTTAATGCGAACACAATTTTTTGTATCGCGTTTGTATTATTTTTAAGTATGTTTTTCGTTTTGACACATACATGAAGCCATTCGGAAAAGTACAAAAGAATTTTTTAGACTGAATAAAAGTTAGTCTTTAAGAATTAAAAAAAATCAAAATTGAACCATCCGTTCAAAAATTATGCGTGTAGATTCATTTGTACATAGACACAAATAATAGTACACACTCGCACACATATAAATACATGTATATGCATATATATATATAATTAAATCAATTTTAAAAGACATTTAACAATAACAGAATTTTAAATGATATTTCAATAAAATTATATGTGAATTAGGCCCGGTAAAATTATTTTAAATTAAAAATTTATCTGTATTAGACAAGAATTAAAAAACAAATTTCGTTAGCTATTTTTTTACATTCCTTTACGCAGAATCAGTATAAATTTTGTAATTTAAAATCTTATACATTTTTTCTTTAAATGTGTTTTTATGCTGGTGTATTCTTTATTAAATTTCGTTTAACATTATTTTGTAAAATGTAATTATTAGTTTGACAATACATTTGTTTTCATTATTGCTATAAAAAAAATTACTTTAATCTAAACTTTCAAAATTGTTTTTTCTTCTTTTTTAATCCTGTAATTTTTTACCCAAGATGTTCGCTCTTTTTCTCATCTGGATAAGATTAATATCTATTTTTAGATATATTTTATAAAATACGTTGAATTTTTTGCTGCTAGCTAATTCTGGAAAAACTTATTTAAACATGTAAAAATAAATATATAAATCTTAATTTAAAATGTGTTTCTGTTTTCCATTAAGTAAACCATTTTTTAAACTGTGAAATAATAAGAAAGAAAAATATTCTTGGGAAATTCATTTTATTTTAGATTATTTAATGTGTTTTATGTTATATATGCAAATTTCTTTTTTGGGATTTATTTTTCATTTTAGCAGGGAAAAAATGTTAATATATACTTTTTAATTTAAAGTATTTGTTTTAGATAAGGATCGACCTAAACAAGATTTTAAGGGGAAATCGAAACCAAATTTTGGTAGCCTTCCTATTTTCGGTCAAAAGTAAAAACGAAAATGGAAATGTCATTTCTAAACTTTAATTTATAGATATATAAATGTACATAATTATTAATTAGTTATACTTTTGGGCCAAGATGGTTCTTTCTGCCACCAACAAAAATAACCAACCCCATATAAAATAAAATATAACTTTAATTTTTTAATTATATCAACGACACAGAATGATATTCCAATTGCACAATTTTTCTATAATTCAAAAATACTTTAAGTATACATACCTCAATTATATATTATACTTATTTTTGTAAGTGATTATTCATTATAGTAGAATGTTCTCTAAATCTATTCGAAACGCTTCTATGCTTTCAAACTAAAAAAAATCTATTACTGTTAAGCCTTTTAATGAGCACGTGAAAAATGTCTTTAATATTTAGCCCTACATGCATTACTTGTCTTGTAATTTGCATGTACATCTTATGCCACTCTTGACAGATAATTATAAAAAGTTAATTTCATAGTAATTAATAGAGAGTGTATCATTAGATCCGATAAATCGATGACTAATATTGGCAATTTTCGAAATAAGAAACTAACTTTTTTAAATACATATAGTTTCGATCCGATAGGATTTTCAACAGTTTTTCTCGAAAATTCATTTTCAGCGAAATAGTGAATATGGGCGAAAATGGATTTATTATTATTATTATTCCATATTTTTATTGTAATTTTAACTTAGAATTTATGCACTTATGATGGTGTCTTAGAAGCTTTGAAACGGCCGTATGCGTTTTATATTATTTATACTTGTGTTTTATAAACGTTGTATTTCATTCTTTATGTACTTACACTAAGTATAATCCTGCTCTCTATTTGATGTTTGTAAATTATGAACTATCAAGACCACATTCAACAATTTGGAAATAAGTTTGTTATTGATACTTTAGTACAGCATATGTCATTTTTAAATGTGATTAAATACTGGAGTTGAAATTCAGTCTATGTTATTTTTATCTACACGTTATCATAAATGTTGCTGGGAAAATAACCATCAGTATAGAAAATTTCAGAAACGTTTTAGAAAAATGTTACTCATTAAATAGAATTAAATTTGAAACACAATACGTTAGTGAAACATTACATAACTAAACACATGATATTTTATAATAAAATTTAAAGTAATTTTTTTCTCAAAAAGATGTAGTATGATAGGAAAAATAATATTGTAGTGCAAGACTTTTGAAAATTTTCTGCAAAGGAACAAAATTAAATCTTTCATTGGGAAAATTCCAAAATAATTCTGGAAAAAATTTCCATGTTGAATTTTGAAAAGTAAAATTTAATTTAATATTAACAACAATGATATACTTAGGAAACAATATCTTTAAAATGCCAGAAAGACGAAAGGGGAAAAAATTATATAAGGTGCCCCGGGGTAGTAGCGAGAATTGGAAATAACATCAAGTACTAATATTACGGGTAATTATGCAAGAATCCGGAAAATTGGAACTATGAATTCTGCGCTGAAAAGTTCTGAGTCATCTGAATTACAAATAATCGTTAATATTTCATTTTTACATTTGTAAAATCTATCATTGGAATATGTACGTAAAAATCAAATCCTATCTAATATTTACTCGGTAAGTTCTATGATGTGAAAGCTTTTTTATTTATTATGTATATATATATTTGGTATATTTGTTTAAATCATAAAATTGTACCGTACATTTAAAGTGTTTTGGGAGAATTTAGATGTGTTCGTAGTTTTATTTAAAATACACTGCGCAAAATACATTCCGGAATAATAACGCCATTCACTGGTATTATAACTCCGGTTGATTTTTTCAGTGGTAGAAATACATTTCTTTTCTTCCTTTTTTTTCTATACACGAGCTATTATTATTTTCATTCTTAAAAACTATAAACGGATAAAGATAGATAAACTATATTTAGTTTATTTATTAGTTTATTCCATATTATTTTATATTTTGTTTGTATGACGTTATTAATCATATAGCTAAGTAATAAAGCCAAATAACATTGGTCAAAAAATCACTCCTTTATATTTTATGAAAACATATAAACTAAAATATTCTGTTTTGTATACATAGTCAATAATTTAATGCATCAAATCTTATATTTGTTTAGAAAAAAAATATTTAAAACTAAACTGTGAAAATCGGTATGGGGAGTTATTATCCTATGATGACCCTATGAGAGTTCTACGCTAGGACAAATTATCATGAGAATTAAGAATGGAAATAAAACATAAAAAAGAAAATAATAATTTATGCCGTAAATATTGATGGGATATAACTAACGTGGTTTGATTAAATAACTAGCCGAGATATATATGATATATTACTAACTGAAAAATAAGTGATCAGTTACGATGATTGAAAAAAAAAACAGTTTTTTGTGTGGTTCTTATATGAAATCCTAACAGGATAATTCAATGTGTCAAACATTTCATTTTAGGAAGTTTTGAATAATATGTAATTTTTTTATGTCCATATAAAAATATTTAGTCACTAATAATCTGAAAAGCTAATACATTGATGTTATTCATTCTTTTTTAAAAAGATTTCAGAAAACCTGAACCAGAAATGTGTCAGCAAAATGGTTTGCATATAATCAGATTTTTTTTTTTGAAAAACATTTTAACCCTTTTAAAGACGAGCGACTGTGTACATGTCGCATACGATGCTTTAAATCCTTGTAAAACTAAGCGACAAAATCAACTAATGTAACAATCTTTTAAAAATGCATAATAAACAAAATGTATATTAAGCTTCGAAGAAAAGAGAAAACGAAAACATATGTGGTATATTAAAACAAAAAATAATTCAAGATTAACACTAATAATTCAAGTTAAGTCACAAATTAGTATTCTCACAGTCAAAAATACTCTTTTAAAATATCACCATTCACAGATTCATATTACACCGATACACATTATCATAAACACACTGCCTCATATTAATTCGGTACGTTGTCGTCACATATTAGCCACCTCAAATGGTTAATTTATAAAGCAGACTACATTAATCTTAATTAAAAGCCTAAAGTCTGAAAAAAATTATTATTTCTTACTTAATAATAATTAATCAAAATCATGCACCTAAAATTTTAATTACATTCAATTGGGTTAATTTTCACCTATATGGTTAAGATTAGTTCAAAAGACCAAAAAGATTAATTCTGCCACATTATTTAAGTTATCAGCAAAGTTATGGTCTCAAAATATAATTAGCTGTATTATTATGAGGTTAGCAGCTGATTATAAACCATTCATCAAGGTTCTACCAGGACCGCATAGAAAAAAGTGTCGTAAATATGGACCAACGTTACTCTAAATTGAGTCAGAGTTATCGCAATGGACTGTAATTATAGAAGAAAAGTTTTGACGTCTCACAGAAAAGTTTTTCTCATCAAAAACGGTAAATTTATAAACTGCATAATTTTTAGAATATTATTTTTTTAAATGTTTAATTTACTTGCAATTAAATATTTCTAAGATTTAATTAAGATCTAAATAAAATGATGCACTTTTTCTTTAGAATTATTTCTTTTTTTTTCTTAAGTGTTTTTTTCTTTACAAAAAAGAAAAAAACACATAGCCAATTTCATTATTATAATGTTTTGTACTTTTTTATGTGTTTCGCATGAGTGTTATTTTTGGATTTACTTCACATTTGCCCCGGTTGCACCAACTTTTCTTTTCAGCAATAATTAATTATGGTAGAATGAAAAACGTTTATTTTCAGGAATTTTCTTTTAAAGATTTTTTAAAAGTTTTATTACTATCAGTTATATATGTCATTTAATTATTTGCTTTTTATAAAGATATTTATATGCTGCAATAATTTAAATCATTATTTTTCATTGTTTAAAATGAATATGTTAATAACATTTTAATAGCATGAAGATAAAATATTGCCAAAACATTGGAGATTTTTAAATTCTGTCAAGTTTGTACCAATGTTGGAGCTAAACAATTTAACGTTATATTGCTAATATTCCCAATGTCGAACAATATTTCTGTTTCAATTCAAATATTTCTAACTGCAAAGTCAAACGTTCTGGAATACTAGCATTTAATTCAAAATATCCCCAATATAGAGCCAATAATATTATTCCAATAAATAAATTGCTGTCGAATATAATATCGGAGTAATCGTGAACTAAAATGTTATATATAAACGATATTGATTTTGCAAATAGGGAAATTTAAAATGCAACAGTTTAATCAATTCTGGCAACAGACATGATTAATTTCCTTCATAGAGGAAAAATACATGCATCTATTCTTTCGCAATGAAAAATGAAATTCATTTATGAATACTTTCATTTCAAGCGCTTTCTAATTCTATTATCTCCTGCCCCAAATAGCGATAGCAATCTGTCATATTTTACTATCTCCTCGAGCACTCACAGTATATTTCATCCTCACAACTGCCAAGCGCCATTGCATTGCTCACCCTTCTACCTGCTTTTCCCATTATAAATATACTTTATTTCCATTTCGGTCCTCTCTAGCATGTGTACAGATAAAGATCAATAAATAGTTCTGCTCTTCCTTTCGCATTTACAAAACAATTCTGTGGTTTTCATAAATAAATTTACATATTTCATTGAGTTATTATGAAATCATTTAAGAGCATGCAATAGTAACTCAAAGAAACTTGCAATTTCGTGCTAACCAATTGAATTGTTCTTGTAAAATGTCCAGTTGGTATTTTATTGCTATTAATTTAAGAAATATGGATGAGTTAATTTAAGAAATACATAGGAAGTCCATGCCTACCCGATATCTTAGTACTTTTTCGATTTGAGCTTAATTTTTTTAGGACATTTTCACAACTGTATATGAAATATAATTTTAAAAACTACAAAATTTACTCGAAAACGGTAATGTTATACCAATAGCAGTATACTTTTCAAATTTTCTTTTCGACATTCAATACTTCTATTTTTATTCATTCATTTTTTTTTCTTTATTATAACTGACCCCAATTGCGATGTGATCAATTTTTAACTTTTTCGATTTGTTTGCAATTTATTTAAAGAATTACTGTCAATTGGAATTGTTACCAAAACGCAAAGTGCTCCCAAAAAACAAAATTGCAACAAATATTGAACAAGACAGTAGATAATCCACTCGAAATGGACATTTGATATATTGTTCAACAGAAATCATTTTAAATATTGATATGCGAACCAGAAATTTAAATGGAACTCTGACATTTGTTCAAAAGTAGCTTGCGAGTGTTTTTGTTGGCTCGTATATGTTTTACTACAACGTGGGCTCGTAATTCTACCAAAAGAAAATTTCGCAAATTCAGAATTGTAATGCTGATATACGTGTTTTTAAATTTATTTTTAAAAATTGTTTCCACTCTGGGTTGCATAAAAAAGCAATTTTAGTAACTTTGTGTCACCGAGGTGAAACCTCTAATAGCGCCCCTTGAGAATGGTATCTTAAACAAAGCTAATAATAAATTAGACTAGGAAGCGACAGCACAGACAATCACCTCATTGAATTCATTGATGAAAATCTAGGATTAGTTAAATTCGGTTCGCATACTGTAACGCAATCAGACTGCCATGATATATCGTAAAGGAAAACGCATAAAAACCAATTTTAGCGGTTCACTCATAGGCTTACCATTATGTTTTCCTGCTCCGAATTCTCTTTGTTTTCATACTTTTGGGTGCAGGAAAACACGCTTTTCTAAGACAAAAACTCATAATGGAGGATACTCCATCTACGTTATGATCACGTGGTCAAGGCAAAAAACTTCTAGCATAAAGAAGAAAAAGCTTCCTTAGACGCAATGTAAATCTCCACCAGCCAATGAAACAGTTCATAAGGAAAGCAGTTTCAGCCTCCCTGCTTATCAGTTAGAAGTTCTTTGGGTAAATTACCGGTACCATGTGATCTTTTACAGCCTCGAACGCAGATTTGGAATATCCTCCATTGCCTGCAACTAAAAATATTTATAATAACATATACAATGCCATGATTGTTCCGTCTGGTGGAAGCGTCGTAAATAAAAAATAAAGCTTATTTTATGAATTACACTGGTGGACAAAATTAAGAGATGGAAGGCATTTTCTCACATATCTCGAGAAATACTGGATAAAAATGAATGAAAATTGGTATGGATATAACTTATAGTATGACAATAATATGTGCAAAAGAAAAATTAAAGTGCCATTCATTAGCAAGAGTTATTGGCAACAGTCCAATGTGGACTGAAATTCATGATGAAAGATGGCAATGAAAGTGAGGCTTGTATGGTGTGTGGTCGCCTCTAGTATGGTGTGTGGTCACCTCTGACAGATAGACAGCATGCACAACGAGTATGCATGCTGTTAATAAGAGAGTTAAAGATTCTTGTGGAAGACTATCCCACTCTTCCACCAGAGCAGTTTTTAACTCCGTAATGGTTCTGGGTGGGTGTTGGGGTCTCGCAATAGCCCTTCCAAGAGCATCCCAAGCATGTTCAACGGGATTAAGATCAGGAGATTTGGCTGGCCAATCCATTCGATGATTATCCTCGCTTTCCAGATACTCTTCAACGGACGTCTACAGCGACACAACTGTCTAGGGACCTTGCTGCTGCCACAGGAACATTATTTTCAAGGAAGATTGTTGCCAGGAGGCACGGTGAAAGAGGGTTGTATGCCAGGAAGCCCGGAATTTGCATCCTACTCGCTCCCTTCCACAAAAGAGAGCGTGTACAATGGTGCAGACAACATCATCACTGGACACAGCTCCAATGGGTTAATGTTCTGTTCACAGATGAGTCCAGATTCAGTCTTCAACCTGATTCTCGGCGAATATTCATATGGAGGGAACCTGGGACCCGATACCATCACAGTAACATCATGGAAAGGGATCATTATGCTGGTGGAGGACTGATGGTTTGGGCAGCGATCATGCAAGATACCCTCATACCACTCTATGTGTTTGAAACTGGTTCCGTGAAGCCCAGGAGTACAGACAGGAAATCCTACAATCTTATGTGCGTCTTTTCAGGGGTGCTGTTGGCACTGAATTCGTTTTTATGGACGACAATGCCGGACCACATAGGGCTCGCTGGGATGAGGAGTATCTGGAAAGCGAGGATATTCATCGAATGGATTGACCAGCCAAATCTCCTGACCTTAACCCCAATTAACATGCTTGGGATGATCTTGGAAGGGCTGTTGCAAGACGCAAACACCCACCTAGGACCATTCCGGAGTTAAAAACTGCTCTGGTGGAAGAGTGGGAGAGTCTTCCACAAACAATTCTTAACTCTCTTACTAACAGCATGCATACTCGTTATACATGCTGTCTATCTGTCAGAGGTGACCACACGCCATACTAGAGGCGACCACACACCATAGAAGCCCCACTTTTATTGCCATCTTTCATCATGAATTTCAGTCCACATTGGACTGTTGCCAATAACTCTTGCCAATGAATGGCAATTTAATTTCTGCTTTACACATATTATTGTCATACTATAAGTTATATCCATACCAATTTTCATTTATTTTTGTCCAGTATTTCTCGAGATATTTGAGAAAATGCCTTCCATCTCTTAATTTTGTCCACCAGTGTACTTCAAACCTCTCATCCCTTCCAGTGTCCCTTTCCTTCCTTAATCTCCTTTAAGTAGTTTCGTGGTTTAAAAAAAGCCAATTCTGCTTTTTTATACATAAGTCTTTGTTGTGTTATGAAATAATAAAATATCTTCCAATTTATTTTTTCTATTCAGAACTTAGCTGAGTTTTTAGTGTTTTCTCCGTGGCTTTCATAAGTAAGAGGAGAAAAGGCTAATTTAAAAATAAAATGAAATATTCCATTTTATAGTTCAAGAACCAACAGCAAAAAAACCCATGATACCGAGCACAAGAGAAAAACCTGTATTTTATGGAAGAGTAGTAATAGGAGAATCTAATGATCCATGTCTGTTGGATGTGAAGTGGTGCATAAGCCAAAAATTAACACCACTTGTGGTTTATACGTAGGTTTAATATTGTGTTTGCTGTACAATCAAAGGTATGAAAACATGGAAATTGGGAGCAGGAAAACACAATGATAAACCGATGAGTGAGCCATTAGGGGTATTAATTTTTGGCTTATACACTTCTTCACTTCCGGCAGTCATGACTCATTAAATTCCCCTATTACTACACTTCCATAAAATAAAGGGCTTTTTTTTCTTATGCTCGATAACATAGGTTTTTGTGCTGCCGGTTCTTGGACGATTAGGAACCTGAAATAAACAATACATAAATTTCGAAATACGTGTTGGATACCTCCATCTCTTCTGTAAACTAGGAATATCCGCGGAGGGGATGGCACTGTCTACAGAAGAAGAAATATCTTGTAAGTCATAGAAGAGTTTGACAAATTAGATAATTATCAGTGTAATGTCCTTAAGTATTTTTTAATTTTATTTGATAATTGTTTATCGGCTCATATGTATGTTATTAAAATGAAATAAATACGACTGAAAATGGTAATGAAACTGAATTTAAAAGGAATTAATAATAAAAATATATTAATTTTATGACAAATACTAATCATAATTAAATATTTATAATGTTACAATTAAAACAATGCATTACAAGTATTTTTATAATAAATTTATTATTTTCTGTCGTTTAAGACAAATGATGAAATCTAGAAATACAACTGCAAAAATTATTATAAAAGAAAGCAAACATTGCAAACAAAACAGATTTTTGGTTGAATTTGAAGTGCATAGGGAAATAATACTCCTCCCATATTTATCTTCCGAACTAAATAATGATGGAAGTACCCCAAGAAAATAATAATTGTGGAATTTTGAAAGGAAAGACAATACTAGGAATAAATCTTTATAAACTTGAAAAAAGAAGAGTGAAGAATTATAAGAGTAAAACAATAGAAGGAATAATAGACTACAAATGATGAATTGAATAAAATGAATTAAATGATAAAGCGAATAAGGATAAGTGGAATAATAAAATATGAATCACTTACAAAGAAAATAAGAATAAAACTGTGGCATTGGAGTATATGAAAAATATTAAAATAATGCTATTTTCTAGATAATTTGTAGACAAATATATAATAAATCAAAAAAGCGAAAATTATGGCAATTATTCATCAAAATACATTTTTATGCAAAGTAGTACATTAACAATCTTACTTTTAAGAAGAGAGTTGCATAACTTAATTTTTCTTTTCTACACTTTGCATCATTAGAGAAAACCAGTTGGAAATTGCACGTCAAGCATAGCGAATGAAGTGCGTTAGTACAATTAGAAAATTTAAAAAATATATAAGTCTTGGTGTAATAGTATGCAGTAGCGTATCCGAAATTTTTTGTACAACCCTGTAAATAATTTCTGCTATCTGTTATATAGGAAACAACATGTAGTAAAACTCCGCAACGCACATAAATTTCATAAAATGTGAAATAGCTTAATATTATTAAAACGCTATCCAAACAATGTTTCCCCCTATTCCATTATGTAATGGAATACCTTTTTGTAGCCCTGTAAATTAATAACAAATATTCTTTGTGCCACAGATTGTACAGAATATATAATTTAGTATATACTTCATAGATGCATATCAATTTTATTGTGTCGGAAAGAGTGTAACACCATTAAAATTCATTTGAGTCTCTTTTTTCCCCATTGGCCGTCATGTAACGGAATACTTTTGGTTATCCTTGTAATTAAACTATGTATCCGATTTTCATTGAATTAGAAATGACTCGACAAAATTATGCAAAAATTATATATTTTAAATTTTAAATGATTCGGTTGGGTTTTTTCCACTATTATATGCGGACACACGGACGTAGTGAAAGATTGATGAACTGAACGATGATTATTGGTGCTACATATTTATATAATTATGAACGAACCTAAAAAACATTACGTTAGAAATTCATTTAAGGTATTTTGATTATCTCAAATAATTTTATTTAAATTATAAATGTAATATATAGCAGTTTAATGAGATTAAAATTAACAACTTTAAAGAAAAGCAATGGTTTTCAGAAACAAATTATTACATATGTTCCTATACTAATTAAATGTGTGTGAAAAAAAAAGTAATGTGAATCGAAAACCGTAGAATAAATAAAACTGATGCTAAATAACAAAAAAAAAATGTATTTTTATTTACCTAATATTTTAATTTTTTACCTAAAAACATTTGAACTACAAAAAAGTTTCAAATGTAAAGAGAAATTTGAAAAAAAAAATTCTTATCGGGATTGTCTGAAAACATTATGGTATACAATGCAATAGGATATGGTATACAATGCAATGGTATACAATATCATTTTAAAAAAATGAAACAGTAATCACGACAAAAATAAGAAGCAGATAAAATCATAACGTAAGTTGAATAAAGAAATACACTAAAAGTTTTACCAAATGTTTGTAAAAAAAATAAAATAAATGAGAATAAAAATAAAATATGCTGTCCTAAAAATATATGGATTTTTGGGGTATTTTTACTTAAATTAAAAATTTGGAACCATACATCTGAATTATCTCAAACATCATATCAGGCATTCTTCGAACTAGTGACTGCAATATCATCTGTTGGTCTGTATCGAAAACCAACTCTGCTCCACTTGTTGTTTTAATTTGTGAATAGATGAAAACTGCCCGTTATGGACAAACACATCTGGTTCAACTATTCTCCAAAGGATTCGAAATGGATTCAGGTCTGTCCTGATGGATGCATATCTTATTTACGACGGCCGATTATCTGCACGGGGATATACAGCATAGCAGTAGTGCTTCCGTCAGGATCTTTCTTAAGCTATCTAGCGCATATTTAAGCAATGTTTTCCAAGATTCGAAGAAATGGACGGAAACTGTGAACGGTTAGACCGACGGGTGTGATTCACTTTGAATCCAGCACCTCACGTTTACCAGCTACGACAGCAAAGCTTCTCAGCCACTGATGGGTAGCAAATCTACATCAGTCACTTAAAGCTGCGTAAAACAAACTGATTATAAGTGGCAAGTCGGCGCATTGTCCTGTTGTAATTTTATTTTTTCCCTTCTAAGATGTTTTCAATTGGAATAAGATTGATTAGCACATTTTCATAATCATAAAAGAACTGTCGGCAATCTGTGACTGATAAAGAAAAAAATTCATATTTTGAATAGTGATACATACGAATCTCATTTTATGTAATTATGTCAGATACGTAGATCTCAATTAAGATCCATTTAATTAACTCATTTATAACGCCCTAGCATTACATTTAGACTTTTTTCCTCTGTAAATAATTATTATATTTTATTATGCTTCAATAACAATAAAGTTAGACAATTTTGTTTATTACCACTAAAAGTTCTCTAAACAGACGAAAAATAACCAGAAATTCAACCTTAAATGGCAAATATGTCCTCAGCCATTAATATTAGATGACATCGAAAGCGTTATATGATTAAAAAGGAATATTATTATATGATTAATTCTTCCGTTATATGATTAAAAAGTAAATGTTTTCTAAAAATAATTATCTGAATGAATGGGTTTATAGTAAATTTTGTTTAAAATCACCTTATATTTATTGGAATCCATTGATAGAAGCTACTTTTCACAGAAAACAATTTAATCAAACTGTTACATATATATGTACTCCTAACTTTTCCGTAAAATAATTTAAATAAATCCATTTATCTAACGCCTAAGCCCCCTAAAAACCCTCCCACAATTAGTTCTTAAGGATGTGATGACAGCGTGAATTCTTCCCCATCACATTAATCAACGTGGACACGCTTTGTTAAAATTTAATCCCGTGGGGCATTCCTCCAATAAAAGTACTTAGCTAGGACTCCATTTATTTCCCTTCCTGCTTTATTTGTCAGTCTCGCGGGTCGTAAAGCAAATGGTACCGCTGTAGAATTAAAGAAATACGTTGGTGTGGGAAGAATATTTAACTAAAGCGATTTCTTTTTGTATTAGTTGTTGTCATTAGCCTTTTTTTCTTCTGCTGTACTTGTGAAAACAAAAAAGAACTTGAAATGAAATCATTTGTTGACTTTCATATTCTATGTAATAATTAAAATTGTGCATGTTAGATTATAATATGTTTGATTTAATTTATATACAGGGTGATTCATAAAAGATGGGCAGAACTTTAAGGGGTTATAGCACACTTAAAGACAAATAATATTAAATAGGAGACTAAGGGTCCCAGACGTATTCCCAAGGAGATGGGGGGCATTAAAGTTTAGGGTCCGAAATTTCAAATGATTATAAAAAATGGAAAAATTGGTCGATTCGTTTGCGGTTTTTGCAAAAAATTTTCTTTATGCCAGTATTTTCTTGAAATAAAATTTTAAAGTTCAATTTCAAAAAATGCCGATAGGGGGCGCTTTAGACTTTGGAGTAACAAACAACTATTTTTTAACGTTATTTTTTGTATTTCTTTAAATGATTTCGAAAGCTTAGACTTAAACTTAAATTTTGATCTAAAAATCTGAGTCCTAACGAGTAGTTAAGTAGCGTAAACTGAAATTTGAAATTTGAAACCCTTCTCCCCCAGAACAAAAATCAGTTATTCCCGATCTTTGTGTCGTAGATTAGGCTCTAACTACTGCCGCGTTTTGCTAAAATTATTCTTTATGTCAGTATTTTCTTGAAAATAAATTTTAAAGAAAAGTTTCAAAAAATTCCGATAGAGGGCGCTTTAGACTTTGGAGTAACGAACAACTATTTTATACCGTTATTTTTTGTGTCTCATTAAATGCTTTCTAAAGCTTAGACTTAAACTTAAATTTTCAGCTCAAAATCGGAATCGCTGAGCGTGGTTCAGTAGCGAGGGGAGGGGGTTCAAATTTCAACTTCTGAACATAGTTTAGTTTGCACTACTTAACCATGCCCAACGATTCTGTGCTGTGATACGAGGCAAAAATACAACTTTCGTCAAGGACTGACCGGAAATTCACTCATAAAGGCACTGGCACAGTTGGAAACGTCGCTCATGCAAACGTTAAAGCTTCATTCCTGACGCTAGTCACCGGGTGAAGAAGGAGACAGAAAGTATGCAAATGTCAAATGGGGAAGAAGAAGAACATGTATGCAAAATTTCGACACGATTCAGGCATAAAAACCACTGAACGGTGAGTCAAGTGTAAGTCGCTGTAGTAATGAATCGGAAGATGGTGCTCTTCACGAATAAGAAAAAGGCTGAGATGCATTTAATTTACGGAGCGGCAGATGGAAATGGTGCAGAGGCACAACGAATGTACGGAGAGCGATTTCCCAACAGGCGGTTGCCTAACCGCAAAACTTTCGAGCGCTTGCACAGGCAGTTGTGTGAGACGGGATCATTTCTCGCTTCCCGGTCGAATGCAGGTCGTGCAAAAAAGGACGAATCAGTAGTTGTTGCAGAAGCCATTCTGGATGTAGTAGCTGCGCAGCCAAGTACAAGTACACGAACAGTGGCTAGGCAGGTGGATACCTCACAGTCCATGACTTGGAGGGTACTGAAGGATGAACATTTGCTCCCGTTTCATGTGCAACGAGTCCAGAAACTGTCTCCAGTTGATTATCCAAATCGTATTGAATTCGCCCCCTGGTTTCTGCAGCAGAACGCGCTAAATCCACATTTTGGACGAATTGTGCTTTTCACCGATGAATGTACCTTCACACGTGAAGGTACATTTAACACACACAATGCACATGTATGGGCGGATGTCAATCCACATGCTACGTATCCACATGCTCATCAGAGACGCTTTTCCATCAATGTTTGGGCAGGAATCCTCGGAGACCACCTAATCGGACCGTATCTTCTTCCTGAATGCCTCAACTGTAAAACATACCTCACATTTCTGCAACATGTGCTGCCAGACCTGTTAAACGTTGTTCCTCCACGCATCCGGCGGGTCATGTGGTTCCAGCACGATGGAGCGCCAGCCCATTACGTACGAGACGTCCGCAACTATCTGGACATCACATTTCCGAACAGATGGATTGGTCGAGGTGGTCCTGTTGCTTGGCCTGCTCGCTCGCCAGATCTTTCACCCCTCGATTTTTTTGGGGGGACAATTGAAGGCTCTTATGTATGAGACACCCATTGACTCCCCCGAGGAACTGGTCGCCAGACTTTCCGCCGCTGTAGGGGAAGTGCTCGCAAAGCCTGATGTTTTCGCGAATGTTCGCCGTTCCATTCTTCGCCGTTGTTCTGCGTGCATAACCTCTGGTGGTCACAATTTTGAACATTTATTGTAATTACATGTTAATAAATATGCTTTGGTAACATAATCCTAATTTGTGTCTTTTTACCTCGTATCACAGCACACAATGTGTGGACATGGTAAACTGAACTGTGCTCAGGAGTAGAAATTTCAAACCCCTCTCCCCAGAAACTTAACCACGTCTAACGATTCAGATTTTGGGCTGAAAATTTAAGTCTAAGCTTTAGAAAGCATTTAATGAGACACAAAAAATAACGGTATAAAATAGTTGTTCGTTACTCCAAAGTCTAAAGCGCCCTCTATCGGAATTTTTTGAAACTTTTCTTTAAAATTTATTTTCAAGAAAATACTGACATAAAGAATAATTTTAGCAAAACGCGGCAGTAGTTAGAGCCTAATCTACGACACAAAGATCGGGAATAACTGATTTTTGTTCTGGGGGGAGAAGGCTTTCAAATTTCAAATTTCAGTTTACGCTACTTAACTACTCGTTAGGACTCAGATTTTTAGATCAAAATTTAAGTTTAAGTCTAAGCTTTCGAAATCATTTAAAGAAATACAAAAAATAACGTTAAAAAATAGTTGTTTGTTACTCCAAAGTCTAAAGCGCCCCCTATCGGCATTTTTTGAAATTGAACTTTAAAATTTTATTTCAAGTAAATACTGGCATAAAGAAAATTTTTTGCAAAAACCGCAAACGAATCGACCAATTTTTCCATTTTTTATAATCATTTGAAATTTCGGACCCTAAACTTTAATGCCCCCTATCTCCTTGGGAATACGTCTGGGACCCTTAGTCTCCTATTTAATATTATTTGTCTTTAAGTGTACCATAACCCCTTAAAGTTCTGCCCATCTTTTATGAATCACCCTGTATATATATATGGATAAATATAAACTAAAATAATATAAAAAATGAATGATAATGCCAACATACAGTACTTAACTTATTCTATTATATTTTAAAGTGTTTTCATTTCTGAAAAATCATTTAACATTCTCCTTAAAATTTTTTGTCTAGCTGCTCATATGGAAGTGTCATTAGTGTATTTCACTTTCATTCGCACATAAATATCCTGTAAACTAACTGGAACAAATTCACGTGTCTCATTGTTTTATGTAATCTAAACCCCATTTAAATGTCACAAAGAAAAAAAAAACTTGATAACATTTTCCTTGTCACTTTTATAAGCTCTTACTTTGTCCGTAGTACTTACTGGGGAACGTTCCCAGGTGTAAGTTGTGGATTTGGACAAGTGTGGTATCAAAAGAAAGATCTCGTCATGTACATTTAAAAGTGCAATGGAACTACGCTTTCGAATACGCTTATTTTTGAATAGTGTAACTATAAATAAACAGAGAAATATGTTCATAAAAGCATTTTAGTTGTGTACGCCACAGTCTTTCAGGCGGAACTTACTGCAATAATTAAGGCAATCGAGCTGTGTGGTTCACTATACAAGAGCTTCTCAATCTATACGGACCCAATGTCGTCACTGTATGCGCTGTCGTTCGCAAATCCTCAGAATCCACTTGTGGTACAAATACACGAGATGAGGGAGGGTCTGGAGATTAAGTGGTTTTGGATTAAGGCGCACGTTGGCGTCAGGGGTAACGAAGCTGCAGATAGGCTAGCAAAAGCAGGAACTGAGCTTGATGTTACCAACACCCATGTTTGCCTTCCACCGAGTGTTGTTAAGCACTATGTAAACCAGGAATTTATGAGGACCTGGCAAGATCGGTGGGAAGGCGAGGCTCTGGGCAGAAGCGTCTTCGAAATCTTGCCGCGAGTTTCAGAGAGACGCGCCTGGACATCTCCACTTATAAAATGGGTGGTTACCGGCCACGGCCCTTTTCCAGCTTACTACAGACGTTTCCGGATCAAGCCCTTGCCTCGTTCGTGCCCGTTCTGTTCATTCCCTACTCCGGCATCCAGTAGACACATCCTGTTGGAGTGTGTAGGAACTCAGCCACTGAGGGATCGTCATTGTCCGAGACTCTCAATCCTCTCGGTGCGGAACTACTTTGTGGTTCCAAAGCTCAGGAAGGCTCTCGAGGCTTTCTTGAAGGAGGTAGAGCCTCACCTTTGGTAGGCCTACCTATTCCCTCATGGAGGAATCTCATAGTAGGAGGTCGTCTTTCTGGGGATGTTCTGTGTTCAATGGAATAGCTTAATGTGTTGGCGAAAGAGGGCAAATACCTTATTGTATATATGTAAATTATATTCACTATATCCATTATTCATATTCATTCCTATTTAGTCTAACATGCGCATACCGGTGTGGAGACACCATATTAATCTAGATATAAACCGCTCCCGCGGTTCCACCCCGATCAACAGTTCTCTGTAATGTTGTTTTAATAAAGGGAGTTTTGAAATAATGTGTGAGTTGTCTTATTTTCAGGGAACAAAGCCCATGTTGAGGGTGGGGTCGACGGGGCTTGGCGGGCCCTCCTGCTCATGATGAGACTTGATAACGCACCCGGAATTTCCATCTCAAACCTAGGAGCACGAGCGACAGTGGCGATGTATGTGCCAAGTGTGGGACAATAGAAGAACAAACGCAGGGCCAGATTTCAGATCCCCCGCGGAAGTTCTAAGTTGACCGGGTGTAGGTAAGGAACTTTCAAGCTGAAGATGATCTATTTCAACTCGGTGAGAACTAACGTCGCTAGATTTTCTAGGGGAAGTAGCGACCCCTTGTTCAAGTGATCTGATGGTTTGGAGTTTGCCTCTCACGGTCCGAGAGTTTCAGCAAATGTGCATATCTGATAGACGGCCAAAGTGGGGCTCTTGAGCGCCGTGGTGGCCCCGATCAGAGCACGGTGTGATGACCAGTAGTGGTCGCGTACACCTACCCAATTACTTATTCCTGACAATGGAGTTAAAATAGACATTTCTCCTAATTTATTAAGATGCATACATATTTTAAATTACTGTATTTGAGGATAAGAAGTTTTATTAGTATTTAAGCAAAGACTTTTAACGAAAATTGGGCGCAAAGATGAGACTTCTTAATGTCACATAAGTGTCTTAATAAGCGTCTTAATGTCACTATTTTATAAGCCTATAAAGAAAAAATATTTACCTTTCATCCCCAATCTCCCTACATTCCATGGCCAAATTATTAAACCCACACATTTTATCTTGGAGTAAATACAGATTTTTTTCCCCCACATTTCTTTATTTTTGGGCTATTTCTTGATCCAAACGCAAGTTTCTTCTTTATTCGAATTAGACTTGCTTCAGAAATATTCATTTTTATTGATATTTCTGTATTCGACTTTTTTTTTAATTTAAATGTTATGTCGGCCATTTTTTGTGGTGATAAGTGCTGTCTTTCTACCCTTATTTCAGCTATCTAAAATTAACGTATTTACAATTTAAAATAATTTATATGCAATTTAAAGTAATATATTCACAATATATTACTTTATATTAACAGCACAATATATAACTTTATTCACAACATTTTTGTTTAGAAATACAAATAAACACTTAGCAACTAATTTTACAACATCACAAACATGCTCGTAATCGTCGCATTTTGGCACGCAATTAAGTTCTGTTATGACGTGTTTTCATTCTGTTGACCTTGAGACAATGTATAATACAACATGTTAAAATGAGTCAGAAAATGCACGCCAAGCGTAGTAAATGAGGTGCGTTCGTACTATAGCGTAGTTTTAAAAATATTTAAATTTTGATGTAATAGTATGCAATACTTTAGATTCAGCATAGTAGCGGTGTCATTGTAAATACTATTTAATTTCTGGTATATAGAAAGTAACTTCCAATAAACCTCACCAACGTATATCGATTTCGTAAAATGTGAAATGGTTTATTATAATTAAAACGCGTGTCAAACAATGTTTCCCTTTATAGCATTATGCAATGGAATACTTTTGTGTGGCTCTGTAAATTAATAATAAATATACTTTGAACCACAGATCGTGCAGAATGTATATTCTAGTATATATTTCATAGTTGCATATCAATGTTATTGTGTTCGAAAAAATAACATCATGTATATGCCCTTAAAACTATTTTTTCTAATTGACCGTAATGTAACGGAATGTTTTTGTTTGTCCCTGTAATTAAACTATTCTTCTGATTTTCATAAAATTTAAAATGACTATATATCTTTTAAATTTTAAACGATTCGGATTGATAATTTTTGCTCTGTTATATGCGGACATATAGGTAGACAGACGCACGGACTGAATGATGACAATAGGTACTTCGTATTTACAACGCACCAAAAAAAACAGTTTCTAAAATCAGGAAAATATATATCAAACATTAATTTAATAATATTCCCAAAAGGTTCGTTTACTACAGTCAGTAGCTTCTGCGTACGTAAATTAAACAAATTATGAGAAAGAGCTACATTTACCTTAACAGTCCCCATGTGTTCCCCTCTCTCCTATATACATACATGGTAAAATAACTAGCATTAACTTGTAGACGTTATCAATAAGCTATTACGAATCCCATTTTTATACGAAGATTTAAAACATAATAAAGAGGGTGTAATTTTCTCTTCCATTACTCTTCTCAAAACTTTGTTAAAATCTTACTAAATCTTATTAAATTTTTAAACATTTTATTTATCCAAATAGAAAACATTAAGCAAAACTTGAGAAGAAAATTAAACTAATTCATTATTGAAGTATAATAACCAATTTAAATTCTTCAAATATGTATATATATATTTCTAAATAAGATCAATTTGAAAAGGTAACTTTATTCCTTGCATTATTCCTGTATTTGATTGTATATTATTTCTTGAAAATTAATTTACAAAGCACAGGGATATGGGGCTATTTATATCTGATATCGATTATTTCACGTGGCGCAGGTGCAAAATGACATTTTCTGCTTCATTTAAAGTTAGTTTATCCAGTTTTTTAAAAAAAGGGTTAGACGAAGTTCTGATAGTTGCAAAGAAAAATTTCATTAAAATAGTTTTCATTTGGATTTCAAAATTTTCACTGTGAACGTGTATATTAAACTTGATGTTAATAAATAATTTTAAGTACAGAAAAACTACATTTTGAAACAAGATGTAAAAAAAAGGGCTTTTTTGTTTTTCAATTCAAAAGTTAAAAGAAAAGTAAATAATAAATAGTAAACAGGTGCGTTAGATAAACATTTGTTTATGGTCTTTTGGTTTGTTCAGATATCTTTTTATTCTGAAATGCTTTGATTTTTTTAAAGTCTAATTTACTAATTATATTTATCATCTATTTCACTGTTTTTTGTTTAGATTATTTATTTTACGTTAAAATTAGATTATTTATGTAACTTTCTCTTTAGATTGTTTATATTTATTTGTTCGTAGATTATTTATCTATTACAGAATATCAAAAATAATAATTTATTTAGTAATTGGAAATTCATTATTGTTGTTTAAATTGGATTACTTTCGATATAAAATTCTCTTAAAACTATTACAGAAAATACGCATGCTTTATTTTGATTGTTTAAATGTTAACATGCTATGAAAATCTATGGTGTTTCGAGCACTTCATATAATATATATTGCTAAAATTAAACTTATGCAGTTCATTAAAATTATTCTATAAAATTTCTAACACATCTCTACATTATTAAAGTACATAATATCCCAAAAATATTCCAATCATCCCGTTTACATAAATTTATTTTATTTAAAATGCGTATATTAATATTTTATTTCTTTTCAAAATATATTTTAGAAAACATTTCTGTAATTATTATTTGTTTGAAAACCTTTTAATTTTTTAATCTTAAATACTGATATGAATTCTTGTAAAAATATATGTTTTCTATCATTTCGTTATTTAGTAATCCATTAGTATTTAAATTAGTAAATTTTTTTGCAAGTTATTTGGCGCGTTTTTTCCAGGAAGCTTGGTTAGCTTCAGTTTTTTGTTTGCAGATGCAATATCGCTCTACTCACATTCCGGCTGTGATTTGTTTATCAATATATCTACAATTCAGTGATAATCACTGCACTTGGAGGTTTATAACGCCAAAACATGAGTAAAGACATCAGATTTTTGTGTTATCAGTTGGATTCCATTGTTGTTTTTTTCCTGTCTTTTGGAAGGAATTATTTTGAATAATTGATTGATTAGCATAACATCATCTCTTGAAAATGATGTATGCCATAAATAACTGTTAAAATTTAATTAATAAAAACATTACAATATTCTATGGAATTATAGAAAAAGTTTTAATTTTCATTCCACTTAATAAATCTAATAAACATGCTTCAGACAGCGATAAAGATTTCTTTTATTATTGAGAAAACTCCATTAATTTTCGATCCAGTGCATAATAATTAAACACGATTGGAAATGTGTTACTCTAATATTTTTACAACAATATTTAATTACTAGGTAATTAGTAGAATAAAGTAATAAAAGCTCTTGAATATGCAATTTTGTGAGTGGCTTGCAAGGAGTTTCCGAATACAATCAGAAAAAGATTTATTTTTTATTTTTTATCGAGTTATAATTCATTTCCCAGGGCAATGATATGTCCGATGTTGTTATCGCTAAAGTTCCAGTCTTTAGCCAACTGGTACATCAACTGACTAATCAGTTGCGTAATATGTGTCATCAAACTTTTCATATACCAGAATCGCCGACGCTAAAGTTTATCGTAAAAATGTGAAACTATCTTTCAGGCTATATAACATTGAAACAATCTTTAATGAAAAATGAATTAGAGAGAGAGAAATATTTATCCAATGTTATATTAAAGCAATCAAAAGATTAGAAAAATAAGAAGAAATCTTGATTTTATTAGTGTAAAAAATCACTAGGATATTTATAGTTATAAGATTTTTAATTTCTCTATTCTTTTTTTGCCATTATGTTTGTACAAAAGTTAAAGCAATTATTTTTAATTATTGAATAAGCAGAATTGTAGATCATTTAAATAATTGATTTGTTAGATTTTATTGAAAAAGTATTGTATTAATAATAATAAAACAATCAAAATTTCATTTGAATACAGCTTGATGTTACAGCAAGAAGTATCATAATGATATTTTAAAGAATTTTTTTCGACTACTGAAATAGAATATTTTTTAAATATTACTGTAAAATATATAATTTTTACTACATTTTTATCTATATGTATTGCTACTACACTGGTGGACAAAATTAAGAGATGGAAGGCATTTTCCCCAAATATCTCGAGAAATACTGGATAAAAATAAATGAAAATTGGTATGGATATAACTTATAGCATGACAATAATATGTGCAAAGCAAAAATTAAAGTGTCATTCATTGGCAAGGGTTATTGCCGACAGTCCAGAGTGGACTGAAATTCATGATGAAAGATGGCAATGAAAGTGAGGCTTGTATGGTGTGTGGTCACCTCTAGTATTGTACGTGGTCCCCTCTGACAGATAGACAGCATTCACAACGAGTATGCATGCTGTTAATAAGAGAGTTAAGGATTGCTTGTGGAAGACTCTCCCCAACAAACACATAACTTGTGGGCCATTAAAGGTGTCATTAACGTTGGACCAAAGTGTTTGGTGACGGCCCGCCATCCTTTGCCGTAACGGCTCCGTCAAAAAACTGTCACGCCGGCCAGAACGCGCCCACAAGATGAGGCCCACAAATGTGCCATAAACTTTTTATCAAAATATCAGACAGCCTCAAACTTGCCACAATTATTCTTTTAAAGACCATTAACAATCAAAGCTAGCCATAAGTGTGCCCTAGCCATTCCATTTGTGTTTTGTAAGAATTAAGTTTAGCCAAAAGCTGCCCACAAAAGAGCCCTTTATGATTTATTCTATCCAAAAGCCTGCCACTACCATGCCATAAAAATTATTTAAGCATAAATGCAAAATCTGTTTAATAAAAAATATTTATTAAAGAACTGCTTGAATGATTAAATGTTTTTGCATAAAAAATAAATATATTAAGAATAATTTAGGTATAATAAAATATATGTATATATAAATTTACTTTTCTTGAATTTTTCGAAAATTTTCCAAAATACAATACTTCGCATATTGAATTTAATAATTTGTTTATTTATTCTATTATGCATTATATATATATATATATATATATATATATATATATATAATGCAATTTATAAACAGTTGTATTTCATATACAATTTGAAAAATAAAATTAGTATGCCAAACATTGTATTTTCAATAAGCTCAAGATAAATAAATTTATACATTTTTGAAAAATGAACCGAAATCATTATTACTATATTTATTTTTCATGAAGAAACATTTGTTATTCAAGCAATTATTCAACAATTATTTTTTATTCAACACATTTTGAACTTACGCCTAAATAACATATATTTTTAATATGATTAGGATGAGCGAAGCGAATCCTCTACTAGTCCACTCAAATTACAATTTGTCGTACGCTTTACAAAAAAACTATTGAATATTTTAACTTCAAATTAAACACAAAAATAAATTATGATCTCTAGAGTTGCAGAAAATAAATTTTTTTACAGTAAAACGTAAAAAAAAAATTATTATTTTAATTAATTTATTTTACATGCATTTCCAATACGGACGCATTTTAGCAAATAAATAAAAAATGAAACGCGTATATTTTCAGAAAAAAAAGTTTAAATCATGGAGTAAATAATTATAGATAGAATCATGATTAATTTATTAAATAAAACATGTTTTCATTATCCCGCAAAATCGTTTGCACAGATGACACTTAAACATTTTAAAAGAATTGTATTATGGATTTTTTTTTTTTGTAAACTGGCAACAAAATAATTGTAAACAAATAAAATTAATTTTTAAATTTGTTATATAAATGAAAAATTAAAAGATCTGCGTTAAGTTGTTGGTTCAAGCTCTTTATAAATATTTTTGCGAAGGTCGTATTGTGGCTAAATAATATCGACTCATTAATCAGAAGGATTTTATAGAAAAATAAGACTTTAATAAGTTCGCAAACACAACAATAATTATTTGTGAAAACGTCACTGCGAGAATGAGAGAGCGCTTCGTTAAAAGGTAATTCCATTAATTGAGTTGCCATTCGCAGAAAGTAAAAAGTTCTCCCACGCGGAGAGAATTACAGCAATTCTCATACGCTAACATGTATAAAAACGAAGAAATTAAAATGTTTTACAGTTAAAAATTCATAGTATCAACGAAAGCAGATTTCAAATGCTTTTTCCAGAAAATAGGATTTTGAAGAAGTAACTTTCTTCAAGCTTTCTTCAAATATATTATTCTAAAATAGCTATCAAAGATTATCGGATGTTGATTACAAAGATTGGAAACATGCATATTTCAAACAATTAAAAAACACCAGTGGCTACTTGAAATTGTAAAAACATCTTTAAAAGAGCTTTTAGTTGAAAATTTAAAAAAAAATTGTAAAAGTTTGCTTCGAAAATATCTTATTATGCCAGTTTTACATCATAAATAAAAAATTAAAATGCGCCAAAACATAAAATAACGTTTTTGTTTAATAAAGATGCAAAAATAATAATAAAAAAAATATTGTTACTTTCAAATATCTGTTTTATAAAATAATGCTTCGCGAATCCAAACAAAGCATGGCTTTTGCTAGTTTATTATGTACTTTACATTAAAATAGATCTATTTTATGTATGTATGTGGTGTTTTGTTTAGCTTATTGTTAAGTCTGTTAATATATAAAATGTATGTTGTAATATAAAATGTGTTAGTGATATACTTTTGTTTATTTTTTATACATTTATTTGCAAGCCTTTTACCAGTATTTTGTGCTTATTCATTAAAGAATTATTTAATTATTTTCTTATAATTCCTTTTTTTATGTATATTGATTTTATTTTGTAAGAAATTTTTAAACACTTTCATTTTGGCAAATGCAAGATAATATTTACTTTATATTGTATGATTCACCGATATTCTAATACATTAAAATTCTATTTAACTTAGAAAATAGTTAATGTTCTTTTTCAATATATGAAGTTTCGGGGCACAGTTTATCAATCAAAGATAAAAAAATATATATACAAAGTATTTTAACTTTTCCTAAACACCCGAGAGTTTTATTCTATTACTTCAATTAAATTTTATTATTAATATTCTTACTTACAAAAAGAAAACAGTTTTTTCTCAAGCTCTCTCTCTCTCTCTTTTTTTTTCCACTGAAGCAAGCTATTTTAAAGAATCTCAAATGATATATATAAATATAACATTTCAAAGTAATATCGATAGTCCTTAGCAAAAAGAAAATAAATTATTAAACAATTATCTATTAAATTAAATTTTACAATATTTTACACTATTTGAATTAAATTTTCAGTATTTGAAGAATTAGAATGGAAAAAAAAGTAAATTTCACCCATAAGAATAAGATTTATTTAACCTTTACGGAGGGGCTGTGACAGCATCTGTCCGGGCTTACATGTATTCTCAGGTAGACACTGAGCGAGCCCCTGCGTAAAGGTTAAATTAAACTGTCCAAGCATTCGCAATTCATTGAAAAAAGCCCCAGTATTTACTGATTTAAAAAAAAAAATGAATTTAATGTAACAGAACGTCATTAAATCATGCTATGTATATAAAAAATATTTTACATTTGCCAAAATAAAAATGTTAAAAATACTCTATAATCTAATACATAAATACTCTATATATTATACAAAATAAAATCAAAATATTTAAAACAGCTTAAATTTACAATTCTTTAATGAATAAACAAAAAATAATAAGACTTACTAATAATTTACTTATGCTCTTGTGCATATTTCAGCATTAAAGTACTTGTAAAAATCCTGTAACTTTTAAAACATCCTCTCTCTCTCTCAGTACGATATCGAATGAAGAAGCAAGAAGCGTGGTGACTTTGCAAAAATAGAAGGGGGTCGAAAATTAGGGAGAGGTTTCCTAGAAATTGCTCTGTTCCCCCTATGACCTTCGCGAGTGAATTCCTTTCGGGAAGCAAAGAAAGTAGATGGATACCTCTCTAAGGCTGCGGGCAAACAGCACTACTTTCAGTTACACTAAAAGAGCAATTTTATTTTACCTGAAAATATATTTCAAATCATATCAAAAATTTGTGTTATAAAAACAGTTTATTTTCCACTTTTCCTGCTGCCTTGTATTCAATAACATATGCTTGCTGAAACAATGAAACGAATATTTTTTTCGTTTGTTCGTTACAAATATTTTTTTCATGAATCTTGAAAAAAAAAAAAAAAAAATAACGCTTACCATTAAATTTGTAGTAAATTATAAGTATAATATGAAAGCTCAATGAACAAAAAATATATATAATTAAATAAACATAAATACGTATTTATGTTTATTTATTTAATTATATATATATATATATATATATATATATATATATTTTGCAAGAGAAAAAAAATGATAAAATTTCAACAAGGGGAAGAGGCAGAAGAATTTTCAACAAATAAATGTGATGAATAATTAAATGAAAGTTTTAAACAATTGTTTAAAACTTTTATCCAATAATTCATCATGTTCATCACTTATAACCAATGCAAAACAAAAATATTATTTTTGCTCTTTTCTTTCTATTTTATAAATTTATATTCCGGAAATTAAAAATATCCATTTTTATTCCAATTTTTCCCCCCATAAAAAATCTTTTAATTAAAATAGGGAGTTTTTATTTATATATTATTAAATAGATAATAAATCGTGCAAAATACTAATGTTTTAAAATAAAATTTCGGTTTTTGCTTCTTTAAAGTCAGTTATGACATCTGTGTTTTTATTAATAATTTAAGAATAATAATAAAACAAACAAACATAAATTGTAAGGAATTTGATAAAAACATTTTTATTTATTTTTTACTTTACACTGAATTTAAAACAATAAAATTTATTTTCGAAGAATTTTATTTTACAGGAAAATATATTTTAAATAGAATTAAAATTTTTTGTTATAAAACAGTTTATTTTCCACTTTTTCTACCCCCTTATATTCAACAACATGGGCTTGTTAAAACAAAGAATGCAATATTTTTTTCATTTGTTCATAACAAATATTTTTTTTAATGAAACTTGAAAAAAATAAAAAAAATTCACGCCTCTGATTAATTTTTAAGCATACTTTTTTGTAATATGAAAGCTCAATGAATGAATGCATCTTATTGTAATTAAATATTTTGTGCACTTCCTATGAATTTGTATTTTGTTTATTTCAGCTATTAAAATCTAGAGAAATTGAAAATTAATGCATTCATTGTTTCTAGCATAACCATAAAAATATATCTATGCAAAGATATCGAAGTATAGTTTGGAAATATATTATTTTACATCTCTTAAATGTAAATATTTTTACATTTTTACTGATATATATATATATATATATATATATATATATATTCCTTAAATAGTTTTAAACGAAAAAGAATAAATTAATCATCTATACTGTCCTAGATATAAATCTTATAATGTATTTACATTTTTAATAAATGCCATATTTGAAATAATTAAGCTTACTTTAAAAGAAATGAAGAAAAAAAATACATTTCCTCTCATTAATTAAATATTCGGGTTGGGTAATACCGAGCCTGCACTTTTTAAATCATGAGGGGCCGTTTCAAGCTTGCCCGAAACTGCCCCTCAGTGATGACAGGTCAAATAAACGCAACCGTTTTCTCCCTGCCGAAACGTGTACAATTCGGCAACTGCTGCCGCAAGTAGCGGCGTCTCACTTACGGTACGGTAATGTTTGGCTACAAATGGAATTAACTCACTATGGCCGCAACAAATACGGCTTCTGGCCGCAAGTCGAGCGTTTGTTGGGTCCCAATCTACCACCAGAGCAGTTTTTAACTCCGGAATGGTTCTGAGTGGGGGTTGGTGTCTCGCAATAGCCCTTCCAAGAGCATCCCAAGCATGTTCAATGGGGTTAAGGTCAGGAGATTTGCTGGCCAATACATTCGATGAATATCTTCGTTTTTCAGTTACTCCTCAACCAGGCGAGCCATATGTGGTCGGGCATTGTGGTCCATAAAAACAAATTCAGGGCCAACAGCACCCCTGAAAAGACGCACGTAGGATTGTAGGATCTCCTGCCTGTAACCCTGGGCATTCACGAAGCCAGTGTAAAACACATGGAATTATGTGCGGGTATCTTACATGATCCCTGCCCAAACCATCAGTTTTCCACCAGCATAATGGTCCCTTTCCATGATGTTACTGGGAAGGTATCGGGTCCCAGGTTTCCTCCATATGAATATTCGCCGAGAATCAAGTTGAAGACTGAATCTGGACTGATCTGTGAACAGAGCGTTAGCCCATTGGAGCTGTGTTCAGTGTTGGTGCTGTCTGCACTATTTGCACGTTCTCTTTTGTGGAAGGGAGTGAGTGGGATGCAAATGTCGGGTTTCCTGGCATACAAACCTCTTTCACCGAGCCTCCTGGCAACAGTTTTCTTTGAAACTAATGTTACTGTGGCAGCAGCAAGGTCCCTAGACAGTTGTGTCGCTGTAGACGTCCTTTGAGGAGTGTCTGGAAAGCGGGGATATTCATCAAATGGATTGGCCGGCCAAATCTCTTGACCTTAACCCCATTGAACATGCTTGTGATGCTCTTGGAAGGGCTTTTGCGAGAACGTTACTCCCACCCAGAACCATTCCGGAGTTAAAAACTGCTCTGATGGAAGATTGGGAGAGTCTTTCACAAGCACACCTTAACTCTCTTATTAACAACATGAATACTCGTTGTGCATGCTGTCTATCTGTCAGAGGTGACCACACACCATACTAGAGGCGACCACACACCATACAAGCCTCACTTTCATTGCCATCTTTCATCATGAGTTTCAGTCCACATTGGATTGTTGGTAACAACTCTTGCCAATGATTGGCACTTTAATTTTGCTTTGTACATATTATTGTCATACTATAAGTTATATCCATACCAATTTTCATTTATTTTTATCCAGTATTTCTCGAGATATTTGGAAAAAAGCCTTCCATCTCTTAATTTTGCCCACCAGAGTATATAATTTAATTCATTCAGAAACTTTGCATTTTAATTGAAAATAAAATGATTTTTAGACCGTTTATCTACCGACGGTACTTATAAGTACTATTAAAACTACTTATTATAAAATTCTTTTAATGAGTCAATTAGTTGTAATACTGTTTAGAATGAGTTACAGATACATTATTTTATCTTATTCCAAAAGCATTATTGCTTACACAAAAAATATTTTTAAACGGATGATTTATTTTGCGTTTCCGTCCTTTCAGCTGTTTTGGCGCAGTGGGAGAGGGATGGGGATTTTTCAATTCGGAAATAGTTCTACTTTTAGTTTACTAAATTAGGAATAGTTTACTTAAAATGCTTTAGAATGTAAAATTTTTATGAATTCATAATTCGGTAGATAAAGGGTTAAATTATAAAACTTTAACAAAAACTAAAAAAAAACTGTATAACTAAACTCTGCGACATAACAATCCATGAAGGATCAGCGCTGACAGTGACCATCTCTGTTTACTTGACCCGAGGCCCCAAGGTTTTATGCAGCATACATCCTAGCGAGGTGTTTAGCCTAACACGAGACCATCGGTGTTTAGTTCCCAAGTTAGCTTGGCACTCATTTTATCGACACCGAAGGGGTGAAAGGCTGAGTGAATAATGCCCAATCTTGAGTCGAACTCTCGACTTGTGACATTGAAGTCCGAATAAAAGCTGTAAAAAATATCTATAAAAGAACTATAAAAAAAAGAAATAACTATTCAAAGATTGTAGAAATAATTTTTGGGCACAAAATTCGAAATTGAAGGAATGTGTTCTACCTAAAGCTAAATGCTTAAAGCAATATTATAGGAGAATGGCAGCAGTGCAACCACTGTAAAAATATTCGAAGTATAAATACTATCTCGAAACTTATAAAGGATAGCAAAAAAATATTCGAATGCAAAAATGTCTAGCGTAATCAATTTTTGCATCACATAATATATTACATTAAAAATAATTTTATTTAAAAAAAGCCATTCGTGAATATTGTGGAATAGTGCAATTGCGGGAAATTATATCGTAGAGAAAAAGTCACAAATTAGAACAGAAGATCAAATCGAGGTAAAATTTATTAAAAAAAATATATATATACATATGCTCGATGCGTTAATCGCAGGCAGCAATAAATTCTAATTTTGTCCGTCAAACGTTATTTTTATATGCTGTGATAAGACAGATAAATAATAAAACAATTTTACCACAAAATGCTTTAATTATCTAAGTTGAATTTTTAAACATTAAATAATAATAAAGTTCCAATAGAAATTAAAACTGTAATAATTAAACATTAAGCTATTAAAAAAATGTTAAATTTACAATACTAACATGATTATACAGAAGCACAAATATATACTATTATTTCATATATATATATATATATATTTATAAAAGAGTCACCTATTCTAAGCCTGTTTATAATTAAACGAATAATGTACTAATCAGATCATCCACTTTTATATTGGACAAGGTCTTTTAATTTCAAGGAAATTACGTTGTTGCAAGTTTATCTCACATTATTATAGCATCCTCCTAAACTGGCAACTCTTGCAATAATCATGCCATTTTAGAAAATTTGATATATCTAGCAAATATTTATTTCATCAATGAAAAGAATCGTGCCCGTGCCTGGTTTCTAATATGCCCATAAACAGTAAAAGTAAGAAACATGATATAAGTACAGTCTCTATTTGCAAACCTACCATCTTTTTGCCAAGCATAGTTTCATATGATTTATAATTCTCAAACTGAAAGGAAAACTAACAGAAAGATCGAATTAATTTTGGGTCATTTTATTTGCCGAAGAGAATATTTTATCTAGGAAAAGGTGATGCTAATCAATTAATCTCAAACTGAAAAAAGTCGTCTACACTTATCAGGACTTTACGCTTCAAGAGTTATTATCACCGGATTTTTGAATCCAGTTATTTTAACAAACTTCAGCACATTAGACTGAGACATATGCTTTTTGCTCTTGTTGCTGTCCGATGAAATTGGGCACAAAATCATTTCATTTGGGATAAAGTAAGTGTAGTAATATTTTCTTCCTGACCAAATAATGAATTAACGATGTACGACATTTGTGTAGCGATATCCTCTCATTTGATCAGTATAAAGTGAGTTACTTGCTTATAGCAGCTGGCTTGGCCTTTTGCTCGACGCTAACAATCTCGCCTGCTCGTCCTAGGATCCCCGGATCGAATACAACCGGCGCCAATCAACTGACTCTTTCCTCATTGGCGACCCGGACGAACACGTAACTTTCAACAACCATAATAGCAATCATCTCATCTCATAACAAACAAATCACAACATTAAAATAAAATCGCACAGCACAAAGCCTGTCATCTACGCATCGTACGACATCATCATTAATGAATGCGTATCACTCGTCATATATCAAAAATACGTTCTTCTCACTGGGGAGATACTCCTGTAGCGGTCTCATCTCACTTGGTCAGTATAAAGAAAGTTCCTAGGCCAGAGTATCAGGCTTGATCTTTTTATAGACGCTAGCGTTCTCGCCTCCTCATCAAGAGATGCCGGAATCCAATAGAGTTAACGCCAATCCACTCACTCACTTTACTTCTAAAACACGTTTTTTTCATTTTATAATTTGAAGAATTTTCGCAACTAGAAGTAAATATTTTAGAAACTCAAAAATTTCCAGAGATAAAGTAAGTAACTATGATGCAAATTCACTTAAAGATTTTTTTTAAAAAATCTACAATGATTTTAAAATTTGCGACAAAATAGAACTTACAATACCGAAATGCAATAAAGAATGGAAAAAGAAAAAATATATATAATCTTTCGAAATTTAAACATCAGTAAAATAAATTATGTCATTTTTAAAACGAAATATTTCTAAAATCAAATATTTTATTTTCTGACATTTATAAAAAAGAAATGTTTCTTATTAGACTTTCTTTTATGTGATATTTTAACATTACACAGTGAATATTATTTACCAAATTTGTATCGAGTTTTAAAGATTTATAGAAATTTGAAAAATTATGAAACAATTTATATATGTAAAAATTCAATCATTTCAAATATGTCTCGAACTTACTTCATAATCCATTAAAAAGCATACAGCTTTTATTAAAAGTATTTTTTTTTCGCATCAAAAATATCGCTCTTTGGATTTATATAAAATCCATTCTGTTAAACAATTTTTTTAAAGATATGAATGTATATTATAAATGAAATTAACTGACTTACTGGGATCGATTTTGTTTCTTTGTTTTGGTTTTCAGCCTTATTTTTTTATTGGTAATGTACTTTAATTTCAATTTATATTTCCTGTTTAAGATAATAAAGTATCTCATGACTTCATTGAAGATATACAGATAAAGCAAAGAGATGTGGGAGAAATGTCAGGAAATTTGTATTGGTAAATTAATAAATAAAAATTTATTTTTTAATTTGTAACTTGCAAATTTCATACGTCAATTTCTTTTTATTTTCTTAAAGGTATCGATTTGCATTTAAAAAGTTTATTTCAAGTTAGATTTTAAAATCATTTTGATGAAGTTTTTAATAAAATTTCAGTAATCTCCAAAAAGAAATATTTAGTTGAGAACTTTTTTTTTATCATCTGATAATAATATTCATTTTTGATATGCGTTATATGCAGTGAAAAGTAATGAAAACAATCGTTATTTGAAAAACTTTTCATTTTGTATAGTTTTGACATTATTATATATTAATTGAACTGAAAATTTGGCACACAGTTTATGTAACGTTGAACTATCATTGTATAATACTGTTGTAATATCTTCAAATGCGTGAGTATCTTCCAAGCTTTTTATAACTTTTATTTGAAATATGTTTTAAGTAATCCAAATATTACTATATGGTAAGGCATATACAACCATTGGCATTTTTACAATCTTTCTTACTCTCCACTCTTTTATAGTTACATACATCCAGAGAATCAATTTAACTATACATTTATATATTTTGTCACTATCTAATGGGGTTAATATGTATATATTTAATAATAAATAAGATGTATATGTAATCACACAGACTTACACAGAAACTAAATATGATGTTGAATGTCTTAAAAATCGGTAGACGAAAGTTTTTGCCAAGATTCACCTCAATCATTGAAATTATTTGTCAATACTTGTTTTTCACTAATTCCAAAATTGTCAAAAATAACGCATTTGAGCCATCTATACTAATAAAAGAACAAAACGCTCTGTCTGTTTGTGTGTGTGTCTGCGATAGCTAGCGAAATCTACGGCACGTACGAGGTTCAAAATATTTTTTAAACTACCCCAATATCTATCCTGATGTACCTGATATTCAAAATTTCAAAATTCTAATTATTAACTGTGTAATTAATTAAAATCCAAAGATCTCTCTCATCAAAAATTGCCTTTTTCCGCTTTCCTCTCTTCGCTTGCTTATAGTTGGTTGGTTGTATACAACGTCAGCAGAAATATTTAAAAAAATTGAGGCAGAATTAAAGAAACCACTTTGAGTTTTTAACATTTTAAAAGTTGCTGTCTTTTCCAAAGACCTTTAAAATTTATAGACCGGCTAACTGCCAGTTTAATTGTGGATATTTTTTTTTCTCAGCTGTTGTACGTCAGACTGTTGGCACATTGCATATTAGAATGTATGCGTGGTTAGCTGTGATGCAGAAAAAAAATATATATACAAGGCTTTTCCAGCAGTTTTGTTTTAAAGCATTGATTAAATTTGAATGTAAAAGCTAAAAAAGCTGAGACAGAATTAAAGAAACCAATTTGAGTTTTTAACGTTTTAAAAGTGCCCGTTTTTTCAACAACATTTAAAATTGATAGACCGGTAAACTGTTAGTTTAATTGAGGATATTTTTTATCTAAGCTGTTGTACATCAGATTGTTAGCACTTCGTACATTAAAATGTATACGTGGTTAACTGTAAAAAAATATATATATACAAGGCTTTTCTATCAGTTTTTTAAATCATTGATTAAATTTGAATGTAAAAGCTAAAAAAGTTGAGACAGAATTAAAGAAACCAATTTGAGTTTTTAACAATTTAAAAGTGGCTGTTTTTTTTCCCAAAGACCTTTAAAATTGATAGACCGGCAAACTGTTAGTTTGATTCAGGATTTTTTTTTATCAAAGCTGTTGTACATCAGATTGCTGGCGCTTCGTAAATTAGAATGTATGCGTGGCTAGCTGTGAAAAAAATATATACAAGGCTTTTCAAGCAATTTTTTTAAATGATTGATTAAATTTGAATGTATTATATTTAAATTAAATTTTATTATGGTTTTAATTTTTTTTTAACGAAAATAAAATTGCTGTTTGGCATACAATTGTTTGAATCGGCAGACGATTCGTGCACCAAAAAAAAATTATCAAATAGCAAAGTAAATTATATATCAGAAGTTCGTTTAATTTCGTTTATTATTATTGTTATGACCCGGGCAACGCCGGACGGGTCAGCTAGTTAGGATGAGCGAAGCGAATCCTCTACTAGTCCACTCAAATTACAATTTGTCGTACGCTTTACAAAAAAACTATTCAATATTTTAACTTCAAATAAAACACAAAAATAAATTATGATCTGTAGATTTGCAGAATATAATTTTTTTTACAGTAAAACGTTAAAAAAGTTATTATTTTAATTCATTTATTTTACATGCATTTCCAATACGGACGCATTTTAGCAAATAAATAAAAAATGAAACGCGTATATTTTCAGAAAAAAAAAGTTTAAATCATGGAGTAAATAATTATAGATAGAATCATGATTAATTTATTAAATAAAACATGTTTTCATTATCCCGCAAAATCGTTTGCATAGATGACACTTAGGGTAATGTCACACGGACGATTTTGAAAAGCAGCCAAAAAGCCGGCCTCTATTGAGAGCATAATAAACTTATCGTGTTTCCACACGAGCGACGCGTTACCTTTGCGTCCAAACATGCGCAAAGCTGTCGTCGAAGCTTCGCGTTTCCCCCCCAACACGCTGGGAGATACTAGCGTCCTGGCGGCTTCTGCGTATGAGAGTCTATTCAGACGAAAGGCGGTTTAAACGCTGATTGTTTATTTTCTTTCAGAGATTCACGAGTTTTTGTTCTGATTGCGTAATCAAGGATCGGTGCTGATTTTTGGGGAAGGGGGAGGGGTAGCATTTTGCGAAAAGTAAAATGTATTTTTCAGAAATCTATTATATTTTGGAGGAATTTATTTCATGTTCGTAAAAAGTAACGTTTTGTAACGATATGAAATTCAATTACATAAATTCGAAACAAGCATTTTTTTCAATAACATCTTTCAATCCTTCTTCAATTTTTTCCCTCTCTGGGGAAGTTTTTTGCTTTTCAAATTACAAAATTTTAAACTTACAACATTAGAATAATTAATGATTTGTATGTTTTTATGGAACACACGTTCGTGAAAGGACCTATTTTACGTATTTTGAGAAAGAGTCTGTTTCATTAAGTGGATTTCTGTGTAAGAGCCCTACAAAGACTGCAAATTTTGCCTGGATTAACCTCTGAAAATAAAATTATTACAAGTTAATCTGATTTTGAAAATCCGGTATCGTAAAATGGACATATAAAACAGAACATCTGTGGCTCTATGTATTCATAGACGGTTTTAATTACAGCGAGCATGTATTTTCAATAATACTGTAATTTATTATTATTATTATTATTATTATTATTATTATTATTATTATTATTATTATTATTGCATAAGTTTGTGTACCATATCTGCAAATTTTACATCTTTTTTTTCTCTTTACTATTTTGTAAACATATAAATTTGTCTTATTTAATCATCGAAAATTTAAGATTAAAGAGGTCAAATTTTTCTGATTAAAAATAGTGGAAGGAAAAAAGCGTAAAAGTTAAAATCAGGTATATAATATTTTTTCAAAATGATTTTAATTGTAGGAAAATGATGGTTAAAAAATTGAGCTTTTTGTAAAAATTGTGTCTTGCTATTTGCATAGGATTTATGCTTGAATCGGATCGTGAACTGTGTCAAAATAAATTTTCAGGGTTAGATTTTGGTCAAACTTTAAGCATTTTTACACTTGAGCTGTAAATTGTGGTCCTTGTAAAATAAATCTTTATGTGTACTGTTTTACACTAAACGTACTGACACAATTTCTTAAAATAAATATTTTGTAAAGATAAGAATTATTGATACCTCATTAGAAGAAAAGCTAGATTCATTTATATTTTTAAAGTAAATACATTTACGTTTGGTAAAAGTAGCTTTTTCCTTTCTTTTTTAGCTCACAGGCTATTAAAGTCTGACAGCCCGCCCGTTCTGTATGAATGTACGTACGTTCGTGCGTAACACGATAACTTATGATAAAAATACCTCATCCACTTGAAATTTTGTGTATAGGTTTATTCTGATAAGGCGCTTCCCTGATTAGTTTTTGGATTTCATTCGATATGTATATAAGAGGAGTAACGGCGGGCTCATGCCTCTCCCCTTAATTGATATAAATGGGTTTTTCATGCAGAACTATCAATTTTCGCTCAAAATTTGATATAGGATCCTTCTAGGTGTTCATTGGATAAGTATAAACAGGGGGAACGGGGGGCTAATGCCCCTCTCCTTAATTTATATAAATGAATTTTCCATGCAGAATTACCAGTTTTCGTTAAAAATCTAGATATAGGATCACTCTGATGAGGCGCCTCCATGATTAGTATTAGGTGCTCATTGGATAAGTATAAAGAGGGAGAACGGGGGCCTAATGCCCCTCCCCTTGATTTATATAAATGTGTTTTTCATGCAGAATTTATCAGATTTCATTCGAATTTTAGACGTAGGATCATTGTGATGACGGCACCGCCATAATTTATTTTGCGAGTTCATTGGATAAGTCTAAGTGGGGGAGAGGGAAAGTAACCCCCTTCAAATAAGTTTAAAAGGGTTTGCCTGCAGAATATAAATATTCCCTCAGGAACGAATTGCTTCAAATTTTGGATATAGGTTCATTCTGATAAGGCGCTTCCCTGATTGTTTTTGGGAATTTATTGGGTAAGTAAAAATGGGGAGATCGGTGGGATTGCTCTCTTAATTTATTTAATTTTTTTTTTCAGAATTAGCCGATTTGCTTCAATTTTTGGATACAGGTTCATAGTGATGATAAGATGCTTCCCAAATTAGCTGTGGAGTTCTTTTGTTAAGTTCTTGTTTGAGGGGTACTTGCTATTACCTCCCCCCCCCCTTAAATTTGATAAATGGGTTTTTATGCAGAATTGTCCAAATTGCTTTTAATTTTAGATGTATGTTCTTTCTAAAATGGCAAATCTATGAACACTTTTGGAAGTTTATGATTAAGTATAAAAGAGGGGAATAACTCTTCTTAAATTATATAAAAGGGTTTTTATTAAGAATTTTTGGATTTGCTCTGAATTTTTGATATAGATATTTTTCATATGATAAAGCATGTCTCTGATTAGTTAAGGGGGTTCAATTATTAAGTATAAAAAAGGGAAATGGGGGAAATGTTATAACTCCTTAATTGTTTTTCGAACGGAACTAACCCTTCAAAATATAAGGCTGTATGTACAATTAGTATGCGTAGCCTGTGAGCTCAATGCCATCAATTTAACTGGGCATATTCTTTTTATTTTTTTTCCTTCCTCCTTTCTTTCTTTTTTTTTTCCTATACATTTTTTTTTCTTTTTTTCATACTTTGTGTGACAACAAAATAAATATTCTCAAGTGAAACATTAAAAGGCTGTTTACATATGGCGACAAATTTGGAAATGTTTCATCTTTCAAAATTATCAATATATGATTTTTGAACCTTTTTTATTCGTAAATACCATAGAAAGAATTTTATTATTCAATTTAATTTTTAATATTGTATGTTTTATCAGCCTTGATAAAGTTTACACAATGTTAATCACAATTATATTTATTAAATGTTAAATGCATTTTTAAAAAGATAAAATAATTGAAAATATGAAACATTCTTCGCTATATTAAAACGTGCTTTATAATTGAAAAATCAGATTGAAAAGCAAGTCTGATAAGCTAGAAAAGGAATATGCCCATATAAAGTTATCATTTTACGGGGGTGTGGGCATCTGGCACATGATATTGATAGCTATGCCTAGGGGAATGGTGATTTGTATTTTGATTTCATTTTTGACCCAATAAAAAATCTTTTTATTTGTAACTTAATCTTTACATCAAAATAGTATCTTATTTTTTTTAACTGTTGTCTATTTTTATGCACATGCAATGTCATTAAAATCATGAAATGATCATAAAATTTTTATTTCCAAAAGATGGAATACCCCCTAACGTTTAGCATTACTATTCTACTGACATACTTATATTTATGTATTGATTCGCGATTCGACAAACAATATGCGAAGTTTCGTCTTAAAACTATACTTGTGTTTATTAGTAAATAAAAGAAGAGAAATGTTTTGCCCGCCTGTTTTGTTGTGCTTGCTTTCGGAAGTTCTGCCTGCACCGCCCCGTACGAGAACAATTCTTAGAAGACATTATTACTGTTGAAGGTATTATGTGAAAAAAATTATTTTAAAATACTTTTAAATATTAATTGTTACTTTTAACTGTTGTTCGATATAAAGTTAGTTCATATATAAAATAATATTTTACTGGCTTCTCTTCATCTGAATCAATAAAGTATGCGAAAAATAAACGTAATTATATTTGTATACCGCTCCAATCAAAAGAAAAAAATTTCCAGAAAAAAAATCTAAATAGTTTACCGACATTAATAAATATAGTATTACGAAGGGAGAGATTGTTCGAGAAATGATAGCGTATGATATCGTAAGGGAGGAGGAGGTCCAAAATTACCAAAAAAATGATAACGCTATGTATGCATGTGCAGCCACAAAAGAGGAAAAATTCTAGTTTTTGCTTATAAGGTGGTAGCACGTGCTTCATGACTAATGTAACGAAAATTTCCCAATTTGGAAATTTGTCGGTCCTATTTTTGATTTATACAATTAAGATTTTTTTATGGTGTACTTTAGCAACTTTTTTTTAAAATCAATTTAATTTTTATTTATTTATTTAATTAATAATAATAATAAATATGATTTATTATCTAAATGAAAGTTGAATAACAATTATCATCAATTTAATAATACCTGCAATCATGTATATCTTAAAATATGGTGGATTTTTCAGTTAACATCAGATGTATTAAAAAGTAATTCCTGCAATTTTGGATATTTTAAATAAAAATGCCTGGTAAATAATCTATCACTTATCATACGATAAATATAGTACCCTTTCTGTATCTATAATTTTTTCTAATTTCTTGAATAATCAATACAAAATTACAGAATATTTTATTACCTTTCAAAAATCCATCTTATTTAAATTAAAAGCATCGTATTGAAAGCTTTCTAATAAGTCTAGAAACAATATCGTCTGCAAATTTTGAAGTAAAGGCAACGCTCGTGTGAATGGACGCAGCGCAGATGTTTATTTTCTCTCGAAAACCAAAGCGTCGAAAAAATCGGTCGTATGACATTGGCCTTAAACATTTTAAAAGAATTGTATTATGGATTTTTTTTTTTTTTTTTTTTTTTTTTTTTGTAAACTGGCAACAAAATAATTGTAAACAAATAAAATTAATTCTTAAATTTGTTATATAAATGAAAAATTAAAAGATCTGCGTGAAGTTGTTGGTTCAAGCTCTTTATAAATATTTTTGCGAAGGTCGTATTGTGGCTAAATAATATCGACTCATTAATCAGAAGGATTTTATAGAAAAATAAGACTTTAATAAGTTCGCAAACACAACAATAATTATTCGTGAAACGTCACTGCGAGAATGAGAGAGCGCTTCGTTAAAAGGTAATTCCATTAATTGAGTTGCCATTCGCAGAAAGTAAAAAGTTCTCCCACGCGGAGAGAATTACAGCAATTCTCATACGCTAACATGTATAAAAACGAAGAAATTAAAATGTTTTACAGTTAAAAATTCATAGTATCAACGAAAGCAGATTTCAAATGTTTTTTCCAGAAAATAGGATTTTGAAGAAGTAACTTTCTTCAAGCTTTCTTCAAATATATTATTCTAAAATAGCTATCAAAGATTATAGGATGTTGATTACAAAGATTGGAAACATGCATATTTCAAACAATTAAAAAACACCAGTGGCTACTTGAAATTGTAAAAACATCTTTAAAAGAGCTTTTAGTTGAAAATTTAAAAAAAAAAAATTTAAAGTTTGCTTCGAAAATATCTTATTAAGCCAGTTTTACATCATAAATAAAAAATTAAAATGCGCCAAAACATAAAACAACGTTTTTGTTTAATAAAGATGCAAAAATAATAATAATAAAAATATTGTTACTTTCAACTATCTGTTTCATAAAATAATGCTTCGCGAATCCAAACAAAGCATGGCTTTTGCTAGTATGTAAATATAATACATCAAATGCCCTTTTAGAAATTTTAAAAAATAACTTATTCATCGCTATTACTTTAGTATGTGCAGCAAAAAAAGAAAATTGATATAATAAACAGTGTATATAATGGTTTTCATTTATGTTCTATAACCCAGGAAGCCACGGATATATCTGCTGCCATTGAAACCATCAAGGCTCGAAGACAATAGTCATTACGTGATCACTTATGGACCGAATTCTCACTAGTATTGGAATTGACACTGGATATTAAAATATAAGTGAAACATTTACATATAAATAAAAACGCCGGTATGGGTTTTCTAGGCCGGTCTGGGTTATGATTTTAACATTTTTCTAGGCCGGAGCAAACTTTTCAGTATGGGTCGGTTTGGGGCCGGACCTAGATATTTCGATCCTTGCAGACTCCAGTGCAGACTATCAAGATATTTTGAAAACAATTTTAGCTTTAAATCATTACGCTGCTTTGTTATGTCAAAATAAGAGGCACTGTCTTAAATCGACATTTAAAAACGGACAATTTGTGGAAGATCCCTCACTTGCTTTCAAAAGGAGTCAAAAACTCTTCGTTTACAGGCATGGTTATGTGGTGTAAGTCACGAAATTTGGAGAATTTTGGATTTTAATATCTCTGTGAGGTTTTAAGATATGGAGATGATTTTTTTTTTTGTTGTTTTTCAGTTTAGGAATGGATGGGGAATAATTTCCTAGTTGAGAATTTTGCTTTACGGGGGCCGTATAAAAATTTAATTTTGCTATTTTTTGAAATAGACCCCCATTGGTGTTCTAACTTATCAAAAATTTCACCTATTTTTATAAATATTTGCAATTGGAAGTATCGGTCTAGGGGCAATATTTAAGGAGATAGCCTATTGTTTCGATATTTATGACTCACCCTACGTATAGCTACTAGAGCAAGCCTACTTTGTATTAATTTTTACATATGCATTTTTTTAATAATACAGTTAACTCCTTCACGATAACAGCAATTTGCTTAATTTTAAATTTCACCACGGGCTTTTCAAAACAAAAAAAATTTTACTCTTGAATCGCCAGAATGCTTCAATTAAATAAGGAAACTTTACTATATAAAGTAACCGATGGGAGTAAAGTGGGAAAAACTCTGGGAATTTTAAGTGGCACGTATATCAGTCATTCGGCACAAAGGGGTTGAAAATTCATAAGTTTATCTTATCGAAACCTCTAAGCGCGAGTATTACTCGCACTTGGCCGTTTATTTCATCTTACAGATGTTTTCTCTAACTGAGCACATAATTACAAAAAAAAGGTGTGTGGAGATTATTTTTGTTTTCTTATATGCAATCATACGTACAAAGAAGAAATGATTTAATGGGAAAAGTTACAGATTACATTAGAATCTTTATATTAATTTTGAAACACGATTATACAATCGGTAAATTAATTTACCGATTGAATAATCGTGTTTCAAAATTAATATAATGTAATTTCGTATGCAGCGATTTTCTGCAGTTCCATATATTGACCTTCGATTTATTCTGTTGAGCTAATCCAGAAAAAGTGATCCTGTTAAAGTGATCTTTGAGGTTAATTGGGTGAAATAGTCCTCCAGTGTTCGTGTCGGGGATAGATCAGTTGGTAGAGCATTGGCGGCTTCAGCCAATACATCTCTGGTTCGAATCCCGGCCCGGACTTTTTTCACCCAAAAGTGAAAAATGGAAAAATTATGCCTGTTATTAGAAACTTTATTACAATTTCAGTGGTGGTATATAATTTAAAATATAAACTATTGCTCGTAATAAACAAAATGTATGTTGTTATCCAACGTATACCTTATTCATAAGATAAAAATGACATAAGATTTCTCTAATGTGAAAGTAAACACTATCATTACATATTTCTTTGTTCCTTAAACAAATTTCCAAGTATTCGTAGAATAATTTTATTTTAATGATTTAATTTGTATTGAGAATTATTTCGGAGAATGTGAAATGTAAAGCATAGACGGAATTCAAGGCACAGAAGAAAAATTCAGTTTTAAACACCCACTATTCGTGACAACTGATCTGCCAACACTGTCCATAGTTTGGTTTCATCGCATTGTGTTCATTTTGGTGAAATTGTGTACATTCTTTCTTAAAGTGAATTGATCAGTGTTATGCTTTTTTGCTGAACCATGCACACATAGCTTCTGGTGCTTTCGTCCATTCTAATACTTTCTATTCCTCATATTTACATACTATGGGTACTATTTAAATTAGATAAAAGTTCCTACCAACTTTCCAATTTACATTTCGTTAAATATTTTCTTGCATCTGTAGCAATTTTTCACATCTTTCCTTTATCTATTTTAAACATTTTCATAGCTATCATTCTATTTAACTACATGCTTTACTGCACAAATCTACATTCTTTTAGAAATATAATTGTTAATCTTTCAGTATGTAGAGTGTGTAATTTTTTTTCCCCAAAAATCCTTAATTTAGTGACCTTTGGCCATCTAGCCAAGCTCTCTGAAATTGATTGGGTCAATTTGTCTTACGTAATCTTTTTTTAAATTATAACACATAGTTATTTTTAGCAAAATTTACTTTATAACGTTTTTGCTGGGAATTAAAGCTCAATACTTTTGCATTACTGAAAAACCACTTCCTTAATATTCTATTATATATATTATCTTGTAAAATCTTACAGAATGTTTTTAAAAGTTCAATTTTTAAGCTGAAAACATTTTATAATTTTTCTCCACCTGTTTCCGTTATCTGAGTAAAACACCGACAACCGTTTTGGGAATCAGGAGCTTTAGTTGTCACCAATTAGCAAAACTCTCAATTTGTTTTCATTTTTCTATTCCTTTAAGTGTGGAAACTAAAGATAGTTTCAAACATCTTTTATGGTGAACTTTCTTTACAAAGAGAATTCACCATATATTATCATGTTTTTAAAGCTTTTTTCTTTCATACAATGAATTCTTTTTTATTATTCTCTTAAATTTATATATTTTTAAAATTCTTTTTCATCAAGTTATAATTTAAATACTTCAAACTCTTTTAAAAAAATTCATTCTATGAATATTTATACAGTTAATAACGTAAAATCCCTAATTTTTATTATAAAGCTTTAAAAACCCAAATGAATGATAATTTTACCATTTATTAAACACAAGAACGTGCGCAACCTTAGAAATGCGTACGTAAAAGCATCCTTCTGGAAAATTATATATATTTATTAATAATTGACGTATGATAATTAGAAATATATATAAGCATTAGTTTAAAATCTCAGGTTAAAGAGTTTTGTTTTTATTTTCGTTTAATGTAAAACTTTGAGGTAACAGGAAACAAAATTCGGTTTTGGCCTGTGACACTGATTTGGTGACTTAGAATAATTATTCACCATTTCAGAATAGTACACTACAAAACAAACAAAAACTTAAAATTTAAGTAACAACAAAAACTTAAAAATTTTTCGAAGGACAAAATACATTTTTCATAAAAAGTATTTGTTTTCAAAATTTGAAATAAAAGTTTTTTCTTGAAGCGAAATTCATTTTATTTTCAACAATGTGTACGTGCCAAACGATAGTCTTTACATTTTTCTATTTCCTTTTCGTTTTTTCTTTCAATATTATAAGAAAAGCAGGAATTTTGTGTTTCTTCATTTGTGTTAGCAGTAGCCTATCGAATTTTTTTTCTTTTCTTTTTCTTTCTTTTTTTTATTGTATGAATTTTCTGCTTTATTAAGCAATTGTTAGCAAAAACAGGAATGCTTCACTGAACAGTGCTGAACAGTCGAGCAGATTTGAGAGGTTACCTAAAGTCGTGACAGGATAAATAGGCCTTTCAAGGACACATTTCCACTTTTCATTTTCTCATCTTTGTCATGATATTAGATGATGCTAGTTCCTTGTCCCGTTTTCTCCACGACACTTCCGCAAAATAAATTTACCCATGCAAGAGTGTGAGTTACTGCGGTATTCGATAAACTGGATTTCTTCAGCAGTGTAGGAAAAATGAAGGCTGGTCAGTCGGTCATTTAGCTTTTACCATAGTTACCGACCTAAGATAAGGACTAAGGATGGACTAACGAAACGGGCAGATTTTTCTTTGAAAAGCTAATTTTTCCTGTTGTGATTGCAGTTAAGATTAACTTAACACCAAGTCTATAAAAATGAGTTATCGTATTTTAAAGGAGCAATTGGGGAAAGGTTAGATGTAGATAAATTACTGAATATGAAAATAATAATTTAAAAGAAACAAATTATAAATTTAAATTTAATGGAAAAAGTTCAAATAGAATAATGGTTTTTGCTGTAGTTAATAAAACTATTATAAAATATAATAATGATAAAAAAAAATTTAGCACTTTCACCATAAAGGGAAAATAAGCAGTTAAAGAGGCGATAAAAGCCACATTTAAAAAAGGGGAAATAATTAGTGAAATAAATATATAAGGTCTTCAGAAGCCAAGAGGTGCAAGTGACAAAAATTCGGTTTGGAGTAAATTGAGATAAAAAATAACTGACGTTAAATTTGAACATCAATAATATTTGACTGAATTGAAATAGGAAACTGCCTCTAGTTTCATTGTTGTCTTTAAACTCTTATTTCAACAGATGTGAAAAAAATAGAGTAAAATTTCAGTTAAACTTTTAATTAATAAATATTGATTATTATTCAGCAAAAGTGGTTGATCTCTAGAATAAAACAAAAAATTAGAAAATCACTTATGTTTCGTTACCTAGAAAGTCGTTTGTGCACTTTTATATTCTTTTTTAAATTTTGTCACTTATACCTCTTACTTTCTGGGATCCTCATGTATATTTCCCTTTCTATAAGTATAGAAAAAAAAGGTTTATTTTATTTTATACTTACTTTTTATAATACATATAAAAAAGAATAAAAATGTAAAAATGTATTGACAAAGATTATTTAACGTGAGGAACACAGTTCACTGTGTGTACATAGTAATGGAAAATCAGGGACTTGAAGATTCTTGATGGCGTCGTAACCAGGTAGCTGCGTTAGAATTTCATTAGGAAGGTCGTAAATTTTGTTGCGGAAAATTTTCAGAAGATCCTTGATACGTTTGCTTTGGATAGTAGTTTTAAGATCCTTTGGTCAGGAGAGGTGCCACGGACAAAAAGTAGATGCCGATTATGTAAATGAGTTAGGTTGTCCATAGAAGATTTGCAGGTGAACCCCCAGGCATTTCTGCCGATCCCACCGGAGCTAAAATAGGGAAGTCAAGACAGCATTCTGATTGGTTGAATAAATTAAAGAGCAATTGTTGTTTGTAAATAAATCATTCTGAATGTGGATGTACGTATTAGGGGCGTATATACGTATACCATGTTAAAATAATAATAAGAAATAACAATTTTTAAAAAAAAGGTAATATAGAACATTTGGGTTTGTAAATATCCCATAATTAATGATGTAAAAAAGAAATGTGATTAATGTTTGTAAATAAATTGTACTGAATCTAGGTGTACGTACTAGGGGTATATATATGACTACTATATTAAAATAATTCAAAAGAAATTCCAATTATATTTTTATTATATTTGTTTTTAAGTAATAGAGAACAATTGATAAACAGCATCATTAACTTCTTTAATTCTAAATACAAGAAAATCTTTCTTTTTATCTATGAATAATTCGGTCACGTAAGAAGGAAATTAATCAAAATCCATTTTTTAAAAGGTTTTCAAACAAAAATTAACGATTAAATAATCGTAAACTCAAAAATGAACGAAAACAAAATACTTTTAAAATTATTCAGCCAATCAGAAGCCCGTATTTTCTTCCCCATGCTAGCTTCAGCGGGATCGGGAAAAATGCAAGCCCCTGGTCGGACTGGCATAAGAAAGAATGACACAAGAATTTCAGTGTTATAAAGGACAAGTTCATTGTGTAAAGAAAGGGTTTTATTATTCAAAATGGTTTAAATGAGTAGTAAGCCATAGCGACATTCTCCGTGATGGAAAGAATGTGTTTGCTGCAGGTTAATCTACGGTCGAGGATGATCCTTAGATACTTGGCATCATTTGATCATTCTATATAAGTGTTAGTAATAATTATTCTTTTAGGATATTTTAATTCGCAAGAAATTTATATCATAGCATTTTTTTTTCTTTAATTAACAGGTCATAGCGTACACCAGTTCGGAAGTTGTTAATGTATGTTTTCAGATCCTGTAAAGAGTATAACCGCTAGTGAGGAGATGCATAGAAACAAATCTCATCTGCATAAAGTGTGAGCTAAATGTGTATGGAGGTTGGGATATCGTTAACCCCATGTGGCGAGGTGGTATATCTATAAAACTACTTAATTTTAATTGCCAAAAGCCACATTGGCACCGGAATTTCGGTAAAAAAAAAAAAATTATTGAATGCGTAAATTAAACCCCCCCCCCTTTTTTTTTATTTATAAATAAAGTTGCTTTTAAATTCCGGTGTCAGTCATTAATTTAAACACTTAAGCAATAAATTTGCCTTGCATCGGAAGGGGTTAAAGAATATGATAAGAAAAATTGTTCCAAAAGATTCCCTTGAAGGTTGCCCACTAAAATGAGAAAAATAGCTAAAATAATTTATGCGCACGCGAAAATTGCGGTCGCAGAAGTAGTAGTATATTAAATGTATGAATGAGGATGAAATTTGAGCCTAATTAATTTTTGAATGACCTTCATGCCAGGCTTTATTAAATGCCATTCATTTTTATTTCTAACGATTTGCTATCTTTTCGCATTCCAAATATATGGATTGATATCGGATATATATGTATAGATATATTGGTCCAGACAATTTACCAGGTAATCATTTAACTGGAATACGGACAATATCCAAATTAAAAAGCGCGTGATATATTTAATTTATGTCAATAATTATTTATTCCAGTTTTTCACATTCATTATATTTGTAATTTTATTTTCTATTTACGTTCTGAAAGTGATTCGATTAAAAAGAGTTGAAACATCTAAATAAAATTTTTTAAATGTTTTATTAATACAACAACTTTTTATAAGCAAAATATTTATTTGTAATATAAATTATTAATCTTTCGTTGTGGAATGTATATTATTAATATTACGATAGTTTTATCAAATGCTTTTTCGATATCAAAGTGTATACCAGCAACGAGAATCGTCGCATTGATTTTTTTTCTGAGAATACTGAATGAATGAAATACTTCACTGGTATACTTTATCAGTTATATTACAAATTTTCTTACAATTTAAGTTGTAGTATATAAACTAAAATGTAGTCTTCTGTCATCAGAAAAATAAACATTTTTCGAATGTTTGATATTTATATTTTTTATTAATATAGTAATTTTTCATTAATTTTATTAATTAAAAAAAAAACAGAATTATATTAATGAATTGTTTTATATGAAAATTATTTCATAAAATAATACTTCAATGAATCTAATATTGTGAACCACAAAATAAGTTTTTAAATAAAAAAAAACGATTAAAATTTTTCATTTAGTCGTTTTCTTTACTCTTGAATAAGCAATTTTATTTTACTTGAGATAGGTGTAACGAAAAATTAAAAACAAATAATATTGACATGTTTCGATTCCATCTAATAAGAAATTTAAAAAAAGATTTTTTTATTATAAAAATATTAATTTATTATATAAATTTTTATTATGGCTATCTAATAAGAGGTATGCTTCTTATTAGATAGAATCAAAACATGTTAGTATTATTTGTTTTTAATTTTTCGTTAATTGTAATTTCGTTAATTCGTAAATTGCTTATTCAAATGTGTATTGGTATTTCTTAAAATCGTGCTATTTAAAACGATTTAATAACTTTTTATGACGTTTTCTTTCCTTCTAAATTTTAATTTTAAATTTTTATAGGGCGGGTTTTATATTCTTGTGCTTTATTTAGCTTATTTTATTTAATATAAACAGAAACTGTGGACTTTGCTTACATTTTCTTTTTACAAATTTCTGTAAAATAATGGTTTATTGTGTAAATTGCTTGTTCTTGTTGCATAAAAAATTGCCATTACCACGAAACGAAAATTTTAAAAAAATGAAAAAATATTGAATAAAAACAATTTATCACTTATTTTTTCTATTTCTTTCTCTTCTTTTTTATCTGATGCAGAATGCATTCATTTGAACTAATATTTTTTTTTTCATTTTAATAGTATTTCAACCAAATCATAATCATTCATTGAACAGATATTAATTAAAATAAAATTATATAGGCATTGCTATTTAAGTAATAATGTGCAAACTGAAATGAAAACCTCTACCATTATGGAAATAGGCAAATCTCGAATATGAGATATTTCCCCATTTAAAAAATATTACCTACGTAAATTAATCTTAGTTTGAAAGATACTTTTTACTTCAAAATATATGTTTAAGAATATTAATGTTTTCGAAGCATACCATTTAGTTAAGTAAAAAAAAGAAGCAATTTTAAAATATAAACATAAAAGCTTTCTATGCTATTAATTTTTTGCTCTTGTTAGGATTTTTCACACAGAAAACGATAAAACTTTTGATTCTTATGTTGTCTTTTGCTTATTTCATTCACTCACAAGATAAAACAAGAAACTTTATTTCACTGATTTGTCTATAACAACATTCTATATAAGAACGAGTTACTCTATGTATTTTGTACCATTTCAAAGAATAAAATTTTCAAATTCTGTGATTTGAAAGCATTGTTTATTCTGAAAGGCTTTCGAAAGAAAACATTGCATCTTTTCTTTATTTTTAATCTCTTGAGGTATACGGAAGATGAAAATATAATTTCTCTGAAGACAGCATTAGTAGTTATTCTCAGGTGCATTTTATTTACTTCGTAACTGTTTCGCATGCCTTTTCATATCACAAATGGAATGTTCTATTTGTTTTTTGTTTTAAAAAATAATGGTACCACTTGGTTATCCGGCCGACCATTTTCGCCAAATTATAAAAATCGCAAAACTAATAGTGAAGGTTATACATGTTGACATGATTTTAAATTTTAATTTACAAAAGAACAAATAAATTAGTAAAACCTAATAAAATTACAAATAAAAAATGCAATTAAAAACCACTTGATGACATTTTAAACATGTCTATCGTGCTTAATGTCATTAAATGTGACATTTACAATCATCCATTATTGGCATTAATCTTAAAATTTGGCTATATTTTTTTGGTCGACGGGAAAACCAAGTAGTACCAAAACAATAAATAAAATCAATTGTACATTACTTTTAAAATTATCTACATGAAATTTATCTAAATTACATTATTTGCATTTATGCTTAAGCGGAGAAAGTTGTTAAACCTCATTATCTTTAAGCGTAAGCTTAAATTTTTTTAAAAAATATTTTGATTTGTTTTAAAAAAAGGTAATGAATTTTCTAATTTATTAAATCTGTACTTCTAATAAGATTTAAAAGTCTTAATTGTTGTCAATATTTTCTTCTTTGTTACGAAAATACATTGTAAAAAAATATATATATAAAAAAAAACCCCGTAAAGTTGCTAAGCTCTTTTGGAAATTTCGACTTCCTACAAATTTTTATGATAAGGTAATGACAAAAATTCATGTAATCGGCTATATTACATGATTTTTTGCTGTTACTGTTTCATAAAATTCTAGAAATCCCAGTTTCCATGAAAAGGTTAGTAATTTTAGAGATTTTAGTTACAGTGATATGTTTATAATTTATAGAAAAGGATGTGTAACATAACATATTTATAGAAGTAACGGAAAACAATTAGCATTATATATCATTATATATACATATACATATCTATATTATACATATCTATACATATAATTTAATAACAATATATAAAATATTAATCGCATTAATTAGTCATATTTTGAAAGACGCATTTTACTTTAAAATATATTTTAAAACCCTTAATATATTCAAAGTACTATGTTCATTTTCAAGAAAAAGTATCAATTTCACAGTTTTAAATTAATTTTCCCCTTGTTCTTGTTATAATTTTGAACGATGCAAACGATAAAACTTTTGATTTTCATGTTGACTTTTGCTTATTTTTATTCAGTAGAAAACAGAAAACTTACTCTATGTATTTTGTCCCTTTTCGAACAAAAATATTTTCAAACTCTGTGAATCGAAAACATTGTTTATTCTAAAAGTGTTTCTTAAGAAAAAACTGTGTCATTTCTTTATTTTTCATCTCTTGAGATATACACAACAAGTAAAAATTATTTTCTTTGAAGATTACATAAGTGGTTATTCTCAGATGAATTGTAACGAACCTCCCAACTGTACAAATATTCTCATGCCTGTGAATTAATGCTTAAAATTATTTACGTTAGATTTGTCTATATTACATAATCTGCAATTATGGTTGTGAAAAGAACTATTTTCGAACTTATTATCTTTAATCGAATGTTTTAATTTTAAAAGCAATATTTTGATTTGCTTTTAGAAAAAGTTATGAACTTTCTAATTTATTAAATTTGTAATCCTAATAAGATTTAAAGTCTTACTTATTTTCCATATTTTTTATTTTATTACGAAGGTACACAGTAAAAAAATTGTAAAGTTTCTGAACTTTTCTAGGAAACTGGGATTCCTAGAACTTTTATATAATTGTAACAGTAAATATTCATGTGTCCGATTCTGATACATGATTTTTTGCTGTTACCGTTATGTAAAATGTTCTTGGAACACCAGTTTCCTAGAAAAAGATTAATAAATTTAGAGTTTTTTTTTTTTTTTTTTTTTTTTTTTTTTTTACAGTGTTATGTTAGATTTTAGAAGAAAATGATATGTAACATGGCATATTTATAGAAGTAACATGAAAAATCTGAAAACAATTAACATTATATATTAGTATATTATGTAAATTAACATTATATTTCATGTATATGTATGTATTTAATATATAAATTAAAATCATATATAATATTAATCACATTAATTCATCATAATTTGAAAGATTCATTTTGCCTTAAACTATATTTTAAAACTCTTAAGGCTACAGTGGACTCTCAAAACTAATTTTATTTTAATTTTCAATGAATTTTTTTAAAAAAATTTGGAAATAATCATAGCATATACATCTCTTATTTCACAATTTTTTTAAAAAATATATTCAATAGTTTTTGAGATACAGATTTTTCTTTTTTTAAATTAACGAAAAATGGCAATATTTCAAAATGCTCCATGCGAAATTCTTTATGCCCAATTTTCTGATTTTTTGTTTAAAATGCTCTCTATGTATGTGTTAACAAATGTTACTAAGTATTTTTAGCATATTACCTTAAAACATTTAAAAAATGATTTTAACTTAACTCTTTTGTATTTTCCGTTAAAAAATCATTAAAAATTCCATATAACTGAAATTTTTAAAATTTACATGCGTCTAAAAATGTTTATTTCTAGTAACATTTGTTAACACATACATAGAGAGCATTTTAAACAAAAAATCAGAAAAATTGGGTTTAAAGAATTTCACATGGAACATTTTGAAATCATGAAAACGAGGAACATATTCATTCTGAGAAAAACAGGTTTTAGTTACTTCAATGGTTATAATTGTTTAATATTTTCCTACTGACACATTGTCAGCTATTAAGGGATATAATATCATTTCTAGCTTATATATAAGTGTTTTATGTTTTTATGGTAAATTCACATAAAATATGTGGCTTCGACAGTAATTCATGCAAAGGACGTGAAGTATCTGAATTAAAAAAAATATTCTCAAAAATAACTTTTTGTCTTTTCTAATGAAAAATTTTTAAATTTTACTAGAAATATTCATGGTATAAATACCTCTTATTGTACAAATTTTTGTTAAATATATTAAATATTTTTAATATTTTAAATATAGTAATATATTTTTTTTATTTTACGCTAAAAAGATTGGGGACAAAAATCAATTCCTCTAAATACAGTTAAAAGTTACAGTTAAAGTATTGTTTTGCGAAATCACAAAATTAATAGTTTCAGTGCAAATTAATAACATTTTGTAAGGTAAAACTAAAAACTAGGCTAAATTTTACGGATGCGAATTGGCAAAAAAATAAACAAAGGGGCGCGGCACAATCAGCTGATTGGGCAAAACTGTTTGTAACTCCAGTAAAGTAGTCGAAATTGAAAAATTCTTTTTGTGCTCAATAGCAGGGAGTATAATGTTATTATGCTAAAAATGAAAATTCGACAATTTGATGTTTTTTGCAATTTTGAAAGTCCACTGTAGCCTTAATACATTAAACGTACAAAATTTGTTTTCGAGAAAAAAAAAAGTCAATTTCAAAATTGAGTATTAATTTCCTCGCTTAATATATCTTATTTTTTACTATACTTTTGCACGATGCAAACGATAAAACATTTTTTTCTTGTGTTGTCTTTTGCTTAATTTATTGATTTAAAATAGAAAATAAGAAAATTTAATTTACTTTGTCTAAAACAACATTTCATATAAGAACGACTTATTCTATGTGTTTTCTCCCTTTTCGAACAAAAGCATTTTCAGATTTCGTGAATCGAAACCATTGTTTATTTTAAAAGGATTTCGTAAGAAAAATCCGTATCATATCTTTATTTTTCATCTCTTGGGTAAAACAGAACATGTAAAAAATATTTTCTTTGAAGATTACGTAAGTGGTTATTCTCAGGTGAATTATAACTAACCTCCTAACTCTGCAAATATTCTGATGCCTTTTCATATCGAAAGTGGAACGTTCTCCTTGTTTTTGTTTTTAAAAATAATAAATTAATTAAACTGTGAATTAATGCGTAAAATTATTTACGTAAGATTTATCTACATTACATAATGTGCAATTATGGTTATGCGAAAAATAATTTTAAAACTTATTATCTTGAATCGAATGTTTTAATTTTTTTACAGCTTAATGTTAGAATTTAGACGAAAATGATATGTAACATGACATTTTTATAGAAGTAACATGAAAAATCTGAAAAGAATTAACATTATGTATATATATATTGTATAAATTAACATTATATTTCATATATATATGTATTTATTACATAAGTTAAAATCATATATAATATTAATCACATTAATTGATCATAATTTTAAAGACTCATTTTGACTTAAAATATATTTTAAAAATCTTAATATATTCAAAGTAAAAAGTTTATTTTCGAGAAAAAAAAGAGTCAATTTCAAAATTTATTTTTAATTTCCTCGCTTAATATATCTTATTTCTTGTAATATTTTTGCACGATACAAATGATAAAACTTTTGATTCTTGTGTTGTCTTTTGCTTAATTTATTCATTTACAATAAAAAACAAGAAACTTTAATTTACTTTGTCTAAAACAACATTTCGTGTAAGAACGAGTTACTCTATGTATTTTTCTCTTTTCGAGCAATAGTATTTTCAAACTCCGCGAATCGAAAACATTGTTTATTCTAAAAATATTTCGTAAGAAAAAACTGTAACATTTCTTTATTTTTCCTCTCTTGAGATATACAGAACATGTACAAAATATTTTCTTTAAAGATTACTTAAGTTGTTATTTTCATGTGAATTTTATTTACTTCGTAACTGTACAAATATTCTCATGCCTTACATATCGCAATTGGAACAATCTCTTTGTTTTTGTTTTTTAAAATAACAAATAAATTCAAATGCATTAATACATAAAATTAAATACGTGAGATATATCTAGATTAAATTATTCACATTTATGTTTTTAAAACCCTTTAAAATTTTATTATCTTTAGGTATAAATTTAAATTTCTAGGACCAATGTTTTGTTTTCTCTATATTTCAAAACCAGCAAGCCCCGCAGATTTGCTTGCGTAATAGATGAAATGCGCCAAGTGATATATTTGTATGTCTCATTTTTGTTAGAAGAAATTATGCTTTTCGGAATAGTTCAAAAATACTAGAGTAAACGCACCAGTAGTGCGCCCGTTAAGGGCCACTTAAGTATCTAATTATTATTAAAATATCGATGTATACTAAAATACATATAAGGTATCCTGCTGTAATAACGCCAGGTTAAGGTTCTACCAATTTTCACGGCTTAGAATTAGATATTTTTTTCAAACAAATACAGGATTTGATACAGCACCTCATTGACTACCTATATTAAAAAAATTAATTTAACAGATATATGGTCATAAAATGTAATGACGTGATTTCTTGACCAATGATATTTGGCGTTGTTACCCACTTATATGGGTAATAACACCATGCAAACAAAACTTTAAAATAAGATGGAATAATGGCATGTAGAATGCCCAATTCTAAAAATACAAACTCTACAGCTCTAGAAATTGACAAATTGCATTCTAAGCTGTTGAAAATGTTAATTTTTTTGTGAAAGTGTAAGAAAAAGATAAGTGTGGTGGTGGTGGTGGGGGGGGGGTTGGAAGGGGTAGGCACAAGAATACCATATTCTAAGCTGCTTTTTGCTTAAAAGGAAAAGGTTTAAATAGAATATATTAGAAACATTGCACAGTTTTTTAAAAATATAGTCTTCACATCACAAAACTTATCTCGCAAATTTTAGATCAAGCGTTAATTTTAGTTGCTTGTAAAATAAATAAGACCTATAAATGGACCAATTAACTTTAAGCTGTTTTTTGCGATTTATATGACTCAAACACTTCTGCTCAGAGCACATGGGTGTCACTTACCGGATTATTTCATAATTATGTATAATATTAGCACTTGTCGTTATTACACCAGAACACCTTATTATTTTAACCTTGTCTTCACCTTCCTCTATCTGTATAAACCTTCAAAATTTCAAAATCCATTAGAAAAATGGATATTTCTTTAGAAAAATTGAAAAATAAAAAAAGTTAGTTTCCTCTATGCTCTATTAGTGGGCATAGTAAATTTCTGAAGCATCAGTAGTCCCCTTTCCCCATGGGTAAGCCACTCCACTTTTGAATTTACAATGAAAATACTGAAGTTATACTTTTTTTACAGTTTTAGAAGAGAATATACACAATAACGAAGTCATACATAGAGTATAGATGGTTAAGTAAAATATTCTCATTAGCAAATCTGCAAATCAGGGAATGAATTTTAATTATATCTCATTTTATATAAAAACTAATGTTCTAAAGTGTGAAAAAAAAAAAAATCTGTAAAGTTACTAAACTTTTTCTCATCATGTGAAAATCCATTTCCATAAAAATAATTACATTTTCTTAATGTTTGGAAATTTAATTTTTGTTTAGTTCTGGGGATTTGTAAGTCATATTTAAAAAATTGCTTATATGCTTTCACATGTAAAAAAAGAAATTTCTATATTCTGTGATAAAAACTTTCTGAAGTGTCTGACAATTTTAGAAATTTCAGAATTTTAGAAATTTCTGACATTAAAAATGCATTTTCTGTGTTTTATACCAAAATGATACAAATGGTTGTAAAAATTCAACAGTTCTTATCGACAATAATAGTAGACAATTTAGCAATTTTTAAAAGTCGAAATGCATTGTTTTTCCTTACGTAACAGTCTGTTACATTTTATAAATAAAAAAAACTGCCGTATTTATTGATTCGCCGTGATTATAAATAATAACACAAATATAATAAACAGGATACATAAAAGCTGAAATGACTGTAAATGAAACTTATTTATCCAAAATCGAAAGAAATTTCAAAATGTGAGTGGGTTTCAAGTATTTTACCACTAAAAGTACTTAATAAACTTAAAACCGTACTTAACAGTACAGGAATAAATCTTCCAATGACTTTTCAAACTTTTTTCTCATAATATTGAAGCATTTAGGGATAGCAGGAAGTTTCTCTCTTTTTCTTTATGTTATCTCCCCCTTCTAGCCAAAAAATAACTTTTTTGAAAAAAAGAAGGTACATTTTTAGATAGTCCACCACACTCTAAAAAAATCTGTAATCCTACAAATGTAAAGTTTTCGAAATCTGTATGGTTACTAACACTCTGTCTGTACACTGTACAAGAAAAAATGTAAATCTACAAAACTAATTCTTGTAAAGTTACAGAAATCTGTAACTTTACGAACTAGTTTTGCAAAATTATAATTATCTTACTAAAATTTCATCTGTAACCTGGGTTGCAGTTACATGAAAATTTCTTGGAATCTCAGTTTCCTAAAACATTCTTAGTAACCTTACAGATATTTTGATTTTCAGTGCAAATCTGTCTGTTACATGAATTTTTGCTGTTGCCATTACGTAAAAACTTCTAGAAATCCCAGTTTCCTAGAATACTTTCAGTAACTTTACAGATTTTTTTACAGTGCATTTGAAATCACCGAGTAGCTGCCAGACTTACCAGTTTACCGTTGGTAAATGTAAATGGTCCATATCAGTATCTTCAACAAATGTCCTTTGCTCCTGCTCACATATCACTGGAGTCAATAGACTCTTTAGTGCAAGCTGTATCAATTGTTATTTGTTATCTTATAGGTTTTACTGGAAAACATACTTTTCAACTTTAAAAACACGTGGCCCACTATTGGTACATTTTTTGCCATTACGTAAAAACTTCTAGAAATCCCAGTTTCCTAGAATACTTTCAGTAACTTTACAGATTTTTTTACAGTGCATTTGAAATCACCGAGTAGCTGCCAGACTTACCAGTTTACCGTTGGTAAATGTAAATGGTCCATATCAGTATCTTCAACAAATGTCCTTTGCTCCTGCTCACATATCACTGGAGTCAATAGACTCTTTAGTGCAAGCTGTATCAATTGTTATTTGTTATCTTATAGGTTTTACTGGAAAACATACTTTTCAACTTTAAAAACACGTGGCCCACTATTGGTACATTTTCCCTTCTGACTATTAAATATTCTGGTAAATTTGGCACATAATTAGCATATAAATAAAGAAAAATTCAAAATTTTACTGAAAAACATATTTTAAAGTAACTAAATCTATTACAAGTTAACAGGTGTAGATTTTTTTCAATTATATTATTTAAAACTTTACAAGCATTTAAAATTGAAACCTTAGTCAACCGAAAAATCAACAAACTTTAAATATTTTTTTTTTTAATAATCCTATGACCGATGGCTTAGTGAAGTTACATTTTCGCTGCTCAAGAAATGGGTTACTTGTCAAACACTAGTAGGCCCCTGACCCACTACTGGTTCTGATGAACAAAAAACTAAACAAATTATATACAAAATCTTAGAACCCTTCCATTCATTCCCTTGAAAGAAGACAGTCGCAGTTCGTGATAAGTTCATTCATTTTTTCTTAAATGTTAAATATTTTTAAAACTGGATTTGTTACCACGTTTTTCAAGAAAGCAAAATCTGCTGGCGAGCGTAGATTTAACGGGGCAAAGCCCCATATTATTTCATCACAAGATTACTTTTTTGAAATTTATTAAATTAATAATTTAAATAAGATTTTAAAAGTTTTAATTGTACTGCACATTCTTTTATTTTTAGAAGATAAAGAGAATACTCAAAAGTATAGATAGTATTATTTACAATATCTATGTGTTTAGAAATTATTAATTTTTTAGAATGATTAAATATTTAGAAATCATTTAAAATATGTAGACATTTAGAAATTATTTAGAATATTTAAATATTAAGAAAATGATACATTATGTATTTAAAGAAAAAGAAGCGAAACTACATTTACTTTTTGTCCATTATATTGCGCATCTTGCTGATATTATTTATTTCAAATATTTATTTTGACGTATAAAAATATTTTTTATACGGAGATTAACTGCAGCAATATTTATGCAGACAATATTTATTTTATAAGTTCCTCAAAGAAGAGAATTTAAAATACTCGTTTTATGGATTGTTTTAGCCATACATAACAGTATGTATGATATGCATTTTTTTACTTCAATAAATATTTTTTTACACATCTTTCAAAAAACATTCTTGTTTTCTGAAACATATTTTAAAATACATAAAATCATTTGTAAGAAATACATTTATCAGATATATATATGCTATTAAAAAAAACTTTTGCGAAAATGTGCTATATAAAGTTGTTTTTTTTAAATTAATATTCTTGTAATTGGAAAATCTTAGTAGTGCTAAAAAATATGAAAGGTAAGATTCCTTCATAAGAAAATTTCGATTTAATCCCTTTTAATATTCAATAATAATTTAACTGTTTTTATTATTTGTAATTTTGAAAGACATATGTGGTATATCATATTTCTTCAGACTTGTTACAAAATTTATCCATTATTTTGTAATTTACACTGTAAAAATAATCTGTAAAATTATTAATTTTTTCTAGGAAACTGGAATTTCCAGAACCTTTGATATAACGGCAACGGCAAAGATTCGTGTAACAGATACAGATTTGCAGTGAAAATCAAAAAATCTGTAAGGTTACTAAGATTTTTTATGAAGCTTGGGATGCCTAAAAGATATTACGTAATTGCAATCTGGGTTACATATAAAATTTTAATAAGATAATTATAATTTTGGTAGATTCGTTTGTAAAGTCACAGATTTCTGTAGCTATTAGTTTTGTAGATTTACACCTTTTCGTTGTACGCATAAAATATTAGTAAACATACAGATTTCGACAAATTTCCATTTGTAGGATTACATATATATTTATAGTGTATTTTAAAAAAGCTCTAATAGTCAAAAAAGATCAAAAGGTTACTAAGAATTTTTTTAGATGCTTGAGATGCCTAAAATATATTATGTAACTGCAATTTAGGTTACAGATAAAATTTTAGTAAGATAATTATAATTTTAGAAGATTCGTTTTTAAAGTTATAGATTTCTGTAGCTTTGCAAAAATTACTTTTGTAGATTTACATCTTTTTTCGTACAGTAGACATACATAAAATATTAGTAAACATACAGATTTCGGCGATTTTCCATATGTATGATTATATATATATGTTTTACAGTGTATTTGTATTAAGCTCAAACACATGTAAAAATACTGAAACTTATTTTTTCAGAATGTTTTGCATTTTTTTCACTATTTTCACTAATAATGCACTTTTTTTTTGTTTTAAATTGTCATTGTTTACTCGAATAGTTTATCTGACTTAGTGTACAATTAATTCGGACATTAGTGATATAATCACGACCAGGGGTGTGCGAAGAGAAAATTGCGCCCAGGGTAAAGTTTCAATTTGGCGCCCCCACCCATCTCTTTTTCTTGTGATAGGACAAAAAATGAGGCTGGTAGTATAAATTTGGCACTCCGTAAGTTTCCGCACCCGGAGTGACCGCCCCTTTCGCACGGCGCTGATCAGGAACAAGGTTATATTTGAATTACAAAAATATTTCAAAGTTGTTCTTTTCCCCTATAATTTCAACAACGCAACAAGAAAATTATAAATAAAAAATAATAACATTTAAGAAAAATATAGCTTTTGTAATATGCCGCGTTTTAAATTTAGAAATTTATTTTTTGATATTAAAAAAATCATTAAGAAACTTATTACATAAATTTTCATTAAATATTTTAAATTTGTCTGAAAATATTTTTAAATTCATTTTATTAAAATAAAACTTTTCACTATTTAAAATTATTTTTTAAAGGTTTTGAGTACTATATTCTGCAGAGATATTTCATTCCATATACAAGAAAACAAAATCATTACTCAACTAGACAAATACCTATATTTGTCTTAAACTTATTTTCTAGTAACTGTATTATATCAATGCGAAAATTAAAATAAATATCAATATACGAAAATTTAAGACGCATGTTTTCTGTTCAAGAATCCGATATACATATCGATATTCTTTAAAGTTTTCAGTCTTAGACGTCAAATATTTAATCCTGTTTTACCAAACAGATATTGAATGCAGATAATATAGAATAAAATTATGCATCAGTTCCTCTTAAATTATTCCAAAAAATGAAGTTTAATATTTTCGATTTTTGAAATAGCCGCTCTGTCAGTTAGGTAATTAGTATTTTATGTGATATTGATTTTGTAAAGGGATTTAATATGCAATAAAAGTTATCCATAAAGCAAAAGTTTTGACTGATGTTGATATGGCATTGATTTAGCACACTTGGAGATAGTCTGAATTTTCCGATAGATTCAATTATATAATTTTATTTACATTTAAACATGATTAATACGACTTGCAAGTATATTTTAATTTAATATTCTGTTCCACATTGTTGATAAAATCAGTCAAATTTAAAAAAACGTATGCACACACACAAAAGATATAAATAATAAAGAAATGTATTCTTCAAATAAATAACCTATCTTAGTCAAAAAAAAAAAAAAATAAACTACATAATTAATTTGAGTATCTATTCATACCTTTTGGTGTTTCGTTTCCGTAACATTCCGTTAAACTGTATTTAGAAAATCAGTTTGATATTCTTAGATGCAAGAAAAAAGGAAAATACTTTAACCTAAACTTATGATTTGCGATAATTTGCCCTATAAATTAAAAGGATTTGAGATTTAAAAAAAAACCCTCAGAAATCAACAGGTTTCCTTTATAGAAAATATATTTACCAAAATGGACTTATTTTCCTCTCTTTCTATGTAAAAGAATAAATCGTTAACAGATTTTTAGAAAAATGTTTGTAATGTAATTTGCAACATGCAATACAAAAACAAAATATCAGCAAATTAATAAGTAGAATGCTAATGACATTAAAATTTTTAACATTCTCTTCCTCTGTACTCTTCTTTTGGGATCTTTTTTTATTAGTTTTCAAAATATCTCTAAATGTTACGCTTATTTTTATATGAAGTGTTAAAAGTTTACTCTCAATTTGTCAGTTTTTAAAACTTAAAATATTAAACTAAGCAACGTTTTTTGAAGTATTTTGAGGAAAAAAAGGTGACATCTTGTAAAAAGAGAATAGGGAAAACAAAAGTTAAAAATATTAAATTTCTGGGGAGATATTTTATATATAAAAATGTATCAAGCGCCCACAGACTTATCATTATAATTTTAGTAGATTCCTTTCTAAAGTCACAGATTTCTGTAGCTTTACAAAAATTAATTTTGCAGATTTACATCTTTTTTGTTCAGTGTACACACAGATTTCGGTAACTTCCCATTTGTAGGATTACATATTTTTTTCTAGAGTACATATTTATAGATTACATATTTTTTATAGAGTACATATTTATAGATTACATATTTTTTTATAGAAAGGGAACTCGGAAGCTGAGTAACTAGCACCCTTAACCCTTTGCACCTGTTTTTTCCGTCTGAATAGACATAATCTTTCTTTGCAATTTTTTATCTGTAATTAGTGATAGGAGTATGACAGGTATAACCACTCCGGGAAATAAAATATCCCTTATTTAATTAAATCACTTTTGATATATTGTAATTGAAAATGAGTTTTTTTAAGAATCAGATACAGGCCTAATAAAAATTGTTTCACAGACACCGTAATCGGAAAGGTTAATCTGTCACTTTTCTCAGAAACCATTCTTGGATCACCATCACCTTGGAAAACCATCCACAAATTCTTGGAGCTATAGACTTTGCAGTCGAGTAGCAGTCTGCAAATAGCTGCCCAAGCTTTATACTCATGATTTAATTTTTTATATACTGTTTATTGTTGAAATCTGAGAATTTGTAAGTCACGTAAGAGGGCGTCGTGAACTCCCTTTGGTTTAAATGTGAAGAGAAAAAAAAATGTTTTTTGAGTGTGTGGAAAAGAATGGCAACCAGAGTGTTCGCTGCTTATCCTGTATAAAAAATAAAAGATACAGTCCAGTACGTTTATTATTTAAAACAGTGTTTAGTGACACAGTGTTTAAAACAGTGTTAGTACAAACTTACAAAATTTAATTTCAATATCGTATCATAAGAATTTAGCTTCGAACATTTGCATTATAGACAAAATTATTTCAAAGGAATATGGGATGTTACAATATGTGCTGCTATTGCCCTTGGATAAGATGAAAAGTTCTTACATCTTCATTACTTGAATATAATTTGTATTTCTTTGAAAATATTATTTTAATACGGAAGCTGTATTAAAAGAAAAAAAATATTAAAACCTAACGTCACTAAGGCAACGAATGAACTCGCAAATAAAGATAGTTTGGATAAGTTTGAGTTAGAGCTTTATGAAAAAAAAATCGTCTGCTTTTGAAAAGGAATTTATAAAGCTATTTCAGAAACATTTTCAACTTTGTGATGATAAAGATGTTGATAAATATATTGTTGAACAATAGTCTATCCAAGAAAATATAGATAAATATATTTAATTAAGAAAGAAAGTTAAGTGAATTAGCTCCAGTTTTAACGAAAAGTGAAGTAAATTTAAGCAAATCAATTCGTTTGCCTAAACTAAATCTTCCAACATTTAGTGCAGTTGCCTGAGGGGTTTTCTTTTAGAGACATTTTTATTTCTTATTTTCATAATAATTTAGGTTTATCAGCTTCTCAAAAACTTTTCTATTTAAAATTATCGTTGCATGCTGATCCTTTAAGGATAATTCCAAGTCGATTATAACTACTGATGCTAATTACAAAATAGCATGGAATCTTTTAGAAGATAGATTTTCAAATAACTAGATCAATTATTTGCTCATTTGAAGCGTTTTATGTCTTTTCCTTCCATACAAACTGAAAATCCGTCCTCTATATTAAAATTAGTGGAAAATGTAACTGAATGTATTAGATCATTAAAAGTTCTCGCGCAAAATTTAGAGAGATTTTCAGACACCGTCTTTGTATATATGGTAATTCAAAAGTTAGATTCTTTGTGTAAGCTTTGGTGGGAACGAGAATCCAAAAAAGATGACCAAAAAAGACGATTAAAAAATCAACTCTGATATTTTCGGTATTTCATCTTTTTTGGATTCTGTTCCCACCAAAGCTTACACGAAGAATCTAACTTTTGAATTACCATATTTGTATATATACCATTGGCACAAAGTACATTTTTAGTCAATTTTTCTTTAGTGTTCACAAAGAAAAATATTATTATCATTCTTATTGTTATAATTATTAATTTAAATGGTTTCAATAGATTAAAATTATGTAAGAGATGCCTGCCCATGCCCGGGAGCGAAAAGTTTCTGAAATTTAAAGATGCAACCAATCATTTCTGTTTTGAAAATTTCTTCTGTAATAGTCAAAATTTTTTTCTAGAAATTTATGATTGGTTCTTCAAATTGATGAATTAAATATGATTCCCAGACAACAGGAGATGTCGAAATCAGTTAGGCCATCTATCTGAATTATCGGCGAGCTATCGGTAATCGTCCACTGACATTATTATGATGTCAATAGATCATACTCTTTTAAAGTAGTCCAATGGTTGTATCGGAAGGAAATCGAAATAACGTATCGATTTGACCTGATGATTTTTACTCCTAAAATTTACATCAGCCGACTAATTCCTGACAATTTTTATCCCCCACTAACATTCCCCTATAGTTTCTGTCAATTTATGAATCACGTGACTTCCCTCGCTCTTTCAAGGTCTTTTTGTCTCCCACTTTAGCCAACCCCTCAAAGTTCATTCTTTATATGTTGAAAGCAAGGTCATTTTTAATCAGTCGGAGAAGGGACACTGCAATGCGAAGAAGTTACGTGAAGTGAGTGAGTATAAGTTTTTTTCAAATTTACTTCAGAAATTAGTAAGTTTTCATCTTTTAAAAATACACGATCGCTCGGTATGAATCAAAAATATATCTAACACTGTTAAAAATCTGCTGCATTTTGCTGCAACGCACTCCCCTGCTTGTATAGAAAACGGTTACTTGGCCGTGAAATGGAGCTTTCTCATTGGTTGGAATAGAGATATTATATACAAGCGGGGGAGTGCGTTGCAGCAAAATGCAGCAGATTTTTAACAGTGAAGAATTAGAAGGAAATGATGAACTATTTTTATGGAATTACGAAGAGTTATGCTTACTTAAAATGTAAAAAATAGTTTTAATAAAAAGAAATATATATATATATATATATTTCAAAAAATTAGATTTTTTTTGCGTTTTAAATGAATAAATTAAAAATAAAGAATATTAGATAATAAAATTAAAACATTAAAGAACAATTTGCCTTTTTTCCACATTTCTTTACTTTAGAATATGGTAAAGTATATTTTTAAAAAATTGTAAATATTTCTTTAATAATCACTTTGAATGAGCAGACATGATACAAATACAGAATAGGTTTTGTCTCGCAAAATTATAATAAATGGGAGAAGGAGGCTGGGGAAAATAAGATAAATCTTAAAAATGGGAATATATTTTTTTTCTTTTTTTTTTCATAAATGGAAACCCTACTAATCATAAACAAATTTCGATGCATTTTAGAATATAAAATAAAGTTTACTTTGTTTTATAAATTTATTGCATTGGAGAAAATGTGAAATATCTTATTTTATTATTTGTTTAAATCTAACTAAAATTTTGATGTTATAAATTGTTTTGATAATTAAAAAAAAAACTTTGAATGATTTTTTATGCGATGTTAATTCTATCATTTCAACGCATGTTTAATCTTTCTTTGAAAACAAGCTCTATTAATATTCAAAATTTTAGCTATTATGTAATATATTTTATGTTCAATTTGTTCAAGAAATCCCTCAAGGTTATTTAGCTACCCAAATACTTAAGTTGAGAATACAACAATGTATTTCATTATGCTCTTATTTATCAAAATATTTTTTAAAGTATGAATGAATATTCATCATTCCTGAAATTCAGAACATAAAATTTCTTTTAATATCAAAACATCTTTTGCAAAATTTGCCGGGTTCTCAATTATTATTATTATATTTTTTAGATGAAAACTTACTAGTGTTAGGAATTGATAAATTAAGTTATCCCAGTTTATTCACAGAAAATCGTTTGCATATTTGCAATTGTGATATTTAATTTATTTATAAGACGCGACTCGTTGCTATGGAAGCGAAGCTGTTTTTTCGTCTGCTTTGCTTTTTATATTTTTTATCTTACGAGATGAGTTAAAAGTTTAGATAAAAAAGTTGGCATCAATTTTTGATGGAATGTAAAAGAATTTTTTAGAGAGAATGTTTATATTTTTTGTTTGTCGTGCGTGTCTTGAGTTTTATTGAAGAATTATGTTAATTTTATGAAAAGGCACGCAGAAATGCATAAAGGATCATCTTTCCAGTTTTTAGTATGATGATAAAAAATTATCAAGGTAAAAGCATTTATATTTTGTACATATTATACATTTTGTACATAGTATGTAAATAATTTGAATTCAATATTTCTTTATTCTATAATTCTAAGTATGTAATAAAATTTTTAAAAAGAAAATTCAAGAATATTTAGAAGATTTTTGAACCCAAATAAGTTTTGATTGTTTACAGAACAAATCTGGCGCAACGAACAGGGACATTTGAATAATATTGTTGAGATATTGAATTGTTTTTATAGCGTATAGTGTTTTCATAAGCTGTGCATTACTACTTAATTTTTCTAAGATGAATAAGCTAAAGAAAAAGCGTACACCACTACGTTCGTCATTTACCAGAACTTTAAATGTTTTGAATGAAGAAATTAACAGCGAGTCATTAGATAAGGACAAAATTTTAGACGGTTTTAGTAAATTAGAAAATTTGATTCATGAAATTAAAGCTATTGATGAAGCTATAATTGAACTCATGTTAGATGATGATAAATGCGATGAAGAGGCTATTGAAAATGAAGTAGTGGAAAATGAAAGTTATTCAGATCAATTTATTACCATTAAGCGTAAAGTTAGCGAAGCATTGGGTACAAATAAACGTAATCAAGATGATAGTGAAAAAAGCACAGATCACGGTTATTCCAAATCAAAGCATTATAAATTACCTAAACTAAATATTAAGCCATTCGATTCGCAGTTAATGAATTATCTTTCATTTTGGTCCCAGTTTCAGAAAATTCATGAAGACATAGATTTGGATAATAGTGACAAATTTCAGTATCTTATACAATCGGTAGAACCTGGAACCAGTGCCAGGCGTTTGTTAGAGAGCTATCCAATGACCGCAGTTAATTACCCCAAAGCTGTCGAGGCATTTCAAGAACGTTTTGGGAATAAAGATTTATTAATAGAAGTGTACGTAAGAGAATTCCTAAAATTGATTGTAGCTAATGTACAGGCGCAAGGCAAAGATAAACTTCCGTTATCAGATTTATTCACGAAAGTCGAGGCATATTTAAGATCTTTAGAATCAATGGGTTTAAGTTTAGAAAGCAATTCGGCGTGGCTCTATACCATGATAGAATCTAGCTTATCGGAAGATGTATTAAAAGCATGGCAGCGATATAATATTTCAATTACATCAAACGTTGTTAGTAATAATAATGCATTGTCAACAAAAGCAAATATAGTAAGTTTGATGGAATTTCTGAAACAAGAAGTTGCAAACGAGGAAAGATTCAAATTAGCCAAATCGAGTTTTATAGAGCTGGGCTTTAAAGACAAACCTAAAGAAAAATTAAGAAAAGCAGAAAGTAAAATACCTACTGCAGCAGGGCTATTTAGAACAAAAGAACGCCTTTGTTTATTTTGCAGTAAATCTCATGAAAGCAAGGACTGTGTTAGGGCTAGATCTCTTTCCTTTAATGAACGGAAGGCCAAAATTAAGAATAAAAATTGCTGTTTAAAATGTCTTCGTTTTGGTCACCACGCTAAAGTTTGCAAAGTTTTTATTCGTTGCCACGTTTGCTCTAAACCCCATACCGAGTTATTATGCCCAGAAATTTCAATGTGTAAAGAACCAGAAAATACAGTTAAGACCCCAGAAGTTATTCAAAGCACCATAGCAAGTAAGCAGTGTTCTGCTGAAGTAGCCCTTATGACTTTAGAAATAGTTATTAAAGGTCGAATAACAAAGAAAGTACGAGCGTTACTTGATTGTGGGTCGCAAAAGAGCTATATTTTAAAAGGTACAGCTGAAGAGTTAGGTTTACATCCCATTTCTTCTGAAGCTATTGTACACACTTTGTTTGGTGGTACGCAAACAGAAGCTAAATCTCACAATAAATTCCAAGTTGAGTTAAGTTCTTCTGATAGACAGAAACAAACGAAAGAAGTCTTAGAACTTTTGGATCAAGATATAATTTGTAACTATATTCCTCGGATACCAAAAGAATCAGTAATTAAAGAGCTTAAACAAAATAAACTATGGATCACAGATTTAGGAGCAGGAAGTCCAAAAATTGAAATTTTGATTGGAAGCGATTACTACGGACAACTTCTTACAGGTCGAGTAAAACAGTTAAAGAGCGGTCTTACAGCAATAGAGACAAAGTTTGGATGGACACTTTGTGGTCGTTTAGAAAGTACATCACAGTCTTGCCTAAATTATGGAAATATGTTTATCACGAACCTAGCTTTAAAAGATATGAAGATTCCAGAATTATGGAAGTTAGAGACAATTGGTATAACAGATCCCTGTCAAACTTTGTCTAAAGCAGAAGAAGAAGAACTCGCTCATGATAATTTTATAAAAGAAGTTGATAGAAATATAGAAGGTCGCTATATTGTAGGTCTTCCTTGGATTAACGGCAAACGTGAGATTCCCTCAAATAGACACATAGCTGAACGAAGATTGATAAATTCAACAAAGAAATTAAAATCAATGAAAATGTTTGAAGAATATGCTAAAGTTTTCTATGAATGGGAAGAAGAAGGCGTTATAAGTAAAGTACCAGATGAAGCACTCAAGATTCCAGGACATTTTTTACCTCATCATCCCGTCATCAAACCAGATAGTCTTACTACAAGTGTTCGACCAGTTTTTGATGCATCGTGTAAGGTAGGGAGGTCTCCTTCTTTAAATGATTGTCTCTTTAAAGGACCAAACCTCATCGAACAAATTCCTGCAGTGTTAATAAGATTTCGTGAGAAAGCTATTGGGGTAGTAGCCGATATAAGAAGAGCATTTCTTCAAATTGAAGTCAAAGAATCAGATCGGCATTTCTTGCGATTTTTATGGTGGAAGAGTACTGACGAATTTCAAGTTTATCAACACAATAGAGTAGTTTTTGGAGCAACTTGTAGCCCATTTTTGCTAGGTGCAGTTATAAGATATCATTTGAGTAATGTTGATGAAGAAAACAAACAGATAGCTGAGAAGCTTATGAAATCATACTATATAGATAACTGCGTTACTTCAGTCGACAATGTGCCTGAACTAGAAAATTTTATTTCAAAATCTACAGAAATCATGGCTGATGCGAAAATGGAATTAAGAATGTGGGAATTCGGACCAATTAAAAGTGAAGACAGCAGTTTCCTTAACGAAAAGAAGGTGCTCAGCAAAAATGTAACAACGATAGTTCCGGTTTTAGGGTTGAAGTGGGACACAATGGAAGATAGTTTGAAGATCGCTTATAAATTTAGTGATGAGATAGAAAATCTGTCGAAAAGAAAGATATTAGCTGTAACCCAAGGGATCTTCGATCCAATAGGATTTTTAGCCCCAGCATTGTTGCCAGCCAAACTGATAATTCAAGACGCCTGGTCGACGAAATTAGATTGGGATGCTCCACTTCCAGAAGAAATCCGGAATAATTTTCAAAAATGGTATAGCGAACTCAAGTATTTAAATGACGTGAAGATAAATAGACGTGTAGGCTATGGTTGTAAAGAAAAATGGTCTATTCATACATTTTGTGATGCAAGTACCAGAGCTTATGCAACAGCAGTTTTCTTACGTTGTGAAGATAAAGACGCAGTCTTTGTACAACTTTTAGGAGCTAAGTCTCGTCTTGCACCAAAGAAAAATGTAACCATACCACGTTTAGAGCTTCTTGCTTGTATTTTAGGAATAAGGTTGACTAAATTTGTTTTGAAAGCCTTTAATTGTATTTCCATACCAGTAAAGTATTGGACCGACTCTTCGACTGTTCTCGCTTGGATTCGAAGAAATGATCAATGGGGAACGTTTGTAGGCAATAGAGTTAGAGAAATTTGTAAATTTTCCGAATCTCAACAATGGAACTTCGTACCTGGTCATCTCAACCCTGCTGATCTACCTTCTCGCGGATGTAGTCCTAAACAGCTGCTGAAGATGAGATGGTGGGAGGGACCAGAATGGTTGAAGTTATCAGAAGAAAATTGGCCACATTCAGAAACAAGCCCCAACGAAGAATTAGTAATGATGGAAAAGAAGAAAACTTCAGTACCTACTCTTTTATGTTCTAATTCACATGAATTTATGATATATAGTAGAATTTCAAAATTTGGTAGATTTATTAATGTCGTATGTTGGGTGAAGAGATTCATAATGAAGTGCAGAAACAGAAATATATGTTTTCCATCAGAATTGTCAATTGAAGAAAAAGAAGATGCGGAAAGGTCGCTCTGGTCAATAATACAATCTGAAAGTTTTGGTAATACTACTGATGCAATAAAAGGATTAAAGGTTATGAAAGATCAAGAAGGTTTGTTAAGAGTAAAAACAAAGATATTAGAGCGAGATGACGAGTTTTCTTTCAGATATCCAATTTTATTACCATCGAAACATCATGTAGTGAATTGTCTGATTCAAGAATGTCATTTAAAGAATTGTCATGCTGGACTTCAAACAGTTGGATCCATTTTGAGAGAAAAATATTGGATAATTTCTTCTAGACGCATCATTAGAAGTCAATTGTCTAAGTGTTACAGATGCAAAAGATACTCTACAAAGCCATATACTACACCTCCAATCCACCTACCTCTAGATCGAGTCAGAGATTCCAAAGTTTTTGAAGTTGTTGGAGCTGATCTTTTTGGCCCTCTTTTCGTAAAGCAAAGATCCAAAGTTTGGGTTGTACTTTTTACATGTGCAGTATATAGGGCAATACATTTGGAACTTGTATCCAGTCTCTCAGCGGAAGGATTCATTCAGTCACTTCGAAGATTTATATGCAGGAGAGGAAGGCCGACTACTATATACTCTGATAATGGCTCAAATTTTAGAGGAACCAATAACCTTTTAAAATCATTGGATTGGAATGCAATAGTTTCTTCAAAAGAACTGTCTCCTATTAAATGGAAGTTCATCCCTCCAGCAGCAGCTTGGTGGGGTGGATGGTGGGAGCGTCTGATTAGATGTGTTAAAATTCCCTTGATCAGAACACTCGGCACTTCAACTTTAACTTTTGAAGAACTCATGACTGTTCTATGTGATGTCGAAGCAACAGTAAATAAAAGGCCTCTAACCTATATTTTTGAAGAAACAGATAAATTTATACCTTTGACTCCATCATCATTTTTGCAAGACATTGAAGAAATAGGTGTTCCTGATTTAGATGCAATAGATTCAAAGAAACTTCAATCTAGATATAAACACTGTCAAAATATTCGGCAACAACTTAGAAATAGATTTAGAAAAGAATATTTAGCTGAATTGGTCCAAAAATCAAAACAGAAAGGACAAGCTGTCAGACTAGGTGAAGTAGTCTTGATAGAACTAAACCAAAAGAGACTTTATTGGCCTATAGGAAAAATTGTAAAGATTTTCCCAAGTCGAGATGGAGCAGCTAGAGTGGCTGAAGTTAAAACAAGTTCAGGGACCTTGGTGCGTCCACTTCGTAAGCTGTACTCATTAGAGATATCAAGTCCTGATGACCCTGTAATCCAGACTGTGAGTAACAGTAAAACTAGAAGTGGTAGAGTAGTACAGAGACTTCTGAAATGACTTTTTCTAGAACTCTGAAATGACTTTTCTAAAACCCTGAATTGACTTTTCTAGAACTCTAAATGTTTCATTATTATTTTATTATTGTTTAGTTATTATCTTTATTTATTTGCATATTTTTTATTTTGAATTAGGGCTTAATTTGATCAAAAGTGATCTTAAGTTTAATTTGGCTTCCGCCTAAATTAAAGGTGGGAGTATGTTAGGAATTGATAAATTAAGTTATCCCAGTTTATTCACAGAAAATCGTTTGCATATTTGCAATTGTGATATTTAATTTATTTATAAGACGCGACTCGTTGCTATGGAAGCGAAGCTGTTTTTTCGTCTGCTTTGCTTTTTATATTTTTTATCTTACGAGATGAGTTAAAAGTTTAGATAAAAAAGTTGGCATCAATTTTTGATGGAATGTAAAAGAATTTTTTAGAGAGAATGTTTATATTTTTTGTTTGTCGTGCGTGTCTTGAGTTTTATTGAAGAATTATGTTAATTTTATGAAAAGGCACGCAGAAATGCATAAAGGATCATCTTTCCAGTTTTTAGTATGATGATCAAAAATTATCAAGGTAAAAGCATTTATATTTTGTACATATTATACATTTTGTACATAGTATGTAAATAATTTGAATTCAATATTTCTTTATTCTATAATTCTAAGTATGTAATAAAATTTTTAAAAAGAAAATTCAAGAATATTTAGAAGATTTTTGAACCCAAATAAGTTTTGATTGTTTACAGAACAACAACTAGTTTTGTAGAAAATTTGCTAAGAAATTTATATTCGTCAATCACTTTTACGTCTACACTATATTTAAAAAATAAAATAAAAAATAAATAAATAAAAAAATCCAAGTCATAGAATAGATTAATATTTGCCATTGAGAGAAATCTTGTAATTTTTAATGTATACAAATTTCTTTTAATACAAGTTTTAAAGGCTTTCCATAGCTAGTAAACAGCAAGAACAAGAGGGTAGCAAACCTTGAAAGGAGAGGGGGGATAACAAAAAACAGCATCGATTCAGTATTCGAAAACAGGTCGGTGTGTCGGTGTGTCGGTTTCGGTGCTATACACATCATATCAGCATTCCGTGATCCTCAGTCCGTTTGCCAAAAATCCTTTCCTGACGATATCGGATACCGAGGTCGCCCGGGCGAATAATAATCAGATTAGGACATTCGGCGTAAGTTCGGCCAGGGATTATTTGCTGTTTGGGTTATATTTTTATAAAGAAGTGTGAAAAAATTTGAGAATTGTAGGTAAATATAAACTATCATTGAAAATTTCGGAAAAGTAAATCCCCTGTACACATTTTTATATGAAATCAATTAAATGTGGTTTTTATTTGTGGTTTTTAATTCATATACGGATAAAATGTTTTTTATTGGATTAAAGAGAAAAAAAGATAGAAATTAAAGACAATATATTGCCTTATCCAAAATAAAAATTCCAATTGTTATATTTGAAAATATTAAATATTTATTATTTTCAGATGTCAAATATTTACTGAAATATGATCCAATAAATACTAAATTTTAGTAATACAATTAAGCGGGAAATGTTTCTAGTTTATGGATCGTGCATTATTACGTAAATAATTAACGCCTTATACATTTTAAGTTTAATAAATCTCTCTAAATCAAAATAAATTATTCCCATGATTCAGAGAGATGTTCTAATAATGTCGGAATTGATTTCAATCAACATCTTGAATAATTTAAATCGCATGCTAGAATACATTTAATGATTTGTAAATTTGATGAAGCTTTCTAAAGTTTATAATAATGCCAATCAATTAATAGTTCTATGCCGGATAGCATTTACAATATTGTATAAGCAGAAAGTGTAATGTTTTCTATGGAAAGCTCTGGAATTTTGTGAAACACGTATTATTTCTTAGGAAGAAAACATGACTGAATATTTGAAAATAACAAAAATTTAAAATGGATTAAATTTTTGAATTTCCGAGAATAACAGGGATATAAAACTCTGATAAAATCGTTTCATTGAAATCTTTTTTTCTTGTATCAATAGAAATTTTTCAATGGAAAACATTTCCAAATTATTTCTGAAAAACTTTTAGTGCGTTAAAAAGTTTTCTGTTTTTCATGCTTAAAGGACGTTTAAATCATGTTTTTATCTTAATTAGAAGAGTAAATATTAATAATTTTCATTTTAGTTTGTTTTCAAAATGTAGCTTTCCAGCAATAGTTGTCTTGAAATCACTTCTTGCGAAATTGCGTTTATCTTCATGATGAGATTTTTCATCATTTCTGTTTCGAAATTTTCTTTTGTAACTGTCAAAATGTATATTTTTCTGGAAGTTTATGATTGATTCCTCAAATTTATAAATTGATCATGGTTAAATTTTTATGTAGAAATATGAAAGAATTTGAGAGTCATGGGGGAATGTAAGCTAGCATTGAAATGTTTGTAAAAGCTAATTAATTATCTTTGTATACATGTTTTCATATGTAATCAATAAATGTGGTTTTTATTTTTCCTCCTCATTTACGGATAAAATATTTTCTATAGGATTAAATAAGAAAAATAGATATGAAATTCAAAATATTGCGTTATGCGAAATCAAAAAACCCGATTGCTATAATTCAAAATGTTAAATATTTATTGTTTTCAGATATCAAATATTTACTGGAATATGATCCAATAATAATAAATTTCAATAGTATAATTTAGCGAGAAATATGTTTCTAGTTTATGGATCTAGCATTATTACGAAAACAATTAATGTATTATACATTTTAAGTGTAACTAATCCCTTTCAATCAAAATAAATTATTCCCATGATTCAGAGGGATGTTTTAATAACATTGGACTTGATTTAAAGCGACATCTTGAATAATTTAAATCGCATGCTAGAGTAAATTTAATGATTTGTAAATTTGGTGAAGGTTTCTAAAACTTACAATAAACCAATTAATGAAAGATTGTATGCGTGATAGTATTTACAATATTGCATAAGCAGAGAATTTGATGTTTTCTGGTGAAAAGTCTTAGAATTTTGTGAAACATATATTATTTCTAAGAAAATTAAGAAAACATGACTGAATATTTGAAAATAAAAAAGAGTAAAAATTGATTACTTCTTTTTTATTTTTGCGCATAACAGGGATATAAAACGCTGATTTCTTATAATTTTCTTTTAAACATATTCCTTTAAACATTTCTTATAATTTTCTTTAAGTAACAGAATACACAAAATTTATTTCTCTATCCTGAAAGAAAATAATTAATAATGGTGCTAACGTAACTGAGTTTATTGTGAACGTTTCGGTTTCTCAAATCATTCGCAAAAACTACTGCTTATAAAAACACTAAAATTGGTAGTTTCATTGACAAACGTCTGATGAACAACAACAATTTTTAAACTGGAGAATTATTTAAAGCACTCTTATGGAAATGTCTATCATGACAAATCAGTTACAGAAGTTGATCAAAAACTATTCATACCAATTTAACCATATTTTTGACGCACATACCTGACACATTAATTATTCTCTGTGTCCAGTACTAGTTTTAATTTGTTAATTTTTTTTTCAAATATATTCAAAATTTCATTATCCGAATAGGTGTTTAATTTAAGATTTGAATTATCTTATTTTATCTACCATTGCCAAATTAAAAAGAAAATGTTCAAATATTTATATTTTAAAACAATTTTCGACTAAAAAATAAAATTACAAGGAAATATTAAAAAAAATATATAATTAAATTAGTACATGGAAAAAGCATTTAATGGTAAAACTTGCGTCATGTTTGAAACGATTCAATTAATTTCTTAAGTATCGCGTTCGAAAAGTGTAGCTTATATATATATATATATATATATATATATATATATATATATATATATATATATATATATATATATATATATATATATATATATATATATATATATATATATATATATATATATATATATATATATATATATGTATATGTATATATATATATAATGGAATATAAAAATGACCAACGTTAAAAGGCACCAAATATATTAAAGTAGCAGCAGACCGATTTCGGCAGCATATAGCTGAGAGAGGTAGAAATTTGATCATATATAAAGAAGAGACAGGGAATTGTTGGCGACCAATAGGATGGCAGAGTACAGCTGGCCAATAAGAGAATGCACGTGAAAAGGAACCGAAGGAGAGATAAGTAGGTCAAAGGAAGGGAAAAAAAGTAATTAAGAAAAAGAGGTTTTGATTTAATATTTCAAGCAATTCGATAGTGGGGGGGCGGAGGGGATTGGTAAAATCACTATTGACAACATTGTCAAATATTTTATAAATGTGGAATGCTTCAAGGAAGTTAAGTTCATGAATGTTAGTAGCTTTGGAAATTATTTTAACTGAACTGAAATCGAAAGTATGGTTCATCTCCCAGCAATGTTTTGCAATGGAGGATTTACGGATTTCTTTTATCCTAATATAACTTTGATGTTTTTTAATACTTTTTTTTAAGCGTTTAATTTCTCCAATGTAGGAAAGGCACATCAGCAATTAATGCTGTAGATTCGCCATGAATTAAATAAATCTATAGGACCTTTGAGCTTGGAGAGGGTGAGTTTATCGGTACGAGCAAAACTTATTTTGAAATCATGCTGTCTGAGAATTTCAGCAATAGTAAAGCTTGTTTTAGGAAAGAAGGGTAACACAATGCAAATATTGGAAAGAGTAGAAGACTGTGGTGAGTTTGAGGAACAAATTCGCCTTAGTTTATATAGAGCAGTATCAATTGTTGAAGGATTGTAACCTCTATCTATCGCTATGGCTTTAATGTATTCAATTTTCCTATTAAATGACTGAGAATCCTGTTTCAGATTTCTTTGCATCCATCTGTCGTAAAAGTTTTGCCGTTTTTTTACCACCCCATGCTCGTCATCCTCCGAGCCAAAAAATGGCCGCTACTTATACCTTTATAAATCGTGCAATATATATTTGTTCTGATTCTCAGTCATTTAATAGGGAAATTCAATACATTAAAGCCATAGCGGTAGATAGAAATTACAATCCTTCAATAATTTATTGAAGGAGCATTGATTTAAGAGCAATTATAAATTGCTCTTAAATCACACTACTATTAATTTTTAACAACATGGAGGAATGCCATCATATATATAATAATATAAGAAAGGGATATTTTTATCTCCAAAGATATAATAATGAATAGTAATTTTGCAGTAAAAGAACATTTCAGGTTGTTATCATTTCATTAGAAGAATGAATGCTCATTCTTCCAATGAAAATTGAATGTCCATTTTGTATAAATGCTATTTCATTTGAACATTTCATTTGAAGTAAAAAGAAAAAAGAAGTGCAATTAAATAAATTACGGTACATTTGATGAAAATTCACCAGTTTTTAAGCACAAGTAATTAGCTGAAAGTAAAATATCATGAAGTGATTGCTTCTGAATCCCTTAAAGCTATAGCTTGGGAAAAGCATTAGCTGTTTTTCTAACACAAAACTGCTTTCTTTACTCATGAATTTTTGCACACCACGTGCGTTTCCAATAATTGTAGGCTACAGAAGCTGTTCGAAAGTATTTCTTCAGTAAAAACGTTACATTATTGTTATCAAAAATTAATTGACTTTGCTGAAAGAGATTTCATGAGAAAAAATTTCATGATATTTTTCAGTCCTTCATATCCGATTTCTTCGTCCCTTAACGTTACGTTATAAAAACCAACCGTAAAACAAAGTAGACATGTCATTGTATTGTTAAATAGGGATAATCTCGACTGCAAATTCTTAAACTTCTAAACATCGCACATTTTCAATTTTTATAGAGCCGTTTAAGGAAAAGGGTATTTTTAATAGTAATTTGTTTGAAAATTGCATTTCAATTTATTTTTGGGATATTAAAATTTTTAGCATAACCTGAAGCATTACTTCATTTGTAGTTACAAGGCAATTTACAATACAAAAAAGTTTAATCTTTATAAAAATATCATGCCTATTTAAAAAGCAAGCGGGTATGTGTAATTTCAGATCACATAGAGGATTTTGTTTAATATTTCTTTCAAAACACTTTAACTTACAATTAATAAATCCAAATAATTATTAAGTACTTGCATAGATGGCTGCACCAACAAATTTATTTTAAAAACAAGTATAAAATGAAGTTATTTATTTCAATGAAATTAAAATTGCTTAAATGGCTACACGAAACGCGTTCAAATTTTACGTCACTTTTTAAATTGCAAAATTTAACGCATGGCATTAAAAAAGATAATTTATTTAAAATAATAGACTTTTTCAAAATTTTACGATTTCTCGTGTGACACGAGGTAATCAGCTGTAAGTACACAAAATTTGAAATCTCTCACTTATACAATCTTTGTGTATGGACTCTGAAAAGGACAAACAGAGGAAAGAGATAAATTGAGATTCGTCAGATGAAAGAAACCCTAAGAAAGAACATATTAATAAAGCATTGCATGAAATCTAGTTTGGATATATATTTATTTATTATCAATTTAATTTTATTTACTCCCCCGTTTTATTTACTTTTCCCATTCAATTTTACAAATAAGGTTTTTTTTATGCATTCGCACGCAATTATTTATTCATGTTATTTAAATAAACTTAAAAGAAACTTTTTTGTATTTCATAAATCTATTACTATAATGCTTCAGGTTCTATCCCTTTTTGGTCATTTTTCTTCGATTTATTCGAAGGAATAATAAATATATGTTACAGCATGAATGTGTATGAATTCATGCAATATTCATGGATACTCCATTTTAACCAAAAAACTTCACAATATGCATTAAATTAGCTGTTAAAGAAGACGAATTACACGTGTTTCTCATTAATGCTGTATGTTATAACTTCACACGACAACCTAACTCGCATTTTGACTTCCATTATGTTCGCATTAAGTTTATGAAATTTTCATTATTACCATAACCAACTGATATTAAGCAGAATACAAAAGAGGAAAGAAATAACATATTCTAAAGTTAAAACACTCTGCCTGAGTACGTAACAGAATATTTTTCTAGTTTACCTTTCAAGATAATGATATAATAACTTTTTAAATGAGCTCGTATATGTGTATTACAGAGCGTCTTAAAAAGAGTATAGATTGTTAAAAATTCAATAAAACGTATACAGTGACAACTATTGGAGTTTATCCTGAATGGAAATTTTATTCCTATCCGTCCTGTGTTGAGCTCCAAATTATCGTCGCCAGATGGCGCTATGATCTGTAATACTGTTATAACGCCTGACTTATGGTATAGGGTCATTCCACAGCAAATCAGGTGTGGCTGACATGTCACAGATTTTATTGAAAATCATCATATAAGTAGATCACAATCATTTACGAGGAAACGCAAAGTACTAGAGTGAAGACTAGTTTTTTTCAGTATAAAAATTTACATTTAAGCTGATACGAAATCGAGGACTTGTGTACATGCTTGAAATTTCAAGTTTGTTTATTAGCCTTAGGAATGGAAAGATTGTAATAAAAATTATTTACATTTAAGAATGAACTATAAGTAACAGATTAGCATAATTTAGTAATTGTATTTTTATTTCATAATTGAAAAATAAATAAATAATAAAAAAATCGTGGAGAAAATAAAATATTTCAATTATATGTTTTAAATTGAAGGACACTTTTTCCAAATTCAATTTTTTTTTTACCATTATAGCTAATCGAATATATTTTAAAAATATATAATTTAATTCTTGCCTTTTTCATTCCTTTATGAGAAAACAAATAAAGAGTGAAAACTGCTGATTAAAAATTCAACATTTTTATCATTTTTTGGAGACGAATAAAAGCTTTCAAAAGTTTTAAACTCTTTGATATTACAGATAAAAGTGTATATTTTAAGTATACGGAGTTTTATACTTGCTTTTAGTTTATTTTTGCCTCAATAATATTTTAAATTTGTATGGAAGAAAAACGATTTTCTGGATAAAATAACTATATTTTAATCTTAATATCAAGTAACAAACATAGATGGCAGCATATATCTTTTTTAAACAAGAAACTCGCAAAAAAGCGTGTGTTTTCAAAGAAAGATTGTCTTTAGAATGTCTCGAATAATAGTTTTTTGAACCCATTTTTGTTATGTTAGAAATTAAAAAGGCAGTATCGAAACATTTTTAGTGTGTCATGGACTTATTGATTCTTATGTATGTGTAATATTGTTGATGTAGGAGCTTTCCTTTAATTATTTTTTGAGGTAACATAAGAGCAATAATTATGATTTTGTCATTTTTTTAAAAGTTTCTAAGTTTTTTTGAAGATGAAGAAAATAAATAACAACTTTGAAACTTTGAGAATTCGATCTTCATACATAGTACTACATCTTGCATCAGTTTCACAGATGTTTTTTTAAATTCTTTAATTTTTATACCATTTCAAATTTTTTAAAAATTTACAAAATTTCAATATTTACAACCAATTTATGATTAATTATGGTATTACCAGATTATTATTACTCAATAAATATAAAGATTGATATCCAGAGATTTCAATATTATAAAAAAACTTCATTTTTGTTAAATAGTTTTCAAAATATAGAATTTGAAACTTGCAACTTTCGACGATTATCCGCAAGCCATTCTATACCACAAGTTTTTTAAATGTCCAAAACTGATAAAATAATTTATTTTTCGTCAAAATATTGTGCAGACATACATTTGAATATAAAATGAGCACGTATCTCAAATTTTATTAAAATCGGATTCTATGCAGCCACGGCTTTTTTTACATTTTTGCTCATTTGACATGGAATGACCCTATATATAACGCATGAAAATAAATTCAGTTTTTAGTTTTTATCTGATTTAACTATTACCAATCAAAAATAATGTGCGTTTTGATTGTGAAAGGTTATTTTGATCACTATCACCGTTTTAGACGTGCTGGAAATTTGAAACACGAGTTTATTTTAATTTATTTTCCAAAAAAAACATATGTATTCGAATCAAATTACTAATTTATGTTACTGCTATAAATTTCAAATGAAATTCTTCGTACTTAATAAATACATAAATCTATTACTATAACGTTCCAGTTTTTTCCCTGCTTTATTCTTTTTTCTTAGATTTCTACAAACGATTAAAAAATATACGTCACAGCATGAATATGTACGAAATCATGCAAAATTCAAGGATACTCCATTTTAACCAAAAATCTTCACATTATGCATTAAATTAGCTGTTAAAGAAGATGAATTACTCGTGAAGTGTTTCTCATTAATGCAGTACGTTATAACTTCACGCGACAACCTAACTCGCATTTTGACTTCCATTATGTTCGCATTAAGTCTATGAAACATTCATTATTGCCGTAACCAACTGATATTGTGCAGAATATAAAACAGGAAAGAAATAACATATTCTAAAGTTTAAACACACCGCTTGAGTACGTAACAGAATACTTTTTTATTTTATCTTTCAAGATAGTGAGCTGTGTTGAAGCGAGATAAATTTTTAGATGAGCTCTTATATGTGTATTACAGACCATCTTAAAAAGAGTATAAATTGTTAAAAATTCAATAAAAAGTATACAGTGACAACTATTAGAGTTGATCCTGAATGGATTTTTTTTTCTATTAGTCCTGTTTTGAGCTCCAAAATACCGTCCGCAGATGGCGCTATGATTTGTAAAAATATTAATGCCTACCCTATGGTATATATAACGTATAAAAGTAAAGTTTTTAATTTTTATCTGATTTAACTATTACTAACAAAAAATGGTGTGCGTTTTGATTGTGAAAGATTATTTTCATCACTATTGCAGTTTTAAACGGTGCTGAGAATAATATTAGTTTATTTTAATCTATTGCTCCAAAAGAACATATGTATTCGCCCCAAATTACTAATTTATGTCATCTCTATAAATTTAAAATGAACTTCTTTATACTTAATAAATACATAAATCTATTACTATAATGTTTCAGTTTTTTCCCTGTTGTATTCTTTTTTCTTAGATTTCTACAAATGAATAATAAATATATGTTTCAGCATGAATATGTACGAAACCATGAAATATTTATAGAAACCCCATTTTAACCAAAAATCTTCCCATTATGCATTAAATTAACTGTTAAAGAAGATGAATTACTTGTGAAGTGTTTCTCATTAATGCAGTATGTTATAAATTCACGCGACAGTTTAATTCGCATTTTGACCTCAATTATGTTCGCATATAGTTTATGAAACTTTCATTATTGCCATAACCAACTGATATTGTGTAGAATGCAAAAGAGGAAAGAAATAACATACTCTAAAGTTAAAACGCACTACTTGAGTATGTAACAGATTACATTTTTACTTTATCTTTCAAGATAATGAAGTATACTAAAATCAATATAATAAAGTGTTATCAAGTGTCGTAACTTATACTGATTTTTCATAGCTTGATTGTAAAGGTTTTAATTGGAAACCTTATTGATTATTTCATCTTGATTATATGTTTTTTCTTGCTTTAAAAATTAATTTTAGGTAAGATGTATTCCTTTTTTATTGAAGAATTCAGGAAAATAAAGAATTTCAGGAAAATTAAGATTAATAAAAATAGTTCTACAATGAACTCTTTATCTACCAAATTATGAATTCATGAAAATTTTACATTCTAAGGCATTTTACGTAACTTGTTTAAACTAAATTAAAAGATTTAAATAATCATTTAATAAATTTTTGAAGTATTTTAGAAGGATTGAAGGATTTGGAAAGATTAATTAAGCTTGAATTTACACAATTTGATTTTATGCAATATTTTTAACCCCACTCAAATCTTTCATTTTAATTTGTTTATTATGTAGATTTATAAAATGCACAAATATGATGATCTTATGATATAAATATAGATATATTTAAGAATCGAAAAATTCCCATCCCCCTCCCTCAGCGCCAAAAAATCTGAAAAGATACAAAAAAGAAAGAAACTATCCTTTTAAAAATATTTCTATTTTGTGTAACCAATAATGCTTTTGGATCAAAATAAAGTAATGTATCTGTAACTTATTCTAAACGGTATTACAACTAATTGATGTATTAAAAGAATTTTATAATAAGTAATTTTTTATAAGTACCGTCGGTAGATAAAGGGTTAAAAAAAGGAAACTTCACATAAGTCATATTGTATAGGAATAATTTCTGTAGATTTATTACAAATTCATTTAGTCAACAAAGTCATATTTGCTTCATTGTGGAATTCTCTGTTTTCGACAAAAAGTAGTAATCTTCTTTTGAACGGCAGCCAAAACTCAATTACAATTTTCAGAATTATGTAACAATGACGACATCGGACAGCGTTGTTGCTTTCATTTTTATTGTGCTTATATAACTTCTAAATTTGAATACTGTGCAATTTCAATTTTTTTGAAGCATGAATTATTTTTAAATCTATTTCAACCAACTTGAAAAGTACACCCCCCCCCCCCCAATAAAAAAAAAAATATGAAGATTAGATTATCCACAGAGTGCAACACTTTGTCACTAAACGAAAAACTCCTAGCCAAAAAGACAGATATTCAGTTTATGCATAGCATAAAATTAAAATGTCAAATTACTAATGTATGTTATCTATATTATAAAGGCCAAACGTATCGCTGAGTAACGTCATTTTCCGAGCAACACTTTCAAATTTTAAATGAAATTTCAGCTTTCCAGTTTTTGCTACTGTAAATTTTTAAACTTTTAAACTTCGCACATTTGTAATTTTTATATCCTCGTATAGGAAAAAAATCTACTTTTAAATGGAATTTATTTAAAAACTGTATTTTAATTTACTTTTGAGATATTAATTTATTTTGTAATTTTTAATACTGTTTTTGTAATTGTTGCAACAGAAGTACTCCATTTCTATTAAAACGTAAAGGGAAAGAAGAAAAAATGATTAATATTTCTTTTTGTAGCCATTTTCTCATAAAAAGCGAAAAAAATTGAAGTTATTTCAAGAGAATTTCATATACACTTAAAGGAATATAAATAAGGTAATATATCTTTCCAGCTAATAGCAATTGAGTGTTCAAGTTTTGAATTGAAATTATTTAAAAATTATTGAATTAAACTAGCAATTTTTTTAAAAGTCGATTACCTTTATAAGAGGTGCATATGAAAATCTTGAAATGCTGAAAATGATTTTGGGCTTAGATTTCACATGAAAAAATTCTATGATTGAGTTAAAGTAGAATAAATTTTGCTGTTCTTCATTTTGGAATACTAAGCATAAGGCTTAATTGATAACTTTAGCATAACAGATATTCATTCTTTATTAAATGTTACTACTTATATGTGCAATTAAAATGTAATATAAACAATTTCAACAACTAATTTTTATAGAAATAATATTTTGTGAAATTTAGGCTATATATCATTTGTTTAAAAGTTATAATTATCTCGTAAGGTGCATTTTTTTTTATAAAACTAATTTTTATAGGTTTATTATAAATCATGAAAACAGTTCCTACTTCAATATTTTCTATCGTCGAAATTCGGCGGGTTCTACCTTGCTTATATAAATTTAAAACAATCTTCTTTGTACTCTTTAAATCTATTACTATATTGCTTCAAATATTTTTCTATTTCGTTCTTATTGTTAAATTTAAAGAAATGAATAATAATTATATGTCACCGCATGAATATGTATAAAATCATGAAATATTTATAGATTATAGATTGAAGATGTATACATTGTTATATATGAAATCATGAAAGATTTATAGATTGACGAATACAATTTCGTCAGGTGAACGAAACCCTATAAATGTGCATAGTAATAAAGTATGGATAGTATTTAACGCTGTTCTCAACTGCTCTGCTCAACAATCCCAAAACGTTTTGATGCATTTACAAATTTATTTTTTTAACAGAAAGATGTAAAATTGGTAGGCCTGACTATGGAAGCGATTTTGAATCGATCATTGTTTTAAATTTAATGATAATTAAAGTTTCTATCAAGTTATAAGCGATTTTCATCACGCGATCATGCGACTTTCTCCGTTTGTTGGGCAGTTATTTTTTATTTCTTCGGGAAATGCGATTCAAGACGCCAACTTTGACTCTTGTTCTGAAAAATATCTTGCGTTTGCAAAAACGACAGAAGAATGAATGCGAACTGTTTCTGAACAACAACACCTGCTAGTTGCATGCATTTCTGAATAACAATAAATTTAAACTTATGTCACAGAATTACCCTTTTTGATTTAACGACACCCTTAACGAAGTTTATGTGTATGGATGAAATCTAGTTTGAATTTATATTTATTATCACTTCAATTTTATTGATTCATAATTTTTCCATTCGATTTGAAATATGAATTTATTTTAATTTATTGCTTCAAAAAAACTACATGTATTCGTACCAAACTACTAATTTATGTTGTTTCTATAAATTAAAACGAACTTCTTTATACTTCATAAATCTATTACTATAATGCTTCAGATTTTTTTCTATTATGTTTTTTATTCTTACACTTTTACAAATGAATAATAAATCAATGTTGCAGTATGAATATGTATGGAAATCATGAAATATTCATAGATACCCATTTTAACCAAAAAACTTATCATTGTGTACTAAATTAACTTTTAACGAAGATGAACTGCCTGAAAAATGTTTCTCATTAATGCAGTACGTTATAATTTTACGCGAACACCTAACTCGCATTTTGAGTTCCATTATGTTCGCATTAAGTTTATGAACCTTTCATTATTACCATAACCGACTGATATTGTGCAGAATGCAAAAGAGGAAAGAAATAATATGTTCTGAAGTTAAAACTCACTACTTGAATACGTAACAGAATTTTTTTTAAGCTATTGCATAGCTTTTATCGCGGGCTTTGAGCGCGGTGACCGAATCCAAAAATTCCGTAACGCGAAAAATCCTAACACATCGGTAACGAAAAAACCTAACACTCGGCTAACGTCGTTTCCTTTCGGAAAACTTCGAAACGGTATCCTTCGGTAGACTTCGGCAGACATTGACGCGGTATTTTTCAGATATTAGAATATCAAGTCTCAAACTTATGTTTCTTATGATCTAATTTTCATAGCGCGGCCAAATTTTGTTTGGTAATTTATTATGAGACAGTGTTTATTTTGGTGGTCTTATTTATTTTGGTGACAAGAGACCCCTCCACCGTGAGGGTCGAAAAATTTAAAATGCTTATAACTCGCGATCTAACTTTCGTAGCGCGGCCAAACTTTGTTTGGTAATTTATTATGAGACATTGTTAATTTCTGGTGACAGGATACACCCCACGGTGAGGGTCGAAAAATTTAAAATGCTTATAACTCGCGATCTAATCTTCGTAGCGCGGCCAAACTTGTTTGGTAATTTATTAGGAGACAGTGTTAATTTTTGGTGACAGGAGACCCCAGACGGTGAGGATCGAAAAATTTAAAATGCTTATAACTCGCGATCTAATTTTCGTAGCGCGGCCAAATTTTGTTTGGTTATTTATTATGGGACAGTGTTGATTGTTGGTGACAGAAGACACCCCACGGTGAGGGTCGAAAAATTTAAAATGCTTATAACTCGCGATCAATTATCGTAGCTTGGCCATATTTTGTTTGGTAATTTATTATGAGACAGTGTTAATTTTTAGTGACAGGAGATCCCCCACGGTGAGGGTCGAAAAATTTAAAGTGCTTATAACTCGCGATCTAATTTTCGTAGTGCGGCCATATTTTGTTTGGTAATTTACTATGAGACAGTGTTACTTTTGATTACAGGAGACCCCCCCACGGCGAGGGTCGAAAAATTTAAAGTGCTTATAACTCGCGATCTAATTTTCGTAGCGCGACCAAATTTTGTTTGGTAATTTATTAAGCTATTGCATAGCTTTTATCGCGGGCTTTGAGCGCGGCGATCGAATTTAAGAATTCCGCAACGAGAAAAATTCCTAACAATCCGGCTAACGAAGTTTCAGTTATAAGCATTTTAAATTTTTCGACCCTCACCGTGGGAGGTCTCCTGTCACCAAAAATTAACAGTCTCAAAATAAATTACCAAACAAAATTTGGCCGCGCTACGAAAATTAGATCGCGAGTTATAAACATTTTAAATTTTTCGACCCTCACCGTGAGGGTCTCCTGTCACCAAAACTTAACACTGACTCATAATAAATGAATAAACAAAATTTGGCCGCGCTACGAAAATTAGATCGTGAGTTATAAGCATTTTAAATTTTTCGACCCTCACCGTGGGGGGTCTCCTGTCACCAAAAATTAACAGTCTCAAAATAAATTAGCAAACAAAATTTGGCCGCGCTACGAAAATTAGATCGCGAGTTATAAGCATTTTAAATTTTTCGACCCTCACCGTGAGGGTCTCCTGTCACCAAAACTTAACACTGACTCATAATAAATTACCAAACAAAATTGGGCCGCGCTACGAAAATTAGATCGCGAGTTATGAGCATTTCAAATTTTTCGACCCTCACCGTGGGGTGTCTCCTGTCACTAGAAATTAACAATGTCTCATAATAAATTACCAAACAAAATTGGCCGCGCTACGAAAATTAGATCGCGAGTTATAAGCATTTTAAATTTTTCGACCGTCACCGTGAGGGTCTCCTGTCACCAAAACTTAACACTGACTCATAATAAATGAATAAACAAAATTTGGCCGCGCTACGAAAATTAGATCGCGAGTTATAAGCATTTTAAATTTTTCGACCCTCACCGTGGGGGGTCTCCTGTCACCAAAAATTAACACTGCCTTATAATAAATTACCAAACAATATTTTGCCAAGCTACCAAAATTAGATCGCGAGTTATAAGCATTTTTAATTTTTCGACCCTCACCGTAGGGTGTCTTCTGTCACCAACAATTAACAATGTCTCATAATAAATTACCAAACAAAATTGGGCCGCGCTACGAAAATTAGATCGCGAGTTATGAGCATTTCAAATTTTTCGACCCTCACCGTGGGGTGTCTCCTGTCACTAGAAATTAACAATGTCTCATAATAAATTACCAAACAAAATTTGGCCGCGCTACGAAAATTAGATCGCGAGTTATAAGCATTTTAAATTTTTCGACCCTCACCATGGGGGGGGGGTCTTCTGTCACCAACAATTAACAATGTCTCATAAAAAATTACCAAACAAAATTTGCCCGCACTACGAAAATTAGATCGCGAGTTATAAACATTTTAAATTTTTCGACCCTCACCGTGAGGGTCTCCTGTCACCAAAACTTAACACTGACTCATAATAAATGAATAAACAAAATTTGGCCGCGCTACGAAAATTAGATCGTGAGTTATAAGCATTTTAAATTTTTCGACCCTCACCATGGGGGGGTCTCCTGTCACCAAAAATTAACACTGTCTCATAATAAATTACCAAACAAAATTTGGCCGCGCTACGAAAATTAGATCGTGAGTTACAAGCATTTTAAATTTTTCGACCCTCACCGTGGGGGCTCTCCTGTCACCAAAAATTAACAGTCTCATATTAAATTACCAAACAAAATTTGGCCGCGCTACGAAAATTAGATCGTGAGTTATAAGCATTTAAAATTTTTCGACCCTCATCGTGGGGGGGTCTAAAGTCCCCAAAAATTAACACTGCCTCATAATAAATTACCAAACAAAATTTGGCCGCGCTACAAAAATTAGATCGCGAGTTATAAGCATTTTAAATTTTTCGACCCTCACCTTGGAGGATCTCCTGTCACCAAACATCAACACTGTCCCATAATAAATTACCAAACAAAATTTGGCCGCGCTACGAAAATTAGATCGCGAGTTATAAGCATTTTAAATTTTTCGACCTTCACCGTGGGGGGTCTCCTGTCTCCAAAAATTAACACTGTCTTATAATAAAGTACCAAACAATATTTTGCCAAGCTACCAAAATTAGATCGCGAGTTATAAGCATTTTTAATTTTTCGACCCTCACCGTAGGGTGTCTTCTGTCACCAACAATTAACAATGTCTCATAATAAATTACCAAACAAAATTTGGCCGCGCTACGAAAATTAGATCGCGAGTTATAAGCATTTTAAATTTTTCGACCCTCACCATGTGGGAGGGGGTTCTTCTGTCTCCAACATTTAACAATGTCTCATAAAAAATTACCAAACAAAATTTGCCCGCGCTACGAAAATTAGATCGCGAGTTATAAGCATTTTAAATTTTTCGACCCTCACCGTGAGGGTCTCCTGTCACCAAAACTTAACACTGACTCATAATAAATGAATAAACAAAATTTGGCCGCGCTACGAAAATTAGATCGTTAGTTATAAGCATTTTAAATTTTTCGACCCTCACCATGGGGGGTCTCCTGTCACCAAAAATTAACACTGTCTCATAATAAATTACCAAACAAAATTTGGCCGCGCTACGAAAATTAGATCGTGAGTTACAAGCATTTTAAATTTTTCGACCCTCACCGAGGGGGCTCTCCTGTCACCAAAAATTAACAGTCTCATATTAAATTACCAAACAAAATTTGGCCGCGCTACGAAAATTAGATCGTGAGTTATAAGCATTTAAAATTTTTCGACCCTCATCGTGGGGGGGTCTAATGTCCCCAAAAATTAACACTGCCTCATAATAAATTACCAAACAAAATTTGGCCGCGCTACAAAAATTAGATCGTGAGTTATAAGCATTTAAAATTTTTCGACCCTCATCGTGGGGGGGTCTAAAGTCCCCAAAAATTAACACTGCCTCATAATAAATTACCAAACAAAATTTGGCCGCGCTGCAAAAATTAGATCGCGAGTTATAAGCATTTTAAATTTTTCGACCCTCACCTTGGAGGATCTCCTGTCACCAAACATCAACACTGTCCCATAATAAATTACCAAACAAAATTTGGCCGCGCTACGAAAATTAGATCGCGAGTTATAAGCATTTTAAATTTTTCGACCTTCACCGTGGGGGGTCTCCTGTCTCCAAAAATTAACACTGTCTTATAATAAAGTACCAAACAATATTTTGCCAAGCTACCAAAATTAGATCGCGAGTTATAAGCATTTTTAATTTTTCGACCCTCACCGTAGGGTGTCTTCTGTCACCAACAATTAACAATGTCTCATAATAAATTACCAAACAAAATTTGGCCGCGCTACGAAAATTAGATCGCGAGTTATAAGCATTTTAAATTTTTCGACCCTCACCATGTGGGAGGGGGGTCTTCTGTCTCCAACAATTAACAATGTCTCATAAAAAATTACCAAACAAAATTTGCCCGCGCTACGAAAATTAGATCGCGAGTTATAAGCATTTTAAATTTTTCGACCCTCACCGTGAGGGTCTCCTGTCACCAAAACTTAACACTGACTCATAATAAATGAATAAACAAAATTTGGCCGCGCTACGAAAATTAGATCGTTAGTTATAAGCATTTTAAATTTTTCGACCCTCACCATGGGGGGTCTCCTGTCACCAAAAATTAACACTGTCTCATAATAAATTGCCAAACAAAATTTGGCCGCGCTACGAAAATTAGATCGCGAGTTATAAGCATTTTAAATTTTTCGACCCTCACCGTGGGGGGTCTCCTGTCTCCAAAAATTAACACTGTCTTATAATAAATTACCAAACAATATTTTGCCAAGCTACCAAAATTAGATCGCGAGTTATAAGCATTTTTAATTTTTCGACCCTCACCGTGGGGTGTCTTCTGTCACCAACAATCAACACTGTCCCATAATAAATAACCAAACAAAATTTGGCCGCGCTACGAAAATTAGATCGCGAGTTATGAGCATTTTAAATTTTTCGATCCTCACCGTCTGGGGTCTCCTGTCACTAAAAATTAACACTGTCTCCTAATAAATTACCAAACAAGTTTGGCCGCGCTACGAAGATTAGATCGCGAGTTATAAGCATTTTAAATTTTTCGACCCTCACCGTGGGGTGTATCCTGTCACCAGAAATTAACAATGTCTCATAATAAATTACCAAACAAAGTTTGGCCGCGCTACGAAAGTTAGATCGCGAGTTATAAGCATTTTAAATTTTTCGACCCTCACGGTGGGGGGGTCTCTTGTCACCAAAATAAATAAGACCACCAAAATAAACACTGTCTCATAATAAATTACCAAACAAAATTTGGCCGCGCTATGAAAATTAGATCATAAGAAACATAAGTTTGAGACTTGATATTCTAATATCTGAAAAATACCGCGTCAATGTCTGCCGAAGTCTACCGAAGGATACCGTTCCGAAGTTTTCCGAAAGGAAACGACGTTAGCCGAGTGTTAGGTTTTTTCGTTACCGATGTGTTAGGATTTTTCGCGTTACGGAATTTTTGGATTCGGTCACCGCGCTCAAAGCCCGCGATAAAAGCTATGCAATAGCTTAAAAGTTTTGGGAAATTTTTAATCTAATAATTACCAGAATTTGTATCGTATATAGGGGTACTAGTGTTATATCTACAGTTGATCAAGAATTTTGGTGCATGCGTGGCTCCATCCGATTATGGCCTCTTTCAATCAATGCGACTCTTTTTCAAGGTTCGATGATTTGAATCCTTTAATGAAGTAGAAAAATCATTTCGAGAGTTTTTTGATTCCAAGGACCCGTTATGGTACTTCAAGTAAAACCGGAATATAGCAGAACAATGGGAGAAAGTGGTAGACTATGATGGTCTCTGTTTTGAAGACTAATCCTTGTTGCTTTTGTTGTTAATTTGTGCGAAACAACATAACATTAAAGAATTTCTCAAAATTTTTTGCTCAAACTAGTATATTTATTAGGGTGGAGCGAAAAAAATTTTTTTTTGAAAATCCAAAACGGGTAGGTGCCAAAAGTTGCCTTTATACTAGTACATCAACTGCGTGAAATTTTACCGCTGAAAAAAAAATGGCTTGAGTCTGCGCTTTTGCTCCAAAAATCGAAATTTTGGGTAAAATTTGTCATTTTTTGACATTTTTTCAAAAAAATTAAAAAATTTCTACAGAGCTGATTAGTATTTAAAAGTGTTGCTTAGATCTTTATATTTATCTGCTTAACATATTTAAACTATAAAACAATATGTTTATTCCCTATAGCTGGAGCAAAACAGACAACTTTTAGTAAGAAAACAGCATTACCACTCTATTGGGTCATATAACGAATTGTTGTTTTTAATACAGCTTTTGTTTTCAAAACTACCTTGGACATGCGTCGTGGAGGTCGCTATATTTCCTATACCATCCGGCCCAACTATTCGATCATCTTAGTACAGTGTTTTATTTATACATCGATTTGTGATTTTCTTTATAAAAATTTGGCATGCTTTCGATGTTTCCACCTTGTTCATCAGTTCTTTGCATCCACATGCTGCTGTAACTATCTTCATGTATATTTTTACAGTTTATACAAAAAAATGACAAGTAGAGTAATGCACGGGAATATTATTAAAGGGATCTATTCGGCCATCTATTATATTTATCAAACTTACATTCAGTTGATGAATAATGATTGGAAGTTCTGTTACCACAACATTTTTTCAGTCAATTGTATTTTTTTTACGTAATGATTTGCTTCAAAGATGATTTCAGATATTTCAACTATAAGTATGCCATCATTTATACTACTTTTGCATTTTTTATATGTTGAGAAGCGAGCTGTTTAATGTGATGGTGATCGTCAGCGAGAATTGAAATGAAAATTTGTTCTCCATGTGTAAAGCAACCGCTGTTGTAAATAACTTTTTTTTTGCATTAGTTTTATGCCTTTTCTAAGTGTTTTCGTATCCAGTTAATTTCCTATTAACTTTTAGATCCCCTTTTTATGAGTGGACAACATTTGATGGTGAAATGTCCTGGGCATAAACTTATAATGCATTGTAATTTATGAGGGAATGGACGGATATCGATTATAAGTGCTCATTTAAAATTAGGAGAATTTTATTTGTCACTGTGAGCTATTTTGCATGGGGTAAGCTTAGAATTGTCTACGATATTGAATCATTCGCTACTTCAACTCCAGTGAATTTCCTCTGCGTCAATTATTAGAGAAGTCGATATAAAACGTTCTAAGCTACATGGATTCACTGGATCAATAAGGAAAATCTTTGTCTACGTTATATTCACTTCCTACTGCAATTTTTTTTTTATAAAGTAGAGAAATTATTTTCTCAAATTGAGAAAAAAATACTCAGAACAGACAAGAAATTTCTGTCGGAGATTGCAAAGCTAATTCATAAGGAAAATTATTTCTCAGAAAGAATGGGCAATAGAAATTTAGAAAACATCTCACAGAAAAGACATCTCATAAAGTTAATAAAATTTTCCGCTTTATATAAGCACAGATTGGCAAGCAGCGTCTATATGTTCACTCACCAAATGTATAATCCAAGTTTATACCGCGGGATGTTTTATACCAAATGTACTACACACCTAAATAATGGATCTAAAATCTTTTTAGAAATTACTAGATTACGGAACAACACAGGAACGACATAAAGCATACTAAAACTTCTTTAGAAATATTGTTGTTTTACACGCAAATTTTGTTTGCAATCCTCTGTGACGATCGTCATAATATTAAACAGCTAACTTCTCAGCATATATTCAATGTAATAGGTTCAATAAATGATGGAATACTAGAAACTGAATTCATACAATCAATTTTTAGGCAAATCATTGCAAATAAAACGTAATTGATTGAAAGAATGCTGTGATAACAGAACTTCCAATCATAATGTACTAATTGCATGAAATTTTAATGAAGATAATAGACTGCTGACTGGGTTCAATTAAGAACATACCCAATACATTACTCAGCTTCTCTTTTGTTATACATGGTATAAAAATATACGTGCAGCAGGTCACACCAGCATTATCCAAATCATCCAAAGTCTGTGAATACAAAGAAGAGATAAATTACTTAGATATATAGAAAACTTATACTCGTCTTCGGGAAAAAAAATAACAATTCAATGCATAAATAAAACACTGGGCCTAGATGATTTGGTGGTTGAGACGGGTGGGATAATGCAACCACCTCTATGAGTTATATACACAGTAGTTTTGAAAGCAGCTAGGTAAGAAATGCATTCAAAAGAACATTTCGTTGTATGCTCCAATAGAGAGGTCAACGCTGATTTTTCACAAAAAGTTGTCAGATTTGCTCCAATTATACAGACTACAGATATTGTTTTACAGTTTAAATATGTTAAGCAGATAAATATAAAGGTCTAAGCAACACTTTTAAATACTAACCAGTTCTGTAGGAATTTTTTAATTTTTTTGAAAACATGTCAAAAAATGACAAATTTTACCCAAAATTTCGATTTTTGGAGGAAAAGCGCAGACTCAAGCCATTTTTTTCAGCGGTAAAATTTCACGCAGTTAGTGTACTAGTATAAAGGCAACTTTTCGCACCTACCCGTTTTTGATTTTCAAAAAAAAATTTTTTTCGCTCCACCCTAATATTTATTGTCTGTAATATAATTCCTCTTTTAAAAAACTCATTTCTTCTAGAAAAATCATAGCAATATTTGTTTTTGCTTTTATAAATAATTTTATACTTTCCGCTGTCTTTATTTGTTAAAATGAGTCAATAAAAGCCGAAATAGAAAACTTAAGTATTGCTTAGTTTCGCTATGCATAAGACATTTTAAAACTGATTGGATTTTTTTTCTTTTTTGTGTCTTTTTAGTTATGCATTTAAGTTAATTTTTGACAAATTTCTTATAATGTCGAAAGCTATCAAAAACTTAATGAAAAAATTAACGGATTTTTAATGGATTTTAATCATAATCATACTTTATATGGCCATTAATAACCGGACACTTTCAATTTTAAGCATTTTGTTGAATGTTTAAAAATAAATTTGTCAGATTCTTCTGGAACATCAAAATTATTGAGATTATATTTTGACCTCATATTTATATACGTTCATTTGATAAAGAGAACAATTTAGTAGCTCATAAAAAATGAAAGAAAAACAATAATATTTGAAATCGACCTGTACATTAAAATCCACAAAATGATCTATCACTGTAGAATAGATATATATAGATACAGTACACCCAGAGGCGGATTACTCATTAGGCTGAGTAGGCTGAAGTCTAGGGGTCCAGAAGAAAAGTGGGCCCGGAGCTAAAATTTTCCTAATATAACGAACAAGAAAATATTCTTTCACACAGGTCGGACATTAATATTTAATGAAAAAGACAAAAGATGTGCGAAATTCTTTGTCTTAATCATTTATATTTTTATCATCAATGATTTATGAGTTAAAGAAGCAAGTATGTGTTTTAAATTTTTCGATATATATCTCTTTGAAGGAGTGAAAGAGGGCCCTCAGAAATTCAAGCCTAGGGGCCCGGGTAGTAGTTAATCCGTTTCTGAGTACACCATGTCAACTGATTTTTTTTTGCCAAAATAGGACGCATATTCATGAAAACATAGAATTTTTTTTTTTTTTTTTAATTAAATTATTGTTTTTTGTTTGTATAATGCACGGTTTTCAATAAAATTTAACGTCAGTTTCAGAACAATTGGCAAAATATAGTAGGAGCAATATACTGCAATTGTAATTTAAATTCAATGAATATTTTATGAAATATAAGTAGTTCTTTGAAATAATTTTAACGCGCATAAGCGAATGATAATAATGACCATTTTACATAATTTAATATTCCACTTTATGGAGCAACGAATTAAAAAAAGCCTGTCAAATACTGTGAAAATTTAGAAAGATATTGTCAATAGAGAAAGCTGTGTTTTAGTTGTTCTTTAAAAGCAGCTGAATGATAAGGAATTTCCCACCAATTTTCATATCTTATTAACTGGGTCTTACGAAAAAGTAAGTATTTAATGAATATCAATAAAAAAATCTAAAACAAATGCTTCGATTTTGACACTTTTTTAAAAAATTAGAAAAGGCTCCTTTTGGTAGTTATGCGAAAATAATTAAACAACAGTAAAAAAATGGGCAATTTGAGGAAAACCCGTTATAATTCAGTTGCTTTCAGAGAAAACTAATAATCTGCTGAATCCTATCGCTGATATCTTTCTGGAATTTCACAACATTTGTGAGTTCATTTATGAGTTGAGCCATAAACTTCATTATTAAATTATGTAAAATGATCGTTATTATTGCTCGCGCATACTCAAATAAAAAATTTCAGTACAGATACTCATGTTTCATAAAATATTTAACATACTTATATTCCAATTGCACTATGTTGTTTCTACTACATTTTGCAGATATTTTTTTAAAACTGGCATTAAATTGAATTGAAAACCCTTTACAATACAAACTAAAAACATGCAATTTTTTAGGTGCGTTCGTAATTATATAATACGTAGCACCTATAGTGATCGTTCAGTCCGTCCGTCTGTCCGTCCGTCTGTCCGTCCGTCCGTCCGTCCGTCCGTCTGTCCGCATATAACAACGCAAAAACTACCCAACCGAATCGTTTGAAATTTAAAATACATAATTATTACATAATTTTGTCGAGTCATTTCAAATTTTATGAGAATCGGATGGATAGATCAATTACAGGGACGATCAAAAGTATTCCATTACATTACGGTCAATGGGGAAAAAAGTTTCAAATGCATTTTAATCGTTTGAAATTTAAAATACGCAATTATTACATAATTCTGTCGTGTTATTTCAAATTTTTTGATAATCGTGTGCATAGATCAATTACAGGGACAATCAAAAGTATTCAATTACATTATGGTCAATGGGGAAAAAGTTTCAAATATATTCTATACGTTTGAAATTTAAAACGCATAATTATTACATAATTTTTTCGAGTTATTTCAAATTTTATGAAAATCGGATGCATAGATCAATTACAGGGAAAATCAAAAGTATTCCATTACATTACGGTCAATGGGAAAAAATGTTTCAAATGCATTTTAATCGTGTTACACTCATGCGAACTTAATAAAATTTATATGCAACTATAAAGTACATATTATACTATACATCTTACATAATTTGTGGTGCAAAGAACATTTGTTATTGATTTACAAGGCCACACAAAAGTATTCCATTACATAATGGTATAGGGAGAACATTGTTTGATGAGCGTTTTAATTGTAATTCACTATTTACAATGTTATGAGATTGATATATGAAAGTAATATTTTTAAAACTTCGTTATCGTTCGAACGCACCTAATTTGCTACGCTTCACGTGCAATTTCCAACTTGTTTTTTTTAAATTTTCAAAAATATCGCTGTTTCGTTATATGAGCTATTCTTACTAAAATCAGTGGAAATGATATACATTATCCACATATTGGTAATCTGCATCGATTGATCATTTTGTGTGTTTAATAAACAGGGTGATCCCAAATATTATCATTTTTCTTTGATTTTTTGTCATCCTTTAATTGTCCTCCTTATCAAATAGATCTGGCATCTGACATAACCTTTATAATACTAAACTGCAAGAAGAATCAACACATTCTTAAAAGTTCGACAAAATGTCCAAAATCGAAACTGTCGGATCATTAAAGGCCGTAAAGCGTATATGTTAACCACTGAAATTCACTCGGACTTCAAATTTATAATTATTGTAATTTTCTTTTAAACTAATGCTTCGATAAAATAAAACAAGTTGAATACTGACATCAGATATTTTTTCCCCAAATGCCTATCGTACCTAGACGAAATTCGTTTTGTGCTGTGCATTATTTTAAGAAAAAATTCCTCTAAATTCAATTTTACAGACAAGAATAAAATTCAGAAATTTATATTTGATATTTTTTTATGTACGGCTATTTAGAATTGTTAATTAATAACACAGTATTTTACATAATATATTTTATTATAATGATGTACATGCATTCAGGATTACTGGTTTTCAAAATAAATGACGTGTACAGATTTTACTGACTATATTTGTTCCGGTAAAGGTATGGGTATAAATGGAAAAATAAATCTTAAATCTGTCCCATGTGGGTAAGCATGATATAAATATATTTATATAACGACAATTAACATATAATTTAATATAATATAGCATATAATAATATTTACTAAAATTTTATTACAATACATTTCATAATCTTAAACAAAATAATTATTTTAACATTATAAGGTAAGTTCAGGGCTTTTTCCACATGATTCACAGTCTAAAAAAGTGAAAGAAAAAATATAAAATATACCGATAAAAGAGTTCGTTATGACTTCGAAACAAAATGCTTCATAAGCAGAAAAATCTTAATTTAGAACTAAATTTCAACGACATAACGTTGTAATTATATTTTCACAATATTTCGGAAAGAGGTTATTTTGAATGGATACAGTATGAAAATTAAATATTTATAGGAGTTAAACTATTTTATGAAAAGAAAATTGAAATACCGTTTTCTAATATCGAGTTATTGCGGAAAGAATGCATTTTATTCTTAAATGATATTCTTCAAATATAATTTTATTCATCTAGTACATTTGATCATTGTTTTAGTTATTAACATTAATACGTGTTCTTGGACTTCTTTCTGACGATCACAAGTACATCTGGCTTGAAAATAGGGTATTTAATATTATCAATGTATAATTTAAATGTGGATATGTATTAAGATTGTGTGTCTTCGATTTATATTGCTTCTGATGAGGAGCTTATAAAAAGCTTGAAGTTAAAATTTATCATATTATGTGATACTAATATGTTGTTTCTTAGTTTTATTCAATGTTTTGTTTTATAATATTTTTTATTTTAGATTTTAAATTATTTTTTTTATGAATCACAGTTAATAACATAATTTATATATGCTTAATGAGACAGGTGGTTGCCATTTTCTGCATGGTCGTAAAAATCATCGTTCATTGAGGATTAGTGTAATGGTACTGTAACGTCAGAATGGACACGCATTGTATGCTTAATTAATTAAAAAAATTAACTTAATAATTTTCTTTCGATGTGAAACTTCTATTTTTCTTATTTTGATTATGTACATAGTTTCTTAATTTTAATTTCAATTAATCTTTATTTTTTCCCCTGGAGCAGCTGTAGATAATTGAAAATTTCAAAAAGTGCACATTTATATCCATTGCTATAGAGATCATTTAGAACAAAAGTTAAATACTATTTACATTCTATAAGATGATTTCGAACACATACTATTTTTTGAAGGAAACTTTCGTTTATATCTCTGGTTTCATCATTTGTTTGAATATTTAATTTGCAACAATAAAACCAATCAAATAAATCTTCAACTTTTTAATATATCAGGTTTGTTTCAATATATCAAATTTGTTATCTAAACTTTATTTTATTTTATTTTTAGAATAATTTGAAATCTGTTCTTCTACAGAAAGTATATTTTAGACACAAATTTAAAACTATGAAAACGCAAAATATGCTTTCGAGAAAAATATCGATTTTCAAACTGCCAAGCAATCTTTCTGTTTCAAAATTTGTATTTCTCTCTTATGTTATTCTTGCACTAAACAAAGTTTTTTTTTTCTGTTTTCTTTTACTTTTATCATACAATATCGATGGAAAAAAACCCAAATATTTCTTTCTCAGTTTGCTTTTGATAGCCTTCTATACAATAGTTTGTTAGATGAATTTTCGGCATCACTTTTGCATAATAAGTGTATCAAACACCTTGAATTGAAAAGATTTTTTGATTCTAAAAGATTTTTTTCTGAAAATATTGTATTAGTTTCCTGCTTTGCAATTCTGTTGATACCTCACGTCATGTATAAAACTTCGTTTCTTTGTTCTAAAGCATTTATTTATTTATAATTTATTTTATCTTTTTTGCATTTTGTCTTCATATCTTTTTGGACCTTTTCAAATGTTTTTATGAATGTCTTACACTTTTACGGAGTTAAAGTTCTTACGGAGTTAAATTATCTTCTGTTATAAAGCGTAGTTGTTTCAAAATTTATAATACAAATTTTCCAGATCAAGAAGCGTCGTGCAGAAAAAAACACAATTATATTTAATATTTTAAAGCATTTTGTCTTGACGTAGGTTGGGTACGATTAATCTGTAATCAAATTAAATTTTACTTATTCAATTTTAGTTGCAGTTTTTTTTTTTTAAATTACTTTATTTTCGAAATCGTTTACGAAGTTAATTTTGAATCCCAAAAAAATAAATAAATAAGTAAAATAAAAACAAGCTATATTACAGATTTACTTGCATCATTCTTTGCAAACTATGAAATTTCCAATAGGAACACCATTTTTTTTTCATCGCAAAATACTCAGCGCATGCGAAAACCCTAAAAAGCGTTGAAACCGTACGTGTATCGCAAGAAACGGACATGTTATGCACGCACAAAAAACCGTTCTGAGAATCCCCCCCCCCCCCATAGAAAAAACTCGATTAGGGCGCAAGGAGGAAATTTGCATATGACACAGAGTCAGTACATTAATATCTGATTACAATGCAGATCGGAGAAACTAAAACTTTTATTCTGATTGCACATTTTCCACATGGGTGCCATCACAGACATTTCATGGTGATGGCACCCATGTGGAAAATGTGTAATCAAAATAAAAGTTTTAGTTTCTCCGATCTGTATTGTAATCAGAGATTAGTGTAGTGACTTTGTGTCATACGCAAATTTCCTCCTTGCGCCCCACTCGAATTTTTTCTATGGAGGGAGGATTCCCAGAACGGTTTTTTGTGCGTGCATAACATGTCATAACATGTCCGTTTCTTGCGATACACGTACGGTTCCAACGCTCTTTAGGGTTTTCGCATGCGCTGAGCACTTTGCGTGTGTGTGCCATTGCCAAAAAGAGTGTTGCCATTGGACATTTTCGAGTTTCTGTAACTGTAACCGTAACCGTGAGCGCCATTTTGTTCCCGCTCGCAGAATCTCGAGCTCATACATCTGAATAGCTATATCTGAAATTTCTTCTCGATCGGTTGAGCGGACTGGCCGCTAGAGCTACATATATCGGCAAAGTTTTTTTATGACCACCCTGTATTTGTACACCTAATATTAATGAAAACGAAGCCTGACATGTTGCGTCCTTAGAAAAAAAATTTAATTAGACCTGTAATATTCTGTTTAACGCAATAAACTGCTAATTCCATTAATATTTATTTATTAAAGCAAAGTATTTTTAGCAAAAATCAAATTTATTTTTTTTTAAATATTTACCGACAAAAATCTCAACAATATATCACAGAGTTACTCCGAAGAAATAAGCCATTTTTATTATTTATGTAAACGATAAATCAAAATTATTTTTCGAAAAAAGAATTATACATATATGTCTGCGTGTCACAAAAAAAATTGCTTTTAGAACTTTGCTGTATCTTTGTCTCTCTGCTGTTTGCCATTATTCTTTCCCAATATTTTTTATTATTAATATTAAATCATTGCTGCTTCATAAATAAACTTACCATATGCTATCTGGTAAAAATGATGACACATATAAAACAAAATGTAAAGTATTACCGTAGTTTCAGGAACTCCATAAAATAAATTAGCCATTCGTAATGTATATCGTCGGAGACATTGAGATATGCATTCGAAAAAAAAATTATTTGCAGATATTTTATTCAAAAAAATCATGTCGCAAATATAAAATAAACTAAATTGGAGAAATAAATGTTATGTAAAAAATAGATTATCGTTTAGACGAGTGATGCACAACCTTTTTGCCAGAAAATAGTTTGCCATTAGAATATTTGAAAAGATTCGTTTTTTTTTATTTAATAGCGAAGATTTCGTTATTATTATAAGGAAAATTATTCTGCATGAAAATAGTGGTATCTTTGTGGCCCGCGGGCCAAAGGTTGTGCACCGCTGGTTTAGACTGTACCATGCATAAAAATTGATTCAAGATAATTTTTTTCTCTGGTCGTTATTTAAAGTTATAGGAACTTTTTGAAATATATATCGAGAATTGATTAAAAGAAGTTCATAAGAATTAGACAGAAAAATGGCATGTGTATATTAAATGATGTACAGATTTTTATTTTCACTACACATAACAAGATTATGCAACCTGAAGTATTGTTACACTTCAAAAGAAAAATCACTTAAAAAAGTCTAATTAATGATCAATAATTAAACAATAAAATAAACTTTAAAATATGCCTGTAGCATATTGTACACATTTTTGTAAGAATTTAATATATCTATAACAAAAAAAAAGAAGTTTTCATAAAAATGTCATGTGGCACGAAAATATAGCTTCTAATATCAAATAATTATCTGTAGTAATTTTTTCGATGTTTTCGATGTTTCGATGTTCATTTAACAGAATTTTAATAATATTATTAAAGATTTCGTTGCAGATTTTCTCTTCTTTTAAAGATATAAAGAACGGTAGAGGTGGTCTTAAAGAACATTTTTCGGCTTCTTAAATTTTTATAAATATAAATTAATGATTGTGCGTCTTGAGCTTCATATACATGGTTTCTCCGGAAAGTATTAGGACTGATTTTCTTCCGCCGCGACTGTACTTCGGAGCGTGCGCGCTCCGTCTGGATTCGGTAGAGGGCGCTTCTAGCTAAAAAACAAGTGGCTGTTCACTTGTCTCCGAGCACCTGGAGAGTCAGGACAGGCATTTTTGCGCGACTTGTTTCTGTGAGTGGTGCAAGCCGAAAAATAAAGTGTTCGTTAGAGCAGAGGTATGCGATTAAATTCTGAGTGAAACTGCGACAGAGAAGTTTGATATGATCAAGCGGGCTTACCCAAATGTTGCTTTAGCAAGAAGTGGTGTGTTTCGGTGGCACCAGGCCATTTTGGAGGGCCGGGAAGAGGTCGCCGATGAATATCATGCTGAAGATCTTCGACATCGACAAACAACGACCATGTGACTCGTGTGCGCAAAGTTTTGAATTCAGACCATCGACGAAGTATTCGTTTAATTGCCCAGATGGTAAATTTACCAAAATCTGTGGTTCATGATATTGTGAGGGAGCATTTGAACATGCGCAAGGTGTGCGCGGCTCATACCTCCTTTCTTGTGAACAGCTACCTGACCAAGGCCAACATCCCAATGCTTCCGCAGCCGCCCTACAGCCCAGATGGGGCTCCCCCGGACATTTTTTGTATCCTCGCCTGAAAAGGCCGATGAAAGGCAAGCATTTTGAGACGACAGAGGGGATCCAAGCAGCATGCACCGCGGCTCTCAAGGCTATTCCGGAGAATGCCTTCCGTGACGCCTTCAATACTTGGAAATTGCGCTGGCAGCGCTGCATCGACGCAGAAGGAGCCTATTTTGAAAGTTTTTTAAGAATTGTAATGATTGGCTCAATACATTTTTTTAAATCGACTCAGTCCTATTGCTTTCCGAACAAACCATGCAAAAGTTTAGTAGTGCACACGTGAAACCACAGGCAGTATGTTAATTTTGTTCGGGTTAGAGCAATTATAAAATCTATTAACCAGGGCAGTATAACATTGAATACTGCAACGCAACGACAGCCAGTAGTTTCCCTTTTGTTATACCTGATTTTGTTGTTATTCTCCTCCAACAAAAAATTTCTTTTTAGGAATTATTTATACATTTTGTAAAATATTTTATATAAATACTACTGTAATATATTTAGTACTATATTTATTAGTGTATAATGAGTTTATTTTTAATTAATGAGTTGATGTTAATGCATTTTGTTTATTGATCATAAGCTTCAAATACGAAATGCGCATTAAATGTTTGAACAAATTCATGAATTTCTAGATCTGACTCCGCGAAGTTGGTGAATTCATGGATTTTTTATTCACCATTTCCGTCATTTTTTTTTCTTTTCTTTGTTTCATGTGAATGTTTCTTGTATATCTGACGTACGTTTCTTGACTCATTTCGTGTATTTTACGATTTAAAAACCGCGAGTAAATTTGATGAACGAAATACTTAAACAAGAAAGTAAAATCAGGCGCTAAGCATGGTTAATAAATCATTTTCCAATGCTACTAGAAATCGTTAACTTAACGCAACGGTAAATCTTCGTTATTTAGAGAAATAAGGTTAATAAGGCAACTAAGTAAATACTTTAGAAAAGAGATAAAAACTGATTTCAACAGTTATTGTCCTTAGCCAAATATGCATCCCGATTTTTTAAGGAGCCTTATATTTGATAAGCATACCATATAATGTGTCTCAATCAATGATGTATACTAATAGATCAAAACATATTTGAATACTTTTGATAACCCATTCAGTTTACTTAATGTCTTTGTTATACGCCACATTTTGTAGCTAAAATTTAATTCAAACTAAGAAACACTTAAAACTATTGAAATCATATTTCCTGAAGTTGTCATCCATAAACAACCATGTATTCAATTCATTGCGCGGCCCTGTACATGATTTCATCTAACTTCTAGAAGCATTTCTTAATAAACAAAATGCAGTTCATTATAAATATGCATACCACTTTAAAAAACAAATTTTAAGCAACTTAGGCTTATACTCAGCAGTGAAATTGACGCATCGGTTTACGATCAGTGATTAAATTTTACTGACTGTTACAACTTCGATATTAAAAAACTCTTTAGTACATTCTAAATTTCTTTTTTAAATATTAACAAGTTTATCGATATATGAAAACAATATTTAATGGTAATGTTTTTAAAAATGAATAAAAAAAGATTGTTAAATGCCACATTTAAAATTAGTTTTTCAATAACGAAAATTATGCTAAAGCCTAAAAAATGTATATGTATCTGTCAGAACAGCAATTATTTTATACGCAATTTTTTTTGGAAAACATTGTATTTGAGTCAATTTTTGATAATTATCTATTAGAAAAATAGTGAACAAATTACGCTTTTGTTGGACATAACGCTGCAATTTCACTTCTGAGTTACTTAACAAAAATTGGTCAAAAAATAATAATGTTAAATTATTTACTAATTTTAAAATGTTTACATTGCGCAATAACAACTATTCAACGATCTTTTAATGTAGTTTCCAGAAATAATAATTACCACCTTATGAAGGTAGAGAAAAAACGCCACTCGAATACCTCGCAACTAGTATATACATATATGAAAATGCGATAACAAATGAAAATAAACACAGAAATCCTCAACTTAAAAGCTAGTTATTCCGTTTAAATAACATTTTATAATTCACGAAAAGACCTAAAGCACCAAATGGTGAAAAGAAAAAAAATCATATAACTATTTAGTTACACTATTCATTTAAGAGTGCATTTTGGAGCACACAGAACTACATACATTATTTTATAATTCATATTATTTACATCTATAATTTGAAGCTTAAAATCGGCAAATTTTAAATTCCAACAAGGAATATGTTCTAAAGAATGCGATAACAATATCGATATTCATTAATATTAAATCAAATATTTATTTAAATCTTACGAAACAAATATTGAATTTTGATAAGAATTCATTATACCTGTATGTACCATTAATTAATCCGAAAAGGAAAATTCAAAGATATGTGACTGAATAAACAACTTGATCGGTTAAGAAATTAATATTTTATGTTTTACTCGTTTAATAAAACTGTTTAATTTCCATTAAACTTTTCCAATAAAGAAAACAACTCTGAAATAAATATCTAACCCCGCTCTACGGCGAATAATAGAAACTTCGAAACTTATTGACAGAACATATTTATTAAATTTATATTCAATGGTGGACTGTAAATTTGATTTTTAATTAATAATAAATACAATACATTGCTTTTCTATATTTACTACAAAGGTTGTTTAAAATATATTATGTAAAATTTAAGAATTTTTTTTTTATCTCATAAAATGTTTTTAGAAGACGCCAAATATTCATTAAAATTGTTTTAAATAAATTAAGAATACATTAAACTATAAAACATTTTCATTTGTCTTTTATTTATTCTTAAAAACAAATGTCATACAATCGACTTTTATTAGCTGATTAATCAAATATTAATTTGTTGTTGGTTAAATAAAGGCGTTTGATTTTCAATTAACTTTACAGATATGGAGATGCACTTTCTTTTAAAGGCGCTTTTTTTTCAAATCGTATTAACATAATATTAGGTTGTACCAAAAGTTTCTCAGGCTATTTTTTCAAACAAATAAACCGTGGAAATTTCGATGAAATCAATACTTTATTCAAGAACTCTTGTGACAATCTGTTGAACAAACATTCTAATATCTTTTCGGTAATCTAATAAAACCTTCTCTTCAAAACTTTTTTGATTTGATGGCAAAAGTCGGACCAACTTGATTTTTTATGTCACTCAAAATGTTCTTTTTTTGTGAACAGAACTTTTGAGAGAAAGAAACAAACAGTGGTTGGACAGAGCAATGTCCAAAGAGTAGGGAGCGTGCGTCAGAATATCTCAATCGAATGCAAGGAATTTGTTTCTCCCAGTCAAAGATCGTTCTAAAAGCTTCTTTTGCAATTCATGTGCTATTTTTTAATTACACTGGAATCACTTTCTGAAAATAAAAATCTTTTGCTCACGCTTTGATAACATTTGTCAAAAGAAAAATTCTACAATATGTGTTTTTAAAATTATTGGTGCGAATATTTGCTAGTGGCCGACTTGCCCATGACCTATTGGCAAGCAACTTTTTAAATCGCATTTTCAATATCAAAAAGATAGTATTTTAAAAAGATTGGTTCCCGTGGACGAATGATATTTATATCAAACGGGAATGCAAACAATCGTGATACAATCGAAGTGAAGAACACATTTCTGTCGCTAAAGCCGGACTCTTACAGAAGGATATTTTGGTCTATATTTGGCGAAATTGGATTACTACGAGTGACTTTCACCTAACCATACCATCACTTTTAAAAATTACTACTGCTAAATTAAGAAACTGTAGACAGCAACAGCCATCAACACACCGAAATAGCATACAAACACTGTATTATATTCGGTTATGACAACTCCATTCCACATGAATTTTTTAATCTCAGAAACAAATACCTTGTATTCGATTGAGATGTTTTGACGCATCCTCTTTACTCTTTGGAAGTTGACCATCTAAATACTATGTGTTTTAAACTCTCAAAAATTCTATTCACCAAAAAATTAACTCGTTAATTGACATAAAAAATCTCATCGGTAAGCATTTTGGCACCAAAAAAAAGTTTTAGAAAGAAGGTGTAATTAGTCTACCGGAAAGAATCTTCAATAAAATATTGCCTTCATCGAAATATCCATTGTTTATTTTTTCAAGAAAAGCGGAAGATATTTTTGAACAACCTAGTAGTTATATTTTCAAAATAAAAAACTTCCCAATAGATTATCCATAGTGCCAATTTTATTTTGTCGTAGCTCCTAAAACAGGTTTTTCATAAATAATAGATTTATTGCTGGTTATTATTAATTGTAATTATTAGATTATCATTATTTAACAAAAAGTAAACTTCTAATGTTCATTTTTCTGTATTTAATATCATGTTTGAGAGAATTTCATTCGAACATGATCGAAAAAATACATTATAGATGTGAAATTTAATATATATTTAAGGTTCATACGAGTCTGGAATTTCAACCGGGAAAATTTTTGATACCAGTACTTTGTTAACAGAAAACTTATCCTAAATGAAGTGAAATTTCGCACATTTGAAGTAGTGCATCGTTTTATAAAAGAAAGTACGGGTATTTCACCTAAAAAATATCGGTACCCGACGAACTTTGCTAATTTAATAAATTTCAAGTTTTAAGTCTATTTCACAGTGTCTAATTACGTTAATTAAACTAGTACATAAACAAGAGTTGAAATTCTGAATCATCTAACGAATATATACGGTTTGGACCTCGAGAGAGATAATTTCACAAAAGAAGTGACAGATATATTTTTGATACAACAGTTAAAAATGTTTTTAAGGATCTTTTAGTCTCGGCTTAAAGTCCTAATATTGACTGCAGAATTCTTTTTATGTATTTCAGTAAATCTCGTAGTATCTCCACTTTTCTTTTTTAATATTTCATAAAGTGCGCAGTGTTGAAATAAATTTATCACTAGAGCACATGCTTATTTCTATTACACGGGTTATAGAATTTATTGTTTTTATTCACACTTTAAGAATCAATTCTTAAATTGCTCAAAACATGCAATAATTATTCCACATTTAAACAAACTGACCTTTTTTTATGGTGGTCAGTGCAATGTATAGGGCAATAAAAATGTTTTTGAAGGTTGTCATTTTTTTCTGTAATGTTTCATAAGTAAGTAATGTGAAAGTAATAATAAGGTGCTAATGTAATTTTAAATGTTAATAATACATGATATTTCATACTTGTGGTTATGGAGATGATTAATTTGTATTTATTTAGTATTAGTGGCATTTCTTTCAGTCAAATATTTGCTTCAGGACTATCAACTAAGTGGGATTGCTCTTCTTTGGCCATTTTTCTACTAAATTCTGACATGTACTTAAGAAAAAAAAAATGAAAACTCCTAACGACTTGACTAATGAGTTACGGTATTGGTTCAAGCTTTATACTTTACCCTCTACAATACGTATTTATTTAAATAAATATGGTTTATGCCGGGAAAACTCATGGTTACTAATGTTTTTGCTGCAGCCGTGCCATGTAAAATTATTACTTCATACAATTGCATTAAAATTTTGTTTTCTTTTATATACAGAGATCCGAATCTGAATAGAGGACACAGTACCCAAAATAATGCAAAAACTACATTTATACTGCAAAAGCAGACAGATTTTTCTTGTTCTAGATCTGAAACTTTTTAAAGGTAAGAATATGTTTTGACTTCTTTAGAATAAACAACGATTCTTAAAATCTCTCATTTATATTCAAAAGCATCCAAACCCAATAGATTTCTGAGACATTAAAAAGAAAAAAAGCAAATATAAATTTTTTTGTGCTGCCCTTAATTTCCAGAAACATTTTCGGGTAGTTTTCAAATTAGATAACGCACAGCACAATATTGGCACAATATTAGCACAATATTGGCACAATATTAGCACAATATTTGCACAATATTTTCTTATATTTTACGAATGATGACAGCTATATTAAAATAATAATAATGTCGTATTTGTTTGGATGAAAATGCATTTACTATGTTAACGAAAAACGAAATAAAAAATGAAAAACTTCTTTCTTTAAATAGCAATCGTTTTTCTTGTTACTATAAATTTCATAATTATATTTGGTGGATTTCTCTGAACTTTGGATTTCCTTGCGTGAAGCAAGTTAGGTTCCCTTAGAAAGACCCTCAAGAAGGGCACTTTCCCTAGGGCCTATATCCCTCGAGCAGTTAATTGGTGATAATACATAACATCAACACCATTGTGATATTTTATAGTTGTTGTGTATACTCTGAAATGTTTGCGCAAATATTGCCTAGCTGCTGTCTAACAGTGTAAAAAAAAATCTGATTTTATTTCTAATTCTACTTTTTTGAAATAAAAATTAAAAAAGTCATTCTTAGTAATTATCTGTGTTTTTAAAGTAATAATATCACCTGATTTAGCTTTTTTAAACTCAATAGATTTGGTAACATGGCAGTAGTTATTTTGGAACATTACCTAATGGTGTAAGTCCAGAAAAAATTACTTTTTATACGGTTTCTTTACAAATTTCTACGCATTAAATATATTATTCATGTCGAATTTAAAGATTCTAAATTTTACAGCTTATGAAATTGGATAATTTAATTCAATGTAATAATTTTTTTTCTTATTTTACATATCTTTGGAAATTAAAAACAAATAAAATATTCTTGTTAATTCAATAAGACACTTTAATTCTAAAAACTGGGAAATTCTCAAAAGAAAAAAATAAATAATAGTTTAAATATCATAAAATAAAACAATTTTGGAATATGGAAACCAGATGCATTTTTTTCAAGTTAAGTTATTCATTTTCAGTAAAGGAAATTCGTTAAATTGAAGTAAAAGGTAATGTTTGCTATTAAAAATTCGATATCAAAATCAATATTCTTTAAAATTTTAAATCTCGGACGTGAAATATTTATTTAAATTTTACCAAACTAACATTTAATATTAATAAAAGCACAGATGATCTCCTAGATGTCTTTAATTCGTAAAACTGGTTCTTGTAAGCTTCACGTTTGAATAAACAGATTTATTAGTTACGTGATTAATATTTTATCTATTATTGGATTTATAAAGCCTTTTAATTCCAACTGAAATTTTCCGATAAAGGAAGAAAATTCTCTAAAGAAGATGTCACATTACTGTGTAAGTTATCGTAACTGACTAAAATTTCCGATAGAACACATCTATAATTTAAAGTTCTATTGTTGTTAATAAACTCCTTTAATAAATAATCAATTTAATGATATTTTATTATTTTAATGAAAAATTCGACAAAGTTAATGCATCCCATTTGACACACACGCAAAAGAACTAAATATTTAAAGATATTTTTAAATGCAAATAATAGATATTATATTATCTTAACAAAAGTTTGGAAATAAAGGGAGCAAAATATGATTTATATAGATTCGTAAACTAAGGCATATATTTAAAATTCAGCTTTAAAACAATTCAATATATAATGGGGAATGTTTGATATACCACTTACCAAAAGCACTCAGTCGTAGATTGTATAATTAGCAGTCATTTGTGGCTGACGGTGGTAAGGGAAAAACTGAATTTCTTTGAAAAATTCCCATTCAAATCAAGTCAGATGGCATCCTTTTAAAAAAGTTTATTTGTACTTCATATCACAGTAAACAATTCCACGAATACTTAGCTTGAAAATTCATACCGACATAATATGCCTTCACAATAAAACAGAAAGATGATATTAAAAGACTAGAACTGTTGATTGTAAAACATCTTATGAATGAAGGAGGGACCTCTTATATATATATTTCAATTTAAAAAAATCAGTTATCATAAATCATATATCAAAATAAGGTAAAGTTCAGCTTACCTTAGTTCCAGGATTGCACCGCCTCAGTCCTTCATTTGCGTTCAACATCGTTTGCAATATTCAGTATATTAAGTTATAAACTTTGATTACTACATTCTGTAGGATAAAGAAGAGATGAGATTAATTATATAAATTCAATTTAAATTGTATAATTTAAGTGTATTAGAAGATTCGTAATCTTTCAAATAAAAAATATTTAATTTTTATGTTCCGGAATAAACAATCTCCGAGAGATAAAAAATTTCTCAGGAGACTGATAACAATCTCTTTTACAGACGCAAAAGCTAACTGGAGTAATACAAATATATATATGAAAAGTATCAAAGTTCGTACAATGAATAACGCGGATGTCCACAGATGTATGTGTAAGAAAAAGGAATCAGTGAGAAAACCGTAAAGCATCTGGTCAGCTTCAATTGTATATGCAAATTTTCCATACTTTGAATGATAAAAGTTCTTAGCTATAGAAAACGACAAAAAAATAACTCACAGTTTCTATAAACTTTCTTCAAATATTCTTTCTCAGGGGTTACACACGTTACACACCTCACAAAAAGAACTTCACCTATAAAAGACCTTAATCCCACCTGATGACAGGGTTCTGTTTAACACTCGAAAAAAATGTAGAATCTTGCCTCTCAAGTCAAAGTAATTTCATTATAGATCAAAGTGCGCATGAACAGCATTTTACAACAACGTTTTGCGTTGCCAAAAAAACTTTTGAGAAAACGAGAAATTAATCAATACGAAATTTAAACAGATGAATATCTTACGCAATCAGGCTATTGTCTAATTGCTCGCAGGGAATCGTGGGAAATGGAAAGATTTTTTAAAACGTAAATAAAAGATTTTAGAAAAAATGAATTAATAAAATAAAGTAATGAGGTTTTAAGGAAAGCTTTGCTTTTAACAGATTAAAGTTTTTTTTTTATTTTAGTATAAGAAAATTAAGAAACTAGTTTAAAGATATGGAATTATGGTACTACAAATATGTTATGATATCATTTAATGTCAGGAGAAATTTTCAATATTATAAGAATTTGGAAAGAATTAATGGCAAAAGAAATTATTATTACTAAATTTTTAACATTATTAAATGATTATAGTAAAATCAACTCTTTTTGTGATCCTACTATCCAAAAATGATTTATTTTCTCAGCAACCTTTATAATTTATTATATAATATATATGTGTATGTGTATATATATATATATATATATATATATATATATATATATATCCTACGTATAAGTATTCCATAAGAGACATTCAGTAGAAAAGTTTTTCTTTTTTAATTAAACTGAGAGAATTGAACTTACAATTATACTACATCTTAACAAAGTGGAACCGACGAACTTCGGCGGAAGAAATTTTCTAAAAAAGAACTTTAACATTGACATTAAAATAAACCTACAAACATAGATACAATAATCCATCTAGCGATTGTTAGTTTAAGAGAGTCCGGGACACAAAAATCTCCAAATTGTCTAAAAATAGTTTATGGCATTAAAAATGTTTTTCTTTTTTCTATCTAAAATAACGTTTAAATCATGTTTCGATCTTAACTGGAAATATTAATATTTATGTTTTGGTTTGTTTTCAAAATTGCTTTCAAGCAATGGTATTTTGGAAACGACATCTTATGAAAATGCCTTGTGAAAAAATTTTCTTCATGATGGGTTTTTTCATTATTTGTCCTATTTAAATTTTTATAAACCGAGAGCCATTAAAAATAAATGATTCAAGCATGGGACATGTCTTATTAAATTTATTTATTTATTTATTTATTTATTTTTTGATTCAGCAAATTCGAAACAAATATTTACTTTGAAATATATTAATTTTTTTACATAAATTTTTAAAGTTATTTTTTAATATTTTTAATTTTTAATCAAAATATTATTTTTTAAAGTGCCGAATTAAAATTAAAGTTTATGTATTTTTGTTTATTTAAATGAAAAATTTAATTCTACAAATAAAATTTCAAGTTATAACGATTTTAAATTACAATTTTGAAATAAATGTAAAATTTTTCAAAACAAAATTATGATTTTATATTATGCGTTTTTTTTTTTACAATTGATATAGTTAACTGTCAGAAAAATTTCAGAATTTTAACTCAGTAATTTAAATTAAGTTTAAAATGTGCCCAGGACCCTTTAATTTTAAAAATGAATATTAATTTAACTCTAAAAATACCAAAATACTATTTCCATAAATGCCAACAACTCAAATCTCCGAAAAATTAAACTGTTTTAGTATGCCTAATTAAAATAGATAATTTTGATGAAATTATCAATTGAGACTATGTTTGGTATCACCAAATACAGATCCGCGTAAATGATTTGACTTTGACACAATCATGAGATTATTTTCCGCATGAAATTTAAGCCTATCGTCATTTTCGTGGTATTAAAATTTGCGCATGCAACGCTTTTATGTTTATCATTTAAAAAACATGCGCAATAGATTATTAATACACATATTTACAAACTTTAAATCACTTTTATAAATGAAAACTGTCAATGTAGAATTTAGCACATTTGAGGTTCTAAATCCAATACCGATAAGTAACACTTTTAAAAAGTTATATTTTTTAGAAATATTCGTAATAAAATACATAATTCTATCAAAGAAAATGATGTTTTGCTGTTATTTTTTATAAAGTTAATGTGTCACACTCATGCATTTCATCTAACGTCTTAAACTAAACTAGATAATGCCCGTCAAGATTTGACGGTAAATAACTTTCATGTTTCATCAGAAAAATTCTTGAATTTTTAATTAGTTGCTTTTAAATTTGTCGATTCAAATTGTGATGAATTACTGTATTACATAAGTTATTTCTATTTTTTAAGATGATATATGAGGACCCCAGAAGCCAAGGGATACAAGTGACAAAATTTAGATTTCCAGTAAATTGAGTTCAAAGTTAAACAACAATTGTAATTCAATGAATTGAGATATGAAACATTTGCTTATATCGTAATGATCTTTGAACTCTTATTTAAACAACTGTTTTAAAAAAAGTGAAATTCAGTTTTTCTTTTTATTTATAACTAAGCAACATTTATGATCATTCGACACTTGTACCCCTTGGCTGCCAAGCAGTAATAAAAATGTTTGGAAGCTAAAGGGTACAAGTGCCGAATGAGCACGAGAAATGAAAAATTACGAAATAAAAAATTGTATTTACGAAAAAATTAAGAACAATGTTGATCCAAACAAATGAAATGACAAAATTTTGTTTTAATATAAATTCTAAAAAAGGAAAAATTATGAAATAAAAAATGAATTTACGAAAAAAATATGAACGATGTTGATATAGATGAATGAACGGAAAAATTTTTGTTCTAATATAAGTTTTAAAATTTTATTATAAATTTTGAAACATTGAAATTTTATATTTCTAACACTTTCAAACAAAGTTGAAAAGTGAATATGATTTTAATTTGTCTGTCCGCGCCCTAACTCTCCTAAATGTATTCAGATTGCCCTGAAATTTTCGGGAACTATTCACGTTTACCTCAAACGAACCTATTGCAAACGAAGTTTCTAACACGATTAGTTTATTTACAGGGACAATCAAAAGTTTTCCTTACATTACGGGTTATGGAAAAAATCGTTTCAAATGAATTTTAAAGATGTAACACCGTGTCACACATTAAAGTTCATATGCATTTACGAATTGCATTAAAATAAACATTCTGTAAAACTAAGGTGTAAAGAATAGATATTTTTTAATTACAGGGCTACACAAAATATTTACATTACCTAATGATAAAGAGGTAATTTTTGACAACATATTTTAATTATGTTACAATTTTCATGCATAATAAAATTTATATACATTGCTGAGGCTTAATATAAGTTATTTCGCACATAATACGAAGTACACAGTATTTACAGGGGCATAAAAAAGATTTCAAATAGTATATTCTATCTGAAGTATTGTATATTATCAATGATGATTGATGGATGGACGAAATTCCTTTTTAGTTATGATTTGCGCTTTCAAGTTTCACTAAAATTATGCATAATAATATATATGTTATAGTTTATATAAATGCCAATCTCATATACAGAGTGATACAAAAGATTTCGTAAAGGTTACTGAATATGAGCGTAATTTACTTAAAGATTGCTTTTAAATAAATCATACATTTCTATGATGAACATCATTCAATTTACTAAGAAATGCTTGTAAAAAATAGATAAAATGATACACATGGCGATGCACAAAATTTTATACATGGTCATCAATAGATGATAATTTCTGGAAATGTGATTTCAATAGTCTTAAGAGTGTTTTAGTATGAACTAAATTTTAGCTAAATACTGGCATATAATAAAGGTTCAAGGTAAACTACCTGATAAACAAAAGTATACAAGTGTGTTTCCATCTATTAGTATAAACTACTGAGAGAGAAATTTCAAACTGTTATGCATTTTCTTGCTAAACTAAATTTCCCCATTATGCAGTACATATCAACCGTCAGATATAACATAGGGCTGTTCAAAATTATTGGAATACACATTTGGCTACGGACAGTAACACTCTATTAAGAAAGATTTTTATGATTTCAGAGAGTGTTGGAAAGTGTTTCATAATCTAAGCTTAAAACATGATTTTCTTACATGTTAATAGTCAAAATGCATTTATTTAATGTATAAAAAAGCAAATAGCCTTGTATGTCGTTGGTCGCGCTTCTGCTGTAGACGTTAATGGTTACAACTGTACTTATACCCTTTGGCCTCCAAGCGTTTCACAGTTTTGAGAAAGAGGTTAAGTAACTCACCCCTAAAACGCAGCTTAAAATTAAAAAATCACTCATAACTTCTTACCTACAAATAAATAGACTTATTTTCAGATACCCTGTGCACTTAACTTATGTTTTTCAATTTTGTCACTTATACCCCTTGGCTTCTGGGCTCCTCATATGGTCTAATCTATTCGATGAAGTAAAATAGTTTTTAAGTTTGTATTTTTCAAGTAATTATGTTTGTATTTTATCAGTAATTTAACTAAAAATACTGCGTAGGTTGTTTTTTTTTGCTTACTACGGCCTATTTTTTTCTGCCCCCCCCCCCTCCTTCTCAAATAACAATATTTACGCAACCATTCAAAGCTGCCATGACTTTTATTTTTATCTGCCTCATTCTCTAAAATCTAAATTTGAAATTTGATGCAGCTAACTATTTATAATATAATTTTTTTATTACTTGAATTTTCTTACACATTTTTATACATCTTTTCAAATATTAAATCATGTGTATCAAGGTAATTTGTTTATAGCTGTTGTACTAATATTATTTCTTTCCTTTTTTTAATGAATGACAAACTTTTTTTTGTAACAGACATTTATATTCTTGATAACGGTAGAAGATATGTAACGAAAATTGTAAATCAGTTCAATATACATAACATGTAAAATATTTTAGGTTAAGTATTTTAAATATAAAATAATATTTTTTTTTAAAGATATTGTTCAGTGTAAAATTTTGTTCAATTATAAAGCATTCAAATAATAATAATAATAAAAATCCTAAAACTTTTCTTAGTAATAAAATATGTTATTATTGAAATGAATTATCGACAAAAATTCTACACAAAACATTTTGTCGGGCTTGGATTCGAACCTGCATCTCTACAAAAACTCAAAACAGCTGCGTTTCCCTACTACGCCACCAGGAACACGCTGAGTGGTCTTCTAAAATGGAGAAGTTCTAGAATCAGTTGACGCATGCGCAATTGTTTGGAATTTGGATTTGGATTTTACAGAAATCGTTTTGTGTTTTAATGTTTATGATAACTTATTTTTTTTAATATATCGATATCAGCTACAACTTAAAATTCTAACATTTCCAATCTTCGAATGTAACGGCAATTTATAAGAAGCATTACCAGTCGTAACTTTTAGCCTCAAATCGTTGAGTTTATCTTTTCTGTGTAATACGACACCTTCAGAAAGAAACTATATTTTTGAATTGTTAATAACACTGAAAGAGACAAATAAAAACTTTCTGATAAAAAGAAGAGCTTGTTTACAATAAAATCGAATAAATTACATTTGAAATGCAGACGCATTTAAAACTAAACTTCTAGCTGTGAATTGATAGTTCAACTAAGCGAGGATCTCTAGGCATATGCAGCGCCTCACTCCAAAGACAGACTTATACTTAAGTACTACGCATGCGCATATGGTAAATTTTAATTGAAAATTGTAGCTATTTTATAAAAATTTTGACCAAACAAATGACCGATAACAGATCTGTGGCCAAATACCTTTCTATTAAAAAAAGAATGGTGTGATTTGATGCAGTGGTTTGCTCTCACTGACTGTCGAAAGGAAATGCTTTGTGTTTTAAATATATAGATATCAGCCGAATAAAAAAAATAAATTTTCACATATTATTGAGTAAAAACTGTGTGTTTTAACAGATGACGTCATTTTCTGTTATTTTTTTTATAGGTTTTTAATTCTGATAAGAAAATGAACATATAATAAATATAATAAATATATAATCAATAAAAATAAATAAACCGGTTAATTTAATTGCCACCATCAAAAATAATATAATAGTCACCAGTTTGAAAAAAGGTTCATAAAAAAACTTTTGAAATTAAGATTAAAATATAAAAATAATTTTTTTTTTTTTAGAAATAAGTTTTGCAGCCGCATCTGAAAAGGAACAGCTTTCATTTAAAAATAGTTATTAAAATATGTTCAATAGAAAGTTCAGGGAAAATGAATAAAAATCACCATACATATCTAGATAGTTCTTTAATGGTAAATATTTGCCTAGATCTTTATAAACAAGTATTAAAATTTCCGCTACATATAATTACACAACTACAATACTTCATATAATGCTATTGTGTTTCTTATTTAATTTCTCAAAATTAAACATTGAATGTTTGAAAGTTGCGTAAGTAAATTTACAGCTTAATTAATTAAATTTTTATGTGCTTTAGGATTAGCGGTGCATTTTGATTAAAGATATATTTCTCTCATAAATTAAGAAGAGTCTAATGATATGAAAATTGATTTTATGAGACATGATGAATAAATATTATTAGTTGATAGATTTCATTAGTACTATTTCTAATGAAGAAATAACCATTGATTTCGTCCTTGCCACTGTCTAAACTACTTCATTGTCTGAAATCTAACTATTGTGCCATGGGGTGCCCTAGGGCACCTCCAAGAGTGCAATTCTGGCTCTCTTAGGGGTGTTGCTCACGGGACAACCGTTTCACACCTAGGAGTGCCATATGAAACCTTCATTTTTAACAGTGTATACTTTTTTTAAATAAATAAACTACACTGGATGAGTAACCATGAGGAAAAATAAAGCCTCTTTTGGGGACCAATTTTGTACCATGGTTTGTATATTACTTCTGTGTCATTGTATCTACATAAAAATAGATCAATGTCTTCTTTATCACAAATTATAAACATATGGAAAAATTACTTCTGACATATAATATTAAATACAATATCGGAAAATACAATTCTTTTTTGACAGAACTAAAAAAAAATCTCATTTCTTTCTTCCGTTATTGTACTTTAAATGAGTTGAGTGAAAGATGTGTATTTTAAATGTATATATTTTATATAAATATAATTAAATTAATGCTATTGTAAAGTTAAAATTATTTTCAACGTTAGAACACCAGAATATTCGTATTCCAAGCATACCGGTTTCGGTAGCATATAGCATACCTTCCTCAGTGCTAAAGATAGTGGAAATTTGCTCATATATATACAGGGAGGATGGGGATTCAAGCGACAAATTTCTTGACCAATAGGAAAACAGAGGATCCTAGGCAACAGCCAATAGGAAAACAGGGAACAGCTAATAGGAAAATTGGGTGGGAAATGGAAAAGATATTGCGAGAATTGCATTAAAAGATTAAGAAAAATTAGTTTTAATGTAATATTTCCAACAGTCTGATAATGGTGAAATAGCAAAATCACAATTAACGAGATTAGCAAGATTTTTATGGATATGGAAGGCTTCAAGGAAGTTAAGCTCTTGTATAGAAGTAGGTTTAGTTAGTATCTTAACCGAATTCAAGTCAAAAGCATGACTCGTCTGCCAGCAATGTTTTGCGATAGAGGATTTCTTGATTTCTTGTTTTTTAATATATTGCTTATGTTCTTTAATACGAAATTTTAGACTGCGTTTGGTTTGACCAATGTAAGAAAGACCACACTGACAATTAGTATTGTAAATACCCCATGAATTTGATAATTCAACAGGATATTTAAGGTTGGAAAGGCCGAGTTTATTAGTAGGAGTAAAAATTATTTTGAAATCAAACCGACTAAGAATTTTAGCAGTGGAAAAACTTGATTTTGGAAAGAAAGGTAAGACAATGCTAATATTGGAACTAGTAGAAGACTGAGAAGAGTTTGAAGAGTGAGAGTTTTGTAATTTAGAAAGGGCAGTATCAATAATAGAAGGGTTGTAACCTCTATCAAATGCAATTGCTTTAATGTATTGAATTTCCTTATTGAGAGACTGATTTGTTTCATACGTAAATTGGATATTGTTATCAATAGAGTTCATGATGCTAAGAATGTCCTCAATATTGTGAAGAAAAGTGTCAAGTAAAGTGAATGTGTCATCAACGTACCGAATCCAGAAAGGGAAAGAGAATTTATCAAAAAGTGAGCATTCAAAATAGTGCATGTAGAAATCTGCAAGGATGGGAGACAGGGGCGAGCTCATAGCTAAACCATCAGTTTGTCTGTAAAAAAACAATCAGTTTGTCGCAAAACGTTGCTGGGAGACGAGTCATGCTTTTGACTTGAATTCGGTTAAGATACTAACTAAACCTACTTCTATACAAGAGCTTAACTTCCTTGAAGCCTTCCATATCCATAAAAATCTTGCTAATCTCTTTAATTGTGATTTTGCTATTCCACCATTATCAGACTGTTGGAAATTTTATATTAAAACTAATTTTTCTTGATCTTTTAATGCAATTCTCGCAATATCTTTTCCATTTTCCACCCAATTTTCCTATTAGCTGTTCCCTGTTTTCCTATTGGCTGTTGCCTAGGATCCTCTGTTTTCCTATTGGTCAAGAAACTTGTCGCTTGAATCCCCATCCTCCCTGTATATATATGAGCAAATTTCCACTATCTTTAGCACTGAGGAAGGTATGCTATATGCTACCGAAACCGGTATGCTTGGAATACGAATATTCTGGTGTTCTAAAGTTGAAAATAATTTTAACTTTATCATATTGCACCAGGAAACAACCTATCACTTATTGAATGCTATTGTATTTTACAATATTGCATTTGTATCAAATAAATGATATGTGTTTGTATTAAAGGAAAAGTTGGCGATGGAAGAATATTTGTCGAACTATAACCCAACTAACCTAATGAACCGAAATGGTCGCTTGGTATATAAAAAGTAAAAGAGTCAGTCCGGAACTGTTGATGACTGTCACATGTTTTAGGCTTTTATTAGATAGTTTACTAAGTTAATTTATTTAAAATATTTAAAGGCAATTGCATATAATCAATCAATAATTAATGAAAATTAATGACTTTGATATCATAAATCTCACAGTGATATCATAAATGTTGTAATATGATAATCTTTATTTTTATTTGCTCCATAACAATATTTAGTGCAAATGGCTATCTTATTTTGTTTTAAAATGTAGCATAAATATTATCATATACATTTATATTCAAATTTAACGAATGATTATGCATATAATCATTAAGTATTCTTATATTATACTTTTTTCAGTCAAGATCTTAACAGCTTTGCCATACTCGCTGTCATTTAAGATGAATTGCTTGAGATAATGTTATCCATTAATGTAACAACTACAAGTTTAGATGACATTATATTTTGCATATTGAAGTTACTTATTTTAAAGTTAAATCTATGAAGCATTTTGTATCTCCATAACAACCCCATGCTGCATAGAATATTAAAAATAAGTGCAATGATATATTCATGAGAGAAAGACTCCTTACTGCGCTAATAACAGAGGAAATTACAGTTTTTTGATGCATCGCTGGTGGCAGGTGTATTTTTGAACAAGACTACAAGTAAGGCGAATAAATTGATCCGTTTAAAAATATGAATAATGAAAAACGTACACATTTTGATATTTTTATTGTATATATATATATACACTATATTGCCATTGATTATTGGACACTTGCGATTTTAGACGTTTTATTAAATATCTAGAAAAATACATGAGGAATCATCTCGAAACTCTTAGTGTATAAATATAATAGTATACGTCATACATCTCCGTGAAGATTTTTTACCGAAACTCCATAGGGGACCGTCAACAAATTAAAAAAAGAATGAATATCTTTTGAATAACCCTGTCAAAACTAATGTAGCAAAAGCGCTCAAACTCTAGATTGTGATTGAATGCCTTATTGTAATACACTGTGTTCATTTTTATGCAAATAGCATGCATACTCGCAGAGTAATTAAGGTTTTTATAAAAATGGTCCCAAATTTTTCTAAGTTTTTTCCTTATAATTATTAGAGTTCTTAATATAAAATAATATTTTTTTCAGAAAATATGAAAAACAAAATTGCACACAGTACCCTGTAATCAGAAGTAAAAAATAATGAAAATTGTATACAAAATGAGTTGGTTTACTAAATAATTTTTTACTGCGCATGCGTCAACGATATCAAAATTTCATTTGCATATTATGTTAGCTAAATGTATAGAGCAACTTTTGTGAAAGTCACAAAATCATAACTTGAAAATTCTGAAAATAATCGTCAATTGAATAAGTTGAAAATCCGTTATTCTCAAAATGAAGCAAAAACAAGAGGGGTTGTATCCATATATTCATTGATTAGTGTCAATATAGAATACACAATACGGGATGTTACGACTACTTTTGTATAAAATCCCTCATTTTTTTGCTTCATTTTGGAAACAACGGATTTTGTCCTTTTTCTATAGACGATTACTTTCAGAATTTTCAAGCTATAATTTTGAGACTTTTACAAAAGTTGCTCTATACATTTAGCTAACATAATATGCAAATGAAATTTTGATATCTTTGACGCATGCGCAGTAAAAAATTATTTAGTAAACCTACTCATTTTTCATAAAATTTTTATTATTTTTTAATTCTGATTACAGGGTACTGTGTGCAATATTGTTTGTCATATTTTCTGAAAAAAATATTATTTTATATTAAGAACTCTGAAAATTATAAGGAAAAAATTTGGAAAAATGTGGAGCCATTTTTATAAAAACCTTAATTACTCTGCGAGTATGCATGCTATTTACATAAAAGTGAACACAGTGTATTACAATAAGGCATTCAATCATAATCTAGAGTTTGAGCGCTTTTGCTACATTAGTTTTGACAGGGTTATTCAAAAGATATTCATTCTTTTTTAATTTGTTGACGGTCCCCTATGGAGTTTCGGTAAAAAATCTTCACGGAGATGTATGACGTATACTATTATATTTATACACTAAGAGTTTCGAGATGATTCCTCATGTATTTTTCTAGATATTTAGTAAAATGTCTAAAATCGCAGGTGTCCCATAATCAATGGCAATATAGTGTATATATGTGTGTGTGTGTGTGTGTATATACAATCTAGTTAATGTATGTAAATTTTATTATGTTCAAAGTGCATATCAATTTAAATATATATACATTGTTATGTATTTACTAACAGCCCTTGGCGACCAATTTGGTCTCCTTTAAATGTAGTACGGTAAGCGTTGTATCATATTACTTAATTTAATTTACATGCTCAATACTTTGCCAACTCTGAAGATTCTAACATAGAAATCATGAACTTTTTTTATGTTAACCAAGTGTAGGTAATAAATCGCTAAACATTGTTCTTCACCATGCAATTTCGTGTATATCATTAATTTCATTTAAAATATAATACTTTTGTTCACTTAATTTAAATTAAACAATTGTAACTTTAAACTAAAACATTAAGAAGCTTATGATTTGAACACATTTCTTAAAAAATGAAAGGAAAAAAAAGTAATAATTCATACCGTAAAGATTAGTTTTAATTTCCAAATTCAAGCATTGTTTAAATTAAAAAAGAAATCCCTTTCGGCATGGCCTATAGGCGGAGGTAGATTTCGAAAAGTTTTCATCTCAAAAAAAAAAAAAAAAAAAAAAAAAAAAAAAAAGCCTATTTTTACTCAAATGCCCATTTTGGCAATATGTTTTGAATTATATTCTTACTTTATTTAAAAAATTGAACAATATGCTCATTATATAGTTCCTAAATAACAAAAAACTGTTAATTAAATTCGTTTGACAGCAAAATTGAATTTAAAAATGAGTCATAAAATAACCAATTTATTATTTTAATACATCCACAATTCTTTAATCAAGATCGCTTTGAGAAATTTTGTGCGAAGTGCCTACTTTGACAGATTTTTTTTAAATATATATTTAGCCTTTATCAAAACTCTGACCAATACGGCACATTACACAGTTCCTAAATAACAAATAACTGTCAATTGAATGCGTTTGAGAGCAAAATTGAATTTAAAAATGAGTCATAAAATAAACAATTTGTTATTTGAATACAACCTCAATTCTTTTATCATGATCGCTTTGGGAAATTTTTTTGTGAAGTGCTTACTTTGACAGCTTTTAAAATATATATATTCACCCCTTTATCAAAAAATCGACGAATACGCACATTATATAGTTCCTAAGTAACAAAAAACTGTCAATTGAATGTGTGTCAGAGCAAAATTGGATTTAAAAATGAGTCATAAAATAACCAATTTGTTATTTGAATACCCACAGTTCATTAATCATGTCGCTTTGGGAAATTTTGTGCGAAGTGCCCATTTTGGCAGCCTTTTTTTAAATATATTCTGCCTTTATCAAAAAACTGGCCACTCCGTCACATTATATAGTTCCTAAATAAGAGAACCTGTAAATTGGATGCGTTTGAGAACAAAAAAAGATTTAAAAATGACTCGGTAAAAACGCAATTTCTTAAATTTCCGCAAATTTTAATCACGATAACTTCGTGAAATTCTGTTCAAAATACCCTTTTTGGCAGCCTTTTAAAATATATATTCTGCCTTTATCAAAAAACCGCCCAATACGTCAAGTTATATAGTTCCTAAATAATAGGACCTGTAAATTGGATGGGTTTGAGAACAAAAATGAATTTAAAAATGACGCATAAAAAACGCAATTTGTTATACTTAATGAATTTTTTAATGATGAAAACTTCGGGAAATCTGTTCAAAATACCTTTTTTGGCAGCCTTTTTAAAAATATATTCTGCCTTTATCAAAAAATTGGCCAATACGTCGCATTATATAGTTGCTAAATAATAGGATCTGTCATTTGGATGCGTTTAAAATCAAAAATGAATTTTAAAATGAGTCAGAATATAAGCAGTTTGGATTTGAGGTTTTTTCTCCAACTCCTATTTTTGTTTAATTTATTTTTGCTATAAGAATTGGTTCTATGAAAAACTTGTCAATATAAAAATTGTAGATATTATTGTGAAGATGTAAAATAAATTTAATTAGATTTAATTGCTTAAGAATTGAGTAAGTTATGGTTTTTTTTCTTTTTCCTCCCCCCTTTTTCTTTTCGTTTTTAATTTTTTTCATCGGTAAAAATTGGTCCTATCAAAAACTTGTAAATACAAAAGTTTTAGATAATATTGAGTACATTTATATAAAATTTAGTTGGATTTGATATCTTGAGAATTGACGAAGTTATGATTTTTTTTCTCCCAAAAACCATGTTTTTTTCGCCCCTTGAGCCCACTTTTAACTTTATCAAAAATCTGTCACGCATAAACTTTTTCCTCATTTTTTAGAAGTAATATAAACTTTAAACTGATTCGATATCTATTTTAATTAAAAAGTTATCGCGTTTTTTCTGTTTTCACAAAAACCCTCCTAACTTTCACCTCCTTGGTCCGATTTTGCCCATTAACGAACTTAACCGAGATTTTATGCCCTTTGATTTTATGTAAAAGTTTGATGAAGATCTGAGCATAATTATGGAAGTTATCGTGTCTAGAAGAAAGTGATATACACCGATAGATAGATAGATAGATAGATAGATAGATATATATATATATATATATATAAACTTTTTTACTGATGGTAGTTTTGGGGTCTAGGAGTCATGATTCGTGTAGATCCGCAAAAATTTTTCAGAAATTCCAACATGGGAGACAATGCAATAGGTAGTATTTCATACGAAATCTACCTAAAACGCGAAAAAAATGTGAACTGGTGAATTAAAAAATGAGTCAGTTTGACGAGATTTACGCACTGTTAACATAAAAGTACCAAGAATTCTTTATGATCATGTCCAATTTTTATGTAGTTTTAATTAAAAATGTAAGCTTGATTAAAAACGATCGCGTTGTATATGGGAAGTAAAGGATTTAACCGGTAATTGTTAATAACGCGTACAGAACTTTGACAATTATAGTATAGATGAAATGCAGGCGACGGAACAGTATTTGGCGATTTATCACCTGCTCCCAAATGACATAAAAGTACTAAATAAGTCGCCTGGCATATAAAAAGCGACGCGCTCAACTCAGAACAGTTAATGCCAGTCATATGAATTCGGCTAATTTAGAAATGCTTATAACGTAGTTATTATTATTATTATTAATAATTTATTATTAGTAGTAGTATTATGTTTAATACACGGAAGTCAGTGAGAAAACAATTTCTAAAAGCAGTTTTAACAGGTATTAAATAGATTTAATTAATTTTTTTTTACAACATTGATAATAACTCGTTAAAAAATAGAGATGTTGTAAAAAAAAAATAAGAGATAAGTTTATTTATTAGATATTTGTCCGTTTCGTACAATTCGCATAGTATTTCTTTAACAATGGAATACAATGTAGCAATTTTGATGGATGATAATTTTGATGGATTGTATCTTTTAATTAAAAATGTGTTAAAAACATCTTGCTCAAATTTCCCAATAATAGCCAAGTTCTATGCTATACTAAGACATTATTAATTATTCAAACCAGAATTGTACCTCAACTAGAGTTAATAAACTAGAATTAATATTTAAACTATATTGCTTAAATTAAAAAACTGAAATACATGTTTCCCCCTAATATTTAATGCACACTATGGATACTTAATGCGTACAGATTAGTTATAAAACTAAGCACTAAAACGACGTTTTTTCCATTTTTTTTTTATTTCGTTACACATAAATTATATATATATAGTATTACCGAATTAAACTGAAAAATTCAAAGGTATGATAGACTTTGTAAAGAGGATGAGAAATTATCATAGAACATGCGGTTGCAAAACCCGTAGTTAATAAAAAATTCTAGGTATTTTCTACCCGTAATCAACTTTTGTCGACGTAACAACTAATGTATGCTGTAAAAAAAACCGTTAATATACACAAATGTTTCCGTAAAATTCTATTGAATAGTTTCAGTTTTCGGAAAGAACAATACATTTTCCGTAATTGCCATTTTGAGATTAAAGATCCGTATAAATCCAGAAAATTTTCCGTAAATTTTCCGGAATATTTCTATATGGCTTTCAAAACAGTACAAGTTCCGTAAATGTTGTTTAGAAATAGTTGTTCTGTTAGGAAAGCAAAGTAATTATTGTAATACATAAAATGATATTATTTTAATTGAAACTACTATACATTATCTAAATATGGCTCTATGTTGAATTCATTTCAATCACCCCCAAATATCTGCTAAACAGTCTTGATGTTAAATTCTTATTTTAACAGATAAATCTCATGGCACCATTTACAACAGGAATAAAAAATATGATAGCTAGTTGCTTATAAAACAACCCGCTATAATATTTTTCTCTATTTCCTTCTGTTTTAATTATAGAATGCTAACATGTTTTAGCAATATTAAAAAAATAATAAAAAATAATAACATTTTATTAATTCTTTTTAAGTTTGAGATAGTTGAAGAGTAAAACAAGTTTATATTCAATATGATTTTAAAATAATGTTTAACGTATTTATAGTATATATATATATACATATATATATATATATATATATATATATATATATATATATATATATATATATATGTATATATATATATATATTTAAGTGTATAGGATATTTTAAAATTGGAAACAATTCTACTTTTAATTATAATATATTTTTTAATCTATTCACCTTAAGAAGTTCGCACATAAAATGTAAAACATGTCTGAAATACATTAACGAAATTATTATAATTATGACGATAATCTAAGTTATAAAAAGCAATAAAGGAAATTTATTTTAATAACTCTTAGTAATTATGTTTATGGAATTTACAGAAGATCATCATACAAATTATTTGTCAAAATTCATGTTTAAAAAACATGTTAGTATCCTTTTAAAAATAAACAAATAAATAAATATGAATATTATTATAATAGAATTTTAAAACTCTTCCAAAATAGTAAGAAAAAAACTCAACATTCTCTCATACATGTAATATTTTAAAGGCTAAAAATTATTTTTTATAAAGCTGAAACTAAAAAGCTAAATATTTGAAATTATGAAAATAAAATTCGTAAAACATTTTGAACCGCACTCTCAACAGAAAAATATTATCTCTAACAAAAATTAATTCCGTGTTCAACATATTGTCGTTGCTTTATAAAATCCATCCGAAGTAAGTAATGATATTTGAATTAATAATCTAAGTAACCATGGCGTAATGGTATTACATCGCAAGCTGCGAGAGCACAGTTCTCCCTTCGATCCCCATGGAAGGTAAGTGACATTTCTTCACTGATGTTTTTATTAAATGTACATGTTCTCTCCGTGATGTTAACGTGCTCTTTTAAAGTAAAGAATAAAAATCATAAAAAATGTCAGTTTGCCCGTGAAAAATTCTTTTCAAACAAAATTTTTTTTATATAAAAAAAAAACAAACAGAAATATTTTTTGGAAAAAAAAACCCGGAAATATTTGGAATTTATGAATTATTTTTTCAGTTAAAATACGGAAATAGTATCGGCATCTTGATTACTAGTACAAATTCCGGATTTTAATCGGAATTTCTTTTGCAATGTTCATCAGAAAAATTAAGTACCGTAATTTCGGGTGTATAAGCCGCGGACCAAACAATTCTTTTTGGACCCAGAAATCTTATTTAGTGATTGAAGACAAATATTTACGGCGATCTAACTAGTTATGTTTGTTTCTTTAAAAATTCTGGGTGGAAAAAGAATTGTTTGATCTGCGGCTTATACACCCGAAATTACGGTACATTATAATGAAACCTTTAATATACAATCTCTCCTTTGTTGTAAATGCGATAACAATAAAAAAGGTGGCAGGTGTTCCCAATATACACGCTAGCACTTGGATCTCTACATTCTATGTTGCAATTACCTCTGGGTTTTTACGGTTTTATTTTCGATATATATCAGTTCATACGGTTTCATTGATTGCGTGATTACCCTGCTTTTACAGAACATTTTATAGAATTTAACACATTTATAGAAAAGTAGTTACTATTTTTTTTTTCAAATCAACAATTTTATTTTTCTCAAAATTGTTGAAGTTAATCAATGCTCAGTTAGAATGAAACACCCTGTATTTTTGTCTAAATAACTGGTTTGCGACTCCATTTTCTATAGGAATATACTCCTGATGCCAATTATCCCCCTGAATTTTTCGATGGAGTTTGGCAACACTCTGTATACATAGCACTCCAAAGTTTACATTCTTTATATTGCAAGCAATGCACTTCAGACTCTTTTAAACTTTCATTTTCAAATTTTGGATATAAATCCACAAACACCTCATTACCTCTTTTTCCCCATGAATTGTTAGCATGTCTACTCGAATACACGTGGATATTTTTCTTTTGACGATATCTTTGAATAAATTTCCCAACAAACACATGACTTACGGCCTCAAGCCATATTCGTTGCGGCCATACTCAGTTAAGGCCATTTGTAGCCAAACAATAGCGTACCGTAAGTGAGGCGCCGCTAATTGCGGCAGTTGCCGCCGAACCGCACGCGTTTCGGCAGCGAGAAAAGGGTTGCGTTTTTTTTTACCCGTCATCACTGAAGAGCAGTTTCGGGCAAGCTTGAAATGGCCCCTCATCATTTAAAAAGTACAGGCCCAATATTATCCGACCCGAATATTACATTAACGCAAGAAAATGTATTTTTTTTTTTCTTTATTTATTTTAAAGTAAGCTTAATTATTATAAATGTGGCATTTATTAAAAATGTAGATACATTATAAGATTTATATTTAAGACAGTAAAATAGATTTTTTTTTTTGTTTAAAACTATTTAAGGAATATATATATATATAAAAATGTAACAAACATTTACATTTGAAAAATGTAAAATATTTCCAAACTATACTTCGATATCTTTGCATGGCTATATTTTTATGGTTATGCTAGAAACAATGAATGTATTAATTTTCAATTTCTCTTGATTTTAATAGCTGAAATAAACAAAATACAAATTTATAGGAAGTACACAAGACTCGGAACAACACAATATTTGTTTTTTCATGCAAAGACAGTTTATCATTTAAATAAACTTCCAGCAAATATTTTTTATAGAACAAATTTTGAATTTATGTTTATATATTAATTCTTACAAACACAAATGGCTGGGTAAGGGTGATCTCCTGGCCAGCCTTTATTTTTAATGGTCTTTAAAAGAATAATTGTGGCCAATTTGTGGCTGTCAGATATTTTTGATAAAACTTTAACCGCACATTTGTGGCCAACTTCTTGTATTCATATCTTCTGGCCGCATTCTGGCCGGCGTGACAGATTTTTGACGGAGCCGTTACGGCCAAAGATGACGGGCCGTTATCAAACACTTTGGGCCACCGCTAACGACGCCTATAGTGGCCCACCAATTATGTGTTTGTTGGGAAAATATTTAATTACAATAAGATGCATTCATTTATTGAACTTTTATATTGTGCAAAAAATCTACTTGAAATTTAATGATAAGCGTGATTTTTTTCCCTCCAAGTTTCATGAAAAAAATATTTGCTATGAACAAGTGAAAAAAATATTGCTTTCTTTGTTTCAACAAGCACATTTTGTTGAATATAAGAGAGTAGAAAAAGTGGAAAATAAACTGTTTCTATAACACAATTTTTTAATATCATTTGAAATATATTTTCATGTAAAATAAAATTCTTTGAAAAGGAATTTAATGTTCTGAATTCAGTGTAAAATAAAAAATAAATAAAAATGTTTTTATAAAATTTCTTACAATTTATGTATATTTATTTGTTTTATGATTAATATTAAATTATTATTAAAAAACATAGATGTCATATACCTGATTTTAAAGACGCAAAAACCTGGATTTGTTTGAAAACATTAATATTTTGCTATATAAATATATAATATGTTTATTATATAAATAAAAATTCCCTAATTTAATTAAAAGATTTTTTTATGAAAAAAATAATCATAAAACGCTTAATGATTTGGTTTTGAAACGTGCAATAATATTTTTAAATAAATATATTTTTGTGAGCACTTTGGAATAAAAATGAATATTGTTAATTTCCGGAATGTAAATTTATTAAATAGGAAGAAAATTGCAAGTATAATATGTTTGGTGCACTGGTTATAAGTGATAAACATGATGAATCATTGGATAAAAGTTTTAAACAATTGTTTAAAACAACTTTCATTTAATGGTTCGTCACATTTACTAGAACGTATAAAAATAATTGTTTTCATAATAATAAAACCAAGGAACTTATATATGTTATAACTTCTTTAATAAAAATTTAACACGAAATATTTTTTTTGAAAGGAAATCTCTCCATTGCCTCCTTACAGAGCGGACAGTGGCCAAGGTGCAGGAAAATTTCTCGGAAAACAACTCGGACCCCCATATTCGCCCCCTCCCCTTCCCTTCAATTTTGCAGAGTCACGCATACGCATCTTCATTTCATTCATTCGGAATTGCACTGCAGTGAGGAGGGAATGGGTGGTTATTTATAAAAGTTCTAGGATTGTACAAGTAACTCATACAACATATATGTGTGTTAGTAAATTATTTGTAAGTCTTATTAATTTTTGTTTATTCATTAAAGAATTGTAATTTTAATTTAATCTGTGTTTTTTATACATTTTGATTTTATTTTGTATAATTTAGGGAATTTATATATTAGATTGAACAGTATTTTTTAACATTTTCATTTCGGCAAATGTAAAATAATATTTATCTTAAATAACAGGATTTACTGATGCTATGTTACATTAAAATTATGTTTAAATTAGCAAATACTGATGCTTTTTACAAAGTAATTGATTACATAGCGAAAGCTTGGGCAGATTAATTTAAATAAAGTTTATTCTTATAGGTGAAAAATACTTTATTTTCCCTTTCTATTTCTTCAAATACTGTAAAATTTAATTCAATAGATAATTGTTTGATGACTTATTTTCTTTTTGCTGATGAGCGTCTATATTGTTTTGAAATATTATATGTATATGTATCATTTGAGATTCTTTAAAATAATTTGCTTCAGTGGATTTTTTTTTAAATTAAAGAAAAAGAGAGAAAGCTTGAGAAAAAACTTTTTTTTTCTTTTTCTAAGTGAGAAATTTGATAATAAAATTTGATTAAAGTAATTGAATAAAAATTAATAAAGTTTAGAAAATCAGTATAAAATTTAGAAAACTGATTAAAATATTGGTAAAATTTAAAATTACCGTTAAAAAAAATCCTGGTTATTTAGGAAAAGTTAAAATAATTTGTATATATCTTTCATCTTTCATAAACCGTGCCCTGAAAATTTATATATTAAAAAAAAGAGAACAAAAACTTTAATTATTTTCTAAGTTAAATAGAAATTTAATGTATTACAATATAGGTGCATCACGCAATAAAAGTAAATATTATCTTACATTTGCCAAAATAAAAGCGTTTAAAAACTTCTTACAAAATAAAATCAATATATGTATAAAATGAATTATAATAAAATAACTAAATAATTCTTTAATGAATAAACCTAAAATACTGGAAAAGACTTGCAAATAAATGTATAAAAAACAATAAACAAAAGTATAACACAAACACATTTTAAGTTATAATATATATTTTATATATTAGATCATATTAAGATTATATGCATAATTTGAGTAAAAATTCAAATTTTTTTTCTGTAAAAAAAAGGTTATCAAAAATACAAAGTGCTTTGTGTGGAAAAAAAAGCATTAATGCTCATTTACATACACTTTTCAGGAAAACTATAAGTTTATTTAGATTAAACTTTATAAAATTTGTCAAAAACACAGTACATGATATAGTGAATTAATAAATTTGTTTATTTTTCAATAATATACTTTTAAAATTTGCACGACATGCAAATATTTAAAAGGACATTGCATATGAATTTTAAAAATATATAATTAAAAAAATAATTCATTATGTCAGATATTATGCTTTGGATATTTTTTTTATAAAGTTCATAATAAGTGGATTTATAAATTTTATTTATTTACTTTTAAATGTACCTAAGAAATTTTTTTTAAATATAAAAACATTTTATCATTTAATTAACCTTCTAATATTTTTTTTTGAATAAATTTTGAACTATGCCTAAATAATCTTCAGGGCAATTTAGTGGCTAGCTTTACATCATTAAATAACCTTAAAATTCATTTTTAAGGGCAGCTGTGGGCTAAATTTAATATTTGGGAAACACGACTGGCAGGGAGATGGCGAGCTTCCGTCAGGCCTTTATTTTTTATTGGCCTTTAAAAGAGTGAATGTGGCCAGTTTGAGGCTATACACCATTTATGGTAAAAAGTTTGTGGCGTGATTAGCTTGTGGCCATAATGCGGCCGCCGTGACACATTTTTTACGAAGCCGTTACGGCCAATGTTAGTGGGCCTCAATTAGACACTTGGGGCCAAGGCTATCGAAGCCATAAGCGGCCCGTTAGTTATGCGTTTGTTGGGTTCAATTCACGGCTGAAATGTATCAATGAGAGTTCACTACAATGTTACAAATGAAAATTTCTTTAAGGAAATAAAAAATTCGCAGTTCTGGCGAAATTTTACTGAAAAATAAACCTGAAAAGAATGCATAATTTTGAACAATTTGGTAGCAAGACTTTTGTGAAAAATGCTACGGTACCAAGTAAAATACTTGTTGCGATCGAATATTAAATGCTTTGCAATTAAAAACTGTAATAATGAGTATTTAATAAATGTAATCAATAATTAAAAATATGAAAATTCAATATTCACAATTAATTAAAAATTCAGTATCATCACAAGATACGTATGATGAGACGTTTGAAAATTAGACAGTTGACCGTTTTGAATTTCACATATGTAACGTAAGTCCAAAATTATATGCATTATTTATAATCAATAAAAAATGTTCAGCATCAATACAAGATAAGTATGAAATAATTAATTTCAAAGATTTCTATATGTGCGATGTGGATATGTTTCATATCATTATTATAAGTCAAGTCAATGTCAAAAACTGACTTCTAATTCCTAAGTAATTCTTCATGAATAAAGGACAAAACGTTTGATTACTAGACAGTTGTCTGTTTTGAATTTCAAATATGTAACATAAGCCCATAATTATACGCCTATACTATTTAGGAAATGATTTCTATGTATAAAACAACTAACATGGACTATTATTAAAGAATGTATTCCGCTTAAGGAGAAACGGAGAAAATAATAAAATTTCTGGGAATTCACTACTGAGCAACGGATTGCGAAATATGGTTCACTCTTACATGCTGCCTAGACAATTCCTTTATTTATGTAGGGGAAGATGGGGATACTTGGGCCACTTTTTAAATTAATTTTTTTTTAATTTTTATAATTTCATAGAATAAAATAAAATATTGAAAATGAAAGTTTGATAATTTTTCTTCAACTGAAAACCACTTTTAATTAATTTTGAACTATTTTTCTATGTTTAATTAATTTTACTTTTTTTACATCGTGGCTCAAGTATCCCCATGAAGGGGATACTTGAGCCATGATGAAGGTATACTTGAGCCATGATGAAGGGATACTTGAGCCAGTACGGAAAAATACCTACAAAAGTAATTTTTTTCGCTTTATTTTTGCACAAATATTTTACAGAATGATAAATAATTATGCATAAAGTCCTTCAAAACCAATTGAGATTGGAATTAAGATGTTTCAGCTCTTTGGCAACATGTATGAAGAACAAATTCAGAATGGTTGTAAAACCACGCATCTTTTTTCTTTTACCTTCATGGTAACTCAGTAGTGCCCACTGTTGGGGACAATCGAAGTCATTTCTTTGATTTAAAATAAGTTACAGTAACAGAGGTTACAATTTCAATATAAAATATTAATCTTAATTTATTATATTAAAAAATAAATGTTTGATATGTTGGACCTAACTAATTAAAGTATTAGAGATTATTTTACATTTATCTAGACAGGCTATTTTGTTAGTCAAAAGGAAAAATAAAATGGATATTTCCATTTAAAAAAATACATTTTTAAAATTTTTTTTCTAAGTCATTATTTTTTTAAGAAAAAAGAAATATATGCTCCCTTTTATCCAGAAAAAATCTATTAGTGAATATAAGGACGTAATTTTTTTTTGTTTATTTTACCCATGTCTAATTTCCTAGTGGGGATGATTGAGCCATAGTTCAAGTATCCCCAATCTCACTGGCTCAAGTATCCCCATTACCTCTATTTTTGTTTATCAGAGTTTTACTAAGTGAAGCATGCAGCTATTTGGGCAATTTTAGATTCAAAATACAATTGAGATTATACTTATTAAATTTATATATATTGTTGCAACAATAATCGAAACTTTGATAACAAAAAAAAAAAAAAAAAAAAAAAAAAAAAAACATGCACCTAAATATTTACTTTAGATAGGGAGAAACAGCTATTAATCATCATACTTTCAATATGGTACCAAGGTATGTGATTTATTTTTTACATGCTCAGAACTATAAATATGTTACAATATTGCCAGTTTTAAAAAGAAAAATTAACCAACTCTAGAAATAATAGGGGTGGCTCAAGTATCCCCTATGCTCAAGTATCCCCACTCTCCCCAATTTAATAATTTGTTGAATAATCGAAACAACTATTGTTAGAGTGTTCACTGACCGATTAAATATAATCATGATTTACAAATTAATCATAATATTTCGATGTGTGAGATGTCGATATGTTTCATACCATTATTATAAATCAAGTCAATGTTAAAAACTGACTTCTAATTTCTAAGTAATACTGCGTGAATAAATGATGAGGCGTTTGACTATTACACAATTGTCAGTTTTGAATTTCACATACTTAACATTAGTCCAAAATTATATGCTTACACTATTTCAGAAATAATTTTCTAGGTATAAAATAACTAACATGGGTTATTATAAAAAAAATACTGACGCATAAGCAGAAACGGAGAGAATAATGGAACTTCTGGGAATCCATTAATGATCAACGGATTGCGAAATATGGTTTACTCTTAAATGCTACCTAGACAACGAATTTATTTATGCATTTAATAATTTGTTGAATAATGAAAACAGTTATTGTTAGAGTGTTCACTGACCGATCAAATAACATGATAATTTATAAATGTATCATAATATTTTAAATTTTAAATGAAACTAGAGCATTCAGAGTAGCATTAAAACTACTACAAGAATGCTTATTGCATGTGTTTAGATATTTGTTATACAGCTTAACAATTGCTGTCGAAATACTTAACAATACTTACAGAAATCTAAGTTTTCGTGTGCATTTAATAATTATTTGTTTTGTAGAAATAAATAAACTTCTGTCAAATTAATTAGTGAAAAGTTAGAAGATTTAATAATCTAATAAAACCTAACACGTGTATTTGTTTAGCTAGTAAAAAAAAAATTAATCGGCAAAATAATATTTAAAAATAATAGTTTTTTTATTGTTTAAAACAGAAATTAACACATTAAAATTTTCGCATAACATTAATTAACACTACAATTATTCCAAAAATGTACTATTAATATCGTGGAAGATTACTGGCTTATGAATGTAAGTAATAAAGAAATTACAACTGTACAACTTTTTTAAATTCTCAGAAACTAAATTATTCAGAGCTTTGTTGAAACATGTAACAGCTAATTAATATAATTTCAGCATTTATGAATGCTTACTTCATGTAACTTGTAGGGATGGGCATTATTTATCGTATTAGGATAAATAACAGTGTTACTACGCTAGAACCTAATATTGCATTAATATGTTACTGAAAAGTCCCTGTTAAATAAATAACACATGGTTCTTAATGACAGCATCTTCCTTCACTTGTTTTAATCAAGATTTCATTTTTTGTACCTCTAAAATAATAATAATATTCATTAAAAACGTCCTTAATCGTTTCTTTTGAGACGTTTGCCGAACAATGTTGAATGCCCGGGCTGGGTGCCCGGACAGCGCCCCCCCCCTTCCTGCTTGCGCAGACCCATTCACAATTATTTAAAAAAATTGCGTCCCCCCTTATTAAAACATCCTTAAAAACCCTTATTAAAAAAATCTCACAATTATACACTCTAAGATAAAAAACCTGTCTAAAACGGAATTTAAAGCTGTTTTAAAAGCTTCCGTTTTTGAAGGTTTTACCATATAAAATAAGATATTGTATGTATCCAGCAAGTACAGCCCGGACAGCCCCCCCCCTGCTTGCGCAGACCCATTCACAATTATTTAAAAAATTTGCGTCCCCACCCCCTTATTAAAACATCCTTAAAAACCCTTATTAAAAAAAATCTCACAATTATACACTCTAAGATAAAAACCTGTCTAAAACGGAATTTAAAACTATTTTATGGGCTTCCGTTTTATAAGGTTTTACTATATAAAATAAGATATTGTTTGTATCCAGCAAGTACAGCCCGGACAGCCCCCCCCCCTTGCTTGCGCAGATCCATTCACAATTATTTAAAAAATTTGCGTCCTCCCCCCCTTATTAAAACACCCTTAAAAACCCTTATTAAAAAAATCTCACAATTATACACTCTAAGATAAAAAACTGTCTAAAACGGAATTTAAAACTGTTTTATAGGCTTCCGTTTTAGAAGGTTTTACTACATAAAATAAGATATTGTTTGTATCCAGCAAGTACAGCCCGGACAGCCCCCCGCCCTGCTTGCGCACACCCACTCACAATTATTTAAAAAATTTGCGTCCCCCCCCCTTATTAAAACACTCTTAAAAACCCTTATTAAAAAAATCTCACAATTATACACTCTAAAATTAAAAAAACTGTCTAAAACGGAATTTAAAACTGTTTTATAGGCTTCCGTTTTAGAAGGTTTTACTATATAATAAGATATTGTTTGTATCCAGCAAGTTAAGGTTAAAAATTCTGGGCACCCACCCGTTCAAAATGCTGGTTACGCCTATGCAACCACAGAAGAAATAACTCCTTAATATTTGCAAATTCAATAACTGTTAGATTTTTCACCAGTTTTTCAATTCAGTTCAGTTATGTAGTTCTTTTCTGTTAGATTTTCCATCCGTTTTTGAAAAAATGTAGTTTTTTACATTACAAAAGAACATTTTATCGCTTCGTAACTGTTGTTTATTTTCAAACGTTTTGTCTGAGGATAATGTTGTTATCGTTAACGACTTTTGATTTAAAGTTTCGTTTCCTGTTTGGTTTTCATTCGCGGTTGTTGAAGAAAGAGGATAAATAAAAAATGATTTCGTCTCTTTTTTATTAGGTGCGTTCGTAATTATGCAAATACGTAGCACCTATTGTTGTCGCTCAGTCCGTCCGTCCGTCTGTCTGTCCGTCTGTCTGTCCGTCTGTCGTCTGTCCGCATATAACAATGCAAAAACTACGCAACCGAATCGTTTGAAATTTAAAATACATAATTATAACATAATTTTGTCGAGTCATTTCAAATTTTATGAAAATCGGTTGGATAGATATATTACAGGGACATTCAAAAGGATTCCGTTACATTACGGTCAATAGGGAAAAAAGTTTTAAATGCACTTTAATCGTTTGAAATTTAAAACATATAATTATTGCGTAATTTTGTCGAGTCATTTCAAATTTTATGAAAATCGGCTGGATAGATCAATTACAGGGACATTCAAAAGGATTCCGTTACATTACGGTCATTAGGAAAAAAAGTTTTAAATGCATTTTAATCGTTTGAAATTTAAAACATATAATTATTGTGTAATTTTGTCGAGTCACTTCAAATTTTATGAAAATCGGATGGATAGATCAATTACAGGGACATTCAAAAGGATTCCGTTACATTACGGTCAATAGGGAAAAAAAGTTTTAAATGCATTTTAATCGTTTGAAATTTAAAACATATAATTATTGCGTAATTTTGTCGAGTCATTTCAAATGTTATGAAAATCGGATGCATAGATCAATTAGAGGGACTATCAAAAGGATTCCGTTACATTACGTTCAATGGGGAAAAAGTTTCAAATGCATTTTAATGATGTTACACTCATTCGAACATAATAGAATTGGCATGAATCTATGAAATATATACTTAAATATGCATTCCGTACAATCTGTGATGCAAAGAATTTTTATTATTAAATTACAGGGACGCACAAAAGTATTCCACTATATAATGCTATACGGGGAAACATGGTTTGGTACGTGTTTTAATTATATTCAACTATTTCACATTTTATGAATAAGATATACGTTGCTGAATTGTAATAAAAATTACTTCCTGCATATTTACAGAAACCTAAAGATTTCGACTATTATACTGTATTCGGAGTACGTTATACTATATCAGCAAGATCTGAATATTTTTAAAACTTCGTTATCGTACGAACGCACCTCATTTGCTACGTTCACGTGCAATTTCCAACTTGTTAAATATCAGAAAGACTGAATTTGAGATTTGTGGATTTGATTTCTAAAGGGCTCTTCTGGGGGGGGGGGGGTTCACCCCCCAAACATACACCTTCAAATTTCGCTTATTTAGTTCTCTACCATTTTTAACATGACACCCCCCCCCTTTCGGTGACTCACCTAATTTTGCTCATTTCTTCACTTCATTTCAATCTTTAAAAGGCTATAACTTTGCTTCTATGGGAGCTAAAGCGGAGAAAAAAATTCTTGCATAGCTAACTTTTACTCGCCATTCTTTTTGCTATTTTAATTTTCCGGTTTTTCCCTACAGGACCATTTTTTGGGAGGGGGGGACGGGGGGGGGCATTTCTCATTTTTTGATGTAATATGTTTATCGAAAGCTTATGTTTCATACATTACAAATCTAGCATAAAAAATTTTCTCCCGTTATTCTGGGTCACGTTACGGACCCATAATGGATTGAAACTTAAATTTCTTAAACTTCTTCGAGGTTTTTTGCCAAATCGGTATCAAAAAAAAAAAAAAAAAAAAAAAAAAAAAAAAAAAAAAAAAAATGTGCCAACGTGATGTGTGTATGACATCTGCGCCATATAAATATTATTCAGTCTTTTTTTATTGCAATTTTTTTATGTAAAACAATATGCATTATTTTTCATGCACAATTGCGCATTAAATGAAAATTGTAATGCAATTTTTGTAGTAGTACTTTATAATAATGAATAAAAAAAAAACACATTATTTAAAAGTATTTCCTGCACAATAAAATGTTTCCTGACGATTACAAAAAAATATGTCCTGACAATTCAAAAAATAAAAACGTAATTGTCCAAGTTTTCACTTCTGTCCGCACTCCAAAAATGTCACTTTTTTTTAGGGGGGGGGGGTGAAAATTTTGTGGAAATAAGTCTTATTTTTTATTTATGTATGGATCCATATAAAAAAGTATGAGCTAGTGAACTTTGGAACCATTTTAATACAACTCATATTCCAAATATTAAAATAATTGAGAAAAATTATTAAAAAATTATTTTCAATTTAATCATTTTTATACTAAGTAAATGCAATTAAATTTTTTATAAATTGAGTCTGGAATGTTTAGATAAGATTTTAATATTTACAAAATATAAAATACAGTACAATATATTAGGTTTACAGCTTTTTGAAAGACATAAAAATAGTAGAATAAAATTTAGATGAGTTCAAAGTATTAGAACATTTTATTTTGCGCAACAATATTACCTTATTAATATGAAGTAAATGGTAGTTAATTTTTTGTAGCACCCTCTTTTGCTTTCATAATAGCGTACAATCGATCTTGCATACTATACATATCTGCTATTAAGAAACTAGTAAAAAAAGTCTGGAAAAAATTTCATTCTCTACCATCTGTCCTATCTCACAAGTTTCTTTGTCCTATCAGTTAATATTTGTTTTATGTTTTGCAGCCGCTCTAGTAGTGGCAGCACGCATTGACTTGCTGTACGAAAATTCAGTAATGCATTTCATCTCAGATTTTAAAACATCAACAGTGCTGATTGAGAAAACGCGGTATACGGAAAATGGATTTTTGGAAAATTCGTTTTCCTCTGTATGTTAAAGAAAGTTTTCTTAATATGTTTTCTTGTACTTTCTAATTTTCCTGCTTTTCGTATTTCCTATTGGATACATTATTTTATATTCAAAAATATATGTGCCTATAGATATTTTCTTAAATGTTGTTGCCCCACCAGTGGCTGAGAGATTCTGCTCTCAAAACTGGAAGACGGCAGGTGCTGGATTAGAACAAAACCCAATCGCGGTCGTCAGCCCAATCATTCGGAGTTTTCCGTGGTTTTCTTCGAACTTTGGATTTCCTTGCGTAAATACGGGTTGGGTTCCCTTAGAAAGACCCCCCTCCCTCCACGGCATTGGAGGCCCATATCCCATGTGTTGTCCATTTGGGAGCATATTTAGCAATTGTTTATAAATTGTTTATTGTATCCTGTTACAAAAATAACAGGATGTTGGAACCTGTTACCAGCGCTACTGTGGAATGATGTAACCTGTTAACCAAAAATAACCATATTTCCCATCTCTAGTAACTTGTATCCCCCTCTCTCACCTGAACTTGATGGTGATGCACAGTGGGGCAAAACCCTGGAAAGCTGACCAAAAGTTGAAAAATGAAGTTCCGATTTAGGGAATTTTGGTTAAATATTTGGCTTGAATAATGTTTGGAGAGTCATAATCTGTATTTAAAAACAGAGTTTTGCTTTGCCCTGTCAATCTGCATTATTGCAAAAGTGTTGTTTGACGAGGTATTACTTGGAGCGAACAAAAAGAACATAGCAACGGTTCTCCTAAATACGCACAACATTTTTCCGTATAATCCGATTTTGATAACTTGATTGATTGATAGATGAAATTGATTTACACTATGATAGTGTATACTTTATTTGCCTGCATTACAAGAATTATATAAAGCACATAAAAATTAATAATTAATAATTATTTTTCATAAAATATCTTTAATTTTTTTTAATTTTTGATTTTAAACATTAAAAAGTTTACATTTTTAACGATGTTCCGCAACGAAACATCGCTTGAATGACGGAAAATGAAAGCTTGAATTTTGTCTAATGATTCACTAAAAACCAGCTGCCATAAACTGCCATTCTGCATTTCACGCGTATTTTAGTCATCGTAAGTAAAACTGCCACTTTTTTGACCGCTTCAAAAATTTTGAAATTCATTACTTTTCACATTAATTTAGCTGACAAATATTTTTGAAATCTTTGGATTATTAAATTTTGTAATAGTTTTTTACCTGTTATATTACAAATAAGTACTATTGTTATAAGAATAAGTTAATTTAATAAGTAAATTAAGTAACAAAAAAATGAACATAATTCTCCATTATTAATTCGATACAATTACATTTTCTTACCTTTATAGGTGATAATTTTGTTCATTATTTTGTAATTAGACAAATTTTCTTGTCAATGCCAATTTTTGCTAGATCACACTGCTGAGTGTATTCTATTATTGCGAATGGATGATTAGTAGAAATCCGATTTCCGGTACATCCGCATTAGGAATTTGATTTGCAAATGAATATGGGATGTCAAATCTGGTCAAAGTACTTTTAAACAAACATTTAAGTGTTTACGATGGTAGATAAAATCATATTCTTATATATTTTTAAACTCTTCCGTGTCACTAGAAAACATAAATATTGAGAATAATTCATAAATCGTTATCTTGAAAAATCCGAGATCCTTATTTCACTAGGACCAACAAGATCCATTTTTTGCTCGAAAATACCGAAGCTACCGTCAATGAAACAGATTATAATAAACACCAGGAGAATAAATCAATCCCAGTTAATGCAATCACTGATAGACATGCACTGCAAAAAATAATTGTTGATTTTACACTATAATGCTAGCTGCTGGGGCGCCATATTATAACTGTAAAATTTACGGTAATAAATAGTAAAATCAGCAAGTAATGCACAATTTAACAGTAATATATTGTTGAACCCATTTATACGATGATATGTTACTAACTATTTTACAGTTATAAACTGGCGCCCCAGCTGCCAGCATTATAGTGTAAAATCAACAATTATTTTTAGCAGCGTGAAGTAATCGTTGATTACGAATATGTATAATAGTCAACGTTGCTATTTATGTCAGGCAACATGAAAACAATTTCTTACCGATATGACATTTTTTAAATTAAAAGTCAATTGGAGATCATTTACAGTTTAGAATAATCACGTCACATGCTAAGATGTTTTTGAGAGTTGCTTACATCTGACATGCAAACTTCATAAAAAAATGGCAAGCGCATCAGAAGAAGAACACTGAACTTGGAAAAGAAAATATGAAAAATAGATTTCACTTACAGTTATGGCGTATCGTCGATAAACAAAAGCCCGTATTTAGAAGCTCAAATAATGGCAAAACAGCTTGACTTTTCTTTAAAAGCGCAACTATTTCTACTTCTATAACAATCGATTATACGTCAGCAGTAATTTCTTGTGGCTATGTCATTTATTTAATTAATTTAAGAGATATTTTTTTACAAATAGCTTGTAGGTTCGTTGAACTATATCCCTGTTTCTATATGCATATTACAGTGCACAAATTACTTATTAATGACAAAAAAATAATATCTTCCACATTATTGCTAGTATGGCAAATGTCGGAAGACGCTCAAGAACCGTGAAACAAAAAGATCAAAATGTATCGAAAAGATTTTTATAAAAAAATCTTGTAGTACGAAGAAAATGAAAGAAGCTTTTTCGATTTTTATAGTCACCAGATCCTTTCATTTCAAACTTAGGTAAATAAAAAGTAAAATAAATTAAAATCATTGTCTCTATAGTCACAGCATTTTCTAATACCGCTAACAAGTTCTAATAGCTATTTGGACACCTCAGCTTCTGAAGAATTTATTTATTATTCTACAGTTCATTGAAAAGGTGAATTTGCGGAATATATTTTCGTTTTATTTTAATAATATACTAATTAAATGGTATAATATTTTAATAACATACTTAAATTTCCTTTAAAAATGCTATGGTTTCTTGAAAACTCCTTGTCAAGTTAGCCTCAAAACTTTAAATTTTATTTAAATCTAATGGTCTTTACTGAAAATCTGGGTTCGAGATTGAGGAAATCTCGTGCTGGTGGTATTTTACCACCGGGATTTCAATCGAATGTATGGAGGCGATTTTATTTTTTATGAGTATAAAAATATTTATAAAGATGCCGAAATATTACTCAGCATACGTTCTGCACAAACAAGTCGAATGATAAATTATGCAAAGAAAATATTTTTCACCGCTTCTTTATTAAATAATGATGGCACAGATGTCATATACGCACTACATTGGCACGTTTTTTTTTTCTGACGCCATTTTTGCAAAATCTTCAAAAACAAATATCAGTTACATACATATTTTTAATTATTTTCCATTACTTTAAAAAGGAAATAATAATCAATTACAAAAATTTAATTAATAACTATAAAACAAAACAATTTATATCGATTTGTAAAAGAAAATATAAAGTCAATAAACAGTTTATTGATAAATAAACAACAATGATCGGGTTACCATATGATACATAAAATCGTCATTTTGTTGAATTCGCGAAAATTTGGTGCGTGTATGACATCTGTGCAAAAAAGATGATATTTTAAAATGGTGGTTATCGAAGATAAAACGAAGTTAACGATGAAAACTTTATTCTATTTAAATACATATTAAACATACAACAAATATAGAGGTTCATATTTAAAAGAAAGAAAAATAAATATTTAATAATGACAGATTAAATTTAATTTAGAAAACGTTTTCTAATTTATTGATACATGCACGTCGTACATTATTTTCTTCAACTCAGCTCTTACGAATGCCGCAATAAATAAAATATTCACTTGGTCCATATCAAATTTAAAATCATAAATAAAATTCACCTTGAACATTTTTTTTTTTTTTTTTTTTTTTTTTTTTTTAAGAGAAGCTCGTTTTTTAGGGTGTTCGTTTGATTCATTTATCACATTTTATTCATTGATCAAAGTCTCTTAATGGTAATTGTTCATATTAAATAGATGACATTTAACATGTGCAGTAATAAATAACTTTTTATAAATTTAAACTAAAAGTACACAGCATACGTGTAAGTAGAAAAAATCAAACAATATACAAAAAAAAAAAAAAAATAAAATAAAATAAAATAAAATAAAATAAATAAATAAATAAAAATTTAAATTTTTTTTTTAAAAAAAGGCTCAAGCAATACAAACAAATACAAACACAGCAGAGAAATCACATGATAGTGGCGTATGACGTCACGCCAATAAAATCCGTTGTTTTCTTTTAACCTGCCATTTTATTTATTTATATATTTTTTAATTTTAACTTTTGAATAAGAAAATTTGGAAAAAGGGAACAATCGGAAAAATTTGGGAAATCGGAAATAGGAAAATTAGTTCCTCATTTCCTCCTTTGCACTTGATCATTGAACCCCCAAAACAAAGTAGGGATACGACTTATCATAATGAGCCAATGTACAAAATTCGAAGAAAATCGGTAATTCTGCATAAAAATCCATTTATTTAACATAAGGTGGGTTTTCGTCCCGTTTTTTTTATACTTGGACATTTAACCGCCTTTTCATACAGAACAAACATCCAACATTTGAAGCAAATCGGATAATTCTGCATGAAAACCCATTTATCTAATTTAAGGATCGTGGTAATCATCCATTTCTTCTTTAATACTTAACAGAAAGAGCAAAACTAATAAGGGAAATGTCTTATCCATATGAATTTATATTCAAAAATTGAAGAGAATCGGTTAATTCTGTATGAAAAACCCATTTACTTAAACAGTGATAGGTAGCCCCTTTGTAATTAACCAATATAGCCAAAAAACAAAACGTTGAGGCACCTTATCAAAATTTGAAACAAATCGGTATATTCTGCGTGAGAAACTCATTTACACAAGGGAGGTTACCTCCCATTCCCCTGCTTATACTTAATCAATGAAAATCCAAAACTAATCTCCGAGGTGCTTCATCAAAATGATATATAAAAATTGAATGAAATTTTATAATTCCGCATGAAAAAGCCACTTATCTAAATTAAAGGGAATAACCCCCATCCCCTCCCTTATACTTATTCAATGAACTCCCAAAATTAATTAGGGAAACGTCTTATCAGAGTAAACCTCTATATTTAAAATTTGAAGCAAATCGAACATTTTTAACATGCGTTATCGCGTTCTATACGTATGTACATATAGAACCCGATTGTACATAAGCTGTCAGGTTTTGATAGCGTGTGAGTAAAAAATAATAAAAAAAGGGTAGGGAATGAGCAGGTTTATTAAACAAAGTTTCACTGCGCATGCGCGATTGCGATCTAAATATAATGATTATAATGTATTAGTTAAGTAAAGAAACTATTGTAAAAGTATAAAAAATATACTGTAAAATCGATTTTTCAACAGTATGTGAAATCTAGAATGCACAAAATTAGGGGTAACATTAACCTTTATTTCTGGCAAATTTGACCTCAAAAACGAAATTTCTTTTTGCGCGGATAATTTTATTATCCAATTTTTAGTGAGCCTTTTATGAAAAACGGCATGCAGATAGAATCGTGTTTCGCAAAGTTACATATAATTTATTTTTGCATAGAAACAATATTCCGGCCTTTCATTATGTACTTTACATTTGTTTTTCACAAAACTGATTCTTCAGCGATATTTGATTTTTTAAACGTCGTATGTGTCTGAATTCTTTATCAACATTCATGCAATTGATAAGGAAGAATCCTGATAGAAAGAAACTGTGAAAGAAACCCCTTAAAAAGAAACTGTGCATGTATTTTAAATTTCAACTACATGAAGGAAATTAAATTTGATTTTTTATTTATTAAAGAGCAGAATTTCGAGAAAAATCAACAATGTATTCAAAAAGAAATCTCTAAAAAATTAACTATTCAAGGAATTAATAAAATCGATCCTCAGTTTGTAATATACTTTCATGTCATTAAAATGTACAATCGGGGATATATCTTAAAAATGAAAATGCATTTTAAATTTTCTATTAAACATTTTAATTTTTTAAAAATCTAAGATTTTTATATGGTTGGAATTTTTTCTTAAGTTTTTCTATATATTTATTGTAAATTACATATTTATACAAAAATTCATATCTTAATGATGAAAATTAATGAAAAAAAATTAAGTTCCACCGTCCTCTTAAATCAAGAATAATACTTCTATTCCGCATTCTATGACTCCAGATATGTATTCAAAAAAAACTTATAAATGTATCCATGCAATATACTAATTCAAAAACTTCACTTGTAAAATAATGTTAGTAATTAAGAATCAAGAAACAGTGATATAATTTTAGGCATTGAGTTTTTCTGCGTCGTGTCGTCGTCACAAAAATCTTTAATCTGGGCCTGGCCCAGTCTTGTAATTTTTTTTTTTAGATATTAATCTGAGAAAAATGTGTTTTTATTTTCTTCCGTTAGAGTATGTTTTTAAAGAGAAAATTCGTGCTTAGTCTTAAAGAAATGCAAACAAATTTTTATTATTATTACTTACTTATTTATTATTATTATTATTGTTATTATTATTATTATTTTATTCGTCTTTTTATTTCTGAAAACTTTTAAAGATTTGATGCGCTTTCTAGGATAAATACTTACAGCGCCTTCACATTAAACTTGAAAAAAAGAAAAGCTTAATTCAAAAGCAGTCATAAATCTTTTAGCTATCCATTATAACCTTTTTTCAAAAATCTTTCCTTTATTGATGGAAAAGTAATAGAGAAAACATTGAATGTAGTATTTTTAAAACAGCAATTTGTCGCATTTTGATATTTAATTATCGCAATTTCTATTAAAATATGATTATCAGTTGAATAATTTAGATCTTTAAAAAAATGTTTAACTTAATGAATCCAAATATTAAGATGCTGTCCTATTTCTCTCTTTTATCGCAGATATTTGAACAGGTTTATGAAACAGAATTTATTCCCACACGACAAAATCTTAATTTTTTCTTCACCATATCAGGAAATTTCTGTACGCTACCATCTTAAGAATGGAATTTTTACTTTTTCACCGAGAAAACTTTATATATCCCGATTACACATAATGCCCACCACTAATACTCAACATGTACAAATTAAACAGGAAATCCATGAAATCCATGAAAATTATGGAATTTGCCATCTGTTGTTCTCTTGTTATTTTTAATTATTTGGAAAAAATAGTTGTTATCATCAGAGAATTGGGAAATCTAAAGCATATATATATATCTGAATCTTTTTATTAGTTGAATTCTGCAATAAAGTTGGTTTATTTTATTCGTTTTCTCATTGATCGAAGTTTATGTTCAAAAATGGAATACTTCTTTTTTTTATTTTATTCGTTTTCTGATTGGTCTAAATTTAATATCTAAAAATAGAACACTTCTGTTGCCATGATGACAAAAAGAGTAATTAAAATTTTAAAAAGAAATAATTTAACGACAAATTGTGAAAGTGATTTCAAGCAAATTTCATTAAAAAGTACATTTTTTTTTTCTACGCAACGGCTTTAAAACTTAAAATGTGCGATATTTTAAAGTTGAAAAATTTGCAGTTCCGAAAATTGTAAATCTGAAACTTCATTATTTATTTTTTTTTTTTTTTGTGATGGATCAAGGAATATTAATAGTATTATGTAATATATGACTTGTTATAATCTTCCTAAAAATGATGTTTATTATTATTATTAATTTAAAAATAGAATTTATTTATGGGTTTTTGAAAATATCATTTTCGAAATAGTCGTTGTAATCTCTTAAATTAATTTTTTTTAAATTATTTATATATAAAATATAAACATACATCTTACACTTAAGATATATTCTTACATCGGCACTCTCAAACTTTCATTTTCAGTCTTAGGCTATAAATCCATAAACTTCCCATTTTATCTTTTTCTCATAAATTCTTATTATTTCTACTCGAATAAATATGGATGTTTTTCCTTTGATGATATTTATGTATGAATAGCCATTCACGGTTGATATGCATTAATAAGGATTCATTCCAACGTTGTAAAAGAAGTTTCCTTTGAAGAAACAGAAATATCAGAAATTTTCGGAAAAATATATTTTTTCAACGACACTTTTAAATTTTTCTTTTCAAAAAAAGAAAAAAAAACAGATATATATTAATAAGCATTTTATTATGGCTCTTTTCAATAAATTATTATAATTTATTCTCGAATAAGCATGAATATTTTTCTTTTGGCGATATTTATACAGAAATAGAAATTCGCGGTAGTTGTTGTTGACATGTGCCCGAAGGGAGAGGGGGTACTGGGGTATCCATTGGACTGCGCCCAGAGGGGGGCTGGAAATCAGACTTCTGCAGTAGAGGACATTCGGTAAAGCCCCAATAGATGGCAGCACCAAATATCGCCAACTCCTCAATTTTCATGGGTCTCTGAAGGGGAGAGAATTTTTTTCCAGCGATCACTACCTATGGTAACTGCTACGACCGACCACAGGACTTTCAGAAACCCTTTATTTAACGAGCGCGTACACTGCACACACTCGGTGGGTCTTTGGTGGTGCCGAGTATAGAACTTGGGACCCTTCAGTCCGGATTTCGGGTTGTGACCACTAAGCTACGACGACAGAAATTCGCGGTTGATATGGAATTATAAGGTTTCGGTGAATGTAAAAAAATAGAATTGCTGTCTGAGATATCTGCTAAATATATATATTTTATTGATACTTTTAAACTACGTTAAGCTAAGGCTATAAATTGGGAAATATTAATTTTTTTCTCGTGGATTCTTAGCATTTCTACTCAAATAAATATGGATCTTTTTCTCTTTTTCCTTTAAAGGTAATTATGTATAAACAGCTATGTAAAGTTGATATGTACTAATAATTCCAATATTTTAAAAGAAAATTCCATTGAGGAAAAAAAATTATCCAAGTTTTCAATAATATATATATATATATATATATATATATATATATATATATAGATAGATAGATAGATAGATAGATAGATAGATAGATAGATAGATACATAGATATATATATATATTAATGAAAACTTGTATATTACTATTTCCTCAATATATATATATATATATATATATATTAGGAATATATATATATATATATATATATATATTAGGACACTTTTAAACTTTAAGTTCAAAAAAGATTTAAATCTAGAAAAATCTGATTTCGTCATTTTCCGATAAATGATTGGGATTTATTCTCGAATAAACCTGGACTTTTTTTCTTTTGAAGATATTTATGTATAAATAGCAGTTCGCGGTTGATATGCATAACTAAGGTTTCATTGATTCGAATGTTATAAAAGAAAATTGCTATATGAGGTATCGATAAAATATATTTTTTCACTGGCACTTTTAAACTACCATTTTCAAGCTGAGGCAATAAATCAATAAAGATCTCATTTTTTTCTTAGCTCATAAATTCTCAGCATTTCTACTCGAATAAATAGGATCTTTATTTTTCCATTGATGACATGTATGTGTAAATAGCTATTCACGTTTGATATGCATTAATAATGATTTATTCCAATGTTACAAAAATTATATATTTCTTTGAGGAAACAGAAATATCCGAGTTTTCGGTAAAATATATTTTTTCATCAACTGTTTTAAGCTTTCATTTTGATTATATATATACAGGGTGATTCTGAATTCATCATCAATATTTGGTGGGGAGGTAGGGAATAGGAAAAGAACACTATTTCACATAGGAAACCAAGGGTCCCAAAGTCTTCCGAAGGAGATAGGCGCCATTAAAGTTTAGGGTCCAAAAATTCAAATGATTATAAAAAACAGAAAAATTGATTGATTCGTTTGCGGTTTTCACTAAAATTATTCTTTATGTCAGTATTGTCTTGAAAATAAATTATAAAGAAAAATTTCAAAAAATGACGATAGAGAGCGCTTTAGACTTTAGAGTAACGAACAACTATTTTTTACCGTTATTTTTTGCATCTCATTAAAGGTTTCGTAAGCGTAGACTTAAACTTAAATTTTGAGCTCAAAATCTGAATAGTTGGAAGCAGTTAAGTAGCACAAACTTAACTGTGTTCAGAGGGTTTTTAATTCAAATGATTATAAAAAACGGAAAAATTGGTCAATTGATTTGCGATTTTCACTAAAACTATTCTTTATGTCGGTATTTTATTGAAAATGAATTATAAAGATAAATTTCAAAAAATGCCGATAGAGGGCGCTTTAGACTTTGGAGTAACGTACAACTATATTTTACCATTATTTTTCGCATCTCATAAAATTTTTTTAGAAGCTTAGACATAAACTTAAATTTCGAGATGAAAATCTGAATCGTTGGGAGTGGTTAAGTAGCGCAAACTGAACTGTGTTCAATGGGGGTGGGGAGGTTCAAATTTCAAATGATTATAAAAAACGGAAAAATTGTTCGATTCGTTTGCCGTTTTCGCTAAAACTATTCTTTATGTCAATATTTCCTTGAAAATAAATTTTAAAGATTAATTTTAAAAAATACCGTTAGAGGGCGCCTTAAACTGTGGAGTAACCAACAACTATTTTTAAACGTTATTTTTTGTATCTAATTAAATGCTTGCAAAAGTTCAAACTTAAATTTTGAGCTCAAAATCTGCATCGTTTTGAGTAATTAAGTGCGGAAATTTGAAATGTGTTCGAGGGATGAAGAGGGTAACATTTTAACTCCTGAACACTGTTCAGTTTCCGCTTCTTAACCCCTCAATCGATTTAGAATTTGAGCTCAAAATTTAAATCTAAGCATTTGCAAGCATTTAATTAGATACAAAAAATAGCACTTAAAAATAGTTGTTGGTTACTCTAAAGTTTAAGGCGCCGTCTATCGGTATTTTTTTAAATTAATCTTTATAATTTATTTTCAAGGAAATATTGACATAAAGAATAGTTTTAGTGAAAATCGCAAATCAATCGACCAATTTTTCCGTTTTTTATAATCATTTGAATTTAAAACCCTCTGAACACAGTTAAGTTTGTGCTACTTAACTGCTTCCAACTATTCAGATTTTGAGCTCAAAATTTAAGTTTAAGTCTACGCTTTCGAAACCTTTAATGAGATGCAAAAAATAACGGTAAAAAATAGCTGTTCGTTACTCTAAAGTCTAAAGCGCCTTCTATCGTCATTTTTTGAAATTTATCTTTATAATTTATTTTCAAGACAATACTGACATAAAGAATAATTTTAGTGAAAACCGCAAACGAATCGATCAATTTTTCTGTTTTTTATAATCATATGAATTTTTGGACCCTAAACTTTAATGGCGCCTATCTCCTTCGGAAAACTTTGGGACCCTTGGTTTCCTATGTGAAATAGTGTTCTTTTCCTATTCCCTACCTCCCCACCAAATATTGATGATAAATTCAGAATCACCCTGTATATATATATATATATATAAATCAATAGAAATCTGACATAGTCTTTTTTCCGATAAATGATTAGGATTTATACTCGTATAAACATTGACATTTTTCTTTTCACGATATTTATGCATAAATAAAAATTCGTCTTTAATATGCATTAATAAAGAAATTTGCTATCAGAGATATCGGTGAAATATATTTTTTCACTGACACATTTAAACAATCATTTTCAGGCTTAGTCTATAAATCAAGAAACATCTCGTTTTCTTTTTGTCTGATGAAGTCTTAGCATTTCTACTCGAATAAATATAAGATCTTTCTTTCTTCGATAATATTTATGTATGAATAGCCATTTATCGTTAATATGCATTAATAAGAATTCCGTCCAATGTTATAAAAGAATTTTCCTTTGAGGAAACAAATATATCCGATAGTTTTTACTTACTCATCATACGTAGTATAGGGTAAGTCTTGCAATCGTTTTGAAAATCGAAAATTTTTTTACGGATTTACACGTTTTAGATACTGGAGATTTCGAAAAACATATTTGTAGAAAAAAAAAATTTGCCGTCCGTCTGTCTGTCTGTAAACGCTCTAACTCACGAACAAATTGAGATAGAGACTTGAAATTTTGTATGTACTTAGTATGTAAGAATGTAATGAAGCCTATTGAATATCAGCAACCTCGATTATCCGGAACAATTTTTTCCGGACTCTGGAAAAATTCGTCCTGATGAAAGGTATATAAAAATTTTCGATTTTTTTTTATTTTAAGGAATGCATGTAAGAAGCAATAAAAAAACACAAATTTTGCATAAAAAAAACGAAGTCGATCGGATTATTAGTTGTCGAGATATTTGTAATGTTGTTTTCCGCATTCTTTTCATGATCCTGCATTTCATTCAAATTTCAATTCAGAGGTATATTTTAATTGAAAATGAGATGCTTAATCCGATGCAGCAAACTGTTAGTTAATATGATTATTATTTTTGGAGTTATAAGGATGTTTCTTTTACGTAGTTTGGTACTTCTTGAGTAGTTTGGCGTTTTATATAATTTGTTGAAATTGATGCATCAGCAATTCATTAATAGAGTATTACTATGTGTCTTAACAACATTTAAGTTTAATTTTGGAATTGAAAGACATTTTATAAATAGTTTTCACATATTTTATTTTCATATGCATATAAATGATGGGTAAGTATTACGGTGGCCTCCAACGCCTAGTTTATGAAATATATGCTTCCAACAACACTTTTAAACTTTCATTTTCAAAAAAGAATTGTAAATCAATTAACATCTTATTTCATCTCTTTCTGATAAATGATTAGGATTCATTCTAGAATAAACATGAATATTTTCCTTTTGATGATATTTATGTATAAATAGAAATTCGCAGTTGATATGCATTAACCCGCTCCGGCGCGGACAAATCCTGTTCGTGAAACGAGAAATTATTGGCTGACACCGGAATTTACAAAAGACTTTTTTAGAAATGAAGAACTCCCTGATTTAAGATGTCATTGTAAAAAAAAAAAAAATTACTAAATATTTCTGGTGGTGATAGTAAGTTTTTAATTAAAATTAGGTGTGCCCGGGGAATGGACACACTGCGCCGGAAAGGGTTAAAAAAATTTCATGGATTCCAATGTTATAAGAAAAATTGCTATTTGAGACATCAGTAAAATATATTTTTTCCCTTAAATAATAATATAAAAGTTTTCAGTAATATATATACATATATATATTACGACACTTAAACTTTAAGTTCAAAAAGGATTTAAATCATTAAAAATCTCATTTCGTCATTTCCCGATAAATGATTTGATTTAATCTCGAATAAACATTGATTTTTTTTTCTTTTGGCGATATTTCTGTATAAATAGCAATTCGCGGTTGATATGCATTAATATGGTTTTATTGATTCGAATGTTATAAAATAAAATTGCTACATGAGATATCGATAAAATATTTTTTTTACTGACACTTTTAAACTACCATTTTCAAGCTGAGGCTATAAATCAATAAACATCTCATTTCCTTTTTAGCTCATAAATTCTTAGAATTTCTACTTGAATGAATAGGATCTTTCTCCATTGATGCTATTTATGTGTAAATAGTTATTCGCGTTGTATATGCATTAATAACAATTCATTCCAATGTTACAAAATATATGTATATATATATTCCTTTGAGGAAATAGAAACATCCGAGTTTTCGGGAAAATATATTTTTTATCTACCGTTTTAAGCTTTCATTTTCAAATACATATATATATATGATGTAATCCTTTGAATAACAGAATCAATCAACATAGACAGGATATTTTAAAAAACAACTCTATTAATGTTGAACATATACATTTCAGGCACCATTACGATCGTTCTTATAAGAAATCGAAGGATCGTAATTCATGGCAGAATTTTCTTTATTTACCCATGAACTTGTGCTGATAATTTTCTGGCTCTCTGTATTCAATGTCTATCCCGATCTCGACTGCGGCGAACCTCACGGTCTACTGAAGATTCTCTCTCTCTCTCTCAGCTCTATATCTATCCCTATGCTGACTGAGTCGAACCTCATGCTCTACTGATGATTCTCTGGCTCTCTGTATTCGATGTCTATCCCTATCTCGACTGCGGAGAACCTCACGCTTTATTGAAGATTCTCTCTCTCTCTCAGCTCTATATCTATCCCTAAGCTGACTGAGTCGAGCCTCACGTTCTGTTGAAAATTCTTCATCTCTTTGTGAACGTACTCTTCTGGCATTCACTGTACTACGACCTATGTTCGAACAACGACGTCTTCCAGACATGACTTTATAATTTCTGTACAAAATTTACTCAGTTCTAGACTTATGTATGATTACCTATGAACAAATTGCCATATTATTAGTATGTGCCCCAGTAAAAAATATCTAAATACTTACCATTTAGGGACAAATGATTATCAACAATCATAAAAAACCAAAGGTTCTATTCAGTACTTTTTTTAACTGAAATACCTTAAACTACGATTTTAATTAAATTAAAAATACTTAAAAAATAATTTGCTATTCGTGCGACTAAAAACAAAAGATAATCAACAATCATCAAGAACAAAATATACCTATTCTATTCTATCCTATTTTTCTGAACTTACTTATCTAACTCTAAATTTTAACCAAGATCCTAATAGAAAATTCCAATCCATAAATTATGGTTTTATTAAATCTAATCTTATCTTACCTTATGTACTTATAATTACTATAAGTGCGATTTAAAAATTAACTTTAGAATAGAATATCATTTATATTTTAAAACTACTATCATACAATTATTTATCGTAACTTACTTATAATTACCTACTGATAAGTTGTCGCGCTGAAAAGCACGTTTTTATTAAGTAAGCTCCTTTAAACTGCGCAGGAACCATAATTTTTCCCGGACAGAAAAAAAACAACATTAACTCAAAACAAACTTGCCACATAAGGTGCCGTTGGTTACAGAAATACAATACCAATGATAATATTATTAGCACTGCACTTCTTTAGCTGTATAGTTTTAAGTACAGTTAGCATTTCTGAACACACAAAAAATGGAAGTTGAAATTATGTTGAGAAAACAACAAATCCACGAAGCGAATTACGGAGCGCAGAGTGGAGTTGAGTGGAACGTCGCCTGCTAGAGAGATTAGGCGTCCGTTCGTGACAGGCGATCGGGCCAATCGAAACGAACGGTTCGATGCCGGAATGACGTGTGCAGTCTCGCGATTGGCCGAGAAAGTTGTTCTTTCGCATTTCTCAAATAAAAAGTTATGAGTCGCAAAATGTAAATGACAAAAAAATGTTATTGTGGGATCTCCATAAGAGATAAACATATACCATCGCGGGGTTTTCTGTAGACCTTTTTGATGTGTACAATAATTAGTACATTATTTTGATAAATCTTGTAGGGTTCAGCCTGCGTTTGCAATGTATAAGCAGAAAAAATGAAATTATTTACGACATCACATTAAAAACCTCAAAAATAACAGTATTTCTCCACTATTTAATGGATGTTATTATACATATAAACCTTCCTCTTGAATCACTCTATCTATTAAAAAAACCGCATCAAAATCCGTTGCGTAGTTTTAAAGATTTAAGCGTACATAGGGATATAGGGACAGAAAAAGCGACTTTGTTTTATACTATGTAGTGATGCTAAAAATAATAATTTCCCTCTAAACAATTTTTCTATTCATAAATCATTCAGATACAATGTCACACTTAGACGTAAGATATTTAATTACAATAAATTTTCTAAATTTTTAGCCAATAATACTAACTATCCCTGTTATTGTAATGATCCCTGTTATAGTAACTTCGTAAATAAAGATCATAGTCACAATATTACTGGGGACATTAATATTGTTGAAAATGATTCTTCACGCAATTTAATGGCTAATGGTACTAGATATCGTGTTCCTTCATGTCCTAATATCAAATGAATCTTAAAACAGTTTAATTTACATTTAGATCTTTTTATTTATAAAATTACGATAGACTACTATAAGCCTCTGGCATATTTCACTGAATGGAAACTTAATGTTTTAGATAAATTAAATATTAAACTTTATAGGAATAGCGATACCTTTAATTTAAATATTAAACAATTAAATAATAAAATAATAAACTTACAAAATAAATTTATTATAACATATTTTGATAAATCTCCTAACAACCATGCATTAATTTGTAAGTATTATTCTCTATGTTATTAAATCAAGCAATAAATAATAGTCCAAATTTCATTAAAACAGATATTGATACTATTTTTAAAAATAGACATATAGCTCAATATTATAAATTACTAAAAATAAAAAATCATAATTATAACTATCCTTATATTGTGGTTATTCCAAAATTTTATAAAATTCCTTTAAAGTTTCGTATTATAACTATTGGTTTGTAATACTTATAACAATAATGCAAGTAAAGAATTTTTAGCAATACTTACAAAAATGCTAGATATTGCTAAAACTAATAATAAATTCTATAGTATAAAAAATAGTTTACATCTTGTAAATAATAATAAATATTTACAAAACATTAAGTACATCAAAACATTTGACTTTAATGATTTATTTAATACAATTGATATCACAGGTATGTTTAGAATCATTAATTTATTATTCAAAGAATATAGGAATTCTCTTAACATATATGTCTCTTTATTTTACTTCAAATCTTTAACCAAGTTTATTCTTTATCATAATTATATATTATTTAATAATTCAATATTTAAAAAATATTCGGTCTCTCACAGGGTGGGATTGTATCATCAATCTGTGCTGATCTCTACCTGCATTTTTATGAACGTAATACTTCTATTCTTAACTGTTTTTTATATAGGTATCTTGAGGATATAATCATCTTATATTCTAAAAAGTCATCTAATGTTTCTCTACCAATAAAATACCATAAAAATTTAGAATACAGTTATAATGATATGCTTAAAAATCAAATTAACTTTCTCGACCTCAATATTACTCTTTCTGATAATAAAATTCTATTTGATATTTATGATAAACGTAATGATTTTCCTTTCAAAGTAAACCTCTTTACTCATTATAATTCTTGCCTTCATAAATCTGCATATATCAATATATTACTTAATTTTGCCCATAGAATTAAAAATATTTGTTCGCCTAATTTTAAAATGCATAATGTAAAAGCTGTTCAAGAAACTGCAATAAGATATGGTTATCCTTTACATTTCGTTAAAAAAAGTATTATCTGTATAATCATTTATATAATATTAACTGTCTCTATTCTCATCAACAAAATATTGCAAGTATTAAAATGCTAATTCATGATGCACCATATGATGTTATTGTTAAGAACTCCTATAACTTTTAATATGTAATAAGAGATTACATGATCTTAAAAATAATTATCACATTTCGTAATTTTTTTTTAAAATTATAAAAAATAAAAATAATACAAAAAAAATAAATAATGCAAAAAATTAAAAAATATGTATAATAGAATGGTTGGGTGGGTTAGATGTTAGATTACTGAGGAGGGCGGTGTTGTCTGGATAATACGCAATGGTTAATTATTATATACATTAAAAAATTACTTAACAATACACATAGATTTAAAATTTATGTTTACCTAAAAATTATATGCATAACTTAAAAATGAACAAGTTATTGCGATAAGATATGGTTGTCTATTGCATTTGTCTTAATTTGTGTAAAATATTAGAATATAAATTATTCTTGGAAAACTCTTGGCTTTTAAATAATTTATTTTATTCCAATAATATTTATCTTATTCAATAATAGATGGCAGCACCAGCAGTATATAATTTAATTATTATATTAATCATACAGATGGCAGCACTAAAACATCAGTTTTTTTGTGTTTGTATTTGAAGTAGTAGTAGCATTTTTTAGTTAAATAATTAATACAGTAATATTAATAATTGTTCAAAAATATAATACCTATAACAGTAGTAATTATTTTTTTCTAAATGTAGAATAAATATTATAGTATAATATATGATTTACTAATTTTTTAATATAATTATTGTTACAATTTTAATTTTATTATCTATATTAATTATAACTGTAACCTAACTGTTACAGAGTCACATGTAATTTATATCTACTTTAACTCTTAACTGAGATTCATTTGAACTACACATCATGCTAGATATAGGTACAGTAAATATTTTAGTATATATATACTTTTTTAAGAAAGATTTTATTATTGTTATTATGTCATATTGTTTATATTTTCTTCAATGAAAATCTTTTCTTAATTTGTACAGTAAATAAAGTCCGACCAGTCGGGTGCATTATGGGACGAATTTCTTAGCTTTTAGCACGTCCCATAACAGAAATTGGTTGGATGCTTTTGCTTTTTTCAGTAAATTATGCACCCCTGATGAGTAGTTTAATGAAAAAGCCTTCTACTGTCTATTTATCCATTTATCTTTTATTATTTTGGTAATCTGCCTTCTATTTCACTTTAAACTTCAACTGTTTTCAATAAAATGATTGTAAAAATACTGGTTTCATTGGTTTATTGAATGGTAATATATGAATTACTTTGGTTATATTTATATATATATATATAGATACATATACATATACACTGGTGTCCAAAAGTTAAGCATAATTGGTAATTAAGTAATTATTTTTAAGTAATGAAAGAAATATAAATCGAAAGTGGTGAAACTTTAGGTGTGTAAACAAAATAGTACGCGTCATATATTTTCGCGAAGAGTTTTCCCGGAAATCAAACAGGGGACCGTCAACAAATTGAAAAAGAACGAAGATCTTTTGGATAAACCTGTCAAAACTAATATAGCAAAAGTGTTCAAACTGCACATTATGATTAATTGGCTTATTGTAATGTAATGTGTTTATTTTTATAAGGATAGCATGTACACTCGTGGAGAAATTAAGATTTTTATAAAAACAGTCCTAAATTTTTCCAAGTTTTTTGCTTATAATTTGCAAAGTTCTTATTATAAAAAAAAGGTTTTTTCTGAAAATATGACAAACATCATTGTACACAATACCCTGTCATCAGAATTTGAAAATAATAAAAATTGTATGAAAAATGAGTATGTTTAGTAAATAATTTGTCATTGCGCATGCGTCAACGATATCAAAATGTCATTTGCATATTGTGTTAGCTAAATGTATAGAGCAACTTCTGTAAGAGTTTCAAAAACATATAAATTCTGAAAATGGTCGCTCATAGAATCAACTCAAAATCCGTTAATCCTAAAGGAAGCAAAAAAATCAGGGGTTTTACCTAAATATAGTTGTACGTGCAATATTGTGTAGGCACTAAACAATGGAATATAGATACAGCCCCTCATCTTTTTGCTTCATTTAGGAAATAAAGGATTTTGATCTCATTTTATCAACGATAATTTTCAGAATTTTTAAGCTATGTTTTTGAGACTTTCACAAAAGTTGCTCTATACATTTAACTAACATAATATGCAAATGAAATTTTAATAGCGTTCACGCATGCGCAGTAAAAATTATTTAGTAAACCTGCTCATTTGTCATACAATTTTTATTATTTTTTAACTTTGATGACAGGGTATTGTGTACAATGATGTTTGTCATTTTTTCAAAAAGAACATTATTTTATATTAAGAACTCTGCAAATTATAAGCAAAAAACTTAGGACTGTTTTTATAAAAACCTTAATTTCTCTACGAGTATACATGCTATCCTCATAAAAATTAACACAGTACATTACAATAAGCCAATTAATCATAATGTGAAGTTTGAACGCTTTTGCTACATTAGTTTTGACAGGGTTATCCAAAAGATCTTCGTCCTTTTTCAATTTGTTGACGGTCCCCTGTTCGATTTCGGGGAAAACTCTTCGCGAAAATATGTGGCACGTACTATTTTGTTTACACACCTGGAGTTTCAGAACATTCCGATTCATATTTCTTTCATTACTTAAAAATAATTACTTAATTACCAATTATGCTTAACTTTTGGACACCAGTGTATATATATACATATATATATATATACACACACACACACACACATGTGTATATATATATATATATATATATATATATATATATATATATATATATATATATATATATATATATATATATATATATATATATATATATATATATATATATATATATATATATATATACACCGGGTGCGGTTGAAAAAATTTTGGTTTGCGTCATTATGATCAGACGAATTTTGGATATTTTTTCCATACATAATAAAAAATTATTCCAAAATTTACCAATAGCGGGCGCTGATTTGTCTAACTGAGGCATTTATGCAAATCAGTAAAACACTTAGTCGAAAATGATTTCGTTATTCCATATCGGCAGCATGCTATCGTTACCAGATTGGACGCCGCTGGTTAAATTTTTCTACAAGAAAGATAAATGCACAAATCTTGCATTGCGAAGTTTTCGCAAGTTGAGCATATTTTACTAACTTATAATGTATGCAGAGTGTCAATATATTATGATTTGTTTCATTGTCTATTTGTGTTTCTTTGATATATACAAACATCTGGATATGGGGTGTGAGAGCCCTCTATCGATTATTTTTGGAATCCTTTTTTATTATTTATGGGGGAAAAATCCAAATTCCGTCTGTTCATATTCCTGCAAAAATAATTTTTTCCCGAGCATTACTTGATTTATTATAGATTTTTAAAATTTGCACTAATTTATGACGCACCATGCACATATAAATCAAAAAACATTTTATATAATTTTTTTTCCAATAAATGATTAGGATTTATTTTCGAATAAACATGGACATTTTTCATTTAACGATATTTATGCATAGATAAAAATTCGTGATAATTAGGCATTAATAAGAAAAAATTTCTATCAGATATATCGGTGAGATACATTTTTTCACTGACACATTTAAGCAATCATTTTCAAGCTTAGTCTATAAATCAATAAACATCTCGTTTTCTACTAAGAATGTATTTATTAAAAATACAAAACATTGCTCATTGGTGCACAAAACAAGAACTTTAATATGAACTTTTACAATAAAATAAAATAAAATATCAACGTTTAGCGCCGTCTTCGGGAAAATATTATATTGAAATGACTAAAAGATTGCTTCCTGATAGAGAGATAATATTTCTAATAAAAGACTATTTATTTATATGAATATATATATTTATATGGCGTTTTATTAAAAATATTATCTCTCGATCAGGAAGCGAACTTTTAGTCATTTCAATATCACATTTTCCTGAAGACGGCGCGAAACACTGATATTTTATTCTATTTTACTTGTATAAATTCATATTAAAGTTCTTGTTTTCTGCATCATTGAGCAATGACTTGTATTTTTAATAAATACATTCTTAGTAGTTAAATTTTATGATGCAAATGTCCAGTACATGTTTATCTCGCTTTCTTTTTGTCTTATGAAGTCCTAGCGTTTATAATTGAATAAATTTAAGATCTTTTTTCTTTGATAATATTTATATATGAATAGCCATTTATGGTTGATATGCATTAATAAGGATTCAGTTCAATGTTATAAAAGTATTTTTCAGAAATATCCGAGAGTTTTTGACGAAATATATTCTTTCAACGACACTTTTAAACTTATTTTCAAAAAAGAACTATAAATCAATAAACCTCTTATTTCGTCTCTTTCCAATAAATGATTAGGATTTATACTGGATTAAATATGGATATTATCCTTTTGATGATATTTGTGTTTAAACAGAAATTCGCGGTTGATATGCATTACAAAGGTTCCATTGATTCCAATGTTACAAAAAAATTGCTATTTCAGATAACGGTAAAATATATTTTTCACTGACATTTTTAAACTACTATTTTTAAGCTTAAGTGATAAATCAATAAACATCTCATTTCCTTTTTTCCTCAGCAATTCTTAGCATTTCTACTTGAATAAATATGGATATCTTCCCTTTGATGGTATTTATGTATGAATAACTATTTATGTTTTACATGGATAAATGGGATTCATTCCAGTGTTATAAAAAATTTCTTTTGAGCAAACCCCTCAGAAATATACGAGTTTTCGGTAAAAAATATTTTATCAACGATACTTTTAAACCTTTATTTTTTTTAAAGATACAAATAAATAATCATCTTATTTCGTTTTTTTTTCGATAAATGATTAGAATTTATTCTTGAGAAAACCTTGATGTAACACGCGCATTTCAAAGAAAAAAAAAGAGGAAAAAATAGACGGCCAGTAGTCACGTGACCTGAGCTCTGCTAAATTAAAAATGTAGTTGTAATATTTTTCGTCTTAAAAAAATCTGGCAGCACTATTTTTCTATTAAAAAAAAAACATTCTATTCTTAGTGATGTTCAAAAATTCGAAAGTTGGTTGTGAACTGTGAGTTCATGTCTTGTGTTGGTGGCGTGCGCAAGGAGAATTATGTAAAAAAAAACTTTATTTGTAAATAGTGTATGTGTGTTAGTGTTCTAAATGTAAGTACTGTCTTTCAAGAAATAAAAAGTATTTAACAAAGACTGTAGCCCCGAGATATCCATATTCAGATAAGTGATGCTGTTCTTTCTTCTTGTAGATTTGTAAGAAGAATTCTTATAAAAAAGCTACCCAACCTGGGGCTCTTACCTGAAAGTATTTTTTAAATATTCTCACATCTTCTTAATTCTACAAATGCTTGATACTTTTTAATTGTGATATATTATCTACAAGTAAGCAAGAAGAAAAAAAATGGCACGAAATCTTTCCAAAATGTCCCCACATCTTCATGAATTTTCTAAAGCTTGATATATATATTTTTAATTATGAAATATTGTTTAATAAACGAAAAAAATGGCTCGTTTATTTGTGAAATATATTCTTAAATGCTCTACATATTGTTTCTTTGCCTTTAAAATTATCGTACTTCATTTGTGAAATACGTTCCACGGAATAATATTATGCCAAACGCCATTTTCATTTGTTTGTGAAGTGTGTTCTACTGATTGAATTTGTTTGATTTTCTGCCTCAATCATCGTCGTTTCGTATGATGTTTGTTTATTTTGGAACGTTTTAAAGTTCTATAAATACTTTCGTCATATATTTTCAATGAGTAAGCCAAGTTTTAAAGGATCCATAATTCTTTTCGCTAGTTACCATATTTTATCTATCTGTAGCATTTTTCATATCACATATTAGTTTTAACTAATTTTATGATGATTTTACAATTTATTTGTGTGTTGTGTAATTCCCTTTCCTCCGATGCTTATTTTTATTACTTTCTTCTACCTTCAATAGAAGAAAGTATTGTAATAGAAATTTTTTTATGACTTTCGGTTTTCGACGGATTTACTCGTTTTAGGGGGTCAGAGATTCCAAAAAACATGTTTTTACAAAATGTCTGTCTGTCTGTGTGTCTGTGTGTCGTCTGTGTGTATGTCGCCATTCTACCATCAAAAAGTGTATGAAGTTATCCATAGAATTGAACCAGTTTTTTGTGAATGTTTTGGCTGTAGCAAGCAGGTTCTCTTTCAGTTTTGAAATATTTCGCCGGAGGGGGGCGCTACAGTTAAAACTTTTGTGCAATTTTAATATTGTACCGTCCAAAAGTATATGAAGTTATGAAATGAATTTAACCAAATTTTTTGTGTCTATGGCTAGTTGGTCCCCTCTGAATTTGAAAATAATCCGCCGGAAGGGGAAGCTGCAATCGCGATATTTGTCCCATTTCTAATACTGTACCGACCAAAAGTATATGAAGTTATGCATCGAATTGAACCAAATTTTTTGTGTATGTGTATGACTATGGCTAATTGGTCCTCCCTGAATTTGAAAAAAATCCATCGGAAGGGGCCGCTGAAATCACGATTTTTGTGCCATTTTCAATATTGTACCGACCAAAAGTACATGAAGTTATGCATCATATTGAACGAAATTTTTTGTGTAAGTGAATGGCTATGGCTAGTTGGATCGTCCTGAATCTGAAAAAAATCCGGCGCAAGGGGGCGCTGCAATAGCGAATTTTATGCCATTTTCAATATTATACCGACTAAAAGTATACGAAGTTATGCATCGAATTTAACCAAATGATTTGTGTATGTCTATGACTATAACTAGTTTGTCCTCCCTGAATTTGAAAATAATCCGCCGGAAGGGGCAACTGCAATAGCAAATTTTATGCCATTTTCAATATTGCACCACATAAAAGTGTATGAAGTTAGTTCTAGAACTGAACTAAATTTTTTGTGTATGATTATTTTTTTGGTAAGGCAAGTAGGTCCTCCCTGAATTTGAAAAAAAAAATTGCCTATCATTCTATTGTCCATCGGCACGTGCAGAGACGGAAATTCGTTTTTACTCCGGCTAATTGATTGAATCAGAAATTTAAGATGAAAATCAAACTTGGTAAGGTATTGAATTAAAATTATTAAAGCATTAAAATGAGTAATTTTTTTTAAATATTAAAATGTGCGTATGAGATAGAAGAAAGTTTTGGGATTGGCACATCCAACTAGTTCTTTAGTTTATTTTTATTCTATGTATGCATGTTTAATTTTACCTTGATTAAATAAGAAATTTTCTTAATTCGAATAAAAAAAAGCCATAAAAGTTTGAGAAATAATGAAATACGCATTTATTTACGTTGATGTTATTTTTCATTTCTTTTTTAGAAACAGGGAATTAAAACGAGAGTCAGAAAATATTAAAATGTATTTATACTTTTATTTCAATTCTCATAGGATATGTATTATTTTTTTTTGTTTTGTTGTTGTTGGTTTCGCAAGATGACAGAATTTATTAGAAATTTTATTTGAGAGTTCTGTTGTCATTTAATTTTAAGCATTTAATTTAGAGTTCCTGATATATTGTGAAATAGCCTCTAATATGATTTTCAAAACAGTTTGTAAGGCTTGAACAGGTTGAGTAAGTTTTTGCATTTATTTATTTATTTATTTTTATAAAATAAGACTTTCTTTTTTTTTTAAAGTTATATTGAAAAATGTACATTACGTAGTCTTGTCTTGATAACATGATAATAATATTGATTGACATTTTACTTATTCATATATGTTTTGACATTGTTTAGAACATTGTTTATAAGTGTTATCAACAATTCAGTACTAATTTTATAACAGTTAAAATAATGTTTTGATTAAATGGCACGTAATGACAAACTAGTTTATTTATATCAGCAATAATTTAAAGTACATTTTCTTTCAAAAAAATTTCAATTTTAAAGATACTTAAAAGTTTAATGAAATTTAATTATTTGAAAAGTATATTTTGCTAAAGTTTAAGCTCACTGTTTTTTTTTATTATTGTCTAGTTTATATGAGTTGTAAAGCAAAGCTCACGTCTGGGGAGTATTTTATTTAAACGAATTTTTAGAATTTGCGGGGTAATTGTCATATTATTTTGTTAAAGTTAAGAATTTCCGAGCTTAATAAAGCCCGCAAAGAAGACTTGTTTGAGGTCGCTGTAGAAATGAGTTTAGATGTACAACCCTCTATGACCGTTGCCACATTGCGTGATAAGATTAAATCCTCTCCCTCGTACGAAATTGATTTCGTGAATTCGTTAGTCAGAAACCAAATTGCGATTCGCGAGGAAGAACAGCATAGACGACTCTTAGAGGAAAAACAAAAAGCAGCTGAGTTAGAACAGCATAAATTAGAAGAGAAACGTCCTTCGGAAGAACTGGAATTTAAAAAGTTTCAGGTGAATTTTGAGCTTGAGAAGCTTAAGTTACAGGCTCTGAGTCAAGGTGTTTCCAGTGGAGCGGTAGGAGGATTTTCAGCAGGGATAATGTCTCATCCAGACAGTAAAATAGATATCCAGAAGCTGTTGCCTACATTTAAGCCAGAGACAGATAATGTGACATTGTTTTTGGTGCTCCTGGAACGACAGTTAAAATTTTCGAAGGTACTAGAACACCTTTGGGTTTCTTATTTAAAAAGTGTTGTATACTCTTCTATATCTGCGCTTATTGCTCGTGAAAAAGAATAAAACGCTTCAGATTTTTCACATGTTAAAGGTCTACTTCTAAAAAGTTTTAAAATTGGTACCGAGAAGTTTAGCCAGCTGTTTTTCACACATCGCAAGGCTAAGGAATTTAATCGGGGAGATTATTATTTCGAGTTACGTGCTTATTTTGAAAACTGGCTTAAAGAGTTAAATGTAACGTCTCTTGAAGTTCTTCAGGATCTGATCATAGCGGGTCAGATGATAAGGCACGTGCCTGTCTTATGCAAACAACATACGTTAGATGATTGGGAGAATTTAAATTCGCCAGTCGACCTTGCAGAAAAATTAGATGCGTATGACACTATCAGGTCTACGTTTTCTAAAAAAGTTTCGGTTGTACCACCGGAGAAAAAGGAGTATTCTCGCCGAGAAAATACATAGAAGCAGAGTAAGCCTCCAAAAGAAGATAGATCTTCTCCTAAGTTTGCTAATCGTCGTTTAGAATCCGATATATTTTACCATGGTTGTGGCAAAGTGGGATTTATAAAGAAGAAGTGCCCAAATTGTTCCCCTACAGTTAAAAAACAAACAGTGAAAGCTCATCGTCTTCACCTATATAATTTAAGTATATGAGCAGTTTCAGCTCCAAATGTGCCTATTACGATCTGCAATAAGAAGGCTTTAGTCTGTACAGATACAGGAGCCAATTGTTCTATTGCAGGAGAACGAATGTAGAAATTATTTTTGAAAACTGGTGTTGCATTGAATCCTCATACTCATGATGCAACCTTAGCTAACGGAATTACGATGCCTAGAGAAACTTTGTCTGCCACTGTGCCCGTAGAATTTGAAGGCCGAGTTTTCAAAACAGAGTTATTTATATTACCAAATGCCAAAGGTAATAGAATCCTTTTAGGAATGGATTTCCTTCATAATGCTAGCTTGGTGCTAGATACAGATAAAAACTCATGGTATTTTACGTGAAGACGAAGGCAAAAATTTAAATTCCGATGAAAGGGAAAGACTTAATGATCTCCTGAAAAAGTATGAAAAGTATTTTCAACCAGGGGGAGATACAACCCCATTTGTATCAATACAGGTGATAGTGCTCCTTTGCTGTACCACCTTATCGAATGACTCCTGGTAAGAAAGAAATTCTTAAAAAGGAATTAGATAATCTTCTAGCTTAAGGAATCTTAGAAGAATGTGAATCACCTTATGCTTCGCGAGTGGTCCTCGTACCAAAGCCCGGTGGCAGTATAAGATTATGCATAGGTTAGATAAAAACAAGCAAGAAAAACAGTAGCAGATAAATATCCATTACCTCGAATGGATGACCTTTTATATGAAGCCAAGCATACTCCTTACATGTCAACTATAGATTTTCCTTCTGGATATCACGAAGTTCAAGTCTACCCACCAGATCAAGATAAAACTGCATTTGTCTGTCCTTATGGAACTTATCGTTTCTTAAAAATGTCTTTTGGACTAAAAAATGCTCCTGCCACGTTTAAAAGATTGGTAGATCAATTTAAAAATGGTCTTAAGGATGCCTTTGCTTGATCGTACCTAGACGACATCATCGTTTTGTCAGAAACATTTGTGAAACATTTCTTAGATCTTAGATCTGTAATCGAGAGACTTCTTGAATTTAAGTTAAATGCCAAACGAGAAAAATGCCATTTTTCTTGTGAGAAAGTCAAGTATCTAGGACACTGGATAACTCCAAATGGTTTAAGTAGATCCAGACAAAGTATCTGAGATTAAAGCAATACCTCCACCAAAGAAAGTCAGTCTTTCTTACAAACCTGGTCTTGGTACAGAAGATTTATATCAAATTTTGCTGATATCTCAAGACCCCTTAGCAATCTTACGAAAAAGAAAACCCACTTGGAAATCGGGAAAAGAAGAACAAACAGCCTGAGCTCTGCTAAATTAAAAATATAGCTGTAATATTTTTTGTCTTAAAGAATCTGGCAACACTATTTTTCTATTAAAAAAAAAATTCTATTCTTAGTGATGTCTGAAAATTCGAAAGTTGGTTTTGAACTGTGAGTTCATATCTTATGTTATTGGCGCGCGCAAGGAGCATTATGTAAAAAAAAAACTTTATTTGTAAATAATGTATGTGTGTTAGTGTTCTAAATGTAAGTGCTGTCTTTCAAGAAATAAAAAGAATTTAAAGAAGACTATAGCCCCGAGATATTCATATTAAGATAAGAGATGCTCTTCTTTCTTCTTGTAAATTTGTAAGACGAATTCTTACATGGATATTTTTCTTTTGACGATATTTATGTATAAGTAGCAATTCGTGGTTCAAATGCATTAATAACGTTATGTTGATTCCAATGTTATAAAATGAATTTTTACCTGAGAAATTAGTAAGTTATATTTTTCACTGGCACTTTTAAGTACCATTTTCAAGATTAGGCTATAAATCTAGAATCATCTCATTTCCCTTATATCTCATGAATTCTTAGCATTTCTACGCGAATAAATATGGATGTGTTTCCTTTGATGATATTGATGTATAAATAGCGATTTACGATTGATATGCATCAATAAGGATTCATTCCAATGTTACAATAAAACATTCCTTTGACAAAACAGAAATATCCGAGTTTTTGGTAAAATATGTTTTTCAATGACGCTTATTAACTTTTAATTAAAAAAGATATAAATCAAAAAACAACTCATTTTGTCTATTTATGATAAGATTTACTATCAAATAAACATGAATATTTTTCTTTTGCTAATATTTATGTATAAATTGGAATTCACGGTCAATATGCAATAATAAGGTTTCTTTGATTCCAGTGTTGTAAAAGAAAATTGCTATCGCAGATATCGGTGAAATATATACTTTCACTGATACTTTTAAGCTATCTAAAGCTTCTACCTAAAGAAAAATGTTCATAAATCAATAAACATCTCATTTGCTTTTTTTTTATCATTAATTCATAGCATTTCTACTCCAATAAACAGGGACCATTTTTCCATTATGATATTTATTTGTAAATAGCTATTGATGGTTGATATGTATTAAGAAGGTTTCATTGATTCCAAAATTATAAAACAAAATTGCTGTCTGAAATATCGATGGATTTTATTATGTCACTGACACTTTTAAACAAACCTTTAACCTTTTTCAAGCTTTGGCTATAAATCTATAAAAAAATTCATCTTATAAGTTCTTAGCATTTCTACTAACATAAATATGGATCTTTTTCATTTGATGATATTTATGTGCAAATAACTATTCACGGTTGACATGAATTAATAAGGATTCATTCCAATGTTATAAAAGAAACTTCCTTTGAGAAAACTGAAATATCCGAGTTGCATAAAATGCATTTTTTCAACAACACTTTAATATTTTCCTTTTCAAAAAGAATATAAACTTAAAAAACACCTTATTGCGTCTCTTTACAATAAATGATTTGAATTTATTCTGGAATAAACATGGACATTTTTCTTTTGATGCTATTTATGTACAAGTAAATTTTCACGGTTGGTATGGATTAATAAGGTTTCATTGAATCGTTATAATATAAAATTGCTATCCTGAAACATCGGCGAAATATATTTTTCCTTTGGCACTTTTAAAATACCTTAAACTTGGGTTATAAATAAATAAACATCACATGTTTTTTTTAATTCTCGTGAATTCTTAGCATTTCTACTCAAAAAAATATGGATCTTTTTCCTTTGATGATAGTTGTATATAAATAGTAAGCTATTTAACTTTATATGCATTAATAAGGATTATTTACAATATTTTAAAAGAAAATTTCTTTGATCATATTTATACATAAGTAGCTATTAAAGTTGAGATGCATTAATAAGGATTAATTCCTGTATTTGAAAAATAACTTCCTTTGAGAAAAAAATAGTACCCAAGTTTTAGAAAAAATATTTTTTTTCACGAAACTTTTAAGCTTTCATTTAAAAAAGTATATGAATCAATAAAAATTCCATTTTGTTTTTTTTAAATAAATGATTAGGATTTATTCTAGAATAAACATGGATTTCTTTTCTCATGGATTCTTTTGTCTATATTCATGTATAAATAGCAATTCGTGGTTGATATGCATTAAAAAGGCTTCATTGATTCCAATGTTATAAAAGAAATTTTTTAACTGAGATATCAGTAAAATATATTTTTTCGCTGTCACTTTTAAACAATCATTTTCAAGCTTAAGCTATAAAATAATGAACAAATCATTTCATTTTTTTCTGGTGAAATCTTAGTATTTCTATTGGAATAAATATAGATCTTTTTTCTTCGATAATATTTATGTATGAATAACCATTTATGGTTAATATCCATTAATAAATATTCATTCCAATGTCATGAAAGAAAATTCCTTTGAGAAAACAGAAATATCCGAGTTTTCGGTAAAAAGTATTTTTCCAACGGCACTTTTAATCATCCACTTTTTAAGGGTTTATTTCGATTCAAACTGCTTATTTTCCGATTTATTTTTGAATTCACTTTTGCTCTCAAACTCATCAAACTCGCAGATTCTCTTATTTAGAAACTACACAAGGTGCCGTGATTGTCGATTCTTTGATAAATGCAGAAAATATTCCAAAAACAGCAATCAAAAACTGCATTTTAAACAGATTTTTCCGAAACGGGTGATTTAAGAACGGAAAAAAGTGTCATACTGAAAAGATAATTGTTCATAAATCAAATTCTAATGAATGGAGTGTAAAATGACATCACACGGCACCTTGTACCTCTTTTCAAAAATCCCCTCAACAAGTTTCATGTTTCTACTTTTAAAAATGTGTCTGAAATTGTATCGGAAAATTTCGAGTTGTTTAAGGTGGAAAAGCGTTTTTTCGAATTCACCCTTAAAAAAGGATACAGAGCAATAAGAATCTCATTCCGTGTCTCTCTGATACATGATTGGGATTTATTCTCAAATAAACATGAATGTACTGTCTTGCTCCTATAAGAAAGACTCTAGAACCGGTCTCAGGTCCGTTCTGTTGTCAAGGTAACTGGTCAGACAACTTTATTTTAGGGAAGTCCGGCATTTCCTTTTCTCCCATTCAACCGATCATTCCGAGAATAAGCAGTCTTTTTTTGTCCAATGGATGAAATTCCCTCCCTACAAGTTTTGGATCCTTCGAAAGTAGGAAACGTACTCAGGGTTTTTCTTATCTCGGTCAGACAGTATCTCTTTTAACTTTCTTATGTATAAATAGTAATTCGTGGCTCATATGCATTAATAAGTTTTCATTGAATCCAATGTTATAAAAGAAAATTGCTATCTGAGATATCCAAAAAAATATATTTTTTCACTGACACTTTTAAACTTTCATTTTCAAGCTTAGGCTATAAATCAATAAACAAATCATTTCGTCTTTTTCTCAGCAATTCCCAGCATTTCGTCAAAGGAATTTTTTTATAACATTGGTATGAACCCTTATTAATGTATATCAGTTGTGAATTGCTACTTATTTATAAACATTGTCAAAAGAAAAATTTCCTTGTTTACTCGAGTAAACCTTGATATTTTTCATCTGACGATACAGTTGATCCTCGTTAACATGAACCTCAAGGGGACTCAAAATTTTGTTCATGATAACAGTAATTCATGTTATCAGTATCAATTCTTTGAATTCGTTTTTATAGGAGACTGTGAAAACAATTCACGTTAAAAGTAATTCATGTTAAGCCTGTTCATGTTAACGAGGTTTTACTGTATTTATGTATAAATAGCAATTCACAGTGTATATTTATTAATATAGGTTTAATCTCATTGTTATAAAAAAAACAATTTTGAAAAAAAATAGAAAGTATTAGAGATATTAGTAAAATATAATTTTCACAGGCTCTTTTAAACTTTCATTTTCAAATCTACAATATAAATCAATAAACATCTCATTTATTTGCTTTCCTATGAATTATTAGGATTTCTCCTCGAATACAAAAGAATAGTCTTTTTTTACGATGTTCATGAAATATAGAAATTCACGGCTGATATGCATTAATAAGGATTCATACCAGTGTTATAAAATAAAAAACCTTTGGAGAAATTGAAATATCCGAATTTTCGGTAAAATATATTCTTCGAAAAAAATAAAAAAATTACCAAAAATATGGAAGAAATGAATAGTAAGGCATTTGTCAAAATCTTTCACGGTAGAAAGGAAGACATTTTCATGATAGAAAAATAGATGTTTTCTATTTCTACATTTCTATTTAGTTTACTACTATATTTTTCATATTCTTTTACCAATCAGTCAGGATAAAATACTAGGGAATCTCTATTTTTATAAGATAATATTGAGAATTCATAATTTTATTAATATTGTCAATTTATTTTGTTTTACTTAATACTTGTAAAATATCTAGAAGTAAAAAAAAGAAAACAAGTAATAAAAAAATCTAGTCACACAGAATCATGCAATGAATCATGCACAGAATCATGCAGTAAAGCACCATGCACTAAACTGAGTTTTTTACTGAAACATAATACATATAAGAGAGTTAATATATTGGAATTAATAAAATTTAAAAACACAAATACCTTTATTTTGAATACCCATCACATACAAATAGTGAATCACTATGTTTTCATTATTTTAAATTCAAAGATTATCTAATATTCTGTGTAAATGAAAGAAAACAATTCATTTCAAATTCATTAGCAGTATTAATGATGGAAGGGATTACTTTTGGCATTAATATTGCTTTTTTTTTTAATATCACCTCCATTCCTCATGTTTTATAGCATCTTTTTCTGTTTCTAATGTTAACATTGTTTTGAACTTGCTTTGTATACTCCAGCTTTCGCATTGAAAAACTATGTAAGCAATATGATTTCAAAATAATTATGACCCTTGTCAAAAAAATTACTACCCCCAAAATGAAAGGCTCTATTAAAGTAAGAAATTCCAGAGATATTTATAACATTAGTTGTCCGTGTGATTTTTACATATTGGACAAACCAAAAGTAATTTAACCCTTTCCGGCGCAGTGTTGCCGGGTCGGCAACACCTAAAGTTCCCCCTGTTTAGAGACACAAAAACTCCGTGAATATTTCAAAAACTACTCTAATGGCTACTCTTAACCTTTCTTATGAGTTCTAGATGGCAGCATCACAGAGATTAAATTCTACTGTTTTTAAATAATAGGTAAAATATTTTACTCTAATACGCGCTTCACAGCAATGCTCTTCTCACTGCGCTTATCAATGCTGTACTTGCATGGTGTTACCACTTCGGCAACAGCTGTATAATTAAAATGATTTGTGCAATCCTTACAAAATTATACTTGTGTACTCCTCTAGGTCTAAATTGATTGCCTAAATTTTTTTTCTTTTAATTCCAACTTTAAAGAGTAGTGCGCCGGAAAGGGTTAAAATGTCGAATTAAAGATCACAAGCAATAAAACATATTTGGCAGATGAACTGCTCTTAGCTAGATAAAGGATTAGCTAAGGTAAATTTAGCTAGCTAAAATTACCTCTAAACACACATTTATCTTTTAACGTATTTTTATGAAAGCATTCAATATCCATAAAAATCACAAAAAATATATTAAGTATCATTACTTAAAATATATTTGTATTTAAGTATCCCAGCCTTCCCGTCCCCACTGTCACGTTGTTTAAAATATTATATAAAGACTCTTCAGCTAGACTCTACAAGCATTTTGCTTCACATTATCCGTTGCTTTGAGTAAAAAATTTCCTATTGTCTGTTTGAAGTATTGTTTTGCAATTTTCAATTATCTGAATAACTTTATCACTCGAATCTATTTGTCTACCATACGTACGCAAAAATGCCATCATTGTTATAGGAACTGTTGAGTCATCGAGTCCCATTTTTCTTGTAACATTAATTTCAACTCCGGAATCGTTGCTTGCTCCTGGTCACATGATGCCAAGCATCTCTTGCGAAGGTCCTACACATGTTCTATAGGATTCAGGCCCGAGGACATTGCAGGTTAATCTATACTTTGAATATTTTCTAACTCCAAGAGCTCTTCGACAGCTGTTGTAAGATGCCACGGAGTGTTGTCGTCCATGAAGACAAAGTGTGGTGCCAAAGCACTTATAAATAGATGCACGTGAGGTAAGAGAATCTTGGCACAGTAGAGGGACCAGAAAATGGACGTCTCTGGAAGACGTGGAGATTCGTACGGCTACCAATCAAGATACCACTCCAAACAAGATCTCCTGCATGCCCAAAACAGTCCTTTTGGTGATGTTGAAGGGGGAGATTACGTGTCCTTTGCTCTCTCTAGATGTGTAAATGTCCAGATTCACTCGCCATACTATATCAGCTCCCATTCGTAAAGAGTGCTCCAGCCCACTGCTGTTGTGTCCATTTCTTGTGTTCCTGGCAGTACAAAAACCGTTATGTCCGAAAAACAGATGTTAATGGCACACACTGAATTGGTCGTCATGCATATAGACCACCTTTGTGCAGCCTCCTAACCCGGTAAAACGTGATATCCGACGTCCAGTAGTCTGATTTTTCTGTCTTGCAATCTTTCAGCTATCTGCCGCTTGTTTCGTTTCTCCTGTAAGAGAATTTAATGATCCTATCAAAAACATGAATGTGAAAAAATGCCAAGTTCGTTAAAGGTTTTGCTAATAAAAGAAGTGAGATCTAACTGCATACCAAGTTATTTCGGAGCTCCTTAAATCATAACGCCTGTCATGCATAATATTATTCAATTACTTAAAATGATTTGTTATGTTACTTGTTATTCAATAGACCGACTTAGCAAGTTTTCTCTTATTCAATTTTTTTTATTTAGTTGATCAGAAATTAAAGTTGATCCCTTCCTTAACTTATCAGTACCTTAACTTCAATATACTTATTCGACTACTCGATTGGCTAGATCTTTGCCAATCAGATTCTAGATTAAATTGTACTCCGACTCAAAGATTAAACTTCACTGTAAAAAATTTTGGTCTCGAATCACGGTGGTTATACCGTCAACTTTGTGACACTTCCTTTTACCGTAATTTTACTGGACGGTATATATACCGTAAAATACTTAAAGTACATGTACCGTAATTTAACTGAGCATAAATTTAAATATTTTTTGGTATATGTACCGTAAAATATTTATAGTATATGTACCGTAATTTAACTGGACGGTATATGTACCGTAAAGTATTTAAAGTACATGTACCTTAAAAAAATATCGTTACAGCATATATACCGTAAATTAAATGTATGGTATATGTACCGTAAAAAATATTTTTACAGCACAGATACCGTAAATTAAATGTACGACATATGTACCGTAAAAAATATTTATACAACATATATACCGTAAATTCAATGTGCGGTATATGTACCGTAAAAACATTTGTAATCAGTATGTGTACCGTAAATGAAATATACGGTATATATACCGTAAAAATACAGGATGATCCAAAAAAAACCCTCCCACATATGACAGGTTAAAAAAAACAAAAACGACTCTAATGAGAAACTTATTTGTTAAAAATATAGAATAGATATGACGAGAGTTTAAAATGACTATTTTTCAGAAATGACTTCTGGAAAGTGTCTTCCATTGCGAGCAATATAGATTTCAAGACGATGTCTGGAATCTATCATCACGAACGCATCGTCTTGTGGGAGAATTGCTACTTCCACCTGAATTACACTCTTGAGGTAAGAATGAGTGTAGGTCTTGTCTCAAGATTGTCTCAAGCAGAGGTAGCCGCTTCCACAAGACATAATATGTTAGGGGATGATATATTTCAGATATTGTCTAGAAATTTATATTGCTTATAATGGATAACACTTACGAAGCATCATTTCTAAAACATAGTCATTTTAAACTCTTGTCACACCCAATGCATATTTTAAAATAAAACAAACAAGTTTCTCTTTACAGTCCTTTTTTGTTTTATATTATCCTGTCAAACATGGGATATTCTTATGTGTTATTCTGTAATCAGAATCGACGAATGTACATGGTAAGCACAAGTCTTACTCTTATTATAAAAACTTATTTTGGCGAGTAATATTAGATATGTGAGGCTACATTTAAATATTTTGATAAAAATTTTAATAAAACCATTTGTAGATCATCAAGTTGTGCAATGATATGCATGTTGGTAAAAAACAATATATATATATTATTTTTCATAAATATTAAATTTTCTGTATTTCTTAAGAAATATTTTTTTCTTTTTGTTTTTTGTCATTACGTACAATTGTTCAAAAAAAAAAAAAAAATGATGGTAAAATGTAACTAAAAACAATGAATTTGAATTATACTTACATAGCTGCCAATTACTACACCTTTTCTAGATTTATTTTTTATACCACTATTTTAAAATAGTTACTGCTGTCACATTTCAGGTTTAAATATACAGCGAAAATTATTATTTTAAAATAGAGGTATAAAGATGCTATAAAAGTACTATGCACTTAGAGAATTAAAAATAAAAATCACAAAAAAGTGTTTACATTTGTGACCGCTATGATAATGTGAGATGATCTCTGATAAAATAAAATGCTAATATTAAATTACTTTCTTACATTTCTATAAATTATTAAAACTGAAAATAATTAATTGATCTTATATTATTTTTATTAAATAGTAACAATTTATTAAATTTTATTAAATATTAACAAATAATTCAAGAGTACTGACTGCCGAAAAATTATTTCACACTTCTTTTGTTGTTTCACAGACATAATTATAAAAACTATAAAGTATCAGAAGGGCGTGAAGAGAATACAAATCATATACACTTTCAAAAAATAAAGTAAAATTAATAAAAGTGGTCAAAATTATACATATACATTAATATTCTTGTTACTTACTTGGAAATTGGGATTTTTATTTTTATTTTCTCAACATACAAATCTAAAATTTTTTACATTCATTTAAAAGTTTAAGAATGTCACTGTCTAGCAAATCACCACTTTTTATTTATTTATTTATTTATTTATTATTTTTTTTAATGGAAATGTGCTATTATATTATTCTATATTGATATGTAATTTATAATTTATAATCTTAATAACAAACTTTAATTCTCCCTACAGATCAAGAAAAGTAAAAACTAGTTGTCGTAGGCAAAATTGCCTATAACGCGAAAAAAAGTTAATAAAAAATGAAAAATGTATTTTCCTTCCAAATATTTAAATAGTCAAGACTAAATTTATACATTCATGCTTAAAAATAAGTTTAAAATTGTATAAAAACTTTGCATTGTTAAGGAGAGGGTTTGAGAATCATATTAAAATTACAAATATAAATATTTTAGAACATTTACAAAATAAATTAATATCATTATGATTCAGACATATTTAAAACAAACAATTAAAATATAAAAAGATATTTATTACAACGATTAAATTACATTAATACACTATATCATGATGCATAGTTATAATATTTATGGATACAATTTATTTTCTTCTACACAGTGTGTCATTTACATTTATATAAAAATTCCAATAGTTTTGCCCTCTTGCTGCATTTTGATTATCCGCCAATTGATTATTTGTAGTTTGTACCACACTCAGGGTTGACCAACATCAAGTACCTTAAAGAAAAATATTCATTCAACATGGGTATAAGCATTAAAATACATTATCGAAAAAAATACAAAAGTAATTTGTAGAAATGGTTTCACAAAATCACCTTAAGATGTTATTTCAATATTCACAAGAAGGAACAAGAATGCTAATATTAATACTATGGGAGCGTTATTTTCAATTTTCTCGCTTTGATTTTAATATATATATATATATATATATATACATATTTACATACAATAGATGATCTACTGGGCTACTTTTCATTTCCTATTTTAGTTATAGATTTTTTATATATATTTGGGTAGTTTCAATTTCCAAACCAGTTCTGTAAATGAAGGAAAACTAAAAAAAAAAAAAAGTCTAAAACTAAGATCTAAAATTTAAAAAACTACCGCAGGTACATCGCCCTCAGTTATCCTACACAGAAATTACTAAACAATATTTATATCCATGTTAAATATTATAAAATAACGCTCCCATAGAATTTACATTAGTGTGTTCGTTTCTTCCCATGACTAGTGTGGTACTTCCCATGACTCTTAAGAACCTACACCAGTCCCGTGGCTAAATGCCAATATTTAATGTTAAATTCACGGGAAAATTTCTTAGAAATTTCTAACTTGTATTTTAGTATTTTTATTTTTACTTTTTTTTTTGGATGTGAAATTTTAAATTGATTTATATTGTTGTGTGTTTGTACTTTATCAACTTTTGTAACCATTTCTTAAGGCGAAAATAGTTTTATTTTCAGAACTGCTTTCAAAGTAGAAGCATCTGCACATAAAAAATTCCGTCCTTTTTTCATGGTAAATTGACACTATATATATATATATATATATAGGGTGTTTCTAAATTCATGGTCCAAACTTTAAGGGGTGATAGTACACATCAAGACGAACAATATTTAAATAGGAAACCAAGGGTCCCAAAGTCTTCCGAAGGAGATAGGCGCCGCCATTAAAGTTCAGGGTCCAAAAATTCAAATGATTATGAAAAACAGAAAAATTGGTCTATTCGTTTGCGGTTTTCATTAAAATTATTCTTTATGTCAGTATTGTCTTGAAAATAAATTATAAAGATAAATTTCAAAAAATGACTTTAGACTTTAGAGTAACGAACAACTATTTTTTACCGTTATTTTTTGCATCTCATTAAAGGTTTCGTAAGCTTAGACTTAAACTTAAATTTTGAGCTCAAAATCTGAATAGTTGGAAGCAGTTAAGTAGCACAAACTTAACTGTGTTCAGAGGGTTTTAAATTCAAATGATTATAAAAAACGGAAAAATTGGTCGATTGATTTGCGGTTTTCACTAAAACTATCTTTATGTCGGTATTTTATTGAAAATGAATTATAAATTTCAAAAAATGCCGATAGAGGGCGCTTTAGACTTTGGAGTAACGTACAACTATATTTTACCGTTATTTTTCGCATCTCATAAAATTTTCTTAGAAGCTTAGACATAAACTTAAATTTTGAGATGAAAATCTGAATCGTTGGGAGTGGTTAAGTAGAGCAAACTGAACTTTGTTCAATGGGGGTGGGGAGGTTCAAATTTCAAATTATTTTTAAAAACGGAAAAATTGGTCGATTTGTCTGGCGTTTTCGCTAAAACTATTCTTTATGTCAATATTTCCTTGAAAATAAATTTTAAAGATTAATTTCAAAAAATACCGATAGAGGGCGCCTTAAACTTTAGAGTAACCAACAACTATTTTTAAGCGTTATTTTTTGTATCTAATTAAATGCTTGCAAATGCTTAGATTTAAATTTTGAGCTCAAATTCTAAATCGATGGAGGGGTTAAGAAGCGGAAACTGAACAGTGTTCAGGAGTTAAAATGTTACTCTCCCCACCCCTCGAACACATTTCAAATTTCCGCACTTAATTACTCAAAACGATGCAGATTTTGAGCTCAAAATTTAAGTTTGAACTTTTACAAGCATTTAATTAGATACAAAAAATAACGGTTGAAAATAGTTGTTGGTTACTCCAAAGTTTAAGGAGCCCTCTAACGGTATTTTTTAAAATTAATCTTTAAAATTTATTTTCAAGGAAATATTGACATAAAGAATAGTTTTAGCGAAAACGGCAAACGAATCGAACAATTTTTCCGTTTTTTATAATCATTTGAAATTTGAACCTCCCCACCCCCATTGAACACAGTTCAGTTTGCGCTACTTAACCACTCCCAACGATTCAGATTTTCATCTCGAAATTTAAGTTTATGTCTAAGCTTCTAAAAAAATTTTATGAGATGCGAAAAATAATGGTAAAATATAGTTGTACGTTACTCCAAAGTCTAAAGCGCCCTCTATCGGCATTTTTTGAAATTTATCTTTATAATTAATTTTCAATAAAATACCGACATAAAGAATAGTTTTAGTGAAAACCGCAAATAAATCGACCAATTTTTCCGTTTTTTATAATCATTTGAATTTAAAACCCTCTGAACACAGTTAAGTTTGTGCTACTTAACTGCTTCCAACTATTCAGATTTTGAGCTCAAAATTTAAGTTTAAGTCTAAGCTTACGAAACCTTTAATGAGATGCAAAAAATAACGGTAAAAAATAGTTGTTCGTTATTCTAAAATCTAAAGCGCCCTCTATCGTCATTTTTTAAATTTATCTTTATAATTTATTTTCAAGACAATACTGACATAATGACATAAAGAATAATTTTAGTGAAAACCGTAAACGAATCGACCAATTTTTCTGTTTTTCATAATCATTTGAATTTTTGGACCTTAAACTTTAATGGCGGCGCCTATCTCCTTCGGAAGACTTTGGGACCCTTGGTTTCCTATTTAAATATTGTTTGTCTTGATGCGTACTATCACCCCTTAAAGTTTGGACCATGAATTTAGAAACACCCTCTATATATATATATATATATATATATATATAGTGTCAATTTACCATGAAAAAAGGACGGAATTTTTTATGTGCAGATGCTTCTACTTTGAAAGCAGTTCTGAGAATAAAACTATTTTCGCCTTAAGAAATGGTTACAAAAGTTGATAAAGTACAAACACACAACAATATAAATCAATTTAAAATTTCACATCCAAAAAAAAAAGTAAAAATGAAAATACTAAAATACAAGTTAGAAATTTCTAAGAAATTTTCCCGTGAATTTAACATTAAATATTGGCATTTAGCCACGGGACTGGTGTAGGTTCTTAAGAGTCATGGGAAGTACCACACTAGTCATGGGAAGAAACGAACACACTAATGTAAATTCTATGGGAGCGTTATTTTATAATATTTAACATGGATATAAATATTGTTTAGTAATTTCTGTGTAGGATAACTGAGGGCGATGTACCTGCGGTAGTTTTTTTAAAGTTTGGACCATGAATTTAGAAACACCCTGTATGTCATTTTCCGGAAGTGCTTTTCTCCGGACGGTTGCAATATAGATAGCTTTTTATTTTTTCTAATGAAAGCTACCTAAAACTGTAACAAATAATTGAAAAAGTAGAAATGCACAATAAAATTTACGTACTGCACCCAGTGTGAAAAAAAAAAATCATTTAAAAATATTAAAAGGGGGGGGGGGCAAGAGGTCTGTAAATAACAATACCATAGAATTAGTATTTAGATTGAAAATTTCTTACCGAGCCTAGTGTAGGCTATGTGCTTAAACAAAAATGGAATTGTCGGAAATGAAATCCTTAATTTAATATATTCTCTCAACAATGCACACATTATCAAGTAATTGTTATTTATTCAGTTAAAATTTTGAAATTTTTTCTGATGGTTTACCATATCATTTTGAAACAAAAGCACGTGACACAATTTCTCAAATTGTTTTTTTTTTATTTTTTTTATTTAGTAATTAAAAAGTGGGGTAATTTAAAATCGTTATAACTCGAAATATTATTTGTAGAATTTCTTTTCATTTATATAAACAGAAATATATAAGCTTTAATTCTGATTTAGGAATTTTAAAAGCATAAATTTGAATAAAATTAAAAAATATTTAAAGTAAATTTTTTTTTAAATGTAATTTTTTAAAATCATATTTTCAAAATTAAACATTTTTTTTTTAATTTGCTGAAGCAAAATTAATATAAAACAATTGAAAAAGATTTGTTCCAAATTTAAACAAGATTTTTTTTAACCGTTATTGTGTTAAAGTAATTTAAATACAAGAAATGGTGAAAAAACTCATGAAGAAAAAAAGCATTTTCACAGAAAGTCATTTCTATGAGAACGATTGCTTTGAAAACTAGATTTTAAAAAGAAACCAAAAACAAAAACATAATATTTCTTGTGACAGTTAAAATAGAAACAAGGTTTTAAACGTAATTTTAAGCAGAATTTTTAATGTAATAAAAATGTTTAATAAAATTTGAATATTTTTGTTTCCCGCACTTCCTTAAGCACCGAAAGTTACAGGTCGCAGCATGAAATTAGCCGCGTGTGGCCTCTCGCGACAGTGAATCTGTAATTATAATGAAGGGCAGGGTATGAAAAAGAAGTCAATTAAAAAACACAGTTTATTTGGAGAAGAAAGGAGGAATTAAAATGGATGAATGTATGGAATTAAAATCTAACTAGAAGTAAGTAAAAAGCATGCGTTTAACAATGATAATACTGAGATGCTATTTTAGCTAGATTATGTGTGAGTTAAATGTACCTATAAATAAAATTATGCTATTAGTAATAACTAAAAGTCATTATATTATTATTACCATTATGGGTTTGAAATATTACAAGAAATGTATCAAGCCTTTGATTTAAAAAAAATCAAATATCGACTTTGTGTTTGATTTTATTTATTTTTCAAAAATTAAAATATGAAACTATGATCAAGACTGTGCAATAAAAAATGCTGATAATCAGTCATATCCACTATTTTTTGTAATCACTATTCATATTGCAAGCCTTATAGCAGAAAGTTAAAGAATGGAGACGGGTGTTACAGATTTTCTTTTCTTCTTTGTAGATTATTTTTTCATCAAACATTTCTTTTGTTTTAAGTTATATTTAACACTTTATTACTGAATGCAAAAATGTAAGTTAGTTATTAACAGAACTGAATAAAACGCGTAACATCGTTAAAAGTAAATGTTTAATTAACGCTGCAATTGCAAAACATTTTACCTATGGATTATTTTCTGCCTCTGTAGTATCTGCCGTAGACAATCGAGAATTTATTTTTGTACTGGGTATCAGATAGTTCCAAGTCTACTCCTCCACCATACTTCAAAAAATGAAATTGGGTAGCCATATTCCTTCTCCATTCCAAATTTTTTGTTATTGAAAATAAACATACAGGGTGTTTCGCTACCAGACCGACAAACTTTGAGGGGTGATAGTAGACATACAGACAAATATTATTAAATAGGAAACCATGGGCCGCAAACATCTTCTGTCGGAGCTAGGGGCCATTGAAGTTTAAGGTCCAAAACTTCAAACGGTGATAAAAAACAGAAAAAACTGTCGATTCGTTTGCGGTTTTCGCTAAAATCATTCTTTATATCACAATTTGTTTGTAAAAAAAAATTTAAAGGTTACGCTTAAAAATTGTCGATAGAGGACGCTTTAGACTTTAGAGCAACGAACAACTACTTTTTACCACTATTTTGTGCTTGGGGTTGAAATTATTTTAAAGTTTAGACATTAATTTGAATTTTAATCCCAAAATCGGAAACATTGGGATCGGGTAACTAGCGAAAATTGAACTGTGAACAAAGAAAGGGATTTTAAACGCTCATAAACATTGGACAAACTAATCGATTTTATTGCGGTTTGCGTGTAGGTCATTCTCTTAATAATTATGTTATTCGAGATGGCATGCAGGTTTGGTGTCCTCATTTTTTGATAGAGGTCGCTTCCGTCACATCTCCGACATTTCTATGGCATTATTCCTGGGTGTTTTACTACCAGACCAACATACTTCCTGGAAGTGTTAGGGATGCAAAGACGACAAGGAATGATAGAGAAATTTAACGTTGAAAATGCCTTTTTTGCGAGTTACGGTTAAAGGAAGCAGAGAAAAAAGCAAGAGGAACAGCAGAGAAAGAGCAACACGTTAATGTGAAAGAAAACAGTTTATTTAAATGTTTAACTAGAAAAGGTGTTCGAAATTACGACCAGAAGTAGTCCGGCATGCTTGATAGCGGCTCGCATGGAATTCCTTACATTTTGAAAGATTCCTAGCATCTCAGAAAGCTTTCTGGAAGCTACAGAAATATCAGCTGTGAGGTCTTCAACTGATGGTACGGAAGTCACATACACACAACTTTTCACTTCATCCCAGCAGAAAAAAGTCTATACATGATCGGTCCGGCGATCTGGCAGGCCAATGAACCAGACCACCACGACCTATCCACCGCTGTCCATATGTTACTTTGAAGTGCCAGCAGACGTCATTGGTAAAATGTCGAGGAGTCCCATCATGCTGTTCATCGTTCAAATACTTCCTTCTGATACCTTTGGAACCGGTTCGCGAATGAAAGCTTCCAAATGATCGCTGTTCACACGCATCGCGCATTACCGTTTAGCGCCATCTACCGCCACTGTCAAACTTGCCGAAATATTTCTGGTCGTAATTTTGAACACATTTTCTAGTAAAACCTTTAAATTTACTGTTTTCTTTCATATTAATGTGTTGCTCGTTCTCTGCTGTTTCTGTTGCTTTTTTCTTTGCTTCCTTTAACCGTAACTCCCAAAATAAGCATTTCCAAAGTTACATTCCTATGTGATTCCGAATCGTCTTTGCATCCATATCACACCCTGGAAGTATGTTGTTCTGGTACTAAAGCACTCAGGAGTACTGCCATTGAAATGTCGGAGATGTGTCGGAAGCGCCCTCTATGAAAAAATGAGGACACCAAAGCTGTACGTCATTTTGAATAAAATAATTACCAAGGGACTGACTTACACGCAAACCGCAACAAAATCGATCAGTTTGTTCAATGTTTATCAGCGTTTAAAATTCTCCCCTCTGTTCACTGTTCAATATTCACTAGTTACCCGATCCCAATGTTTCCGATTTTGGGCTTAAAATTTAAGTTAAAGTCTAAACTTTAGTATAACTTGAACCCCATGCACAAAATAATGGTAAAAAGTAGTTGTTCGTTACTCTAAAGTCTAAAGCGCCCTCTATCGACAATTTTTGAACGTAACCTTTAAAAATTTTTTCTAAAAAAATCATGATATAAAGAATGATTTTAGTGAAAACCGCAAACGAATTGACCCTTTTCTCCGTTTTTTATCATCGTTTGAAGTTTTGGGCCTCAAACTTTAATGGCCCCTAGCTCCTATAGAAGACGTTTGCGCCCCATGGTTCCCCATTTAAAAATGTTTGTCTTCATGTCTACTATCACCCCTCAACGTTTGTCAGTCTATACCAAATGAAAAAAAGTCTTTATACCAGCCATTTTATTAATATATATCAATATTTGTTCTGGATTGCTTGTCAAAAACTGTGAAAACATGTTTTAATTCCAAAAATTTTTGAAGAGTTTGGACGATAATGACTATGAAAATAAATAAATAATTAAAATACCAGAGGAAGACCCCTAGCTTTTCAGTCATATTAAAATTACTCAATATCAAAAAGTGAATTTTTAAAAAAAAAACCCGAAAATATAATAACTATATTCTTATAATTCTCTAAGTAATCAATTTGAAAAACAAAGAAATCACAGAAGGTTTTGACGTGTAAGAAACTAAATAGTTATACTGTAAATCAATGATTTTTACTGTTATTAATATTTTATCACAAAAATTACGCAAGCTGATTTCGAAGATCTCAAATAGATGATAATTATAATTTACACTTCCCGTAAAACTTCCAATGTTGAGAACATGTGATAAAATATGGATTGGTAGGTACACCTCTTTGTTTTAAGACAGGGGTGCAAAAGTCTTTGCGCCAGTTGCTCCTATGGCTCTCACTACTAATTTTTTTTCGCCTTGTATCATCTAATAATTTGTATAAATTTCTTGCTAGAATGCTATTAAATTTTACTCCCTGGTGAGTGATTGCCCCCCCGCTGGTGCCTAGATTTTTACACCAATGGTCTAAAATCTAAATATGTAAAACTGTAAATTTTGAATGTAGACTTACGTAATCAGGCACAATTAAAGCAAAATTTGGGGCCTACTTAAGAAAAAAATTCATTGAATAATAGGCTCTTTCACAAAATCAGACATTTCATCATTATTTTTACCATCCCAATTAAAAAAAAAAGAAGTTTACCAGAAAGTAAATTTTTAACACAAAGACTTAAATCCGATTCAATAAACTCTCTCTGTGTGCAAAAAAGACAAATTAAAAAAAGTATCACTCCAGAAATTTGATTTTAACTGGGTGCATTTTTTTTCTAGAGAGGAGGGGGGGGGGGATCAAGAAACGCCGTAATTCGCATTTATTCAGCGAAGTATTTGAATTATAGGCTACACATTTTTAATTATTTTTTAATTAGTTTAATGACACTTATAATCGTATAACATGCGGAATCACAAAATACTGAATCGACTATTTAATCAAACACTAGTTTTAATGACATTTAATTGACTTAAAATTTAATAAATAACCCGGTTTCTCTCTAGTGAAAACATAAATACTGTAATAACACATAGATATGAGCTGCCAGTGAATTTTTTTAATCAGATTTGCAAATATGCCAGCTGAATTTTAAAAGGGCCTTATCAACTGGTTTATGGATTTACATTGACTTAATTTCCTTTCCCCCCCCCCCTCTTTTTACTGTGTTCTATAAAATTAAACAAGACGATGACTCTAATTTTAACCCGGGAGGACGCGCGCAGGGCCTAAAAGACCCTGAGTGCGTATGGTTTTTACAATTGTAACCACTAATTTTTTAAAAGTAATCTTAAACTTATTTTATCACAAAATTTGTATGAATTGTTTCCGTCTAAATAAAGTAGTTGTTATAATTTGATTTTATTGGTGACAAAGTTAAAATCATTCATACACTGGGTAAGGGCGTGTTCTCCCGGGTTAAGAGCAATCAATGCACAAGTCTTTTTTTTTTTATAAACATTTAAAACCAAAAAAGTCTTAATATAAACACCATTTTCTCACTATTTTCAAAATTAGTATTATGAATGGAATATGCATGAATATGCATGCTTTTAAATAGCAACTAAGGTGCAAAACAATCATAGTTTAAAAAATATATATGTATATCTTTGTTTAAATCAGATTCTTTTTATTTAAATCAGGTTTTTATGATTTTTTCGTGTGTAAATATACTATGTTTTTAAACTTTAATTAATTAATGTTATTTAAGTACGGGATATATTAGTTAGTACTAGTTCTAATATTAGTAATAAATAGTATTAATATTTATTACAATATTAGTTAGTAATGGAGAATGGGATAGAATGGGACAGAAATTTTTCCTCATTACGTATTATTCTAAACATCAATCACAATACTAGATGGAGGCAGTGGCGTAGTTAGTGGGGGCAGGGGGGGGCGGTCCAACCCGGGTGTCACCCAATATTTATTTGAAAATAAATATGTATAATCTTACACCATTTGGAAAAGAATTCTGAAATAAAATTAAATTTCTAGCTTACGACGAAATAGAGTTAATTTTCTTTTCTAAAAGAAGTTGAAATTTTATGCAAACTGGTGTGTTTAAATAAGATATTTGCACCAGAGAACAAAAATCTAACCTATCCAACGAGTGGATAACAAAAGCAAACATTAAAAGAAAGAATTTTCTTCGACATACAGACACCACATTGATTTAAGCGGACTATGGGTTAAGTAAAAATTTGCGCCAGTTTTTTTTTCTCAATGCAGGGCAAAAGGTAAATGAGAAATGATATGGTCATTTGTTATAAAAGCGTACAATTGTGAATGAAAAAATATAACGGATCGGTGTGTGTGTGTGGGGGGGGGGGGTGACACCATGGTGGCTGGCGGTAACACAATTTACATCCGCTCTGGGTATCACCTATCCTAGCTACGCCACTGAGATGGAGCAATGACAACCATATCTTCAGTTGAAAAAAGTTGCTTTTCAGCATAAACTTAGATTTGTATAAAAAATTTGTTTATTAAAAAATAAATTTGCTTACTATAATTTTAATATTTGCTGTATATTAATGACTTGTTTACCTGTAGATGTAATAGTTCCCATCTTTAGAAAACCTAATATTATACATTATCCATAATTTTAACTAAACTTAAAAGCAGCACTGTTGTTTATATAAGCAGTTTAACATAAAAACAATAGTGGAGAGGAATGGGACAAGCTAGCAAAAGGAGGAATGAAATAAGTCGAATTCGTTTTTTGAATAAGATAAATGTAAATTACTAATATTACGCAAATATTCTAGTAAAAATGATTAAATTTAAAAGGAAATAGTTGAAATATTGAACAGAAAATATTCAAAATTTTATAGATGTCAGTTTGCTATTTTTAACGCAATTTAATCCAACACAAAGTAATTTATTTTCGAATTTTTATATAACTTAGCCAAAGAAATGAATAACATACTTTTAAGAAAAAACAATTTAAAACCTGTATAGTTCAAATTAGTTATCTAATTATGTAAGTTAAAGGAGAGCAAGAAATACAGCCGATTAACTTACTTAAATATGAATAACTGGATCTCAAGTTTCCCATTGCCCGAAATCAACAAACTGACGCCATTAGATTTGTTGGTTGGTTGGTAAATACAAAACTTATGCTGCTACCCGTAAAGAAGGCTTTTGCCTCGAAAATCTGACACCATTACTTCGGCCGAAAGCAAACTTTCACGCTCTGTATTATCTTGCCTATAATAAGACATTTTCAAAGAAAATGTTTTGCTGAGTCAATATTTACGATGGTTTTACTAGAAACAAGAATGATATATTAACTTTTTTTATTAGGTGCTGTGCATATATAACATTATCCTTTTAGGGGGGAGGGAGTGTCTGACACATGATATCGTAAGATATCTCTAGGGGAAGGGAGGGATTTGCCTTTTGATATCGATATCATTTTTGACCCAATTAGAATTATCTCTTTTTCTCTGTAACGTGGTATTTTGTTCAAAATAGTACATTATCTTTTTTTTTATTTTGTTAACTATTTTTATTTGAATAAAGCGATATTTTATTAAATTACCTTCAATTGAATCAATAAAGTTTGCGAAAAATAAATTCAACCCGTTTTGTATGTTACTCAAAACAAAAGAACTAAATTCTAAAAAAATTTTTTTACACTTTGATAACGATATCATTACCGGGGCAGGGAGTTTGATGGAAGTAACGTATGATATCTAAAAGGAGGGAAAGGGTCCAAAATTACCAAAAAGTAAATAACGTTATATTTGCACTTAGCCCCTTACTGGTCAAATGGAATTTTTGTAAATTAACCGCGTTTCTATTATTTACTTGAAATATGGTAAAGTGAGTGCAAAATCAGGGAATAGGGAATCATTATTTTACAGACATCTTTAACTGAGCAAGGTCGATCCATCCGATGGATCATACTGAGTCGGGTAGGAGGCATCGACTATTTCTTTTAAAAACATCAGCGGTAGTGTTTGCATCAAAATTCCACTGATGACCACTGAAGTAACCTGAAAATATCATTCAACATCTAGTCTGAATAATTTATCCAAGCCGGACTGAAGAGAGATCGGGGGAGGGGGGATTGTCCAAGGTTTGAAGACATATGGATGAGACTGTGAATTAACTTAAACTGTCTAAATGGTTTTTAGTGTTTAATTTTCCAGAATTTGGAGGGGAGAGATTGAGTTACCGAATGAGAGACCTTTCTTTTAACAAAAATAATAGTCTTGCCATATCAGTGTTGAATTAATGGGGTACCCCAGAGGGACCCCCCAGTGCAATGAAATCCCCCCCCGGAAAAATAGAGTTCTTGTGTTTTCACTGGGAAAAAAGGTTTTATTCCCCCACCCCCCGGAGCCACAGAAGTCCCTCCCGGAGAAAAGTGTCTGAATTCAATACTGAGCCGTATGACGAAAGAGCGTCGAGTGAGATAGGTTCTAAAATTTTGATTTGCGATTTTTAGAGTTTTTGAACTTCACCACCTTTTTAAGGATTAGATCAACAGAATTGTTAATTACGAAATTCCTGAGCTCATCGAGATTGGGGTCTGAGTTCGATAAAATTCTAACAACGTAAGCGAAAAAGATTTGTGAATTTTAGTTATTTATGAGGTTGGTAGAGGAAAGGGGACCGGTATTTCCAGTTTTACCGGTGGTTTAAGCGTAAATCTAAGCCAACTGACTGTTTGGTATTTTATTATTTTTTTCTGATAAGGATGTATTTTTTTTTCTAGTTTTATGACAATTTTGTCTACATTTTGAACGTGGAGATTCGCGGGGGATGGGTCTTTATAGGCCCCAAAATTTCACCATCTGAGCACACACGATACGTTTTACCATATCATTTTTTTTTTTAACAGACAACTTACTAGCCCCGATCTTCATTATTTGAGAGAGGCGACGTTCGATACATTAGAATTGTAGAGAACGTGAACATGCGTATTACTAGTGTGTCGCTGAATAAGGAAAAAGAAAAAGGTAAAACGCTTCGTGTTGCCCAGCTTGGAGTTTTCAAAAAATAAGCAGTACCATATTACGGTGCTTCTCTTTATTTTACTTCATGAATAGACTCCACTTTGAAATTCCACCGCGGAAATTTTTAACATTGAATTATTAGATTTTTTTTTAAAGAACTTTTAATTTCAAAAAATTTTTAGCTAAAAAATTTCTTATTTGTCATACCTAAAAAAATATTAATTATTAATGTCATAATTTTTAAACCCAAAATAAATTAATAAGACAAATATATAACAGTAAAGAAGAAGTTTATTAAGAACTAATGCAAGTTAAAAATGTAATAAAAATACATGCATAATAGTTACTTTCACTTAAAAATAGTTAAAATGTTACATACTTCTTTGTCCTGCACTTCCGGTATGAGATCCAACTGAATGAAACACAAAGAGCATACACAAAGGTCAACAAACCCTTTTAACATATAAGAAAATCACTGGTATATACTATATTCAATCGTACATAATATTACAATTCCAATTGCATGACTATGAATAAGTGATTAACTAAACTAGTTTAAAATCTTAGAATTTCACTTCTATGAATTGTATAATTCTCCAATAAAAATTAAGGATGGATATGACATCATTCAGTATGATAGATTAAAAGTTCCCACGAGAAAGGCGACATCTATTCAGGCCGTCGAGAACCGTGAAAGTCCCAGAATCAGTCCCCCCCCCCTTACACAGACACGCAAGACACATAAAATGCATGTGAATCTTTAATAAAGCCTCGTCTACTTTGTAGACTACTTTAGTCATCTTTCATAAATTACATTATTTATTTTCTTGTAGTTAAAGATAATAATTATATATTCTAATAATTATCTATTCTTCTTTAATACTATTTAACAAAAGTAAATACAGTCCTTTCTTTTTTTTATTGTTACATTATGGTATCCATAAAAACTATAATAAACAGTGTGTATTGCAGGAGTTGTGACCCTTTGAGATTTTTGGACTCCAAAACAAGTTAACGGCTGCACTCCCCCCCCCCCCCACCTCCTCAGACCTGCGCGCATTTACCTAGCAACAACAAGAACATCGCTTGAGAGAATGCCGTACACCGAGGCGAGGATACCATATTTTCCCTTACTGAAATATATTTTTTTTCAGTATAAATATCGCCTTTTTACTGAAAAACAATCATTTTATGGTATAAATACCGTTTATAATTGAAATAGCACAGAAATTGGTCATTTTATGGTATAAATACTGTTTATAATCGAACTAGCACAGAAAATGGTTTTTTTAATGCCTAATATATCTTAGAAATACGGTACTCATACAGTAAAGAATGATAACAGTAGACGTACCGTAAAATTTAGGTACATCTATTGAAATGCTACGAAAATTTTTACAATGTCGTTTTCTTTATTTAAAAATAATTATTTTACGGTATAAATACCGAGATTTTACGGAAAAATAATAATTTTACTGTGTAAATACCGTTTTTAATCGAAACAGTACAAAAAACTGTTTTTTACACTTAATATACCTTAAAAATACGGTATTCATACCGTAAAGAATGAAAATGGTAGAAGTACCGTGAAATTTACGGTACATCTACTGGAATTTTACAAATTTTTTTTACAGTGTTGGTAGCTGAAAACTTGCCAAGTCGCTCTATTGAATAACAAGTAACATAACAAATCATTTTAAGCAATTGAATAATATTATGCATGACAGGCGTTATGATTTAAGGAGCTCCGAAAGAACTTGGTATGCAGTTAGATCTCACTTCTTTTATTAGCAAAACCTTTAACGAACTTGGCATTTTTTCACACTCATGTTTTTGATAGGATATCATTATTTTTTGTCAATCACTTTTTTTATTAGTAAAACCTTTAACGAACTTGGCATTCTTTCACATTCATGTTTTTGATACGATATCATTATTTTTTGTCAAATAAGTAGGTATTTGTTTCGTTTTTGAAATAAATAAGCTTAATATTAAATTAATTTTATTTAATATTCATTAATCTTACAGCGTTTTCCTGCTTTTATTCACTGTTTTTACTTACCCATCATACGTAGTATAGGGTAAGTCTTGCAATCGTTTTGAAAATCGAAAAAAAAATTTTGACGGATTTACACGTTTTAGATAGTGGAGATTCCGAAAAACATATTTTTAGAATTTTTTTTTTGTCGTCTGTCTGTCTGTCTGTCTGTAAACGTTCTATCTCCCGAACAAATTGAGATAGAGACTTGAAACTTTGTATGTGTTTAGTATGTAAGAATGGGACGAAGCCTATTTAATAACAATAACCTCGATTATCCGGAACTATTTTTTTCCGACTCTCGAAAAATTCGTTCTGATGAAAGGTATATAAAAATTTTCGAATTTTTTTGTTCTAAGGAATGGACGTAAAAGGCAATAAAACAACACACATTTTGCATATAGAACGAAGTCGATCGGATTATTAGTTGCCGAGATATTTGTAATCCTGTTTTCCACATTCTTCGATTTTTCATGACCCTGTATTTCATTCAAATTTCAATTCAGAGGTATATTTTAATTGGAAATGAGACGCTTAATCCGACGCAGTTAATTGTTAGTTAATAGAATTATTATTTTTGGAGTTATAAGGATGTTTCTTTTACGCAGTTCGGTACTACTTGAGTAGTTTGGCGTTTTATATAATTTGTCGAAATTGATACATCAGCAGTTCTTTAATATAGCATTACTATGTATATTAACAATATTTAAATTTTGTTTATGAATTGATATGCATTGTATAAATAGTTTTCACATGTTTTATTTTCATATACATATCCATGATGGGTAAGTATTACGGTGGCCCCAAACGACTAGTTTTCAGTCAAATTTAAAAATTTTAACATTAGGACTGCTTTTGCTTCTTTAAATTCCACTAATACGGATGTTTCTTTTACGTGATTGGGTACCACTTGATTATCTCGTCGATCAAAAAAGTTTGTCGCCAACTTGGCGATATATCGACAAATTGACGACAAAAATTACGCGCCAAAAGAGATGCTAACTTGGCGCTATTTCTGGTATTTCGCCAAATTTCCATAGACTCCCATTGTAATATGGTAATTTATCCAATAATTTTGTTAGAGCAAGGATTGTCGCCATCATTTTGGCATCTTTTTTTTCTTTAAATCGGTTCGCTAACTACCCAAGATTGATTAAATATTGCTATTTAGAAAGTTTTCAGAACGCTTTTCGCGCATTTTTACCCTTTTTAAATTTTGTATTTGTTAACAAATGTTCTTAGTGATCATTTATATCTTATAATTAATGAACATGCCAAATTTTATGTTTTTAGGCCCTTAACATACAGACATCGCATTTTTAGAACGCCTTTTGCTCTTTTACTCCTTTTGGATTAGTGGAATCGACATAGATATAGCCTATATCGGAGCAAGGACTATCACCATCATTTTGATATCATTACTTTTAAAATCGGTTTGTTGTTTGCTGAAATTGCTTAAAAATCCCAATTTAGAAAATTTTTAGAACGCTTTTCGCACATTTTCACTCTTTCTGAATTCCGTATTTTTTATCAAAGGCCCTTAGAGATCATTTACATCTTATAAATAATTAACATACCAAATCTTATAGTTCTAGGTCCTTCAGTAAAACAAAAGTTACATTTTTAGAATGTTTTTGCTTTTTCACCCTCTTTTGGTTAATGGTATACGCATAAAATATAGCCTATGTTTGAACCGGGCGAATACCGTCATTTTGGTATCATTAATTTTGAAATCGGCTCGGTGGTTTTAGAGATTAGCCCCGATACTCGCCAAAAGTGTCGCCAACTTGGCACTATTTCTGATATTTCGCGAAATTCCCATAAACTCTAAAATGCCAAACTTTATGTTTCCAGTCCAGTCCCTTAATATACAGACATCGCATTTTTAGAATTTTTTTGCTCTTTTACCTCTTTTGGGTTAGTGTAATCGACATAAGATATATCCTATGCTGGAGCAAAGACTGTCATCATCATTTTGATATCATTACTTTTAAGATCGTTTTGTTGTTTGCTGAGATTGTTTTAAAATTGGTATTTCGAACTTTTTTAGAACGCTCTTCGCGGATTTTCACCCATTTAAATTTGATATTTTTTAGCAAATGTCATTAGTGATCATTTATATCTTATAAATAATTAACATGCCAAATTTTGTGCTTCTAGGCCCTTCAGTAAAACAAAAATCACATTTTTAGAATGTTTTCCGCTTCTGAACCCTCTTTTGGTTAGTGGCACAGACATAAGATATAGTCTATGTTTGAACCGGGGCGAATACCATCATTTTGGTATCATTACTTTTGAAATCGGTTCGGTAGTTTCAGAGATTAGCCCTGATACTCGCCAAAAGTGACGCCAACTTGGCACTATTTCTGGTACTTTGTGAAATTATCATAAACTTCCATTGTAATCCAATAATTTATCCTCTAACCAACCATTAATGTTTAATTAATGGTGATTTCTGATTTTTTCCTATTTATAGATCCAATAACCTACCTCCACACCAAATTTCAACTTCCTAAGTCACCTGGAAGTAGTCAAACATTTCTATGAGTGAGTCAGTGAGACAGTGGTAACAACAGTGGTTTTCAGACGTCGATTTCTCGTGAACGGTAAAAGATTTTTTAAAAAAAATTTAGGATTCGGAAATTAGAAGATGGTCTTACTCGACACAAAAAATTGCAAGTGTGTAGGTCAAATAGAATTTAAGTTATTGAGGGGTCAAAAGTGGCTCGAAATGGTTCGGGTAATATAACTGACGGCCGGTGTGTCGCCTTTTACTTTGTGAACTTGGCTGACACACTGCCGTGTGTCTAGATCCTTTGCTATTTTTGTTGCTTGCGCGAGTACTACTGAATGATCGGATAGCTCATCCTCTTGTTTGAAGTAAAATCCAGGTTCTCGAAACGATGCTGTGAGGATTACCGAACTGTTGTGCCACGCTTGTCACATTTTGACCTTCTTCTAACTTCCCAATCATTCGATTTCGTGTAAAGTCATATAGACGATATCTCCCAGATATCCTCTTGGCCATATCGCACAATGGTAGTAAAAAAACGTCGCTGAACACGATGCTTTACACAGTGCAATAGGTTTCAACAAATTTCTGAACAGCCACCACCTCTTTGCTTTATACTCTTTTGTACCACCTCCTTTTAAGTCATAGCTATATATGGGCATGTCCTATTGCAATCGCATCAGATCTTACTCCTGATTGGACTTACATCTCGTTCTGTTTCATTTTCGGCCTTTATGCTAATTTATCTACTCCTAGTTATCTACTACTAATTTTTGCGCACTAGTGTACAACTTTCGTGCTTTCCTTTTTTTCATTCCCCGTACCCCTGCTTTATATTTTTTTTAGTTCCAGCAATGCTTTTCGATGATAAAATATTTATGTTTTCTATCATATATGAGGCCGCAATATCAGTATCTGGTAGTCTTAGTACTGTAGAAATGAGTTAAAGATGTTTTAGATATTCTAGTCTCTAAACTTTATTTTCATATACAACTTATTGTTCATTCAGCGGTATTACATTTTCAAATGTTCAAGCTATAATTTTTCATCAGATTACCTTAAAAAATCAGGAAATTACAAACAAGGCAAATAGACGATAATTTAATTGTAATGTGGATTGGCATTTCAGGCTAATTTATATAAAATTTTAAAGTGTGGGTACAAAAAAAAAAAAAAAACTATTTGAAGTCAATTCATAAAACTTGAATAAATATTTAACTATCATGAAATAGCGGTCTTTACAAAGCATACCTATCAGACAAACTGTGATCTATTTATATTTATGTATTCATTAGTGAAAAATAGATAGTTTCTCAAATGAAAATTGAATATTAATGTTGAAAATAATTACAAATGTTAGTTGTCGTTGAGCTTAATTATTTATATCTAGAAGAGTATAATTATATTTGGCATACATATTTTATATGTTTCTATTTTATTATGACTGGAAATGTTTTCATAATCCGTTAAAATCAATACAAACACATTCTGTTTTATTGATAAGAATTCTTAGAGTTTTCATTCATATATCTATTAACTGTATTTCCTTAGAAATTATTTGTAAATGAATAAATAACCTTTTCATCGATGATATGTATTAATCATAGTCATTCTAATGTTATAAGAGAAAAATCTTCACGGTACAGAAATAACTACATTTCTAGGAAATACTTTCTGAAAGGAAAATTATTCGATACAAAAAATCATGAACAAAAATAAAAACAAATAATGAATGTTTATGATAAATTAGTTTAAAATACGTTACTAGTAATAAAGGCTTTGTTTATTGTGGCACAATTATAATCAAATACGTTTCTGAATTTTTTAAATAGCACTGCATACTACATGCGTCATGTCTAACATGTCAAAAAATGAAAAAATGTATTTTTACACCAGTGTTAAAATTTAGTTAATTTGTAATATTATTATCAAAAACTCATTATTCTCCAGCAACAACAACAACAACAATAGAAATATAAATATATAAATAAGCAATCACTGATCGTAACACGAAATCTGTCAATCGTTGACCGACCTGCTCTTATCGGCTTTGTCCGCTATTTTTATTTTCCTTATAGTACCAGATTCGTTTAGAATAATTTTCGTTTAAATATTTAAAATGATTCAACAATGATTTTGGGTACATTTAAATTTATTATCACAGTCCCAGGCAACACCGTTAAAACAATGTAAGTAATATAAGCACAGGTAATAGTCCAAGAGCCTACCGCACAAAACCCTATGTCATCGAGCACAAGAAAAAAACCTTTATTTTATGGAAGAGTAGTAATAGGGGAATCTAATGATCCCTGTCTGAGGGAAGCGAAGTGGTGTATAAGCGAAAAATTAATACCACTAGAGGTTTGCTCGAACGCTTAGCATTGTGTTTTCCTGCACCCAGTTTACCGTGTTCTCATACTCTTGATTGTAGGATAAACACAATGCTAAACCTACGAGTCAATCATTACTGGTATTAATTTTTGGCTTATGCACCACTTTGCTTCCAGCAGACATGGATCATTAGACTCCTCTTTTCAATAAAATAAAGGATTTTTTGTTGTGTTCGATAACATAGGATTATGTGCTGTCGGCTCTTGGACTATTAACTGTGCTTATATTTCTTAGATTGTTTTAACCCTTAAATTCATATTGTATCATTTTCGATACCATAAGTGTTCCCTTATTTATTGGGGGTTTTATTCACATATTCCGTATTCTCACCAGAAAATTAAAAGAGCAATTTTCACTTTGTCATTCGTAATTAAATAAAGAAAAATTTACTATTTAAAATTTTCTGGTATGAATTCTGATTCTTTGAATTGTGCATTTTTTTGGAACGCGTTCTATCCAATGCATTTAAGGGTTAACCCTTTCCGGCACACTGTGCCTGGTCTGGTATACCTAATTTTAATTCCAAACTTGCAAACGGCACCAATAACATTTTAGTAAAATTTTGCTTTTACAATAAAAGCTTTAATTAAGGAATTCAGAATATCTAAAAAATTCGTTTGTGAATTCCGGTGTCAGTCGATAATTTCTCATTTTACTAACAGATTTTGCCCGTGCCGAAAAGGATTAACGGTGCTTACCGAGACTGTGATAATAAATGTAAATGTACATAAAATAAATGTTCAATATTTTAAACGTTTAAGCGAAAATTGCTCTAAACGTTGGTTGATTGGTTGGTTGATTTTTTGACGTCCGATTATCTGCGCTAGGGATATAGGACCAGGGGGGGGAGTGCCCTTCGTGGGGGTCTTTCTAAGGGAACCTAACCCGTATTTACGCAAGGTTCGAAGAAAACCACGAAAACTCCGAACGGTTAGGCCGACAGCCGCGATTGGGTTCGAACCCAGCACCTGCCGTCTACCAGTTGAGAGGTCCCAACCTCTCGGCCACTGGTGGGGCATGCTCTAAACGAATGTGGTACTTTCAAGCCTTCATTAGCGTACATCTTTGATTTTCTATAATTTGTTATTATTTTTTTTTCTATATTTACAAGAAAGAAGCACTGGATTTTAAAGCTGATACTAATTTCCTGGATCTGCTCCAAAAATTCCTCAAGGAAACCATCGGGGTTAAACTTACGGACGAGCCGTTAAACACCTCTTTCGTATGCAAAGCGCTGAGTTTTTCCTGGTTGGCTTTTTGCAGCTTATTAAACGGTATGACAAATTTCTCAATGCATTTGGTACATATGAGGAAAAATAAAGAGATACGTCTCATTCTATTTTAAACTTCACTCCATAACTCTGACCACCGTCAACAGGGGAAACTTATTTCCAGATCCCCCATCATATATAAATGTAACATGATTTTGTCGAATCATTTCAAATTTTATGAAAATCCGATCTGTAATTCAATTACAGGGAGAATCAAAAGTATTCCGATACATTACGGTCAATGGGGAAAATAGTTTAAAGTGCATAATGATGTTACACTCTTTCGAACATAATAAAGTTCATATGCATCTATGAAATATATACTTAAACATATATTCTCGACAATCTCTGGTGCAAAGATATGTTTTATTAGTTTACAGTGTCACCCAAAAGTGCTCTATTACATAGTGGAATAAGGCGAAATATTGCTCGGGGTGCGTTTTAAATATATGAAATAATTTCACATTTTGTGCAATTGATAAACGTTGCTGAGATTTACTACAAGTTAATTTCTTCGTAAGAGAAAACATATAGTATTTGCAGGGTTACACAAAAGATTTCGGATACTGTACTATATTTATTAACATTTTTATAGTGCGAATGCTCCTCATTCACTACGTTTGACGTGCAATTTCCGATTTGTTAAAAATTTTAGCAGCTTATTAGGGAATGGCAAGCTGTTATTTGCAGCTATCTATCTTTAACGGTTATTTTACTGTCGTCCTGCAAATTTTACTTTCATTGAACATCATTTTTGCCCGTTGCATATGAATCAATAATATTCTCATTCATTTTATTTCCATCAAATTCTTAGAACTTCCATTTCTATAAACATTGAAGTTTTTTTTTCTTTGGAAGTTTATATGCGGAAATACAATTCACGGATCATATACATACATGAGAGTTCATTTTGTCCGTCCCAAAAGAAAAATCCTTTGGGAAAACATGAATGTCTCCATTTTGAAAGAAATATGTTCTAGAGAAAAAGCAAAAAGATGGGGAAAAAAGAACACAAATCGAGCAAAATATGATCAATATTTTATTTTAAAATACAAATTTAGAATACAAACTGGTATAATTTAAATCATTAAACTAAACCTATCAGAAGTTTCTTTAAAAAGACAGACATAAGAGTACAAAAGATATTATGTCAGAATCAGAAAATGTGTAAATCTATTTATATCATCGGTATTTGTCGTATATTTGTCGTATGACATATATTTTTCTTTCAGCCAGTAGAATACTTTTTAAAAATTTTCACTGCTTATTGTCGATTGGCAAATAATTATTTTCAGCTATTTATCTTTAGCGGTTATTTTACTATCGTCCGTCAAATTTAAGTATCATTGAACATTAGGGTGGAGCGAAAAAAAGTTTTTTTTGAAAATCAAAAACGGGTAGGTGCCAAAAGTTGCCTTTATACTAGTACATCAACTGCGTGAAATTTTACCGCTGAAAAAAAAATGGCTTGAGTCTGCGCTTTTGCTCCAAAAATCGAAATTTTGGGTAAAATTTGTCATTTTTTGACATTTTTTCAAAAAAATTAAAAAATTTCTACAGAGCTGATTAGTATTTAAAAGTGTTGCTTAGATCTTTATATTTATCTGCTTAACATATTTAAACTATAAAACAATATGTTTATTCCCTATAGCTCGAGCAAAACAGGCAATTTTTAGTAAGAAAACAGCATTACCACTCTATTGGGTCATAGAACGAATTGTTGTTTTTAATACAGCTCTTGTTTTCAAAACTACCTTGGACATGCGTCGTGAAGGTGGATTTATTTCCTATACCACCCGGCCCAACTATTTGATCATCTTAGTACAGTGTTTTATTTATACATTGATTTGTGATTTTCTTTATAAAAATTTGGCATGTTTTCGATGCTTCCACCTTGTTCATCTGTTCTTTGCATCCACATGCTGCTGTAACTATCTTCAGGTATATTTTTACAGTTTATACAAAAAAAAAAAAATGACAAGCAGAGTAATGGGCCATCTATTATATTTATCAAACTTACATTCAGTTGATGAATAGTGATTGGAAGTTTTCTTACACAACATTTTTTCAGTCAATTGTATTTTTTTTTCGTAATGATTTCCTTCAAAGATGATTTCAGATATTTCAATTATACGTATGCCATCATTTATTCTACTGTTGCATTTTTTATATGTTGAGAAGCGAGCTGTTTAATGTGATGGTGATCGTCAGCGAGAATTGCAATGAAAATTTGTTCTCCATGTGTAAAGCAACCGCTGTTGTAAATAACTTTTTTTGCATTAGTTTTATGCCGTTTTCTAAGTGTTTTCGTATCCAGGTAATTTCCTAATAACTTTTAGATCCTCTTTTTATGAGTGGACAACATTTGATGGTGAAATATCCTGGGCATAAACATATAATGCATAGTACTTTATGACGGAGTGTACGGATTCTATTCGACTATAAGTGCTAATTTAAAATTAGGAGAATTTTATTTGTCACTGTGAACCATTTTGCATGGGGTAAGCTTAGAATTGTGTATAATATTGAATCATTCTCTACTTCAACTTCAGTGAATTTCCTCTGCGCCAATTTTTAGAGAAGTCGATATAAAACTTTCTAAGCTACATGGATTCACCGGATCAATAAGGAAAATCTTTTCCTACGTACTATTCACTTCCTATTGCAATTATATATATATATATATATATATATATATATATATATATATATATATATATATATATATATATATATATATATATATATATATATATATATATATATATAATAGAGAATAATTTTGAAAAATTATTTTCTCAAATTGAGAAAAAGATACTCAGAACAGACTAGAAATTTCTGTCAGAGATTGCAAAGCTAATTCATAAGGAAAGCTATTTCTCAGAAAAAATGGGGAATAGGAATTTAGAAAACATCTCACACAAAAGACAGCTCATAAAGTTAATAAAATTTTCCGCTTTATATAAGCACAGATTGGCAATCAGCGTCTATATGTTCACTCACAAAATGTATAATCCAAATTTATACCGCGGGATGTTTTATACCAAATGTACTACACACCTAAATAATAGATCTAAAATCTGATTAGAAATTACTAGACTATGGAACAACACAGGAAACGACATAAAGCATACTAAAACTTCTTTAGAAATATTGTTGTTTTACACGTAAATTTTGTTTGCAATCCTTTTTGACGATCGTCATAATATTAAGCAACCAGCTTCTCAAAATATATTCAATGTAATAAGTACAGTAAATGATGACATACTAAAAATTGAATTCATACAATCAATTTTTAGGAAAATCATTATATATAAAATGTAATTGATTGAAAAAATGCTGTTGTAACAGAACTTCCAATCATAATGTATTAATTGCATGAAAATTTAATGAAGATAATAGACTGCTGAATAGGTTCAATTAAGAACATACCCAATACATTACTCAGCTTCTCTTGTGTTATACATGGTATAAAAATATATGTGCAGCAGGCCACACCAGCAATCCAAATCATCCAAAGTCAGTGAATACAAAGAAGAGATAAATTACTTTGATATATAGAAAACTTATATTCGTCTTCAGGAAAAAAGTAACAATTCAATATATAAATAAAACACTGGGCCTAGATCATAGGGTGGTTGAGACGGGTGGGATAATGCAACCACATCTATGAGTTATATACACAGTAGTTTTGAAAGCAGCAGGTAAGAAATGCATTCAAAAAACATTTCGTTGTATGCTCCAATAGAGAGGTTAACGCTGATTTTTCACAAAAAGTTGTCAAATTTGCTTCAATTATACAGACTACAGATATTGTTTTATAGTTTAAATATGTTAAGCAGATAAATGTAAAAGTCTGAGCAACACTTTTAAATACTAACCAGCTCTGTAGGAATTTTTTAATTTTTTTGAAAAAATGTCAAAAAATGACAAATTTCACTCAAAATTTCGATTTTTGGAGCAAAAGCGCAGACACAAGCCATTTTTTTTCAGCGGTAAAATTTCACGCAGTGAATGTACTAGTATAAAGGCAACTTTTGGCTCCTACCCGTTTTTGATTTTCAAAAAAAATTTTTTTCGCTCCATTTTATTGAACATTATTCTTTCCCGTTGCATATCAATCAATAATATTCTCATTCATTTTATTTCCTACAACTTCGTAGGACTTCCACCCCTATAAACATTGAATTTTTTTTCTTTGGAAGATATTGATGCTGGAATACAATTCACGGATCATATACATTGATGAGAGTTCATTTTTCCGTTCCCAAAAGTAAAATCCTTTGGGGAATCATGAATGTGTCCGTTTTCAAAGAAATATGTTCTGGAGAAAAAGTAAAAAGATGGGAAAAAAGAAAACATAAATTGAGTAAAATTTTATCAATATTTCAGTTTAAAATAAGTGCTAGATCATAAAAATAAAACTAAAAATATATTACCCTTCACATGATATAAATTACTAAACATACATTATTGGTTGGTTGTGCTTATGATGGTCAGTTAACAACACGAGGGACATATGAGTGCCCTCCGTGAGAGGTCTTTCTAAGAAAACCTAACCCTTATTTACGCGAAAATTTCCAATGTTCGAAGTAAACCACACAGAATCATTGTACTTAGACAGAATTTAGTATATAAAGTGAGTTTTGAATAATTACAATCGTTAAACTAAACACATCACATTTTTTTAAAGACAGGCATAAGAGTACAACAGCTATAGCATCAGAATCAGATAAATTGCAAAACTAGTTATATCATCTATGTTTGTCGTACAATTTCTCACATATTTTTCTTTTAGCCAGAAGGGCACTTTAAAAAAATTAACAGCTTATTGTGGATCGACAAATAATTATTTTCAGCTATTTATCTTTAGCGGTTATTTTACTATCGTCCTGTATATTTACGTATCATTGAACAATTTTTTCCCCTTTCATATCAATTAGTAATATTCTAATTCATTTTAATTAAATTAACTTCGTAGGACTTCCACTCTTATAAACATTGATTTTTATATCTCTTGGAAGATAATTATCCGGGAATACAATTCATGGATTATATACTTTCATGGGATTTCATTTTGTCCGTCCCAAAAGAAAAATCCTTTGGAGAAACATGAATGTCTTCGTTTTCAAAGAAATATGTTCTGGAGGAAAAGTTAAAAGATGGGAAAAAAGGAACATAAATCGAGCAATATTTGATCAGTATTTTATTTTAGAATAAGGGCTAGATCATAAAATAAAACTAAAAATATAATACCCATTTGTAAAAAAGTGAAGACGTATTTAAATGCTTATGGATGTCTCTAAGAAATTATATTTAAATAACACAATTTTATAGGGTACACGACATTTCGGTCCCGCCATTTCGGTCCCGCCGTTTCGGTCCCGCCGTTTCAGTCCCGAGACATTTCGGTCCCTGGACATTTCGGTCCCGAGACATTTCGGTCCCTGGACATTTCGGTCCCGAGACATTTCGGTCCCGAGACATTTCGGTCCCTGGACATTTCGGTCCCGAGACATTTCGGTCCCGAGACATTTCGGTCCCTTGCCATTTCGGTCCCTGGCCATTTCGGTCCTTAATCATTTTGGTCTCTTGCCATTTCGGTCCATTACTATTTCTTTACCGGCCACTTTATAACTTGGTTTCTGATTGATGAAGGCCCACTAAACGCTGTAAGCTCAACATTGTTCGGGCCTTTTTTAATATTTTTATTCTCCTGCCCCCCTTCCCTCAAATTTTATACAAAGCTGAATATAATAGTCCAATAAGTTTAATCTATTGTAACTCGTGATAATAAAATCACAGCGAGTTGTAAATTTGATTAAACAATGTTGTATAATTTTACACTGTCTTTATTATTATTATTTAACAGAATAAATATTTTAAGTTACATCATATATTTTTTTGTATTAGGTATTTTATCTATACTATAAACTATTATTTTTATTAATTAACTTTTATTTTTATTGATTGTTTTCGCACACTTTCTTAGAATCTTTAAATTAGTTATTTCGTAGCTAGGCGTGCTATAAAAAATTTTTGTTAAAAAAATAAAAATGGTCCAACGACCTTTTTTTATGTAATAATTATTAGTTGCAATTTTTTTTTTTTTTTTTTTTTTTTTTTTTTTTTTTAAACAGTTTTCTTACCTTATGAAGACAATTTTTGCGAGTTAATTTTATTGAAAGTGGGCCTATTTCTTTGTAATAAAATGATTATTTTTAAATTTTATATAATAATATAACTATTATTTTAAATAATTTTATTTTCGATTTTTAACTGACAAAACTAAGCTTTTTTAATTTATCGTTTATTTATTTATTTCCATTACCTTTTCGCTCCCACTTTCACAGAAAAAAATTGACAAATTTAATTTTAATTTTATTATTAATTGAATAAATAGTTTTAAATTTCAGTAACTTTAAATATAAAATAAATAAACAAGTAAACGATAAGCTTCAGTTTATAACAACTACAAAACACAATGATAAATTGAATATAAAACAGATTATTTATTGAGTTTATGTAAAGTAAAATTCGAAATGTATATTAATAATTTTATCAATTTAATTATATAAAGATTCATTAAATTAAAAATACATAAATTTAATAAAATATTAATTTGATTTTCATTTTAAAATCACTAACTGTTTTGAGATTTAATTTATAGCAATTATTCATCACCATAAGTTATTATTCAAAAATTGTTATTTATTTCAAAAAAGGAAATTATTATTATTATTATTATTATTTTGAAAAATCAATTAGTAACGTAACGTAATAATTAATTAAACATAATAATGCAACACTGTAACAATGCGTAATAATATTTCTTAACAGGTTTAGGTAACATTATTATCCAGATGCAGATTTAAATTTTTTGAAACAAAGTTATAGTTTACAGTTCGCAAAAATCAATCATATATTAATTATTATATTTAAAGAGTAAGAAAAATATGATAAACTAACCAATAAATGAATAAATAGCATATTTATTTTGAGAATCCTTATCATTTTTATACATCCTAACGAAGTTAATAACATTATAGTAGCTGAAATTTAAAAAATATGTTTTTTTCATTTTTGCTATAACTTCTATATAGTTCTTGTACTAGATTTTAAACAAGTAATTGATAAATAAGTCACTTAAACAATTAATAGTTAAAATAATTTTGAATCCTTATTAATAAATATGTTTGATAAAAATAATTTAATTTTTGAGAATTTTTTAATTTAACAACATAATTATTAATGCTTTCAAATTTTCTAAGATGATGTTAATCATTTAATAAAATAATGTATAACATTAAGTAAATAACAAATCAAAACCGTGTGCCGAGAATTTTTAAACACTTTTTTTTATGTTGGTGTTCCTATAAAATTGGAAATGTATGCATATAAGTATCAGCTAAGTACTACGATTAACCTCTTTTAAGCAAAAATTCTGCATGTCAATCAATTGTCAACGCCCATCTGAACAAATAGTCATCTTTATACAAGATAGCTAGAAGAGCTAGGTAGTTAGCTTTATTCTACGTATCTTGATCTTTATACACTTGTCAGATTATTCTTTCCAATGTCCCTTATTCTTTACAATGCCCTTTATACTCTGGAGTTCAAATGCGGACGGACCTCCCACATAATCGCTGGCATTTTTTAGAAGAAATATGAATGTTTTGAAAAGAACAGCATTTCTCGGTGTTTTTTATTCCTCTTGGTGTTATCTTCATTTCAAACGCTTTTAGTATCAATTAAACCAGTATAAAAAGTAGAATGGACTATTTTTTATCTTTATTATTACAGCTTATAAATGACATTGAAATATTCAAAACTTATAACATAACTAAATAAGATTGTTAGATAAGATATTTACCACCTAGACATAATATTTTAAGTTACCTTTTTTAATTTAACTTACTTTGACAGAAGGCTTTTTTTTTCATATTTTTTATGAGGGTTTTTATATTTTAATGTTAAAAATAATCATTTTATATAATAATATCAGCTTTACATGAAATGACAAATTTCAATACGCATTACATTAATAATTTTGTAATTAGTTTCCTTAAGCTGGTTTTAGAAAATTTAACAGATGTGTTGTATAAATGTGATATATGCATAAAAGTATGGCAATATAATTTTTTTGCTGTTGCCGTTATTTTGGAAAACATTAATAAAAACAGGGAAGCGTCAATATAATAAACATTCTAGATTGTAATAATAACAATAAAAAAAGAACTGTTGTCATGAAAAAATAATTGCTAATAATTCAAGATGTAATTCATTTTTCTAAAATGTAAAAAAAAAAAAAAAAAAAAAAAAAAAAAAGGTTACAAATCATTTTAATAATTATTTCTGCTCGTGTCATATATTTATGTAATAAAGTAATTGCAATGCTAACTACCTCCACGTGTTGCAATCTGGAAACTCTTTTCTTAATTTAAAAACGGAAAAGTTTAAAAGGAAAATAAATGCTAGTAACCAAAAACAATATATAAAAAAATGCCATAAACAAAAAGAGGATTCAATGATAATTTTGGCACAGGGGGTAAAATACCACCAGATGCAGATGTTTTTTATTTATTTCAACATTTTTGCTTCTATGCGGGAAGTGGCGGAGGTGCAAAATAATGAAACACTTATAATTCTGAAAATTGGCTTCAGCGATGAAATCCTATAATATGCTAAGTGTCAGAATATAAATTCCATATAACAATAACTCTTTCTTTTCTCCTGGCAATTTAAAAACCTTTGTCTCCCTGGAGAGGAAACATGCATCTCAGAAGTTAAAATTTTACAACTATTATGGGGTGTGTTAATATCATAAGTTAATTGGGTTCTTTTATAAATTTAGTTATCAGTTTCCAAGTTAACTTCCCCGTTTCCTCTTTCAAGAATTCAAAACATTCTGGCAATTTTAAAAAATGCCATTCATCTGTGAATTTTTTTCAGAAATCTCCATCGATTTCTAAATAATTGATCAAGTTTTGGGGTACTTGTTACTTCTAATTAATCGCATTACACTAAAATTTTATGCGACTTTCAGTTAAAAAATCAGTGTTGAATTCAGACACTTTTCTCCGGGAGGGACTTCTGTGGCTCCGGGGGGGGATTACACTTTTTTACCACTGAAAACACAAAATTTCAAATTTTCCGGGGGGGGGGGTAATTGATAGCTCCGGGGGGAGTGACCTGCCCCTGAATTCAACACTCTAAAATGTTCCTTATAAAATTATGTCAGATATTTCCCGTGCACAAAATTTCAGCTTGCTGGAGAAGGGACCGAAAAGTCCAGGGACCGAAATGTCTCGGGACCGAAATGAGCATGGACCGAAATGTCTCGGGACCGAAATGTCTCGGGACCGAAACGTCTCGGGACCGAAATGGCCATGGACCGAAATGTCTTGGGACCGAAACGTCTCGGGACCGAAACGGCGGGACCGAAACGGCGGGACCGAAATGGCGGGACCGAAACGTCCTGCTTCCATTTTATACAGGTCGTATCAAGCAAATACTACACTGTAAAAAAAATTACAGTAATTAAACAGCAAAAAATGCTGGCAATATGGGTGCCAGTAAATTTTGCAATATAATTACAGCAATTGCGTTTTTTAGATTTTACAGCAGTCTTGTAGATTTTCAGCATTTTTAGAATTTTTTTACTAAAATTTGTTTTTCAGATTTTACAGCACTCTTGTAGATTTTCAGCATTTTTTGCTGTTAATTTACTAAAATTTGTTTTTCAGATTTTACTGTACTTTTGTAGATTTTCAGCATTTTTTGTTGTTAATTTACTAAAATTTATTTTTCAGACTTTGCTGTACTTTTGTAGATTTTCAGCATTTTTTGTTATTATTTTACTGAAATTTGTTTTTCAGATTTAACTGCTCGTTTGTAGTTATTCAGTATTTTTTGCAGTTAATGTACTAAATTTTATTTTTACTGCTTTTTCGTTGATTTTCAGCAATTTTTGAGGTCAATTAAGCAAATTTTGTTTTGACTTTATGGCACCTTTTTTTCAGAACTTTTTGCTGTTTATTTAAGAAATTTTGTTTTTTAAATTTTACTCACCTATCTTTGGAACTTTTTGCAGCTTATTCAACATAAAATTAGTTTTTTTAGTTACACAATTTTGCATTTTCTCAGTATTTTTTGCTTTTTAAATTTATAATCAACTTATAGAATCAATAGAACTTTTGTAGATTCCTTTTTTTTTGGTTAATTTAATTCCATTATAATGTACATGCTTTTAAATAGATCATTTGTAATTTTTTCAGTAGCTGTAAATTATACCTTAATTTTCATCTAGTAAATTATTGACATAGGTTGAAAAGTGTATGGAATATTTAAACGTAATTACTTTTAATTATAATTTTGTATTATTTGACATCAGAATTTCAGAAAAAAAACCCTCCATACAATAGTGTTATCAACCATGTGACAATAATATGCTATACAAAATTTTAATTACTTAATATTATAGCCCTATTAAAGCATGAGTTAACTGGGATGTGACATTAGGTTATTTTAATAAAATCTTTTTTAAAAATAGTATACACACTTTAAAGTGCTCTCAGGTTTTTATTTTTTCACTACAATCATTTTCACAACACTAAGTAAAAGGAAGTTGTAAGAAATACTATACAATGCCTTGTGTCTTTTTGGACCGATGGGCCATTATACTTATTAAAATTTATTTTTAGATTTAAAAAAAATCTTTAAACCAGGTGTATCTTCTAAAATACTGGTGAATTCTTTTCAAATCCATTAACAAGCTTTTAATACCAAGTTTACCAATAGAGTAAGACACTCAAAAATAGAACATTTTGATAATGATAAAAATAGTTTACTACAAAAGTAGTACAAACACACGTCTCTCTGAAGCAGTATTTCTGTCAAGTACATCAACATTACATTTTTACAAGTTTTGCTAACATGTACATTTTTTTCTTTAACTGCAATACTTAAATATAGACTTAAGTTCATTGTTAAGTTTCTATATGAAGATTAATAAATTTCTGAAATGCAAAAGTGTAAAGTAGATCTGTTTTCATATGCATGTTTTGAAATTAAATAGTTACATAATTTTTGGTTTTATGTAAATAAAATTAATTTGAAAGAATAACAAAGATCTTTTACAGAATAGAATGTTAAATTAAAAAATATATATGTCACATTGAAATTGAGGAAATATATTCCATCATTCATAATTTATCCAAAAGATACAAGTAATCCAGGGATTTATGAAGCTTTTGCCTGTGAGTTTTAATAAGGAAATTGTATCAGAGGCTGTCAATAAATTATGTCATGCCTGGAAGGGGTTTGAGAAACTGTGTCGGGTGGTAGGGGGGAAAAAGAAATGCAACATCACACATTTTGGTTAAAATAAAAGCATGTAAGACCAATAGATTAAATTTTCAAGTTATTTCAAAAGTATTTTGTGTTTATAAAGTAAAGATAGGATTTAAAGCCAAATATATTAAATTATATTTTGAACTGCAAATTACTAATATTTCCTATTGCTCTTTCATATTAATATTTCATTGCTGTTTTTGGTTATAAACTTTAACCTTATTGCATATAAAATAAGTATACAAATTTTTACTGTTATTCTCACAAATGTCATTAAAACAGATAGTTAAAAATTAAAAATATAGTGTGAAATACATTCTATAAGGTAGTGCTTTGATTCTGAACAGCAAGTATATGTTTATGTAACATAGCATGACATGTAACAAGAGGGAGGAGGGAGAGTAAGGTGAAGTTTGACATTTTGTGGCAAAAGAGGAGGGGGGAGATAAAAAATATTGAAGAAATGTGTGGCATCTTTTATGGATAGATCAAAATTTAAAATTAAACTCCACCTAATCTGAAATTTTAAGCAGTGTATGTGTGTGATGGAAGGATGATAAAGAAATTGTACGTCTGTTTCTACAAACATACCTTTATACAATGTGAGACCTTGATAGTAAAACAATTATGGATTTAATTATAAGCTCTGTTTTCATTAAAACCCCATCATTGAATATTTTTTCTAGAAAAGCTTGATTTTCTTGATAAAATTTTAAGAAAAGAAGCATTTTTCCTTTCTTAATGCATTTTTAAATTGTCTTTGCTGATAAAAAATTAAAATTTATTAATTCTTTCCAAAGCACTTCCTATTTCAGTTCCATTAGTACTTCAATATTGGTTGTTTACAGGACTCAAAATGTAATGGAGGATATCAGATCAATACTCCAGTTCATGAAATCATGAAATCTTAGTGTGGTTTCAACTTAGCATTATTTATAATCAGGAATGCATTTTTAAAATTGCTTTTGTATGGTTAGATATAAGTTTCCCCATACATATACTAATTGTTAATTCAAACCAGAAATATAAATTATGATAAATGAACTTTCAAGTAATCTAAAAAAAATTTCGAAGCATTGATACTAAATTCTACCTTGACCATCAGCATTTGTTTGCTGATTGGAAAAGGTCAGAAATTTCTGTTTCTATTTTAAGCAAATTTACCATATCTACATTAAAGTGTAATTGTACCTAAACAGGGATCATGGAAGCACAATTATATATAAAGTTCTTTTCTTGAAATTGAACAAGTTTCATTAGAAATAAGTCTGAAAGATAATTTAGATTTAAAAGAGGAAAAAACAAAACATGAAAATTGCAATTAAAAAAAGTTTAATTTTAACAACAAATACAAGCTACAAGTTCTGATCTACAACCACTCGTAATCCGATAATTTATTTAACAATGATGATACTCGTGGCATTATGCCATCTTTTAGGCTGTTCTTTCGCTGTTTATTTCCCCTGTTTGGATTTATGTTCAACAAGCACCTGGAAATAAAAAAAATAAAAAAAGTAAGACTTTTAAAAACACATATTGCATATACATATTCCCAACAGTATACCATTTTGGTGAATTGCATTCAGAAGGAATCAAGCTATACTGATGCAAACGATATTTTATTGAACTTCTTAACTTATAAGTCATAAAATATTTCAAAATTTCCACTATAATTAATCTAGTGTCCAAAAGTGGTACATAATGTTGTACCCTTTTTGGCCATTCCATGGCTATAATATGTAGACATAATAAATTTAAAGCAACAGTTTTGGCAATCCCCCCCCCCTTTAAACTTAAAAAAAATTATGTGTAAAATTGCAGCATAGAGAAAGCTTACCTCATAAAACCTAATAATAATTTGTTACAGAACAAATAAAGTCCGATAAGTGCAGGGCCATTGCGAAGACTTTTGTTGGTAGAGGAGAGAGCCTTAAATTGCCAAGTCAAAATTCACTATTTGCCAACTCACTGAAAAACAAATAGTTCTTCGCGTTTGCCAACTAGTTTTATAATTTTACAAGTTATCACAATTGGAAATGTAATATAGTTTTTATTTGTTAAAACCTTACTATATTTCTAATTATACAGGTAACTTTCGTCAAATCTATCACAAAGAAAGTATATTATAGTTTGTTAAAGTTTTAAATAATTTTCTAATTCAGTTTGTAAATTTGCCAACCAGTGCTGAATTCAGACACTTTTCTCCGAATAAAAGAGTGTAACCCAATAATAAAAAAGTGTTTGATTAAGGAGAAAGGATGCATGTAATTTTTAACATCCATTTACAACCTAAATAGTGAACAAAACAATCCAATGCGACCAAAACTGGAGCATCTAACCTAATGTTATTTATTAATTTGTTTTAAGAAATAATAATTTTTTTTACAAAAGAGTAAATTGCAAGTAAATAAACAGTACACAGGAGATACCATTTAAGAGACATTATTACGGCACAGATGTCATGTACGCACCACATTTGCATGTGTTTTTTCCCCTGCCAATTTAGCGAAAATTTTGTTTTTTAATATATGTTGGAAAATGCATGAAATAACAGCATGTGATTTTTTTATTGCGCTATAAAAATAAAGTTAAAAAAATAAAAGAGATTCCAGTATTTTAAAAAGGAAATAAAAATAAATAAATTGCAGTTTATATAAATAACTATTGATGTATATTATAGTAAAAATAATTTAAAGAATTAAAATAAAAAATAACAGTAAATAAACATGAATTCAATAAAAAAGGGAAACGATAAATAAACATAAATATAAATATTATTAGATAAATAAACAGTTACAAATAATAAACTTAATAAGTAAGAAAACAGTAAACATAATTTTCCCAATGAATTGTAAATATTAGCACTTATAGCCATATCTTATTTCGCTAACAACTTTATAAACTTATAACTAACGGATCTTCTCCTTGGTACAGATGTGTTATGCCAAATAGGCGGGAGAAAAAATACGTGCAAATGTGGTGCTTATATGACATCTGTGCCGACATATCAATTGAAATTAATAATATAACAATATTTCTCAACTAAATAAATATGGATGGGTAATAAAACTTTCAAAATAAAGTAATATTTCTGACCAAAATACACAAATCATAATATGAATGGGGGATAAAACCTTCGAAATAAAGTAATATTTCTGACGAAAATACACAAATTATAATGTTTATGGGAGATAAAACCTTCAAAATAAAGTAATATTTAAAACAAAAATACACAAATTATAATGTTGTTTATACAAAAAAGGGGGGGAGGGTTCTTAAAAAATATCGCTCTTAAAAAACTAAGCAAATCATCCAAAACAAGAAATTTGTAATGTAAAAAAGCACCTTTTTTTTTTTTTTTTTTTTTTTTTTTTTTTTTTACATTTTACACACAATATTATAGAAAGCTCAAAATATTCAATTAAGGTTTATAGAATACTCCTCCCACTTGATCCCTCTTATAACTTTCACAAATTTATTAAAAATTGGTATTTTATTTATCATAACATGCTCTATCAAAAATAAACATTGCCAAAATCGCATTCGCATTGAACGCAAAATCGGTTTGACAATTATACGTTGGCAATGTCGCTTTAACATACATCCACAAGCCTTCTATGTTATTGGTGTGAACACCAGTTACAGGATCAACAAAATTTATGCTATGATTGACCCGCAGCGAGTTATACCCATTTTGACCTAAATTATCATACGCCACATTTGTTCAATTATGATAATTAAAAATTAAGAATTTGCGAGCCAGTTACATTCGATAATAAAAAATTTGTAAAGTTGATAATAAAAGTTTTTAGTGTACGGCTTGCATTAGATCTTAGCATGCCATCGAAAAAAAAAAGAACGAAAGAAAATACGTTTAATTTAAATACATTTTGCAAAAATTGCAATTCGTCTTTGGGAAGCGCTAACGGTTAATCGCAAAATAGGCCTAACATTTTCTGCTGACACACGTGCGAATTTTGTTAACAAGATTTCAAAAGATAAGACACAATCAGATAAATTATTACAAGGCATTAGAAAATAAAGATTACACTTACCTTAAATCTGAAACTTGTATCCATGGCAGTGTATTTTTCTTTTCAATAAACACTTACGGTAAACATGTCACCTCGGGCACTTGACTCGCCACACACGGAAGCGGAGCGGAACAGGACTGAAAGTATGCTAGCTTCTCCTTTCCCTCCGGAAACCAGTGGTTGCGCATGCGCTGCAGAATTCGGCTTTCATAGAGGATTATGAGCTAAAAAAATCGCAGCAAAATTTGCTTTGAAATGCGTTTTTCTCTTTCCCTGATGTAATAACAGCAAATTTCACTGTTAATGTCACCGTTTTTTTTTTTTTTTTTTTTTTTTTACAGTGTATTTAAATTATGTACATTAACTAAAAATCATAAAAAAATACAAATATCACTTGCATAGATAAAAAAAAAAAGTCATACTAAACATATGATATAAATTACTAAGCATATGTTATTGGTTGGTTGTGTTTATGATGGTCAGTTATCAACGCGAGGGATAGAGAAGTGCCCTCCGTGAGAAGTCTCTCTAAGGAAACCTAACCCGTATTTACGCGAAAAGTTCCAAGATCCGAAATAAACCACGCAGAATTATTCTAGTTAGACAGAATTTAGAATATAAAGTCAGATTGGAATTATTGACAATTGTTAAACTAAACACATCACAATTTTCTTTGTTTAAAACAGACATACGAGTACAATAGCTATTGCATCAGAATCAGAAAATTTGTAAAACTAGCTATATCATCTATGTTTGCTGTACAATTTCTCACATGTTTTTCTTTTAGTTTAAAAAGAAAATTAACAGCTTATTGTGGATTGGCAAACAATTATTTTCAGCTATTTATCTTTAGCGGTTATTTTACTATCGTCCTGTATATTTCAGTATCTTGAACAACATTTTTTCCATTTCATATCAATTAATAATATTCTCATTCGTTTTATTTTTTATAACTTCTTATGATTTCCACTCCTATAAACATAGATTTTTTTTTCCATTGGAAGATATTTATGCGGGAATACAATTCACGGATCATATACATTGATGAGAGTTCATTTTGTTCATCTCTAAGGATAAATCCTTTGAGGAAACATGAATCTCTGTTTTTTTCATAGAAATATGTTCTGAAGAAAAAGTAAAAAGATGGGGAAAAAAGATACATAAATCGTGCAAAATTTGATCATTATTTTATTTTAAAATAAGGGCTAAATCATAAAAAATAAAACCCAAAAATTATATTACCCATTTGTACAAAATTGAACATATCTTTAAATGCTTATAGTTGTCTCTAAGAAATTACATTTAAATAACGCAATTTTATACAGGTCATATCAAACCAATGTTATTAGAGTTATAGATATTAACTAAAAAGAATGGAAAAATGCATGTATCAGTTTCAAAAGATAAATAGCATATGAGACCGTGAAATAAAAATTACTAGTTAGACAAAATTTAGGAATATAAAGTCAGAGTGGGATAATTATAATTGTTAAACTAAACATATCACAAATTTCCTTAAAAAGACAGACATAAGAGTACAACAGGTATTGCATCAGATATGTAAAACTGGTTATATCATCTATGTTTGTCGTACAATTTCTCATGTGTTTTTCCTTTAGCCGGAAGTACACTTAAAAAAAAATTAACAGCTTATGTCCATTGTCAAATAATTATTCACAGCTATTTATCTTTAACGGTTACTAGGGGCGTTCGTAATTATGTAAATACTTAGCACCTGTAAATCGTGCAGTCCTTCTGTCCGCATATAACAACGCAGGAACTATCCAACCGAAATGTTTTTAATTTAATGCATATAAATATTACATAATTTCGTCGGGTCATTTCAAATTTTAAGAAAATAGGATGTATAGTTCAATTACCGTAACAATAAAAAAATCTCATTACATTACGGTCAATGGAAAAAATAGTTTGAAGCGCATGATGATGTTACTCTTTCGAACATAATAAATTTCATGTGCATCCATGAAATATATACTCAGATATACATTCTTTACGATGTGTGGTGCAAAGTATATTTTTTATTAATTTACACGGCCACACAAAAATATTCTATTACATAAAGGTATAAGGGAAACATTGTTTGAGGCGCGTTTTAATTATATTCAACTATTTCACATTTCATAAAATTGATATACGTTCCTGAGGTTAATTACAAATTAAATCCTGTGTAACAGAAAGCATATAGTATTTACAAGGAGACACAATATATTTTGGATAGTGTACTGTATTCGAAGTACTCTATATTTTTAAAACTTCATTATTGTACGAAAGCACCACATTTGCTACAGTTGATGTGCAATTTCCGACTTGTTTTACAATTGTTTTGTATATTCCAGTATCACTGAACAACTTTTTTTCTATTGCATATCAATCAGTAACATTCTCATTTATTTTATTTCCTATAATTTCGTAGAACTTCCACTCCTTTAAACACTGATTTTTTTTCTTTCCTTGGAAGATATTTATACGGGAATACAATTCACGGGTCATATACATTGATGAGAGTTCATTTTTCCGTCCCAAAAGAAAAATCCTTTGAGAAAACATGAATGTCTCCGTTTTTAAAGAAATATGTTCTGGAGAAAAAGTAAAAAAAAAATGCGAAACAGGGAAAATTTGATCAATGTTTTATTTTAAAATAAGGGCTAGGTTATAAAAATAAAAATATATTAATCCTTTGTAAAAAATTAAAGACATATTTAAATGCTTATGAATCACTCTAATAAGTTATATTTAAATAACGCAATTTTATCGCCAGTAGAGGACACTAAACAACGAAACATATGATGTACAAAATTATAGCTTGATTTTGCTTAAAACAGACATTTATCAACACGAGGGATATTAGCCCTAAAGGGGAAGAATTTCCTCCGTTGTTTTTTTTTTTTTTTTTTTTTTTTTTTTTTCTCGAAGGGAGCCTAATTCTTATTTATACGAAAAAATCCAAGATACGAAGAAACCCACACAGTATTATTTTAGAAAGACAAATTTTAGAAAATAAAGTCAGATTGGGATATTTATAATCGCTAAACTAAACATATCGATTTTTTTTTTTTTTTTTTTTGTTAAGTCAGACAAATGTCATTCACGATACAATTCATAAAATTATGCTAAGGAAATAAAAACGTAGTGTTCTGCTTAGAGTTTTGCTCTAAAAGAATTATTAACAACATTATCATATATTATCATATGTTTTATTTGACAAAATATTGCAAGCTTTTTTCTGTTTCATCATATTACTTTAGACGTTTACCAAACATTTAAAACATTGAGGCTAAATTCGTCTTTAACTGGCTAAACTGTGGCTAAATTCGTCTTAAATTTTTAACATTTTCTACCAGATTGAAAAGTATTTACATTTTTACCACGCTTTTATTAGCTTCACCTGTATGTTTGTGAGTTTGTTAGTTTGTGGGTTTGTGAGTTTGTAACTCTCCTTATTTTATGTATGTTCACTGATTACTTCGAAACCATGCAACCGATAAACTTGGTTTTGGTGTTAAATGAAAGACGATGCTCTCGAATTGGTACCACTTCAGTTTCATCGAAATTGGTTCAGTACTTTTTTAGTAATTAGGCAAAAACTAATAAAATTAGTGATTTTTTTCTAATTAAAAGTGTTGAATACGTTCACTGAATGGAGTGTCGACAGCATGGCCGAGCGGTATAAGGCGCCGGATTGAAGCTCTGTTTTTCGAAAAAGATTGTGGGTTCGAATCCCACTCCTGACATTATTTACATCTATGTAAAATTTTAAAAAAAATTCCGTATTACAATTTTTATTTTTAACCGGCTTCAGAAAAGGAAGAGGAAGTTATCAATTCGACGCGTATGTATTTCTTTTCTATGTATGTTCACCAATTACTCTGAAACTATCCAACCAATTAATTTGGTTTTTGTATTAAATATAAATATAGTTTTAAAAAACTAAAAACCACACTTTTAACCCTTTCCGGCGCACTACTCTTTAAAGTTGGAATTAAAAAAAAAAAAAATTGGGCAATTTATTTAGGCCTACAGGAGTGCACAGGTATTGTTTTGTAAAGATTGCACTAACCATTTTAATTATAAAGCTGTTGCCGAAGTGGTAACCTCCCATAAGTAAAGCATTGATAAGTTCAGTGAGAAGACCTTTGCTCTGAAGCGCGTATTACAGTAAAACATTTTACCTATTATTTAAAAACAGTAGAGTTTGATCTCTGGGGTGCTGCAATCTAGAACTCATAAGAAAGATTTAAAGTAACCATTAGAGTAGTTTTTGAAATATTCACGGAGTTTTTATGTCTCCAAACAGGGGGAACTTTAGGTGTTGCCGACCCGGCAACACTGCGCGTTAAGGAGTTAAAGTAATCAAACTAAAAAGTGAAAAATAAATATAGTTTAAAAAAAACTAAAATACATGCTTTTTAAGTATATCAAACTAAAAAGTGAAAAAAATAATTCGTACTATAAGCTGAAAACGAAAATAGATGAAAAATACTATATTACTATAAAATCATTGTTGTTATAGAAATCAATTAATAAGCAATAAATAAAATCATCGTGAAAAAAAGCGTGGGGTGCTTCTTAAGAACTGATAGATGGAGCATAGTAGATGGAGCACCCCACGCTTTTTTTCCACGATAATTTTATTTATTGCTTATTAATTTATTTCTATAATAACAATGATTTTATAGTAATATAGTATTTTTCATCTATTTTCGTTTTCAGCTTATAGTACAAATTATTTTTTTCACTTTTTAGTTTGATATACTTAAAAAGCGTGTTTCTTAGTTTTTTTTAACTATATTTATTTATGTGTCTAAACATCTCGTTATGGACTGTAAAACATTTGTGTAACATTACTCCATAAAAGTGGTAGCAGTTTTGCTGCCACCAGTCTTATGGTGTGATTTTTTTCACTTATATAAGGGTGTAATTTAAACATATGTTACTGGTGTAACATTACATATTAGTGTAATGTTGGTTATCTTGGTTAAACTGGTTTCCACCATAAACTTGATGCAATGTTGGCTGCCACCAACTTTAAGGAGTAACGTTACACAAATGTTCTACAGCGTGCATCTGAATCTTCGGACATGCTATGTTCGTAAAAAATGGAATAAATGCGTAATAAATTGGATTGTTAATAATTGTATGTAATATACAAGTTTGCTATAGAATTTTCTCTACATTAAATGATGTGTGCAACTTTTATTTTTTTATTCCTTACACAAAAGAATACAGTTGGTTTATGTTCTATGAGAATGAAGGGTGTTTGAGGGTTATTTTAATAATTTTACAATTTTTAGAGCATGAAAATGAAACTATTGTGCATCGCATAGTTAGACTAAAAAGTGCTTTCTATGTATAAAAAACACGCATTTACAGTTCGTTAACCTGGAACTACAAGGTAAATTTGTTAAATTACTAATTAGAGATAAATTGAGTTTAATTTCATACAAATGAATTTATGATATTTCAAACATAAAGAAATTTATATGGCTTAACAAAGTTCAGGATGTCCAGCAAATAACACCCTGATTTCAAAATTAAATTTCTCAAAAACGAAGATCGATAACAATATGCGGTAAGCGGTTTTTTATTAGGTAAGTTGTAAAAATCATTTACAGAAATTTCAAACAGTGAATATTTTGAAAAAATTGCGTTCTGATTGCATAGAATGCTTTGATTTGACATTTTTCTTGTTTTAGATTGCCTGCAAAGAAATAATATTTCAGCTTACAATGCAATATTTTAAAGATTTTTCGAAGTAAATTTTAAAAATTTCGAAATTTCAAAAATTTAATTTAAAAAAACTATGAAATATGGCACTTTAAGCCTAAAAACACATTCTCTGGCAGCAATCTAAAGCAAGAAAAATGTCAAATCAAAGCATTCTTTGCAATCAGAACACAATCTTTTCAAAGTATTTACGATCGAAAATTTTGTATAAGATTTTTACAGCTTACCTGATAAACAAACCGTTTACTGCATAATTATATTGATCTTTGTTTTTGAGCAATTTAATTTTGAAATCAGGGTGTTATTTGTTGGACACCCTGTACACTACAATACACTTTCTATTCAATATAGAATGCGTGGCAGTTACCTTTCATTTAATAATCGCGACTTTCGTATTAATAAAAGTATCTTTCGTAAAAATACTAAACGTTTACATGGCCGACTACGAATTATAATTGCCAGAAATGTGTTTTTAAATATTATTTATAAATTTATAAACTTAAAACAGTTGTAGTACATTGCGTGGAGTGTTTAAATTCTATAAATGACAAAAAGGCAGCACGAAAGAATTTGAAGGCATTACTCTATACGGAAAAGAACAGCGAAAAATTATTTTTTTAACAAGTTATGTTTTTAATGTATTTTTAATATCTATTTTGTTATAAAAGTTGACATTTCTAACAGTATTACAATGATATTAAAGAGTATTTCATCGCACATTAAGAAAACATGAAATTATTTTTTTATTTAAATTATTTTCTCATGTATTTTAGATACATATAACTAAGATATTTCTGTTCTTTTAGTTAAAAAAATGTAAAATAAAAGTAGAAGATGACCCTGTTAGTTTCTTTTAATTTCCAGATAATACCATCCTAAAAAATATCTTAAAAAAGTGTGTAGATAACCACAAGATAATCTCTGTTAAAATGGCCCAGACCATCCTCATGGTGACTTTTTATTACTTTTTTTGGACTGTTATAGTATGAAGGAAGGCGCTAAAACAAGAAGTAAGACATCGAATGTGGGAGTACATTTCATAAGGGAACCTATAAGATTGCATAAAAACACATGATTATGTAATTTTTTTTCATATCATCTGCTTATTTTCTGGATAATTTTCATAGGACATGAAGACTACAGAATCTGTAGGACATTCTAGGAAAAATTTCGATTGTGTCAATTTCAAATTTTAATTAAAAAAATATTCAATTGTAATGACGTCTGAGTGTATTTTTTAATTAGACAAATGTATGTCACTCATTTTGAAATTGATGACCGTATTATATACCAAAGAACAATTTTAGAAAATCTAAAGGGATAAAGGACTTTTTAATGGAAAAATGCTTGATTATAAAATATATAACTTTCTTCTTAATTTTTTAAAGCTAGTTCATTCTCAACTAAATAATTATTTGTTCCGTGTATGATATTATAAGATACGAGTCTGTTATTGACATATTTGTTTTTCTCAAAGATTGAGAGGTATATTTATATAAAAGATTTTTAACATTATTCATTTCTTTTTTCTGTTTTTTTTTTTAATCAATCAAGGATAATGAAGCCATCCTTGATCAAAAACTAAAAATGATTCAAATATTTTAAACCGTCTAATTATAAACATTTCTCAAAGAAAAAAAATTGATGATCATTATTACGAAAGTGTGCTTAGTTCAACAAACTGTTGCATGCTACCGATTTCATGCGAAGTTAATAAGGATTAGAATTTTTCCAAAACATCGCGAACTGTATTTTTATTTCACCTATTGTGCGTTTTTGTTCTTACAATCAAAAAGTAATAATTGGTTGAGAAGAATTTTAAAACAAAACTTAACTAATTATGTAATTACTGAAAAAACCCATAAATTTACTCGAAGAGAGCAAAGTGAATTATTAAACCTAGATGAAATTACAGAAAATGTACTTAACTTAAAGAAAATTTGTGAAGAAATACAGAAACTTGCAGAAAACGTGTTTATATTTTGAACACACACACTTCATGCGTCATTTTTTAAAGCCAGTTTGCATACGAAATATTTGTGCAAGAAATTAGAATTATGCAATACCTTAATCTAATTATATCGTTATTTTTAAAACTGATAAAGTTATTGTTACTTAACTGAAATTTTAACTAACAATGTTATTATTTCTTCCATTATTTTTTTTATATATACTAAGTGAAGAAAAAGACTTCTTCACTTAGACAACTTCATATTTTTTATGCATTTAACTTTTCTTAATAAAAGAATTATGTTCTAAATTAATGTAACGCAATTTAACCAAATGTGAAAAGAAGAAAACGGTTTCTTCTATTCAATGCAAAATCTCTGACACATTTTCATTCAAACACGCATTTGTCATACGATAGGGGATCGATGCTAATTACAATCAAATGAGGCTTGATTCTAACATTTTCTCTTATTGAAGCCTTTTCATGCTACTAATGGGGCTGCAATAAAAATACTTGCAGTTGCATTAAATTGTTTTTCTGCGTCAATTGTCTCACATTTTTTTTTTTTTTTTTTTTATTGTTACACATATGATATATTGATTTTCATTTTCATTATTATAAATTTAGTGTAAAAAGTGAAATTTAATTTTTTTTAGATATACAGTATTTTTATTATTTAAATTAATAGTTATTTTAAAATTGCCTTATTTCAGCGAGATGATTAGTAGCAAGCGTTTTTGTTTTTTAGCTCCCGGTATGATTTTTCTTTTGCACAGCAATTAAAGTGTCGTCTCGAAAAAAATAACACCTCGTTACACAACCCATCCATAAAACAAACGATTTGGCTCATTTTGCGGTTAAATAATCCATTGCATTTTTTTTAACTTGTAAGCATTGCACATTTTCAATTTTTATTCTGTTGAATTGGGAAAAATGTATTTGAAAACGCAATTTGTTTGAAAATCGCAACGCAATTTATTTTTGAGGCATTGTTATTATTATTATTATTATTTGTAGTTTTTAGCGCTTTTCTTTAATAATGGCAACTCGGGTATTCTATTTCTGTAGAAAGTAAAGGAATAATTATTAGAAAATGGCAATTATATTTTTGTTACTATTTTCACACAACATTTACATGTGCAAATTTCCAAAATTTTTAAGCAGCGAAACGCAAATAATCCAGTTGCCACTTTGTGAAAGAAATGCATCAAAGTAATAATGTTTATATAGGGAAATTTTTCTGAAATTCAAAAGGAAAAATATAAACTGTCGACAAATAGTCACGAAGAAATCAATTTTGCCAATAGTTTATAGAAAAAAGCGAAAATTTCGTCAAAGAATTGAAAAAAGCGAAATTTTGTCAAAGAAGCGTCAATGAATGCAAATTTCCAAGTATTTCTTTAACTGAATACTAACTTAACTGCTAAATTTAAAAAAAATCGTTTTTATTCGTCACATAATTGCAATATTTCAATCAAACTTCAAGCATTTTCGTCAGTTTTATTGGATTTCGGAAAAATTTTTGCTTCTAGCACCATTTAATATTTTATAGAGGATCCATGCTAATTACTATACAATGCGGCTTAGAGTATAAGGAAAAGGATATTGTGCTTTTATCACTGGTAATTACTATTAAATAATATTTATGTAGAAGATAAGTTCTTTATCTACTTCGCATGTTACAATTTTTTGGTTAAATTGTTGTCTGCGCGATAACTATTAAGAGGATTATAATCTTTCTTGAAATAGACTTAATACAGCAATTAGGAGAATCACTTTTTGTATTTTAAGGTCAAAAGTTAGTCTAGAACACAGACTATGAACCTGTGCCACCCGTGCCATACTTGACTCTCTGAAAAATTGGTTTTTGCACGGTATAGATTTAGATCCTATATCAAAATGCAGTAGAATTTCACAAAATGCATTAATTAATAATCAATATGTTGTTTCTGGTTATTTGAATTCAATTAATTCCGCTGGTTGTCATTGTCATACAGATTGAAGAAAATCGAATATAACGGAAATGAAATCAATTAAATTAATGTACCCCAATTTAACTCAATTTAGCTCTAAAAATATTAGAATAAGAATGAATTAACAGATTATCACTAAAGAAAGATTGAAGCTGTTATCAGATTCACCAATTTTACGAGCAACGTTTGAGGCAACTCCTGATTTCAACCGATTTTCTGCGAGAAATCATTTCAACCCGCGAAATAATAGCAAACAGCAATAACACCTTTTTTTCTCTGCTCTAAAAATGTCTCCACGACTTTTCATCAGACTTCCATCATTTCAGCCAAAGTGAGGCAGTTTTAACATCATTCATTTCCCATGTACCAAGATGGCTGACGCTGTGATAAAGCTGAAATAGAATGATAATCAAGAAAGAGTTTTAATGTAATGCGTAAAAAAAGCGTCCCTATGATATTTAAAACAAAGTTTGTATGTAAATAGAAATTTAAAAAAGTGTTTATATCGAGAAATAGTTAATATACTGATAGTACAGTTTCTGGAAAGTTTATTTGCGCCTATAAAAGAGCAATATATAAAAATAACTGGTAACAAGAAGAGCTCATTTTTTCTCCCATTCAATGAGATTTACAACATTTTTTTTTTCATTCTGTACATTGATAAGTTGGAATTAAAGTCAATCGAAAAATGGCTTTTGGCAATAAAATTGTAATAACTTGGAATTACATTCCTATCATTAAAAGCTGAGATTTTGGCGTTTCCTATTTTGGCAACTTTTTTGCGCGACATGATTTTCAGAAATAAATGATACGAAAAATTTAAAAGCATTTTGCCAAATATTTCGACTTTAACTTGCATTCTCTAAAAATTACTACCATATAATCCGGCGCGTAACGTGCAGTTTTAATACCGAAAATAAGATCGAAATTTACTTAAGCGCATTATATGCCGAATATAAACATGATAGCTTTAAAAATAAGAAAAGTTGAGAATAAAAAATTAGCTCTAACAATTAAGAATTTTTTACCAATAACAGTTTTAATAATTATAGTTGTATGAATTGATTCAATTAGGATTTGGTAAGTAAATAAAAAAGATATTTTTGTAATTATTATTATGAGTAAAAAAAATGCTTGTGTTTGAATATATTGGTTCCTCTTATTCCTTCTCACTTCAATAAACTATTCTTCGAAAGCCTTGGAAAATTCTTGGAATGAAAGACTTAAAAAAAGGTAAGAGTATCGCTTATGCACATACATTTCAAGTTTATTTGTAATGAAAAATTGGTGTGCGTTATACGACGAATATACCTAAAAATAGAAAAATATAGTCTGAAATTATAGGTGCGTTAGACACCGGCGCGTATTATACACCGGATTTTACGGTAAGTACGAAGCTGATGTAAATTATTTGGCATTTAAGATGAGAAAAGAGTAATAATATATAGGAATCAATTTGAAAAGTGTAACATTAAATATCATCCATGTTTTTTCTTTTAACGCTAAAAACAAACTTTTAAGTAATTTTGATACATATACAGAAGTACCCCATTTATCCAAATCCCATTTATCCGAAAATCGGCTTAACCGAAGGAACTTATAATTTCTTAGTCAATTTTACATGTGAAAAATTTTATTGTCAATACTATTTTTACCTAAGTCAAATGACACCTTTCAACATATTTTGATTTAAGATTACTAATTTATTTGTAAATTTAGATCAAAACAATTCTTAATTATTTTAGTTACATTGAATAGTTGTTTTAATACAGATTAGCTTTAAAAATTAGAAGCAAAGTAAAAATGAAAAATTAAAAAAAAATTATGGCACACTGGTACAAATAGTGTTGAAAAAGCATGTTCTTTATAGAATAAGCAAAGTCCACTTACTTATTTTGTCCATTGCGTAATTTCGGACACTTATTAGATTTATGCATACAGCACTTCGTTTTTTTACAAAATATATTGTGGTTTTTTTTTTAACTTCAGGGTTCTTTGAATGTGGTACCACAACATTTTTTTATTGCAACTATATTCTAAATTACGATCACAGCTTTCCATCAAACACGTTTTCACCATAAGCTTCCCGGCTATTCAAAAATTTCTGCAACCTTGGTTATCCGAAAATTTCTACGTAACCCTGGTTAACCAAAAATGCTTTGGTCCCATGCTTTTCGGATAACCGGGGTTTTACTGTATTATTATTTATTTATGTATATGTTACAGGCCAAACCCGATTTTAGGCCAAACTAGATTAGCCTAGGCCAAACTAGTCTATCCTAACGCCCATCGGATAAACTAGTTTTTCCTAGGCCAAACTAGTCCATCCTAACGCCCGTCGGATAAACTAGTTTTTCCTAGGCCAAACTAGTCTATCCGAACGCCCATCGGATAAACTAGATTTTCCTAGGCCAAACTAGTTTGGCCGAACGGTCATTAGGATAAACTAGTTTAGCCTGCTATTCATTGGTTTGAACTAGTTTATCCTAGGCCGAACTAGATTGTCCTAGGCCAATTCAATTTGGCGTGATATTTTTTAATCTAAAGACCGCCACGGCGCCAACTTTCTAATTTTGATCTATTTTATCCTAGGCCGATGCAGTTTGACGCGATTTTAGCTCACAGACTATCAAAGCCTGAGAGCTAATGTGCTCGCAGATTATGTGTATGTGTATGTAACAATTTACGTACGTATGGCCGTATGTACGTACGTGTGTACGTAATGCGATAACTCCTGATAGAAATATCCAATTTGCTTCAAATTTTGGACATAGATTTATCCTGATAATGAACTTTCCTGATTAGTTTCAGGAGTTCATTGAATAAGAATAAGGGGGGAGAACAAAAGGCTAATCCGCACCCCCCATACACACACACGCGCACACACACCTCCTTAATTTAGTTAAGTCAGTTTTCCATGCAAAATGATCAGATTTTATTAAAATTTTACGTATAATATCATTTTGATAAGGTACATCCATGATCAATCGTCGGTATTCATTGTTTACGTATAAAGAAAGGAGCAATGGGAGGTAACACTCTTAATTTATGTAAATAGGTTTTTCACAGAGAATTTACCGATTTGTTTCAAATTTTGGATGTATGTTCCTTCTGATAAGGCGTTTACCTGATTAATTTCGGGGGTTCTGAGATATAAACGTAGAACGGATTTTTTTTTAATTGGATAGAGACTTTCGGTTTTATGAAAAGATTTTTAATTCGTAACAGATATTGGTTTTTGCACACATCACTTCAGGCGAAATTGTTCATATTAAGAAACTAAATATCCGAATCCTTTTAAAAATAAGAAAAAGCTTAAATAAAGCATGACACTTGAAATTTAGGATTGGGGGGGGGGGGGAGGTAGAGTAAGAGGACGCTATATATATTTTTTTAATCTCAGCACTTTTTAAGATTTTAGCTGATAATTAAATATTACCATTATTTGAAACTTTTAGAAACATAATAAAACATGATGTTAAATATTTAAGAAAAAAGATGGCGCATCAAATACCACTATTTTCTATTAGTAATTTTTGTAAAAATGTTAAATTCTTGTTGGAACTGTTTGAAACTTTGTGATAGTTTATAACACATGATAAAAATTGTAAAAAAAAGTCCCATTACGAAAGGGAAAGAGGGGGGGGGGCGAAGAAAATCAGGAAATATAACGGAAATTCTAGGTTGATCTAGTTGAAACTTTAAAATAGTTTATGACACATGATATAAATTTATAAAAATATATTCCGCGTTTAATGCCACTATTGACGAATAGTGATTTTTGAACGATTTACATGAAAATATAATCAGAATCAATTTATATCAGGGACTATCTGAATATAAATTTATATTAAATTCCGTTCATTAGTTCTTGAGATACAGCTATGGTAAAAATTGTTAAAAAGGCAGCATAGCATAGCCATGTTGAGTGATTTACTTCAAAATAGAAACAACACCAACTCATCTCATGGACGAACTGTATCTGATGTTTGATGGAAATTCGTGTATTAGTTAAGATAAAGCTAATGCGTAAATCATAAAAAATGCAAAACAGCAGCTCCACTTCATGAGCGATTTACACCAAAAACTAATCAGCATCAATTTAGATAAGAGACTACCTGAATGTAAATTTTTATTAAATTTCGTGAATTAGTTCTTCAGCCGCATCCCTACAGCTTGCGACAGCGCATAGCAGGTGTGCTGCACACGTACTGCTGAATGCCCTCTTTCTTTTTCGAACAAACTTCGAAGCGAACGAAATTCAATTCGTAGCAAGCGTGCTGAGTACGCACCGCCGAATGTAATCCTCCTTTTCGAAAGAGCCTCGAAGCGAATGAATTTCCAACCATAACCCCGCTGCCTAGGCCAGTCAGATAGCGGGCGAAGCCAGCAAGTTTTAACTAAGCCACGTTATATTAGTTTCTCATTCCAACACCAAGGAGTGCACTCTATTATTAACAAAACTGTATCTGAATGAAACTCCGTTAAACAACCTAATAGTAGATATGTTACTTGAGGTCGCGGTGCTTTAAAAGTTAGAATTTCCGTTATATTTTGCGATTTTGTTCGCATCCACACCCTCTTTCACGCCGAAATGTGACTTTTTTTATAAATTTATATCAAATGCCATAAATTGTCAGTTTCAAAATTGTAAGTTTCATAAACTGTAAGTTTCAAAATGTTCCAACAAGAATATAACATTTTTACAAAAATTACTATTAGGAAATAGTGGTATTTCGATGCGGAATCCTTTTTCTTAAATATTTATCATCATGTTTTTTTCTCTTTGAGGTTCATTCGCTTCAACATACGCCCGTTTCGAGATTTTATATAACACAAGGGGGCTTCGCCCGCTATCGGGCGAAGCCGGTTGATTTGAACTAAATCGCATCCAAATTCCAAATTCCAACACTTGGGTGCTTGTGTTATATTAATTCCACATTAGTCCGTTATATTAGTCGCTATATATTAGTCCGACGTACGTACGTACGTACGTACATACATACATACGTACATGGTTACATACACATACACAGAATCTACGAGCACATTAGCTCTCAGGCTTTAAAAGTATGTGAGCTAAAAGCGAGTTAAATTGCATCGGCCTAGGATAAATTAAATCAAAACTAGAAAGTTGGCGCCGTGGCGATCTTTAGATTCAATAAAATCACGCCAAATTGAATTGGCCTAGGACAATCTAGTTCGGCCTAGGATAAACTAGTTCAAACCAATGAATAGCAGGCTAAACTAGTTCATCCTAATGACCGTTCGGCCAAACTAGTTTGGCCTAGGAAAATCTAGTTTATCCGATGGGCGTTCGGATAGACTAGTTTGGCCTAGGAAAAACTAGTTTATCCGATGGGCGTTCGGATAGACTAGTTTGGCCTAGGAAAAACTAGTTTATCCTATGAGCATTAGGATAGACTAGTTTGGCCTAGGAAAAACTAGTCTATCCGATGGGCATTAGGATAGACTAGTTTGGACTAGGCCAATCTAGTTTGGCCTAAAATCGGGTTTGGCCTGTAACATATATATATATATATAATTGACACGTTATGATCACGTAAAATATATTTTCGGAAAAATTTGGCTCATGGATGTAAAGACCGCTATTCCTGGTCTAGAATGCCCTACGTGCCATTCATATTTTATAAATTTTCAACTCTGCATTTAAATTGCGTATATAGTTTTAACAACTCGGCTTTTTGAACACGTGCCTCGATAAGGGTTGGATTATCGTACCGCCTGCTGAGTCACTCTGATGAAAGGGCGTTTTCATTCCAGCTACGTCAATTGGTAGACGGGTTAGGCACCTGTTAATGCGTGTATGATATTTCATACCAAACGAATATCATCCAGCTAATTAATTTAAAAAAGATATGTTAAAAATAAAATTTTGAAATAAGAAAGTTTTTTTGTTTTTGCTTTATTTGTTAATAAAACTACCTTTTAGTCCTGCAGAATATTTTACACATGATTATTTTTTATAAAATTATGCTAATTGTTAAATAACACTTTTGATTTTAAATCCGAATGAAAAAGTGTCCAGATTGTTTCAGACAACAAATCAGAAGACCTATTCAAATAATTTTTGAGGGAATGTTGACAACAAGATTTATCCAGAATAGCTAGTATCCAAAGTTTTATCATGCTTATTTTTATTTCACTCAATTGAAAAATTATAACTAATTCAGATTTAAAAAAAAATAGTTTTAAAGAAATTGTGAATTTTAAATAAATGCCGTTTGGTTTATACATTCTCTTTACTTTATACTAATGATATCTAAAAATTTTGGTAATCAAAATTTGAATTAAAATCTTAAACTTATGAAAAATCTATTTCAACAACGTTATAGCAATGAACATGTACAACGTGGATATAATGCACTTTGACTAAGTGCAGCTTCATAAAGTTGGTAGAAACAATCAATCAATTCTTCATTTAGAATCAATCTACGAGTTGATGTTGCATGTTGTTGAATTGCTGATACAAGTACAAAATGCTGATGCGTTGGTACAGGTGCTGATACATGCGTAACGCGTGTGATCTCAGACAAAACAGTTAGTGAATTCTCAATGTACACTGAAGTACAAACACTAATATATATGTATATATATGTAATTGTATGTACCATAGTACATTTGAAAAATATCACTACTAAATTTAAATTCAAAGCAATTCAATTATCATATTCAAAGCACACATTACTTTCAACTTCGCAAAACCTTCTAATTTTCAAATATTTTAAATATTTATTTATTTACTTTTTTATTGCATTGTTTATTTTACTTTCATTTGTTTGCATTTATTTTTTGTATATTCAAGACAATATAATATCGTACAACATAGATAATAAATGGTATGAAAAATGTCAGTACTTTCATATTTAATGTGCATAATTATGTTTAATGTCACAAAATCTTTTAAACTATAAATACGTATTGTTTATTTATTATACTTATTACTTATTTATATATTTATTTATTTTATTATTTATTTATAGACTTGTTTTGTTTTTCTTGCATTTGTTTTTATTTATTTTTTGTATTTTCAAGATATATTAAATTTAATATCGTACAACACAGATAATAAAAGGTATGAAAAATATCGGTACTTTTATTTTTAATATGCATAAATATTTTTAATGTCATACAATCTTTTAAACTTTAAATATATATTATTTATTTATTATGCTTGTTATTTATTCATTAATTTTTTCCTTTTATTTTTTATTTATTGCATTGTTTTGTTTTAGTTGCATTTGCTTACATTTATTTTTTGTATTTTCAAGATGAATTCAATTTGATATCGCACAACACAGATAATAAATGGTATGAAAAATGTCGGTACTTAAAACTTTATATCCGCATATTTACCAATTGTATCAGGTATTATCGTAAGTTAAAAATGGGGGAGTTTTCTACGTCCAACTACGTCCAATAAACCTACGGCCATTGGTTTTCAACGTCCAATAAATGGTATGAAAAATATCGATACTTTTATATTTAATGTGCATAACTATGTTTAATGTCACATAACCTTTTTAACTTTAAATATATATTATTTATTTATTATATTTATATTATTATTTATATATTTTTTTTTAATTCGAGTTTACTTTGAAGATCATCAATGTAATATACACTATATTGCCACTGATTATGGGACACTTGCGACTTTAGACATTTTACTAAATATCTAGAAAAATACATGAGGAATAATCACGAAACTCTTAGTGTATAAACATAATAGTATAAGTCATACATCTCCGTGAAGATTTTTTCCCGAAACTCCAAAGGGGGCCGTCAACAAATTAAAAAAGAATGAATATCTTTTGAACAACCCTGTCAAAACTAATGTAGTAAAAGATCTCAAACTCTAGATTGTAATTGAATGCCTTATTGTAATAAGCCTTGTTCATTTTTATGCAAATAGCATGCATACTCGAGGAGTAATTAAGGTTTTTATAAAAATGATCCCAAATTTTTCCAAGTTTTTTCCTTATAATTTTCAGAGTTCTTAATATAAAATATTATTTTTTTCAGAAAATATGACAAACAACATTGCACACAGTACCCTGCAATCAGAATTAAAAAATAATGAAAATTGTATAAAAAATGAGTTGGTTTACTAAATAATTTTTTACTGCGCATGCGTCAACGATATCAAAATTTCATTTGCATATTATGTTAGCTAAATGTATAGAGAAACTTTTGTGAAAGTCACAAAATCATAACTTGAAAATTCTGACAATAATCGTCAATTGAATAAGTCGAAAATCCGTTATTCTCAAAATGAAGCAAAAACAAGAGGGGTTGTATCCATATATTCATTGATTAGTGTCAATATAGAATACACAATATGGGATGTACTACTGCATTTGGATAAAATCCCTCATTTTTTTGCTTCATTTTGGAAACAACCGATTTTGTCCTTTTTCTATAGACGATTACTTTCAGAATTTTCAAGCTATGATTTTGAGACTTTTACAAAAGTTGCTCTATACATTTAGCTAACATAATATGCAAATGAAATTTTGATATCTTTGACGCATGCGCAGTAAAAAATTATATAGTAAACCTACTCATTTTTCATACAATTTTTATTATTTTTTAATTCTGATTGCAGGGTACTATGTGCAATGTTGTTTGTCATATTTTCTGAAAAAAATATTATTTTACCTTAAGAACTCTGAAAATTATAATGGAAAAACTTGGAAAAATTTGGGACCATTTTTATAAAAACCTTAATTACTCTGCGAGTGTGCATGCTATTTGCATAAAAATGAACACAGTGTATTACAATAAGGCATTCAATCATAATCTAGAGTTTGAGCGCTTTTGTTACATTAGTTTTGACAGGGTTATTCAAAAGATATTCATTCTTTTTTAATTTGTTGACGGTCCCCTATGGCGTTCCGGTAAAAAATCTTCACGGAGATGTATGACGTATACTATTATATTTATACACTAAGAGTTTCGAGATGATTCCTCATGTATTTTTCTAGATATTTAGTAAAATGTCTAAAATCGCAAGTGTCCCATAATCAATGGCAATATAGTGTATTACGCATACAATAAAATGTATGAAAAATATCACTACATTGATACTTAATGAGCATAATTATATTTAATTTCACAAAATCTTCTTTTTTTCAAATATTTTAAATTTTATTTATTTACTAATTTTATTATTTTATTTTTGTCATTCTCGGTTACTTTCAAGATTATCAATATAATATACAATATAGATTATAAAGGATGTCAAAAGTATGACTACTTTTATATTTAATGTGTATAAATATTGTTAATTTCACGAAATCTTCTACCCTTTTATGTACTTTAAACATTTAATGTTTATTTATCTATCTATTAATTTATTTATTTTATTACGTTCAGTGTTTTAAACTGTGCAAAATACATTTAAAAATTCAAAAAGAATTATGAAAGTACTAGTTACAGATTTTAAATTACTAAATTGACATATTTTGTCGTATAAATGAGATTGATAAGTAAGGACAAGAAATTTGATATTTATACAATAGACTATTATTTTTTGTTCAACATATGAAAATAACAAAACAAAAATCAAAACAAACATATTACATATTTTGAGAATAAGGCTGTTAGTCCACGTTCGAATTTTTTTTAGTTATATTGTAGAAACTATGGCAGTAACTGCTTTGCTCCAGTACTTCTGGATTTTAAGTAAATATTTAAATAATCATCGGAATAATAATAAATCATCGCAGTTTATAAATATCGCTCCGGCGTCCAGTGGCAGAATATTTTAGACAAACAGAAGCCTAAACTAACTGTTCTTTCATTTTTATCACCAATTCTTTGCTTTCTTTCGAATCAAACCGCTTGCCAGGATCTCAACTCGGTGCTTACTTTGAAAGAAGCTAAAAGGAGCACAACACCATTATTTTGAGTGAACTCTTACTCTATTTATTTTGAGCGAATCTATACTAATATATATTTTTCTATATGTCTCTGTGTGTGTATCCCTGTGTTACGGCTAAATAAATCTATGGGACGTAAGAGGTTTAAAATATTTGTGAGCCTAACTCAAATTGTCTCTAGATGCACCTGAGACTCAGAACATTAAATTTCCGACAATAAGTTGAGTTGTTAATTAAAAATTGCAAGTAATTTTCATAAAAAGCACTCTGATTGATCTGCAGTCAAACGGAATGGATTTACATTATCCACAAGAAATCGAAAACATTCGAATGGGTAGAAATATCTTTTACAAACTAAAATTTGTAGATTGTCGATGAATAGCATATTTTTAAAAGTAAGTATTTTTTCAAACTTGCCGAATGAAAATAAAAGTAAAACAATCAAAAAGACGTATTCCAAGTTTGAAACATTTATAATTAACAGTTCTTCAGTTATAAAAATTTAAATCCGTAAAATTTTGAAAAAAAAGCTATTATGAAGAAAAACGAATTTTCACAAGAAGTCATTTCTATGACAGCCATTGCCTGAAAGCTACATTTTGAGAACAAACCGAACGAAAAAATAAAATTTCCTCTTCTAATTAAGACAGAAATATGATTTAAAGTTATTTTAAACATAAAAAACAGAGAAATGTTTAATGTACGATTTTTTTTTTTAGAAAATTTGGAGATTGTTTACATCTTGGAACTTTTTAAAACATTTTCCATGACAATAATATTTTTAAACTGCTTTTTCCCATATGTTCTTTTAAAAAGAAATCTATTTTTATCTTAGTTGCGAAAGCATATCTAAAATATATATTTAATTTTCAGTGAAGTCATAATCACAGCTCCTCAACTTTAACTATATAAAATATTAAATTAGGAAAAGATTTTTGATCTATTTTGATAAAAAAAAACAACCTTTATGAAGAGTACACAGACAAAGGAGTTTAAAATATTAATTTCTTTTGAAGATTTTATAAATATAGGAATTCATAACAATCTATAAGCGTAAGAATAACGAGAGAAATTTGGAAAATGACCACCTAACAGCATTAATGGCAAATTGGTATTTTATTCAGTGGATGGTTTGAAAATCTTAATGCCTCTTTAAACTATAATCCTCTTTCTGTTTTCAGCAATTTACATACAATTACAAACGGTATTAGATTTACTCGCTTTGATAAAAAGTTAAAAATCCTGTCTAAATAGTTTTTAAATTAAAAAAAATATACAGAAATTATAGAAGTTCTTAACGAACAGAAATATTTACACAAATATAAGTGCTACTTAAAAACTTTATCGGTATTAAGTCCCAGAAGCATTAATTAGTTCTCTTTTAGTTATGTTAAATTACTACCCACGTAATAAGTGATTCTATACCTGATATAAAAATGTTTTTATGCATATTTTAAACTTGCAAATTAAATGAAAACAGCATTTTTCTAACTAAAATTTTCTCCAGAAAGTTTACTAATCAGTTTAGTATGCCTCATTAATGCATGCATTTTTTGAAAAATGTGACCTTCCTTTTTATTTCAAGTTAATTAAGCAACTTCTGACTTTAAAAAGTAATTAAAGTAGCAGGAAAAGCAAAATCTTTAATAGCTATACCCACTAATATCTATTAAAGGTTTATTCAATTCTTGTTCTTTACAGTATTAAATAAGCTTGTGTAAAAATTTTATGTTTGGTAAATATAGTAAGATTATTAGTTATAATTACAAAAATTTCAATTGTCCAGTAGTCGATAGTGATTTTTGAAGAGAAAAAGATATACTAAACTAATCCAGAATTTATTAAATATATGAAACAATGTTGGAAATGAGTACTATAATTGATTAAATTTTTATTTATTTGATACTTTATTTTTTTTTTTAAATCTATGATTAAACATGTATCGACATTTACATATTTATACAGATGGATCGAGACGAGTTTTTAAGACCAAAATCGAATTTCGTTTTTTAGCGTGTGTGTGGAGGTAAAAAAAAAAACGAAACTAGCTGAAATGGAATTTCATATAATGGAGCATAACAATGTAGTATCATTGTTTAACTGCTCATAAACACGCAAATCTACACTGTTAAAAATAAAGGTGACAAACCGGTGCCATTTGGGACCCGGAGGTGAAAAGGCGGTGCCATTTGGAACCCTAGGGTGTCATAAGAGCTTGAATATGTGGTTGGGGTGACGACAGATTTGTTCCTAGATGATGGGAGCTAAATAAGGTGCCATGCACTTCGTATTGGTAGCAATGTACCACCTCTTTGGGTGACTGGCAACTTGCGCATGCGCTATGACGTGTGTCTTCCTGCTTTCGGTGTCGGCAAGTAAAGTTTACGGGTGTGAGCAAAGCAAAACATGGCGGTGTGTAAATTGGCTATATTAATTGAGGACTAACCACTGAGCTACAATAAAACAACAACGAGGACTTAATGATCCGATTTGCGCGACCAGTGAACCGGACAAAGTCTGATTAAAGGTAAGATTTAATTTTATTTAATTGTATTTTATTGTTACGTTAATTTATCGTACATCCCTATATGTAATGTCATAAGAAAACAGTAAATTAGATTTTTTTGTTAGTATGATTGATTGGTAAGTTTATTATGTGAAGCTACAAGCTACACTCTCACCAAAATACTCGCTTGCTAATATTAAACTTATGAGGCAGTTATTTTACAATTTCTCGTTTACATGTCAATATTTTTAAATGATTTATCGAGGCCTTAGCTAGGGCCTTAACTATTTATCGAGGCCTTAGGAGCAATTGGAGCAAACTGCTCTAGGCACGGGAATCCTAAGGATGCACAATTAAAAAGAGCGAAATGAAAGATTGTAAAAATATTTACATATTTTTTCATTACAAATCAGTTATTATAGACGAATCTTGTTGCAATCGGAATATTCTATGACCATTTTACCTTGCGTTTAAACTCAACTGTTTAGATTTAACCCTTAACTGCTGTTAGTGGTCTCAGACACCGTGAGTTTTTCAAGTTTCACAGTTTAACTTGTAATTTTTAGTTTAACAATAAATACTGGTCAAATTTTTTTAGTTTGGAGTCTTATTACTACCTCTAAATACTTTTGAATAGCTGAATTTGATTTATAATATTCTTGTACATAAAGTTTAATACATAAATAGTATTCTGAGAATTAATGAAACATTTTATTCATCTTCAGATTAAATGGTCTGACAGACAGGTCATATAGTAGTTATGTAACAATTTTTGTCAGAGCAGTTAAGGTTAAAATATGTTTTTGCGTCTATATACAGTTAAAAGCAATTAATTTTATTCGCGAAGTTTTAATTTTAACCTTTACACGGGATCTCGGACAGCATCTGGCCGGCTTTGCATATATTGTCGGATAGATGCTATCCGAACCCCTCCAGTAAAGGCTAATTCACACCATATTGCAGCCTCGCGTAACTTCTCTAATATTGTTTCAGTATACCTGATTTGTCTTTATTTGAGAGGGGGGGGGACTTTTTCATTTAAGACAATTGAATACTTGCAAATCTTAAAGTAATCAAAACTTATTTACAGGGTTTTCATTATTAATATTTTCATTATTAACCACCATTATTTCCAAAATAATCTTCATAACAAGATTAGATCGGTGGGAGGTGGTAGCACGGACAATCATTTAGTCTCATTTAAAAATAAAAATCAGGGATAAAACCTCGATTTGCATATTAAAACGTTATTAGTCAGCCAAGTCATACATTGGTGGGAAATGCCTAAAAACCCGAATTTAGCGGTATCTTCGGTTTGCCATTATGTTTTCTTACTCCCAATTCTTCATATTTTCATACTTTTGGTTTCATTTTCTTTCAAAAAGGTGAGAAAATGTTAGGGAATTGAAATGAATATACCTTATGATCTGATTATCGGCTATGCAGATTTACACTCATTTTTTTTTTCGAAAGTATTCTTTCGCGTTAAACCATATTTAGTAGCAGAATTTTATGGTTAAATAAAATAAAATATATTTTTTTTTCAATAATAGTAATTTAAGTTTGATTAGACCGTAATCAGTACCCCCCCCCCTTTCTCAATCATCAACATCATCCGATATGACAAATTTTTAGTCATGAACATTAAAGGAAAATTATCTGTATTTACTCCACTGAACTTTCAGAATAGTTTACAGAAATAGTGTGTGTTCAAAAAATATAACAATGAATAAAAACTTATATCGTAATTTTACACAAATGTGAAATTTTTCCGCAGGTGATCAAGATCTCGTATTTTAAAGGCGATTTTTGCACTGTCATTTATAAATCTTAAACATTTTTCTAATGATATAATTTTTAAAAATCTTTCATTCCACGCGTTCTGAAACAAGACCAATAAACAGGGTTGGCTTTTTACGGGTAAAAACCTGAGGAGAAGGTGGTAAAAACCTAAGTATATACAATAAACTGTTAGCCCTTAAATTGTATTTTAATACTAATGATAAAAATTCTATTTTCATGTAAATGGTGTATTAATATATAATATCTATATAGGAGAGAGTGGGGTGGTGTGGGACTTTTTTTACAAAAGTAAGATTTTTTTTTTTTATATACAAAAAGAAAAATTTCAATTTATAGGATGCAAGGTAAAACACTTTTTAATCCCCCTGAACAATATAGAAACATAACGTGCAAATACTATTTTATTTTAAAGAGAACGTAAGTTTCAAAATATGTCTCACACCTCCTCATTAAGAGTTATGGGACAGCAATAATAAAAAAAGCTATAAGGCACAAAATAACCTATAGTGTCGGTAAGATAAACAATCAAAGGTTGCAAGTTGATAATGTATATGCCACAATATAAAATTCCAGTATCTTCATGACTGGAATGAAAATTCAGGATTCTCTGTCATAGGTGTCATTAAGGCCCCACATTACGCACAGAAAGATACCCGGATGATAATGTAAAAGTCTATAGGAGCGTTATTTTCAAATACCTAACTCAAATTTTAATATTTTTACATGATTTTTTTTAACAAGACAGCTGAAGATGATCCATAACCGGCCTAGTTTTTATTTTTTTTCGATTTTGCTTTTATATTTTTTGGATAACGATAGTTTCAATTTCAGAACCAGTTTAAACCGATTTCGTAAGTTAAAGTAATTTTTTAAAAAAAATCTGAAACCAAAACTGAAAAAATAAAAACAACGCCGGTTGCGGATTGCCCTCAGCAATCTTGTGCAAAACAATCACGTAAAAATATTAAAATTTGGGCGAAATATTTGAAAAGAACGCCCTCATAGACTTTGCATTATCATCCGGGTCTTTTTCTGTGCCTAGCGTTGCGCCTTAAATAATCACCAATTTATTTACATTTTGAAGAATGAATATATATATTATCAATGTTATAATTAATATATTATCCTCTAAAAATATTTGCATGTTAGCGATTCGCATTATTATTAATTTTAAAAAGGAACTGGGCGCGTCCCATTCCTCGCCACTTCCTTATTTGTGTTAAACTTCTTGTTCAAACAAAATGCTGCTTTAGGCTTAGTTTAAATTATGGATAATATACAGTATAATGTTCCATAAATAGGAAAACTATTACATTTATACATAAACAAGCCTTTAATATATTGAAAGCAAATAAATCAAATTTAAATTGGATTTTTGAAATAATTTTCTCTTTTATACATTTGCAAGTCTATGCATAACAATATTTTTTGTAAACTGAAGAATGGATAACCATTGCTTCATCTTGTGTGCGATCGATGAAATATTTAAAATAATGCACAAAAAGAAAAACCTACTGTCCCATTCCACCCGACTTTCCCCCATATAGCAAAAGGGGAAATAAAGAATTAGCCAGTTCCCTAAAGCTCCTGATATACATTATATGGCCAGAGATGGCCGTCCACTTGCGATTTTAGACATTTTGTTAAATATCTAGAAAAATGTATGAGGAATTATCCTGAAAATCTTAGTGTATAAATATAATACACTACCTGGTCATTGATTATCGTCACTTGCGATTTTAGACATTTTGCAAAATATCTAGAAAAATACATGAGGAATTATCCTGGAACTATCAGTGTATAAACAATATAGTACAGGTCATATATTTCCGTGAAGATTTTTTCCAGAAACTTTATAGGGGACCGCCAACAAATTAAACAAAGTATGAATGTAACTCTGTCAAAACTGATGCATCAAAAGCGCTCAAACTATAGATTGTGATTAAGTGGCTTATTGTTATAAACTGTGTCCATTTTTATGTGGATAACATGTATACTCGTAGAGAAATTAAGGTTTTTATGAAAATACTCCCAATTTTTCCAAGATTTTTGCTTATAATATAATTTCCAAGATTTTTGCTTCTTAATATAAAATAATAATATTTTCTGAAAATGTGACAAACAACATTGTACATAAAATCCTGTAATCAGAATTAAAAAATAATAAAAATTGTATGAAAAATGATTAGGTTTACTAAATAATTTTTCGCTGCGCATGCGTCAACGATATCAAAATTTCATTTAAATATTATGTTAGTTAAATATATAGAGCAACTTTTGTGAAAGTTGCAAAATCATAGCTTGAAAATTCTGAAAATAATCGTCAATAGAATCACTTAAAAATCCGTTATTTCCAAAATGAAGCAAAAACAAGTGCGGTTGTATCCATATATTCATTGATTAGTGCCAATATAGAATGCACAATACAGAACTTAGTACTACATTTGGATAAAATCCTTCATTTTTTTTTTTTTTTTTTTTTTTTTTTTTTGCTTCATTTTGGGAACAACGGATTTTCAACTTATTATGTTGACCATTATTTTTAGAATTTTCAAGCTATGGTTTTGCGACTTTCACAAAAGTTGCTCTATACATTTAGCCAACATAATATGTGTGTATGTATGTCGGCCAATTATCTACACTGTGGGATATAGGCCCTAAGGGGTGGGGTGCCCTCCGTGGGGGTCTTTCTAAGGGAACCTAACCCGTATTTACGCAAGGTTCGAAGAAAACCACGGAAAACTCTGAACAGTTAGGCCGACGGTCGCGATTGGGTTCGAACCCAGCACCTACCGTCTACCAGTTTGAGGTCAGACCCTCTTGGCCACTGGGCCAACATAATATGCAAATGAAATTTTGATATCGTTGAAGCATGCGTAGTGAAAAATTATTTAGTAAACCTACTCATCTTTCATACAATTTTTATTATTTTTTAATTCTGATTACAGGGTATTATGTGCAATGTTGTTTGTCAGATTTTCAGAAAATATTATTATTTTATATTAGGAACTCTGCAAATTATAAGCAAAAATCTTGGAAAATTTTGGGACTATTTTTATAAAAACCTTAATTTCTCTACGAGTATACATGCTATCGACATAAAAATGAAGACAGTTTATAACAATAAGCCACTTAATCACAATCTACAGTTTGAGCGCTTCTGCTGCATTTCTTTTGACAGGGTTATCCGAAAGATATTCATTCTTTTTTAATTTGTTGACGGTCTCCTGTAAGGTTTCTGGAAAAAATCTTCACGGATATATATGACCTGTCCTATTATGTTTATACACTGAGAGTTTCAGGATAATTCCTCATGTATTTTTCTAGATATTCAACAAAATGTCTAAAATCGCAAGTGGACGATACTCAATGGTCAGGTAGTAGTACAAGTCACATATTTCCCTGAAGGTTTTATTCCGAAACTCCAATAGGATAGAGTCAACAAATTAAAAAAGAATGAATGCCTTTTGGATATCTTTTGGATAACCCTGTCAAAACTAATGTAGCAAAAGCGCTCAAACTGTAGATTATGATTAAGTGGCTTATTGTAATAAACTGTGTTCATTTTTATGTCGATAGCATGTACAGTCGTAGAAAAATTAAGGTTTTCAACTAATCCGAAAAACAGTCTCAAATTTACCCAAGATTTTTGCTTATAATTTGAAGAGTTCTTAATATAAAGTAACATTCTTTTCAGAAAATGCGACAAACAACATTGCACATAATACCCTGTAATCAGAATTTAAAAATAATAAAAATTGTTCGAATATTGAGTAGGTTTACTAAATAATTTTTCACTGCGCATGCGTCAAAGATATCAAAATTTCATTTGCATATTATGTTAGCCAAATGTATAGAGCAACTTTTGTGAAAGTCGCAAAATCACATCTTGAAAATTTTGAAAATAATTGTCAATAGAATACGTTGAAAATTAGTTATTCCCAAAAGGAAGGAAAAACACGAGGGGTTGTGTCCATATATTCGTTGATTAGTGGCAATATAGGATACATAATAGGGGCGTACTAATAACTTTGAATAAAATTCCTTATTTTTTTATTATTATTACTGGTATGGAATACCTGGACATGTTAGGGAAATTCGTTGCTAATCTGGAATAGACACTTTGTTGCAAAATATGTTTTGTAAATATGGTTAATAATGTAAATAGTTTGTAATTCTTAATGATAACACAGGAAAAGAATATCTGAATGATAAGTATGAATTACTCATGTAATTTTCTCGTGCTGTCCGAAAATAGGCAATAAAGATGAAAGTGCCCAGTTAAACTGATGGCATTGAATGTGAAAAATAACACTAAATAAGTCTTGATTACGTCCACTAATAACTAAATCGTAATACTTATAATATATATTCTACATAAAAATATAAGAATTTATATTATAAAAACATTTTGCTTCTAAGACGTTGTATAATAACAAAAACATTTAAAATAAGAAAAAACATCTAAATTGAAGAAAAACAAAATTTTAACAAAAACATTTAAATTGAAGAAAATTTGATAATTCTGCATGATTTCTGCATATTTATATAAATTAAGGGGGGTAGCACTCTCTTCTCCCACCTTCATATTTAATCAATGAACCTCCATTGCTAATCAGTGAAGAACCTTATCAAAATGAACCTACAAATAAAATTTGAACCAAATCTGATATTTATATAAAGAGTTATCACGTTACATACAGAACCTGCGAGCACATTAGCTGCCAGGCTTTGATAGCCTTGTGAGCTATAATTTAAATTTTATTTAAAATTTATTCATTCTTTTTTTGTTCATCTACCATTTTTGCTGTACTTTGATGATGCATTTTAATTGGACTGTCTTGTTGTGTGTTTTCCTTAATGTGTTATTATTATTTCAGATAGTGAACTTACATTTACAGTACTTACATTACCATGTTTGATATAAGAAAAGTTTCCGACTCTTTATCATGAAGAAGATGCAGAAATTTCTGTGTTTCAACCTGTTATTGTGCTCCACAACTCAAGCAACTTGTTAAATTACTCATGCTATGTATTAATTTTATATAAACAGTTAATTACAAAAACTGATAATTTTATGAGCTTAGTTACTTTGTGGTATGCATTATTTTGGTTGTTTAACGTTAACTATAGCAAAAGCCAATTTAAATTTTTATCATTTTTATTAGATACTTATGTCTTCAAAACTTTTTTAGTAGCATCAGTTCCACATAGTGTCACGTCTTTGTTTAATAATAATTATTACATTCTTGGTGTTTACAATAAAAAGATTATTTGAACTAAAAGGTTGTTTTTTTAATTCAGTGTTTTATTCCTTTCATTATAATTACTCTTTGGATTAAAATTTCAGATGCAATAAGTCAAAACACAAAAACAATTTGGCAGAAAGTGTTTTGATGTGGATACAGGACTAGAAATCACCAGTCGTTAGTCGTCAAATGAAACTAAATTATAGAAAAATTATTCCTAGTCGTCAAATCTTGATAGCTAGCTTTCTTTAACTTTAATTTTTGTTTAGCAAATGCTTTCATTTGTATTTTAGCATACACTTTCCCCCCTCTGCACCAGGACATCAGCACGTGTCTTAAGAATTTTGAACCTGTCAATAACCTCTAAGTTAACTTCACTTTAACCAATGACTGATAAAACTGGTCCTTGGATATTACACCCCTGTAAACAAGATTTTCTTTTATTATAAGATATTTCTGCATCCTTATATGTTCCTAAAATAAGAAACTGTATTAAAATTGTTTTAAAATTTTTGTACTCCCTTCCTCAAACAAACAAAAAAAAATATGTGTGAATTGGAAATGTTTTAAATGCCACACCATAGTTGACAATCAAAAATTCATTTATTTGCTAACTTTTTATTTTCTGATGTACTGTTAGTCTCAGATTTTTTAAAAATTAGCTTATCCCTAGTTATATCTAAAGCTCATATTTTCTTTCTGTTTACATATTTGCTTGATTATCTGTTTTGTATGCATATTAGCTTAATAAAAAGAATAAGTTTTTCCAGAATCCAAATATTGTAGTTTAATCAGGTTTCATACTTATGCAAAGTCAGTTTTTATTTTGTTTAATAAGAAAAGGTGTTTAATATATAAAGTTTCCTCTCCACTTCCCTTCAATACATTAAAATTAAATATGCAATGCAATATTATTACTATTAACTAACATGGTAGTGAAAAGAAATAAGAAAATATGAAATGCAGTTGGCACATCGAAAAAAAATTGTAGGCATTATTTTGACACCTTACATACAGTTCTTAATTTCTAATCCTGTGTGGATATATGCTATAGAATATGAATTTGCGTAAGTTCACTATAAAGGTAAGTACTACATATATTATAAAAATGTTTTTTTTTTTTTTTTACTCAATTTCATCTGTGATTTTACCAAAACTATAAAACGAACTTATTTTCTATAATTCATTTCATAGCTTGATGGCTGACTTTCTGGAAGAATTTTAAAGAATATGAAATATTCTTACTAATTTAAAAGTTACACAGCATTTATTACATATTCTTTTCTAATTTGTGTTTTACATTTTTTTATTAGATACAGCAGGGTTTCTGAAAAAAATATTGGTGCGTTGTTTGACATTTCACGACTAAAATCTGAGACATGCTTATTTAAAAATTTTGTAGCATTTCTTCTATTATATGAAATTCTTAATCCTCCGAAAAGTTCACAACCGTCAAAATGATCAGCAACTAATATGTTCAACGAAGTGTTGGCCTCATGGAAGCAAAATAATTTTAATGGAACATCCACCAGCAATGGGGCCTTCACATGGAGCAAAAACAACATTGACCTTCATCGCCCATCTGCGTGGATATTTAATAACAGGTGTATTGCCTTCGAACAATCAGACCTTAACTCACTTGACTTCTGTAGCAAAGTTAGAAATAGAAAATCCCCAGTTTGTATTGTATGTGATGCGAAATTATCAAGGCATAGAATGATTTAAATCAGAATTATCTGCAGCGGACTGTCAATTCTATGATCTTTCGTTTTCAAACTTGTGTAAAAAATAAATATCAAGCCAGTGAACAATTTGTTAAAATATTGTCATTTCTTTTCTTTTTTTTTATTAAAATATGGCATATATTTTACAGGATATAGCATTTTTCCGTGTCCCCATACTTTTCAGTTGCCCTGTATATAAAATAATGAAAATACATGTCAAGCAATATACTATGTGTCAAAAAAGATGGTTACGGATTACTTCTGAAACTATAAGAAAATTATAAATATATTCATATGAAGATAGATAATTAAATTTGTACTTTCTCTTATTTTAGAGTCAAAAAGCATCAAATTTTTATAATGTTCCTGCATCTAAAAACGCCCAATCACAAAAATAGTTACTGGCCCTTTCTTAAACATACCCAAAAAGTTTGATCCAAACATCCGAGTTAGAGACAGTCAAAAATCATGATTTATTTCATTTTACAAGAAATTCAAAACATAAAATTGAAAATCAGGCTTCATTGCATGACAAAGTCACAATATTTGACTCTAACTCAGTGATTTTTAGAGGCAGAAAATAGGTGTAGAGGTTGTGTAAACTTTATGATTTATTCTAACAAAACCTTTTGGGTATGACTAACAATGCAATAGTGATGACTTATGATTGGTGATTTTGAAATGCAAAGACTGTATAAAAGTTAAAAATTTGGAATTTTTCTTAAAATACTCTCCATGTAAATGAAAGTACAATTTGAATTCTCTACCTTTCTATGATTATTTTTGTAGTTCATATTATCCCTCTCTGAGTTACAAAAATATGCTACAATTTTTCTTTGGACACCTGACAATGAGTTTAAAAATATAATATTCCATCAATCTAAAAGAAAAAAAAAAGACTCAAAATATTGACTGATCATGATAATTTTCTTTGCAGAATTCAATTTAAAAATGGGTTAACACTTTGTATTTCATGATTCAAACCAATACAATTTCTTGAAAAGCGGGGTGGAGGGAGGGGGTTGCAACTGTGAGCCATAGATTGTGAGTGCTATTTTTTGTAGGATGCCACAGGGCACACTGGATTATGGGGGTCATCCATTCACCCTCTGGGGAACCCTGGATAAGTGGTATCATTATTCTCCCCTGAGATGCCATTCTTTCACCCCTTAAGGTATCCTGGATGAGGGGTGCCATTGCTCTCCCCTCAGATGCGATCCTTTCACCCTCTGGGGCACCTTGGATAAGGGGTGCCATTACTCTCTCCTGAGGCGCCATCTTTTCACCCCCTGGGGCACCCTGGTTAAGGGGTGCCATTACTCTCCCCTGAGATGCCATCCTTTCACCTCCTGGGGCACCCTGGATAAGGGGTGTCATTATTCTCCCCTGTGGTGCCATCTTTTCACCCTATTGAACACTGTGGATAAGGGGTGCCATTATTCTTCCCTGAGGTGCCGTCCTTTCACCTCCTGAAACACCCTGGATTAGGGGTGCCATCCTTTCACCCTAGTTAAGGGTGCCATTTTAGCTCCTCTAGGGGTGTCACCAGTGAGACAAGCCTTTCACCTTTAAAAGGTGCAATGTGTCACCATTAGTTTTAACAGTGTACTGCAGAGGCGGTTTTATTTATTGATGTATGTATGTGTGAATATGCATGTTCCTGATAATTTTTAATACCAAAAACTTGATTCATTTATTCATTAATACTTTCCTAATTTTTTGTCCAATAAAACACTTGCGCAAACAGTTTCAAAATGCTTAGGGGAGAGGGGGGTTAGTGTGGACAAGGGATTAGTGTAGACATTCAAAATAACAATTTAAATAATGTAGAAAAATTACCAAAAAATTTACACAAACTGACAACAATGAACTCCATACTAAGAAAAAATTTAGTTGCAAAGGATTAAAAAGTTTTTGAATAGTTGCAAGAAGTTTAATTTCATGCATGAAAAGTAAAAATAAGATTTCTTTTTCATTTTTGCAGCACAAAGAATTTAAATTTAGAATCCAATAAACAAGTTGCTATAAGACAAGTGTGACTTGTCTTCTTTATTTCTATAACCTTCATTAAAATAATTAAATTGGTTAAATGAGTATAACTGGAGAATAACTTCACAATGTGAGCATGGGGTTAGTGTAGAGACACTACTAGGGGTTAATGTAGACAGCTTATTGTACTCCATAATTTGTATTTTAAGTACTAAATTTATTATAACGTAAAGCTTTACAGAAAGTACTTTAACTTACAAATATAATTACTATATTAATCATCAAATAAGACTATTTTCCATATAAATAAGGACATGTATTAAAATTCTCGTCAAAACATTTCGAGCAGAAATTTGAAATTTTATTTATTTATTTATTTATTTATTAAATTTACTAATTTTGCATTTTTAGAGGATTAATTTAGCCTTAATTTTAAATTAATTCAATAAAATAGATCATACATTTTTTCTTTGTTGGTTAGAGGCATGAAAAATATCAACTTTTACATTGTTATAAACGAATGCCATCGTTCATCAACTCTTAGATGTTGAAATATTGTATATTTTGTAGACAGAGTGGAAAGTGTAAATGATTATAGTGTCTATGATGTTGTATTTCTGCAGAAAAAAAATCCCTTTCGGCATGGCCTATAGGCGGAGGTAGATTTCGAAAAGTTTTCATCTCAACAAAAAAGAAAAAAAAATGATTAGAGATAGACCCAGTTTAACTACTTTATTGAGCAGCTTTTAAAAAAATTTTAATTTCATTTTTCTGTAAGAACTGGTTTTATCAAAATCGTCTTAAACGAAATTCTACTCAAATGCCCATTTTGCCAACATATTTTGAATTATATTCTTACTTTATTTAAAAAATTGACCAATATGCTCATTATATAGTTCCTAAATAACAAAAAACTGTTGATTAAATTCGTTTGACAGCAAAATTGAATTTAAAAATGAGTCATAAGTTATAAAATAACCAATTTATTATTTTAATACATCCACAATTCTTTAATCAAGATAGCTATGAGAAATTTTATGCGAAGTGCCCACTTTGACAGATTTTTTTAAATATATATTTAGCCTTTATCAAAAATCTGACCAATACGGCACATTACACAGTTCCTAACTAACAAATAACTGTCAATTGAATGCGTTTGAGAGCAAAATTGAATTTAAAAATGAGTCATAAAATAAACAGTTTGTTATTTGAATACAACCTCAATTCTTTTATCATGATCGCTTTGGGAAATTTTTTTGCGAAGTGCTTACTTTGACAGCTTTTAAAAATATATATTCACCCTTTATCAAAAAATCGACGAATACGCATATTATATAGTTCCTAAGTAACAAAAAACTGTCAATTGAATGCGTTTCAGAGCAAAATTGGATTTAAAAATGAGACATAAAATAACCAATTTGTTATTTGAATACCCACAGTTCATTAATCATGATCGCTTTGGGAAATTTTGTGCGAAGTGCCCATTTTGGCAGCCTTTTTTGAAATATATTCTGCCTTTATCAAAAACCTGGCCACTCCGTCACATTATATAGTTCCTACATAAGAGAACCTGTAAATTAAATGCGTTTGAGAACAAAAAAAAAGATTTAAAAATGACTTGGTAAAAACGCAATTCCTTAAATTTCCTCAAATTTCAATCACTATAACTTCGTGAAATTCTGTTCAAAATACCCTTTTTGGCAGCCTTTTTAAAAATATGTTCTGCCTTTATCAAAAAACTGGCCAATACGTCAAGTTATATAGTTCCTAAATAAGAGGATCTGTCATTGGATGGGTTTGAGAACAAAAATGAATTTAAAAATGACTCAGAAAAAACGCAATTTGTTATACTTAATATTTGAATGACGATAACTTCGGGAAATCTGTTCAAAATACCTTTTTTGGCAGCCTTTTTAAAAATATATTTTGCCTTTATCAAAAAATTGGCCAGTACGTCACATTATATAGTTCCTAAATAAGAGGATCTGCCATTTAGATGCGTTTAAAATCAAAAATGAATTTTAAAATGAGTCAGAATATAAGCAGTTTGGATTTGAGGTTTTTTCTCCAACTCCTATTTTTGTTTAATTTATTTTTGCTATAAGAATTGGTTCTATGAAAAACTTGTCAATATAAAAATTGTAGATATTATTGTGAAGATGTAAAATAAATTTAATTAGATTTGATAGTTTAAGAATTGAGTAAGTTATGGGTTTTTTCTTTTTTCTCCCCCCTTTTTCTTTTCGTTTTTAATTTTTTTCATAGATAAAAATTGGTCCTATCAAAAACTTGTAAATACAAAAGTTTTAGATAATATTGAGTACATTTATATAAAATTTAGTTAGATTTGATATCTTAAGAATTGAGGAAGTTATGAATTTTTTTCTCCCAAAAACCAAGTTTTTTTTGCCCCTTGAGCACATTTTTAACTTTATCAAAAATCTGTCAAGCATAAACTTTTGGCCCATTCTTTAGAAGTAATATAAACTTTAAACTGATTCTATATCTATTTTAATTTAGAAGTTATCGCGTTTTTTCTGTTTTCACAAAACCCCTCCTAACTTCCTTCCCCTTGGTCCGATTTTGCCCATTAACGAACTCGACCGAGATTTTAAGCTCCTAGATTTTATGTAAAAGTTTGAAGAAGATCTGAGCATAATTATGAAAGTTATCGTGTCTAGAAGAAAGTGATATACACCGATAGATAGATAGATAGATAGATAGATAGATAAACTTTTTTACTGATGGTAGTTTTAGGGTCTAGGAGTCATGATTCGTGTAGATCCGCAAAAATTTTTCAGAAATTCCAACATGGGAGAGAATGCAATAGGTAGTATTTCATACGAAATCTACCTAAAAAGATCCAGCCCATCATTTTGCTTTTCTTGATATGAAAAATAATTCCCTAATTAAAAAATCCCTTTCGGCATGGCCTATAGGCGGAGGTAGATTTCGAAAAGTTTTCATCTCAAAAAATAAATAAATAAATAAATAAAATAAATAAATAAATAAAAAAAATAAATAAATAAATAAAAATAAAAAAAATGATTAGAGATAAACCCAGTTTAACTACTTTATTCAACCGCTTTTAAAATTTTTTTAATTTCATTTTTCTGTAAGAACTGGTTTTATCAAAATTCTCTTAAACGAAATTCTACTCAAATGCCCATTTTGGCAACATATTTTGAATTATATTATTACTTTATTAAAAAAATTGACCAATATGCTCATTATATAGTTCCTAAATAACAAAAAACTGTTAATTAAATTCGTTTGACAGCAAAATTGAATTTAAAAATGAGTCATAAAATAACCAATTTATTATTTTAATACATCCACAATTCTTTAATCAAGATTGCTTTGAGAAATTTTGTACGAAGTGCCCACTTTGACAGATTTTTTTAAATATATATTTAGCCTTTATCAAAAATCTGACCAATACGGCACATTACACAGTTCCTAAATAACAAAAAACTGTCAATTAAATGCGTTTGAGAGAAAAATTGAATTTAAAAATGAGTCATAAAATAAACAATTTGTTATTTGAATACAACCTCAATTCTTTTATCATGATCGCTTTGGGAAATTTTTTTGCGAAGTGCTTACTTTGACAGCTTTTAAAAATATATATATTCACCCTTTATCAAAAAATCGAAGAATACGCACATTACATAGTTCCTAAGTAACAAAAAACTGTCATTTGAATGCGTTTCAGAGCAAAATTGGATTTAAAAATGAGTCATAAAATAACCAATTTGTTATTTGAATACCCACAGTTCATTAATCATGATCGCTTTGGGAAATTTTGAGCGAAGTGCCCATTTTGGCAGCCTTTTTTTGAAATATATTCTGCCTTTATCAAAAAACTGGCCACTCCGTCACATAATATAGTTCCTAAATAAGAGAACCTGTAAATTGGATGAGTTTGAGAACGAAAAAAGATTTAAAAATGACTCGGTAAAAACGCAATTTTTTAAATTTCCTCAAATTTCAATCATGATAACTTCGTGAAATTTTGTTCAAAATACCCTTTTTGGCAGCCTTTTTAAAAATATATTCTGCCTTTATCAAAAAACTGGCCAATACGTCGCATTATATAGTTCCTAAATAATAGGACCTGTAAATTGGATGGGTTTGAGAACAAAAATGAATTTAAAAATGACTCAGAAAAAACGCAATTTGTTATACTTAATCAATTTTTAATGACAATAATTTCGGGAAATCTGTTCAAAATACCTTTTTTGGCAGCCTTTTAAAAAATATATTCTGCCTTTATCAAAAAATTAGCCAATACGTCGCATTATATAGTTCCTAAATAAGAGGATCTGTCATTTGGATGCGTTTAAAATCAAAAATGAATTTTAAAATGAGTCAGAATATAAGCAGTTTGGATTTAAGGTTTTTTTCTCCAATTACTATTTTTGTTTAATTTATTTTTGCTATAAGAATTGGTTCTATGGAAAACTTGTCAATATAAAAGTTGTAGACCTTATTGTGAAGATGTAAAATAAATTTAATTAGATTTGATTTCTTAAGAATTGAGTAAGTTATGGGTTTTTTTTTCCCTCCCCCCTTTTTCTTTTCGTTTTTAATTTTTTTCATCGGTAAAAATTGGTCCTATCAAAAACTTGTCAATACAAAAGTTTTAGATAATATTGAGTACATTTATATAAAATTTTGTTGGATTTGATATCTTGAGAATTGACGAAGTTATGAATTTTTTTCTCCCAAAAACCATGTTTTTTTCGCCCCTTGAGTCCACTTTTAACTTTATCAAAAATCTATCATACAGAAACTTTTACACCATTTTTTAGAAGTAATATAAACTTTAAACTGATTCGATATCTATTTTAATTAAGAAGTTATTGCGTTTTTTCTGTTTTAACAAAAACCCTCCCTATTTCCACCCCCGTGGTCCGATTTTGCCCATTAACGAACTCGACCGAGATTTTAAGCTCCTTGTTTTTATGTAAAAGTTTGAAGAAGATCTGAGCATAATTATGGAAGTTATCGTGTCTAGAAGAAAGTGATATACACCGATAGATAGATAGATAGATAGATAGATAGATATATAAACTTTTTTACTGATGGTGGTTTTGGGGTCTAGGAGTCATGATTCGTGTAGATCCGCAAAAAATTTTCAGAAATTCCAACATGGGAGAGAATGCAATAGGTAGTATTTCATACGAAATCTACCTAAAATGGGGAAAAATAGAAAAGAAATCACACAACTTGTGATTGTTAGTGTTAATTCTTTCTCCATAAACCCTTTAGACTGTAATTTAAACTCAAAAGTTTAGATAATAAGGAATATTTGTGAAAAAATTACCTGTCCACACTATCCCCCAACATTATTTTATCCAGACTAACCCTTTGTAGGGGTTAGTGTGGACACCTGGATCAATGTTAAAAACTGCCAATTTTCATATTGTTTAACTGCGTTTATCATTATCTCTCCTGTATATTAATAAACAGAAAATATCACTCTTCAGTTTGAAAGGATTGCGAAATTTTAAAAATGCTCACAGGATTTTATAAAATTAAATTAAATTTTTCTGTCCTCACTAACCCCCCCCCCTCTCCCCTAATACTTATTTTTCACTTGGTCAAAAAGCAGTATTTAAAATATGCTGATTTAACGTACCTAATTGCATAATTAAGGACGCATCTAAAAATGTTCGATAATTAGAAATTTGAAAAAATTTCACTAAAAGATATTAAAAATTAAATTTGATCGTCTGCTGTTGCCATTTGAAAACTGATGTCAGACACAGAATCACAGAAATACATTTGTCCTTTATAATATAGATATTTATCATTAAAATTAAAGTATAGCAAAAGAAATTATTATCTATGATTTTCAGAGTCAAGTATTTATCTAGGTTTAATGTTTAAATATAACTAGAATTTACTAGGAGTATTGTTATTTATTTTCAAATATAATATAGAATCAAAATTTTATATTAATAAAAATCCGCTTCGAATTCCAGGTAATATTATGCAGTATAATAATAACAAAAACTTGTATTATAATTTACTCATTGTACGTTCCCTGTTATCCTGAAAATTTAAATCTCTTACTTAAAATAGCAGACTCAAAATTAATTTGTTTCATGTTCCATTTCATTCATATTCATTACATTTTAACCCCTTCGTATATTTGAATATGTTGCACCTCTTAATCCCTGAGATGTAACTGCTAAGGGGGGATTAAACATCCTCTCGCTGAGTCACTCTAATTTAGGAAGATACTCCTAACATCAACGGTAGTTGGAGGAAGAGTTGAGTACATGTATAAGCGTACAAACTTAGAAAAGTTTTTCCTACAAGTACTGCATTTATTTATTTATGTTAGTCGATATACTAGCCTGACACATTATAATACAGAGGTATACAGGGATTTAGCAAATAAGGATATATATCAAAGGATATTTTAAATTTTATTTCAAAATAGAAAAGCAAAATTTAAATAAATATGAAAATATATTACGAAATGAAATTTTCGCCTTCCTTTTAATGCAAAATACATAATATGAACTTTAAAATGTTCAGATTGCTTAAAAGGAGATTAAAATAATCAAATACAGATATTAATAATTAATTTTATTTAAAACATCTTAGTACTTTCAAACCTTTAATCATGCTTTTCCCTCAGAGAATATTTTCATTATTTATACAAATACACGATTGCGTTTTTGAAAATTAACAAAACTCGTGGTTTGAGATTGAATTAGTAGTTTTTTAGGCAAACGGTCAAAAGAAATATTTAATTGCATAAAATTTAATACGTCATTTTTTCAAATTATCAGGCTTTTTTTTTCAGAATGTTAAACTATAAACTCGGTATATTACACATCATTACACACTTTCTTGTCTTTGCATAGGATTTCTATGGATCCTCTGATAATGAATAAATAATAATTGGATGTTGGGAATATGTTTCGTATGATCAAAATCTAGTGTGATATTTTGATTGAAATATGTTTATATCTCAATCAGAAAATTTTGTTTTACAATTGAAACATTATTAATTAATAATGCTTTCTGATACATTCATAATATTATAATTCCAATTAGCTAAAGATCTGATAACAAGTTTAAAGAAAAAATAAATTTCTAGACTAACCAATTTCTTTTACGGATGTAATAATATAAAAAAATAACAATATGCTGAATATTGTTTATAAATTTTAAAGTTTGATTAAATAAATCATGAAACAAATTATTATTGCATATTTATGTATTTCATGACATTATATTAGGTATAAGGTGCATTAATTAATAATATTGTGAACAAATGTAAGTACTAATTTTTCATGTATAACTTACCTAATTTAAGTATAATTTACAGAAGTGGCATACGGCGTAGAAATACTAATTGAATTTATGTTTGCCGAATTTGTTTACTAAATAAAGGATAAAGTCAACAGAGCGGAAAATCCGGGTCTGTACACTTTTTCACTCTGTAAGTTTCATTTTTATGTAGAAAAAAAATCATAAACCATAAATGCATTATCATTTTTTTAATAAAAAATAGAAAAAAAATATATAGAAGTTAACAGGCAAACATGCCTTTGCTTGTCCATAAAAAATATTATTAAGTTATGCGTTTATTAATTTATGGATTGTCAAACGTAATTCAAAATATTGAAAAACTTTAGCCAGCCACAATTATTTCCCTTTTTTTCATGATTTCCACAGTATTATTTGATGAAAAAACAAACTACAATAAAATTTGCTGATACAGAATCGCGGGAAATTCAATATAAATACGCTTTAGATGACACAAATTCTATTGCTTTTACACAATTTGCTATTACTTTTAACACACTTTTATGTGATAAATGAATCATATTTTTTTTTATTTCCGGTACTACTTAATTATTCGCTGACCAAATATTTGTCTCCAAAATATAATATTTAAAATACCAATAATGGAGAATCGTAAATTTTCTTCAAATTAAATATGTTGCACTTATTTGCTATGCCAAAAAGTATTTTAAATTGGATGTTCTCACGATAGCTCACGCGATATAAAAGAAAAGATTGTTTTTCAAAAACTTAATTATCCCCCTATATTTTCTCTAAATATATTTGTGAATATTTAAAAATTAGTCTATTTTGTGGATCAATTGTTTCTATTACTTCCCTCTATTTGAACTTTTCATGTTTCGTTGTTTAAGATTAAAATAGCTGTGACAGACAGGCATGTGAGTGTTCTTATAATGGTTACATTTTTAATTTTTAAGTACGGAACCATAGAAACCATTGTTTTTTATTTAAAAAAAATAGACGCTTATAACACTCTGGCACCAAACGGCTTGTATAATTTTTATAAATTTATTTAAATTATTTTATTGTGTTAAAAAATATTTTGTTTTCTGCGCAAGTTTAAAATACAGTAAGAAAACAACTAATTTGTGTATATACTGATTTTTTTTTTTACAGATAACTTAAGATTTCATTATACAGTATGTATACTTTTAAAATATTTATTTTCTTTTTAGAAAAAGAAAAAAATATATACGTGTGGCGGTCGGAGACTGCCGCGGTAAAGCTATTGCATAGCATTTTTTATCAACTTATGCAATTACAATTAATTATTTATTTTTTATTTATGCAGTTTTTTTTTTTTTTTGTCTTTGATATTAATTCAAGTTTTTTCTTATTCTTTGATATTAATTCAAGTTACACTTTTTGAGCGTGATGCCCGATAAGGAAACAATTTTTTTTCTTTTATTGAATAAATGAGAAGTCTGCCGAACTGAAACGACGTTAGCCGAAGTGTTAGGTTCTTTTCTCGTTACAGAATATCTAGATTCGGTCGCCGCGCTGAAAGCCCACGATAAAAGCTATGCAATAGTTTAAAAAATCTCTTCACATTTCATTTCTGCACTTGCACCTTCCATATTAATGGAATTTGAGATTCCAAAAATTTAATTGAATAAAATTTGTTGATGATGCTGAGGGCAATGACATTCAAAACAGGATATAAAAACAAAATGCCACAAAATAAAACCACAATCGAATTGTGATATTTATATTTATAAAAATTCCAGTTTAATGAAAACATGCGCATTAATGAAAACATGTTTAAAAATATGCTATTTTAAATTTGAGTTGGCGCGATTTCACACGACTGCGGATTCATGAAATAAAAATTAATTTAAGGTACTTTCATTTTATTCATTCTATTTCTGTGTATTATTTTAAAGATTTTAAAGGTTTATTGAATTAAAATAACAGATATTCTTTATAATCTTTTATTTTTGAAAATATTTTTTGATATCTTTATGATGGTTATAAATGTTTTACACTTTCCTATAAAGATAGTGAATAAATCTGTTCATGAGTTCAAACAAAGTAAAAAAGAAAGAAAAAAAGATAGAAATAAATGGGCTATGAATTACCATAAAAGAGCCCCTATGCATCATAAAAAGACGTTTCTATATACATTTACGTTCATGTGGGTTATAAATGTAATATTTTGCTGATTTTATGTGGATATTGCTAAACTACAATATCAATCTCCAATTACCTATTATAAATAGGTGAATCCAATTTTAGAAATAAAAAAATAATTACGTAGTTTAATGTAGAAAATGTTTATTTAAAAATACCTCAAATGTACTATTTTAAAATGAAAAGGATATCAAGGTTTCTTTTTTGCCCCATCTCTCGGACATTAACATATAACTCAGTAATTTATGTATTCCAGGGAGAGCTATTTCGAAAAAGAGAGTGTTTGTAGCAAATCTCCATTTTTATCCATATATATTTTAAATTTCTTTGTTGTAAATATTGCTTATTTTTACGCGCAATCGATGATTATATACTAAGTCAACAGATTACAGGAGAAAAACTTTTATTGTGAAAGAGAAGCATTTTTTAGTCAGAAAGTCGGAATACGTGGAAACTAATGAATTAGTAAAATATTATACTTTCTTAATTACTTGGCAAAAAAACATGAACATGTTACCGGTTTTTCGGAGAAGTTAAAAACACATAAAGAATTCAACATAGTAAAATTAAAACAAAATATACGCATAATTATTAAGCAAAACTTAATTCAGTAGCGTCATTGAATTAAACCTCATATTTATTATTGTAAACAAATGATTTACAAAGAAAATTAGGTTTGTGTATTCTTTTGAGAGGTTTGCGTGTATTTTTCTTTTTCAACACAACTTTAATCCGCTGCAGACAAAAGTATTTGAAACAGGGAAAGAAAATTTTAATTAAGAATAATTTTATAAGCGTAAAAATGCAGGAAATCCCACAAGAGAGTTAAGGGGTTAATAACACCAAAAGATTAATTTCAATAAAATATCTTACAAGATTTACACAAATTCTGACATTAAGGAAAATTCTTGCTGGTGAAAATGGCAACCTTGAAGGTAGAATGTGAGCGATCTGAAGATGAGAGAGTAAATGAAAATTATAGTGCTAAATTCAAATTATTAGAATTTCAAAGTCCCCATAATAACTTGAGATGAGCAGTGACGTATGAACTGCTAAATTAAGGCTCCTGTCCCTGTCCGCGAAGACATTAACGAGCTAATGGTATTCCTATGCGGAGGTTATTTTCTAATAATTCGTTTGCATTTTGACATATTTAATTTTTATTTATTTTATTTATTTTTATTTATTTATTTATTTATTTATTTATTTGCATTGGATAGCTGAAGTCCCTCTCAAGATCGCTCCTTGATTTCTTTTTCAATTTTGGTTGCATATATTTTTTATACAGTTTCTTTCACTTTCAGAACCGGTTCAGAAAGTGAAAGTAACTTTATAAAAAATTCTTGAAATCAAAATTGGAAAAGTAATCAAAGAGCGATCTTTAGACGAACATCAGCTATCCAATGCACGAAAAAATATTTAAAAATGCCGAAATGCAAAAGAGTTATTAGAAAAATACCTCTCCATAGGAATAGCATTAGCTCTTGTCTTCGCGGGCTGAGACAGGAGCCTTAACCCTATAAAAAGAGATTTGTAGAGGACGAGGAAAATAGTGTGCCTGATAGCGGTAAGAGCTTCTTGATAAATTATTATAAATCAACGATGATAGGGTATAAATAATTGTCTATATGATGGGATTTTTCTTATCGTGCAATAATAAATCATACAGTGCGAAATGTTACGACAATGATGTGTGTGTATGTGTGGTAAAAGTGGTCAAAAAGGAACCGGATGTATTGGAAAATTCGACAGTTAACGGCGGAATGTTACATCATCGCAAGATGACATAGCAATTTATCTTTTAGAAAAAATAAACAAATTAAGAATGGGAAATATTCAGTTATTATTCAGTTATTAGGGTATTCCAAGTTTTGTAATGATATTGCAAACTAACTTAGGAAAAAATCTTAAACTAAGTTATACAATAAGTTATAAAACATAATGTTATCACGAAATTAAATAATATTACAGTTTTAAGGGCAAGTGGAACTGAAAATCTTTAAATGTTTTTTGAGTTTTTAATTATTGGCCTAAAAATTCGAGTCAAAAGATTATGGTGCTAAATAATTAAGGATCTAAAAGATTATCCTGCTGACAGGTTTTTAAGTAATACATTTTTATCACTTTGGGTATGTATACAGCTTTTTTCCTCGAAATGTATTTTTTGTTATTATTTATGATATTATTCTAAAATCCTATTTCATGTAAAAAGTTGAAACTTTTTTAAATTGTTTAAATAACTTGTTTCTTTTAGAATGCCTAACATTATAGGGTGAGTAAACAAAAAAATTATTTGGAAATTAAAATTTTTAAGATTTTGAAAGTTTTTTAGCAAATATATTTTATTTATTTTAAGCCAAAATGAGAATTGATTCGTATTATTTTCGAATAGTAGGTTTCTAGAGTCCGTATGTATCAAGGAAATCAGGGGATTTTAGGTTTTAATAGCACCGGAAATTTCATAAAGTACTGCTCACTACATCGGAAGATAGAATTTATTTTCAAAAATTTCCTTTTACAAAATTTCTGATAATAGGTGCTTGATTGTCCTTGAAAAATAAGAACCCATGTTTTCTCATACTACAACAATTTTTAAGGTGGCAAATTCAGCAATTTTTAGAAAGTTGTACCGAATAGACATTATGTTCAAAAAATGTGAAACAATTTAATTATGATTTTTTTTTAATTTATATATGGGCTATAATGTGTATATTTACAATAAAAAATCATTTCTATCTCTATTTTTAACACGCTTTAATTAGCTTCGCCCGTATATAAGTGTGTAACGAAATCTTTGTACGTTATTTTCATCCATTTAATATGTTACAGGCCAAACCCGATTTTAGGCCAAACTAGATTGGCCTAGTCCAAACAAGTCTATCCTAACGCCCATCGGATAAACTAGTTTTTCCTAGGCCAAACTAGTCTATCCTAACGCCCATCGGATAAACTAGTTTTTCCTAGGCCAAACTAGTCTATCCGAACGCCCATCGGATAAACTAGATTTTCCTAGGCCAAACTAGTTTGGCCGAACGGTCATTAGGATGAACTAGTTTAGCCTGCTATTCATTGGTTTGAACTAGTTTATCCTAGGCCGAACTAGATTGTCCTAGGCCAATTCAATTTGGCGTGATTTTATTGAATTTAAAGACCGCCACACCGCCAACTTTCTTGTTTTGATCTAATTTAGCCTAGGCTGATGCAATTCGACGCGATTTTAGCTCACAAACTATCAAAGCCTGAGAGCTAATGTGCTCGCAGATTCTGTGTGTGTGTGTGTATGTAACCATGTACGTACGTATGTACATACTTATGTACGTACGTATGTAGGACTAATATAACGGACTAATGTGTAACTAATATAATGCGAGCACTCTGGTGTTGGAATTTGGACGCGATTTAGTTCAAGCCAGCCGGCTTCGCCCGCTATCGGGCCCCTTTTTTTATATAAAATCTTGAAACGGACGTATGTTGAAGCGAACGAACTTCGAAGTGAAAAAAACATGATAAATATTTAAGAAAAAAGATTTTGCATCGAAATACCACTATTTTCTAATAGTAATTTTTGTAAAAATGTTATATTCTTGCTGGAACTTTTTGAAGCTTTGTGATAGTTTATCGCATATGATATAATAATAAAAAAAAAAAAAAAAAAAAAAAAAAAAAAAAAAAAAAAGAGTTACATTTTGGAGTGAAAGAGGATGTGTTTGCGAACAAAATCAGGAAATATAACGGAAATTCTATGTTTTAAAGCACCGTGACCTCAAGTAACACATCTACTAATAGGTTGTTTAACGGAGTTTCATTCAAATACAGTTTTGTTAATCATCGCTCCCTGGTGTTGGAATGAGGAACTAATACAACGTGGCTTAGTTAAAACTTGCTGGCTTCGCCCGCTATCGGACTGGTGTGGGTAGCGGGGATATGGTTCGAATTTCGTTCGCTTCGAGGTTCTTTCGAAAAGGAGGGTTACATTCAGTTGTGCGTGCTCAGCATGCTTGCTACGATTTAACTTTTGTTCGCTTCGAAGTTCATTCGAAAAGGAAGAGCGCATTCGGCAGTACGCGTGCAGCACACCTGCTATACGCTGCCGCAGTCTGTGGGGACGCGGCTGAAGAACTAATGCACGAAATTTAATAAAAAATTATATTCGGGTAGTCTCTGATCTAAATTGATACTGATTAGTTTTTGGTGTAAATCGTTCATCAGGTGGCGTACTGTTTGGCATTTTTTATGATTTACGCATCAGCTTTATCTTAATAGCTAATACAATCAAATTTCCATCGAACTTTAGATACAGTTCGTCCATGACATGAGTTGGTGTTGTTTTTATTTTGAAGTAAATCACTCAACATGGCTATAATATGCTGCATTTTTCACAATTTTCACAATAGCTGTATCTCAAGAACTAATAGACGGAATTTAATAAAAATTTATATTCAGATAGTCCCTGATATAAATCGATGCTGATTACTTTTTCATGTAAATAGTTCAACAGATGGCGCTTCTAAAGTGCGTTTTTACTGATTTGCATTAACACTATTTCAATAACTAATTTACGGATTTTCATCAAACTTCCGAATCAGTAAATCCGTGATATGAACTAAATCTTTTTACGTATTCATGTTAATTGTTTAATAGGTGGCGCTGTTGTGTTCAAGTTTCCTGATTCCTGAAATAGTTTTGTTGGAAGAATTAATGCACGAATTTTCATCAAACTTTAGATCAGTAAGTCCCTGATATAAATTAGTATTCTGTAGTTTTGGAGTAAATCTCTTGAAAGGTAGCGCCGCTATACGGTATTATTCGTGATTATTGCAGTAGCTCTATCTCAGGATCTAATGCATGGATTTTCATGAAACTCCAGATTCTGTTAGTCCTTGATATAAAAAAGTATAAAAGTACTTTTTAGTTTTTGGAGTAAATCGTGCAACAGGTGGCGCTGCTATGTGGCATTATTCATGATTATCGCAATATCGCAAGAAGAAATGCACGGATTTTCATTTAACTTCAAATTCAATTAGTCCCTGATATAAATTAATATTCTTTTGTTTTTAGAGTAAATGACTCAATAGGTAGCGCTTCTATCCAGTTTTTTTATGACTTCTGCGATAATTCAAATATCTGAAATAGTACTAATACACAGATTTTCATCAAATTTCAGCTTAAATTAAAATTTGAAAGACGTTGTTACGGATTTTTCAAAAAGTTCCGGCAAGAATTTAATATTTTTACAAAAATTGCTATTAGAAAATAGTGGTATTTCGATGCGGAATTCTTTTTCTTAAGTATTTATCATCATGCCTCTTTCTTTCCGATTCAACATTCGTAAATACCTAAATCGCGTTGTATTAGTTCCAAATTCCAACACCAGGGTGCTCGTATTAATTCCACATTCCATCACCAGGGAGCGCACCTTATTACTAACAAAACTGTATCTTAAGAAAACTCCGTTAAATAACCTATCAGTAGATATGTTACTCGATGTCGCGGTGATTCAAAACAAGAATTTGAGATTTTTGAAAAAATCACTATTCTTCAATAGTGGCATTAAATGCGAAATATATTTTTATAAATTTATATCATATGTCATAAACTATCTTAAAGTTTCAAATAGATCAACCTAGAATTTCCGTTATATTTCCTGATTTTGTTTGACCCCCCCCCCTTTCCCTTTCGTAATGGGACTTTTTATACAATTTTTTATCACATGTTATAAACTATCACAAAGTTTCAACAATTCCAACAAGAATTTAACATTTTTACAAAAATTACTAATAGAAAATAGTGGTATTTCACGCGGCATCTTTTTTTCGTAAATATTTAACATCATGTTATATTATGTTTCAAAAAGTTTCACAAAATTGGTAATATTTAATTAGCAGCTAAAACTTAAAAAAAACGCTGAGCTTTTTAAAAAAATTCTAGCGTCCCCTTACTCTACCTCCCCGCCGTATCCTAAATTTCAAGTGTCATGCTTTATTTAAGTTTTTTCTTATTTTTAAAAGGATTCGGATATTTACTTTTTTAATATGAACAATTTCGCGTGAAGTGATGTGTGTGAAAACCAATATCTGTTACGAATTAAAAATCTTTTCATAAAACCAAAAGTTTCTATCCGATTGAAAAAATAATCCGCTCTATCTTTATATTTAAACTCAGAACCCCCAAAATTAATCAGGTAAACGCCTTATCAGAAGAAACTTACATCCAAAATTTGAAACAAATCGGTAAATTATCCCTGAAAAATCTATTTACATAAATTAAGAGTGTTATCCCCCATTCCTCCTTTCTTTATATGTAAACAATGAACACCCACAACTAATCATGGATGTACCTTATCAAACTGATATTGTACCTAAAATTTTAATAAAATCTGATACTTTTGCATGAAAAACTGACTTATCTAAATTAAGAGGAGGAGGGGGGGGGTGCGGTTTAGCCTTTTGTTCCCCTTCTCTTATTCTTATCCAATGAACCCCTGAAACTAATCAGGAAAGTTCGTTATCAGGATAAATCTATGTCCAAATTTTGAAGCAAATTGGATATTTCTATCAGGAGTTATCGCATTACGTACATACGTACGTACATACGTACATACATACGTACATGGTTACATACACACACACAGAATCTGCGAGCACATTAGCTCTCATAATTTGATATCCTGTGAGGTAAAATCGCGTCAAACTGCATTGGCCTAGGCTAAATTAGATCAAAACTAGAAAGTTGGCGCCGTGGCGGTCTTTAGATTAAAAAAAATCACGCCAAATTGAATTGGCCTAGGACAATCTAGTTCGGCCTAGGATAAACTAGTTCAAACCAATGAATAGCAGGCTAAACTAGTTCATCCTAGTGACCGTTCGGCCAAACTAGTTTGGCCTATTAAAATCTAATTTATCCGATGGGCGTTCGGATAGACTAGTTTGGCCTAGGAAAAACTAGTTTGTCCGATGGGCGTTCGGATAGACTAGTTTGGCCTAGGAAAAACTAGTTTATCCGATGGGCGTTAGGATAGACTAGTTTGGCCTAGGAAAAACTAGTTTAACCGATGGGCGTTAGGATAGATTAGTTTGGACTAGGCCAATCTAGTTTGGCCTAAAATCGGGTTTGGCCTGTAACAAATACATCAGATTAAATTGAAACTTTGCACTTATCGAGAACCGAAAACAATTCAACAATTTGAAAAGTTCCCGCTTAAAAGGATAAAAATGAAAATAAACGGATCAAAGGCAATTTCAGAAATTAAAAGTCACCTGACACCTTAGATACATGAAAAACATTGAAATGCATATAAAAACCGTAACTATGCAACCGAAAAAACCATTTCAAACTTTTTAGTTCGACCTGACTAAAAGCGTGTGTTTTAGTTTTTAAAACTATTTAGCAATTATTAACTCTTTGCACTCGATAGGTGACTTTTCACTCACTAATAGTATTGCCAGATGCTCCTCGAAAATCGGGGCGCCAAATATGCTTTGGACACCACTAATGTATTACAGTTTATTTCACCTTCTGTTATAACAGATTATTCGGCCATTAAATAAAGTGAAGAAAATTAGGCTAAAATACTGTTGTCCAGAGAATTTGAAGCAGCCATTTATGCGGGACACTAGTGGTCGGTAAGAAACAGCTCTTAGGGCAAAGGGTTAATATTAAATACATCAAGTTAATTATTTTGCAAAAACTTCTTTTTTTACTTCTCTAGATGTTCCATACCCTTAATTTATTACTTTGGAAAAAATAGTTTTAAGATACAATTTTATAATGATATTATCGAATATCATTGCAATAAACACTTGATTTAGACTTTTTGCATTGTACATATTAAATTGTATAAATATATTTAAAAATAATTTAAGAGAAATTTTTTTTATTTATTTATTTATTTATTTTTATTGAAGCAAATTAAAGTATTTTTAACTACATTTAAATTGATAAAAATGAGTTAATTTTTTATCAATATTTTTGTAATTAAATATTTCCCCTCATGCTGTAACATTCTATAAAAGTTTAATATTAACTTGGTCATATAAAATACTGATTATACTCTATTTAATCTTTCTTAGAAATCAGAATAAAACTTTCAAAAGCTTCCAAAATTAATAAATGTTTTAAATATTTTACGCAAATATAAATATTTTCGTAAATAAGGTATTACAAAATCGCATGTTTTCAAAAATTAAACATTAAACCAAATAAATAAATAAATAAAATAAAGTGCTAAACCAATTAAAAATACTTTCAAGTCAAACGTTATAGAAAAGAAATAAAATTATACTATCCCTAAAGGGCACGAAAGGTAACATGAAAATCTTATCTATTAATTAATTTCAATTAATTAAACACGAGCTTAATAAGTTTCAGTTCACTGGTCCTTAATGTTTTAGTTTTATTAATTAGTAAAATTTAATTAACTGTCAGAATTTACCTTTAAGAAGACTCATGGTTAACCATGCAACTAAATTTGAAAAAAATATTTTTAAAAGTCACTTGAATACTGCTTCATAGTGAGTTTTTTATGTTCTTCTAAAATTGCGAGATATCGCTATTTTACTAAAAGGATCAATGTACTTTCTTGAGCTATTAATAAATTTCTTTTTTTTTCTTGTTTAAATTAGAATATATGATTTTTACTTTCTATGTTAAAACTATTCCATTTGAAGAATATGCACAAATGTGCATATTTTAATTACGTACTAAATTTGTTTTTTTTTATTAATAATAAAATGCCATATTTAAATTTTCCATAAAAGTACAAGGCTGATGCGTCCAATATACCCGAGTCCACAATAATATTCAAGAAGAAAGAAAAAAAAATATGCGTCAAGTATAGATTATAAAATACTGTTTACCACTTTTAGAATAATGTAACAAAACTGCACCGTGTAATAATTTAAAATATTATATCTAATTTAACAATATGTAAATGCACTTTGATTTATTTAGAAAGGAACTTGTAGTAAGCCTGCGTAACATATATCAATTTCATTATACATGCAATACACTGGTGTGCAAAATTTAAGGACGAGTCCCAAAATGCGAATTTTCAAGGAATTTTCAAGCGATAATTTTCACGCGAATATTCAAAAGGATGTAACATAATTTGAATAATTAGTATCCCTGCATAACAGCTACTCCATATAACATCTAATTCAGGTCACGCATGATTACAAGAGTCACAATCACTACAGCGAAACAAAAAATAGGAAAAGCCACATGTCTCTTTTATGAGTCTCAAATGACTACTATATCTGACTCCACTGACAAGTCACTGCGACTGCTGCTTTGTGTCGAGTCACCAGGTGACTTTACAGTGTCGTTTCATTGAGACTCTCGTGTGACTGTCAAATGGAGACGCACTTTTAAAGTCATTGTGAATGTTGCATTATGATAAATCACCAAATAATGTCACATTAAAGTCACATGGGGATTTTCTGTCACAAGACTTTGTAAAATGGTGACAGAGAACCTACTGTGAAGTAATCACTGTGAAAAGTGATGAAAAGTCACCATATGACTTTAATGTAACTTTATTTGGTAAGTTATCATTATGCAACGTTCACAATGACTTTGAAATTGAGTTTCCAGATTAGAGGTCACACAAGAGTCCCCATGAAACGACATTTTAAAGTCACCTGGTAACTCGCCACAAAGAAGCAGTCACAATGACCTGTGAGTAGAGTCACATATAGTAGTCATTAGTGACTCATAAAAGAGATGTATGGAGTTTCCTATTTTTTGTTTCGCCGTAGTGACTATGAATCATGTGAACATGCGTGACCTGAATGAGATGTTATATGGACTAGCTGTTATGCAGGGATAGTAATTATTCGAATTATAATTCTTCTTTTTTGAGTATTCACGTAAAAATTATCGCTTAAAAATTTCTTGAAAATTGGCATTTTGGGACTGGTCCTTAAATTTTGCACACCAGTGTAGTTAAACATAATTAAAATTTGCCGCAAATAATACCCAGACGCTCATTACCGTTAACCCACCCTAACGGTAATGTCCACAGACGGTCAGACTAACTGAATAAATAATCGATTTTCAACATTGTTGGAAAGTGTTAAAAGTAAACAAGAAATTTGAACTTCAAAATCTCAAAAAAGAACCAATCTCGAATTGAACTTCAAATAGGATGCCCGAAACTGCCTAAAGCATCCTACACTAGGCGTGGAGCACATGAAATGCAATATATTGTAAAGCAGAAACAATTTCGAACCCAGCCCCTGCTACCTACGGCACCGTTTAAAAAATGTGCTGCGCTTAAGAAAAAAAAAAAAAAAAAAAAAGAACACTCTTAAATTTTTAGCTCCTTACACTAACAACAGGAGGGGATTTCTAGTCATAAAATATTGTTTCTGAATGAAACTGTGTCATATAATGTATTACGTAGATATATTAGTTAAAAGGGTGGAAAAGGGTTTTATTGATGTTTTAATTCTCCTTATAAAAACACTGAAATGAACACATTCTAACGAAAGAAAATTTCAACGTATCTGATTAAAAACTACAATCGGAGGTACGTTAAACACGTATATATTTTTTAAATATTAGTTAATAAAAAAATTATAATTTCGGGAAAACCTTTTATCATCCATCTACTTTTAGAAAGCAACAGAAATTCTTCTCAGTATATAGTTGATATCTTCATAAATTTTTAAGATATTTGATTGGCATTTTTACATAGATGTGTATATCTATATACACTGGTGTCCAAAAGTTAAGCATAATTGGTAATTAAGTAAGTAATGAAAGAAATATAAATTGAAATGTGGTGAAACTCCAGGTGTGTAAATAAAATAGTACGCGTCATTTATTTTTGCGAAGAGTTTTCCCCGAAATCGAACAGGGGACCGTCAATAAATTGAAAAAGAACGAAGGTCTTTTGGATAATCCTGTCAAAACTAATGTAGCAAAAGCGTTCAAACTGCACATTATGATTAATTGGCTTATTGTAATGTACTGTGTTTATTTTTTATAAGAATAGCATTCATACTCTTGGAGAAATTAAGGTTTTTATAAAAACAGTCCTAAGTTTTTTTTTGCTTATAATTTGCAGAGTTCTTAATATAAAACAATGTTCTTTTCTGAAAATATGGCAAACATCATTGTACACAATACCCTGTCATCAGAATTTAAAAATAATAAAAATTGTATGAAAAATGAGTAGGTTTAGTAAATAATTTTTCATTGCGCGTGCGTCAACGATATCAAAATTTCATTTTCATATTGTGTTAGCTAAATGTATAGAGCAACTTCTGTAAAAGTTTCAAAAACATAGCTTGAAAATTCTGAAAAGTATCGTCTATAGAATCAACTCAAAATCCGTTATTCCTAAAACGAAGCAAAATATCAGGGGTTTTATCCAAATACAGTTGTACGTGCAATATTGTCTAGGCACGAAACAATGGAATATAGATACAGCCCCTCATCTTTTTGCTTCATTAGGGAATAAAATATTTTGATCTCATTCTATCAACCATAATTTTCAGAATTTTTAATCTATGTTTTTGAGACTAACACAAAAGTTGCTCTACACATTTAACTAACATAATATGCAAATGAAATTTTAATAGCGTTCACGCACGCGCAGTAAAAAAATATTTAGTAATCCTGCTCATTTGTCATACAATTTTTAATATTTAAAAATTCTGATGACAGGGTATTGTGTACCATGATGTTTGTCATATTTTCAGAAAAGAACATTATTTTCTATTAGGATCTCTGCAAATTATGATCAAAAAACTTAGGACTGTTTTTATAAAAACCTTAATTTCTCTACGAGAATGAATGCTATCCTTATAAAAATAAACACAGTATATTACAATAAGCCACTTAATCCTAATGTGCAGTTTGAACACTTTTGCTACATTAGTTTTGACAGGGTTACCCAAAAGACCTTCGTTCTTTTTCAATTTGTTGACGGTCCCATCTTCGATTTCGGGGAAAACTCTTCACGAAAATATATGACGCGTACTATTTTGTTTACACACCTGGAGTTTCACCACATTTCGATTTATATTTCTTTCATTACTTACTTAATTACCAATTATGCTTAACTTTTGGACACCAGTGTAGTTCAATATAGTTAAAAACTAAATTATGCAAAACAATTCTTTGTTATATTTTGCACATGCGACCTTAAAAAAATATTTCATATAAATGCTTACATTTTACACGTTCTCGTTCCACGCCTGCGCAAACGCTTTCTAAGGGTTCACATGTTTTACTTCACTTTACATTTGCTGAACGTTTTTTTCAATTTGCGTAATTTCTTCATAGCGTTGTAAAATAAGTCAATTTATAACATAAAAGAAAGAATAACTAATAGTTTATTTACCGTATTGTGTTTAAAATGTTAGTAAATACTGAGTAAACTTTATTAAAATAAAATATTAAAACAAGAAATTCTACTTACAATTATTTCACAGTATATACATTATAAAAATTTCAATATAAATTGTTTCACTGAAAACGGCTAGAAGTAAAGTACATTTTTATCTCACAATATACTTGATTAAGCATACTATGTAATAAATATAAACGATAAAAAATCAAAAATTTACAATTCTGTGTAGTATAACTTAGCATAAATATGTTCTAATGAATTATTTTAATTACAATTTGTAAATATACAGCGGAAATTTATCGCATTAAAGATATACATTTTTTTATAATCTCAAAATAAATAAATAAATATCACTCAGAAACTGTATTAAACAAATTTCATCAAGTCGTTCATTTGCATTCTATTATTACGCTTATTTTTTTGAACGATTAATTTTACATCATATCTGAGCATCACAAAATGTTAGTCAGAAATTGTTTTCCAGGACATAATGACGACAACTCAAGTAATTTCACAACACATTTATCAACACATTTAAGCTTTGTTAAATCTCCGTCTCTCGGGGCATTAATACAATAAAAGAACTTTTTCCTATTTACGTATTTTTTTTTCTTTTCACTTGTATATTTTTTGATGAAAATGAAGGCATGGACAATGCTGGAAGTTTTAGAGTAGTTACTGTGTATATATTTCGATTGCAGTATATTGTTTTTGCTGGAATTTGCGAAATTTTCTGGTAGTGCTAAATTTCTTTGAAAATTATGCAGGATATAAGAAAAGCAAAACAAAAAAATGCTTGCTACAAAAAATGCTTGAATATCTCACAGTTTTTCATATCTCGATGAATATATGCACTGACTACAACTGCATTATGACCATCAATCAAACGGTTACGTCAGACAGCGGAAGTTAACTGAATTCAATGCATTTTTACAACTATTAGTACACCAAGAACAACTGTCTGATAAGGAGTAGGTTCTCGTTCCACACATGCGCGATTGCTTTGTAATTCTCATTTGTATGTCTTATCACACTTTACATAAACCCTTTGTTCAATTTGCGTAATTTCTTAATATTGAAAAATATGTCAATGGATAAAAGAAATTAGGTAGTAAGTAAGTAAAACCTTATTTAACGTATTGTGCATAAAATGTTTGTAAATGTTGAGTAAACTTTATTAAAATAAAATATTTTTAAAATCTACAGTATATACCTATAAAGTGTTTCGTTCATGAGGAATTGTTTCGTTCATGGCTGTGTCGTTCTAGAAATCCAGTAATTTTTATCGCACAACAATCTTGTGTACTATGCAATAAATATTAGCAATGAATATAAAATTAAACATTTATAATTCTGTCAAATATAACTTAGCATAAATTTGTTCGAATGAATTATTTTAATTAGAATCTGTGAACACAATGATCTAAAATTATCGATTATTATTTATCAGTTAAACTGTAAATTTATTGTATTAAGGATATCATCATTCTTTATGTTCTCAAAATAACAAAAAAAATATATCGTCCACAATGTGTACTAAACAAATTTCATTAAGTCGCTCATTTATATTCCATTATTACACTGAACTTTTTGAACCATTAATTTTACATCACGTCTAAACTTCATAAAAAGTTGGTCACAAATTGTTTTCCAGGACATAATGACGACAACATAAGTAATTTCACATTACATTTATCAACGCATTTAAACTTGGGTAAAACATAGTCTCTTGGGGTAGTCCTATAATAAAAGAACTTTTTCCTATTTACTTATTTCATTTCTTTTCACTCGTTTATTTGTTCTAGTAAAAATAAAGATGCGGAAAATGCTAAAAGTTTCTTAAAATGTATAATGAATAAATGAATATTGTTTCAGAAAATGCAAATACAGTCGAGTCTCTATAACGAAATTCCATACATCGAATATCTCTATATAACGAATTTTTAGTAGGAACGGTCCCCTTTTCGCATGATTACATTAAAAATAGTCTCTATATAGCGAAATATCTATCTCCATATAATGAATTTTTTCATAAATTGGTCTTATTTTATTCAGTTTTAAAAAAGCTTCGAAATCATATGGAATCAATTTTCCATCACTTATTTTTGATTTATCGTCAGTGCTGAGTTATTTTTTTATATTACTTCTCTCCTTGTTCTTTAAATCAAACGAATTCATCCCACCTCCCACACACCTTTCCACATCCTTCTCAAAACAGTGTCAATTGGATTGATACGCATGTAAGAGATTAATCAATGAGAGGCACTTAAGAGAGGCCTTCAAATGGAGGAAAATGTTAACTACAATTTTTCATTCCTTGCTAAAATTTATTTTATTTTATTTTATTTTATTTTTTTTTTTTTTTTTTTTTTTTTTTAGAGAGAGCGTGACAATTTTAAAACCAAAACAACAAAAAATTACAGATTTCTTCGTCTGAAATTAATGCAAGTCTTCCTTATTTGATTTTCATTAAGTTTTCAAATAAATGTATATTCTCTTTTTTGAAACAGCTTAAATAATTAAGAAATAAAATGTTAGGTTAATATTTACTTTTAAACATTTCAAATTCTTAATTCAAAATATCAAAAAACAATATTTGTTCAAATTTCACACATTAAATACGATTTTTAACATCATTCTCTATACATCGAATTTCACTATATAACGAATTTTTTACTGGAACGGTGGATTTCGTTATATAGAGACTCGACTGTATATATATATTCAATTGTAAGCGTTCAAACTGCTAATACTTGCTTTCATTTCATGCAAATGCTTATATTTCACTAAATATTTATTATATATCTATGTAGATTGCTGTATATCGTTCTTATTGGGAGTTGTCTGACAGTGTTAAATTTGTTTCAAAACTCTGCATGCTGTAACAAAAACAAAATAAACAAAAAATGTGGAAATTGCTTGAATATCTTAAAAAATCTTTCAAAATCTCACAAATGAAGTTTTTGTGACGTTTTCACGTAGTGTTAAATTTGATTGAATGCATTTGAGGCTATAAAAATGCAGATATTGCTTGAATATCTTTCATATATCGATAAATACAAAAACTTAATACCACTGCATTCTGAACACCAGTGAAACGGTTACCACAGGCTGCGATTTGAGCGCATTCTTTTTAGCTTTTTATATATACAGGAACGTGTGGCAGATAAAGAGCAGGTTCTCGTACCACGCATGCGCAATTTCTTTGTAACTCTAATCATTTGCATGTCTTACATTACTTTATATTCCATGTAAGTCTTGTTCAATTTGCAAAACTTCTTCATGGTGATATAAAAGATGTCAATGGAAAATGTAAGACGAAAAATAAAGTAAAAACTTATTTACAGCATTGCGTATAAAACATTAGTAAATTTTGTTTAAACTTTATTAAAATAAAATATTAAACTAAGATAATATGCTTATATTAGTTTTACAATATATTCTTTATATAAAGTTCACTATAAATTGTTTTATTCATGATAGCTAGAAATCCAAAAATTTTTTATAATCATAACAAATGCGTCTCAGCATAATATGTGATAAATATTAGCGATGAAAAAAAATCACAAATTTATAATTCTATCTGTTATAACTTTGCAAATTTATAAATAATTAAATTTGTTCTAATGAATTATTTTCGTTCCAATCTGTAAACATGAAGCTAAATTTATAACTTATTATTTATGAGCTAAACTGTAAATTTATCGCATTAAAGATATTGCAATTTTTTATGTTCTCAAGAAAAAAGAAAGAAAAAGATGCATTGTTCAAACAGTGTTCTAAACAAATTTCATTAAATCATTCATTTCTATTTTATTATGACGCTAAATTTTTTGAACCATTAAATCAACACCACGTCTAAGCCTCATAAAAAATTAGTTACAAATTGTTTTCCAGGACATAATGACGACAACTCAAGTAATTTCACATCACATTTATCAACGCATTTAAGCTTTGTTAAATCGCCGTCTTTCGGGCCATTCCTACAATAAAATAACATTTTCCAATTATTATTTTTTATTTATTTTCTCTTGTTTATTCGTTTTGGTGAAAATAAAGGTATGGGCATTGCTAGAAATTCCAGAAAATGTTTTTTTTAATTAAAAAAAAATCTGTGAATAGGAGTTGAATATTGATTCGAAAAATGAAAATATATGAATATTCAATTTAACCCATTTAAGGCCTCTCTACTCACTTGAGTACATTGATTTTTTAAGCACTCTATAAGAGCGATTCTATTATTACACTGAATTTTTTTAACCATTTATTTTAGATCACGCCTAAATCTCATAAAAAGTTAGTCGCAAATTGCTTTCCAGGACATAATGACGATTACTCAAGTAGTTTCAATTCACATTTATGAACGCATTTAAGCTTTACTAAATCACCGTCTCACGGGGCATTCCTACAATAAAAGGTTTTTTTTCCTATTTATGCATTTCTTTTTTTTCTGGTGAAAATAAAAATACGGACAATGCTGGAATTTTCTAAAAATGTATAATGTGCTTTTATAAAAAGCGCCTGTGAATAGGAGTTGAATATTGTTTCGAGTAATAAAAATATCTGAATATTCAATTTAATGTTTCAAATTACTAGAATTTGGCATAAATTTAATATTCAAGAATCTTTATAAAATAACAAACTGTAATTTTTCATAAAAGATGACCAAAACTTTAAAAGGTGTAAGTGTACATCCAGACAAACAACTTTCATCAAAGAATTTATGATCGGTAATAAAATGCATTGTTTTTGGAGGGTGCCGAAGGTGATGTTGATATATGAAGCAAAAAATATATCAGTTTAGGAATCGCATGTCAAGCGTGGCAAATGAGGTGCGTTCGCACTATAAAGACGTTTTAAACGTATTCGGATATTGGTGAAATAGTCTAAAGTAATTCGGATATGTTCGAGTATCAATATCTTTTCTAAATACTATCTTCTTTCTATTATACAAGAAGTAATTTGAAGGAAACCTCAGCAAACCTCCCCTACTTTTTTGAGCAGTGTGTTTCCAATTCTTTATATTGTTTCTATAGTAATTTGTGAACTTTTCTGGTTGTGTGACATATGTTTTAAAACTCTGTAATCTATAACAGAAACGAAACAATAAAATGCGAAAATTGCTTAAAAATCGTAAACAATCATTTTTATATCGGTAAATATGTACACTGAACACCTCTGAATTATGACCACCAATGAAATGGTTACCTCAGACAGCGGAAATGAACGGATTTGAACACATTTTTACGATTATTTGTATACCAGAAACAACAGTCTGATAAGGAGTACACTATTAAAACTACAGGTGACACATAGCACCTTTTAGGGGTGAAAGGTTTGTCTTACTGGTGTCACTCCTACGGGAGCTAGAATGGCACCCTTAATTAGGGTGAAAAGATGTCACACTTAATACAGAGTGCCAAATAATAAAAAAAAATTATAAAACGACTTTTGGGCTGCGAAGGATTCGAACCCACAACGTCTGATGGCAAGGTCAACGCTCTAACCGTTCAGCCATCGAGCTCACCTTCAAAGTCTCTCAGAAATGTTCAAATGTTCTGAAATTCAAAGGTTCCTTTATGTAAAAACTCACAAAAAGTTAGCCATCCAAAGTTCTAAACGAAACCAGAATAGCGCAGTGGTAGTCTTCATAGGAAGAAATAGCTGTTTTGACCCACCAGTGACGACGAGTTGAAGGGGATGGACAAAAGTCACAGAGCATGAGCAAATGACTAAGGGGTGAAAATCTTCCAACGGTATGCATTACTCGGCACCCTAATTAGTGTGAATCACCCAACGAGTGATCAAACGGCACCCCAAATACATTTTCAAGCACGTGGGTGTCAAATGGTAACACCTTTTTTCCCCTGGGCGCCAAATGGAACTGGTTTGTCACCTTTATTTTTATCAGTGTAGATTCTCGTTCCATGTATGCACAATCGCTTTGTAATTCTAATCATTTGCATGTCTTACATCTCTTTACATTCCCGGTAAGTTTTGTCCAATTTGGATAATTTTTTCATGGTGTTGTAAAATATGTCAATGGATAATATAAAACAAAGTGTAAGTGAAAATTTATTTACCGTATTGTGCATAAAGTGTTAGTAAATGTTGAATAAACTTTATTAAAATAAGAGAATCTACTTATAATTTTTTACAGAATATGCTTTAGGTAAAGTTCACTATAAACTGTTTCACTGATAATGGCTAGAAGACCCGTAAATTTTTATAGCACAACAAACATGTTTAAACAAACTATATAACATATATTAGCGATGAAAAACAATACAAAATTACAATTTAGCATAAACTTATTCTAATCATTTTCTTAATTACAATCTATAAACATGAAGCGAAAATTTATAGCATTAAATTTTGTTATCGACATCGCAATTTTTTATGTTCTCAAAAAAAGAAAAAAAAAAAAGATATATCGTCCAGAAATTGTACAAAAAGAATTTCATTAAGTCGTTCATTTGTATTCAAATTAATACATTAAAATTTTTTAACCATTAATTTTACATCACGGCTAAACCTCGAAAATATTAGTCACAAATGGTTTTCAAGAACACGATGACGATAGCTCAAATAATTTAACATTATTTTTTAACGCATTTAATCTTTGATAAATCACCGTCTTTCGGGACATTCCTACAATAAAAGAATTTTTTCTTACTTACGTATTTTTTTTCCACACATTTAGTCGTTTAGGTGAAAATAAAGGTATAGACAATACTGTACGTTTCAGATAATGCGTTATGTACTTTTAGCAATTTTACTAGCTCCTGTGAATAACAGCTGAATATTGATTTAACCTTCCTACCCTGTTCATATTTTACTCAATCTTGATAAAAATATTTCACACCAGAATTGCTATTTGAAATATTTCAATATATTTAATTGATTTATTTCTCTGAATTCATTATTTAACATTCTTTATGAAAAAAGTTCTGGTTGGAATCGTATAAATCTAATTATAGATATGGGTCGATTAGATCCATTCAGGTTAAGAAGGTTAAAAAATGAAAATATATGAACATTCAATTTAACACATTTATGGCCACTGTACTCATTAATTTTTTTAACCCCCCTGTAAAAACAATTCTATTATTACAGTGAAATTTTTGAATCATTAATTTTACATCACGTCTAAACCACATAAAATGTTAGTCACAAATTGTTTTCCAGGACAAAATGACGAAAACGCAAGAAATTTCACATCACATTTAGCAACGCATTTAAGTTTTGCTAAATCACCGTCTCTCGGGGCATTCCTACAATAAAAGAACTTCTTCCAATTTAGGTATTTGTTTCTTTTTAATCGTTTATTATTTTGGGGGAAAATAAAGCCATGGACAATTCTGGAAATTTTAGAGTAGTTACTGTATATATATTTCGATTGCAGTATATCGTTTCTAGTGGAATTTGCGAAATATTCGTATAATGTTAAATTCGTTTGGAAATTCTGGTGGCTATAACAAAATCAAAGGAAAAGAAATGAGAAAGGTACTTGAATAACTTGAAGATTTTTTAAATATGCCCATAAATATATGCATTGACTACCAATGCTTTATGACCACCAATTAAGCGGTTACTTCCGACAGCGAAAGTTATCGGATTTGGATGCATTTTTACAGCTATTTATATACAAGAAACAGTTGTCTGATAAAGAGTAGGTTCTAGTTCCACACATGCGCAATAACTTTGTAATTCTCATCATTTTTATGTCTTACCACTCTTTACATTCTCTGTAAGTTTTAATCATTTTGCATAATTTCTTCGTGGTATTGAAAAATCTGCCAATGGATAACACAAAACAAAGCATAAGCAAAAACGTATTTACCATATTGTGCGTAAAGTGTTAATAAATGTTGAATAAACTTTATCAAAATAAAATATTAAAAAAAGAAAAGCTACAGTATATGAATTCATATAAAGTTCACTATACATAGTTTCATTCGTGATTGCTAGAAGTCCTGTGAAATTTTATCACACAACAAACGCCTTTAAGCATACTATGCAATAAATATTAGCGATGAAAAAAAACCAGAAAACTATAATTCTATCTGCTATAACTTAGCATAAAATTGCTCTGATGAATAATTTTACCTGTAATCTGTAAACATGAAGTAAATATTTATCGCATTAAAGATATCACATTTTTTTATGTTTTTGAAAAGTAACACAAAAAGATATATGGTCCACAATGTGTACTAAAGAAATTTATTTAAGTCGTTCATTTGTATTCTATTATTAAAGTGAATTTTTGGAACCATTAATTTTACATCACGTCTAAACTCATAAAAAGTTAGTCACAAATTGTTTTTCTAAATACATAATGATGACAACTCAAGTAATTTCACTTCAAATTTATCAACGCAGTTAAGCTTTTCTAATTCGATGTCTCTCGGGACATTCCTACAATAAAAAACTCTATTCCTATTTACGTATTATTTTCTTTCACTCATTTATCCGTTAAGATGAATATAAATTTACGGAAAATGCGGGAGGTTTCAAAAAATGTATTATGTCCATTAAAAAAAAAAGAAAAAAAAACTTTTGTGAACAGACGTTGAGTATCGTTTAGAAAAATGTAAATACATGAATATTCATTTGAATGTTTTCAAACTGCTAATATTTCCAGTTTATTTCAAGCCAATGCTTACATACCACGAAATATTTTCTATATATATATATATATATTACAAATTTAATTTTTTTTCGCCAAAATTAAACTTATTCTATATTAATTTCCTTTTAACAATATTCCGTACATAGTTCAACTTATTAAATTAAAATTCTGTTACTAGATCTAATCTATTAATCTTTATAGGAACGATATAAATTCTTAATTTGCCTTTAAAAAATTTATTCCAATATGCGTAAATTTTACGAATGGATCTAAATTTAAAATATTCTTAATTAAACTTTATTTCTTAATATTCCAAATAAAACTCATTTTTTCCTGTTTTTATCAACCCTTTTTAAGAAAGTCTTATTAAATTTATTTCAAAACCATACATTTAAAAAATATCATTCTTTTTATTTATTTATTTTTCTTCCCTTCAACGTTTGATATTTGCTGCGTATCAATAAATTTATTTCTTTTCTTTTTTGTTTTAAAATATCGTCTGAAGTCTGCAGGATATTCGAATTCTGAGTTCGATTATAAATTAGTTAAATAATATTTTTTTTAAATAAAAATTATCAACTGAATGAAATGTTTAATCTCGACGCTGGGTATGAATTCTGTTTACATGGGAAAATGACGGTAAGAGAATATAAAATTTTCTGGAAGTTTTTGGTTTTAGATTTAAGAAGGAAGCTGAGAGGTGATGAGAGATATTTTTTCCTTTTTCTCCGATGATTCTGTTAAGACAAATTGCGGAACAATGTTTTTATGATGGAATATTCTTATTCGAAGCGAGCATTTCCGCCCTATATTCCTGCATTCTAATAAACTTTTTGAGCAGCCAATGAGTAGTTCAATGAAACGTGTACACTTTTTTAATTTATTTTTTCTCCCTCGCTTGCCATTACTCTGTACTTAAAAAAGGGGAACCCCGTTATGATGCTTCTAGCTCTTAACTTAAAAATGTCACAAATATAGTTCGATTGCTGTATATTGTTTCTATTAGAATTTTTTAAGTTTTATTGTAGTGTTAAATTTGTTTGAAAACTCTGCTGGCTGTAACAAAAAAAAAAAAAATGTTGTTTAACATCCTTAATATTTTTTATATCCTTATGAATATATACACTGACTACTACTGCAGTATGCTCGCCAATGAAACGATTACCTCAGATAGTGGAAGTTAACGGCTTTGAAAGCATTTTCAAAGCTATTTACATACCAGAACCAACGGGCAGATAAAAAGTAGGGTCTTGTTCCACGCATGTGGAATCACTTTGTAACTATAATCATTTGCATGTCTTACCTCACATTTCATTCCCTGTAAGTATTTTTCAATTTGAATAGTTTCTTCCTGGTGTTATAAAATATGCCAGGATATAACATTAGACAAATAATAAGTAAAAGCTTACTCACCGTATTGTGTATAAAGTTTTAGTAAATGTTGTGTAAACATTAATATTCAATTAATAATGTGCAATTTTGAAAATTTTTCCTATAGAAAATGTCAAAATTCAAGGTTATGAATGCCATTTTTTATGAAAAGTTAAATGCTGGCATGTTTGGAGCACTGTATCTCTTGCAAACAACAATATCCCAAAATACTTTTGGCATAAAATAATAGTGTAAAACTATCTGCTTATTAAAATTTATTTGTTTCCGTGGGATATTGTTACTTTACATATTTATGTTGCCACAAAGTATACTCAAAATGACGTTTTTATCTATTTTCCACACTTAATTTCTTATTTAAGCAATAGTACCCCAAACATTTTCTTATAGAATATGAAAGTGCACTACTAGGACTAACTAAATAACATATTACTGCACAGACATATTATTAATGTTAGTAGATATAACCTGTTAAATATTTAAAATTTTCAAAATCTGCAACATTTAAAGCAATGTTATTTTAAAAAAGCACCACAGCTCCGTGAAAAAATATATATCACGCAATAGCTGAACATATGTACATAAACATGGAAAAGTAATAAAAGCAGGGTCTTTTGATATTTTTATTTAAAAAAATGACAAAATTTTCAAATAAACATAGTCGATGATGACATTTCTTTCCTATCAGTAAATGAAAAATCCTATTTATGTTTCCTCTTTCTGTGTTTTGTCCTATGAGATAATAAAATATCCCTTTTTGTCGCCCCTTCCGAAAGAGGAATGGGATATTTCATTTTCTCTTAGGGGAAAAACGTGATCATGGACATTGCTTTTCTGATGAATTTTATAATTTTTTTGCCAAAAAATATCACGAGGGTCCACTTCTTTTTCTTTTCCATGTTTGTTTACATATATTCAACAATTGCATGACGTATTTTGTTTTATTCAACTGTGGCGCTTTAAAAGAACGGTACTTTAAATGTTGCAGATTTTGAAAATTTTGAATATTTAAAGGGTTATATCTACTAACAGCAACGATATCTCCGTGCAGTACTATATTATTTCGCTCCGCCTATTAGTGCACTTTTAAATTCTATAAGAAAATTTTTGAGGGTACTATTGCTTAAATTAGATTTTAAGTGCGGAAAATAGACAAAAACGTCATTTTAACTATAATTTGTGGCAACATAACAATGTAAAGTAACAATGCCGCAAGGAAACAAATAAATTTTAATAAGCAGGTAGTGTCATACTAACAGTTTATGCCAAAAGAATCCTGGCATGCTGTTACTTGCCAGAGATATAGCTCTTCAAACATACTGTTAACTTCATTTCTCATGGAAATGGCATTCACATCCTTGAACTTTCACAAATTCTAGAGGGAAGAGAAAGTTTATCCAGGACTTCACAATTGCAGATTATTCATTAAATATGATTTATTTCAACATAAAAAATTATCAAGCCAATTAAAACATACAACTATCAAAACATCACTTTTTTGTGCAAATTTCAAAATAAAGGCTTTTAAAGATATCAAATTTCTTATGTTTTCAAAATAACAAAAACAGACATATTGTCCATAAAGTGTACTAAACAAATTTCATTTAGTCGTTCATTTTTATCCTATTACTGTAAAGAGATTTTTGAACCATTAATTTTACATCAAATCTAAGCCTCATAAAAAGTTAGTCACAAATTGTTTTCCAGGACATAATGACGACAAGTCAAGTAATTTCACATCACATTTATCAACTCATTTAAGCCTTGTAAATCATCGTCTCTTGGGGCATTTCTACAATGAAACAACTTTTTCCAATTTACGTATTTTATTTCTTTTCTTTTCACTCGTTTGTTCGTTTTAGTGAAAATAAGAGTACGAACAATGCTTGACCTTTGAGAGTAGTTACTGTGTATTTATTTCGATAGCAATTTATTATTTCTACTGGAATTTGTGAAAATTTCTGGTAGTATTAAATTTGTTAAAAATTTTTGCAGGTTAATTTTTTTTAATTAAAAAAAATAAATAAATTAAGAGGAAAAAGGTGCTTGAATATCCTTAAGATTTCTTTATATCTCAATGAATATACACACTGACTAATACTGCATTAAGACCACCAAAGAAACGGTTACCTCAGGCAGCAGAAGTTACTGGATTTGAACATATTTTTACACATTTTTGTACACCAGGAACAACTGTCTAATTAGGAGTAGTTTCTAGTTCCACGCATGCGCAAATGCTTTGTAATTCTAATCCTTTGCATTTCTTACCTCATTTTACATTCAATTCGCATAATTTCTTCATGGTGGTGTAAAAGATGCCAACGAATAACCACAGAGTAAGTAAAAAGTTTTATTGTATTGCGCATGAAATACTTTTAAATATTGAGTAAACTTTCTTAAAACCCTCCAAGCGTCTTGCAAAAGGGTAAATCGATGCATTGAAAATTCATTAAATCTATAGAATTATAGTATTTTAAATATTGCTTATACTGCAGTGAAAACTGGAGCTTAGTATACGGAATATTACGTTCCAGACCCTTAGAGGGTTAAAATAAAATATTAAGATAAAAAATTCTACTTATTTTTTTCCAGTATATGCTTTATATAAGGTCCACCCTAAAGTGTTTCATTGATAATATCTAGAATTCCCGTAAATTTTTATCGCACAACCACCGTGTTTAAATATACTTATATAATAAATATTAGTGATGAAAAACAATAAAAAATTACAATTCACTCTGATGTACCTTAGCATAAATTTTTCTAATGAATTATTTTAATTACAATCTATAAACATGAAGTGAACATTTATCGCATTAAAGATATCCCAATTTTTTACGTTTTCAAAAAACAAAAAAAGGTATATTGTTCTACAAAATGTACTAAACAAATTTCATTAAGTCGTTAATTTTTATTCTATTATTACCCTGAATTTTTTTAACCATTAATTATACATCACGTGTAAACTTCATAAAAAGTTAGTCACAAATTGTTCTCCAGGACATAACTCAAGTAATTTCGCATCACATTTATCAACGCATTTAAGCTTTGCTAAATCACCGTCTCTCGGGACATTCGTAGAATAGAAGAAATTTTTGCTACTCATGAATTTCTTTTCATTTCACTCGTTTATTCGCTTTGATAAAAATTAAGGTTATAGACAATGCTGGAATTTTCAGAAAATGTACTACATGCTTCTGCAAAAAACCTCCTGTGAATAGGAGTTGAATGTTGTTTCGTTTGTAGGAGTTGAATATTTATTGTTTAATTAGAATCTTCAAACATGAAGTGTAGATTTATCTTCCTAAAGATATCGCAATATTATATGTTAGTTTGTTTATGTTATTGTGAAAGTAAAGCAGGAAGTTTCGGACATTGCTGGGAGTTTTAGAAAATGTATTATGTACTTCTATAAAAAAACCTCCTGTGAATATGAGTTAATTATTGTTTCGTTTGTAGGAGTTGAATATTAAACCGTTCAATATTGTTTCATTAGAGTCTGTAAAAATGAAGCATAGATTTATCGCATTAAAGGTATCACAATTTTTGATGTTGTTTGTATTCCTTTTAGTGAAAATAAATGTATGGGCAATGCTGGAAATTTCAGAAAGTCTATTATGTACTTCTATTAATAAAACGCCTCTGAATAGGAGTTGAATATTGTTTCAACTATAGAAATTGAATATTGTTTAATTAGAATCTGTAAACATGAAGCGTAGATTTATCGCATTAATCTCCTCAGTCCTGATGTCACCTAAAATAGATACAAAAGAACAGCCTTTAAATTATTTTTTTTTTCTAGAATTGTTAAAATTGCTTCTAGACTTTTTAAATAAATGTCTACATATCATAAGCATTCATTTTGAGACATCTCTGGAGATGCATTATAGTAAATTTAAACTAGTTTTTATAGCTCCACATGATATCTATCTCAAGAATGAGAAGTTTAAAGATATCACAATTACTTATGCTCTCAAAATAACAACAAAAAAAAGATATATCATCTACAAAGTATACTAAACAAATTTCATTAAGTCGTTCATTTGTATTCTATTATTACACTGGATTTTTTGAACCATTAATTTTACTTCACGTCTAAATCTCATAAAAAGTTAGTCGCAAGTTGACATAATGATGACAACTTAAGAAATTTCACATTGCATTTATCAACGCATTTAAGCTTTGCTAAATCGGCGTCTCTCGGGTCTACAATAAAAGAACATTTTCCTATTTAGGTATTTATTTTCTTTTCACTCGTTTATTCGTTTTGGTGAAAATAAAGCTACGGATAATTCTGGAAGTGTCAGAAAATATATTATGTGCTTTTACGAGCTTTACAATTTCCTGTGAATAACAGCTGAATATTGTTTCAAAAAATGAAAATATATGGATATTCAATTTAAGAACATTTAAGGCCGCTCTACTCAATTGAGTACATTAATTTTTTAAGCACCCTATAAGAACGATTCTATTTTTACACTAAATTTTTTCAACCATTTATTTTACATCACGCCTCATAAAATTTAGTCACAAATTGTTTCCCATTACATAATGACGACAACTCAAGTAATTTCACATCGCATTTATCAACGCATCTAAGCTTTGCTAAATCACCGTCTCTCGGGGCATTCCTACAATAAAAGAACTTTTTCCTATTTACGTTTTTCTTTTATTTTCACTCGTTTATTCCTTTTAGTGAAAATAAAGGTACAGACAATGCTGAAAGTTTCAAAAAATGTATTATGTGCTTTTATAAAAAGCCCTTGTAAACAGAAGTTGAATATTGTTTCAAAAAATGAAAAAAAAATTAATATTCAATTGAATGTTTTCTAATTGATAATACAGTAGAACCTCAATTACCCAAGCTTCGATTAATCGGGGCTTCTGTTAACTGATCCAATAACAAAGTTTTGTGTGTGTGTGAATGAGCCTTAAAAAAGAACACACTTTTTAGTTGATTATCCGATGTACAAGATCTTTTATAGATCTGAAGGGGCTCGGGCTTGGTTCGAGGCCCGAATCCATTCTGGCAAAATTAGGACAACTTTTTTTAAAAAAACCGGATCGATAAACAAAATAAACGGAATAGGCCGGGCTGGACAAAAAGAGAAAAAGTCTGCCATTAAAAATTTAAGTAGACATACCGCCCCGATATAAAAATTTAAACATTTTCAGAATATGACTTTCGCACATGTAAGTATTAATGTGCATCACAATACGATACTAATTTGACAACATCGATACAGAAATGTAACATGTCCAGAACTATAGTTACATGGTGTCTGAGTCCAGTGTTAATTTATTCAACTGAATTGTTCCGGACCGATATCATGCTTTCATTTTATCTACACAGTCGAGCAAGGACTGTGTAGATTTAATACTGGATTTAATTATTCTGAAAATCTTTAGAGCAAGCAATATGTTTTGCAAAAATATTAATAGCGTAATAAACGTCTTCTTACGGAATCTTTGGAAACGATTTTTATTTCTTGAGCTATGAAACATAATTTTATATATATTTATTTTTATTATTTTAAAAAAGTCCTACTTTTTCTTATTATAAAGAATTTTAAATTTGCAAGCACAGCGAGTTTTTATACACAGTTTCTATACCAAGATTTCTGATATTCGAGTTAGCGGTCCCAGTTAACTCGGATAATCGATGTTGCACTGTACTTGGGCATAATTTTATTATTCAAAAAGTTTATAAAATTAAAATCTCTAATCTTTTGAAAAATGGGCAAAACTTTAAGAGGTGATAGTGCGCGTCCAAACAAACAATTTTCATTAAAGAATATATGATTGGTAATAAAATGCAAAAGTATCAGAGGGTGCCGAATGTGACGTTGTTGTACGAAGCAAAAATATAAAAAGAACAATTTAATTATAATTGCTTGTCGGAAAATCTCGCTCTATGCAATTGTTGAGCTTCTTAAACATTTCCAATGGCAGATTTGTAGATAAATTGTTATACGAAGCAATAATATAAAAATAACGATTAAATTATAATTGTTTGTTGGAGAGTCTCACTCTATGCAATTGTTCACCTTCTTAGGCATTTCTACTGACAGATCCATAAATAAATTGTTATACAAAGAAAAAAAACGATTAAATTATAATTGGCTTTTGGAAAATCTCTCTAAATGCAATTGTTGAGTTTATTAGTCATTTCCAATGGCAGATCCGTAGATGAAATGCATATAAATCTTGACCTTATTAATTAAAGGCAATGTATTTTCATACGTTCATATCACGGTTACAGTTGTACATTTGGAGTCCGTTTTTTCATGAATCCGTTACTTCTTTCTCCACAATATAGATGATAATGCCACAAAATAAAATTTCCATTGACCCATTTTGGGGTCAATGGATAAATTTTGTTTGAATTAACAAAACAAATTATTGTTAATTTTATTTTTCGAATTTTCGTCCACGGATTTCATCCGAAATGCATAGTGGCGTAATAATAACGCCATTAATCCGTCTCTATTTGAAAAGCTTTTATTATCCAAAAATTATGATAATCCTTTATAGCAGTATAAGTCAATTAAACAAAATTACGATAGCAAAGTTATGGCTACTGCACACCAATTTAAATTTTCCAAAAACAACAAAAGTAAGACTCAAATAAAATTAATGAAATTTTGTTAAAATTTTATAAGTGTGTAAACAATATTTTTTGCATGAGCAACAAAACCGATATTTTACTATAACTAAAAAATTCGCTTAAAACAACCAAGATGTATTCAATAAAACATCTTTAGTAGTTTTAATCACTTCCCTTTTCTAGGTGCAAACTATTTACTATACGACTAATTTTTACTCTCGAAACCATGCACTTAAAAGCTTCTCTTATTTAAAAAATATATAATATGCCGCATTGCTCAATTCTTTTTAATAAAGGCGGGCTATATTTTAAAAAATGCTGTTGAAGTGGGAATTTTGAACCAAATTTTCCGAAGCGACCATGCTGGGAGAATTAAGGTTGTATTCAAAAAACAAACTGCTTATTTTCTAACTTATTCTTAAATTCTTCTTTGCTGTCGAACGCATTCACTTGGTTGATTCTCTTATATGTTAAATGTATTATGTGCCGTATTGATGGATGTTTGAATACATTTCAAAAATGCTGTCAAAAGGGGCATTTTGGACCAAATTGGCTGGAGCGACCGTGGTGGAAGAAATAAAGGTGTACTTAAGTAAAAAAGATGCTTACTTTCTAGCTGATTTTTACATTCATTGTATTTCTCAAATGCATACACTTGACAGGATCTCTTATTTAGAAACTACGTAATGTGCCGTATTGGTCAATTTTTTGATAACTGCAGAATAAATATTTAAAAACGCTGTCAAAGTGGGCATTTTTAACTGAATTTCACGAAAAGAACGTGTTAGAAACAAAAGATATCTTTGGTAAAATATTTGTTTATAAATCAAGTTTTAATTAATAAAACGAAATATAAAAACACCAGCTCACTTATATATTTATCTTAAAAAATTACGTCAGTAAGTTTCATATTTTTTTCTTTTATGAATTAAATGAGGCTGAAACACGGTAGGAAAATTTGAATTGTTAAGCTCAGAAAAATATTTTTTTTAATATTGCTTTAACACCATTCTGATAAAACTAGATCTCATTCTAAAATTAAATTAAAACTTTCGAGAAATGGCCAAATAATATTCTTAACCTCAGTTATCTCAAATCATAATTTACTTTTTAATGTTGTAATTAGCAATTAAGTTCAAAATCTACCTGCGCCTGTAGGCCTAGCCGGCTGGGATTTTTTTTTCTTAAGAGAAGACAAAATTGAGTGCAATCCTATCTAACTACTAATCTAAATCTACCAGAAATAATATGGAAAAATCTTAAGACATGTTTCCTCTGAAACTACCGGTCCAATTTTGATGAAATTTGGAACCTATATTAAATGCTTTATTCTCCAGAATTAAGATTCATAGGTTTTTTTTATTTATTTTTTATACGACAAAAATTTTTATATTTTAGAGCAATGCGAATTTTTAGAAAACTTTTCTTTCCCTGAACTATTTTTCCGAAACTAATTGAAGTTTTTAAAAACTCCCATATATGTCTTTTATTTATGCATTACAAAAAAATATATTTACCAAAATCGGGGAAGTACTTTATGAGATGATGAGGGATTTTTACCTGGAAAGTACGATTTTTCAATAACGACAAAATGCTTAGACACTTCTAACTTGTGTGAAGTTCGTAAATAATTTTGTCAAACACGTGAATTAGAATATATACTATAAACATTTGGATAAAATTTAGTTTCATATAAAAAGAGGGGTAATGTTTTAACAATGTCGGTTCTCTATCATTCACCATGTCACTTCCGAACCAATCTATTTTACGCTGATTTTATTAAGTTTGCACCATTTTTTTATAAGAAAAACTTTTACATGTACATGAACATGAAAATGAATAGGCAATTCATGGGCTTCCCAGTTGCGAAGCAACTCCACGCCCTGTCTATGAGTGAGAGAAGAGCACATCTCAAGTAAGCCTGTAATAAAGCTAACTGTAGAACAAGTTTGACGGCATGTGAAACAACAAAATTTATTTTAAAAATATACTGGTGTGAGTAAGAATTTAAAAATAAAAAATAAGGTTTAAATGTTAACGTAAAACTAACGAAAATGGGTGTGAAGTCCGATCGGGTGAATTATCTTGAAGTTATGCGATTACTTCTAATAGAAAAAAAATATTATATCAACAAATTTAGAAAGGATTAAAAAAAATTTTAAGCCAGTAAAACAAAATTTAATTAAAAAAAAAATCTCGCATATCTCCCCTTGAACCATGATCTGTTGTCTTGCATTGACATGATGTTTCTGATATGCATACCTATATCCACATTTCACAAAAATTCATAATCTGATTTTTTCTATACATAAAAAGAGCTATTCAGTTGGCTGAAAACACCAAGATATAATTTGCATCAGTTCTTTAGAAAAGCATTGATAATTACTTTAAAGCAGTAAATTTAGCGTAAATGTAATTTCAGTACAGTAATTTCTGTACAGTAATTTCATTTTATTTGAACAAGAAAAATAAATAAAAATTTGATTAAAATTAAAAGTAGGCAACAACTGACACAAAGTAACAATATTCTAGTTACAATCTTGTTACAATCTTTAAAAATAAAATACATAGGACACACTGAAACAATACATAAGCGTTTTATGTACTTAAGAAGCTTTATATTCACAAGATAAGACATTCTTCGTTAAGCTAACTTCATTAAAAATGTATTCACATTTCATTGCTAAGCAATTGTTTTTCATAACATGATGGTGTACACTGAATTAATTTCCTCTAATATTAATGAAAGTGTTTAAGCCGCCCTAAATCACTATTTTTTAGGATCATGCACATTTTTGGGCTTTGCATTAAGAAAAACTGTTGATAATGGATTAAAAAAAGAACCCTTTTTTCAGATTTCGAAGACATTCCTGAAATAAAAATACTTTTTGGACTTTTTGGATTTTCAATCAGTTATTTTCTGCTTATTTTGTAGATAATGAAGGAATTAATTCCCCTGTTATATTTAAGAAATTTATATTGTACTTGGAAAAAAAAAAAAGAAAATATTTTAAATAAAAATAATTTTTTTGAATTATATAAATATATAAATATTTAATTAAATAAAATTCAGCTCACATGCGGGATATTTTTTCCTGGTACATCCTTTATTACAGCATTTTTAGGAGCGTTCGTAATTATGTAAATACGTAGCACCCATAGTGTTCGTCCAGTCGGTCCGTCTGTTCGTCTATCCGCATATAACAACTCAAAAACTACCAACCAAAACATTTGAAATTTAAAATATATAATTATTACATAATTTTGTCGATTCATTTCAAATTTTATGAAAATCGGATATATAGTTCAATTACAGGGACAATCTAAAGTATTCTATTACATTACTAGTCCAGTAACTTTAGCCAAAAAAAGGGCTTTCTTCGGAAAAAAAATTAATAAAGGATTTTTTTCGCAGAAAGTTTTGTTATGCCATTTTAAACGATATCTTAAAAGTCCCCGACATTCTGCTGTACGCTTTCCCTTTTTTTTGGGGGGGGGGGAATTGGGGGGTAATAAGGTGAAAAATATATATTTAGCTGTATGAGCAAATGATATATCTTTTTCGATGTATTTTTAAACGCTGAATCGAATGAAATTGGAACTAAGTTGATACGACCAATAGTTTCTGAGTTATAAAAGTTTTTATATTTTAAAAATTCAAGTATTTTATGTACACATTATTTATAAGAACGATCTTTTTTTAGTTAGAATCTCATAAGCCAAATATCACGGTCGATATGACTAATAGTTCCCAGTTGCATGGACGTCCATACGTATGGGCAAGGGGGTAGGGGTGCCCACCGGGATCGCGTTTGTATACATTTTTATTTTTAAACAAATATTTATAACGTTTTAGCAGAAAACATGAACTATTTTTTTTCTTTCGAGAGCTCAATGTATCCTGCATTCCTATGTAAGAGGCTTTTATAATTATTAAATTTTTCTTTTCAGTTGTATCTTCCGTACAACTAATTTCATAGCTATACGATGCTTATAATGGTTTCCGAAAAAAAAAGAATGCTAGGAGCCTCAGTGATGTAAAAAGTAAATTTCAAGATAAATGTTCCAACTTAAAAGAGAGAGGGCCAACTTCAAAATTATTGATTCAGTATTTGGACATGATTTTAAATCTCAAAGAATTTATTAGAGAAGAGAGGATGGGAGATTGGAGGGCATATTTAACAGCGATAAAAAGAATGATTTCATATTTCAATGCTGCAGGACATTTTTTGTACGCTAAAAGTGCCCAGTGTTTCGTATAAGACATGGAAAAATTGGAAAATTCATTGAATAAGGACACCTTGAAAAGATTTACTTCGGACGTTTTCACTATTAAAAGGTCTGACAATTTTTTTTGTGGGACTTCAAGTGCTATGTTAATTGAACAGTCACTCATGAAGTACTCAAAGTTGCAAGGAGACTTTGTGCGTGGAAGGAGCACAAAAGAAAGTGTTTTAACAAAGTTTGTTGTTGGGTTAGTAAGTGCAACCAACATTTCTGAAGGAATTGAAAAGTTCTGTGATGTTTCCTTTGCAAGAGGAGAACAACATGTGGATGCACGGGAATCTCGAATAAAGCGGGACCAAGAAGACGTAAACAGAATATCAGAGTGGTTTTATGTCCACAATCCTTTCCAAAGTATACAAGTTAATATATATCTCTTGCAACAGGGGTTTCAGGCGATGTAGAAAAAAATAAACTACTGTGATGCACTGAATGTTGGTGCAACTATAATGGCAAAAAAGGTGCACTGAGTGTTAGTGCAACTATAATGGCAAAAAAGGTCGGTGGCAATTTATACGAGATGAAAAATTCACGTGTCTAACGAGTTCTTTCTCTTCAAACAGTGAACAGTCACATAACATTGCATGATGTTACCGTACCTGTAGATCCATTGCTGTTGTTTCAAAGAATTTGTATCATAAAGAGATCATACGACGAGCTCAGCGAATGTCAGAAGTTCGAACTTGATCCTTACCCGGTAGCCCTTTTCGAGGAAATTGGAATGAGAAAAACAAACATGTCATCCTTATTCAACAGCTTCAGTCCCATATATGTCCATCCTGATTTTGTTAGCGCGAACTACATTGTTGATGGAGGATATCTGCTTTATCGAGAAGTCTGGTATCAAAGTGATTCCATCAAGGTTATTTGTGAGAAATATGTGAATTATGTTGAAAAACACTACGGTCGAAACACTATACTCGTATTTGATGGTTATAGTAATCGTTAAAAAAAAGTCAAATCCATGGAGCAATTTCGTCATTTCTCGAAAATGGCATCAACAGAGATTCTTTTTAATGAAAACATGATTGCGACAGTTAGCCAAGAAAAATTCCTCTCACACGCAAAAAACAAAAGTAGTATGATTTACTTGCTCTGTGTAAAATTTAAATCCATCTGTGTATGTGTCAAGCATGCAAAAGATGATGCAGATGTCCTCATTGTTGAAACAGCACTCAAGACCGCAAAAACTAGCAAAAATGCCACTGTTATTATTGGACAAGATATTGATAATCATGTCTGCTCGAAATCCACCAAACATGGAAATTTTTTCTTCAAGCCTGGTAAAGGCCAGGTGGAGGGAAAAAATTACTCTTCAAGAAGTTTGGAAGAAAGATACAGCGAATACATTTTATTTTTTTCATGCTTTTTCTGGCCGCGAACATCTGATATTTTTCAGAAAGGAAAATCAGCAGTGATGAAATTTATAGAAAAGCGTCCAGATTTACAAGATGCAATAAAAATTTTCAATCAAAATAACGTTTCTCGTGCACTAATTGCTGAGAATGGCATAAAATTTTTTCTTGGCTTTTTTGGTGCCTCTTCTAATGAAAAATCTCTAGATGATCACCGGTATGTACATTTCACCAAATCAGTCACAAAGAATAAAGCGGTCAATTTAAATACCCTACGTGCTGTTTCAAATGCAGCAAAACAGCATTTATTTCGAGTATATTACCACGTATAGACATGGCATGGTAATGAACTGGGTCCTCAGAAATAGGTTGGGTTATGAAGGATAATTTTCTAGTTCTCATACGAACAATCCAACCACACGCCCCAGATTCGCTTTTGAGCACGATTTTTTGTTCATGTTCCAAAGGTTGCGGCAGTGCGTGCGGATGCCGAAAATTGGGTCTACACTGTTCTATAGCATGCAGAAATTGTCATGGAAATATCGCACCAGTAGAGGGGATCTCTGATAGGGAAATCATAATTGGCAGCGAAGAATTAGACGTGATAGATATTCATGATCAAGAACAATTATGAAGAAGTATCTATATTTTAGAGTAGAAAAAGGTAAATATAATAAACATTTTCTTTATAAAGTAATGTTTTATATGTTCTATAATGTAATGTCTAATGTAACGTTAATAATGTTTTGATAATAATTAGATTAGATAATGTCTAATGTAATGTTTAGATTTAAAATGAAAGGGGAAAAAAACTCATTAAAAATACGAGCATGAAAAATTTGAATTTTTTAAATGCATAAAAATTTTAATAACTCAGAAATTATTGGTCTAATCAACTTGATTCTAGTTTCATTCGTTCAGAGTTTAAAAAATACATGGAAAATGATATATCACTTGCCTATATAGTTTAATTAATATTTTGCCCCCTTTTCCCCCTAAATGCACCCAAAAGGGTGGAATAGTATAGCAGAATATCGGGTACTTTTGAGATATCATTTATAATGACATAATAAATCGCTCTGTGAAAAGAAACCGTTATTAAAAAATTTTCCGAAGAAAAAAGCGAAAGTGACTGGACTATACGGTCAATGGGGAAATAAGTTTCAAATGCATTTTAATCGTTTGAAATTTAAAATACATAATTATTACATAATTTTGTCGAGTCGTTCAAATTTTATCAAAATCGGATGCATAGTTCAATTACAGAGACAATCCAAAGTATTCCATTACATTAAGATCAATGAGGAACATGTTTCAAATGCATTTTAATGGTGTTACACTCATTCGAACATAATAAAATAGATATGCATCTATAAAGTACATATTATAATATACATTTTGAATAATCTGTGGTGCCAAGAACATTTGTTATTGATTTACAAGGCCACAGAAAAGTATTCTATTGCATAGTGGTATAGGGAGAATAGTGTTTGGTGAGCATTTTAATTGTAATTAACTATTTGCAATTTTATGAGATTGATATATGAGAGTGATATTTTTAAAACTTCGTTATCGTACGAACGCATCTCATTTGCTACGCTTCACGTGCAATTTCCAACATGTTATTTTTGAAGTAATGCTTTTAAGAAACAGTACATTATTAAAAATATGCATTATTTGCTGCATAGTCAATTCACTGATTTTATACGAAAAGGCTACTTGAGTATATTATAGAGAATACTCATTGGTCAGAATATGGGTAGTCAGTAAAAGCGATGGAATGGCAATTCAGTAAATTCTGCAGATTTGTAACAGCGTATGTAGTAAATAAATCCTATTTTCTCATCTTTAATTTTTTTCCCATGTTATCTTATTTCTTATCATCATGCTGATTCAATCATACCATTTCATTTATTTCAAAGATTCTAATACCTTTGAAATAAATTATTTTTGATAATATACATCTTTGAAATGTTATCTACAAATACTTCGATGATACATGTGCATTATAAACCAATAGTAAAAAAGATATTTTGAGAAACATTTGCCAACTGCGGTCTCATGAAAACATAAGACAGTTTCCTGAATTAAATCTTCTAAATTCTTTTTAAAGCATGCAATATTTCTTTCCGGCTATGCTGACGACAGCTCGAATAATTTCCAATAACATTCATCAACGCGCCTGTGCTTTTCTAAAAGGATATTGCTGGGGGTTTTATCCTACAAAACTACTTATTTCAATTGCAGTCTTTTCTTCTAAACCCATCAGTTCAATTTCGTAGATAATGAAGCGATCGGTTGCCCTGTAGACTTAAATTAATGAATAAACAGGGGGACATTGTAGCTTAATGAATACTGTTTTTTTAAAGAAATGGATTTTCTTATTGATTTAAAGGAACACGTTATCTTTGAAACAATTTCTTTAATTTTGAATAATGTATGCTGTAGTACAATACTTAATACTAAAAAATAAATGAAATTAAAAAGATAAAAAATCTTGTAGAACTACCTTTTTACTAAAATGTAATTTAATTGCCTTTTAAAAATCCCTATTACTTTTGTTAATATGAATACTTTTCCTTCGATTTTTTTTCACATTCATTAGAATATACTACATAAAACTGCACATGATTATTATATGTATACGATTTAATATTTAAAATGATTTTTTTTTCTCACGTGTACATTAAAATTGAAGGTAATTTAACAACCGATCAATTTAAATATTAAAAAATATTACAATAAATTTAAATTTTAAATTCATGCACAAAAGAATAAAATACACCATGGAGAACAAGTAAAAAAATATCAAACCTTTATCTAAGTTAACAAAAAAGCGTTCATATTTATCAAACAATCAAGTTATAAAAATATGAATAGGGAGAAAAATAACAGTTTTAAGTTTTCATTTGTATATTAACAAAATTTACAATGTCTCGCGATGTAATTGTAATAAAAAGAAAGTTTCAATTAATATATATATAGATATATGTATATATATAATCGACACTTCGGCCCATTTCAAGGTACTTACTGTGTCTCTTTAAATCATCAAAGCCATTTGGGGCATTTATGATAAAAATACCCAATTTCATTTATAATAAACGTATAAACGTTTTTATGTTCTGTAATGAATACACATGGTGGTGTTGTAGCTGAAATGGATATACAGTCGAGTCTCTTTTTAACGCAACTCCATACATCGAATTTCTCTATATAACGAAACGTAGGAACGGTCCCATTTTCCGATGATTACATTAAAAACGGTCTCTATATATCGAAATATCTACCTCCATATAACGAATATTTTCATAAAATGCTCTTTATTTATTCAGTTTTAAAAAAGCTTCGAAATTACATGGAACTAACTTTCCATCACTTATTTCTGATTTATAGTTAATTGCTGAGTTTTTTATATTATTTCTATCTTTAAATCTACTTGTTCTTTAAGTCCGACGAATTACTCCCCCCCCCCTCCCACACACCTTTCAACATTCTTCTCAAAATAGTGTCAATTGGATTGTTACACATATAAGAGCGGGATCAATGGGGGTAATTTTTGAATTGGTGGTGAATTTGTAATTTTTTGTGGGTAAGTGCTAAAATTTGAAAATTTTTTCGGGAGTGTCACAATCTTGAAATCAAAACAAAAAAAAAAGTACAGATTTATTAGTCTAAAATTAATGCATGTCTTCCTTATTTGATTTTCATTAAGCTTTCAAATAAATGTCTGTTTTCTTTTTACAAACTGTTTAAACATTAAAAAATAGAATAATATTTACAGCTAAACATTTCAAATTGTTAATTAAACACATCAAAAATAATATTTGTTCAAAATTTACACATTAAATAAGAATTTTAACTCCAGTCTCTACACAACAAATTTCTCTATATAACGAATTTTTTACTAAAACAACGGATTTCGTTATATAGAGACTCGACTGTATATGCACATATATAAGAATATATATGTGATGATTTAAAAGTTAGGAGCCAGAGACATCAACGCCGGGTTTCCCTTTCACCGCAGAGAAGTCATGGCCACCGAGGGAAATAAATAAATAGATGTAGAGAATCCAAATAATTACGGGTCAATCCATTTCAAGTGGTCCAGCACTGGTCGCTCGACTATTTTTAAAAAATCTGAAATTTTTTGTACAACAACCCTAACATGATGGAAGTTCAAAATGACCGTTATTTTAATTCTACTATTTTTTGTTTGTGCATGGCGGCCATCTTTGTTTCATCGTGTGCAGCGATTTTCTCAGATACTAGGATACACAAAATTGTAAATATCTCGTATTCTATTTTCCCAATTGAAATAAGGTTTGCAGCATTTTGTTCAGAATAAAATAGGCTAAATATACAGTGTAAGAAAAATTTTGAAAAATAAATTTTTACAGGTGAAATTTTAGCACAAAATTTACGATTTTTTCCAAAATCTATCCGTTTGCAAGAGGAAAATTTTCATGCAAGGGAAACTGTCAACCTTACACAATTTTTTCTACAAATAAGTCAAAAGTGCGTGTACTCATACACCAAGTCCCAGATCTGGGAGTTAATTTCTCTTTGCGAAAAAAATTCCGAAATTCGTCAAAAATTTCAAAAATCGCACTTTTTAGGCTTTGATATCTCTGGTGGGGCACGAGATAAAAATCTGAAATTTTGGCCTATGATAGTATCATGTAGTAGCATTATGTAAAAAAAATTTCAAGAAGGAGATTTGACTACAAGCTGAGATATGACATGGAAAATATGTGAAAACAATACTACCAAACTATTGTAAACCTACTATGTAATTGTTCAACAAGACTGTCAATCTTGCACAATCTTTTCTACAATTAGGTCAAAAGTGCGTGTACTCATACACCAAGTCCCAGAACTGGGAAATGATTTCTCTTTGCGAAAAAAAATTCTGAAATTCGTCGAAAATTTCAAAAATTACACGTTTTAGGCTTTGATATCTCTGGTGGAGCACGAGATAAAAATCTGAAATTCTGGCCTTTGATAGTATTGTGTAGTAGTGTTATGTACAAAAAATTTCAAGAAGGAGATTTGACTACAAGCTGAGATATGACATGGACAATATGTGAAAACAATACTGCCAAACTACTGTAACATACTATGTAATTGTTCATACCTCCAAAATTTTAAATTAATTATTTATGGTACAAAGTTAAATGTTAGTTACAAATATCTTTTTCAAATGCTTCTGTGTGATTTAAACAATTCAGAATGCATGCTAAGCCAATAAACTATTTGTCCAGATGAACAAAATCTACTAGAAATGCTATACAACAATTTTACTTGGAACACATTTCAGGAAAAGTAAATTACAGACAATGAATTGCAACTGATCGAGTTGACATGGCTTCAATTATTAAACCTAGGGGATTTCATTCAAGTTAACAAGGGATGACAAGACTTGGGGGGCTTCAAATAAAATTTTTAGAAAGAACAGCCTGATGGACTGACAACAGTAACTGGTCGAACTATCTCTAACATCTCTTGTAAATATTGTTAAGCTCTTTGTTGAGCATATATAGTATTTTGTAAATTAAATGCTTATTATTTAGCAGTTTTCAACAAACGATATTTTCTGGGTAAATATTGTAATAAAAGAGACTAATGTCATTTCTCCTAATGTACTCGTAATAGCATTTCTTAACATTTCTTTAATCACCGTATCTCAGCTTCTAGTCAAATCTCCTTCTTGAAATTTTTTGTACATAACACTACTACATAATACTATCAAAGGCCAAAATTTCAGATTTTTATCTCGTGCTCCACCAGAGATATCAAAGCCTAAAAAGTGCAATTTTTGAAATTTTCGACGCATTTCAGAATTTTTTTTCGCAAAAAGAAATCATTTCCCAGTTCTGGGACTTGGTGTATGAGTACACGCACTTTTGACCTATTTGTAGAAAAAATTGTGCAAGGTCGACAGTCTTGTTGAACAGTTACATAGTAGGTTTACAATAGTTTGACAGTATTGTTTTCACATATTTTCCATGTCATATCTCAGCTTGTAGTCAAATCTCCTTCTTGAAATTTTTTGTACATAACACTACTACAAAATACTATCACAGGCCAAAATTTCAGATTTTTATCTCGTGCCCCACCAGAGATATCAAAGCCTAAAAAGTGCGATTTTTGAAATTTTTGACGAATTTCGGAATTTTGTTCGCAAAGAGAAATTAACTCCCAGATCTGGGATTTGGTGTATGAGTACACGTACTTTTGACCTATTTGTAGAAAAAATTGTGTAAGGTTGACAGTTAGTCTTGCATGAAAATTTTCCTCTTGCAAACGGATAGATTTTGGAAAAAATCGTACATTTTGTGCTAAAATTTCACCTATAAAAATTTATTTTTCAAAATTTTTCTATCACTGTATATTTAGCCTATTTTATTCTGAACAAAATGCTGCAAACCCCATTTCAATTGGAAAAATAGAAGACGAGATATTTACAATTTTGTGTATCCTAGTATCTGAGAAAATCGCTGCACACGATGAAAAAAAGATGGCCGCCATGCACAAACAAAAAATAGCAAAATTAAAAGAACGGTCATTTTGAACTTCCATCATGTTAGGGTTGTTGTACAAAAAATTTCAGATTTGTTAAAAATGGTCGAGCGACCAAAAAATTATTTTCTGGACCACTTGAAATGGATTGACCCTTACTCATTTGCTGCTGTAAGTTCATTTATTTAATCCGTAATCATGAGAAAGGGAAAAGCTCCTTTTGCGAACTATCTCTAACCGAAATATTCCATCATTTACTTAAACCAGCCGTACTCAGCCAAGAAAGAACCAAGAATCTTTTTTTTCTCAACTCGAGGCTTCCCCTTTTAAATCTAAAAAGAAAATTCTAGAACCTTCTGTAACCTCAAACCATCATTCTTTTATGTAAACAGAATTCTTGTCCAGCTACGAGACTATTTTCCACAGACGATAAATAAATTAAAAGAAAAATATTATTTAACCAATTTATAATCGACTCAGGATTTCTTAGGCAGATGATTTTTATAAATGATTAATTTTAAGAGAAAAAGAAAAGAAATGAATTTATTGCTATGCACACTATCAAAGGTTGACTGAGGAAAAATAAATAAATAGATAAAATAAAATAATGATAATTTTTGAAAGGTATGGTTTTGGAATAAATTTAATAAGACTTTCTTAAAAAGGGTTGATAAAAACATAGAAAAATGAATTTTATTTGGAATATTAAGAAATAAAAATTTAATTAAGAATATTTTTAGTTTAGAGCCATCTTTTTAAATTTACGCATACTGGAATAATGTTTTTTAAGGCAAATTAAGAATTTATATCGTCTGCATAAAGATTAACAGATTAGATTTAGAAACAAGATTTTAATTTAATAATTTGAAGTAAGTACGGAACATTATTACAGTAAATTAAGATAGTATAAAGGTTAGTTTTGGCGAAAAATTTTAAATTTGTAATATATATATATAGGTACATTTTTCAAAGGTAACCTAACTGTATTTTTAGGACTGAATGAAGTTGCGAAAATTATGAAAAATAGAACTATTGCATTTATAATAAACGTTGTTGTGGTCGGCAATTAAATAAAAATGAGGACGTTGTTAGCTTAATAGAAATTCGTGGTATAGAACTCTGTATATTTTTCACTGACGAAGGACAGAAGTTAAGATTAAAGATGAGCAGTTTAGGTAAAATAACTATATTGCATATAAGATAAACGTTGTTTAGTCTTTAATGTATAAATATGAAGTTTTAATGAAAATCCCTTTTTAATACAATGGAAATACTTATGGCTTACAATCATCAAAGTCGTGGCATTTATGATAAAATAATAAATTGCATTTATAATAAAAGTTCTTGTGTTTGTAATAAATAAAAATGGAGTGATTGTAGCTAATCGGATATTTTTTTAATGTGGAGTATCTTATCTTTCTCACTCACTAAAGAGAGTCGTGGCATTTATGATAAAACAGCACTATTTCATTTATATTAAATGGTGTTGTATTCTGTAGTGTATAAAAATGGGACAATGCAGTTAAATGAATATTTTATTATTATTATCATTTATTATTTTTTTACGGTTTATAACTTCTTATTCCTTCCAATCAACACAGAAAGTCGTAGCATTTATCAAATAAAACATTGCATTTATAAAAAATTTTGCTGTGTTCTGTGTAGTCTAAACATGGGGAAATGCATGTAAATGAATGTTCTATTCTTAAAGGCATGGAACACCTCATTGCTTTCAATCACCAAAGAAATTCTTAGCATTCATAATAAAACAATCCTGTTGCATTTATAATAACATACGCTATATTATGCAGTATTTTGTCACACAATGAAAAATTACTCAATAAATAAATAAATAAATAAATAAATAATGTAAAAAATAATGCTTAATCAATTTTGTTTAAACTTTTCGGGTCTGGTGTATTATTAATTGTACATGTTTTTCACCGACTATTATTTTGTCTTAACAACTACTCAGTTATTATCTTCATGTAGAAATGTTATTATGACTATGCATTTCTTATTATGACTTCAATTCGATTTTTACATTTAGTAATATTAGTAATAAAAAAAGATTATTTAATTTTCTTTGGACCATTGACCATTCCTCTATTTTATACATATATTTTACTCTTTAAATTTAAAATATGGATTAATTTTGAACCAATCAATGTGATAAAATGCAAAAAACATTAGCAAGTTTTATTACACTCTCAAATCCGATTGTAATACGTTATTTTCCAAACCTCTCCTAAAACTCTTCCTTAGCTATTGTCATATAAATACCAATTGAATAGTACAAAAAATAAGCCCATTCGTAAGACTTCAAATAATGAGATAATCTTTAAATTTCTGTAAGTGTATTTGGATAGCTGCGACTAACGTTATTACGATAAAAGTAACTTTGTTCACAAAATGGAAGACATTTCGGACTCGAAAAGGTTAATCTCTTAATCAGTAACAGTTATTTGCAAATTGAAAAATAAATTTTTGTTTCAAAATAGCTTCAGTGTAATTGCTTTAACATTATTCTACAATTCAAAATGTTATTCTGTCTCATATGGATAAGCCCTACTGTTAATTGATTTACTTGAAAAGGATATTTTAATGCATGTATTAAAGGTTTGTTTATGATAGTATGAATGAAAACTGTATAATGAATTCCATTATGTAAGATTTTTGTAATCGTGCATGCAAGTGATGAAAATATGTATTTAAGTATGAGGAAAATGTATTAAGTATGAAATATATACCTTAAATTATATAGCATTTATTGATTTTTATTAATCTTTCATATGAATAAAGTATGCCAATAAGAATATATAGATATATATTCAACTTTTTGGTAATTATAGATGATAGATTATTTTTAACGCATTTCTGAAACATTAAGATAAGCTAAACTAAAAACATTAAATCAAAGTCTTTTTCTTTTTTTTATGATGTGGTGGGGGATTATTAATAGAAATTTTTTTCAATGAATGTTAACTTAAAAGCATGTATTCAATAGACTTTATCAAAGTTTAAGATATATAATTAAAAATTCTAAAAGAGTTCGTTATCATATCCAATAATTTAATGAAATAATCTAAAATTTCTATGTTATGGCTAAATTTGACGGAATAAACAATATCCTGTCTAAAAGACCGAAAAAATAAATTTTTAATTTATGAAATATCTATATATCTGATTTAAAGAAATAATTATAAACGCATTATCACTAGCACGAGTAGGTTTCATGAGACTTTTAAAATTTAAACTTCTCTACGTACTGTTTATGACACACCCTCTATTTCTCTATAGTTGTCCTCAAACTTGTTGTAACTTGTTTGGAGGAAACATTAACCTTATAGGTCTTATTTTAACCCTCATTAACATTTTTAGTATGTAACATGCTATGGAATCACGGACATTATACCCAGTATTAAATCGGTGAAATGAGTTTATATTTAGAACAGAATAAATCAAAAATGTGCTATCTTGTTTCATTGTAAGAGAGCTGTAATGGCATTCATTTGTATCTTCAGCCAATAATTTGTAAAATGTAATAAATAATACATTTTTTCAAACCATGGATTTAAAATATATATGATTAATTGTAGAAAAGAATAAAACAAAAATGAAAAAAAAATAGCAATTTTCCGAGAATGTTAATAAATTTTAACAAACACATATTTGTAATAATGAAAATAGAATACGTTTAAAGAAGGGATGTTTGTAATAATGAAAATAGAATACATTTAAAGAAGGGATGTTTGTAATAATGAAAATAGAATAATACATTTAAAGAAGGGACGTTTGTAATAATGAAAATAGAATACATTTAAAGAAGGAATATTTTGCGTTAATGATTAAATAACAATAATAATATAAAACAATTTCTTTAATTTTTTTTAAACTCTTATAGCAACATTTTAAATTACATTCATGATACTTGATTATGCATAAATAAAATAAAATATGTGTATGTATGAATATGTTTTTATATTAGAATTTTAAATAATACTTTGTCTATAATTTACATCAAACTTTGAATCGTGTATCGAGTGGAACTTATTAAAGTTAAAACATATCGCAATAAAAAATTCAGAATTAGAAACATATGCGCTCAATTGTATTTTCCAAGATTTTTGAATTAGATACAAATACATTTTGTGATTATCCGAATTTATCTATTTAAGGATTAAATTCCGAAATGCAAAATTATTATTAAAATGCAGATTAACATGCTCAAGTTTTATTTTGTATTATTCCTTTTTTATTTTAAGAGGTAAAAGCTTATCATTTAGTTGAAAAAAAGGGACTGGAATATCGCATAATGTGATGAAATATTTTGGAAATTCAATTTTATGTATGAAATCAACATAATAAATAAGTTCTTATTTTTTTTTAAATATCTGTATATTTGATGTAAATAACTTATTCTAAATGCATTATCACATGCATGTGTTGTTCTCTTGAGTTTCATTAAATTTAAACTACGCTACGTATTATTTTGACACACCTTCTACATCTTAATAGTTGTACTCATACTTACTACATTTTGGATGTAGGAAACATTAATCTTAGCGGGTCTATTAAAGCCTCATTAATCATTATTTAAAAGTTGAATTTACACTGTCATTACTATATGAATAATGAGCTAAGCTCACAATATTTATACAATTGCTGAAACAGTGTACAGTAGGAACAATACAAACAGTTTAAAATCTACGTGACACTTAAAATTGCATTATGTTTAACCTGAGAGTATTCGTGACTTTTTTCGGAACTTCATATGCCACGCTCGGCTTTTTGGCCCTTGACTCCCCGCATAGAAAATATGTAAATAAAGAAATATTTTTCACTTAATATACTAATATTACATTTCAATGAAGATGTAAATTTGCGGTTTTTTTAAATTATATATTTTATTAATGAAATATGGAGTAACGGGAGAAAGTAAAAAAGAACTGACATTAGGGATCGTTACGTAGATTTTTTCGCCAATTTCAACATTGTTTCTAAAAACGTACCTGAAAGAAAAAAAGATGTACCGTTACTTCACTAAAGTGGTCGAGAAGCATTTAAAGTCAGCCACAATGTAAACATCAGTTATATTTGTAATGTGATATGAGTTAGGAGAAGATAATTATACGAGCGGCAAAATGAACGACACACGACTACTAATGGGTTAAACATTAAAAACGATATTAAAAACTTCCTTATTTTTTCAACCAAAACACTTGTCCATTTTAGAATATATTCGTATAAGAGATATTTCTTATTATTAAATAAAAATATTAATATTAATTTCTTTTTTAAAACTTTTTTTCTGTTACAATAACATTTTAAATTATCTTCATGAAATTTTATGTATGCATAAGCATATAAAATATGTACTTGTATAAATATTTTTATTAGAATTTCTAATAATGATTTCCCTATGATTAACATAAGCGAGGGAAACTTATCAAAGAGAAAATTCATCGTCGTAAAAACATCAAAATAGGAAAACATATGCATTCAAACTAAGTTTCCAAGATTATCCAATTAGATACAATTGCATTTTGCGATCATCTAATTTTATTTATTTAAGAACTAAATTCTGAAACATAAATTTATTATTAAAATTCAGCATAACATGCCACAAAGTTTCTTTTGTAATCACAAAGTGTCAATGGAAGAGGTTTTATAATATCGAATAATGTAACGATATATTATAAAATGCGTAAGTTATGTATATCATTTAGAACCTGCATGTAGAATAATAAATAAACTCTTGTACAAAAACTTGAAAAAACAGTTTTTCAGATTTTTTTAATAAATCCATGTATATAAGATGTAAAGAGAATGCCTTATTACTAGCTGAAGTTGTGAGATTCTCAGAGTTTCAAATACACTGGACATGAATTTGTACACAACTTCTGCTTCTTTATCCCTGTTCACCAATTTGCGATAGCTTGCTTTAATCGGAATTTGCACGTCAAACGTACCAAATTAGGTGCGTTTTTACTACAACGAAAATTTTAAATATTATGCTAAAATATTATACTTGATAAAATAGTATGCAGTACTTCAGACACAGCATAGTATCCGATTTCCTTTGTGTTTCCTTGTAAACGTCACTATATGCTTTCTATTATAAAGAAAATAACTTGTAATAAACTTCAGGAACGTACATCAATTTCATAAAATGTGGAATAGTTTAATGTAATTAAAAATCACCCCACACAATGAATATCTAAAACGTGAATTATCACATTGCGAACCAAGCATAGAACCAAGTGAGTGAAAAATGTCGAAGCCGGAACTCTTGGAATAGCGCTCCAAGTGCCATTTAAACTACGGAGACGGTGCCCAGCTTAGCATTTTTCACTCCATACCTTGGTAAGACTGTAACTGCAACACGAGATGGGATAGTCTACATGAGCACCCAACCCTGGGGCGTAACATGAGACACAAAGAAACCAAGCACCGGTGAATACATGTGTAGTTTTAATTAATTTTTTCAATTAACTTATGTAATCAAGCGTAGTGAAATTAAGCTTGAAAATCATGAATATTTAATACGTGAACCAAGCTTAGAACCCAGAGAATGAAAAATGTCCAAGCCTGGGATTGTACCCAGAACCCTTGGAATAGCGCTCCAAGTGCTGTACCATTTAAGCTAATAGGACGGCACCGTTTTCGTACCTTAAATGGCAGCTTATGAGTAACTTCTCTACGTACTGAAATTTAATTGAAAAATTAATTAAAACTACCGTAAACAATGTTTTCCCCTATACCATTGTATAATGGAATACTTTTCTGTGACTTTGTCAATTAATAAAAAATATTCTTTACACCACAGATTTTATAGACTATACACATTTTCGTATATACTTCATAAATGTGTTTTAATTGTATTATCTTCGAAAGAGTGTAGCATCATTAAAATGCACTTGAAGCTAAAAATTATGTAAAAGCTTTGACTGTCCTTGTAATAGAATTATGCATATAATTTTCCTAAAATTTGAAAAGACTCGACAAAATTATGTAATAATTATGCACAGCGCTTATAAAAACTATAAGGACAGAAAAATTATTATAATTTTTTAAAATTTCAATACAAATAAAATTTTTAGGGGATAGGGGCATTATATCACTGTTATATCCGTTTTTTCCCTCCAGAAGTTTTGCAATAAATGAAAGATGGTCAGAAAGAGTTTGTATATGTGATTTTGAATTAAATATTCCTGAAAGAATATAGAAGAGATTCCACTTCTTTGAACAAAAAACAGCCCCATGTCGCAATGAATCCGCCACCTAAATGATGTTTTAATAAAAGCTATTTTTCTTTACTTAAATCATCCTAAAAATGTTTATAAGCAAACAAGTGATGACTTGGGACGACAAACATTTGCAGGTTATTTTCTCCGATGAAAACTAGTGAAGCATAATGGCCCTGGTGGCTGGAAATATAACGTCAGTCAGTTGATTAATTTATTGCGCCATTAGGCTGCTTTTCTTTCAGTGACGTGGGACTCACTTTTATATTTTTCCAGAAATTTTAATTCAATGACATACATAGAAACACTTTTTGACCATGCTCGATTTGTTGTAACACTTTTAGCAGGAAAAAAGCGGATATACCGGCGAGATATGCGCCTGTCCATACAAGTCCTGAGACAAAATTTTAGTTTTATAAGAAAAATGTTGAAGTTTTGCAATGACCACTAAGAGGTTCTTATCTAAACCTTATTGATAACGGATGGGAAGATCTAGCAAGAATAATTTATAAAAATGGAAGGCATTTTCCCTCATCATCAAAACTCAGATCTATGATTGAAGATGAATAGCGCAAAAACATTTCCGAATAGTTTTAAAAAATAATATGTCGATTAATGATGCAATATTTACAATCATTAAATCATAGGTACATGCATAACATATTAAATATTTGTTTATTCGGTTATTATATTGAATTTATTTTGCTGTCCTTATAGCTTTTACACAGGCAAAAATAGTGTTTATTATCGTAATAAAATACTCACATTTAAATTTTATTGACTTTTATTAGCTTTTCAGCCTAATGGTACATATTATCAGGAAAAAATGTTTTACTTGTTTTTAAATTTATAAAATAAATTAATATTTTTTACTGATCTTATAGTTTTTACCCGTGCTGTATTTTAAATTTCAACGATTCGGTTGGATAGTTTTTGTATTATTATATGCGACAAAAAGACGGAGTAAGCGACAATTGTAATTGTTACATATTCACATAATTACGAAAGCACCTAAAAAGATCCTAAATGCTTAGATTTAATTCCGATTAATTATGTTCAGAGATTTTTGTTAGCATGAATGATATGTAACTTTTGCCTCTTATATAATCATTGAAAGGAAATTTCTTTCTCAGAAAAATTTACTAATCATAATTGTTTAATACTGGGAGACTAGAACAGCATCATTAAACCTTTACACTGAAAAAAAATGAAGTATTCCAAAACGAATAAGTTGATATTCTAATATAAAGTGAGTATTTTTGTTTAAAAAATGAGCCTCGATTTTGATAAATCCAGATTAGGGATTTTTTTAATCTCATGTGCGAGTTATATGCGACTAAATTATTTAAACTTTTACGAAGCTTTGAACATATGCATGTATCATCTGAGTTTTCATAAAATAAACTTTTAAACTTATTCCCAAAAAATCTTGTTTATAAGAAACAAAACATTCTTGTGAATCTGTCAGGAAATTTTTCCAACATTATTTGGGCTTGAAAGATAAGCGTATTTCAGGTGCCGTGATTTTAAAAAAATACTGTTAATTAATTTTTAGAAAACGTGTTAAAAAAAAAGAAAAAAAAGAAAAAAGGTATTTTCCAAATGAGCACCAGTTTCTTTTTAGTTGGTAAATATCTGTGAAAAAAGTTTTATTGCCTTAAAATTAATAGGTTTTTATAAATCTTGCCGTTTTGTGTTTTAGATGATTTAGGAAGTGCAACTCCACTATGTTATGCACGCTATGCACACGTGTTTTTAATATAATGTTACATATCTATATCTTTTCTAATGCTATATCTTTTACATACAAAAATTATTTAAGCAGATAAAATTATATTTAAAAAGAAGAAATTAGCTTTCACTTTACTTATTTTTTACTGCTTAAAACATTTAAAAAAATTGCTCGATATTTGACTTTACAAATCGTAATCTTCCCTTAAACAAATATACAATGTAGTTTCGTTTTTCACTTCTGAGCTGATTTTTATCTGATCAAAGTTTTAGAGAAGCGTTTTGTTGTATTTAATTTCTTCTACGTCTTTGTGAGTAAGTTTTACAATTTTAAGTTAGAGGAGTGTGAGATAATGGGGGAGAAAGTAAAGAGAAATTGGAAATCGAAATTCCAATGTCTGAAGGAAGTTTAAAATAAGATGTTCTTTTGTAAATTACGTGTCTTTATCCGATGTGTTTAAAAAATGTTCTTTTATATATATGTAAATAATTTTTTCAAGAGATTAAATAAAATAAAATAAATAAATAAAACTGGAATCTGACTGTAAGAACAACTAATGTGTAACAACAAATATTTTGTGTGTGTGAGAGAGAGATTGAGTCGGTTAAAATTTGTTTTTGAACAATGACAATGGAAAAATGGAAAAAAGACATTTATAGTAGACGCACGTGTTCTTTACACCTAACGAAGGAAGATTAAGTTCTTTCGAAAGGCTTTGCGCAATTTAATTTATTTTATGATGTTTTAAAGAAGTTTTTTCTCTTCAAAAAATGGAAAACTAATCTGGAATAACTGTGATAATTAAAAATGTTTTGTGCTGCTATAATTTGTCTGGTGTAATGTAACAGAAAAGTGTATCCTTTACTCTTTCTACGAATAAATGTTAAATCACAATTCCCAGTAAAAACAATCAACGTTAAATAAGTCTCCGCACAATTAAAAAAATGAAAAAAAGAAATGTATATATATATATATATATATATATATATATATATATATATATATATATATATATATATATATATATACCGGATGTCCAGTAAATAACTGACCCATTTTGAACTTAAATAACAAATAAACGGTTTGAGATAATAATGCGCGGTTTGCCGTATTGTTATTAGAAAATCAATAAATTTTTAAACATGTACTTTGTTAATATAGTTCAAATTTCGGAAAAAATATCGCGCTGGTGGTAACAGGCTGTTTGAATACAGACATGACTCTAATTTTCATAAATATGATATTTTCGGCTGAATCTGAATCTATATGTTGTCGAATCTCAATCTATATGTTGAATCGACTCTCGAATCAGCTTCAGAAATAGGGTACGTTGGTTGTAAAGTGATTTAAAATAATATTTGTGATTGAACCATCTGTATTATATTTCCCCTCCTCAGTCTTGAGACTGAGATATTATTTTAAATATTATTATATTACATTAACAAAGTGCATATTTTAAAATTTATTTATATTCTAATAACAATACAGCAAGCCGCGCATTTTTATCTCAAACAGTTTTTTTTGTTATTTACATACAAAATGGGTCAGTCATTTACTGGACACCCGGTATATATATATATATTACCGTATCTGTATGCGATTTGTATCATATGACTTACCAAAGAATTGGATTATTTTGTGGCAAATGGAAAATAAAAGGCGTGTCAAAAATAACGATCCATTTCTATGAAAACACTATTAATTTCTTTCCCAGGTGTTTGAAGAATTTCTCAGTTTAAAAGAAAGAATAGCTATCATTTCCCGGAAACTAGGTGATAAAACTTATGAAGACGTGTGTCAACTGCATCATGGAACATACAGAAAAGAGCCATCAACAAGGGCCAATATCAGGATACTTGTGAACAAATTCTGACTAATCGGTAGCGTGACGGATGAAAAATATCCTGGACAACTATAAACATCTGACAATACTCTCAAGAGCATTCTTTAGGTAGTTGAAAGGAACCCATGTTCACAAGTAGCCTGATATTGGCCTTAAATGGTGTCTGTTACCCTTATTTTCAATGGTACAGTTGATGCACCACTTCATGTGTTTTATCTTCCACTTTCCAAAAATCGATGGCTATGTTTTCTTCTAAGGAAAGCTTTTCTTCAAACACCTGTGAAAGAAATCAACGGTTTAGTGTTTTCATAGAAATAGATCGTTATTTTTGGAATACCTAATATAATTGTTCACAGTGTATTTCACATTTCAAATATTTATACAAATGCATCAGAATGATTTTAGAGGGGGGGGGGGGTTACATAAGAAGGTTTGTGAAAGAATGGAATCCATTCTAATCAAAAAATTACTAAAAGTAATAAAAATACATCTAAAAGGCATATCAAAGTCTTTATTCAGATCGACACATGTTTCATCGCTCAAACGGTGACATTATCAAGATCGTTGTTAATACAAACAACTTCGCAAACATTTTTAAAGACGATAATCTGGAAAATAAAATCATGTGACCGCAAGTGTAATGAAAACGTAAGCACATACATAATGTGAATCAAAATTAAAGCGTATATTTGTGAAATTGAATGAACTTCTATTATTTGTTCTTATTCAGGAGAGAACATCTTTCCAAATTTTAGGTAACTCATTGGTGTCTAAATGATTCTCATTGCATAAACATTGCATCTATATTGTTTTCTGGAAAATGAAACACAAATAAAATCTTAATGGATAAATTAGTCTTCTTTTTTTCAAACCAATCTGTAAACAGATTCATACAGATTTTCCAGTTACTTATCATTGTTACCAGTGTTACTTATCACCCCCTCTTATCCTAACCTAATTTTCTTTATTTTGATTTCATTTTGTCTTATTTATTTATTTATTGTTACCAACAGTGATTTCTTTGCTGACCAATTATTTATATAGATGTGCCATATTTTGTTGATGAGTGGTATAGATCACTGATGCTTTGGCGCAAATCTCTTAAAAGTCTAAGACCAGCAAGTCCGTAAACTGATTTTCTGTTAATAATTTTTAACGACGCATAAAATAAATCATTTTATCCTGATACTTTCAAAAGAGGAAATAGATTGTATTAAAATTATTTATTACTGGGAAGTAATTTTTTTCTGAAATATGGATGCGCATTAAAGTTAACAGATTTTTATTTTTTTTCTTTTGTTGGAATTGCACTACAACCTTAATTTTAAAGATTTCCCTTGTTTGTGTTTTTTCCCTTCCATTTAATTAAATTATTTATTTTTTCAACTTTTTATTTTTCAAATAGTTTTATACTTTTCTAAAATCTAATATTTCAATAGTACCCTTATGTATCTGATGGTCTTTTATTTGTCGCTTAATTATTTGTCTCTTATGTATCTCTTATTTGGACATAAAGATTCACTGAAACTATATACTTCAATAGAATTCCGACATAGTTGCAAGGTTTTATTTCCCCGTATCTTTACAATAAGAAAGTACTGGATTCAGGAAAATATTCGATTTACGATTACCGACGGTTTGACACGTTTTAGGGGTCAGAGATACCGAAAAAAATGCTTTTGTGAATGTCTGTCTGTCAGTCTGTCGCTCTGTCTGTTTATCTGCCGGAGTATGTGACACAAATTTTGTGATCTCTCATCTCAAGAACAGATGCACAGAATTTAAAAGAATTTGTTTCCAGTTAGTCCCTAATATAAATTCTTGATGATTAGTTTTTCACATAAATTGCTCCACAAGTGGAGCTGATATGCAGCATTTTTCATGATTGCTTTAATAGGTCTGTCTGAAGAACTAAAGCACAGATTCTCATTAAATTTAAATAGTTCTTGATACGACGTGGGGCTGTTTACATTTTGGTGTAAATTTCCTAACAGGTGATTACGCTGAATTTTTCATAATTCATCCAATAGGTTTGTTTCAAGAACTGGAACACGAATGTTGATAAAACTTCAGATTCAGTTGTAAATTAAAAAATATTGGTACTGTCTATGGTTTGGTGTGAATCGCCCAACAAGTGTCGCTGCTATGCTGCTTTTTTGACGATTTTCACAAAGCTGTATATCAAGAACCTAAAGAAAGATTTTTCATCTAACTTAGGATTCAAATAGATGTTGTTGAATAAGTTTTTGCTGATTAGATTTTGGTGTTAATAGCTCAATAGGTGACGCTTTTGTGCTGTATTTTGCAGAATTTACTTAACTTTGGAGATAGTCATACCTCAAGAACTAAACCACGGAATTACATTTCTTTAGAATACACATGGTGATTCTGATAACCATTTAGGTTTGATTTGTGAGATTTTCAAGCAGTAACAATTGTGGGGTAGTTTTGCGATTGCCGCATTCGACTAGATTTCATTATTATTAGCAGATTTTAAAACTTTTTAAAGATTTTATATGACAACTTTTTACAATTTGAATGCATAGCTTTTATTTTTATAATGTAACATTTTCGAAAAAAAATTGCAAGAAATGGTAACAAACCTGCAGAAGCTTCTTGTCCAAATTAAAAAGAAAATTTCTCTGATGTACAGTGGCGGTCATATGTTTCCGGCCAGCAAAATTTTTCAGTTAATTTGTAAATATACCCATATGAAGAGGAATCTCAAAGCGATACTTTTACATTTTATTGACGTATTAGTTAGGAACTTAGTTATAGATGAACGTGTAAATATCAATAAATTTAATTGACAAAATTAAGTATAAAAGAAAACGCATGTTCTCAAAATTTCCCGGCCACTTTTACAAGTTCGTAAAAAAGTGGTATTGTAAAAGAAAATTACAGTGATCAACAACATATACAAGTACTAATTTATCGTATTACTATTTTACCAGCTTTAGTAATAAGTACTGCGGCGCGGCAACGTGACATTCATACAATCAACGGTTAAAGATCGTCTATGGTACATTTTTCCCACATTTCTTGCAACTTTGGCGTAATTTCGACTGAGTTGGAATATGTATAGTTCCGCAGACTTTTCCCAACTTCTTTCCAAAGATTTTCTATTGGATTTATGTTGGGCGTTTGCGCTCACCATTTCAAAAACGAAATTTTTTGTGCGAAAGCTATTGCTTATCGAGGCTTCCATGCATTATTTGTCTCATTATCATGTTACGAAAAATAGTTGTGGCCAATTTTTTTCTCTAATAAGGCAAAAAATGGTTCTGCAAGATATCCTTATACATTGTATCATTCATCTGGCTGTGGATTTCAAATAACGGACCGACGCTTTTTTAAGAAAATACTCCCCATGCCATAATGTGTCCTCCGCCATGCATTGTAGGACACATTGTAGGAATATGATACGTCGAATCATACCTTTTGTTGTTATGTCATCGTATGTATTGTCTGCCATCACTACCAAAAAAATTTCAAATTCGATTCATGGAAAAAATAGATTTTTTGTCCAGTTTCACTTGACCAGACTTTGTGTTCCTTGGAAAATGAAAGTAGGGTACGTCGGTATTTTTTTAACCTCCGATATTTTTTTAACACCGACTCTTCCATAAAGTTTTGTATCACGTCGGCATCATAATACGGTAGACAAACTTATTCCAACAATATTTCCATTCCGTAAATCGCAGTATACTGCAGCGGAATTTTCATGCGGATTATCAGTGGTTTTTATCCTGATAATTGTGTCCACAGGAATAGTAATTTTCCGGGATCTCCCGGACCTCTGAAAGTCCTGAAAGCCATGGCTATCTTTATATATTCTTTAAATATCGTTTACAGTCGATTTTACCGATCGATAACTTAGCCGCAATATCTCGAGAAGATTGGCCATTTAACGACAAACTAATCGCTCATTTATGAATAATAATTGTTGAACTTTTCAAATTTGACTTAAAACTATACACGTTGATTAATTCATAAACACAACCAAAAAACACGTTACGGATAGTAAAAATCTAAAGAATGATAAGTGGCCGGAAACTTTTGAGAACATGCGTTTTCTTTTATACTTAATTTTGTCAGTTAAATGTATTGATATTTACACGTTCTTCAATAAGTAAGTTCCTAACTAATATGTCAATAAAATGTATAAGTATCGCTTTGAGACTCCTCTTCATATGGGTATATTTACAAATTAACTGAAAAATTTTTGCTGGCCGGAAACATATGACCGCCACTGTTACATTCAACATTGGAAAATACTTATATAAGTCACCTTTTTTAAAACTTCTTAAGATTGCGAGACATGCATCTGAATTATAATATCGATTTTTCAGTTTAATGAGGTACATTCCTAACATTCTGATTTTGAATGTAATATTTTTAGCTAGTTTCAGCAAGTTAATGAAATGTGAAAGTAGTTGCGATACATTCTAGAGATGGCTTGGAACTTTAGACTAAACTATTTTAAGCATCACTTTAAATCACACGTTAAATTTGTGATTATACATAAGTTGTTCATGATTATATGTAAATCAGTCTAGCATTTTTATGAAAATGTATAAAAGGGAATTGCGGAATTATTGTCATTAATTAAAAAATCATAACAATATGTATGAAAATAACTTAAAATGAAACAAACTAAATTAAAAAAATGCTATAAAAGGAATAAATTACCTATATATAAATTAACGTGTGTTTAATCTCATAAACGGTGACATTTTCAAAATCATGCTTAATAGAAATATTTTCGCAAAATTTTTAAAAACTTGGTAAGCAATGTCTGTCATTTCATGCATAATGATTATAAGTTCAAACATAAAATAAAATTAAAATGGATGTTTGAGACTGTGTATTAATTTCAAATTATTATTATTAAACCTGCATAGCATCTCTTCCCAAATTTTAGATAACAGAAGTGACACTGAGTCATTCCATATATTCTCACTGAATAAAATATTTCTATAAATTCAAGGATAATTGGTGCTAAATAAAATCATGACAGATGAACTATTCTGCTATTTTTAAAATTAATATGAAGAGTTTCTTTGCTGCACAATCTGGAAAATCCCCTGTGAAAAAGTGAAAAGTCGTGAAAAAGTCGAAAAGTGTGTGCCTGGAAAAGTGGCCCCGTTGAAGTGCGTTCGTAATTATACTACCTCTGACAAAAAAGTTCGGTAACTGAATTCAGAAGGGTCTATCTAGTCACTGAAGAAAGAAAACGCTGCACCTGCATAGAGACAAGTGTTGACCATCTTCCCCCACCGTTGTTCAGCTGAGCGTCGTTTATGTTCTGCGTAAAACGTGCTTTACTAAATGCTTGTTCAGTGTGTTGGTTTTTAATTGAGAACAGGAAAATGAACGAACAAAAGATCAGTTTAAAATTTGGTTTTAAGCTTTGCATGACACCGAAAGAAATTCATATCAGTACTGGTGCAAATTGAACATCCACTATACTCGCCAGATCTCAATCCTCCAGACTTCTTCCTATTTCCACGACTCAAACTCTCTTTGAAAGAGATTTGACCATATTCCTGAAATCCAACGAAACGTGACGAAGCTTTTGAACTGCATCCCAAAAGAAGACGTCTGCAAATTTCCCAGGGCATGTATGTATAGCAGATCTCAGTGGTGCATAGTTATGGGAGGTGACTATTTCGACCGATAGTATGGTAATTTTCGTTAATATTTTATCTACATTAATGTTACAGGACTATTCACCGAACTTTCTTGCCAGAAGTAGTATAAGTACATAACACCTATAGTCATCGTTCAATCCATCCGTCCGTGTTTAACGAAACAATCGTTTGAAATTTAAAGTACATAATTGTTGCAAACTTTAGTCGGATCATTTTAAATTTTACTAAAATCAGATGCATAGTTCAATTACAGGGGCAATTAAATTGTTCCATTTTATTACGACCAATGAGAAAAAAATAGTTTCAAATGCATTTTAGTAATGTTACACTTTTTCTAACATAATAACATTGATTTGCATCTATGAAGTATATACTAAAATATATATTCTGTAGAATCTGTGGTGCAAAGAATATTTTTTATTAATGTACAAGGCTACACAAAAGTATTTCATTACATAATAGTGCAGGAGAAAACGTTGTTTGAAACGCGTTTTGATAATATTAAGCTATTTCACATTTTATGAAATTGATGAACTTTGTTGAAATTTAATACAAGTTACTTTCTGTATAATAAAAAGTAGATAGTATTTACAGGGACACACAAAATATTTCGGATATTTATGCAGTATCTGAAGTACTGCATATTATTACATCATGATCTGAATGTTTTTAAAATTTCGTTATAGCACAAACGCACTGCATGTGTGACATGCAATTTTCGACTTCTTAAGTTTGATGTCTGCTATACGTTATTTGATTTTAGTTTTTATGTTTTCTGTTTGCCATACCTATATAAAATTGAATTGTTCCATCTGCTTTAGTGAAATGTATTTCGCAAAAATGCATCTTTATGTAATTTTATTTTTAAATTGTTTTGTAGTAATGTTGCATTCATAACATCATGCTTATGGGTGTAATTGCGGACCTACTCTGTAAAAAATAATAGATGTTTCTAAATCTGCAAAAATCTGCTATAATCTTGAAAAAAAAAATACACAATAATCTCTTCCAAGTCATTGAAGATTCCTGAAAAAGGTCCTTTCTGGAAAATTATTTATTTTCGAAATTAAAAGAAAAATTTATAAATATAGATATTTCATTATTTTCGTCTTATTTTCGGAAACGTTTCTGAGTAGCTTTATCAGAAAAATTAACACTTGACTCAAATCGAATCATCACTTCTTTGGATGCTATTATTTCTCATGTAAATAATTTGCTACTTAGAAAACATGTTTAACCGATAGCTAACACAATATTAGCAGCATTAACATTAATATGAAAAATCCCATTATTTTGTTACACTTGCATGCACAAATTCAGCTGTGCAGTTGAAAATATTTACTTGAAGATTGATAGAATTTGAAAAACCAATTTTACAAGTGCAAAGAACTGATTAACCTCTTCAGTCCCGGTTTCTCCTACAAGATACATATCTTTATTTAAAAAAATCGTGTATACAAACAATGCTAAAAATAAAAAAATCGTTCTGAATGGAACCTAATAGATACGAGTAGAAAACAAAATGGCAAATTGTTTCTTGTAGCCCCTTTATAGCGAGATTTGTGTTATATTGAAACGGGTTGCAGCAACAATGTACCAAATGTACAAAAATGAAAACGAAAATAACTTTTCTGTGTGTTAAGGTATCATTCATAGAATCCAATAGTAATAAAAATATTAAAAATATAGATATTTTTTTAGTGTTTTTGCGATGCGATAAAAAATAAAATAAAATAAATTCCAAAAAAATTGTCAAAAAAAAAAAGGGCTTATTGAGTCCCCATGTAACATCAAGTTTGATGTGCAAAAAATTAGTTTTTTTTTCTCCCCAGTTTTTCTTAGTTATCAGTTTTTAACTTTCAAGCTATCAAAACCTGAGAGCTTACACTGTAAAACATTTGTGTAACGTTATTCTATGAAACTGGTGGCAGCCTTGCTGCCTCCAATTTTGTGGAGTACTTTGACCGATATAACGGTATAACATTGCAAAGTTACACCAGTAATATATGTTTAAATTACACCATTATATAAGTGAAATATTACTCCATAAAGTGGAAATTCTAGCTGCCACCAATTTAATGAAGTAACGTAACACAAACGTTTTACAGTGTATGTGCCCGCCCGTTCTATATGTATGTACGTAACGCGATAGCTCATGATAAAAATATCTGATTTACTTCAAATTTTAGAAATAAGATAAGGAATTGATTGTATTTGATATATTATTATGTTAATGTGCTTTCCTGATTAGTTTTGAGAGTTCATTCGATAAGTATAAGAAGGGGAACGGGGGCTAATACCCCTATCCTTAATTTACATAAATTGGTTTTTCATACAGAATTAGCAGATTTCGTTCAAATCTTAGATATAGGATCATTTTCGCTAGGCACCTTAGATATAGAATCATTCGCGAATAGTATTGGGTGTTTATTGGATAAGTATTAAGAAGAGGAACTGTGGCTAATGCCCTCCCCCTTAATTTCTGTAAATGTGTTTTTCATGCAGAATTACCAGATTTCGTTCAAATCTTAGATATAGGTTCATTCTGCTAAGACGCCTCCGTCATTAGAATTAAGTGTTCACTGGATAAGTTTAAAGAGGGGGAATGGGCGCTAATCCCCCCTCTTAATTTAGGTATTAGGTTTTTCACGCAAAATTTAATGATTTGTTTCAAACATTAGATATAGATTCATTCTGAAAAGGTGCTTCCCTGATTTGTTCCATATATTCAATTCATTGGATAAGTATGAAGGGGGAATAGGGGAACTACCCCTCATAAATTAGGTAAATGGTTATTCATACAGAATTAACCGGTTTGTTTCAATTTTTGGATAGATGTTTATAGTGTTAAGAAGTTTCCTCATTAGTTGTGATGTTCTTTAATAAGGCATAAAAAGTAGTATGGGTGATTACATCCCCCTTATGTTAGCTAAATAGAGTTTTATGCAGAGTTATCCGATTTGCTTTAAATTTTGGATGTAGGTCCTTTCTGATAAGTTGAATTTCTGAACAGTTTTGGATGTTTAATAGTTAAGTGTAAATGAAAGAACGGGATCCAAAGCTACTTAAATTACATAAATGAGTTTTTATGCAGAATTATTCGACTTAGCTTTCGAATTTTGGATAAAATTTTTGGCATATCCCTGATCAGTTTTGGGGTTTCAATGATTAAGTATAAAGAAATGAAATCAGGAAGGTATTTCGTCTCTTAATTTGTTTCTAGAAAGGACTTATTATAGAAGGCAGTAATGTACAATTAGTGTGCATAGCCTCTGAGCTCTATGCCATCAGTTTAATTGGGCAATACACCTTTTATTAAATATAAATCCATAATTGAAGTTAAAAAATATACGTAGAAAATCCTGGGGTCTGAAGAGGTTCACGCATTGTAAAAGCTACTAGGATACGTTTCTGAAAATGACGGGCAGCGGATAAAAATTCTTTTTTGTAAATTCTTCATTAAATTAAGAAAATAAATTATTTTTGGAGGTTTCTTACGCTAAAGAAACGCTTTTCGGAATCTTGTGCGATTCGGAACAAGTAATTATATGTTTGTGTTTATGGTTATTGTATGTTTTCGTAGATTAAGAAACATCTGTTACTTTTTAAACATAGAGGACACCATTTTGTACTTAGCACTTTTTAAATTTTTGTTTTTCGTGATACATCTTTATTGATTGCGTGAAAAAAATTATCAAGTAGCTTACTGGTGCAAACAATGAAAATTTCCCTATATTCTGTGATCTTTGTAACAATAATTACTCATTCATTTTGCCATATTTATATGTCCCTATATGTATATATCTTAAATATTGTAGTCCTTTAAGAATACATAAATGATAAAAATATTTTTTTAAAATTTCATCATTTAAAATTTTCCATTAACGCACAGAGACATTCAAAAACTTGTGTTCCGGCTATTTTGTTTCATAGACATTAATAAAACTTTAAAAGAACTTTCCGTCTCGCTTTTAATTTTATATTTGCTTTACATAAGTAGATTTATAAGTACCTTTTGAAGTTTAAATTCTGTTATTGACTTCTAATTAATTTTTAAGCAAATATAAATCGAAGATTTCCTTCTTTTAATTTTTTTTAAATGAAGACAAAAGACAATCGGATTTTAGCTTTCTTATCACTTTTTATAAAATGCGAGCACATTTCGTTTAGAGCATCTGCGCTAATGTACACTGGTGCCCAAAAATTAAGCATAATTGGTAATTAAGTAAGTAATGAAAGAAATATAAATCGAAATGTGGTGAAACTCCAGGTGTGTAAACAAAATAGTACGCGTCATATATTTTCGCGAAGAGTTTTCCCCGAAATCGAACAGGGGACCGTCAACAAATTGAAAAAGAACGAAGATCTTTGGGATAACCCTGTCAAAACTAATGTAGCAAAAGCGTTCAAACTGCACATTATGATTAAGTGGTTTATTGTAATGTACTGTGTTTATTTTTATAAGGCTAGCATTCATACTCGTAGAGAAATTAAGGTTTTTATAAAAACAGTCCTAAGTTTTTTGCTTATAATTTGCATAGTTCTTAATATAAAATAAGGTTCTTTTCTGAAAATATGACAAACATCATTGTACACAATACCCTGTCATCAGAATTTAAAATAATAAAAATTGTATGAAAAATGAATAAGTTTATTAAATAATTTTTCATTGCGCATGCGTCAACGATATCAAAATTTCCTTTGAATATTGTGTTAGCTAAAAGTATAGAGCAACTTCTGTAAAAGTTTCAAAAACATAGCTTGAAAATTCTGAAAATTATCGGCTATAGAATCAACTCAAAATCCGTTATTCCTAAAAGGAAGCAAAATATCATTGGTTTTATCCAAATACAGTTGTACATGCAATATTGTCTAGGCACGAAACAATGGAATATGGATACAGCCCCTCATCTTTTTGCTTCATTAGGGAATAAAATATTTTGATCTCATTCTATCAACGATAATTTTCAGAATTTTTAATCTATGTTTTTGAGACTTTCACAAAAGTTGCTCAACACATTTAACTAACATAATATGCAAATGAAATTTTAATAGCGTTCACGCATGCGCAGTAAAAAATTATTTAGTAAACCTGCTCATTTGTCATACAATTTTTATTATTTTTAAATTCCGATGACAGGGTATTGTGTACGATGATGTTTGTCATATTTTCAGAAAAGAACATTATTTTATATTAAGAACTCTGCAAATTATAAGCAAAAATCTTAGGACTGTTTTTATAAAAATCTTAATTTTTCTACGGGTATACATGCTATCCTTATAAAAATAAACACAGTACACAACAATATGCCACTTAATCATAATGTGTAGTTTGAACGCTTTTACTACATTAGTTTTGACAGGGTTATCCAAAAGATCTTCGTTCTTTTTCAATTTGTTGACGGTCCCCTGTTCGATTTCGGGGAAAATTCTTCGCAAAAATATATGACGCGTACTATTTTGTTTACACATCTGGAGTTTCACCACATTTCGATTTATATTTCTTTTATTACTTACTTAATTACCAATTATGCTTAACTTTTGGACACCAGTGTATATAACATTCATCATTGTTTAATTCTACGTCTCATGCGTTCTTTTTTAATACTTATTTATTTTTGCGAATTCTTTATTCTCCTGTAACATTCATAAAGTAAATATCGTGCGATGGCTAACGGTTCTTCTTTATAAAGTCCCAATTTAAGACCAACCACAGTCGGTAATTTTTTAATTTTAACTAATAGCACTTTTTACAGATATCCTTACCCACACATCTAGATAGTATTTGCAAGAGAAATATACTTCACAACTTATTTTAGAAAAAAATATATTAGTACAAACAGAATATGAAAATATAGTGGAATCTCCCTGTGGAACCACCTCCATTAAAGTACCACCCGCCTATACGACAATCTTTTCATGGAACGAAATTTATTTCAATGGAAATAAGTTATTATTAAACCAATGGGAATAAATTTCGTTTATTAAAAAAAAAAATACTTCATATTTCATAACGTGGTCGCTTTATAGAGGTTTTACTGAAATGACCATTTGCATTTCAATAAGAAATAAATTAAGAAGATGAAAATATAACAAACATTTTAAATAATTTTAGAAATGAATTGCTCTGAATCTTATTAACCAAAATATCACCAAAAAACTAGTCGTTGGGGGGCCACCTTAATACTTACCCATCATGGATATAAATATGAAAATAAAACATGTCAAAACTATTTATACAATGCATTGCAATTCATAAACAAAATTTAAATATTGTTAATATACATAGTAATGCCATATTCAACATCTGCTGATTATCAATTTCGACAAATTATATAAAACGCCAAACTACTCAAGTAGTACCAAACTGCGTAAACGAAACATCCTTATAACTCCAAAAATAATAATTCTATTAACTAACAATTAACTGCGTCGGATTAAGCGTCTCATTTCCAATTAAAATATAACTCTGAATTGAAATTTGAATGAAATACAGGATCATGAAAAATCGAAGAATGTGGAAAACAGGATTACAAATATTTCGGCAACTAATAATCCGATCGACTTCGTTCTATATGCAAAATGTGTGTTATTTTATTGCTTTTTACGTCCATGCCTTAGAACAAAAAAATTCGAAAATTTTTATATACCTTTCATCAGAACGAATTTTTCGAGGGTCCGAAAAAAATAGTTCCGGATAATCGAGGTTGCTAATATTAAATAGGCTTCGTCCCATTCTTACATACTAACTACATACAAAATTTCAAGTCTCTATTTCAATTTTTTTGGGAGATAGAGCGTTTATAGACAGATAGACAGACAGACGGACGGACGGCAAAAAAATTTTTCCTAAAAATATGTTTTTCAGAATCTCCACTATCTAAAACGTGTAAATCCGTCAAAATTTTTTTTCGATTTTCAAAACGATTGCAAGACTTACCCTATACTACGTATGATGGGTAAGTAAACTAGAAGTTGCGGGCCACCGTAATACTTACCCATCATCGATATGCATAATATAAAATATGAAAATAAAACATGTGTAAAATATTTATAAAATGCACTGCAATTCCAAAATAAAATTTAAACGCAAATTAAAAAAAAATTTAATACACATATTCATGCTTTATTAATGAATTGCTGATGAGCCAAATTCGATAAATTATATAAAACGCCAAAATACTCAAAAAATACCAGATTGCGTAAAAGAAACATCCTTATAACTCTAAAAATAATAATCATATTAACTAACAATTTACTGCGCCGGATGAAGCGTCTCATTTCTAATTAAAATATATCTTTGAATTCAAATTTGATTAAAATACAGGGTCATGAAAAATCAAAGAATGCGGAAAACAGGATTACACATATCTCGGCAACTAATAATTCGACCGACTTCGTTCTTTATGCAAAATTTGTGTTATTTTATTTCCTTATACATACACTCTTTAAAATAAAAAAAATCGAAAATTTTTATATACTTTTCATCAGAATGAATTTTTCGAGAGTCCGAAAAAAATAGTTCCGGATAATCGAGGTTACTGATATTAAATAGACTTCGTCCCGTTTTTAGATACTAAGTACATACAAAATTTCAAGTCTCTATCTCAATTTTTTCGGGAGATAGAGCGTTTACAGACAGACGGACGGCAAATTTTTTTTTCAAAAAAATATGTTTTTCGGAATCTCCAGTATCTGAAACGTGTAAATCCGTCAAATTTTTTTTTTCGATTTTCAAAACGATTGCAAGACTTACCCTATACTACGTATGATGGGTAAGTAAAATGACAAAAAGCAACAGTGCAAATGTAAAGCTTTCTTAAACAAATTAAAATTACGAGGCAAAACGTTAAAGATATCTTTTGTTTATTTACATATTCTTTGATTTAAGAAGCTTTCTTGAACACAGTTGCTCATGTATCTTTTTTAAAAGATAATTTTTATAATAATATAATAATAATAATAATAATAATAATAATAATAATAATAATAATTATTATTATTATTATTATTATTATTATTATTATTATTATTATTATTATTATTATTATTATTATTATTATTATTATTATTATTAGGCTTTTCTCAGTTATAGAAATCGTTCAGTTACGTATACATTCACAAACATTTCACAAGATTATTAAGAAAAAGACTGAACGAATGTTAATGGTTACTGATGTACAATGAATCAAACATTTTTCTCGTATTTAGAGTTCGAATCTTTTAATTCAATCTAAAATACAGGGAGCCCCTCTGAAGTCTGAATTCAGATATTTCTTTAGAATTTTAAAAGTAATGTAAACATGTTAACGATAATTTGAAATAGCTTGATCTGTTGTTCTGTTATATGTAAAAATTATTTCACTCTGTCCGTGAAATTTATTTACGTAAACTTTATTCAAATATTATACTATATGTTAATATTTATATATACTTCATTTCATGTGCTTGATGAAAATGTGCAAGAATTTTACGCAAGAGCAGTGTCTAGGTTTTTTTAATTTACAGCCCTACCAGTGACCGAGAGGTTTTGTCCTCGAAGCTGATAGATGGTAGGTGTTGCGTTCGATCCCGATCGCTCCTACAGCCTAATCGTTCGGAGTTTTAAGTGGTTTTTTTACGAACCGTGAATTTTCACAATCAAATATGGGTTAGGTTCCTTCGGAAAGACCCTCACGGTGGACATCCTTCTTTAAGGGATATATCTCTAGTATTAATAACTGGCTGTCATAAATTAAACCAAACCAAGCCAACCAAAAAATTTAATATTTTAGCTGTTCAACTTTTAACCTATTAATGCCTAGTATACTTGAGCGATTCGCATAAAAATAAATGGTGGTAGAGTATAAGTATATAATCTTATGTGGCAGACAGTTAAAAAAAAATTATTAGTTTCTGATTTTTTTTCTGAGCGATGGTAAATTTCTAAAAAAATGGAATTGGTCTAAAACAAGAAGTTTTAGTTGCAGATAAAATTATTCTACTATAAGTCTTGATGATAATCTCGTAATTATGTATTCCAAATTCCATCAAAATCGATCAGGTAGTTTCCGAAGAAACGGGTATTAAGCTCGCATATTTCCCCTTAGCATAACATCCAATCATCTCTTCCTTTAATGATTTGTGTTACCTTTCAATATAGATTTAACCTTTTACTATAGTAACAGTAGTACAATTTTATAATATAGTTTTCGATTTTAATTCTATCGTAACATTTCTCTCACACATATTTTATATTTTTTTATCATTTAGATCTAGATTTTTTTAAACTAATTTATTCAAACATTGTCAATACAAATTTTATGGAGTATAAAATTCTGAATGTGTGAGTAACCACATTTAATGTTTTTTTACATTAAACTCGCGACTCTATTTCAGAGTTTTGCCTAAATCTCTAATCAAAATCGTATAGCCAGAATAGACAAAGTTATCCATTAGTCCACACTGCCTCTAAGTCTCATATACATGTTTTATATTTTATGCTGTTTCTAATTGTTAAAGAGGTGTAAGATTAAAACTTTAGAAACAGTAAAATAGTTTTATATATCAATAAATATAAAAAACTTTGTTAAATCACCATGAAAAGAAAAGTTAAACAGGACGCGTTTCGAGCTGCAAAATTACCGCTCGTCATCAGCTGTCCAAACGCGTGTCACAACGGACAGAGTGGAAATAACAGTGAAATAAAGAGGGAGGAGATTACACAGAGTGCGACAGGTGGCGCTGCTTGTCAGAGCCAAGGAGGAAGAGAAAAGTAAAGATAAACTCAAAGAAGGAGGAAGGAGATTACAAAGAGTGCCCCAGGTGGCGCTGGCTAAAAGAACCCAGGTTGCAGAGAAAAACTAATAAAAGATAAAGAAAACAATTGAAAAATAAATAAAATAAAATAAAAAATAAAATAAAAATAAATAAATCAAATAAAAATAAATAAATAAATAAAAATCAAAATAAAATAAAATAAAATTAATTAATTAAAAATGATATAATAAAAAAAAATTAATTAAATAAAAACTAAAAAAAATAATAATAAACTACAAAAGTAATTTCCATGCAGGAGAAAGAGAGGGGTATGAAGAGAGATCGTTGACAAGAGTATTACAATTTTTATAAATAAAATAAGCTTCGTGAGTACCTAAATGAGAAGGAGAGGCAGGATTAGAAATAATTCTGGCCATGGAAAAATTGAAATGATGACCGGAAGACCAACAGTGAGAAGCAATGGAAGACCTAGATAATTCCTGATTTTTAATGTATCTCTGATGTTCATCCAATCTTTTCTTCAACGCTCTTCTGGTCTGACAAATATAACCCAAATTGCAAGAGCAAGGAATAAAATAAACACCCAACCGGTTCTCAACAGGAATAGGATCTTTCAAAGACGAGAATTTAATTTTATTCATAGGTTTGAAGATGAATCTCGTTTCAATTTTAAAGTTATCTTCAAACCTATGAATAAAATTAAATTCTCGTCTTTGAAAGATCCTATTCCTGTTGAGAACCGGTTGGGTGTTTATTTTATTCCTTGCTCTTGCAATTTGGGTTATATTGGTCAGACCAGAAGAGCGTTGAAGAAAAGATTGGATGAACATCAGAGATACATTAAAAATCAGGAATTATCTAGGTCTTTCATTGCTTCTCACTGTTGGTGTTCCGGTCATTATTTCAATTTTTCCATGGCCAGAATTATTTCTAATCCTGCCTCTCCTTCTCATTTAGATACTCACGAAGCTTATTTTATTTATAAAAATTGTAATACTCTTGTCAACGATCTCTCTTCATCCCCCTCCCTTTCTCCTGCATGGAAATTACTTTTGTAGTTTATTATTATTACTATAATTATTTTTAGTTTTTATTTAATTATTTTTTTTATTATATCATTTTTTAATTAATTAATTTTATTTTATTTTATTTTGATTTTTATTTATTTATTTATTTTTATTTTATTTTTTATTTTATTTTATTTATTTTTCAATTGTTTTCGTTATCTTTTATTAGTTTTTCTCTGCAACCTGGGTTCTTTTAGCCAGCGCCACCTGGGGCACTCTTTGTAATCTCCTCCCTCCTTCTTTGAGTTTATCTTTACTTTTCTCTTCCTCCTTCGCTCTGACAAGTAGCGCCACCTGTCGCACTCTGTGTAATCTCCTCCCTCTTTATTTCACTGTTGTTTCCACTCTGTCCGTTGTACCACGTGTTTGGACCAGCTGATGACGAGCGGTAATTTTGCAGCTCGAAACGCGTCCTGTTTAACTTTTCTTTTTATGGTGATTTAACAAAGTTTTTTATATTTATTGATATATATTTACCGCCAGTATTTTCGGTGTTTCTCAATATCAGTAAAATAGTTTTATTCGACTGTTGACATATTTCGACTTTACTCAAGTCACCTTCGTAATAAATTTAAAAAAAACATTCTAGAATGGAACGGTCTATGGTGGAATGATCTGAAAACGTCATCATTCAGTTTTTTTGTTGACGTACGTCATTCTTTTATTTTACTTGGATGTTTATACCTAATTTTAGAACCATTAAATAATTCAAAAAACTTTAAACATTTTTTATTTAAACGATGACATATGGAAATAGATGAATAATACAAATTTGAGAGAAAGATTATGTTGCTTTCATTGAAATTTATTTAGATTTTTTCTTCTTGACATATTCTTGGCAGGGCTTTTTTTTCTACATCCTCTTCATTTCTGTACTTAAATTTTCTGAAAGTCGTCCCAAAATAGCGATTCTTTGATCCGTCTACTCTATTAAATAACATCTCATATACTTTCGAATTATTTTCAAAATATATTAGATCAATTTCAATACAAAGTTATTTTTCAATTTTGGACATGGTTTGGTTAATCATTTGGTTATCATACCGCTTAAAACTGTATTTTAATTTCTCAAAAAAGCTTGGGTGATACTCAACAAAATAAGGTTTGTATATTTGCAAAATAAGTTTATGTCCAAACTTCTAATTATTGGAAATATTCAAACTTAATTTATTAATATGTTCAACTTTAAGATCATGAAGCAATTCTGCGAATAATATTCAATTCATTACTGAAAGTATTTTCAGTGAATACAAGAATAACTCCTCTTGGGAAAAATCTGATCGTAATTAGAGAATATCCGTTATTTGCTACAGTAGTCTGGTTTGTCATGCTTTTTTGTAAATAGACCTTCCAATAGATTGATATTTTGTTCTTGTTAAAATTACATCAAGGAACGGAAGACTATTACTATTTAATTTCAATACTTAATTTAATGGTATAGTCTATTGAATTTAGATTAGTCGTAAATATTTTGAGTTCATCGAAATTGCTCCGAAATTGTAAAAATATAATCAACATACCTAAAACAAATGTAGGTGTTAATTGCAATTACTAAACACTTCATTTTTCAATGGACAAAGAGTAACTTACCCGATATAGGGGAAACCATTGCGGCTCTATGATTTTCATTTGTAATATTTAAAATTAAATGTGAAAAAAATTAATATGAACAATCAGATAAAGTTTTTTTATTGTTAATATCATACTTTCTTCAAAATCTTTAATCTATTCAATAGCTTTACAATTAATATAAGAAAATTCCTGCCTGTAAATTAAAAAAAAATATTGATACAATATGAAGACTATCTATCACATAATTGTTTGGAAACGGTATTTATTTAATTGTTTGAATAAAATCTTCTGTTGACTTAATAGTGATTCTGGGATCTAGAAACATAAATTTTAATTCTTTAATCCTAATAAATTTCATACTTAGGTAATTAACCATTCGCTTCAACGTGAGCCACATCTTTTATGTATCTAAACACACTATAATTGACAATATGTGCCATGAACTTGACCACTATGCTAGCTGTAACTGATCAATAATAGTTCAATGAACGGAATAACACTTATTTTGTCCATATCAGATGGCTGCATTTGACAAAAAATTTTAATTTGTTCTTCGGAAAAAAAAAATCAACCAAGTTACTAAGGCAAAATTTATTTTTATTATTTTTACTGAATACTTAAAAATGGTAATATACAGAAAGTTGCAAATGAATTAAGCAGATAAAATTAATTAATTTAAGCCCATTTAATTGCGAAATATAGCTGTATAATATTTAAAAACCGTAGTTGTGTATACAGGCTACACGTATTAAAATATTACATTTTAGCTGAAAATTTTAAATTTAATTCTTTTTACTATTTGTTCTATAACAAGACCAATTAATAAATTTCAAACGATTTTTTCATAGAAATATAAGATAAATCGTGGCAGAGATGTGTTAAAGGATGCGTCTTTTACCCTTCACTGCACGGCAGCAAAAACAAATCTAAAACAAATTAAATTTATGGATACATGAATGTTATGTGTTTTAAAAGTGTATTTACTGTCGATATCGCCGTCTTAAAACATTAGTTTAAAATAAACGATATATTTATGGGATTTCGTACTTTAAAAGTAAAAATGGAACCATTATAACATCACACCTGTGTCTGTCTGTTCATTTGTCACAGCCATTTTGACACAAATTATGGAACGTGGGAATTTCCAAATAGCTAAAGTATTAAATATTATTGACCCACATATTTATAGATTATTAACAATTCTATAAAAACAAGTTGTGAGCATAATTTGTAACAGGAACATTAACTCTTTGCATTCCTAAAGTAATTATCACTCCCTTTGCAGTAAGGTAATTCTCACTGTAAAATATATACTGGCCACTAATGTTCAGCGTAAAGGGTGTTCCAAATTCTCTGGACACCAGTATTTTAAACTAATTTTCTTCACTTTATTTAATGGCCAAATAATCTGGATAAAAAATGGCGAAATAAACTGTAATACATTAGTGGTGTCGAAACCATTTGACATCCCGTTATAAGAAAGACACCTGACAACACTAGTGGTGAGTGAGAGTCCCCTCTAGAATGCAAAGGATTAAATATGGGTACTCTTTTCAATCATAATTGTAGTTCTACAATAGTTTTATTGACCGTATTTTTGATACAGTTTGTCTTTTCGAGAATTTTTTAAGGTAATTCAAAAGAAAAAAAAATTATGGTTATAAATCTGTACATATTTTCTAATGCTTACCTACTATGAGAGGAAAATCTTAGTACATTGATTCTAAAAATAAACTAAATGGATTAAAACAATTTACACTCATTAATAGGCCATTCGACTGGTTCAAAAAGACCCGTATGATAATGTTAAGTCTATGGGAGAGTTATTTTCAAACATCTCGCTCGAATTTTAATACTTTTTACATATTTTTTTCTAACTAATTTTTTTAACTATGTTTTTGTGCATGTGCAGATTATTCATTTGAATAGCAAAATACATTTATTCTACTTATCATTAGATTGAATGAAAACGAATATAGATTATTTTTCGGAAAACAAATAATTTGTGACAATATTTGCAAATTACGGGTCAGTACCTCAAAGTTTCAGTTACAGGCAAGTATTTTCATATTGTATCAGCATCACTATTTTTAAAATTGACATTTCGTTGTATATTTATCTTCTAAATGTTCTCAGAGTGCATGTAAAAGATTTTTGTTTTGAAAAAATGCTACGGGTAGCATTAAAAATATTCACATATAATTAAAACTATGGGATATCTCCACGTATTATACAATATTTGACATTTGCGAAACAATAAATATCAATTAAAAGAGACTTTAAAATGTTATTATTATTAGAATTATTACGGTTAAAGTGCCTTATAAATTAAAACATTTTGTACAGTTCTGTTTTTTAATAATCGTTTCAATAAAACACTTAATAACCTTTGAAGAATACTCTTATTATCAACAAATACTTACGATGCAAAATTTCAACAAATGTATAAAGCAAAATGTGCCTTTAAGGAAAACGAGTTAGTTATAAAACTCGTGTGAAAATTTTCCATTTGATGTAAAATTTGTTTTATTTGTACATTCCCGGAAAATAATCTTTTGAAATTGTTTTTTCTTTTATATTTGTTTTATTCTAGCATTAAAATACATTTGTTTTAATCTTAGCATTAAATATATTCTGCCGTAATTGAAGTATAGCGATTATATATTAATATTAATTATTAATATTATTAATTAATTAACATTAATTAATATTATTATATATTAATTATGTTTCACACTTTCGAAGCAATAAATTTTGATTAAAAGAGGTTTAAAAAGTGTTATTATTATTAGAATGATAACGGTTTTAAATTTCTTTCATATTAAAACATTTTGTACAATCCTTTTTTTTAAATAATCGTTTCAATAAAACACTGAATAATCTTTAAAGAATACTCTTATTACCAACAAATACTTACGATGCAAAATATAAGCAAATATATGAAACAAAATATGCCGTTGGGGAAAACGAGCTATTTATAAAACTCGTGTGAAAATTTTCCATTCGATGTAAAATTTGTTTTATTTCTGCCATTTTGTACAATCCCGGAAAATAATCTTTCGAAATTGTATTTTTCTTCTATTTGTTTTATTCTGCAACGTAAGGAAACAAAAAAGCTTTCAGTGCCTTGCATTTTCGACATATCTTTTTATATTAAGGTGACTTATTGTGCGAATTTCCTGCTGTTTTCTTGTGATGAGATTGTCAAAAAGTGGGAATCAAAAATACGTTTTTCTCTAAAAAGATTTTAACGGAAAAGTTGAACTGTTTCTTTGTTTTCAATTTCGTTGAAATAAGTAGTCATGTGTCGAAAGTTCCGTGCTATATATTTGCGGATCTTTATCACATTTGTTTTTAATCCACTCTTTTTCGAAGAGTTTGTGTATAAAATTTTTGAATTAACTTATAAATTATATTCTTAGATATAATTTTAATAAATAAAATAAATGAAAATTTCGCTTTTAATTTTAATTGCTTTATAATAATATGTATTCGAAAATTCTCCAAATTATGTACACGTATTTATTTTTAATTTTGAATTACATATGTTTGATTTTAAATAATTTCAATCCCATTAAAATAATGATAGTACTTTTATTATTTAAAAAAGCTACCATAAAAGCATACTTATAAACGATTAGTTATAAATGTGTATTTTATAACTGTTGTATGAAAGAATGTGAGTAATTCGTTTTTAATAAACAAATTATGTTCAAACTACAAAAAGATTATGTTTATAAAGGGGCAAAAAAATTTTTTAATGGAATTTGTGGTAATAAAAGTAAGATATTTTTAGATGTCATCATTTTTCTACAATTTTAAAATTAAATTTCTTCTTTAACAGATTAAATTTAATCAATTTTTTCCCCTTTCTATAAAGCATATCGTTTTTTTGACTCTCTTTTGTTCTTAATAAAATACATTCAATTTATTTTTACAGACTTTGCAGCAATAATTTAAAGACTTCTTAATTTTCATTTTAAAAGATGTTTACAAATGCTTAAATCTGTCTCAAATATCCGATCTGCTTATATTTATAAAATACGCCCAGTATTCATTAATGCATCAGTTGTTCCTTTTAAATATAAATTGTCCCATATTAGAGATTCGGCATATCATTTTATTTTTAATTTTTTTTTCGCCAATTAAAGGTTTCTTAACTAGATTGTAATTGAAATTTCCTCTAAAAGACTTATTCCTTATAATTATAATCATCCATCTTTCAAATTTTTGGCTCAATGCGCTAAGACCCATAGCTGGAATCTTTTTATTCACTCGCTGACTCCCATGCAACATCCAATCTGGCATTTTTCTCTGGCATTGCTTTTTACATGTCCGTCTATATAATAAATAAAACTAAACGGCCATTTTTCAAAGTTCAAGGACCAGCGGCGAAGCTTGGTTTTCGCTAAAACTCCTTTTAACGGTAAAACGCTAATTCTCTACTTGGTCGCCACTTCTGCCAGAATTGCTTACAATTTCAAGAAGTCTTCACTACAATTATATTTTTGAATTAATTTGTAAAGTAGATTTTTTATATAATTTTAATAAATAAATTAAAATAAATGAAAATTTCGCTTTTAATTTTAATTACTTTGTAATTATATGTATTCCAAAATTCTACAATACACGTATTTATTTTTAACTTTGAATTCCATATATTTAATCTTAAATAATTTCAATCCCATTAAAATAATGACAGTGCTGTTAATATTTGAAGAATAAAGCAGTCATAAATTATTTTTATAAACGATTAGTTATGAATGTGTACTTTATAACTGTTCCTATATAATGTACTTTATAACAAAATATGCTCTAAAAAATTATGTTTATAATGGGGCAAAAGAATTTTTAATGAAATTTGTGATGGTGAAAGTAACATATCAAAAGATATTATTATTTATCCATAATGGATGTAATGATTATATGACATAGCATGAGTCTTTTATGCATGTTTATATGACATGAAGTATGCTTTAATATTAGGATGTCCCAAAAGTTTATCTCGTTTTTTGACCAAAAATAAAATATGCAAATTTTGAAAACGGCCAGATTTTATTGAAGAGTACATGTGCTAATCTGCAGTGCAAAACTTCTTTTACATTTTCAGGTGTCTTAAAATGCCTTCCTTCCGAAAAACATTTGATTTCGTTCTAAAATACTTACAGAGGTGTTTTTTATGTCATTCAAAAAGATATTATTATTATTATTATTATTTAGGTAAAAAGAATTATCAAGAGATAAAAGCAAAAAGTAAATGGATAGAGCAATATCTAAAGAGTAGAGAGGGTGCGTCTGAACATCTCAACCGAAGTAATTTGCTTTTCCGAGTAAAAGATTGCTCCACTAACTTATTTTGCAATTCATGTGCTATTTTATAATTCAACTTGCACCACTTTCTGAAAATAGAAAATGATTTACTCACACTTTGACAACACTTGCAAAAGGAAAATACTATAAAACTTTTTTTTTTTAAATATTGGAAAATAATATTATAAAACAATGGCGGAAAATGCTTTAACATTAAATGTGAATTGATATTGCAAAGAAATGCCAAAATGTATACGAAGAACTACAGAAACTCACACTAATTCGAGATTGACATCTCAAATGGAAGTATACAGTAGCGTCTTTCGAGTTATTAATAATTCCGAAAAGCATTTTTTGTGTTTAGCAAACTTTAGAAACAATTAGATTTTGAAGATTTAAAGAAGCATTTATAAAAACAAAGTTAGTTTTTATGTCAGTAATTTTCAGAATTTTTTTCCCTATAGTTCTTATAGTTTACGTAGAACTTCTTCTTTCCGTCCTGAAGGTAGATTTTAGGATGCTTTCTGTTCTGGGGAAAGTATTCTCATGCCCAGCGAAAATGTTTTACCGAGAAAATGGTAAATTAACAGCAATAACAACACCAAAAAAGAAAATTAATATTATTTTGTCAATCAAGTCTGCATGAAATCATTTACCCTGATGAAAGATTTAATCAAAATATAACATCTTTTTAAAACCGCTTCCAGAAGATTGATCAATGTACTATGATAAAAATCATGGAAACGTTTTCAATAAGTCAGCAGCGGCAGAATAAACATGATTATTCACGATTATACATGCTGTATTTATGCATTGTGGATGGTTGTAAATTTCCACGTGTCAAGTCTTTCCATTACGAATTCACCAATTCTACAATTTAGAACAGAATAATATTTACTCTTTCGCAGTTATATTAAACGGCTTTTAAATGTTGTTCCACGAATACGATAAAAATGTAGTTGGTCGCATTTTATGTTTTAAATTATTACTGCCAGATGCGTTTCGTTCAAAATCGTAACAAATGTAATAATATCAATAAATCCAATTATCTTGGTAAAATTTTCTACGTATAACGAGTAAAGAGTAATTTTACTTGAAACTGAGTATTTCTGTTACTTTGGAATTGAAAGCAATAGATTGTCAGATATGAAACAGAAAGTTTCATAACAAAATGATCGCATCGATTTACTAGGATTTGAAGGTGTCATTTTTCTTCGTATATAAATCTAGAAGTGATAAGTGCAGTAATGAGTTACTACGATTCCTTTTTCTGGAAACTTACATAATTTGGAAGTGGTTGTACTATTTTTTAGTTCCTGGTTATATTGTATTTTCCTAGTTTTAAAAACATTTATCATTTTTTTTACTGTTTAATCAAATAAAATGACAAAGCGAAATAAACTCCCATTACTTTCATGCATTATCTGTAGCATAAGATATATTTTAAATATTCATGTAATTTTTCCAGGTATTCTTTATATAAAGCATTCTACTTTTTTCTTATAATATTGTGAGACTGGAGAAAATTTTTCGTTCCTATAAATAACAATTCTTAGATCGATAAAGTAAAGTACTGTGTTATCTATGACTTAATTTTCTATAATTATAGATAATTCGGAAGCTGTTATACTATATTTGAATTTTTTGTTTTATTATATTTTCCTAGATTAACAAAAATATTTTTGTCCTTGTTTTACTGTTCAATCAAATAAAAATAAAATCCATTTCGGCTTGGCCTATAGGTGGAGGTAGATTTCGAAGAGTACTCATTTCAGTAACAAAAAATAAAATTTGCTAAGAGATTAATCCAGTTTAACAGCTATTTTTGAAAAAATTTTAAGATCAATTTTCTGTAAGAACTAGTTTTATCAGAATCATTTTGAGTGAATTTCGGCTCTAATGCCCATTTTGGCAGCATATTTTGAAATATATTCGGACTTTATCAAAAAATCGGTCAACGCAGTACATTATATAGTTTCTAAATAAGAAAAAACTGTCAACTGAATGCGTTTGAAAGCAAAATTGACTTTAAAAATGAGTCATAAATTAAGCAATTTGTTATTTGAATGCATCAACAATTCTTGAATCACGATTGCTTCGGGGAATTTTGTGCGAAGTGCCCACATTGACAGCTTTTTTAAAATATATTTTACCTTAATATAAAACACTGACCAATATGCCACATTATATAGTTCCAAAATAAGAGAACCTGTGAATTGGATACAATTGAGAGCAAAAATGGATTTAAAAAAGAGTAAGAAAAAATGCCATAAGTTATATGAATATTTTTTCGATTTTCCAATCACGATCACTTCGGGAAATTCTGTTCAAAATACTCATTTTGGCAGCCTTTTTAAAAATAAATTCCGGCTTTTATCAAGAAACTTGCCAATACATATCATTATATAGTTTCTAAATAAGAGGATCTGCCATTTGGATGCGTTTAAAATCAAAAATTAATTTAAAAATGAGTCAGATTATAAGCAGTTTGTATTTGAGGTTTTTTCTTCAACTCCTATTATTGTTTAATTCATTTTTGCTATAAGAATTGGTCTTATGAAAAACTTGCCAATATAAAAGTTGTAGATATTATTGAGAAGATGTAAAAAAAAATTAATTGGATTTGATAGTTTAAGAATTGACGAAGTTATGAATTTTTTTCTTTTTGTTTTCGTTTTTATTTTTTTTTACCAGTAAGAGTTAGTCCTATCAAAAACTTGTAACACAAAAGTTTTAGATAATTTTGAAAACATTCATAAAAAAAATTTAGTTTGGATTTGATATCATGAGAATTGACAAAGTTATGACTTTTTTTTCTCCTAAAAACTCTATTTTTTTCGCCACTTGAGCCCATTTTTAACTTTATTAAAAATCCGTCATGCATAAACTTTTGGCTCATAATTTAGAAATAATATAAACTTTAAACTAATTCGATATATATGTTCATTAAGAAGTTATAGGGTTTTTTCTGATTTCACAAAAATGCCCCCTATTTCGACCCCCTTGGTCCGAATTTGCCCATTAACGAACTTAGCCGAAAATTTATCGCCTTTGATTTTATGTACGAGTTTGGTGGAGATTGGTGTAGAATTATAGAAGTTATCGTGTCCATAAAAACGTGATACATATATATATATATATATATATATATATATATATATATATATATATATAGAGAGAGAGAGAGAGAGAGAGAGAGAGAGAGAGAGAGAGAGAGATAAACTTTTTTACTAATGGTAGTTTTGAGGATTTGGGGGTCATGATCGGCGTCGATCTGCAAAAAATTTTCAGAAATTCCAACATTGGTGCGAATGCAATGGGAAGTATTTCATACGAAATCTAGCTAAAAGTAATACGAAATAAATTTTCGTTACGTTCTAAAATTAATTACAACATAAAGATATTTTTTTAAAAAATTAAGTAATTTTTCCATGTATACTTTATGCAGATCATACATTATTTTTTCCTTTTCTTCGAAGAGCACTTTCTTATTCGCAAGTTTCTCTTTTTGAAATGCCAAAACAGTCTTTAAAATAGAGTTTCAAAATATTTTCATAAACGTGGGAAATTGGATAATGTGTAGTAGAAATCTTTTCAGGGCACATACTCAGTTGACAACCTTATAAAATTTTAAGTGAAATAAACATCTTTTGAAAAAAAAATACTGCTTTCAAATAAATTATAGAAGTAACGCATAAAAACTCACTGTGTTTCATAAACTTTTAAGTTTTATTTGTTAAGGAAACAATAGCGAGGTTGGAGGTAATATAAGTATTTTTTAATTAAAATTCAATATTGTTTTTAGTGCAATAAAGGAGAAACCATTATGAAAAACAACAATGTGTTAAGTCTTTTATTATGATATTTATTGAATAACTAATTCGTAATAGACACCACTGACTTTATTGTGTAGTAAAATAAAACACTCCGTAATGAACTATTGTTACTTTCAAAGGATAACTATAAGACAAATATATATTTCTAAACATTCACAGAATTTTTCCATACATATTTTATAGAAAACATTCCATATATTTTGACATGAGACAGGAAAAAATTTCACTTTCGTATAAACAACATTTCTTAGATCGATATAGTAAAGTGCTGAGTTATCTACGGTTCATTTTTTCAGAATTATAGATAATTCGGAATTTTTTATAAAATATTGTAATTCCTTGTTTTATTATATCTTTTTCTAGATTAAAAAATATTTTTTTCTTTTTTTACTGTGTAAACAAATAATAATTTAAAAAAATGCGTAATAAACTTTCGTTACGTTCAAGAGTTAACTTTAATATAAATATACACTTTAAAGCTTTCATGTAATTTTGTTATGAATATTTTATGTAGAGTATGCTACATATTCATATTATGTAGCAGGTAGGACTGGGCGATATACCGTAATATCGTTATATATCGATATTTCTTTAAGACCGCGGTAACGATATTGAGATTTCAATCCTTCCGATATATCGTTTCAAACGGTATTTCATCCTACTTTCGGAATTACGGAGTTACGGAATTTCGAATCTACCTCTGTCAGCGCAAAAGTTGTTTACTTTTGCAAATGTTCGCGCTGTAATCGGCACTTGCGTGATACTTCCGGTGTCGCGCACACACCGGAATATGGGCGAACAGTCTACTTTTTGCGCTGGTGTCGCGCACATACCGGAATATGGGCGAACCGTCTACTTTTTGCGCTGGTGTCGCGCACATACCGGAATATGGGCGAACCGTCCACTTTTTGCATTGGTGTCGCGCACATACCGGAATATGGGCGAACAGTCTACTATTCTGATGTACTGCTTTATTTATTGGAGTTCGTTCGAGAATCGAAGTTGAAACACTCGTTCGAGGATCGGGCATTTCCGCTACAATCACTTGTTGACTCCATCTCAGTGGCTGACTGTTGTTTTCCTGTGAGCTTGTGTACAGTTATTGCTGCCGGAATGCAGAATTGATTGCCATATTTTCAAGAATGTGAGCGCAATTAATCGATATTTCTTGTATGTTTGTTTTTCATTTATTAATAGCATTAATAAATAATTATATTAAATCACATATTATTTTACATTTTTATTAATAACATTAATAATTTACATGTATGGTAATTCTTTTATGTCATTTACTTTAAGCAGAAATTTTACTTAAAGTGGAAGTTTTTCTTTTTTCATTGTGATTCACCTTAGTTTTAGAGTTTATTGGATACTAGTATTTTTACCCGTTTTACGTACGGGTTTTTGAAAAAATCCCCCCCCCCCCCAAAAAAAAAAGGAAAATCTTTCTCAAATTAGGAAGGAAAATACTTTTCATTTTGAAAGATCGCTAAAACTCTATGGATGGTGTCTTTCTGCTTGGCAAAACATATTACCCATCCACAGCAGATGACAATATGATTATTGTATAAACATTCAAGTATCGATTTCGCTGAGTTCGATAAACAAAAACAAACGATGGATAGTTTCCTACGTTTTCTTTGAGGTTCTTTTGTACTGGACACTTGTAAAAGATGCTCAAATTTTGTAATAACTTATTATATTTTAATAAAAATTTGTCACAGCCTAATTTACTATTATTGCAAATTGCTGAAAATTTGAAAAAAAAATCGGTAAATTAACTTATGATTTTTTTTTCCCTTTTAATGGTAAAGAATAAAAGGTTTTGTTTTACTTCCTCCCCACCCCCGCCCCCATTTTCGTTTGTATGTGCCGTTGAATGTGTTTTTCGCGCACTTAAAACACTGAAACTAGTTGATACTTTCACAAAACCCTTTTTATAAGTTTAAAAAAAAAAAAAAATCGAACAGTTTATCTCTCATAAAAGAATGAGGATAGTTTTGATTTTGAATATCATACCTCCTTTTTATTTCAAGAGTTCACTAATGCAAAAATATCCGTTCAATGTCAATTTTATTTTTTTTATACCTCGTTTGCATTTTCATATTTTTGTTTATTTATTTATTTATTTATTTATTGTTTTTGCATTGCACATCTGAGGTTGATCTCTTTCAACAAAAGCCGTTTTTTAATATATGTTTTCAAGTTTTTTTTTTTCTTTACTGGAATACTTTCATTTTTGAAACTGGTTTCGAAAATAAAAGCATCCTAGAAAAAAATCTGTAAACAAAATCGAAAAAATAACAGATCATTATAGAGATTAATTCAGCATTATTATTAAAAGAAGAAGAAGAAGAAAAAAAAAAAAAAACGGTAGTTAGCAAAACGTCCTGGTTTGGGACTTTGTACTCTATTAAAGAAATTTCGTGTTTTCTTAAAAATGTTTGATTATTCTAATGCTTTCATTTGTATTCTGACTAATAATAGAATTATTTATTATAACAACGAAAAGATGTTCCTTACTGCCCAAAATTGCAGAAATGCAAATTTATTTTTTGTATTGTAATAAAAAAATTCTAAGTTTATAGGTAATTAAAGTATTTTCTTTCAATATATCTAATGTCTATTTGTTGTCTTTATATACATTTTCTTGTTTCATTTTAATGATTTATAATGTTTAACTTTCTAAGAGTTTTCAATAACACATATTTTATATCAGATTTTTGCAGGTAACGGGTTTGCATATTTTGAATCAATACATAAAAATTAAAATTTATGTTCCTTGGAATATATTAAGATATTGATATTTTTGTTTTTTCTTGATAATTAACATACACACACACACACACACAGTCTCGTGTAACATGGTGAGTGCGGACTAGGTCAGAATCCGGTTCACTGAGGACATCACAGAAAATGTGTATTTAGCTGGAATTTTTTTATTTTTCAAATAAGTATATGTTTAACAGTACGTATATGATTTTGAAATTTTAAAATTTTAATTTTTTAAATATGGTATTTTTTCAATGTATCCGAGGACATACCCATACATTCATCAAAACGAGGACATACCCATACATACATCGAACCGAGGACATACCATACATGCATCGAACCGAGGACATACCCATACTTACATCGAACCGAGGACATACCATACATGCATTGAACCGAGGACATACCCATACATACATCGAACCGAGGACATACTCATACATACATCAAACCGAGGACATATCCATACATACATCTATCCGAGGACATATCCATACATACATCTATCCGTGGACATACCAATACATACATCTATCCGAGGACATATGCATACATACATGTATCCGCGGACATGCCTCTACATACCTCTATCCGAGGACATATTTTTAGGACAATGGACATTAGAGATCTGTACGGGCCGAACCTCTGCCCGAAGCCCCAGCTTGAGCCAGAGCTGAGCCCGCTGACCAAATTCGGGCCTATTCCCATTTACGATGCTCGGTACGCGCAGGACCGGACCCAGCCAAATTATTCCCGGCCTATTTTTTCTTAAGGTTCGGAACGGGTCGGACACTACTCTTTCCGAGCCGGGCTGGACTCGAGGCTTGGTTTCTTCCTGACGGATCGGCCGTGTCAGACCGCGCCTAACTTTCTTTTCTTTTCTTTTTTTTTTTTTTTTTTTTTTTTTTGGTACCAAGCCAGAACTGATTTCTTTCTTTCTAGACTTCAAGGATTAAAATATCCAGTCCTGGCATTGAGCCAGTCCGTATAAAAATCATGCTCTCAGCTTGACCATGTGAGTTCAAAGATGAGTAAAATCTGGCCTGGTCCAAAAAAATCCTTCTATAGTAAAAAAAAACTAGCCTTAAAAGGAATGACTCCTGGAATGATGCTGATGTGTAAGGTTTCCGGATATAACGCGTCCGGATGGGCCACTCCTTCCATGAGTCGAATAGACCAATCAGGAAAGGGCTCCGTCTATGCATTGCGAAGCGATTTCAACCGGGATTGCAAAGCAATACCGAACGGAATCGCGAAGCCATGGCGTATTGGCGAGCACAGCAAGCAGGGGGAGCCTACAACTTGGAATAGCGAAGTGATTACGCGGGGGTTTGGCGAGCTTAGCGAGCAAGGGGGCGGAGCTTTCCTATATTTTAAAAGAACTGTAACTGCTCATATCAATTATTCATGTTTGGGGCGGCGCACCCCACTTTGACCCCCCCCCCCCAAAAGGAACTTTTAAAATTTTTATCCACAGCACTGGTGTTGCATATCTTTAGAAAGGTCTGAAACTGCCTTTTCCTATTATGGATGTCTTGTGTCCCCCCCTCCGCTCTGCCCCCAGGGGGGGGGCAAATTTTTAATTTCTTTACAACACCAGTCGTGTGACACATCATTTGAAAGGTCTGCAACTGCTTATTAATATTATGGATGCCTTGAGTGTCACCTCCCCCCCTCTGCTTCCCAGAGGGATCACACTTTTAATTTCTTTACAGCACCAGTCGTGTGACACATCATTCGAAAGGTTTGCCACTGCTTATTGATATTATGGATGTCTTGTGTGTCAGCCCCCACTCTGCCCCCCAGGGGGGGCACATTTTTAATTTCTTTACAACACCAGTCGTGTGACACATCATTTGAAAGGTCTGCAACTGCTTATTCATATTATGGATGCCTTGTGTGTCACCCCTCCGCTCTGTCCCCCAGGGGGGGCACATTTTTAATTTCTTTACAGTACCAGTCGCGTGACACATCATTTGAAAGGTCTGAAACTGCTTATTGATATTATGTATGTCTTGTGTGTCACCCCCCAACTCTGCCCCCAGGAGGGGCATATTTTTAATTTCTTTACAACACCAGTCGTGTGACACATCATTTGAGAGGTCTGCAACTGCTTATTCATATTATGGATGTCTTGAGTGTCACCTCCCTCCCACTTTGCCCACCCAGGGGGGGGGCACATTTTTAATTTCTTTACAACACCAGTCGTGTGACGCATCATTTGAAAGGTCTGAAACTGCTTATTGATATTATGTATGTCTTGTGTGTCACCCCCCAACTCTGCCCCCAGGAGGGGCATATTTTTAATTTCTTTACAACACCAGTCGTGTGACACATCATTTGAGAGGTCTGCAACTGCTTATTCATATTATGGATGTCTTGAGTGTCACCCCCCCTCTGCTTCCCAAGGGGATCACAGTTTTAATTTCTTTACAAAACCAGTCGTGTGACACATTATTCGAAAGGTCTGCCACTGCTTATTGATATTATGGATGTCTTGTGTGTCAGCCCCCACTCTGCCCCCCAGGGGGGGACACATTTTTAATTTCTTTACATCACCAGTCGTGTGACACATCATTCGAAAGGTCTGCAACTGCTTATTCATCTTATGGATGCCTTGTGTGTCACCCCCTCCGCTTTGTCCCCCAGGGGGGGGCACATTTTTAATTTCTTTACAACACCAGTCGTGTGACACATCATTTGAAAGGTCTGAAACTGCTTATTCATATTATGTATGTCTTGTGTGTCACCTCCCAACTCTGCCCCCCAGGAGGGGCATATTTTTAATTTCTTTACAACACCAGTCGTATGACACATCATTTGAGAGGTCTACAACTGCTCATTTATATTATGGATGTCTAGGGTGTCATCCCCCCAACCTGCCCCCCCAGGGGGGCACATTTTTAATTTCTTTACAACACCAGTCGTGTGAGACATCATTTAAAAGGTCTTCAACTGCTTAAGCTTATTCATATTATAGATGTCTTGTGTGTCACCCCTCACTCTGCCTCACAGGAGGGGCATATTTTTAATTTCTTTACAACACTAGTCGTGTGACACATCATTTGAGAGGTCTGCAACTGCTTATTCATATTATGGATGTCTAGTGTGTCACTCCTCCACTCTGCCCCCCCAGGGGGGTCCCATTTGTAATTTCTTTACAACACCAGTCGTGTGGCACATAATTTGAAAGGTCGGCAACTGCTTAAGCTTATTCATATTATGGATGTCTTGTGTGTCACCTCCCCCCCACTCTGCCCTCCCAGGGGGGTGGCACATTTTTATTTTCTTTACAACACCATTTGTGTGACGCATCATTTGAAAGGCCTGCAACTACTTATTTATATTACGGATGTCTTGTGTGTAAACCCCCCCACTCTGCCTCCCAGGGGGGGAACATTTTTTATTTCTTCACAACACCAGTCGTGTGACACATCAATTGAAAGGTCTGGAATTGCTTATTTTTTATTGGGTATTGGCGAGCGCAGCAAGCAGGGGTAGCTTACAACTAAGAATCGTGAAGCGCTTACGCGGGGGGGGGGCTTGGCGCGCGTAGCGAGCAGGAGGGCTGAGCCCCCCTACTTATGTAAAAAATACTTATATTTTTAAATCGCTATCATTCTACAACTTAACATTAAATTTATTCTTTTTAAAAAAATCGTAGATTTCTAGGCTTTTTAAAAAATAACTAATTTAAAATATAGTTAAAAATATGAAAAAAAACATGCCTAATACGAATTCTTGATTTAAAATGAAAAAGGTGTCATCCATGCAAAATGAGTGCAGCAATATGTGTGAAATATGTAATACATTTACAAATGTTAAGAAAAAAACTTGTGTTTACGATTTTTTTATAATACTGTGCGATTCCATTTTAAAAGATTTTACTATGTACCTTTTTAGGTGCGTTCGTAATTATGTAAATACGTAGCACCTATTGTTGTCGCTCAGTCCGTCCGTCTGTCCGTCTGTCTGTCCGTCCGTCTGTCCGCATATAACAGCGCAAAAACTATCTACCGAATCGTTTAAAATTTAAAATACATAATTATGACATAATTTTGTCGAGTCATTTCAAATTTTATGAAAATCGGATGGATAGATCAATTACAGGGACATTCAAAATTAGTCCGTTACATTACGGTCAATAGGGAAAAAAATTTTAAATGCATTTTAATCGTTTGAAATTTAAAACATATAATTATTGCGTAATTTTGTCGAGTCATTTCAAATGTTATGAAAATCGGATGCATAGATCAATTATAGGGACAATCAAAAGGATTCCGTTACATTACGGTCAATAAGGAAAAAGTTTCAAATGCATTTTAATGATGTTACACTCATTCGAACATAATAAAATTGGCATGAATCTATGAAATATATACTAAAATATGCATTCTGTACAATCTGTGATGTAAAGAATTTTTATTATTAAATTATTGGGCCACACAAATGTATTCCACTACATAATGCTATACGGGGAAACATTGTTTGGGACGTGTTTTAATTATATTCAACTATTTCACATTTTATGAATAAGATATACGTTGCTGAGGTGTAATAAAAATTACTTCCTGCATATTTACAGAAACGTAAAGATTTCGACTACTATACTGTATCCGGAGTACGCTCTACTATATCAGCAAGATCTGAATATTTTTAAAACTTCGTTATCGTACGAACGCACCTCATTTGCTACGTTCACGTGCAATTTCCAACTTGTTTAGATTTACATGTCGCCATTACAGAGAATATGTATTAATATTATTAATGATATTCGAAACATAGACATGCAATAAACAGAGTTTCATTAAAAACGTAACTATTGCAGCCTGGGGCACTTCTATGTAAATGAAGATTATATACAGTGGGTTGCCAAATTATTAGGAACAGTCATACTTTTTTGCTAGTTTTAGACTTTGGGTGCACTTGACTGCTGTTCTAAGTGGTCTTAAGTGTTGCAAGAGTGTATTTTACAGTTGTCAATGCTTCTATAATTCAACTTTTAAGAAGTTTTAATATGTTAAAAGGTTTGTTTGCTCTCTATAACTATTTTAAGAAGGAGGTAGATGCTGAGTCTTTTACACACGCAATAGTAAAAAACGCTTTTCTTTAATTTAAACAAAATTCTTTGGGCTCTTTTGAAAAAGTTAAGAATTATAGGTGAGTATTATGTTTCTTTTACTTATTAAATATTTGTTTTTTGTGAAATTATTTATGATTTTAATTCCTTTTTTATTTTTATTGATTTTAGTATGGGTTGTGGGGTTAATTTGTGTCCTAGGAAAAAAAATCTGAAGTAAAAATCTTTCTTTTGCATACGACTCATTCTCAAAGGAAGATAGCAGAACTTGCTGGAGTTTCGAAGTCAGTAGTCAACAGGTCAAAAATAAATCTGGATAAAAACCACCCAATTTCTCCCAAACAAAAAGGTAAAAGGGCAAGAAAACGCATAACATCTCCACATACCGATAGAAAAAACAGGGTTATCTGTTTAGGAAACATAAAGAAAAAGATGGGACTCCTTACTCACATTATTCAAGAATCTGGAATGCCAGTTTCGAGAGAGCTTATTGAAGATCACCAAGGCAAAGACGCCAAAGATATGATTACAACCAAGGTACAACTCATCGAAAAATTAATAAATGCATAGCATGACAACCCTGAAATAAAAGAAAGTACCAGAGAGTGCGATGAGAGCATGACGAGATGCATCAAAGCACTCCTTGAAGCTAAAAGAAATGTCACCAAATATTAACATTCTTTACTTAACATTGGTAAATTGACTAAATTATATTTTTGTTGGTTTTTTTTTTTTTTTTTTTTTTTTTGATATAATATTACGTGAATACTCAAGCTATAACAATAAAGCTTTTTTTAACTTTAAAACAGTGTTTTTTTTTTTTTTTTTTTTTTTTTTTTCAAATTATATCCTAATGTTGTACAAAAAACCTTTATTTCATGACTGTCCCTAAAAATTTGGCAACCAACTGTATATAGATGTGTATATATGAATATATATAAAGACTAAGATTTTTTTTTTTGAGGGGGGGGGGGATCAAAACTCTTCCTCCTTAAGAATCAATGTTTTGTAAAAATTCATTCGGGCCGGGCGCGGGCCTAAATTTTAACATTTTTTTGACCTGGGCCGGGTTTGAGCGGAAATTTTAGAAATTATATTGGTCAGACCGGGCCGAATATTTTTCTAGAGATCAAGCCGTGACCGGGCATGCCAATTTACATGCTCTAATGGACATGCGCATACATATTGGCGGAAAATTCAAGTTTAAAATTTAAGTTTTACCAGTTTGGTAACACCAACGAATCTAACAATATTTTTACAATATTGATACACATATTGCTGCTGGAGCTGACAATAAGTTCACCAGCCACTCAAAAAAATTAATAAAACTTTAACTTTTATAAAGCACATGAAAATAAGCATGTATTTATTTTTTAATAAATTAGTTTGTAACTTTTGGTTCAGTGAATCGTTTCATAATTTTAGAAACAGAATAGCTCAGAGTCAGAAAAGGTTAAAGGACGGTGATCAACGTGAATCTACTGGGGCTAACGACTCCGCGTTTGTATATACTTGCTTCTGAAAAGTAATTTCGTGCGTACATTACTTATCATGCTGTATATGGAGTTCATCTTCATTGCAGCTGGTCACTTTGTCCGTATGCAAGTTTTGGAATGGTTTGAAATGGCTTGCAGATTTCTTACAATTTTTTTAACCACTTGGGTTGTTGTTCTCGGTCAAAATTAGAGATATCTGAGACATGCCTGAATCTTTGTGATGTCTACATTTTTTTAAATACTTCTGTAGCCCCGATAACTAAAAAATATTAAAAACTATTAAAAAAAATAATAATCTAAAAAAAATTGAAATACAGATTTCAAACAAATTGCATTTAAAAGTACATTTTTTTTTCTTTATACGATGATGAGGGCTTTGGAAATATAACGTTATCATTTTAGGGGAATAAGGGGTCTGACACGTAATATTGGAAGATATCTCTAGGAAGAGGGGGGTGTCTTTTCATACCGATATCATTTTTGATCCAATCAAAATTTTCTTTTTTTATTTGTGAAATGGTCTTTGCTTCTTTTGTTTCTTTTTTCTTTAGTCGGCTTTCTTTTTTTTTGTTAAATTACAAAATTATTATTAAAAATCACTAAATTATTATAAAGTTACTTAATTCTAAAATATAAAATACCCCATTGGTTGACATTGTTTTTCTTCTTCATATGTGTATGCATCTATAATCATGGTTCGAGGAACTATTATTTGAAGTGTATTTCAAATAAAGCTTGTGTTCACTAATAAAAATAAAAAAAGGGAAGAATGACTTTTATTTGCTTTGTTGATAAGTATTTCTATCTATCCCCCATATCTCCTCCTAAAATTTTACTAATGGTGAATGCATTATGTAAAAAAATCTTTTTAAAAAATACTTTTAAATACCGTATTTACTCGTGTATAGGGCGCACGCGTGTATAACGCACCCCTACTTTAAAGGTAAAAATGGCGATTTCTTATAATCTCGTCTATAACGCGCACTAGAGGTCTGCACGGCCCGAAATTTCCAGGCTTGAGCCCGGCCCGAAAGAAAGAAATATTGACCCGGCCCGAGCCGGCCCGAGCTAGGCTTGGCCCGGAAAAAAGTTAAAAATTCGGCCCGAACCCGGCCCGGCTCGGGTGAATTTCTACAGAACAGTTTGATCTTTACTCTAACAAAAGTGTTCAAAAAAAAAACAAAAAAAAAAAAAAAACTTAGTCTTTTTTTTTTCTTTTATGTTTATAATCTCTGTTTATGCAGAAGTGTCATAGGCTGCGATATTTACGCTTTTAACGACCCTTTGTTTGTTGTATGCAAATGTTTCAGTTATCATTAGTATTATTTAAAAAAAAAATCTAAAAAATGGTATATGGTAAAAGTAAAATCTTCTAAGACATTGAAAAGAAAAAAAAAATACGTTTCCTTCTTAGCAGATGTAAATGTTTAATAATTTTTTTTTTCTCGCGTATTGTTTATTCTTTTCATTACCTTTACTACATATCAAGTTTTCTAAACAAATAAACTATCAAAATTCTTACAAAAATAAACTATCGGAATTCAAACATCTTACATGGGTTCTAATTTCATTGTAACACAAGAGTATTTGACATTACACTACTTATTACTACTTTTCACGAGAAGGTTTTAATCTTTTAATATTTTCCCTTGTTGTATCAATGAATTATCTAAGAAAATGGGGTAGGGGTGAACTAAGTAATTGATTTGTTCAGGTATCTTATTGTCTCACAACTGCATATCTAAAGCAAAATTGAAATATTTTTATGATACACTTCATGAAGCCGCAGCTATATGGTTATAGAATGTAATAAAAAAAAAAAAAAAAAAAAAAAAAGTAGCAAATTTAATAAAAGATAAAGTAAAAAAAAAAAAAATAGAATTGAGCTTCCCGTCGAATTGATAAAATATTAAGCCAAAAAAGTTTACAAATAAGTTTAGAATTGTTCCTCAATTTATTATGTTTGTTCTTTTTCTTTTCTTGTCAAATAATCACAAAACTAACTTAAACACGTAATTAAGCCTGTAAAATATCCCTACATATATAGTTTTTTTTTTTTTTTTTTTTACACATCTGGAAAAATTAATTGATCGAGTAGTTTACAAATGCCTATTGATACCTTGCACTATTTTTACAATGCTGTTTACGGTTAGAGCAACTAAACTTCTTTTATAGCTTGTGTGTTTGTGATTCCGCTTTTCTCCTAAGATAATGACAAAAGGTGGAACCATTGACCTTAGGTCATTGGGTGGGACAATCCATTTGTGACTTTTTTCAAGCCCTTTTCAAAGACAGCTGTACGAAACTCTTTATTCACGTCACTGTCAAACCAGTCTTTCACTTTGCAGTAGAATTCGTGTTACACTTTATGCCAATTTCAGGGATATTTCGGTATTTGAAACATAAGTTACTTATTCTATAGTTATAAACAAATTTGGACTTTTGGAGAAATTTTAAAAAGAAGACAATATTTTTGTTTCTTGAAATTGTTTCTTCTTTATAACAGGTACTGAAATGCCTTTGAGCTACACAAAACATGTACAGTGCATCTGTGTAACAGAATGGCCGGGTAAAGGAATCTTTTCACTGTATTTAAAATTTATTTTAAACCTACACTTTAAAAAATCTCCCTCTCATAAAATCATAAAATAATTTACCTGTGTGAAAATATAAAAATTAAAAGAATAACCTTGATAAGATTTATGACAGAGTAGCGTTTTTGATAAATATTATGGCAAAAAATATGGTAAACGGAAAAAAAGTGACCGGAAAAAAAGTTATCGGAAAAAAAGTGACATAAACTACAAAAGCGGAATAAAATGACACGGAAAAAAAGTGACGCGGAAAAAAAGTTACCGGAAAAAAAGTGACAAGGAATTGATTTTGGGGATTTATTATTGATTTTGGGGATTCATTGGTTAAGTATGAAAGAGAGATCGGGGGGGGGGGGGGCTCATAGTTTAGGTAAATGAGTTTTTCATGCTGAATTAACTGTTTTGGTTCAATTTTTGGATATACGTTCACCCTGAAAAGACGCTTGCATGATTAGTTTTGGGAAGGGACGATTACCCCCCCCCCCCCCATCTATCCACAATTAGATGAATGGGTTTTTACGCAAAATTATCCAACGTGTGTCAAATTTGCATATAGGATCTTTTCGATAAGGCTTATGTATAGTATAAAATGCCTGAAGAGATTCTAGGAGTTTAAGGGTTAAGTATAGAGGGGGGAAGGGGGATAACCTTTCTTAAATTAAATTAATGGCTTTTTACGCATAATTATCCGATTTGTTTAAAATTTTGGACATAAGCTCATTATGATAAGACGTATCTTACATTAGTTATGGGTTCTTCTGCTTAATATAAAGGGGGGGGGGACGAGCAATTCTCCCCCTCAAACTAGATAAATATGTTTTTATGCAGAATTATCCCATGTATTTCAATTTTAAATTCAGGTTCCTTCTGGTAAGGTGAATTCCGGAATAGTTTTAAGGATTTAATGGCTAAATATAAAGGGGAGACGGAGGAAACCCCTCTTAAATTAAATAAATGGCTTTTTATGCAGAATTATTCGATTTGCTTCGAATTTTGGACATGGGTTCATTATTATAAGACGTATTTCTGCTTAGTTATGTGGTTCTATTGGTAATTAAAAAGGAGGGCGGGTGATTACTATACCCATCTTAAATTACATTTAAAACAATTATGCACACTTATCCGATGTATTTCAAATTTTGGATATAGGATCTTTCTCATAAAGTGAATTCCTGAATAGTTTTATGGGTTTAATGGCTATGTATAGAGGGGGAACGGGGGATAAACCCCCTTAAATTAAATAAATGGCTTTTTACGCAGAATCATCCGATTTGCTTCAAATTTTGGATGTATATTCATTATAGGAAAGCGAATCTCTGATTAATTATGGGGTTCTTTTGATAATTAAATAGGGGAAGATAAACCTCCACTCTTTAAATAAAATAAATTGTTTTTTTTCTTTCACAACTATTCGACGTATTTCAAATTTTGGATATAGGTTCTTCCTGATAAAGTGAATCCCTGAATAGTTTTAAGGGTGTCGGACGTTCCTCTCAGTCCACACAACTTTGAAGAAAGTCCGTGGTAGATATAGCTGCCACCGCCGATATTATTAGGTGATATCGGTCACCCACTGTGAGGATTGCGTAAATGAAGACTTACGCTGTCGAGTAACTGAATTATTAGTTTATTAAGAATGTATGTACACACTAAATACGCTATTTACAATTATATACAATTACAACTCTGATATAGGTGATCCGTTTCAACATTAAATTAAATACAATAAAAGTTGGCTGTGTACTATTCCAATTACACCTTCCACCTCACACTCAATGTACGTTAGGTTCACTTTATCGGAGATCAATCTCGAATCTCCCAACACAGGTATACTCGGCTCAGAGCACTAAACACCAGGACGTCTGTGTCTTTTGCTCTCCAGAAACGCACTCCTTACGCTCTACAACACAGAGCACACTCTACCAGAACCTTTGGTAGAGTTTGGTAGAGCGTACACCTTCTAGGTACGAGACCCAGGAACGGACTGACTCGATCTGAGGCAAGACTTGCTCTTCTCAACTCACTGGGTCACATGAATGTCAACCCCCTTTGGAGCTCATTCATTGGACACATCCTCCAGTCCTTTCTTGTTTAGTGACATGTTGCTTATCTGCTGACCATCCGCATACCTCACTGACAGATGGACATGCCTGTCAGCAATCTTCTCTTTCTTTTATTCACCACCTGCACAGGATTATCTGTCAATTCCCCTTTCCACAAAGAAGGAATGTCACCTTGGAAATTCTGGTACACAGCCATACAATACGAAATATTGGAATAGAGAAACAGCGGAAATTCCATTCCTTAGCAGAGGTGCTATCAGAACCTGACAAAGGGCTTAATGGCTAGGTAGGACCTTGGTAGAACCTTAACGTGGCGTTATTACCCCAGGGTACCTTACTTGAAACTAAACGTTACTAGGATTGCTCACAGTTGCGCCAACTTTTGTAAAATATAGGGTGGGCTTAAAAATGTTCTCAGTAGAATAAAATAGAGTATTTCATCGTTACTAGGAATGTATGTAGAGAAGAGTGGGGGAGAAGCGAATGAACAAAAACGATAATTCGAAGTCAAGTTATTGTTTTTCGTAGTAAAATATAAAGTTATTATAATTTATTTAAATTATATTAACATAAGTTCTTATTTATAAATACATTAATATTTATTATAAGTAGCATAAAAATTGTTAATTTTTAAATAAATAACCACAACTTGAAAATCTTAAATGAAAGGCTATTAAATATAATATAAAATGAAATTAAAGTACATTGCAGATCTGATGCAAAATATGTAGGAAATCTATCTTTGAAAGAAATTTAATTATATATCTGCGAAAACAGTTTTCAGTTATCCTGTAAGTTTAATTAAGGTTTTTACTATTTTAACAAAATTATTTTGAGAATGTCACTAAAATCAAATTTTATTTATGCGATTAAATAAAAAATAAAAAACGAAATAAGTCAATGAAAATTAAGTAGGCACGGCGATCAAATTATTGCGTGCTCTCTCGTGCCTCACGCGCTCTTATAGGTTGGCGCCATTGACTGGTCTTGCATGAGACAAAATTTGACTGTAAATCTGATTACGGAGGATTAGCTCTGTAATTGAAGTATTTAAAAGCAGTAAAGTATATGAGTCGCGTTACGTATTTTTCAGTTACTTTTGGAATACCAGATAATTAAAACCAAAATATTCTATAACGTGTTAGAAAAATGCATGAATTGCCTTAAAATTTTTCTTATTTATAACCTCAATACTAGACTAGTATATTGAAACTGCAAATAAAGATCATGGGGTACCACTTCAAATTCTGGAATCTCATCTATTAGTTTTAACGGACAAATCCAGTATTTAACAATAAATTGTTACATTTGTTAAATTGAATATTTACGCACGAATAATTGGTATATATATTGAAAGTCCATTATAATACTATAGAATATGACTGCAAAAGCAAGTGCGGTTGTTGAAATTTTTTTCAAACCAGCACCCTTTCTTCCTTTTTTTTTTTTTTTTTTTTTTTTTTTTTACAGAAATTTTAATGGGAATTTTTAATATACAATTCAATTAAAATTTTTATATTTGTATCGATGTTCTAATTTATTTTTTTCTAAAACTAGTATAAAAATACATCAGAAATGCATTTCAATTTTCTTGAAAAAATGTCTATCTTGTATTGACTTTTTCATTCCATATTTTTTCATTTATAATGATAATTTCATTCTTAAATCAAAAATTATTGCTATACGGATGAATTTAAAAAAATACATATGCGCTTTCAGTGAAAATGTTTCTTTTATATATTGGTTAGTTTGATGCAAATTTTACTGGAGGTAAATCACTAATTTTATTCCAAATGATTAATACTTTACAATATGTACAATACGTATGGAAATAGCATTTAAAAGTAATCTTCTGTAGAACATCTATTTAAGGGGGAAACAATTCCCTTTTGAGATGACCATTTTCAGTTATATGTAAAATGGGATTTCATACAAATATGTATTTTTAATATTTGTATGTATAGTTGTATGTATATTTGTTAATAGTTGTATGCATGAGAAAAGAAACGAAAATTCATGTATTGCACATAGTTTATGATAAATACTTAAAATTATTAATGTTGTAAACTGAGTTAACACTTAAAGTTAATAATTAATAAACCATTTCTTATTTCATATTCATAAAATACCATAATATAGTTTTCCTTTCAATAATTAATGATAAATAATAATAAATAATAATCTATCAATAAAATCAAAAATATATTTTTCCTATTTTAATGACTTTTTACTTTTTAGTATTACTTATTTCAACTTTTACAGGTTTCCAAATTTATTAAAGTTCTTCAATATTAAATGTTCAGATATTAATTACAGCAAAAGATTTCTTTAAAAAATAATTTCTTTTTATTTATTTAAAATATTTAAATACTTTAATATAAATTTGCATTCTCAAATGTTCTATAACATAATTCTAGGTCAACTTTTAAAATTTAATAAAACTACTTAAATTTAATACATTATCACTTGTATAAGTATATTTCTGTATGTGTATTAAAGTTATATTATTATGTTATGTTATTACAAATATTCAATATGTTTTATTACATTATAGATCAAAGTCGAGCAATTATGGCGATAGACAATTTAAACATCCCCTTTGATCTGTTATATAATTTTATAAAGTGAATAATCTCTGTTTAAAAACTACTGAAGTGAACAATTACCTTTATTGAAAGTACAGTGGTGGAAAGAAGTTTAGAACCACCAACAAAAATTGTAAAGTTCTTACTTTAATGAAAAAATGAAAAATTACTTTAATATTATTAAAAAATTACAGACATTATTTATTTTAAGTTTTGCTTATAAAACTATTATGAGTGTTATTTGTTTGTTTGTTATTGTTTTTTAAAGAGAGAAGTACGTTGTATTTTTCCCATTTATGTGTATTGTATTTACCGTTGTAAAAAAAAAATAATAAATATTTTCTTAGTTGTTAACTTGACAAACGAAACCTATTTTCTAAGTATTTTTTGGTCAGTCGCCCGTTCAGTATCTCTGCTAATTGCTGTAAACTCCCCAGCCAACTGTCCCTCTCCCGCTACCCGCTATAGAATTTCTCCGAAACACAACAAAAGAACCTGATTGCACCATCTCACCCCTAGAGCATAGGATCTCACCGCAAAATACCTGGATAAAAGCCTTTGTATGTTTGTCTTCCGATAAGATAGTGAACTTTTTTCATTTTTCTTGAGGTTATTCTCAAATGCTTTGCTCAACAAGCGCAAAACGTTTTGTCACATTTACTAATTCATTTTTTAACACAACTATACAAAATTGGAAAGCTAGACTAGAAATAAAAAAATTTTCCGGAAAAATATAAGTGGCGGAAAAAAACTGGTTTTTTACCGTTTTTTTCGGAAAAAACGGAAAAGTTGGAAAAATTGATTTTTTAGGACTGTTTCTCCCAAATAAATTATATTTTCCTAGATAATAATTATTACCTATTATTATTAGTTATTATTTAATAAACATTTTTTCCCATTTACTTGTATTAAATGAAAATTATTTTTACTTTATATTGCAAAATAAAAAGAAAGTAGCAAAGCCTGCTTTTAAAAGTTTAGTCTTTTTTCCCACAGCCTAAGAATTTTTATTAAACGCTATTGTTTGTTATATCACATCTCTGTTGAAATGATTTTTCAGTTACATGTTTAGATATCAATTGACCTAATGTAAAAACCTGAGCCAATATGTCTACAGTTTGGAAGAAATAAATTATGCATTCCATTTACATAAGTATAGTTTTTAAGTAAATGATACTAGTTTAAAGAAATTCTTGCAGTTTTGTCATTATTATCAATATCTGTATTCAAAAGTTCCATTGTTTGTTTACAAAATGTATATTTTTACATTGTTACATTTTTTTCTTACGATTATAATTTTAGTTCCTTTAAAAATATGTTTAGTTTTGGTATAGCTTTCCAATCTCAACTCAAAGTTTTGATTTAGTTTTATAATCTAAATTCAAACAAAACTAAGTTTTAGTTTCGCTTACTCAGGTCTGCAACTAAAAAATAGCATAGGAATTATTGACTGTTAGATTTTTACTCATTAAAACCAGAAAAAAAAAAAAATAAGTTTAATTAAACGTAATTTTTTTCTTTTTATCCTGAAATCTGGTATTCTATTCTTGAGTAAAAAACCATATTCAATAATGCTTCCATATGGTAATTTCATGCAAACTGCCCATGTTTTTTGCAACATTACTGTACATTACGGAGGTAAAGTGGAGGTCAATTTTAGATTCAATACCTTGAAAAAACATTCAATTAATCAGCTATAATGAAATCGTGAAAAATGCAGCATAGTAGTGCCACCTATAGGGCAATTTACAGCCAAAAACTAAACAACATTAATATATATCAGGAACTGTCTGAAGTTGTAATTTGATAAAAAATAATCCTTTACTCCTTGAGATAGAGCTATTGCGATAATCATGCATAATGAATCATGAATGGCGCAGCATAGCAGCGTCATCTGTTGAGCGATTTACACCAAAAAGTAATGAGCACAAAGTTATATCAAAGATTAACTTACTCTGAAGTTTTATGAAAATAGATACATTAATTCTTGAGATAGAACCATTGTGGAAATTATAAATAATGCAGCATAGCAGCGCCATCGGTTGGGCGATACGCACTAATAACTAAACATCTCGAGTTTATATCAAAGTGTTACTCAATCTAAAGTTTTGTGAAATTATGTGCATCAGTTCTTGAGATCAAGTACGCATAAAATTTTTGTCACATGCAGACTCAGAGCGTTACAGATATTTTCCAAAAACCATCAAATTGTGTTCAGGACCTTCTAAAACGTTTAAATACACCAAAAACTGCAAGTCAAATTTTTCACGAATTCAATACTTACTTCTTGAAAAGATAGAAAAAAGTAATAAATGCATGCTTCAAATTTTATGTTAAATTTTTAATTTTACCATTTCCATTAATCAGCATATTATTGAAATAATTTTGCACATTAATTAATTTTTAAAAAGAGAAGTTGCATTTAATTACATATCTAGATTTTTTTCATATAATCCTGTTTTTGTGAAATTGTGAACTTCTTGTACAAAATATATTCAGAATTTGTGAATAAGAAATTATTACTATATTTAGGTTCCTATTTAGACATTTGTAATTAGGTTATTTATGCATATATACAACTTGATAAGATTCAGCTGCTATGTGGCATGATATTTCTTTTTTTCAATTACTGAATTTGCGAAAGATTCAATTTGTAGATTAAACTTTTTTCTGAAATGTCTATTTTAAAGAAAAATTTTGCGAAGGTTCTTGTATTTCAAACAAGAAAAAAATGTGAAGGATCTTTTCAAGTCTTTTCAAACAGATTTCTGCTCAGAGGTCAGATTATCCACATTAAAGTTTTCATGTGGGACACTCAAGATAAAAATAAATAAAATAAAAAGTATGAGAATGTAGCTATTACAAAATTTTCATTATATTATTTCATAAATGAAATTTAAATTTTTCCAGTTCGGAAAAATAAAAAAAAAAAAAACCTTCGGAAAAAAAACTGAAAAAACGTTTTTTTTCCAATTTTTCCGGTTTTTTCCCGAGCATTCCCATCCCTAAGCTAGACTACGGAAGCAATTTCGAATCGCATTTAGTTTTCCACTTTATGATAATTAAATTACCCATCGAGTTATAAGCGATTTCGATTACGTGATCACGTCCTTTTCTCCCTTTGTAAGATTGGTTTTTCTGCTTTCGTCGGGAAATGACCTTTAAAACGTCAATTTTGACAGCTTGTTCTTATATATCTATTGCATTTGAAAAAAAAAAAAAAAAAAAAAAAAAAAAAAAAGAAAGAAAGAAAGAAAAAAAACAATTATGAGTGCGATTAGGTAGTTTCTGAACAACAACACCTACTAATTTCATGTATTTCCGATGAAAAATAAATTAAAGCATGCGTCACAAATTTGCCCTTTTTGATGAAAGAACACGCTTAAGGGTGTTTACCTTTAAGGGTTTAATTTATTTTTGACTGGAAATGCATGAAACTAGCAGGTGTTGATATTCAGAAACTGTCTAATTGCACTCAATTTTCAGTTTTTTAAAAAACATAATCAGGTCCTTCGCGAAAACTTTTTATTGGTGGGAGAGAGAATCTAAAATTGCAAAGTTAAAATTCAGTATTTGCCAACTGAATGAAAAGCAAACTTAAATAGTTCTCGGCGTTTGCCAACTATTTTTATAATTTTAGCAAGTTATCACAATTAAAAAATGTAATATAGTTTTGTTTTGTTTTTTCTTTGTAAAAAGCTTAATAATATTTCTAATTATATTGGTAACTTTCGTCAAATCTCTTAGAAATAGAAAGAGTTTTATATTTTTTTGTTAAAGATTTGAACTAATCTGCCAGTTCAGTTTGTAAATTTGCCAATTGTAACAGCATGTGCAAACGTTTAGGGAGGGGGAGGCTCCCCCTTGTTCCTGCCCCCCCTTTGCGAGGCCCCGGAACACAATAGATCTTTCATAACAAGCCTATAAAGTTGACGTTTTTGAGCACATTTTCCGATGATAGCAGAAAAACCGGTCGAAAAACAGGATAAAAACGGGTGATCACGCGATCGAAATAGCTTAGAACTGGATAGATAATTTAAGTATCCCAAAATGAAAAAATAAGTTTGATTCGAAATCGCTTCCACAGTCAGGCATTCCAATTTTATATTTTTCTGTTAAAACATGAATTTGTAAATGTGTCAAAACGTTTTGCGCTTGTTGAACGGGGCAATTCCAATCCAAACAGCTTATTTTCTGATTTATTTTTAAATTCATTTCTGCTCTCAAACGTATCAAGCTGCCAATTTTTTTATTTAGAAACTACACAATGCGTCGTGCTTATCGATTTTTTTTTTTTTATATAAATGCAAAAATTTTTGCTAAACCTTGATGTCAAAGTGGGCTTTTTGAACCGAATTTTCCAAAGCGAGGGATCTAAAAACGAAAAAAAAAAAAAAAGTCATAATCAGAAAATAATTGTTTATAAATCAAATTCTAATTAATTGAGAGAAAAAATGAAATCACACAACATCTTATACACTCTGCAAAAATCATCTCAGCAAGTTTCATGTTTTTACTTTTAAAAATGAGTCTGAAAATATATCAGAAAATTTCAAGCTGGTGAGAGTAGAAAAATATTTTTGAGAGCGGGGCATATGTCCCGTAAAATATATAGATTTTTTGAGTGGAAAATGTTTCGTATAATATTTTTTAAAGAAACAAAAGATGAATCACGGAAAAAATCTCCCCGGAAAAAATCGCCCCGGAAAAAATCACCCCGGTAAAAATCTCCCCCGGAAAAAAACGTCCCGGTAAAAATATCCCCACAAAAAAAGGTAATCGAAAAATAAGGCTCGTTTTAATTAAAATTGAAAAAGCCCACATATGTGAATAACAAAGGTTTGATGAATTTCATTATGGCAATTATAATTTCAAGTAAATCACGTTCTAATCACGTGTATTTGTACTGGAAACAATTACGGCATTATATGCATAGCGTTTAATAGTAAAACCTCCATATCAAGTACGTTCCTACTTCCATGATTATCGCAAGAGCAAACGAGGAAGCTGCCCCATCTACACAAACACAAATTTTTGATTTTTTTTTTTTCCCTCCGATGCTATTTTTCTCAGACAAGCTAAAAAGTGTCCTGTCAAAAATTGTGTCCCACTTTTACTTACCTATCATACGTAGTATAGGGTAAATCTTGAAATCGTCTTGAAAAAAAAAAAAAAAAAAAAAAAAAAAAAAAAAAAAAAGACGGATTTACACGTTTAGATACATAAGATTCCGAAAAACATATTTTTAGAAAAAAAAAATTGCCGTCCGTCTGTCTGTAAACGCTCTATCTCACGAACAAATGGAGATAGAGACTTAAAATTTTGTATGTACTTAGTAAGTAAGAATAGGACGAAGCCTTATTAATATCAGTAACCTCGATTATCCGGAACTATTTTTTTCGGACTCTCAAAAAATTCGTTCTGGTGAAAAGTACCTAAAAAATTTCGATTTTTTTTATTTTAAGGAAAGGACACAAAGGCAATAAAATAACACAAATTTTGCATCAAGAACGAAGTCGGTCGGATTTATAGTTGCCGAGATATTTGTAATCGTGTTTTTCACATTCTTCGATTTTTTATGACCCTGTATTTTCTTCAAATTTCAATTCAAAGATATGTTTTAATTGGAAATGAGACGCTCAAACTGACGCAGTAAACTGTTAGTTAATATGATTATTGTTTTTGGAGTTATAAAGATGTTTGTTTTACGCAATCTGGTACTACTTGTGTAGTTTGGTATTTGACATAATTTGTCGAAATGGGTTCATCAGCAATTCATTAAAGGAGCATTATACTATGTACCGTGTGTCACAAAAATGACTGATGGATTTTAAAATTCAATAACTTGCAAACGGTGACAGCTATTTAAAAAATTTTTGCAGGAGGGTTATGTATAACGTCAGGAGTTTTGTACCGTAATTTTTTATTTTAGTTCGCATCTCAAACAATAGGTGGCGCTGACGGCGATTGAAGGCCAGGTCGACGCTTCACTCAGCATTGATCACCTGGCCTTCAATCGCCGTCAGCGCCACCTATTGTTTGAGATGCGAACTAAAAAATAATTACGGCAAGAAAACTCCTGACATTATAGATAACCCTCCTGCAAAAATATTTCAAATAGCTGTCACGGTTTGCAAATTATTGAATTTTAAAATCCATCAGTCATTTTTGGGACACTCGGTGTATTAAGAATATTTAAATATACAATTAATTTTTTGTTTTGGAATTGCAATGCATTTTATAAATAGTTTTCACATATTTTATTTTCCCATAATATATAATACATTTTCACGATGGGTAAGTATTACGGTGGCCCCAACGACTAGTTTCGTAATCTGGCCGTTAAAATGAGACATTCATACAATTTTATTGTTAAAACGCATTTCCTTTTTCCCAGAGTCTATAAAAAAGCGTATAAACTAAAGAAAAAATCCGTATTTGATGAATCTAGTCAATGAAGAAGTAGCACGTCAAATTGTATGTCTTTATTATTCCGCAATTCCAATGTCTCAGAGAGAAATTGCTAATCAATTGAGTATTTCACGTCGTTCTGTTTGCTAATATATGGATAAACACAAGAAAAATGAAGTTAGTTCATTGCATTCTAAACGGGGTAGCCCTTCTAAAAGACTTCTATTGATTTTTTTTTTTAAAATTATCAATGCAATTTGTAGCTACAAAGATAGTTTGGATGCCCTCATTTGGGTATTTCACTTAAGATATTGAATATTGTTATTCAGTCATTGATAACTCATTACTTATTAGGATACAAACCTACATTTCATTTCGTATCATTTTTAAATCCGATTTTTATTTGCGTAATAGAAACGAACAAGGAGAAAACTCTTAAACAGTAAAACAATTTTTTATTATCGGGTTTCACAAAATAAGAGGATAGGGAGGAAACAGAGTTATGAATGTTAAGACTGTTTTTAAATCCAAAAGGACAAATTTATGATATAAGTTTTAATTTGTTTTTTGTTCGGAAATTCATGAAACTAGCAGGCGTTGATGTTCAGAAACTATCTAATCAATTACTAACTCATGTTTCCGTTTTTTTTTCTAATTTTAAACCAAATAGATTTTTTAGAAGATAATATCAAAAGATTTGAAACAAATTTCCTCGCGAGAGATAAATAACCTCACAAACAGGGGTGAAAACGTGTTTGTCATGTGATCAAAATCGCTCATATTTCAATACTTAGTTTAATGATTAAAAAATGGAAAACACATTTCGTTTCCAAATCGCTTCCATGATTAGACTTTGCAATTTTATCTCTTTCCGTTAATAAACGAATTTGTAAATATATCAAAACTTTTTGCGCTTATTCAACAGAGCAGTTGAGAACAGGTTAAAGGAAATTATGTTTTCAAATTGTGAGATGTAGGGCAGGCTTAGGGGAAATACATTTTACAATAACTATAGATGCTTGAGAAGGTGGGATTTTCTGTGTGTGAGGGGAGGGGGGGGGCGAAGGGCTAGTTTAGGAGAAAATGTAATTTATTGATTCTTTCACTTCTCTACATCTATAGCTTACATATAAGTAAAGTCGCTTCTGTGCTCATATATATATATTTTAAATTAATAATAATTAAATTAAATTTTTAAATATTTAATTATTTTTTTAATTTTTATTTTACACAAATTTTATGCGCGCGAAATAAAACAATCATAAACGCGCGCACTTGGAAAAAAATCGAATTCGTAAAGGCCGTGACGTATCTTTCATAAAATACGGTACGTAACCACGGATGGATAGTATATCAATGTAACACTTTGGAAGAATCTGAAATTTTATTAAGAGTGTATTCCAATCTAAACTGCTTATTTTGTGATTTATTTTTAAATTCATTTTTGCTATCGAACGCATCAAACTGCCAAATTCTCTTATTTAAACACTACACAATGTGCCGCGCTTGACGATTCTTTGATAAATGCAGAAAACTTTGCAAAAGATGCTGTCAAACTGGACATTTTGAACGGAATTTTTCGAAGCATGAAATCTGGAAAAGAAAAAGAGTCATACTCAGAAAAAAAATAATTGTTTATAAATCATATTCTAATAAATTGAGCGAAAAGAAAAAAAAAAAAAAAAAAAAAAAAAAAACACGGTATCTTATACATTTTTTCAAAGATCCCTCAGCAAGTTTGATGTTTTCACTTTTAAAAATCAGCCTGAAAGTGTATCCAAATATTTCGAGCGGTTGAGGGTGGAAAAATCATGAATAAACGTACCGTGTTTAGTAAAAACTCCATAAAAAACACTTTCAAATACTAAAAAATAACAAAAAAAAAAAAAAAAGAAAAAGGAAAAAAAAAGAAATAGATAAAGTGGGTCCTTTTTTATGGCTCAGACTTTGTGTAAAAGCTACTGTAATGCTTAGATTTAAAAAGTGTTTTTCTGTTTAATTCCATCACTGTAATCCACTCTAATCTTAGTTAAAAATGTTTTAATTCTTGCATAAAAAAGTAAATGGCTAATTAATGCTTCTTTCGGATACGAAGTGATTCAGAAATAATTTATAATATATATTCTTTAAAAGCAAAGAGACGGATAGTTATAAATAATGAAATTTAAATAAAATTCCATCGAAATTTAAATAAGAATAAATACAACATGTTTATATCAATGTTCATACATTCTAATTAATTACTGTAAAATGTTACATAATGCAATAAATTTTAATCAACTAAAAACTAATTATCCGGAGAATTTACATGTGTCCACCTAAGAACATTTTAAATTTTATGTAACTTTAAAACACATCTCTTTGAATCACATATTACTGAAGAACATATAAAACATGAGTCAATATTAAAAAAGGCTCGAGTTCATGATAAACAAAAAGAAAAAAAAAACTAAGAAAAGGTGAAAAAAAGATTTAGCAGGAGAAAAAAATAATATCTAAAAATATTAACTATGTATAACATACCGTTAAAAATAATGATTATCCAAAATTATTCAAGTAAATCACAAAATCAACTGGATAAGATAGTTATTAGGTTATAATAATTAAATAATTTGAAATAATGTAATCCCCTCATTCAGAACCATGAAATTTCATGCTGTGCCTCTCTTGTTGCAGAGTCAGGATTGATTGATTTTTTTTTTAAAGATTACTATTATAACAAATGAAAACCCATCAAATTAACTTACAATATGTTGCTTACAAAATATTGCTATTATAAAGGGGGGCGAGCAATTATCTCCCCCTTAAACTAGATAAATAGATTTTTATGCAGAATTATCCCATGTATTTCAAATTTTGAACATGGGTACTTTCTAATAAGATGGATCCCTGAATAGTTTTAAAGATTTAATATCTAAGTATAGAAGGGGAATAGAATATAACCCACCTTAAATTAAATTACTTTTTACGCAGAATTATCGGATTTGCTTCAAATTTTGGATTATAGATTCTTTATGATAAGGCGTACCCCTGATTTCATCTGGGGTTATTTTGCCTATTAAAATTGAAGCGGATGATTATTCCTCCCCCCCCCCCCCCTTAAATTATATAAATTGTTTTTTATGCTCACTTATCCAATATATTTCATATTTTGGATATATGTCTTTCTCATAAAGTGAATCCCAGAATAATTTTAAGGTTTTAATGGCTAAGTATACAGTGGGGGAACGGAGGATACCCCCCCCCTTAAATTTATAAATGTCTTTTTACGCAGAATTATCTGATTTGATTCAAATTTTGAATGTGCGTTCATTATGATAAGGCGAATCCTTGATTAGTTGTGGGATATCTCCCGTTCATCCCTCTATACTTAGCCATTAAACCCTTAAAACTCTTCAGGGATTCACTTTATCAGGAAGAACCTATATCCAAAATTTAAAATACGTTGAATAGTTGTGCAAAAAAATATCTTATTTAAAGAGTGGGGGATTAATCGCCCGCTTCCCCTATTTAATTAGTAAAAGAACCCCTAAACTAATCAGAGATAGCCTTCTTATAATGAATATACATCCAAAATTTGAAGCAAATCGGATAATTCTGTGTAAAAAGCAAGCTATTTATTTAATTTAAGGAGGTTTATCGCCCGTCCCCCCTCTATACATAGCCATTAAACCCTTAAAACTATTCAGGAATTCACTAAATGAGAAAGATCAAACATCCGAAATATGAAATACATCGGATAAGTGTGCATAATTTTTTTATGTAATTTAAGGTGGGGGTAGTAATAACCCGTCCCCCCTTTTTAATTAGCAAAATAACCTCATAACTAATCAGAAATACGTCTTATCATAATGAACCCATGTCCAAAATTCGAAGCAAATCGGATAATTCTGCATAAAAAGCCATTTATTTAATTTAAGAGGGGTTTCCCCTATCTCCCCTTTATACTTAGCCATTAAATCCTTAAAACTAATCCGGAATTCACCTTATCAGAAAGAACCTATATTTAAAAATTGAAATGCATCAGATGATTCTGCATAAAAATCTATTTATCTAGTTTGAGGGGCAGATAATTGCTCACACGCCCCCTTTATAATAAGCAAAAAAACCCCATAACTAATCAGAGATACGTCTTATCATAATGAACCCATGTCCAAAATTCGAAGCAAATCGGATAATTCTTCGTAAAAAGCCATTTACTTAATTTAAGAGAGGTTTTCCCCCGTCCCCCCTTTATACTTAGCCATTAAACATTTAAAACTATTCAGGGATTCACCTTATCAGAAAGAACCTATATTTAAAATTGAAATACATGGGATAATTCTGCATAAAAACCTATTTATCTAGTTTGAAGGGGAGATAATTGCTCGTGCCCCCCCCCTCCCTGTATAATAAGCAGAAGAACCCATAACTAATCAGATATACGTTTTATCATAATGAACCTATGTCCAAAATTCTAAGCAAATCTGATAATTATGCGTAAAAAGCCATTAATTTAATTTAAGAAAGGCTATCCCCTGTTCCCCCTCTATACTTAATCATTTATCTCCTAAATCTCTTCAGGAATTTTATACCATATATAAGCCTTATCGAAAAGAACCTATTTGCAAATTTGACACACGTTGGATAATTCTGCATAAAAAACCACTCATATAATTGAAGACGGATGGGGGGGGGGGGGTAATCGTCATTAATTCGATAAATTGTAAATCGTCATCGTCCTCCCTTCCGAAAACGGCAAGCGTCTTTTCAGTATGAACATATATCAAAAAATTTAACCAAAACAGTTAATTCAGCATGAAAAACCCATTTACTAAATTATGAGCCCCCCCCCCCCCCGATCCCTCTTTCATACTTAACGAAGGAAATAATAATAATCCAAAATCAATAATAAATCCCCAAAATCAAATCCTTGTCACTTTTCTTTTTTTCCGGTAACTTTTTTCCTTGTAACTTTTTTTCCGTGTCACTTTTTTCCGCTTTTGTAGTTTATGTCACTTTTTTTCTGTTTACCAGGGCAATTTGCCCGTTTGTCCTTGCGATAATTATGGAAGTAGGATCTTATTTGATATGGAGGTTTTACTATTAAACGATATGCATATAATGCAGTAATTGTTTTCAGTAAAATACACGTGATTAACACGTGATTTACTTGAAATTATAATTGCCATAATCAAAGTCATAAAATCTTTGTTATTCACATGTGTGGGCTTTTTCAATCTTAATTAAAACAAGTCTTATTTTTCGGTTACCTTTTTTTGTGGGGAGATTTTTATCGGGGCGATTTTTTCCGGGGGAGATTTTTACCGGGGCGATTTTTTCCGCCTACCAGATTCCATATAACATTTGAGGTCGATGATATATATATAACATCTTTGTGCGTTTCTGCTTTTTCGATTTCGGTTGAATTGTTTTAAAATGGTCCAGGTCCAGGTAAAAATGTCCTCACGAACAAAATCAATTTAGAGTTGTAATACTTTCTTAGAAAACATAACTTTAGTGATAAATGTTTTAATAAAAATAAAATTAGCCTAATTGAAGAATTTTGTGTAACTTATAAAAAAATATTATGTAAAGAAAAACTTTTAAAAAGCATATTAGATCCCCTATAATTTGATGGTTTCAAAATTTAGCAATTGAATTCTCAGGATTTAATCAATCATTTTGTCAACGTGATTTTGCTTTGCAAATTATATAATAATATTAATTTTAAAATATATAATACATTTGTATACATTATTGCCTATTATGAATCTTTAGGATAGAATTTTTACTTTATTTGTATTTTAAAATATACACATAGATATTTTCACACATTTTCATTCCTTCAGATTCATTGTTTTTATTGTAACACAACCTATAGCAATTTCTAATAACTTGATAATTTTGTGTTGACATTTTCATGAGCAGTAAAATTCGTAGGTTTTGAGTTATAATGAATATTTGTTTAAAATGAGAAAAGTAATATTCTTTTTTTTATTCTGTGTGCCGGGGATGGAAGGTAATGTGTGGCCTAAAACCATCCTCATTATTAAGAGTTTCACTGTGTAAATCGGAAAGACTGTTTATGTATTGCATGTGCTTGTAAGAAGCTGCCTTATTCACGCAAAATCATCCGATTGCGAAAGTTAATCCTATGAAGATTTTTTAAAAGATATTTCATTTGCATTTTAGTATTTCTAATTTTATTTTTTATTTATTAAATACATTGAATAACTGAGATAAGTCTCTACAAGTTTTTTTTTTTTTTTAATTTTGATAGCAGGATTTTATGAAGATGTTTTAATCTATAAAACTGCTTTCGGGGAAAAAAGTATGGCACTAAATTTGCAAAAGTAAGAAGCGGCATTAGCAGAGATCGACTTCAACTGTCTAATGAAAAAAAATCAAAAACTGAAATCGATCTAAAAATATTCAAATGGGTGATACCGGGCTAATGTTTACTTTTTCGATTTTGGTTACATATTTTTTAATATTATGGAAAGTTTAAATTTCGGAACCGGTTCTAACCGATTTTGAAAGTTAAAGTATTTTTTTTAATCCGAAACCAAAATTGTAAAGTAAAAGCTAGCCCGGTTGTATATTACCCTTAGCTATTCTATGCAAAAAAAAAAAAAAAAAAAAAAAAAAAAAAAGTAAAAATATTAAAATTTGTGTCATATATTTGAAAAGAGCGTCCTCATACACTTTATATTATCATCCGGTCCAATGTATTTTTCGGTGACTAGTTTGGGGCCTTAAATAACAATAATCAAAGTACCCAATCGACTTGTCACTTTAACACTTTTTAGCATAGTTGAAGTAAAATTTTATTTTCTATGATACATACTTGCACTCCCCAGAGTGATAGAGTCGACTGAGTTTAGAATAAAAAAATATTCTTTTCTGGAGTATTGGTATATTCTATTAATTTGAATAATAAAATTTTATCATGGCAAATTTGAACTACGCCCCCTACCTATCTGGTGTATTTATTGAAAATCTGACTGCTCTAAAATTATATTAGAAACACTGCATCGTGATAATGTATATACTCTCTTTAAAGATTGAGAGAGGAACAGGGAATATAGATATAAAAAATATAAAAAAATAAAAAATAAAAACATCAATTTTTTTAAATTAAAAACCCGTGCAATTTTATGTGCCTCACTGATTAAATTTTTTGATAAAAAATTGTGCATTTACAATTTTTTTTATTTTTTAATACCAGATTTTCAGAACAGTACTTTTTGTCTAATTTATTTGGAAAAATGCTTTACTTTAAGAAAGCGAAATTTACATAAAAAAAATAAATGGTGGAAATATTCATGGAGGATTAATTAATATGAAAAATGCAACCCCGCGAAAGTTGCGGGATAATCAATGAGAGGGTTAATACTTGTAGAATTGAAATAGAAAATATGTATCACACTACTCTAAACTTGACAGCTGGGGAAGGGGGGAGAGATGAAGAATTCTGTTGTAAAAGTCGTATTAGTGAAATAGGTTTTTTAAATGTTTCGAAATTCTTTCCGTAAAAGAGTCTTGTTCAGGGAGTGGTTTTTGTCCGGTGGGACTCTTACGCATCCCGACATATCGTGCATCTCAATTAAACGTTGCTCAATTTTCGATGCAGTGAAATTATTTAAATTGTATAACAGTCCGAAATTTATTAATTTTATTTTATTTATTTATTTTTTTGTGCATAAATTTAAAAATTCTTAAGAGTTTACGGCTTTTAAGAATAAAAATAGCATTCATTTTATTGCTGGAAACAAGTTTCACTAAAAAATAGAGAAATATTTAAAAATCGTATTTTTTTAACTAGAACTAACGATATAAACGTATGACACTTTATTTTAATTTATTTAGAGGTGAAAAACGCATAACACTTTATTATAAATAAGTAAAAGGACTAATACTCAAAATACTTAATTTTACTGTATTTTGAGTGCTCACACACAAAATGCTTAATTTTAGTGTATTTTTAGAACTCATAGACATAAAACTTTCTTTTAATGTATTCTGAGGACCTATACACACAACAATTAATTTTAAAGGATTCAGAGGACTCATACACAGAATACTTTAAAATTAGGTATTCTGAGGACTTATACACACAACACTTAATTTTAAAGGATTCAGAGGACTCATACACATAATACTTTTAAATAAGGTATTCTGAGGACCTATACACACAACTCTTAATTTTAAAGGATTCAGAGGACTCATACACAGAATACTTTAAAATAAGGTATTCTGAGGACCTAAACACACAACACTTAATTTTAAGGTAAACCGAGGACTTACACTTACACTTAACTTTAAGGTAAACCGAGGACTTACACTAACACTTAACTTTAAGGTAATCCGAGGACTCATACACAGAACACTTATTTTTAACGGATTCAGAGGACTCACACTAACGCTTATTTTTAAGGTAATCCGAGGACACACACCTGATTTTTATTGCCATGGTACAGAGGACCACTTTTTCTACCTGATACACACTTAAAAATCGATACACAAACACGAAAACAGCAAAAACCTCCAACAGAGGACAAATTTTAGAAAACAATAGGAATTTGTAGAAATCATAAAAACTGCTTAAAAACGAAGAAAATGACTTTTTTCTATCCGAGGACGTCCTCGGTTCCGTGTGTGTCCTCACACCCCCGGTGTGTAAACCTGTTTTCGTCCGCACTTCCCCTGAAATACGAACACACACACACACACACACACACATATATATATACTATTATGTGTTTGTAGTATTTTATACAGAGAACAGTTACATTTATAACCCTATAATGGAGTGACATATGAATTGAAATATATCGATATTTGGTCAGCGATATATCACGATATTAAAATTCTGATATCGCCCAGCCCTAGTAGCAGGAAACAGAAAAAAACGTACTTCCTAATAAACAACATTCCTTTGCGAAATTCACAACTGAAATGTTTTAGTGGCCTACTGTCCTCGCATCGGAGATTATCTTTCTGAACCACAAAGCTCCACATCGCTATTACTTTCTCTCGAGACAATTCACCTTCTCTGTTATTGGACCGTCTCTAACAACATTTATTAGATCGATAAATTATAGTACTGAGTTATCTATGATTCCATTTTCCAGAGTTATAGATAATTCAGAAGTTGTTATACCATATTTTAATTCCCTGTTTTGTTATATTTTTCAATATTAAAAAGTATTTTTTGCTTATTTACTTATTTATTTATTTATTTATTTTCTTATTTTTTACTGCGTAATCGAATTAAAAAAATATGCGTAATGAACTTTTGTAATGTTCAAAATTTAACTCTAACATAAAGATACATTCTAAAACATTCACGTAATTTTTCAAATATATTTTATGTAGAGCATGCTACATATTCACATAATGTAGTAGGAAACAGGAAAAAATGTACTTTCTAATAAACAACATTCTACTGGGAAATTTACAGCTGAAATGTTTTAGTAGCTTAGTATCCCCGCATCAGGGATCATCTTTCTGATCAACAAAGCTCCACATCGCTATTACTTTTCATCTAGGCAATGTATATCCACTATTATTCGATCGTTTCTAGCTATGAAAAAAGTCTGAGTAAATGCAATATTTGTGTCGTGGTAATATATGCCCTTTTTTGAAAATATGTCTTCAAGAAGAAAATTCTGTGTCAAAACAATTTTTCATTATTTTTTCCCTTTCTTCGAAGAACACATTCTTATTCGCAAGTTTCTCTTTAGGAAATGAAAAAATTTCGAAATAGATTTTCAAAATATTTTCGTAAACGTAAGAAATTAGAAATGTGTATTAGAAACCGTTGCAGGGCATATACTCAGTTGCCAACAGTAAGTAATTTTAAATCAAATAAACATCAATTGAAGAAGAATGCTGTTTTTCAAACAAACTATGCAAGTAACGTATAAAAAAACTCACTTTGTTTCATTTTTTTCTAAATTCATTTGTTAAAGAAAAATTTGCGAGGTCGGTAGTAATATATTTTTAAATCAAAAATTAATATTGTCTTTGTCGTGATAAAAAAAGACACCATTATGAAAAACGTCGGTGTATTAAATGTTTTAATATGATGTTTAATCAATATCTAATTCACAATAGATAATACGGATTTAAATATATAGTAAATTAAAATGCTCCGTAATAAACTATTGTTATTTTCATAGGATAACTATAACATAAAGACACATTTTAAAACTTTGCGTAATTTTTTCGTTGGATTTTACATAAAACACACTACATATTCATATTTTGGGTACTACTCTGTTATCCCGTCGAACAATTTCGCCAAATTATATAAATCGCCAAACTAATATCCAAATTATACATATTGACATAATTGTTATTTTAAATAACGAAAAAACAAATAATTAGCAAAATATTAATTAAGATACAAATAAAAAGTCGAAATAAAAATCACTTAATGACATTTTAAACGCGTGAATCGTATTTAATGTCATTGAATGTGACATTCACGATAAATGTTATTGACATTTAATCTTATAGATTGGGGATAGTTTTTTGGTCTACGGGATAACCTAGTAGTACATATTTTATTGTAAGACAGAAAAAAACCATAGTCCCTAATAAATAACATTTCTCAGAGAAATTTACAACTGAAATGCTTTAGTAGCTTAGTTTCTCCGCATCGGTGGTCGTCTTTCTGATCTACAAAGCTCTACAACGCTATTACTTCTCGTCTAGGCAATCTATCACCGCTGTTCTGGATCGTCTGACAATCCGAGAAAAGACCAAGTAAATGCAATATTTGTGTCCTAGTAATAGATGTCCCTTTTTGAAAATATGTCTTCAACAGACAACATTCTGAGTTAAGACAAATTTTCAGTTTATTTTTTTCTGTTCTTTGAAAAGCATTTTCTTATTCACGTATTTATCCTTAAGGAACGCCAAAATAATCTTTTGAAATAGAGTTTCAAAATATTTTCATAAACATGTGAAATAAGAAATGCGTATTAGAACTGTTTGCAGGGCATATACGCTGTTGCTAATCTCCAGAATTTTTAAGTCAAATAAACTTTTTTAGAAATAAATATTTCGATTTACAAATACAATTAAATAAGTAACGCATAAAAAACACGTTTTTTCATTTACTTTCTAGTTTTTGTTGCTACGGAAAGGAAACCGCGAGTTTGGTTGTAATATAAGTATTTTTAAAATGAAATTTAATATTGTCTTTAATATAAGAATGGTAAAAAAGATATCGTTATCAATCAAAATTAGATAAATTCAATATTGTCTTTGATATGATCGCGATAAGAAAGACACCGTTAGGAAAAGACAACTTTGTCACATTTAACATTTGAAACTTTTATCTGAGGTTAAATAGCATTCTAAAAACCGATGCTTCCATTTCAGACAATTAATTAATTTATTTTAAATATTCATGAATACTTTTCCAAAATATCAGCATTAGCAGAAGAAAAAACTTTTTTGATATGATTATTTTAATCTTGAAAATATAGTAATTTCAGAATTTCTAAAAAGGTAGCATTGATAAAGTAAGAAAAGTAATAGATAAAGTACCAAGTTATGTATGATTTCAGTTTACGTAGTCTTGCATAGTTTGGATGGGGTTATTCTATATTTTAGTTACTGTTTATATTTTATTTTTCAACATTAAAAATTATTTTCACTTTTTTAAGGTACATTCAAATAAAAAGTAATGTGCAATAAACTATCGTTACTGTCAAAAGTTAACTGCAATATTATGATATATTTTGAAATTACATATTTTTTTCATATGCGTTTTATATAAAACATGATATATATTCAAGTTATGTTGTGAGATAGGGAAAAACATATTTCCCTATAAAGAACATTCCCCAGAGCAATATAGTAAAGTACGGAGTTAACTATGATTCAGTTTTGAGGAATCTTGCATAATTCAGAAGTACTTATACTATATATTTTGGTTTCTTCTTATATTATTTTTTCCTAGATTAAACATTATTTGTATTTGTTTTAACTTGTGCAATTAAAATAATCATGCGTAGTAAAATATCATTACTTCAGAAGTTAATTGAAATAAACAGATATATTTTAAAACATTCGCGTAATTTTACCATGTATATTTTACATAAAACATGCTACATATTTATATTATATTGTAAAAGAGAAAAAAAATGTACTTTTCTATAAACAACATTTCTCAGGGAAGTTTACAGCTGAAATGTTTTAGTAGTTTAGTGTCCCCGCATCGGTGATCATCTATCTGATTCAGAAAAATCTACATCGCTATTACTTTCCCTCCAGGCAATGTATCACCGACATTATTGGCTCGTCCATAACTACGGAAAAAGACTGAGTGTGTTTGTGTGTCTGTAATTTATGCCCCTTTTTCAAAAATCTGTCTTCAAGAGGAAACATTCTGAGTTAAGACAGTTTTTCATTACTTTTATCCTGTTTTTCTTATTCATAAAATCCTTCTTAAGGAAAACAAGACTGGATGCAATCTTATGAAATGTATCCCAGCTTTTAGATCCGATTCCCTGGAATCTCCACTAGCGATTTTGCGGAAATTTGGAATCCTAAATCACTGGATTAGGCTAAAAACTCATAACAGACATTTTTTTTACTTCGTCAATTTTTCAAAATGTTTTTTTAAAACTATTTAGATATTTTAAAATTATCTACCACATAAAATCTTAAATTTATGCCCTACCACAAAAAATATCAAAATTGCTCAAGTACTTTATGAGATAATGGTATTTTTAAACGAAAAGGACGATTATTTAGGAGAAACAAAAAATTTAGACATTTCAAATTTGGTTTGCAATTTTAGCTAACGCATAAATTTAATAACGTATACACACTTGCAAAAAATTTAGTTTCATATAATACATTAGCAAATTTTCCGAAAATTCTTTCTGCTGAGGTGGTACAGTCGGTTGATTTTTACCTTTTGCAATAAAAGCTACCTAAAAAGGAAGAAATTAAATGCTGGAATCCACTAGAGAGACATTTAGGGATCAAAGTAGTCTTTCAAAAATCAAAGTTGGTCCTATCGGCACACAGAAAATAAAACATAGTCACTAAGAACTAGATAAAAGCAGCGGAATGCAAACAAGCATATGAGTTATATTGAGTAAGAAAATCAGGATTATCGAAATTAAAATAGTACCGCAGCGGCATACGTTCTGGATAAAGCCTTTAACAATGGATATGGTGGTCAGCGCTGCAATCGTGATGGGACTATACATACACTCACCATACGTTTGTTGACCAGCGTATCTAGTTGTCATACTATGAGGGGATGTTGGAGTGTTCCAGAGACCAGAAATGTACACTGTGCACCTTCACAATGACAGTCTGTGTAAACGTTTGATTCACCTGTCTATAAAATCCCACAAAGTAATGTTGGATTTTCCTTTAAGGTTTTTAGTATGAAATTACATTTATAAAATCGTCGTGCGCGGTCATCCAGCATCGTTGCTTACAGAAGTGTCGGATGTTATGGATTTGCACGTTTTGCATGTAATAAATGCTAGACATAGTTAAACGTGTATCCACATTCCTCGTGTATTTCCCCCGTGCTCAGTTGTGTATTTAAAAGGGCGAATGCAGCACTTCCTTTAATATCACTCAAACTTTACATCGCCTGTCTGTTTGTCCTGGGTCGTGGTACAACGGAGCCGATCTCTCTAAGACATTACAGTGCATCAGTTACAGTTTCATGCGCTAGATGTCGATTTATAAATAAACTTCGATTTATAATAAATGCTGTAGAAATAAATTTTCCCAGCCGCTGTGGCTTTTTTTGACATTTACCATAAACAAGTGTGATTTTTGCATATTGCGCGTATATACAGTCTGCCATCACTATCTCAGCGCTCATTACTACGTAAATTGCTATTGGGTCGTCCGAAAACTTCTGACCGTTTGGGAAAATCAATTCATACCGGAAAATTCTTCCCGTTAATTACTAAACATTAGATATCAGAAACAATGTCTGATAATTAAATGATAGAATTTTTCGGTATGAGTTAATTTCCGCAAAAGGACACGACTTTCCAAACGAACCAATAGATGACTTGTGTTTTATCCAGAACGTGTACCGCTGCGCTGCTATTATAAATTGTATAATTCCGATTTTTCAACTCATTATAGCTCGTCTTTTTATTTACATTCCACTGTCATTTACCTAGTACTTAGTGAGTATATTTTTCTTCCTGTTGCCGATACTACTATTTTGACTTTTGAATGCTGTTCGACCCCTAAAAATATTTCTAGTAGTTTCCAGCTTTTGATGTATTAATCTTTTATAATAGATCCTCTTCTGATATGATAATAAATTAATATTTACTTTTCTGTTTAATTTCAATATTTTATTCTTTGTTTTGTATACGACTCATAAAAGTCAGCTAAAATTTTTAAATGAAATAACCAATGAATGAATGAATAAATGAAATATCTAATATATATATATTACAAATTTAAATTTTTTTCGCCAAAACTAAGCTTTATACTATCTTAATTTTCTTATAATAATGTTCCGTACTTACTTCAAATTATTAAATTAAAATCTTGTTTCTAGATCTAATCTGTTAATCTTTATGCAGACGAAATAAATTCTTAATTTGCCTTAAAAACATTATTCCAGTATGCGTAAACTTAAAAAGATGGCTCTAAATTAAAAATATTCTTAATTAAACTTTAATTCTTAATATTCCAAATAAAACTAATTTCTTCTATGTTTTTATCAACCCTTTTTAAGAAAGTCTTATTAAATTTATTTTAAAACCATACCTTTCAAAAAATATCATTATTTTATTTTATCTATTTATTTATTTTTCCTCAGTCAACCTTTGATAGTGTGCATAGCAATAAATTCATATCTTTTCTTTTTTTCTTAAAATTAATAGTCTATAAAAATCGTCTGCCTAAGATATTTAAAATCCTGAGTCGATTATAAATTGGTTAAATAACATTTTTTTTAAAATAAAATTATCGTCTGAATGAAGTGTTTAATCTCGAAGCTGGACAAGAATTCTGTTTACATAAAAAAATGATGGTTTGAGGTTACAGAATGTTCTAGAATTTTCTTTTTAGATTTAAGAGGGGAAGCCTAGAGCTGAGAAGGAGGATTCTTGGGTTTTTTCTTCGATGAGTACGGCTCGCTGAAATAATGATGGAATGTTTCGGTAAAAGACAGTTTGCAAAAGGAGCTTTTCCCTTTCTCGTGACTACGGATTAAAAAAATAAACTTACAACAGCCAATGAGTAATTTATTGTATCCTCTACATCTATTTTTTTATTTTCCTCGGTGGCCATGACTTCTGTGCGGTGAAAGGTAAAACCCGGCGTTGATGTCTCTGGCTCCTAACTTTTAAATCGTCACAATATACTCTAAAGTCCGACAGGATTGTTTATGCCTGTGCTGCCTTTTTCGGATATTTAAAGAAAATTGCGATGGAGCAAAGTAGAACATGCTATCGCCGAAGTTCGATTGAATTCTATGTTCTGAAGGACATTCTATATGGTAGTTTCGGCTTGCTAATGAAATCGGCTGTGGAACGAAATGATGATAGGTTCGTGAATCGCCGATAATCGACTTCTCGTGAATGTTCTTGTGCCAAAATCGCCGTAATTTCTTACTTAATTAAAGCAAAAGAAATGCTCTTTCTAAAGAACTTCACAGATATGCGTGGAAAGATGCTAATCTGAAAGAATTAGTGCTTGCTTTGAGTTTGCTTGTGTGTTCCACGACGATTGAGATACATTCTTTCATAGTCGAGAAAAAGTAGTCTTCGTGGTGATGAAAAAGAAGAAAAAAAAAATTACAAGACCATTTCCTGTAAATTGGTGAATAGACAAATATTTTTCGAGATAGTTGAGCCCAATAGGATTTCGGTGAGAATTTTTCCGTAGTGTTTTGATTATTATTATTTCTATACTTTTAATGTATTTATTTAAATTAATTATTCTCTGTTTGTCAGGTTTATTTATTTGATAGTCTGTGAATTTTATTTACTTGCCCATTTATGAGTATTATTATTATCATTATTATGTGTTGGAGATTGAAACATTTTTGTTCTTAACTATTAAATTGAAGAGTATCATATTCTTAGACAACTACTGTTGCATATTAAAGATTATTATGATATTTTTATGCACGTTTAAAGATAAGTTCGTAATAATATAAAAGTATAAAAGAACTTAGAAGCTCAAGTTATTTTTTTAAAAAAGTACATTTTCTATTTTATTGATATTTGTTTGTTATCAAGAACTATTCTCAGAATACAGTATTTTCATGATAATGTTCCTACAACTAAACATTTGAGCTGAAAATTAAGTTAACATTTATGTTTTTCCTTTTATTTGTTAGAATTTCTGGTTACAGTGAGCTTTGCTTCCTGAATTCTTATAATTTATTTAAATTCAGTAAGAAAGATGGAACTGTGCAAGGCTTTTGCTAGAATTTTGACTGATAAATATGATTAATTTTTTCAGTAAATTTTGTGATTTTAAGTAAGAAATTACCTATAATTAAAATTTTTGAATCTGTTTATGATCTATAAAATAATAGAATTAAAAGTTGATCCCAATTTAAGGTATATCTATGATATTTACAATTTCTGTTTTATTAGATAAAATTTCTGGTTAAAGTTAGCAGCTAAATATAGTTATTTTGAAAAAATATGTAATTGATAGAAATCATTAATTTTGAAATTTATTGCGAATGATTTTACGATCAGAATTTAATAAAGAAAATAGAAGTGCTTTATTTATTCTAATGAGTAAGAATAAAAAAATATGGAAGATCCTAAATTCGTACCGTTTGATCCGAGTTCTGGAATGAACATTTTGTCTTGGTTAACTTATTTTGATAAAACATGTAATAGGAAACAGAAAAATCTAGAATGGAAATTTAATTTTATTGCGCAATATTTGAAAGGGGAAGCGCAAAAAAATTATATCAATGACTGCTTAAATTGTACGGATTATGAACAAATTAAGAACATTTTGGTAGAAAGACTCATTGAATTAGACTTCCCGAGTTTTTCTGATTTTTCAAATCTGAAATTAGATAATTTAGACAATTTAGAAACTTATTTTCTTAAAAAAGTGGAAATTGGTAGGAAATTACATCTTAGTGAAAATATACTATTACAAGGTTTAACTGATGGTTTAAAACCAGAATTCAAAAACAGCATTATTATAAATCCTCCTAGTAGTACCACAGAATGGTACCGGGTTGTCAAACAATTCCTGGAAGTTTCCATCCCACTAGTTTCAAACCAAGTAATAAATCAACCATCAGCTAGACAAAATTTTCAACCAACTAGGCCCTGGATTCGGCCAGTTAGGCCCAATAATACACCTAGGAATTGGATTCCCCAAAGGCAATCTCAGTTTCAAAGACCTAGAGTTTGTCAAAATAGTTATATTCAAAATTCATATCCTTCAAGACCTTGTAGGATATGCACAAATAGGGGTGTGAGTAATGCTTTTCATTGGGAAAGAGAATGTATTTTTAGGAATGAGTTGCCATCGTCTGCCAAAGATATTTAAAATCCTGAGTCGATTTTAAATTGGTTAAATAATATATTTTTTTAAAAATAAAATTATCGTCTGAATGAAGTGTTTAATCTCGAAGCTGGACAAGAATTCTGTTTGCATAAAAGAATGATGGTTTGAGGTTACAGAATGGTCTAGAATTTTCTTTTTAGATTTAAGAGGGGAAGCCTAGAGCTGAGAAGGAGGATTCTTGGGTTTTTTCTTCGATGAGTACGGCTCGCTGAAATAATGATGGAATGTTTCGGTAAAAGACAGTTTGCAAAAGGAGCTTTTCCCTTTCTCATGATTACTTATTAAATAAATGAACTTACAGCAGCCAATGAGTAATTTATTGTATCCTCTACATCTATTTTTTTATTTTCCTCGGTGGCCATGACTTCTGTGCGGTGAAAGGGAAACCCGGCTTTGATGTCTCTGACTCCTAACTTTTAAATCGTCACAATATACTCTAAAGTCCGACAGGATTGTTTATGCCTGTGCTGCCTTTTTCGGATATTTAAAGAAAATTGCGATGGAGCAAAGTAGAACATGCTATCGCCGAAGTTAGATTGAATTCTATGTTCTGAAGGACATTCTATATGGTAGTTTCGGCTTGCTAATGAAATCGGCGGTGGAACGAAATGATGATAGGTTTGTGAATCGCCGATAATCGACTTCTCGTGAATGTTCTTGTGCCAAAATCGCCGTAATTTCTTACTTAATTAAAGTAAAAGAAATGCTCTTTCTAAAGAACTTCACAGCTATGCTTGGAAAGATACTAATCTGAAAGAATTAGTGCTTGCTTTGAGTTTGCTTGTGTGTTCCAAGACGATTGAGATACATTCTTTCATAGTCGAGAAAAAGTAGTCCTCGTGGTGATGAAAAAGAAGAAAAAAAATAATAATTACAAGACCATTTCTTGTAAATTGGTGAATAGACAAATATTTTTCGAGATAGTTGAGCCCAATAGGATTTCGGTGAGAATTTTTTCGTAGTGTTTTGATTATTATTATTTCTATACTTTTTATGTATTTATTTAAATTAATTATTCTCTGTTTGTCAGGTTTATTTATTTGATTGTCTGTGAATTTCATTTACTTGCCTATTTATGAGTTTTATTATTATCATTATTATGTGTTGGAGATTGAAACATTTTTGTTCTTAACTATTAAATTGAAGAGTATCATATTCTTAGACAACTACTGTTGCATATTAAAGATTATTATGATATTTTTATGCACGTTTAAAGATAAGTTCGTAATAATAATGAAGTATAAAAGAACTTAGAAGCTCAAGTTATTTTTTAAAAAAAGTACATTTTCTATTTTATTGATATTTGTTTGTTATCAAGAACTATTCTCAGAATACAGTATTTTCATGATAATGTTCCTACAACTAAACATTTGAGCTGAAAATTAAGTTAACATTTGTTTTTCCTTTTATTTGTTAGAATTTCTGGTTACAGTGAGCTTTGGTTCCTGGATTCTTATAATTTATTTAAATTCAGTAAGAAAGATGGAACTGTGCAAGGCTTTTGCTAGAATTTTGACTGATAAATATGATTAATTTTTTCAGTAAATTTTGTGATTTTAAGTAAGAAATTACCTATAATTAAAATTTTTGAATCTGCTTATGATCTATAAAATAATAGAATTAAATGTTGATCCCAATTTAAGGTATATCTATGATATTTACAATTTCTGTTTTATTAGATATAATTTCTGGTTAAAGTTAGCTGCTAAATATAGTAATTTTGAAAAAATATGTAATTGATAGAAATCATTAACTTTGAAATTTATTGCGAATGATTTTACGATCAGAATTTAATAAAGAAAATACAAGTGCTTCATTTAATCTAATGAGTAAGAATAAAAAAATTATGGAAGATCCTAAATTCGTACCGTTTGATCCGAGTTCTGGAATGAACATTTTGTCTTGGTTAACTTATTTTGATAAAACATGTGATAGGGAACAGAAAAATCTAGAATGGAAATTTAATTTTATTGCGCAATATTTGAAAGGGGAAGCGCAAAAAATTTATATCAATGACTGCTTAAATTGTACGGATTATGAACAAATTAAGAAAATTTTGATAGAAAGACTCATTGAATTAGACTTCCCGAGTTTTTTTGATTTTTCAAATCTGAAATTAGATAATTTAGACAATTTAGAAACTTATTTTCGTAAAAAAGTGGAAATTGGTAGGAAATTACATCTTAGTGAAAATATACTATTACAAGGTTTAACTGATGGTTTAAAACCAGAATTCAAAAACAGCATTATTATAAATCCTCCTAGTAGTACCACAGAATGGTACCGGGTTGTAAAACAAATCCTGGAAGTTTCCACCCCACTAGTTTCAACCAAATAATAAACCAACCATCAGCTAGACAAAGTTTTCAACCAACTAGGCCCTGGATTCGGCCAGTTAGGCCCAATAATACACCTAGGAATTGGATTCCCCAAAAGCAATCTCAGTTTCAAAGACCTAGAGTTTGTCAAAATAGTTATATTCAAAATTCATATCCTTCAAGACCTTGTAGGATATGCACAAATAGGGGTGTGAGTAATGCATTTCATTGGGAAAGAGAATGTATTTTTAGGAATGAGTTGCCATCGTCTGCCAAAGATATTTAAAATCCTGAGTCGATTATAAATTGGTTAAATAATATATTTTTTTTAAATAAAATTATCGTCTGAATGAAGTGTTTAATCTAGAAGCTGGACAAGAATTCTGTTTACATAAAATAATGATGGTTTGTGGTTACAGAATGTTCTAGAATTTTCTTTTTAGATTTAAGAGGGGAAGCCTAGAGCTGAGAAGGAGGATTCTTGGGTTTTTTCTTCGATGAGTACGGCTCGCTGAAATAATAATGGAATGTTTCAGTAAAAGACAGTTTGCAAAAGGAGCTTTTCCCTTTCTCATGACTACGGATTAAATAAATGAACTTACAGCAGCCAATGAGTAATTTATGGTATCCTCTACATCTATTTTTTTATTTTCCTCGGTGGCCATGACTTCTGTGCGGTGAAAGGGAAACCCGGCGTTGATGTCTCTGGCTCCTAACTTTTAAATCGTCACACACACACACATATATATATATATATATATATATATATATATATATATATATATATATATATATATATATGTTAAACTTTATAATCTAAAAACTGCGTCAATTTTTGTACCAAGAAGTCATTTTTTGTGTTGTGTCTATTATGATATGCGAAAACTTTTATTAAATGTAACTACAAGAATTGGAAGATCATATAAAGATTTTGATCTGATAATTTTTATAAAATTGAATTTACTTAAAACAATGCTTAAACATGTCTATTTACCTCATTTGGAACATTTTTGTAGTTGAAACTATACGTCTATGAGCAACGATTGTGAAATTAAAGGTAGGCTATAGATAACCTATCGCATAAAAAACACTAAATAATAAAATCTCATTATTTTTTAGAATACATTCAACAATCTACATAATAATTAACTAAACTCAATTTGCATGATATTTTTTTTTTATATAGCTAAAACATGTAAACTTTAAAAATGTAAAAATAATTTTATTTGTGTGTTTATATGTCTCGGCTCTACCATAGCTATTTTTAAAACAAATAAATAAGAATATTCGAAAAATGGTTTATTTATAACATAATGATTTAAAATACATTACTAAATTTTTCACGTTCTTCTAAAAGGTAAAAGTTAAAACTGTAAAAATAATTTCATTAGATTGTTTACATGTCTCGGCCTGTATCGAGCCAGTATCAAAACAATTAATAGGAATATTGAAAAATTCTACAATCTATGATTAACGATCTGTAATATCATTATTCAATTTTTCATGTACGTAAAATCATGCAATTTTAGAATATTCTTATTGAAATTGTTTTGAAAATTGGTCGGATAGAGGGGAAATATACAAATAGTTTAATACAATTATTTTACTGTTTTAAAATTGACAACTTTTAGCAATTAATAGAAAAATATTATTACAAATTGTCAATTTGTTACATAAGAGTGAGTATAAAAAAATTAGGGAAATAGCATTCTGAACAATAAAATTTTTATTAGATGTTATATAATGCAGTTTAGTTTGATACATTCTAATAAAAAATATCATTAAAAGTATTTTCAAGAGGCATAAAGTTGACAACTTTTCGAAATTAAAAGAAAATTATTATTTCAAATTGTCAATTTGTTAAGCATGATTATAAAAAAATTCGAATATTGCATTCTGAACAATGAAATTTCTATTAGATGTTATATAATCCAGTTTCGTTTGATATATTCTAATGAAAAATATCCTTAAAAGTATTTTCAAGAGGAATTACATTTTTAACAACATAAATAAAGTGATTGAAAGACATAGAATTTCAGATCATCATTTTCCTGACATGCCACACTGTGATGTACGCAAAGTAAAGGGCCTTCTATAATACTGTATAAATAATTTTTCTAGATTTTTAAAATTTTTAATTAATATTTATATGTTATAAAACACATATATGAGTAATGTAAAAAATTCTGTATTTTATAAACACTTTTTCATAATTCAAATATTGAAGTCACTAAAAATGAATGCTATTTTCCTGCCCTACATTTGCGTTCTCTATCAGGTATAAATATTGCGCTACAGAGAAATTCTTATTTTTGGTATAATTCAAGTCAGAAGTAATAAAATGTTAGCTACCAGCAAGATAATTTAGATATTTTTTTAAATAATGTGATTGAAATCTTTGTTAAATTGAGTAGACTTTTATCATGTCAGCTTCCTGCTTTCCACAAATTATCAAACACAACTGAATATTACATGGAATTTGAATTACTTAATTAAAAACATGTTCCTTTAAGCGAAATTAAAATGTTAGACCTAAAAATAATAACATAAAAATAACGTAAAAAATGTTTTAGAATGAAATTGTATTTATCCTGGCTATCACAATCTTGGCACACATATTACAAGAAATGATATATAATTACGTAAACGTTAGCTCATTATTTAAGTTCTTCAAAATTTAGCAATTTTATATATCCTTTATTCTCTAATAGAAAATAAATTTTCTTCTTGAAATTTTGAATTATTTTGAATGGATACTTTCAATATCTCATATGATCAAAATCTAACATTTTGTAATATTCACCCATAATTAGTTCACGTGATTAACCCCCTAAGTATTTGGAACGTAATATTCCGTTCACTAAGCTCCAGGTTTCACTGCAATATAAGCAATGTTTTAGATAATATAATTCTATAGATTTAATGAATTTTCAAAACATTTTTGAATGATTAATATCTCAAGGGTTACATTCATATTTTTACCGGGTGTCCCAAAAATGGCTGATGGATTTTAAAATTCAATAACTTGCAAACGGTGACAGCTATTTAAAAATTTTTTGCAGGAGGGTTATGTATAATGTCAGGAGTTTTTTTTACCGTAATTTTTTATTTTAGTTCGCATCTCAAAAAATAGGTGGCGCTGACGGCGATTGAAGGCCAGGTGGTCAGTGCTAAGTTAAGCGACGACCTGGCCTTCAATCGTTGTCAGCGCCACCTATTGTTTGAGATGCGAGCTAAAATAAAAAATTACGGTAAAAAAAAAAAAAAAAAAACTCCTAACATTATACATAACCCTCCTGCAAAACTTTTTTAAATAGCTGTCACCGTTTGCAAGTTATTGAATTTTAAAATCCATCAGTCATTTTTGGGACACCCGGTAGTTAAGTTTTTTAAATAATGCTGAAAGAATAATATGTTTGAGAATTTATAAAAAAAATTGCATTCAAAACAGCATTACACCTTTTTTCATTTGCAAGACGTTTAGAGAGAAACATCCAGGCATTTTTGTATTAAATATTTTAAATAAAACATGCTACAGTTTTACATGAAGTTGTAGCATAAGGAAAAAATGTACCTCCCAAGTAAAAAACAATATTAAGGAACGTTACAGCTGGAATGCTTTAGTAGCTTAGCGTTCCGCATGCACCATCTTCCTGATCCCCTAAATTTCACATCGCTATTACTTTCTCCTGAGGCAAATACAACATGCGCATTACGTAAAAATGTTTTTACTGCGTGTGGTAGATGGTGTAAATGGAATATTTATGTTTTGATAATTTATGTTCTTTTATGAAATGCTAATAAATACAAAATAAAATTATCATATTTGAAAGTTTCAAAATAAAATTTAATATTCTATCATGATTTTTTTTCTATAGAAAAATTAATTTAAACACTTGAAAAACTGTAGTATAATTAAGTCATAAAATGCGATGTACTAATCTGACTATTTTAAACAACAATCATAATTAGTTTTATGCGCAAAAACTACCCTTGCAAACTATTCAGTCATTCAACCGTTTTAAAAAGGTCTGAAACACAAAAATTCTCAAATTTTCTAAAAACATTTTATTGCATTAAATATTTGTCTGTTTTTTATGCTTAAAAGGATATTTAAAGCATGTTTCTAGCTTAATTAGAAGAGGAAATATTATTGTTTTCGTTTTCATTTGTTTTGAAAATTGTTCGAATAGACCGGTCTAATAAAAAGTCTAATAAAAGCAAATAGTCTAATAAAACTATTTTATCTTTTTCTTAACCCATTTTAGGCCAAGCACAGAAATTTTATAAAATGTAGCATTATTTTTATTGAAATATGCTAAAATTACATACATTAAGACACAAAAAAAGATTCGTGCATGAAAAATAATATTTTATATAAGAAATAATATTTTATATAATAATATAAAATATTATTTCTTATAATGAATAATATGAATATGAATAATATTTTTATGACTTTTGTTTTATTCTTATTTCATATACAGAATTTGCAACTTTAATCTATTTTAAAAACATATAATTCATTTCAATTGGAATAATAATATATTTTTAAAAAGTCGAATTTGTCAAAGGCGTTTCAAATTAAAACTCTGGCGTATTTTGAAAATTTTTTAAGAGAAAGTGTTTACTCCAATTGAATTACTAATATTTTATGGATGTCTTCAAAAGCCTTAAAAAATAGAAGAAAAATAAAATTCTTGATAAATGTGTCAGAGTGTTAAAAAAAATATTTATCGAAATGTTTCGTATACGAACCTTTGGCCGAAAATGGGTTAAGTTGACAACTTTTAGCAATTAAAAAAATATATGTTATTACAAATTGCCAGTTTGTTATATAATCAGTTTCAATGATTTAAAACATCGAGGCATTTTTGTATTAATATTTTAAAATAAAACATGCTACTGTTTTACATTAACTTCTACGATAAGGAAAAAATTATTTCCCTAGCTAAAATCTTTCCTTAGGGAACGTTACAACTGGAATGCTTTAGTAGCTTAGTGCTCTGTATGCATCAACTTTCTGATCCGCTAAACTACACATCACTATGACTTTTCCCTGAGAGAACACGCGCAACACATAAACAACTTTTTACTCCACGTGGAAAACAGTATAAATGTAATGTTTATGAAATATTTTTTATGAACAAGCAACTAAAAGCGAAATAAAATTGTCGCATTTGAAAGTTTCAAAATAAAATATTTAATATTCTATTATGATTTTTTTATCTTTTGGCTAAAGAAAAGTCAGTTTAAATATTTGAAAAATAGTAGTATAATTCAGTCATCAAATGCGATCTTCTAATTTGAATATCTTTAACTACAATCATAATTGTTTATATGCTCAAAAACTACGATGCTAAAATCATTACAAACTGTACAGTCAAGAACTCGACTGTTTTAACAGGAAACGATTACATCGCCAGAATTTAAAGCTATTCTGAGCATATTATTTCTCGTAATATGGTCTGAAAATAATTAGTTTTCTATAAAAGTTCTGTTATAGTTTTCTATAAAAACGGTCGAATGACTCGACAATTTGCTGAAAACTTTAAACATCTTTTTCATATAAAAGAAAAAAAATAAAATATTGCTATAAAAATTAGCTCCCTAGCAAAAATCTTTCCCGAAGGAACGTTACAACTGAAATGCTTTAGTAGCTTAGTGTTTCGCATGCATCAACTTTCTGATCCACTAAGCTACACATCGCTTTTACTTTCCCCTGAGAGAACACGCCCATCACATAAACAACTTTTTACTCCGGTTGGAAGATGATGTAAACGGAATATTTATGTTTTGGTAATATGTGTTCTTTTCTGAAAATGCAACTAAACGCTAAATAAAATTATCATATTTGAAAATTTCAAAATAAAATATTTAATATTCTATCATGATTCTATCATGATTCTATCATGATTCTTAAGGGGGTCCGGGACACAAAATTCGTCAACTTTTCTAAAAAAAACTTTTATTGCATTAAAATTCTTTCTGAGTTTTTTTAATGCTTAAAATGACGTTTAAATCATGTTTCTATCATAATTAAAAAAAAGAAATATTAATTTTTTCGTTTTGGTTTGTTTTGAAAACCTAGCTTTCAGGAAATGGTTGGCATGGAAATGACTTCCTGTAAAAATGCACTTTTCTTCATGATGGGTCTTTTCCCAATTTCTCCGATTCAAATTGTTGTAACTTAAGAAACTCTGAAGATAAATGCTTCAAACGTGGATTTCAATTTTTTGAAATTTTTGATTAAGAAAACTTGAAAAAATACTTTTTAAATCATGATTTTTTGAATAAAAATCACATTATTTTTTAAAAGATTTTTACTTTAAATATTCTTATTATTTTATTAATATTTTTAAACATGATAATAATTTTTAAAATGCATTATCAAAATTGGGGTATTTCTGTTTATTTAAATGCAAAAAAGTTAAAATTCTACAAATACTATTTTGAGTTATAACGATTAAATATTACTCCACTTTTTTAATAAATTTTAAATTTCATTATATTTGAAATTGCGAGAATTTTTATCAAGTTATTTTGTTTACAAATGACATAATTAACCATCACAAAATATTTCAAAATTTTAACTCAATAAATAAATATTGGGTCCCCGGACCTCCTTAAATAAAGTCAATTTAACATTTGAAAAAGAACAGTATAAATCATTAAGTGCGATATAGAATTTTGATTATCCTTAACATTTCTGTTGTCATAATTATTTTTATGCGCAAAAACTACGCATTACAAACTGCCCAATCACTCGAACGTTTTAATAGGAGACGATTACATAAGCTAAATTCTAACTAAATGCTATTCTAATCGCATTATTGACCGTAGTATGGCCTGAAAAAAGTCAAAATATTGTTATGTAATAGTTTTCACTGAAAATTTCGAATAACTGGACAGTTTTCTGCAAACATTTAACATTATTTATATTTTCTTTCATATAAAAAATTGCTTTTTCAGTGCACTGAATTGGAACTTCAAGAGAGAAATCGAACTCGAAATCAGTTGACAGCTTTACTACTGAAGATGGGGGAGATAAACGTTCCCTTCCTTTGTCAATTCAATAGGCTTCACATTTCAAAAATCATTTAAAGGGGTTCCAAAACTAGCAACGTTTTGTTCCGTTCGAAAACAAAGTTAGATTTATTGCTCTTTTAGTGTAACTGAAAGTAGTGCTGTTTGCGCGCAGCCTAGTGTTCCGCATGCACCATCTTTCTGATCCACTAAATTCCACATAGCTATTACTTTCCCCTCAGGCAAATACAACACCAGCACGATATAAACAACTTTCTACTCCTAGTGGAAGATGGGGTAAATGGAATATTTTTGTTTTGGTAATCTATGTACTTTTATGAAAATGCAACTAAATGGGAAATAAAATGGAAATATTTGAAAATTTCAAAACAAAATATTTAATATTTTATCGTGATTATTTTCTTTTGCTAAAGAAAAGTCAATTTAACCATTTGAAAAAGAGTCTTATAATTCAATCATTAAATGTCATGTATTGATTTGACTAACCTTAACGGGACACAGTATCTTTGAAATCATTTCTTCAATTTTGAATAATAATATTATACATGTGTACATTCATTAGAATATTCTACATAGAACTGTGCATTGAGTTTTAAGTGTTTTTACATTTAATAATTTTTTTTCTCGTGTATACTAAAAAATGAAGAAAATTCAACAGAGTACCAATTGAAATACATTTTTTAAAATAACTATGAATTTGGATGTTAAATACATGTACAAAAATATTAAATACTCCATGGAGAATAAGAAAAAAAATTAAACTTCTATCTTAAATAGCAAAAGAAGCCTAAATATTTACCGAACAAACAAATTGTAAAAATATGAACAGGGAGAAAAATCAGTTTAATGTTTTCATTTGTATGGGTAATTGCGCTGGATCTATTAACAAAAATTACAATGTTTCGCGATACAACAGTCGTAAAGGCATTTATTTGAACTGTCAAAATGATCACAATTAAAGAAGCTATTAGTTAATATTTTTAAAAAAGATATTCATATTTTGACCAATTTCAAGGTACTGTCTGCCTATAACACTTCTAAAGTCGTAATTTCCTTTAGATGCAAAATCTACGCTACTAATAAACATTGGAAACTGTCCAGTCATTTGATCGTTTTATTAGGAAATGATTACATATCCGGAATTTAAAACTGTTCTAGTCATATTATTACAAATATTATAGCTTTGAAATAGTTAAATTATTTTTATGCAATAGTTTTCTAAAAAAAAAAAAAAAAAAGGTCGAATGACTGAACAGTTTGCTGCAAACTTTTAACAGTGTATATTCTTTTCATATAAAAGGAAAAAATATATTGCCTCAAAAAGTGATCTCCCTAAAAAAATTCTTTCTCAAGGGAACGTTACAGCTGGAATGCTTTAGTAGCTTAGTGCTCCTCATGCATCACCTTTCTGATCCACTAAGATTCACATCGCTATTACTTTTCCCTGAGGCAAATACAACTCGCGCATCACATAAACAACCTTTTACTCCGCGTGGAAGATTGTGTAAAGGAATATTTATGTTTTGGTAATTTATGCTCTTTTATGGAAATACACTGTACTCCCGATTATCCGTGCTAATTAATGCACGGGTGCACACGGATAATCGAAAAACACGGATAATCCGAAAATGATCAAACACGCAGAAGAGTGTGTATATTTGGAGGATATAAGTAAAGTACACAGTGGTATATAAAATACTTCGGGTTTAATTACGATACTCTGCTAATACAAAAAAGTAATACATTAAGTATTAGTAATGAAATATGTAATAAAATTTGCCATAACTTAATACACTTGTACTTACATATACCATTACATGTACTTAACACTTGTACTTACATAACTTGTACTTACATATTTACTGTCAGTTGCTTTTCTGGAAGAAGTCTGTTATATTTGTTTGTCTGCGAGCCAACGTGGCATTTTTCCTTATAATTTGGCGAACATTGCGCACAGATATGACATCATTGAATTCGAAATTAGTATTATGATGACCCATGTAGTCTAACAGTTGATCTACGCACTTCAGTGCTGTTTCGTGACTCACACTTGTTGCATCATGTTCATCTTCACTCTCTTCCTGTTCTTTGACTTCGCTTTGCTCGCCTGAAACTGCATCCACTATTCCTTGATCTGAAAGAATTTTATAGCCTTTTTCGTTTTCATCTTCGTTCATCCAATCTTCTACATTTTCTTCATCAACATTTTGAAATCCATCAAAATCAGAAATAATTTCAACAATTTCAGAAGCTTGTATTTTAGTATTTCTGTTTGCAGAATTATCTGCATGTATGACCCCAGGCATCAATTTTTTCCAAGCATGATGCAACGTCGAGTTTTGTATTTCATCCCAAGCTTCAGCAATAAGCTGCACTGCATCAAAAATCGTGAGCTTCTTCCAAAATTTAACGAGATTTTCATCTTCTTCCAATAGCAGTCTCAAAAGATTTCTTCTGTAGATGCGCTTCATTGTTGAGATAACTCCTTGGTCCATTGGCTGGATGAGTGAAGTTACGTTTGGAGGCAAGAACTTTACAAAAATATCTCCATCACATGACGAAATATCATCCGGATGGCATGGCGCATTGTCAATTAAAAGAACTGCTTTTTTGGGTAGACCTTTTTTTCGTAGCCACTCGCTCACTTGTGGTACAAATTTGTCATGAAACCACCTTCTAAACAAGTCGGTATCCATCCAAGATGATGATTGAGAATAATAATGAACAGGTATTTTGTTTTCAAAATTCTTCCCGAAAGATCTAGGATTTTTAGACTTTCCTATAACAAGGGGTTTCAACCTGAATGTTCCGGAGGCGTTTGCACAGCACATCACAGTTACTCTCTGCTTTGAAGTTTTAAAACCTGGAGTTTCTTTCTCTTCTTGGGATGCTAATGTTTTAGTTGGGAGGCATTTCCAGTACATACCGGTCTCATCAGCATTAAAAATTTGATCGAGAGACAATTCTTCTTTTTTCCTGTACTCATCAAATTCTTTAATAAATGAATCGGCAGCTGAATAATCTGCACTTAACTGTTCTCCTTTTAATTGTACTTCTCTAATACCATAACGTTTTTTAAACCGAGTCAGCCAACCTGAAGATGCATTAAATGGGGCTTCAATGCCTAAAGCCTTGTGAAAAAACAATGCTTTCTCTAAGCATATAGGACCAGAGATGGGAATGCCTTCTGATCGTTTTTGCTTCACCCACTGAATCATGCAAGCATCAAGGGTTTCAAAAGATGATTTTTTAACTGCTTTTCTTGTCGTTGAAGCTGCTCCACTATCACAATCACGAGTAAATTCCATCAATTTCTGCTTTTGTTTTCTGAAGTCTCGTACAGTCTGTATGCCAACATCTAACTCCAAAGCTAATTTTTGGACAGATTCTCCTTTTTCAAGCCTAGAAATTGCATCCAGTTTTTGTTTAATTGTTAAAACTCTTTTGCGCCGTTTCGGAGGCTGTGTAAATTCACTCATTCTGAAAAAGTTATTAAACACACGGAAAAAATAAACAGCTCTGACAACAGTCAATACAAAACACACTCTTAGTAACTGGCGATAAGAACACGAAATGGTTCATCCGGGGTTCGAAGAAACGAAAGAATGTATGGGGAGTGAAAAAAAAGGAGGGGGGAAAAAGGATTAAAACAAATCTCTTTTTCTTTATCAGCTTAGCAACTGTCACCTGTTACACGCTTGCACCTGCTACTGAAAGAGACCATTGCATTTGTTTGTCGCAAAAGAAACCCGTTTTGCTTTGTCCTTTTTCCCTTCCTAGATGCTAGTCTTACAAGGTAATCCAAAAACAGCGTTTAGAACAGAGGCGCCATTTCACATTTTTCTTGGGGGGGGGGGGCAGACACCCTAAAATTCATGGTTTCTATGCATTTTTAGGCCACTTTGAGGGCTCACTATTGGTAAATTCTAAGAAATGAAATTTCTTGAGGGGGGGGGCATTTCCCCCCCAGCCACCCCCAAATGGCGCCCCTGATTTACAAAATTATTAAATCTCATTCCATCACGATCTGTCACGTTAAACGCAGTTTTTCTTTCTTTCTTTTTCTTTTCTTTTTTTTCGCTCCTGAATGAGAACAGGAAAAAACGAGAAAATTTAAATTTTTGGGCTGCACGGATAATCCGCAAAACGGATAATCCGCACACGGATAATCGGGAGTACAGTGTACAACTAAATGCGAAATAAAATTGTCATATTTGAAAGTCTCAAAATAAAATTTAATATTCTATGTTAAAACTGTTGTTAGCTTTCGTTTTTTCCAAAACTAAAAACTAAAACAAAATCACTTCACCTTTTTCATTCACGTATAAAAACATTTCATATTTATTTACTTAGAACAGGTGTCACAAATAAAAATTAAATTAAAAAGTTGACATGTTTCGGTTCATTCATAAGAACCGTATTCATAACACATAAAATCAGTAGAAAACTAAATGACACTGGATATAAATATAATTTAAAAATCCAAAATACAAAACATTGCGCCCCCTATGATCGTGAATAGTCATTGCCACCGCGGCATATAAATATAATAAATTTTGATCACATATTAAATTTAATATGTATAAAATTAATATTAATAAAAGTAGAAAAACTAAATGACTCTGGATATAAAGGTAATTTAAAACCCAAAACACAAAATATTGCGCCCTCTATGATCGTGAATAGCCAATGCCACTGCGGCTCCCCCTATTAGACTCACCCTTTAAATATTTATTAAGCAATTCTAACCACAAACTCGGAATGTCATAACAATAAGAATCATTACAAACCCTATCCCTCCTAGAATATATCTCTGTGGACTCACGGATGATTAATTTTCGGAATAAACTTGAAATGAACACTAATCTACTATCTTTAAAACAAATTTTAACCCCCCTCTTTAAAAACAACCTTGATAACGCAGTCTTATCCCTACCAAATTTTATGTCACATTCATGCTCTTTCTTTCTAACCCCAAACTTTCTACCTGTCATACCGATATAAAAATTAATATCCACCCTTCATTCTCATATGGAATTTCATACACCCCTGCTAGATCATCTTGTGGAACCGGATCAACAGCTCTGTATAGAAGATGTTTTAACTTAGGAGGTGGCTTAGCAACTAATTCTATTTTAAACTTTTTTAATTTAGCTTTAAGCCTCTCAAAATTACCCTTTATATAAGGAAACGATAGTCTTTTAACCCCAATCTCTTCCCCCTTCTCACATGCATTATCAACCAAATTACAATTAACATGAGAATTATTTTTATCTCTATAATTTTTAACCAATTTATTAGATTTATCCTTTTTGTAACCATTCAACTTAGCAATATTAAAAATATAATTCAACTCCTCATACAAAAATTCATCAGAACAAATAATAAACGCACGATTAACCATGAACCGGAATGTAGAAAACTTATACGCAAAAGGTGAATACGCAGAAAATGGAATAATATGCTGACTAGCTATATCCTTCCTGTAAACTTTCCTTTTTAACATAGAACCCTCTCTAATAAGCCAATCGTCTAAAAATGAAATAGCACGATCATTTTCCAATCCAAACGTAAATTGAATATTCCTATCCAGTTTATTAACTTCATCTACAAAAACAATGAAAGACTCAACACCCCCCCGGCCCCCAAATTAAAAACACATCGTCAACATACCTCTTCCAAAATTTAGGAACTTTCTCGAACTTTGCGAAAATATTCTCTTCAAAAGGCCTCATTTTAAACACAGCTAAAAAACCCGAAATAGGAGAACACATAGGGGCACCCATGTTTTTTTTATAAATTTTACCATCAAACACAAAATAATTACTTTGTACAATCAACATTAATCCATCTTTTAAAGTACTTTTTATACTGTCATTATATATTTCCGCCTTGTCAATCCTCTTTTTAATTTCATCACAAACTTCAAAAATGTCAATCGACGGAAAAAGTGATTTGACATCCAAACTAGCTAATAAACAGTTATGAGGATCTCAAGTGTCCTTATGCTTTCAACAACACTTGCAGTGGAATCCACAACATACTCTGATGGCGGCAGTAACTCTTTCAAAATAAGCACAAACGCCTTTTCCAAATAGTAAGTCGGTGCTTGGCATCTTGTAACGATGGGGCGTAGAGGATACCCCTCTTTATGATCTTTTAATCTACCTATCAAACGTGGAATCACACCCTGTTTATTAATAAACAATCTAACTTTAACATTATCTGGCCAACAACCTCTTTCAATAATTCTTTTTGTGGATTTTATTCAAAGGAGATTTTTCAATTAAGGAACAATCCATATCGGCAATAGCTTTTTGCATTTTAACTTTATACTCATTACGATCCAAAACAGCAATCCTGGTGGACTTGTCAGTCTGTATAAACAACACTTCACTATCCTTTTTCAGATTTTTAACAATGTTTAACTCAGGTGTATTAAGATTTAAAGGCCTTTTCATATATTTATCTAATTCAGTAAACATTATATTTCTAACTTCCTCCTTGTTTTCACTATTTACTTTACTAATTAAACATTCTGCCTCCATAATTAAATTCTTAACATTTTGCTTCTGTTCAAACATAAACTTCGGGCCTTTATTCAACAGATCTAATTCTCTATCATTAAACTCCTTCTTAGATAAATTAACAATTTCCACTTTCTCCATTTTCTCCATTAATCCAGGACCACGAACAGATATTCTTGACCTTAAAATCAACTTCTCCACCTTTTTCTTAAGTTTAGCCACTTTATAACAGTTTTGAATCTCTCTCCATCTTTCTAACTTTCTAGTCAATAAATCAAACTTCTTAATCCAAACATCATTATTCCCAAGTCATTTTTACGATCACAACATCCAACTAGCTGCATATAAGCTTCATATGTCCTAATATTCAAATCATTAATAACAGAATATTTCTTCCTGATAAATAGTGTGAGACATCTTCTTTCAAAAACACGTACCATAAAATCATAAAAAACATAAAATCAGTAGAAAACTAAATGACACTGGATATAAATATAATTTAAAAACCCAAAATACAAAACATTGCGCCATTTGATAATGCATGTGAGAATGGGGAAGAGATTGGCGTTAAAAGTCTATCGTTTCCTTATATAAAGGGTAATTTTGAGAGGCTTAAAGCTAAATTAAAAAAGTTTAAAATAGAATTAGTTGCTAAGCCACCTCCTAAGTTTAAACATCTTCTATACGGAGCTTTTGATCCGGTTCCACAAGATGATCTAGCGGGGGTGTATGAAATTCCATATGAGAATAAAGGGGGGGATATTAATTTTTATATCGGTATGACAGGTAGAAAGTTTGGGGTTAGAAAGAAAGAGCATGAATGTGACATAAAATTTGGTAGGGATAAGACTGCGTTATCAAGGTTGTTTTTAAAGAGGGGGGTTAAAATTTGTTTTAAAGATAGTAGATTAGTGTTCATTTCAAGTTTATTCCGAAAATTAATCATCCGTAAATCCATAGAGATATATTCTAGGAGGGATAGGGTTTGTAATGATTCTTATTGTTATGACATTCCGAGTTTATGGTTAGAATTACTTAATAAATATTTAAAGGGTGAGCCTAATAGGGGGAGCCGCGGTGGCATTGGCTATTCACGATCATAGAGGGCGCAATATTTTGTGTTTTGGGTTTTTAAATTACCTTTATATCCAGAGTCATTTAGTTTTTCTACTTTTATTAATATTAATTTTATACATATTAAATTTAATATATGATCAAAATTTATTATATTTATATGCCGCGGTGGCAATGACTATTCACGATCATAGGGGGCGCAATGTTTTGTATTTTGGGTTTTTAAATTATATTTATATCCAGTGTCATTTAGTTTTCTACTGATTTTATGTGTTATGAATACGATTCTTATGAATGAACCGAAACATGTCAACTTTTTAATTTAATTTTTATTTGTGACACCTGTTCTAAGTAAATAAATATGAAATGTTTTTATACGTTTAATATTCTATCATGATTTTTTTTGAAGGGTGTATTGAAATATCAATTTAAACAGTTGAAAAATAGTAGTATAATTCATTTATTAAATGCGATGTACTAATTTGACTATTCTTAACTAAAATCATAATTATTTTTATGCGCAAAAAATACGCTGCTAAAAATATTGCAGACTATTTAGTCATTCAACCGTTTTATGGGAGTCCGAGACACAAAAATTCTCAAACTTGCTAAAAATAATTTATTGCATTAAATTTTGTTTTGTTTTTTATGCTTAAAATGACGTTTAAATCATGTTTCTATATTCATCAGAAGAGGAAATGATATCTTTTTCGTTTTGATTTGTTTTCAAAATCTAGCTTTCAAGCAATGTTTGTTATAAAATGACTTCTTGTAAAAATGAGTTTTCTTTATGATGGGTTATTCATAATTTCTTGTATTTAAATTATTATAACTGAAGAATCGTTAAAGGTAAGTGCTTTAAACTTGGAACATGTCTTTTTTGGTGTTTTACGTAAATTTTAATTCAGTTAATTAAAAAAAATACTTTTGAAAATATTACTTTTTATATAAAATATACATTTTTTTTTCAAATTTTCTATTTAAATATTGTTATTTTTTTTATTATTTTTTAAATGCTGAATTATAATTAAAACATAAATATTTCTGTTAATTTAAACGTAAAAAATAGAAATTCTATATATAATATTTTGCGTTATAACGATTTTAATTTACCTCATTTTAAAATAAATTTTTCATTTATAAATCTTAAATAAATTATGAGGAAATTTATCGAGAGATTTTGTAACAAATGATATGGTTAATTATCACCAAAAAATACAAAATTTTAGCTCAATAAATAAATAAATAAACAAATGTATTAAATAAGTCCCGGACCCCTTAATAGGAAACGACTACATATCCAAAATTTAAAGTTATTATAATCAGATTAATATCCGTAGTATGGCCAGGGAAAAGTTAAATTTGTGTCAGATAATAGTTTTCTATAAAAAGTAAAACAAATCAGAAGAAACATAGTAATGACTTACGTAAAATATAAAATTATAATAACTGTCTGTTATTTTTGAGGACGATTGCAACATAACGCATATACAGATCATAAAACTGTCTGTAAACTTCACCACAAAATTGATTGTACAAACTACACTTTGATTATAGAAATTTTCAAATGGCTTTTTTTGTGTGAAAATGTGTTTATATAATAAAGATATTATGTGTAAAATTATACTGAAAACTTACTGAAAAGAAATTAAATTTAAAAAATGTAACCATATAACTCTTAAACCCCTTGCATAATATGAATAATTTTTAAACTTTAGTGAATGCTAATTTTATTATTTTTCAGGTTTAGAAAAAAAATAAGATATATTCTTTCAAAATTGGCAAATCAGTCATTAAAAACTTCATTTTGAGGTAAGTAAAGTCAAAGTTTCCTTTACATACCTTGAACGCACAGCATTGCAAAACAAAAAATGGTTTGTATCTGAATATCTAATCACACTATACTTCTTTAAACCAATAATATTCCCTAGATTTGATGGATATTGTCCCAGAAAGAATCTGTTCCGAAACAGCTTTTCTCTAATTACATTATTTTTAATATTTTAAATTTTCATGCATTTTAGGTCATTATTTCAAAAAAAAATTTAATTCGATCATGGGATGTAGATAATTTACTGGTTTTGACTTGAAATGAGATAGCTAAAGTTAAAAAGTATAATCACTTATTCAACACATTCTCACATGAGATTGATGAACATTTTCCATCGTTGTTACAGATTTTCAAGACTTCTCAAATAAAAATCTTTTTATGTACCAGAAAATAAATCTCAGAATAGTCCGAGAGTCGACAGCACAAAAACATAAGGTATCGAGCATAAGAAAAAAAAAATTATTCTTCGGGGGAGTAGTAATAGAGGAATCTAATGATCCATGTTTGCCGGAAGTATAGTGGTGCATAAGCCAAAAATTAATACCACTTGTTGTTGACTCGTAGGAAAATCATTGCATTTGTCCCAAAAACATTTCATACCTTTAAGTGTGAGACAAACACAAAAATAACCCTACGAGTCAACCACTAGTGCTATTAATTTTTGGCTTATGCAACACTTCATTTGCGAGAGATATGGATCATTAGATTCCCTATTTCTATTCTTCGATAAAATAAAGTTTATTTTACTTTATTTTGCTTTATACCTTAGGTTAAAAAACGCCCAATCCGGAAATCAAACTCATATCCTTGGATTACAGAGACAAAACTCTACCGTTTAAATAACAGGGACGGAAAAACCTGCGAGTATATTTCTTTCGGATAACCTTATTGGTAATTTTTTTCTCGCAGCTAGAAATATTTAATTCGTATTATAAGTTTACTATTGAGTTTAATTGTGTTAAAATAATAGCCTAATTATGTACCCATCGTTCATATGTAGTTTCAATAATTGTTTTGTTTATGCTATGAGCTGTGTACTGTACAGGATAGACGAGATATATTAACAATATGGTTATCTTAGCGAATATGCTCGTCGGTGGTCAACCCAAATAGCTCAGTAGAAAAACATTATCTCTGTAAACCAAGGATTTAGGTTCGATTCCGGGCTTGGCCATTTTTTTCACTCAGTTGGAAATATTCAATTGATATGATTATTTTACAAATAGTTTAATTGTGTTAAAATAATAGTTTTGGAAAACTATTAGTATATTTTATTAAATAATGTTATAGCTTTTTAATTATTCTTTTTATTTAAAAAAATAATATTATAAATGAAACCTTCATTTTTTATTCTTGTTTTTATTTAAATATTTTTTAATTGCCAATTTTTACATTTTTTACAAATTGAATAAAAATGAAACATTTTAATTTCTGAACATTAAACTTTATGAATATCAAAAACCTACAATGAAATTTAGATAGAAGAATTGGTGCATTTTTTCAAATAAAACATGCTGCATTTCCCTCTGAAAGTCAAAGAGAGAAATGTACTTTTCCATAAACAACATTCCTGTGGGAAATTTAAAGCTGAAATATTTTAGTGGTTTAGTGTCCCACATTGGATGCTTATATTTCTGATCCGCAAATCTTTGCTCCGCTGTTACTTTCCTCCGATGTTTAATATACCACTGCATTGCAAAATTTTATTTTACTGTACATAAGAGATTAAGTAAAAGCAATATTTGTGTAAGAGTAATTTATTTTTCTTTAAGAAAATACATCTATGTGTACGGAATTTCCATGATTCAAACAAAAATTTTGAAACAAGATTTAAAAAAAGAAAAAAAATATTGATTTTTTTATATTCGCTTTTAATTTTATATTCCTGTTCTTTATTATTATTATAACAAAATTCCAACTAATTTATGTAAACATAACATGAAAAATAATCTCGTAAAAAGAGATAAAACGAGAAATCTCCTAGTCGTTTGAAAACATCTAAAAAATCTTTACTATATTTTAAATGCTTAATTTATTAATCTATACTTAAATAAAAAACAATATATTTTTTTAAAACTTAATTTACTAATCTATTTTTAATTCAATATGATATTTTTAATAATTAATTTAATAACGTCAAATTTTATTAAATATTACATTACTTTTTTACTGTTTTTATATCAAAAAGCGATAACTATTTTTACTAAGTTTATTTGAAGCATGTTTAATTTGTTAACATATAAAGTTATTAAAATTATTGGGATAAAAGTTATTGTCAAATTACAGGGATATTTAATTATTATTCGTTTTCAATCTATGAGTAAGTAGTGGAGTTGTAACCAAATCAAAATTTTCACACAAAAAGTTTTCAAAATCTTAAAAAAATTGGCAGCAAACATTGTTAATCGCATCCAAAAATAATTACTCCCGCGACCTCTGTCTTCTTCCAGTATTGGTAGTATTTTTTGCATCTTTCAAAATTATATCGTTGGGTTTAAGAAAAAAGAATTTTTAATTATTGATTGAAAAATGATTATGACAATCATTTTTATGGTATATTTTGTATATTATTATCAAATCTTAAGTTTAGTTTTACAAGTCATCTTATTAAGCTAATATAAATTATGTTATATAATTTATAATATCTATAAAATGATTTAGATTACATGCGTTTATTATGCTGGACTCATATATTAACTTTCCCTCACAAGTTTAAACCATATCAAAATTCCGTAGAACACCACCTCAGGGCTGGCGACGCGACGAACAAATATAATTATTGTTTTTGTCGAGAGTCCTTACAAGTAATGAAAAAACACAATGTTGAAGTTCCAATTGAATATTCCATTTGTTCGAAAGTTTATTATTAATTTCTTACTCAACTCAAAATTAATTACTCATATCTGGTTTTAAACAATTTATTCTCATGAGAACACTCATCTCAAATTCTTTCGAACATAGATAATTTAACAAAACACAACTCCAACAAAAAACCGTAGCATTTTTTCACATATACTCATAAAAAACATTCTAATCAAACTCAAAAACAAAAAGAATATTGTTTCACACAGCTTAGGTAAAAACTGAAGAAATAAACAGATAATATATTTATCACAAATTATCGTTTGCACAGAAAACTTTTTACATTTTGAAATAATTAGGTATATCTTGGTTGCTAGGTGACACAGCCAGTAGAAAATTAAATAGCATTTTATCAAACATACCGCCTCTCTTGAAACCTCTGAGGGGGGGGGGGGGGGTTCAAACTAAAACACTGGAATTACAACCATTGTAAAAAATATAAATAACAATACAATTAAATACAATATAAATGAGTCACAGTTAAGTTAAATTTAAGCAAATATTTAAACAATTTTACATAATATATAATAAATAAAGAAATTTTACAATAATGTACACTTTCTTATAAAAACTGAATTACTTTTCAAGAGGTAATACAGCAATTTTGGATACTGCTCTTTTATATATTCCATTTGGGGTTTTTATATTTACAACTCTTACTCTATTATCATTACCAAAAATACCTCTACAATTCTCCCTAATAACCATTTAGACACTGGAAGATCATCTTCCTTTATTACAACCATATCTCCTATTTTGAGGTTGTTTTTTGATATCATCCACTTATGCCTCTGCTGCAACGTACTTAAATGACTATTTTTCCACTTTTTCCAGATGGTCTGAACCATTTTAGTGGTCTTTTGCCATAAGTTAAGTCTATTATCTTCAATATTACTCAGATCAGATTCAGTAATGGCATTAAGTTGGCGACCAATAAGAAAATGTCCCGGGGTCAAGACCTCCAAGTCATCAATATCTGTACTCAAGGGAGTAAGCGGGCGCGAATTTAAGATACCTTCAATTTGGACAATTATAGTTAACATTTCTTCATTAGTTAATTTAGAGTTGCCCACAGCACGTTTAAAGTGATACTTGAAGGACCTGACTCCCGATTCCCATAAACCTCCAAAATTTGAAGCTCTAGGGGGAATAAATTCCCAAGCAATACCTTCAGATAACAAGTAATTAGTAAGGTTCTGGTCTGGTTTGTTTACCAATTCATGCAACCTTTTAGGCTCTACATTAGTCTTCACAAAATTGCCTGCATTATCACTGGAAATTTTTCAAGGTTTGCCTCGTCTGGCAAAAAACCTCTTTAATGTGGCAACAAAAGCCTCAGACGTTAAATCATTAACTAATTCCAAATGCACTGCCTTTGTTACCATACAAATAAAAATACAAACATAAACTTTATGAAAAATACCTTTACGTTGACCTTTATATCTAATCAAAAATGGACCACAGAAATCAGTTCATGTGCAATTAAAAACAAAGTCTGCATTTATTCTTTCTTTCGAGAGCTCGCCCATAATTTGCTCTAACAATTTAGGTTTGGCCCTAAAGCATGTAATACATTTATGTACTATTTTTCTGCAAATAGCCCTACCGTTTAGAGGCCAAATGTCTCTTCGAACACAATAAAGTAAATTTTGTGGTCCTATATGTAGATATTTTTTGTGATAAAACTCAATAATTAATTCTGTTAATTTGTGTTTAGAGGGCAGTACAATTGGGTGTTTTGGGGCATAATTTACCGTGCTATTTTGGAGACGACCTCCAACTCTGATTAAATTATTTTTATCCAAGAAAGGATTTAATGAAAGTAATCTACTATTTTTTGGTAACTCCTTACCCTTAGATAACAACGTGAATTCAGAACTGAACTCTTTTTCTTGAACAGATTTTATTATAAACTGCTCAGCTTTCTTCAATTCAGCAGATGTTAACTTACCTGAATACCTTTCTTTTGGATTCTTGACATTCTGAATGAACCTGAAAACATAGCTAAGAATTCTTATTAATTTAGCATAATTATTACTCAATTGCAAAAAAATAGTCAATAAAAGATGAACAGTCTGATATTAAAAGTGTAGTCTATGAAAAAAGCTTTGAAGCTGTATTTTTAAGTTCACTTATGTATAGATCCTTATCATTTTGCTCGAGTTCAACAATATTTGAAGAATGTTCAGTTTGTTGTGTTAGGAATAGTGGACACTTCCACCATAAGCTACTCTGGAGAAGTTTGTCTGGATCTATACCTCGTGACACAAGATCAGCAGGATTGTCAGAAGCCACATGTCCCCAATGACTGATATCAGAAAGATTCTGAATCGTAGTCACACGTGATGCCACAAAGGTTTTTAAGTCACACGGCTGTTTTCGAATTCAGCATAATACAATAGTACTATCTGAATAATAGTAGACAGCTTCTTTAGGAACTTTTAAGGTTTTGTCAGCCTTATTCATCAATTTGGCTAATAAAACTGCCCCACAGAGCTCCAAGCGAGGAATAGTGATTGTTTTGATTGGTGCAACTCGACTTTTACTGCAAAGCAACTGAGAAATTTGCTCTCCTGAGGAATTTGAAGACACAGCATAAATGCCACACCGTAGGCTTTCTACGAAGCATCTGAAAAGCCACAAATTTTAATTTGCGCTGGATTATTTATAAAAATGTATCTAAGAGCACTTATATTGTTGATGGCTCTTAATAATTCTAAAAACTGCAACCAATCATCAAGCTCAGCTGTAGGGAGATTTTCATCCCAACCAATTTGCAGTCTCCACAGTCTTTGTAAGAAAATTTTTGCTTTCGTCACAACTGGTCCTAGTAGACCCAAGGGGTCGAAAATGCGAGCAATATTTGACAGCACACTTCTTTTAGTTACCTTGGTTTGCTCACTGAATGATACACTAAATGTAAAAGTATCATCATTGGCATTCCAACAAAGTCCTAGTGCCTTAGTTTCACTCATATTTTCAAAAGTGTAATTCTCATTTTTAAAGGCTGGCTCCATTAATTCTGGATGGTTACTAAACCATTTATGAAAATTCATGCCCACGTATTTAATAGTTGAATAAGCTCAATTTGCAATCTCTTAGCCGATTTTAGGTCAGCTGCTCCAGTCAGGACATCGTCCATATAAAAGTCTGATTGTACCACACCAGAAGCATACGGAAATTGAGATACATCATCTATACCAAGCTGTTTAAGGCAGCGCATGGATAAATAAGGGGCACTAGTTGTGCCATATGTGACTGTACATAGTCTGTAATATTTCATCTCACCATTTACAGTATCTTTCCAAACTGTGCGCTGTAAATCACGTTGACTTTTATCGATAAGTATCATGCGATACATCATTTTTACATCTGCTGTAAATGCATAGAGGTGTGTACGAAATCTAAGTATTATGCTAAACAAATCATCTTGAATGGCACCTCCATTCAGTTGTATGGAATTTAGGGAGTCTCCTGATGAAGTTGCATGTGAACCATTAAAGACATCTCTCAATTTTGTAGAACTTTTATCTGGGCGATAAACAACATGATGAGGTAGATAATTCGCATGTATTGACTCATCTGTCTTCTCTACCTCCTCCATATGGCCTAACTCTCTATACTCTGCCATAAATGCGCAATATAACTCTAAAAGATTTGGATTTTTGACTAACCTATTCCAAAGTGAATTTAATCTAATTTCCGCAAATTGCTTCGATTCTCCCAAAGAACTAGGATCTTTTTTCAACGGCATTTGTACTATGAATTTGCCCGTTATATGTCTCTGATGTGTGTTTATAAAGTGGGTGTCACATGCTAATTCTTCTGTATTTCTCAATGGTGTACTTTCTTCTACTCTTTCAATTTCCCAAAATTTTTTCATTTCGAAATTTAAATCTGTTTCAGTAATTAACCCACAATGTATTTGTTCCTGATCGTTACAATCGTAAACACTCCCACTTACTATGCAACCGAACACCGTATTTTGCAGTATTAATTTAGAATTTGGTAACTTCATACGACCCACCTTTATCAATTCTAGAAATACTTCAGCTCCTAGCAAAAGATCTATTTTCCCTGGTCTATTAAATTCAGGATCAGCAAGAATAATAGACTCTAGAATTCCTAGCTCTGAAATATTAATATATTTCGAGGGCATAATTTGCGAAATCTTTGGTATGATAAGGAAATCTAACTCTCGGCTATAATCTCCCGAATTATTACTGATCAAGGCAGTAGTTTTATTTTTTACCGCTACAGAGGATCCACTTAAACACGATATCGAAATATTACTTTTTTCTTTTCGAATTCCTAATCTTTCAACTAACTGCAATGTTAAAAAATTGCTCATTGAACCATTGTCCAATAAAGCACGCACCGGAACTTTATTTCCGAATTTATCTCTCATATAAAAAATAGCAGTGGAAAGAAGAACTGTTTTAACATTATTTGATCTCACATTTGAAGTACCAGTGAAATTTTGAATTTGGTTATTTAACTCAAATGGTATGGCTTCAGCATTTAATGTTGGTTTACTTTCATTCGTTGACAATGTATTTGGCTCTTCCTTATCACTATAATTTTTTGTGTTTCTCACCGCATTGGAATTTCTCTCAGGCCTATCAAAACAAAGAAGTATATTGTGGCGTTTATGGCATTTTGAACACGAGAATGTTGAGTTACATTTTTTGACGCAGTGGAATTCTGAAAGACAGTTAAAGCACATATTGTTTTTCTAACAAATTCTACTCTTTCCTGTACATTAAATTTTTGAAATTTGGGACATTTAAAAACACTGTGATTTTCCTGGTTACATACAACACATTTGCGCATATTGTTTGGCTTTCGTTTTGAAAATTTCGTTTTGTATTTACTTGTTTGGACGCACTTAGTGTACGCGCGTGGTCTCTCAAGAATTCTAGCAATTCAGGTAAACACGGTAAATTATCCCGCTTAAGATGTCTTTCCCACCACATTTTTGTATTTACATCTAATTTTTGAGCCAAAATATAAGCAAACATAGTTATAGAAAACCCCTCAACTTTTTGTTCTAAAATCTCTAACGACCTAATACATTCATTTGTTATATCTATTAGATTTAATAATGCTGCTGGGGACTCATTCTGAATAACAGGAATATTTAAAAACGTTTTAAATGCGCGTGAACTTGTTCTCTTGAATTTGAAAACCGTTCTTCGAAAAGCGACCATGCAACTTCATAATTAGAATCCACGATTGAAATAGATTGAATTATACGAAAGGCATCTCCTCTCAATGAAGACTTCAAATATTGTAATTTCATTGCCCCTGACAAATTAGAATTTTCATGTACAGTAGCCTTAAATATATTTTTAAAAGAAAGCCAAATTACCCGTAAATACAAGAAGAGTTAACTTCGGCAATTTTATGTTATTTTCAGCCTTTGTGGCGTTTTCTAAATTAACAGATGCAACTTCATTGTTGATAACTTTTTGGTAAGTTCAAATTCCATTATTTCTAATATTTCATTTATTTCCTCGTTTTCCATAATAAAATCCTTAATTTTATCTTCTTTGCTTATCTTATAAATAGACTCAAATAACTCAGAAAAGTTTTTCTCTAATTTATTCCGTTTTTTTTTATGAGAATTAATTCATTTAATTCTAGCTCAGAATTCGATAATTTTTCTTTTAATTTTGTCAAGTTTATTTTGAAAATTTTCTTTTTTGCTTTTAATTCTTTCATACTCATTTTTAATGAATAAAAATTAAATGGGTGCACTTACCCCTCTTGACTCTTTAAAAGATGATTTCTAGATACGAAGAAATAGGGAAACACAACAAAATATTTACCCTTTATCCTTCAGTCATTGACGTAGAACAACAACTCGCTGATTTTTCTCCGTAGAGACGGACCATATGAATATTCCAATTGTTCGAAAGTTTATTATTAATTTCTTACTCAACTCAAAATTAATTATTCATATCTGGTTTTAAACAGTTTATTCTCACGAGAACACTCATCTCAAATTCTTTCGAACACAGATAATTTAACAAAACACAACTCCAATAAAAACCGTAGCATTTTTTCACATATACTCATAAAAAACATTCTAATCAAACTCAAAAACAAAAAGAATATTGTTTCACACAGCTTAGGTAAAAACTGAAGAAATAAACAGATAATGTATTTATCACAAATTATCGTTTGCACAGAAAACTTTACATTTTGAAATAATTAGGTATATCTTGGTTGCTAGGTGACACAGCCAGTAGAAAATTAAATAGCATTTTATCAAACACCAATAGGAAATTTCTCTTGGAAATAAATAGGCATTGTTGAACATTAATAAATTTATTCCGCGACAAGAACTTAAGAGTGATTTCACTAAGTCTGATCTCATATCTGATCCTTCTTATGTCTTTTCAGCGGAATTACATTATAACACGATTAGAGATGCCCACAACAGTTGGTAAACAGATTCCACCAAGGCGACGTTATTTCTTTAAGCAGCTCAAGGAAAAGAAATAATATATATATATATGTCTATATACATAGAGAGAGATATATATGTATATATATACAGTGTAATCTAGTTTTCTACTAGGATAGCATAAATATACCGACACGAGATAAAACTTCAGGACGGCCAACGAATTTATTTGGCGCAGCATATCCCCAAAGGGACCTTGCGACATAAAACCCCATACAGTCATCCACCCAACGAATTTATTAGTTGGCCCTCATCGCGAGTAAACAGTCAATGAGACAGGGAAGGGAGAAAAAAAAAGAGTCCCATTCCTGATGGAGCGATCCTAATGTAATACGGCTAGCGCATGGGATCGCAATGGATCATGGTGTTTCGAATAATATTTTTATGTAAATAAAATAAAAGGTATTAAGAAACAAATTGAAAGAATAAAATAATATAGGAAGTTTTATAAATGTTGCTTCTAACAGGGTTTTTTTTTTTAAGAATAAAAATAATATAATATTTTTATTGAATGTGTGACATTAAATTAAAAAAGATATGATAAGATGTTATTAAAAGATATGGGAAAATGTTAGATGCTATAATAATTTGTAATAAATTAATTAAGGTGCAATTTGTTTTATTATTTTTACATATATATGTCATGTTCTTCGCTCTTACTTCGTATTTACGCCCTTCTACGGATATACATATCAATGTTCTCATTTTCTAAGATATCTAACCAAAATCTGTTCACATTCTTTCACGTGAATATTCTTGCTCTTTACTATCTGTGTAATGATTTGTTTTAACGAAATCTAATTTTTTTTCTTTAAAGTGTATAATCTTGCTGCTTACTATCTGTGTAAGAAATCTCAAAATTATCATCAACATATAACATGAAAAATAAATTCATAAAATTTGGTGAAACATAAAATTTTTTCCTGTGAATAAAATCAGTGCACTTTTTATTAAAAATTGCTAATTGTTTTACATTTATTTTAAATTTTATTAAAAGATATAGTGTCCAGTTAAACTGATGCATTGAGCTCAAAGGCTACGGAAACTAATTGTATATTACAGCAGTATACGTTCAAGGATTAATGCCGATCGAAAAACAAATTAAAGAGGGAAATAGCTCTGCCCATTTCCAATTTTTATACTTAATCATTGAACACTGTAAACTAATTGGAGATGTGCTTTATCATACAAAAATCAGTATCTAGATCAAATCGGATAATACTTAAGAAACCCCATTTATATAATTTAAGAGAAATTATTCCTTATACTTAACAATTAAACTTCCAAAACTATTCAGAGATTCACCTAATCAGAAAGAACCTAGATTCAAAATTGAAAGGAAGTCGAATACTTCTTCATAAAAACCTATTCATCGAATTTAAGGGTGGTAATCGCCCGTACCCTTTTATACTTAACAAAAGAAACCCACAGCTAATAGGGAAGCATCTTATTACTATGAAGCTGTATCCAAAAATTGTAGCAAATCGGTAAATTCTACAAGAAAAAAACATTTACCTAAATTAAGAGGGGTAGTCCCACCGATCCCCCATTTATACTTATCGAATGAATTCCCAAAACAAATCAGGCAAGCGCCTTCTCAGAATGAACCTATATCCTAAATTTGAAACAAATTAATAAACTATGCGTAAAAAACCTATTAACCTAAATTAAGGGTGTGGAGTTACCTCCCATCACCCCCCTCCTATTAGACTTATCCAATGAACTCGCAAAACTAATCATGGAGGTGTCCTCATCAGAATAATCCTATGTCTGAAATTTTTATGAAACCTGATAAATCTGCATTTAAAAACTCATTTAGCGAAATTAAGGGTGGGGGATTAATTCCCATTCTCTTCTTTATACTTGTCCAATGAACACCTAATACTAATCACGGAGGTGCCTCATAAGAATGTTTCTATATCTAAATTTGAACAAAAGCTGATAATTCTGCATAAAAAACTCATTTATAAAAATTTAGGGAAGGGGCTTTAGCCTCCGTTCCCCCTCTTATACATATCGAATGATCTCCAAAAAATAATGAGGGTAGCGCCTTATCAGAATATACATATATCCAAAATTCGAGTGAATCGGATATTTTTAAAATACGTTATCGCGTTATAAACGTATGTACATACATACAGAACAAACGGGCACACAAGGTCTCAGGCTTTGCTGGCCTGTGAGTTAAAAAATTCTAGCGAGAGCACAATAAGTTATTTGTATAAAACAGCAAATATATATTTTAGTAATTTCACCGGGATGATATTTACTATTCGGAACAATATTAGTGATAATTTCGTGAACCAGAACATCATTCCGGTTTGCTCTGGAACATTTCGATTCCTAAATACACACTGTACATAATGAAAGGTTAATGATTACATTTATAAAATAATGTAAATTTATTTTGTAAAGCTCTACTGCGGTGGAGTGGTAAAAAAGGAAATATAAAAAAAATGATTAAAGAAAGATGTGGGAAAAATTATAAAAAGAGAAAATTTAATGAAAGACAAGATTGATAAGAATTTTTATTTCTTTTAAATAGTACCCACAGTAGGTATATAGGAAGAATGGAAAAGACTAGAAAGTATATAATTTGCAGTTTTAAGCACTGCTAAGTGTTCATGCCTCTGAAAAATAATATAACATTGATCAAAATGCTTTAGTAAGGTATATATATATATATAATGAATAAAAAAATGTGCGCCATTTTGCACGCCCTGAGTTTTTAATTCTAACTTTATGGAACATACTTTTAATCTCAGTTTCGTAATGTTTTAACAGCTAAAAATTTTTTATCTTATTTTATTTAACTTAGTAACAATCTATTGATTGTTTTCTCAAAATGAGCGTGGACGATTTTTAAATCTTCTTTCAATGTAGAGGTTTATTTTTCCTTTTTAGAATATTTATCAAGATTTTAATTTTTGTTTTATTAGATCGCCTGCTGGTGTGTTCATGCGCTTATGTGAACAGGTTATTCTATTACGCACAAAGTATTAAGTTCTTATGGGGAGACACGCCCCATCTACCAATAGGAGATGGTGATGTCGGATGCCATAGCCTTGAAATTAATCCTAATGGGTCTTTAAATTGCTGTCGCGGACTAGGGGAGGAGCTAGTTTTTGCGTAGAGTCTCGGATTTTCATTTTAGGTTTGGAAAGCTTGAGAATGCAACTGATTTTTAAACTGTTAAGACGTCCGTTTCGTTTTTTCCGATAATTTAGAACATAGAATGATGTAGCTTGGATAGCGAATGTTGTGGTATTAGATGTGTAGAACCGTGACCGCTGGAATAACTTGTTTGTTGTGATCTAAATAAATATGGATTATTTCAACAGATTGACTTACATTATTTTCGGAGAAATACCCAAATGTAGCAAATCCAGTGCTTTCCAACTTACCATGACGGCTGCTAATCTAAGTAATCTATAAGTAGTTCTTTATTCGCATTATACAGCCGGGATAGTGTTCTACGAAAACTTATGCATTTAGATAGAATACCGCCTTTTCGTTTCATAGATATATATATAGATTTAAACTATATGAAGCCGAAGAATGTGGTAACTAGTGTCTCCAAACAAAATATCTCAAAAAGTGTGCCTTTAAAGTGGAATTTTTCTCCTGTGCGTTAGAGATCCCGTCTAAGCAAGACTGCTTATACATCACATTTTTAAAAATAATTTATAATAATTATGAAGCCATAATAGCATATGTTAACGAAGCCACGTAGCATAATGTTAGTCTATCCTTTTTTTAAACGGATTTTATTTCCGTTAACAAACGTTTTAATATAAAAGTAAGTGGGCCAAGCCACTCATATATAAATATTTACTGAATACTATTCGACCCATTATTTTATCAGAATTAAAATCAATCATTTTCACGATTCTTATATACTACACTTATTTGGCAATTTTATTTTGACAACTGATTGTATAACGAGTAAAATTATGTATTAAACTTTATTTTAGCTTCTGTATTTAAAAATAAAATTCATTTTCTAAAATATGAATCAATCCTCCATAATTTTCTTCTAATTCTATGAAGAATAAAATTTAAATTAAGAAACTATGAATAAGTAGTGTTATTCACTCATATAACTTTCGAATCGGGCATCCTAAATCTCTTTGTAATGATGCAGCACTCGAAGAAAATGCATTTACTACATATAAGCAGCATTCTACAGGAAAATTTACAGACGAAATATCTCACATGGAGGATTTCTGATCTTTGAAGTACAGCTTTGCTTTTACACTTCCCCCTAGTGACTTTTGTTCGTCATGCAAGATTGAGTAAATGCAATATTTCTGTTATGGTAATTTATGCACTTTTACAAAATTTATTTCAGCACGAAATCTTACTGATTTGAGATATCTTTATACGGAAATACCTTACATTATTTGAAGAGTATATTTTTTATTATTTTATTTCCTATATAAAATAAAACAGCAAAATTAGTAAATAGAAAGTATTAAAAATTACGATTACGATTAAATACTTTACACCCCTTTACAATTATAAATATCTCTTTTGATAAAACCACAGTACATAACCTTTAATTATTTGTTTTAAATATTATGACTATCACAAAAGAATATATATATATATTGCTCATTTGTAATTGTAAATTACTTCATTTAAATACTTTACTTTTATAAATTTGCAATCAAATACAAAATTGTATCATTTGCGAATATTTAAATTTTAATTTGCCCAATAAAAAAAAGTACATACACTATAGGAATATTAATTCTCGGACACTTTAGATTTTAGACATTTTGTCGAATATTTAAAAATATGCATGTCGGATTCTTTATTATTTTAAAGTTTATGTTTGGCCTCATATTTATAAATGTCTATTTGATAAGGTGGACAATTAGTGGACTGTCAGAAAATCAAAGAAGATTAATATTATTTAATACTAACCTGTTCATTAAAATGTACTAAATGATCTATCACTGCATAATACTAATATGTGGATACATGAGTTTTGATTTTTGCAATAATAGTTCGTATATTTATGGAAATATAACGATTTTTCTTTTCAAACAGTTCGAAAATTTTTTGCATATTTTAAGCTTATATTATGTAGGATTATAAACCAAATTTAATACCAATTTTAGATAAATCAGCAAAATATAGTTGAGACAATATAGTGCAATTAGAATATAAATGCAGTAAATTCTTAACATTTGCAAATTTTGAATATTCGAAAAAAAAGCGAAACATTTCAACATTTGCGAAAACTGAAAAAGAAAACAGTTTTAAAATTGGCACATATAACTATTTTTTTAAGAGGATAACATTCAAATTGGCTCCATTTAAATTTCGTGAAAACGATTTCAGTACTTTCTTTTACATGCCTTATATTTTTAAAAGATTTTATTTTGAATAATTTTCATCAAGTGACATGTCGCTATCTACTTGGCGAGAAAGTTGCTACCTGACGATGGTTCTCATATTTGTGATGAGACGGGTATTTTTTCTAGGATTGCTGTAAAGAAATCTAAACAAAAATATTTTAATCATTAAAATCCTTAATAAATTAAAAAATCTGTAAAAACAATCAAAGTGATAAAGCGTTAAATCTTACTTAGGCTTTTTGTAATACACTCGCTTCATTTTAAGAGCTATATTTTTACTATAGTATTAGAACTAATCCTGGATGTGGAATTAGTATGTTCACTATACTACTGAGTACTTATAACTTACATTTTTTTTATAGTACGCATATTTTTCTGTATCAGAATTTTCGGTATTGAAATTTATTGTAAATCTAACTGATACCGATATTCCGAATAGTTCGGAATTACGGTATTCTACTGTTATATCAAAAACAAACTGCAAAATATTTCTAAGATAAAAAAATAAAAATCACTGTTTTGGAATTCGGATTTGTGGTTTAGTTGTAATGCTCCTCATAAATTCTGACGCTACTGACAACTTACTACAAAAAAAAAAAAAACAACGATAATATCTGTTTAAGGGTAATTAAGATGGTTCGTGACTAAAAAACTTAAATGCTGAATTGATCAAACAAAAGCTTCATCAACCAGATGATACGTTTCCTAAATAGCAAAGAAAAGCAATCATTTAGATATCTTTCATTTGTATTTCAGGATTCTCATATTTCAAAACGAAAACAAACATTAATTACTTTTAAAAGTTTCACATGCTAATGCGTGTTTGTTCAATATTTAGAAACAAAATAAAACAAGTAGATTATAATGGGTGTGTCATAAATTCGTGCAAACTTTAAAAATCCATAATAAAAGAAGTAATTCTCGGAAAATTTTTTGGTTTGCGCGTGTATGCTCAGATGGATTTTGGATTTTTTTTCCATAATAAAAAGATTCCAAAAGTTCGGCGCTCACACGTCATAGGCGTTTTATGCAAATCAAGGTAGCAATAAAACACCTGGCTGCAAATGAATTCGTCATTCGGTCTCGGTAGCATACTATTGTTACCAGATCGAGCGCTGGTGGATAAACTTTTCTACAAGAATGGTGAGTCCAATGTGAGTCCATTGTGAGTCCGTGTGAGTCCTATTGCATTGTGAAATTTAACACTGAGAAAGGATTTAAGGGGCAAAAAAGCTTATTTCATTGAATGGGATAGTCAACTTAGTAGGATATTTAGAAGAAACAGGGTTGTTTGTTCATGTTTGCCTGATTTGCATAAAATATTTAAATATAACATGTGAACGCCCTCTGTTGGTTATTTTTCGAATCATTTTTTATTATAAATGAAAAAAATCCAAAACCCACCTGCTTATCTTCCCGCAAACCGAAAATTTTTCCGATTATTACTTCTTTAATTATGGATTTTTAAACTTTGCAAGAATTTATGACGCACCCTGTAAATGATAACTTAAACCGTAGAAGGCCCCATCGAACAATTGAAAAATCAAATTTTCTAAAATGCATGATTATGGTTTGCATTTAGTTTAACCGTGTTTTCCAGGCATCATCTGGTTGGTAATACTGTTATTTATGTAATTTTTACATTTAAAACTTTTGTATTTTTTATCTAAAAATTATTCCATATTCCCACCTTCCCTTATAAAGAGAAATCAAAAAATGAAAAGTTTATGATTCTAAATAATGTAGTATGTTGAATAAGATCAGATTAATTTTTAGTGAACTACAAAATTTATAAAAATTTTAATACCTTAGTCATTAGAAATATTTTAAAATCACAGAATAATTGCGCCTTGATCCTGTGCAGAAATTCTAAAATATAAAACTTTAATGCTGATTTCTATTCTGAGTTTTTCATTAATGAGTAAGAAAATAGAAAAGATAGAATGATTAAAAGAAAATATAAAATATTAGAGTGTCTTCATTACTTATACAAAAAATAAAATGCATGTAATTTAATAAAAATAATTGGGAACGAAAATGTAGAAATATGTCTATCACAGCTTTAATATTCGAGCGTTTTTTTTATATTATTACCATGGGAAAAATAAAAATACTTCTTTCTTTCCCATTTTTTCCAAATTGAAAAAAAAAAAAAAAAAACACTTAATTTTTAATAAATAAACTAGCTGATTTATTCATTTATATTGAAATAAATCTGTTTTCAAATTAAAATTTATCGTAAAAAATAGATTTTCAAGATAATGTGTGCTTTAAATGCAACATGATACAACCTCACGTGTCACTATATCTTGTGTTTTGACATTAATTATGTACAAAAGAAATTTATGAAACTTTCATTGTTTCCGCAATGACCTGACATTGTAGAGAACACTAAGCAGAATATAATAACATATTCATGAGTTAAACGACATAAGTTGAATAACTGAGAAGGGTAGCTTGTATATTTTTCTCACATAAAAGATGTGGTGCGGATATTAATCAAAAGATTTAATGCAGTGAATATTCGTTTGGGTAGTATAATATGATAGACAAGTCGAGAACAAGAGCACTTTTATACAAGAAAAATAATTAAATGTAAAAAAATATGGTGTTATTATCTCAAAGGTATTATCTTTTCTCAATGCAAAAAAGATATTGTTGTACAAAAATACAATTTGTAGTTCTTCTATTGCTAAAACGTGATAATGAATGAATAATACCAGAATTCATCAAAATAACTATTTAAAAGAAATAAAAGTTTTTTTTGTGTGTGCAAGTTAAAACTGTAAATTTTATTTCAAAATAGTAGTACCATTGTGGAATTTGGAAAGTAAAATAATTGGCATATAAGAGTAGCATTACTATTTAATGAATTAAAAAAAAATTACACATAAAATAACTTATTCTTTTTAAGTATGATTTTCAAAATTTATAATTTTTTAACATGTAATATATATATATGTGTTATTTAATTTATGAAGTTATCATTTTATGCTACCTATATTACATTTGACAAATAAGAAGTCTGTATTTTCGAATAAAAATTTTTTAATAGCCAAACAACTCGGATGCTAAGTGTTTTGCGTTTACTACAGATGCCGAAACTGAGATGAAAAACAAGAAATTACGTTTTTAGTACAGGTATAAACTAAAAATTTACAAAATCCGAAGTATTCAGGGTTCATACGAGCACCGTTAGTTTTCCAGGTTTTCAAGATCAAATACTAGTACTTTTTTAATAAAAAAATAAATCTCTTTCAAACGCGTGAAATTCCGTGTTACTTAGAGAAAATTTTTCTATAAAAAATACTAATGCAGAATTTCTTATTCTTGAAATTCAAAAACCCTGGAACTCTGGAATTCGAACCCTGGAATTATAATTAGATACATTTTGAGAGTTAAATATATATATCATCATCATAATAATAATCAACCGTTTTCGATCAACTGCTGGATGTAGGTCTCATCCAGATTTGTCCGATGTTTCCTGTCTAGTGTTTTTGTCACCCAATTTACACCGGCTACTTTTTTGATTTCGTCACTCCACCTTGCTTGGGATGATCTTCTTGGGCGTTTTATATCTTTGGGATACCACTATGGGATATTTGTGATCCATCTATTGTTTTGTCTTCTTGCAATGTGACCAGCCCATTTCCATTTTAGTGTTTAATTCTCTCAATGATGTCAAAAACTTTTGTCTGATTTCTTATCCAGGTTTTTCTTATATATACATATATATATATATATATATTTCCTTAATCGGTTGGCTTGGCTGTTTTTGTTTGTAAAAATCATGTTAAAATATCTGAAGAAAAGAATGTTTGGTACTACTTGGTTATCCCGTCAACCAATTTCGCCAAATTATACAAATCAACAATTTAATAGCCAAATTATACATATTGGTATAATTTTTATTTTAAATAACGAAAAAACAAATAATTAGTAAAATATTAATAAAAATACAAATAAAAAGTCGAAATAAAAATCACGTAATGACGTTTTAAATACATGTATCGTATTTGATGTCATTGAATATGACATTTACGATTATCCATTATTGGCATTTAATCTTATAATTTGGCGACATTTTTTTGGTCAACGGGATAACCAAGTAGTAGCGAATGTTTTAACACTACAGCTACCGTGAGCCGTCATTTTTACGGCTAACATATGAATATGTTTCGATTCAAACCAGAAATTTTATTATGAAATAAACTTAAAAGACAAACAAAAAAGAAAAACGTTAAAAAATAAAGTCAAACTGTTTTAAATCAGAATTCTAGTGTGAGATATTTTTATAAAAAATTGACTCAAATTTCCAATAGTTCTTGTGTTAAACAGAATTCTATTTTAAATAATACATAGAAATAAGGAATTTTAAAGCTATTGCAGCATCAAGCTCCGATTAATATAAATATTCTGGAATTTATAAGCATTCTTATAAAAATACAAGAAAATTCTTGGACGACTACGTTTTTTTTAATAAGTAAAATACCATTCATGTTGATTTCAATATTGGAAATTAATTTAAATTTTCTTAAAATTTAAACACATTTTTTACGAATAAATGAGGTTTTGTGTAAAAAAAAAATAATGTGTTACCGAAGAAAATTTGGCAGGTATATGCTAGTTATGAATATTCTTAAAGAATAGGGATTTCGTCAAGTCATTAACAGTAAATTGCTGTCAGATTTGTAATATGGCTTTTACGAAAGACCCCGTAAAGGAATTTGCTGCGATATACAAAATATTTAGTGACAATTTTTCATGCTATAATGTAAATACCACCAAGAACAGTTTTTACATGAAAAACTTTCCTTTTGCCACGTCCGTGTCGAAATTCAAATTTAAACGATATAATAAACCTCCGAATATTTTAAGTCGCACACTTTATGCTAATAAATTTTATTTCTTGGAATTTAATAGAAAATTTGCAAGAAAATGTCAGAATATACGTCATACAGAAATTAAAAATCTGAGTATTTCAACGACGACTAAGCTTTGAGGTATATATATATATATATATATATATATATATATATATATATATATATATATATATATATATATTTATTTATAAAATGGAAAACCAATTTTGTATTAATTTTCAAACTTCTCTGCTTTTGGACATGCAGACTTATTATTTATGAACAATGTATTTTCCAATTATTTTCTGTACTTTACTAATATAAGAAAGTATCATTTTATTAAAATGTTTGAAAATCTAATTTTAATACGTTTGTTGTAACATCATTTTTTTACTTTAAATTATAATTATTATCTCTTTCATAATTTCTTAACTTTTTTTAAATTTCACAATTAAAGTGGCCGAAAAAAAGTGAAATATTAAGCCAGCTTAATGAATCATACTTTCACAATAATAAAATAAAAGAAATAGTACAAATATTTTTTGAGTATGACACAGAAATGTATGCTATCTTATTATTAAGACGATTGTCAAATATGTGTAAAAAACATTTTAAAAGTCATAACATAAACAATTTCTTCACCTTCAATAATTTGAAGCCAAGCCTTCACCGCACACTTGTAGATCCCCTTTGACGTAACCTAACATCGTATTTTTTTATATATTTTTTAAATATATTTTTTTATATTTTTTAATGTGCTTTCCATCAAATAATCTATTAATTAGGGTTAAAAACCAATACTTTTAATTTCTATCAAATCTCTTCGAGTATTACAGGGTTAAACATAGGAGGTGAAGAAAATTACATCTTCGCATTGCATAGATGCAGCTACAGAGAACCCGTTGCAATGAAGTACCGAATGTTCAATTTATAAATTACCCCCAAAACACCAGTAATTATTTAAAGTATACGAACCCTCCAGCTTGAAAATATTGCTTATGTACACAATCTACTTCAATTATCACTTTGATAAATCTAATATTATCTGATGATTGTTTTAATAAAAAACATTTGCAAAATGTTAATTCATCGTATCATATTTATGGGTAATGCTCAAGTAAAAAATATGGATAATTGTTGGATATATCATTGATTGATGTTTCATTGATTTTAGGAGTCGCTAAATTATAGAGCTTTGTGTGTTCATGAATCCTTTCAGAAGTATATAAAATAATTTTTAAGACTTTTAACTACTTAGAACTCTCAACTGCCGAAAATACGTCTTGCTATTTGCTATTAAAACAGCATGATATCAGGAAAAAAATTAATGTGTCTATTGTTTTATTGTTTATTACGATTATGCAAGATTAGAATTAATATAAGGATATTTTACAAAGTAGCAACAAAAAGAAAATACACAGTAGAGAAATAATTTAAAAAGTCAATTTATATATTTTAATATATTTTAAAACTATTATATATTTAATGGTTATTGCGTCCTACACAAACTGGGATCGCGAAAAATATTGAGATTTTCTTTGCCATTGGTTTTTATCATTGGTTGAAATTTATTGAGTACTTACTATAATTATTTCTTCTTTGAAATTCAACGAAACGAAGCCACGTGAAAATGTTCTGAGACTAAAATCTTCAATAAAATCAGAGAAAAAATATGCTTTAGAAATGTCCTCAGTAACTTAAATTAATCTATTAAGTAATAGAACGAACACTTGAATAATTTAGGATTAAAATACGAAAATTAGGCACACCATGCAAACTGTTTTTCTTTTTAAAATTAACTACTTTCTCATTTTGTGAGTTATACGGTTATACTGATGAAAAACTTATGTTTATTTAAATTATTCTAAGAAATGATAAACTTTTTTATTCTAAAAGAATTGGGTAAAATTATGATCTTCTGTGATCTAATTTCTCATTGCGTGTAGAGAAGTAATAAAAATGAATGTTACATATGCAATAAAGAACATTCCGAAGGATAATTTGTTCAAAGAATTTTATGGTTCAGGAATTTAATCTATCATGTCTGTCTTCAAAGGGTAACATTACATATACTTGCTTGTCATCATTCATCACCTTTTTAAAGTATTTCATAACATGATACTTTTTAAAAGAGCCCTTGCCAAACATACATTTTTATTATGTCACGTGACTAAACCCATTTTGTGTACCACTATATAGAGATTTCCAAAAAGATTGAAAAGTCCTCTGATTTCTTTTAATTGCTGTGTATTAACATGCAAGTCAATTAATTTGTGTTAAAAAAGTAAGAAATATTGTAAAATCACGCACTTAATTTTTAAAAAGTTATTATTTTTATATGATTTATTTAGACAAAACTGGTCAGTAAGAATATATTTCATTTTCTTGTAACAAGAGCATTCCAAAAAACTTCATTTGTGTGTCTTCGAAATAAAATAAATTATACACAATTAAAAATGTAACATTGTAGAATATCATTGTACTATACATCAAATTGCAATGCACTGTACATAAAAATGCATTGTACTGTACATGAAATTAAGTATGAAAATTAGCTACTCTTATTAGTGTTCATATTCTCAAAAAAAAAATAAAAATAAAAAAAATAAACTTAGATGGTAATATAAATGCAGTTAGTATTAAACAAAAGAAATTAGATGTTTTTAACTCTATAACGATGGATCCAAAAACTTTTCAAGCAGAAGTCTTGGATAAGTAATAATTGTGGTGTATAAATCTCATTCCATAATTCATACAAGTAGCGCAAGCTATCTCCCAGCTTTTTGTTGTTAAGTTGTGTAAGTTAGGAGTTCTTTAGAACAATTGAAAAGGCAAGACACTTAAAACAATTTTGACTATCATGCCACTTTAACAATTTTTAATGAAACCATCTAACAAACGCCCATCTGGCACCTTGAGTAACAGTGTCCTGCTACTGCATGGAAATACTTGTCCCACATAACTTCAAAAGCTCAAGAATTGTTGCAAAAGCGCATTTAAGAAAAATAGAGCCACACCATACAACACAGATTTGAAAACCATTGGCAGTTTCCTATTGAAAAATTAAAGGAAAAGTTTATCTCGAACAAGGTTCTCTTCAGATACTGATATAGAACATCATTAACAGGATCAATAAGCAAGGACGTGATTTCTTCAAACCGGGTCAAACAAGTTGGTCCTGCGTTTAGAAAGATGTCTAAATATGTTTTATCTTTATTGAAAAAAGGGATAAGAAAGTATGGATTCTCTACATTCTGTTTTGTATTTTTTGTCTATTTTTAAATATATATCTATATTTTTACCCTTGTAACACTTTTTAAGACTCATCCTCGTATTAATATTTCAAAACTGTAAAATATTTACAAAATTATTATTAGAAGAGCTCAGTTATATATTAAAAGTGACACGAAACACTGATAATACCTTTTGAATAATTTATTTTTATTGTATACCATCGTGTACTAACTGTACATATTTCAATTCAAATCGTAATAAACAAAAGTTGTTTAGTTAATAATTGTATTACATTATACGTTTACATTTTTACCGATTTATATTAGGCATCACCAAAAAGGAGGTATCATGCATGCTTGTGCTAAACTCGGTAAACAGAAATAATATATTTGCTTATAAATTGTTTAATTCATTTTTTTAAATACATTTATTAATATTTATAGAAAATAAAGTCATCTTAAAAAAACAGTACTTTTTTGTTTAATAAAAAATCCAATGTATATCCAAAATACTAACTGTGATAAAACCATTTATAAATATTTTTTCCATTTTTATTTTTTTAAAGTTCATTTAAAAACTCATTCACCTGTGTCCTTTTAAACCATTAAAAAATCATAAATATCTTATTCATTTTGGTAGTTAACAGAACAATCATCATTCTGCTCGCCATTTTTTAAGTAAAGTTTTCGTCTATTGAATGGAAAATTTGGTCAACTTCATCCTCAAATTAAAAATTTCGATCACTTAAATATTTTTTATTCAAAATAATTTAAAAAAACAAAAATAATCCTTCTAAACCTTTTTTCTCCCTAAGTGTTTGGCCATATAAGGATTTCAGAAAATTGTTCCTTTTACCTCTATCTTAAAAATGGTTTATATAAGAGTAAAGCAGTTTGAATATCTAGTGTGGCTAATTTCCCCCTAATTAGGTTTATTTACGAGCTTTAAAAAAACATGGTTTCTCGCAATTTACTTTAATTCTTGTACCCATTTTGTTATTCTTACAGGTGTAGAACTGTTTTTGGAGCATTCATGACTTTGCCTTAGTTTGGTAATTCTACCTCGTAAAAAGCAAAGTTCACTAATACTGAAATAAATAAATTAATATACATACATTATGAATAACCACCACCCAACTTAAGAGGTGAAGCTTTGAAAAACAGCAGTGATATGCATTGTAAAAGTACAAAATAATTTTATATTTAATGATAGCACATTCATGTATCACGTTCAAACCATAAACTGACATTATTAATATCAGCCATTGAACTATTTATTAATTTACTATAATTCAAGCATTATATAATTGAGGACCCCAGAAGCCAAGGGGTAGTTTTGACAAAATTGAAAAAAAAATAAGCTATGTCCACATACGAACTGGAAGTATGATTTTTCTTTTCAAGTAAAGAAGTATAAGGGATTTTCTATACATGTGCAGTGTTCTAGGGAGAAACTATTTTTGCCGAATAATTATCAATATTGATTAATTATAAATTTAATGAAAATTGTACTATCAATTTTTTTATAGTTATTAAAATAAGAATTCAAAGATCACAATGAAACAAGCGGTAGTTTCCTATTTCAATTCAGTCAATTATTATAAATCTTCAAATTTATAGTCGATTATCTTTAGACTAAACATACTCCACATTCAATTTTTATCACTTGTAGCCCTTGGTTTCTGAGGTCGTGAATTATTATTCCTCTTCTGTTAGCTAATGGAATAATATGACGACTAATTTAGAGTGAATTCCTTAGATTTGAATTCAAACATTTTTCTCCGGGAGGGATTTCTATGACTCCGATAAAGGGGACTTAACTGAGCATATTCCAAATCTGCGTTCGAGGCTATAAAAAGTCACATGATACCGGTAATTTACCCAAAGAACTTCAAACTTATAAGAAGAGAGAATGCTACTGCTTTCCCCATAAACTGTTCCATTGGCTGGTGAGGATTTACATTGTGTCTAATTGAGCTTTCCCTCCTTCACGCTAGAAATTTTTGCCTTGACCACGTGATCATGACGTAGATGGGATATCCTCCATAGAGTTCCGTGAAGGAAATTGAACTTTTTGACCATTGAAAACACAAAATTTCAAATTTTCTGTTGGGGACAACCCATTGTTCCGGGAGGGGGGGGCTTCTTGGGCAACTCCCTAAATTCAGCGCTGAATGGAGATGATTTAGCTTAAAACATTCACATAGTAATGTACCAAGTCCGACTTGATATATAGTTTTCTAGCTATAAATCATCGTAAAGAATGATATTTGTCCCTATCTTTAATAAAGATGTAAACTTTCAATATCATTATTTATCTTATGAGTCTATTTTTAATGTGCGGGTACCATTTTTTTCAGTTTCGAATGCGAAAAAATGTTTTTAAACATATATTCACGTGATAAACATTAGCAATTTTTAATCCTTTTCTGTACGAATGATTTGAGTAAATCGTCCGTTTCTTTCAACTTATTTTTTCTGAAGACTCATTTCGGGAGATTGGTTACTTCGGAAAGAGACCGGTAAGTTACGCTGAACACGCCTTATGAATGGCAACAGAAAAATCGTCTGCATGACCTAATTCTTTAAATTTAATGAAAATGGCTCGTTATTCTGTGGAAGAACGTGTTTTTCCTTTACGATAATTGTGTTACGTTTAAATAATTTTAAAGAACGTGGGAAAAATTTCTTTTGAAGTTTCCATTAAGACCAATGCCTTCAAAATTCTTCATCTTTAAGATGGTTAAGAGATTTCAATCAACGGGAATTGTCATGGATGTGGAAAAACAGTAAATTCAAACTGTGTCAATACCGGGAATGTTTGATAACATCAAAATTTCCTTCGAACAAATTGCAGGTAAGTCCTTTCAAAAATTACAATTAAAGCAAGGAATATCCTACGTTTTTGCGCATGAACAGCACAACTGCGGCTTATGCCACGATTCTTCTGTTTGTATCTTTGTAAATCATTGATTTTAGAATCTCTTATTTTGCTACCCTTTTTTCTTTTATGTTTCACTCTACTTCGTGTCAAGATTTAAATTATTCACTGTTCTTGTCCAAACTGATTGCGTCATTTAAGATATTTTTAATTATTTTTTATGTACGTTTAAAAGGAATTTTTTCTACTCTCTGAAATTGTTAAACGTGAACTTTGATGACTCAATCAACAAAGTAGTATACAAGTAGAAAAAATAGAATCATACATATCTTTTCATACATATTACTGTTTATTTATTTATTTATTTATGTTTTCTTGAAAATGTAAGGGGTAGATTTGCGAAAGAAATTTTAAGTTTTTAAAAAGGAAAAAAAACGAAAATAAACTCGGAAATAGAACGTATTTCAACATAATGTTCTGCATAAATATTTACATAATGTAACAGCACATTTTTGAAGCGAAATGTAAATCAAAATATTTATTCTTTTGCTTGCAAATTTTAATACATTTTGTCAAATAAATAAACTGACATGATATACCACCAACTTTTTAAAAATATTTGTAAATACTTGACAAACATGAAGCTGAAATATTTTAATAAACTACACGGAAAGAAAATACAATTTTTGAAAATATATTTTCCCGAATAATCAAAAAAAAAATAAAAAGTGTTTGCGTAATCTTATATTCAGCTCTTTAAATAGAAAAATAAATGATTCATAAGCAACTAGAAATATTTTTAGTAGGTTATGTTCTTTTAGAGAGAAGAAACTTGACACATTCATTAAAAATATGTATATTTCAAAAATTTAATTTTATTCCTTGTTCCCAGCATCAATAAATAATATTTTTATTATTGCTTATCACTTTGTCAGTCTAAAAGGTGACTCACTTGAACTTCATATGAGGCATTAAATTCAATAAGAAATAGTAGTTTTTTAAAACAGCTTAACTATTAAATTTATTTTCAGTGTTATTTTTTAAGGTATCAATGTATGTTTGAAACCAGTTTAAAGTAGTCGTTGGAAGCCACCGTAATACTTACACATCATACATATGCATAGTATAAAATATGAAAATAAAATATGAGTAACTTATTTATAAAATGCATTGCAATTCCAAAATAAAATTTTAACGCATATTTAAATAGTTTTAATATACATAGTAATTATTTATTAATGAATTGCTGATGAGCCAATTTCTACAAATTATATAAAACACAAAAATACTCAAGTAATACCTGATAGCGTAAAAGAAACATCCTTATAATTCCAAAAATAATAATCATATTAACTAGCAATTTACTGCGTGGGATGAAGCGTCTCATTTCCAATTAAAATATGTCTTTGAATTCAAATTTGAATGAAATACAGGGTCATGAAAAATCAAAGAATGTGAAAAATAGGATTACACGTATCTCAGCAACTAATAATCCGATCGACTTCGTTCTTTATGCAAAATTTGTGTTATTTTATTGCCTTTTATATCCACTCCTTAAAATAAAAAATATCGAAAATTTTTATGTACGTTTCACCAGAATGAATTTTTTAAAAGTCCGAAAAAAATAGTTCCGGATAATCGAGGTTACCGATATTAAATAGGCTTCGTCCCATTATTACATACTAAGTACATACAAAATTTCAAGTTTCTATCTCAATTTGTTCGGGTGATAGAGCGGTTACAGACAGACAGACAGACAAACAGACAGACAGACAGACACACAGACGGACGGACGGAATTTTTTTTTCTAAAAATATGTTTTTTGGAATCTCCAGTATCAAAAACGTATAAATCCGTCAAAAAAATTTTTCCGATTTTCAAAACGATTGCAAGACTTATCCTATACTACGTATGATGGGTAAGTAAAAAATAAAGCATAAGAGAACAAGATTAGAATATAAACAAGTAAGAAAAATCATGCGTTAAGCATAGATTATGAAGCACTTTTCAACACTTAATGAAATCTTTAACAAAACTTTGTAATTTAGGGAAATAATAGTGTATAGCCAAATATACCCAAATATGTATTCCAGTACATTAGAACAGCCCTGTATTTCATATGTCACTTCATATAATGGGGAAATTTAGCTTAGCAAGAAAATACCCAGTAGCTTGTAATTTCTTTTTCAGCTATTCATACTATTAGATGGAAACATACTTGAGTACTTTTGTTCAGCTCTGTAGTTTACATTGTACCTTTATTACACGTCAGCATTAGGCTAAAATTTATTGTAAACTAAACCACTTTTAAAACAACTGAAATCACATTGTCATAAATCATCATTCATAGGCGTTCATGTACCGAATTCTTTGCGTGGCCCTCTATATCCCTTTATCTATATTCTGCAAACATTTCTCAGTAAATTGAATGCATCTCAGCGTAAAAATACATAGCTTATTTAAGAACCACGTTTAAATAATTTACGCTCATATTCAGTAACGTTGGTGAGCTCTTTTGGGTAGCCCTGTATATCAACTATAACATTTATACACACCATATAATGTGCATATATTTAGCGAAATATAAACGAGAATATCATAATTAAAATGCATTTCATCATCGGATACATATACGGTACTTCGGAAAGAATATACTCTTTGAAATCTTTTGTATGACCCTGTAAATGCTATGTACTTCATATTATGCAAGACAGTAGCGTATAATTTATATTAAGCTTCAGTGACATATATCAATTTTATTATACACGAAAAAGCTTAATATATTTAAAATATGTCACACACAATTCCCCGTTTTACCATTATCTAATGAAATACTTTTGTGTGGCCCTGTAAATGAATAATAGCTACATTTTCACTTTATATTTTATAGAATGCATATTTCAATATGTTTGACAGGGTATAACATCTTTAAAATTCCTTTGAAACGATTTTCCCCATAGGCCGTAATGTAATAGCAAACTTTTGATTCGCCCTGTAGATAAACTAATCATGGTAGAAACTTCATTTTCGATAGGACTTGTGCTAGGGTAAACGTCATTAACGTCCTAAAATTTCATGGCAATCCGAGTATATTAACGATTTTTCCCCATGAGCCGTAATGTAATGGAAAATTTTTGATTCGCCCTGTAGATAAACTAATCATGGTAGAAACTTCATTTTCAATAGGACTTGTGCTAGGGTAAACGTCAATAACGTCCTAAAATTTCATGGCGATCCGAGTATATTAACGATTTTTCCCCATAGGCCGTAATGTAATGGGAAACTTTTGATTCTCTCTGTAGATAAACTAATCATGGTAGATACTTCATTTTCAATAGGGTTCGTGCTAGGGTAAACCTCAATAATGTATAAAAATTTCATAGCAATCCGAGTATATTTACGGGAGTTAGAGCGCGGACAGACGGACAGACGGACAGACGGCCATCCGGCCAGACGGACAGACGGACAGACGGCCAGACGGACAGACGGACAGACGGACAGACAAACCGAATGCATAAGCACTTTTCAACTTTGTTGGAAAGTGCTAAAAAATGTCATTGTTGAAAGATCTATTTTAAAGCATTTATTTTGTTTTAAAATTTCAAGTTTAGCTTTTAAAAACACGGGCAGAAAGCTTAATGCGACAATTACTGCGAACTGTGAAGTGAATTGTGTTCAGGATGGTAGTTGGGAGGGGGTAGGGAGATTCTATTCTCAACTCGTGAACAGAGTTCAATTTGCGCTAACCACTCCCAACGATTCTGATTCTGAGCTAAAAATTTAAGTTTTTGAAAGCATTTAATGAGGTAGAAAAAATAATGGTAAAAAATAATTTTCGTTGTTCCAAAGTCTAAAGTGTCTTTTCTCAGCATTCTTTGAACCTTATCTTGAAATTTATTTTCAAGAAAATACTGACATAAGAAATATTTTTAGCGAAAACCTCAAAGAAATCGTACAATTTTTCTGTTTTTTTATAATCATTTGAAATTTTGGATCCTAATCTTTAATAGCGTTCTTATATGACTCGAAAATGTTTCGGATCCTTAGTTTCCTATTTAATATTGTCTTTCTTAATGTATACCACCACCCTTTAAACTTTTGCCCGAGAGATTCATCCTTAAACCCGACATGGGTCATGATCAAAAACAAGCAATGAGAGAAAATAAGTAAAAATAAGTATAAAAACAACTGAGATTGACGATTAAAGACATCTATCAAAGTACGAAAAAATAATCTTAATTAATATTCCCCAAATACATGGAAAATTAGAAATACTAGATATTTCACTGGCTAATGAGTGATAAGTATGAATAAAATGTTGTCTAAGTGCAAAATTGCAGATAATGCGTTTTCAATTCTGACATCTGTTTATAAATTTAACTTTTTTAAAAATATTATTTAGAGTATATGAATTCAATACGTCCTACATAGAAAATTTCGAGTACATTTCCGTTTTTTTTTTTCGGAAAACGCTGAAGGACAGTTGTCAACTAACTGCAAATCTGTATATCATATGCTGAATTCCAAAAAAAAATTGTTAATGTTATTGTTAAAATTTAGTTTTGAAATATCTTCTGAGTTTCCTAATTTGTTTATTTGTAGTAGTTTGAATTATTTAAACCGGAAAGTTTCGTTTCAGTGTTCTGAATTTTTTTGGAAAGTGTTTCGTAATCCATGTTTCAAGTATGATTTTTCATTTTGATAACTTTAGTGGTGGCGTTTTGGTGTATAGTTCCTATCCAAATATATATATATTTATTCAATGTAAAAATGAGATGCCTTGTGTGTGTTCTGTCTATAAATTAAATAGGTTATCAGGTTGACTGTTATTATTATTAAATATCCCCCAACATAACAGCAAACACTACAATGAACTGCTGAATAATTATTTGTGATAAATAATTATTCCGAAAGATTTTCCAAAAACTAACAAGGAAGGTCTCCATACGAGCATACACCGAAAAATCTGAAGAAAATACAAAATATTCTTCTCAGGAGTATACGTATGTTTATAAAAAAATTTTGGGCGGAACCTCCATACAGTGTCCGTAAAAAGAATGAAAATTTCATTATTTGTCGATCTTTCGCCGGTTGGCGATGGAATGTAATTTCAAAAAATACTTTTTATATGAAATACACTTTAAGGAATAAAATTTCATGTAGAACTTGATTTGATAAATTTAATTTAAATAATTTTAGTTTTATCAGTTTTAGTTTGCTTTAAGTATAATTTTGTTATATCAATATTTATATGCATTCGTATTTAAATTCAATCATCAAAATTTGAGATTTAAAACTAAATTTAAAATTAAAATTAATTAAAATTGAGCATTGTCGATTCGATTTTGTTGTTGTGGAAACATCGGCCTTTTATTTTTAAATACGCTTAAATGTATGAAGATTTTTTTCTCAATATGAATTTTTTTGTATGTGAAAACATTTTTTTAAAAGAGCTATTAATTCAATAACTATTTCAACAAACAATATATATATGTAATTCAATGTAAATATGTAATATTTAGTATATTAAAGTCTCCGAATGTTTATATTTATATTAGTTAAACACCATTTACATACACTCATTCTAATCCAGCTGTTTTGAGTTCCTTTAAAATCGTTTGCTTTGGGCGAGAAAAAGTGCTGCTCGCCAATTCGCTTGATGCTTTCGTCATTTCACGCCAAATATTCAAAAGTACTTAATTTTTTTACATATTTCCTACTGTATTTTCGCCGCTAATTTTGACTGATCCTTTATTACTTAGATAAGTAGTTGATTTAGTATTTTTTTTTTATATATAAAATTCTGAGTATGCCCAATATGGAGATCTTTCTTGTGAGTTTAACTCTCAAAATAAATACATAAATTATTAGAAGATTATGCATATTAAATAAATTATTTCCTCAAACAAGTAAAGTGTGGCGTAAAAATAGCGATATTGGAAAAGATTGTCATTAAAAAGGGGGAAATACCATTTACTTAGATATTTCACGTGATCATAGTGAAATATTTATTAACACGTAAGTGAATAAAGGAAGTAGAACAAAAGTCTTTTGTATGGCAAAAATGTATCTTGTATTCAGGAAAATGGTATTGATCACATGTTGGAAATTAATGTAAGGCTAAAACTTACAAAAAACAAAAACGTTAATCAAATACATATCAAGAAGACTTAGTTGCTTAAAATGGTCCGGGAAGCATTAAAAAACTTTATCTTATTTATTGAGTTAAAATTTTGATTTTTTGTGGTAATTAATTTGTGATTATTTGTAAACAAAATCACATCCTGAAATTTCTCAGAATTTTTTTTAAATTTAAAACCTAAAATTTGTTAAAGAAATCGGATAGTTAAAGTCATTATAAATCGAGAAACTATTTATAGAATTTCAATTGCTTTCATTTAAATAAAAAGTTTTAATTTTGATCCAGCATTTAAAAATATTAATTTGAATAAAAATTAAAAATATTTTAAAAAAATGATTTAACTTAAAAAAAAAAAAAAAAAAACTAGTTGGATTTGCCAATCTCAAAACTTTCTTCTATATCATACGTGCATATTTCAAAATTTAGTTACACATGTTAATGCGTAGATGCTTAACTTCATGCACTTTTAGTCGGTAGAATATCGAAAATGGCACAAAAATCGCTATTGCAGCGCCCCCTTTCGACGGATTTTTTTCAAATTCAGGGAGGGCCAACTAGCCATAGCCATACACTTGCACAAAAAATTTGATTTAATTCTATGGATAACTTCATACACCTTTAAACGGTACAATATTGAAAATGGCACAAAAATTTTTATTGCACCCCTCTTCCGGCGGAATATTTCAAAACTGAAGGAGAACCTGCTTGCCACAGACAAAAACATTGACAAAAAATTTGTCCAGTTCTATGCATATCTTCATACACGTCTTGATGGTAGAATGGCGAAATACGGACAGACACACACACAGGCACACACACAGATACACGAACAGACAGACATTTTGTAAAAACATGTTTTTTAGGAATCTCTGACCCCTAAAAGGTGCAAATCCGTCAAAAATCGGAAGTCGAAAAAAATTTCGATTACAATACTTTTTTCTATTGAAGATAGAAAAAGTAAAAATCCAATTTTCAAAAGAGATTTTTTTTCTCAAATTTCCTGAATCTGCATTGAAGTTAAACAATTAAACTAGTTAGATGTGCCAATCCCAAAACTGCCTTCTATCTCATACGTACATTTTAATATTTAAAAATAATAATAATAATTCATGTTATTGCTTTAACAATTTTAATTCAATACTATACCAACTTTGATTTTCATCTTAAATTTTTGCTTCAGTCAATTAATTGGGGTAAAAACGAGTTTCCGTCTCTGCACGAGCCGATGGACAATAGAATGATAGGCAGAATTTTTTTCAAATTCAGGGAGGATATACTTGCCATACCAAAAAATAATCATGCACAATAATTTTAGTTCAGTTCAAGGCATAACTTCATACACTTTTAGATGGTGCAATATTGAAAATGGCGCAAAACTAACTATTTCAGCGCACCCCTCCGGCGACTTTTTTTTAACTTAAGGAAACGAGGTAGAACTCGTCGAATTTCGACGAAAGAAAATGTTTAGGAAGGAACAGTTTCATTGATTTATAATAAACTCACAAAATTAGATAAAGTAAAAACTGCATCTTAGATTGGTCAGACTAAAAAAAAAAAAAAAAAAAAAAAAAAAAAAAAACTATTTTTATAAAACTTAGTTGTCTAAATTATTAAAATTAAACTTTTATCGCATGTGTAATCAGTAAAGTATATCAAAGATCAGTTATTATGATGAAATTATCAATTGACGCTCTTATGTCTGGTATAAGGAAAAAAAAATCCAAATTGACATGATCATAGAATTTCCATGGGAAATCTAAACTCGTCATAATTTTCATCATTCAAAATTTACATACGCACTTCTCATAGTATTTTAATTTGATCATTTTAAAATCATTTGCTTTTTTTATATAAAAAGACGTTATTTGCATCCGCTAAGAGCATTCCATTTTTACGGATCCAGTCTTAAAATACATCTGTAGAAAATTTTGAATATGACGTCATCAGGAGGGCATATTTCACAAACGCAGCAAAAGCATTATTCAAGACATTCGGCAAAACAAATCGGATATCTGATGATTCACAAATCTTCACTTCTTTATAAAAGCTCCATGTTTTATCAGAAATCATTCATTTGCATTTTTTGTTTCAAAATTTAGAAAATATCATTACATACACGCGGATAAATAAAATTGCACTCATTTAGCTTTCTAAAACGAACTGAGTATATGCGGTGAAATCACTCGAATATTATTTAAAATCCCTTTTTGTAAGGAGAAATTGTTGTATCCTTTATAAATTAAGTTTGCAACAACAACAACAACAACAACAACAACAACAAAAATTTAATTGATGAATAAAAACTCAATAAAACCAAAATTAATCGGATTTTATGTCAGACGATTTCTTTTGACATGATATTTTTATTTCAGTTTTTATCAATTTTAATAGAAAAAGGCGTATTTATGTTGCCACAATTACAAAATTCGTACTAAAAACTATAAAAAAAAAATTAATAACTCATAAATAAATTGAGATACAGCTATCAAACAAATAGCATTTAAAAGTTCATTTTATTCTCAATACGATGGTGTAAAAATTGAAAATGTGTAACATTTAAAAGTATAAAATTTGTAGTACCGAAGTTGCAAAACTTAATTGCATGTGAAAATGTTGCCATTCACAAAATGACGTATGCGTTACGCACAGATACGTTTGGCCTTTATTATATAGATACCCACTAGCCATAACCAAACACTTACACAAAGATATTGGTTCAATTCTATGCATAACTTCACACCGTTTTAGGTGGTACAATATTCAAATTGGCACAAACAACGCGATTGTAGCGCCCCCTTCCGGCGGTTTGTTTTCAAATTCAGGGGGGGATCAACTTCTCATACCTATACACTTACACAAAAAATTTGGTTCAATTCGATGCATATCTTCATACACTTTTTGTCGGTACAATATTGAAAATGGCACAAAAATTGAGATTGCAGCACCCCCTTCCGGCAGAATATTTCAAAACTGAAGGTGGACCTGTTTGCTACAGACAAAAACATTTACAAAAAATTTGGTTCAAGTCTATGCATATCTTCATACACTTTTTGATGGTAGAATGGCGACATACGGACACACAGACACACAGACATATGGAAAGACAGACATTTTGTAGAAACATGTTTTTGGAATCTCTGACCCCTAAAACGTGTAAATCCGTTGAAAACCGGATGTCGAAAAAAATTTCGATTACAATACTTTCTTCTATTGAAGATAGAAGAAAGTAAAAATGCATGTTTCAAGTTTGAATCCTGTATCTTCAATGGTTCTTGAGTTATGATAGCTTAAGTGTGAGAAATGGTTAAAAAAGCATTCATGAAAAAATACGCATTTTCATGCGAAGTCATCATCATGACAACCATTGCTTTTAAGGTAGATTTTGAAAATAAACCAAAACGAAAAACATTATATTCATTGTTCCAACTCAGATAGAAACGTAATTTAAACGTCATTTTAAACAGAAAAATTCAGAGGAATTTTTAGTGCAATTTTTTTTTTTTTTTTAGAAATTTTTATCGCCCGAACCCTTAAAAAATTAACATTAAACATGCCATGTGCATTTTTACTCTACAAATGAACACTACAACTATCGGTTTGTCCATCTATACGTAATTTAAATTTCTTAAAATGCTTTTAAATTAAAAAAAAATGCATATTTTATTTGAGTAGTTTACATTTCTTTTAATCAGCGGATAAATTTAAATTACATCTAACAATGAATAAAACACGTCGTCTTGTATAGAAACAAATTTTGTTCATGATCTCAATGTATTTAAACTTAGTTGGACTAATAAATTTTTATAAATAATATTTTTTAACGAACAATCTCATAAAGAATTTTACCTATTTCATAAAAGAATGTAAATATAAACATGAATACTTCTTTAAAGTATTAATAGTGTAGTCTAAATATAAATGATTCATTTGACAAATAATTGTCGGAAAGATTTTTCCATAAATTTTGTTAATTTTCAAAATAATTATGTATATGATTAAAAGAGCATGAATAAAAGCAAATTATTTCATCAAATAAGTAAATTGTAATATAAAAATATGATTACCTGATATAGAGCGGGCTGGGGCGACACAAATGACTACATCATCGAGTTACGGGATGAAATCATGATGTAGGACAAGGTTATTAGGTGTAGATTAAGGAATGACAGGTCTGCCTCGTTATTTCTTGGTACGATATGAGTAACAGCGGGCGCCAACTCGCCGTTTTGGCATCACTTTCCCGTCATCGAGTTACGGGATGAAATTGGTGCCAAATTAAAGGTAAAATAAAGTATTTTAAGAATATTTCGGTCTGCCTGCGCTTATCCTGGTACAAACCCTCGGCACCCTGAAATTTATAACAAAAAATGACGTTATAATGTAAAGTTCAATATGACTACGTCATCGAGTTACGGGATGAAATCATGATGTAGGACAAGATTTTTAGGTGTAGATTAAGGAATGACTGGTCTGTCTCGTCATTTCTTGGTACGATATGAGTAACAGCCGGCGCCAACTCGCCATTTTGGCGTCACTTTCACGTCATCGAGTTACGGGATGAAATTGGTGCCAAATTAAAGGTCAAATAAAGTATTTTAAGAATATTACGGTCTGCCCGCACAAATCCTGGTACAAACCCTCGGCAGACTGAAATTTATAACATATTATGCTTCATAATGTAAAATACAAAATCTAAAGACGTATTTTACATTACTTAACTTCGCAATCGACTTTCACGCTAATTTAATGGTTTAGGAAAAGATTCATATTAGAAAGCGAGAAAACGACCGATTCGGCATATCATGAATTGTATTGTATATTATGACGCCTTTTTGTTATAAATTTCAGTCTGATGAGGGTCTGTACCTGGATATGCTCAGGCAGACCGAAATATTCTTAAAATACTTTATTTAACGTTTAATTTGGCACCAAATTCATTCCGTAACTCGATGACGTGAAAGTGACGCCAAAATGGCGAGTTGGCGCCCGCTGTTACTCATATCGTACCAAGAAATGACGAGGCAGACCAGTCATTCCTTAATCTACACCTAAAAATCTTGTCCTACATCATGATTTCATCCCGTAACTCGATGACGTAGTCATATTGAATTTTACATTATAACGTCATTTTTGTTATAAATTTCAGTCTGCCGAGGGTTTGTACCAGGATATGGGCAGGCAGACCGAAATATTCTTAAAATACTTTATTTGACCTTTAATTTGGCACCAATTTCATCCCGTAACTCGATGACGTGAAAGTGATGCCAAAATGGCGAGTTGGCGCCCGCTGTTACTCATATCGTACCAAGAAATGACGAGGCAGACCAGTCATTCCTTAATCTACACCTAATAATCTTGTCCTACATCAGGATTTCATCCTGTATCTCGATGACGTAGTCATTCGTGTCGCCGCCGCCCAGTCTAATAGCATCATCTTCGAAAATCGATAAAACCCTTTTACTTCGCTATTTTACTTTGTTTTAATATAATATAATTAAATAGAAGCAAATAGAAGAAGGTGAACAAAAGTCTTTTGTCTGGCGAAAATGAAAGCGGTTTTCAGAAAAAAGGTATTAATCAGTTGACGGAAAATGATTTGAAAAACGCTGCTGCGAGGCTAAATTATTTGACAAACAGAATATTAATAAGATTGAAGCTCTTTACTTTTATTAAGATGATATTAAAAATGAATTATTCTTTTTTACTCTACGTGTTATTGATAAAACAATATGAAAATATGTATTGCTTTAGTAAATATTTTCCGACTACCTTATTTATTCAGAGAATGTGATTAGATGATATTTCCATGTTTCTGTTTCAAATAATTACAATTTTATATAATGTAATTTAACTTTTCAGTGGTATGGCTTGAGCTACTTACTTAAATATTCTCGCATGAAAGACTTTTAAATGATACTATTAGTTTATTACAAATGTGAAATATTTAATAATAAAATCAAGTTGAAAGTTGCACACCAAACGTAGCAAATAAGGTGCGTTCGTACTACAACAAAATTAAAAATATATTCACATCTTGGTGTAATAGTATACAGGATATCGGATACAGTAGAGTGACCGAAATCTTTTGTGCGTCCCTGTAAGTACTATCTGCTTCCTATTATGCAGGATGTAACGTAGTGAACCTCAGCGACGTATATCAAATTCATAAAATGTAAAATAGCTTAATAGTTTTAAAACGCGCTCCAAATAATTTCCCTCCTATACCATTGTGTAATGGAATACTTTTGTGGGGCCCTGTAAATTAGCAACAAATATTCTTTGCACTACTAATTCTGCAGAATGTATTTTTTAGTGTATATTTCATAGGTGTATATCAATTCTATTATATTCGAAAGAGTGTAACATCATTAAAATTCACTTGAAATTGTTTTCTTTTATTGATCATAATGTAGCAGAATGCTTTTGATTGTCCCTGTAGTTAAACTATACATCCGATTTTCATAAACTTTGAAATGACTCGACAAAATTATGCAACAATAATATATTTTAAATTTCAAACAATTCGGTCGACATACGATGACTATAGGTGCTAAATATTTATATAACCATGAACGAACCTAAAAAGAGCCATCTTAGAAGAGCAATTATAAGCATAAATAGTAAAAATGGTTCTACTTGGTTATCCCGTAGACCAAAAAACTATCGCCAAACTATGAGATTAAATGCCAATAATGGATGATCATAAATGTCACATTCATTTGAGAATAAACATGAAATATCATATAGGTATTTGGTATACTACTTGGTTATCGCATCAACTAGAAAATTATTGCCAAACTATAAGATTAAATATCAATTTTGGATGACCGGGATTGTCACATTCAATGACATTAAATATGATACACGTGTTTAAAACGTCATTAAGTAATTTTTATTTCGACTTTTTATTTGCATTTTTTTAGTAGTCTACTAACTATTAGTTTTTTTGTTATTTAAAATAAAAAATGCGTCAATACGTATAATTTGATTATTAGTTTGGCTATTAGAATAATTTGGCGAAATTGGTTGACGGGATAACCAAGTAGTACCGTAAAAGTTCAATTTTAACGTATGTGTTACTTGTAGAAAAAGCACGCTTGGCATCGAATTCGCAACAGAACGGTTGGTTGAAGTTAAATTTTATAAACAAGATGAAGTATTTTTAATACACTTTTACTAGTGCAACGAAGCGGAAAATTTAGAACGATTAAAGGAAATGCTTCCTAGAGCATTTTAAACAAGATGTTGCTAATGATGCCTACTTCTGTCAAAATAAAAATACTTTGTTCAAAAATCAAAACAAAGGAATAGAATAAACATTCTAATTTTCTCATGATTCAACTTTTTTAAAGGTTTATAATAGAAATCTTTATTTCAAAATAAAATAAATTAACTCTAGAACGCCCGAAAATTTCACTTATGTTCAATAATAATATTTCTCTCGAGGAATTTTTATTGAGAATTATTTAATTGATTTATTTAAGGTAAATCTGTGTGGATTAAATATAAATTATTTCAAGAAAAATTTTCTGGATTTCGAAATTCAATCACATCGTTGGATCGACTCCTTCCGAACGTTTTAGTGTTAAGGGAAAAAATTAGGAAAAATTGCATAGTAGAAGGTATGTTAATAATACTGCTATTTCTTCCTCTCTTTCTTTCATTCTTTTGGAGATGCTTACTTATCAAAACTTTTCAAAGCATAAATGCAAACTTTATAATCCTTTTTTGTGCTGCCCATTAAAGAGGCTTGTATGTGTGACATTTTTAATAAAATACCATTTTCTGGACATGTAACACAATAGAAATGTTCATTTTGTGAATAACAATAGTTCAAAACCCCTACCACCTGATGATTCTGCGCTAAGCCTCTAGATAGTTCAATATACAGAATAAAAAGGTACTGATTTACATGTCACTAATTACTAACATCATGGCCAACTAGATGTATAACGGCCTGCACATTCCGGTAAAAATCGCTGAAAAAGTGAAGCTGGATTCAGCTTCAAACCCTGAACCATTTCATTGAACAACGTGGTGCAAACCCTGTCCAAATTAGCATTGGATAAGCTGATTCCTGTTATGTGCACATGGTTATTGTTTCGGTTCACGGTTTGCATGATTAGTCAGAATAAATTGGGCAGGGTATCAGAGTCCTCTAGTGGGAGGCTTCACACATTAATCTCAAATGAATGGGCCGTATAGATCTAGTTGTCTATTCTAACGCGTTATAGCTCTTTTGGATTTAATAAAAGATACTGCATGATGGGACATGGATTGAAGTACTTATCAGAACTGTTTCGAATATATAGAATGCCAAAACTTTGCTATATATTTTCCTAAGTATCCCCTAATATTTTTCTAGTCTTGCCTCTTATATTTTGATCATCGTCATTACAAAAGATTGTTTGATGTAGCATTTATATGCTACAAAAAAAAACTAAATTCTTAACCATCATTGGTGTTTTTTACCCTATGTGGGAAAAAAGTTGTTTAATTCTTTTATTGAAACCATATGTATGTTTAGAAGAAGAAGAGTTGTGCATATAGTCTGTGAGTATAGCCACAATTTGCATGAACTCTATATTTTTAGTGAAGACATTTGTTAATATGCAGGCGAGTTTTAAAGCATATATGTCAAGCTCTTTGAAAACGTGTCCGGAATAGGACACATTTTCACTCAGTTTGAAGCTTTGTCTGAGGAGTCCTTGTCTTAATCAGCCACTTGTATGCCAAATGAGTCAGACCGGGTAAATCTGGTACACATAACTAACTAAGACAACGTTCAAAAAGAGCATCTGATATCATATCTGAAACAGCCGAACAGAATAAATCACAGGAAATATAACTCCAATAAATGCTGGATGCGTAATTGTAATTACTCTTGATTGATTTTAACCTAATTATTCTAATTGGTAAATAAATCACCTTATCTGTAATTTTTCAGTTTATTGAAAAATCACTCATTTTCACTTAGTTGGAAAATAAGAACTCATGTTTGACAATTAAAACAATTGTGTTAAAATTAATCAAGTATAATTGCTCAGCTCTGGTATTTGTTTAATTCATTTAGTCAAAAGTATGTCGAGATGTTCGTGAATTATTTGCATAGCTGCCTTTTTTTCATACTGATTATTATTTTTTTTATAAGAATCGTCACCCTATTTTAAGGCGTTTTTTTCCTCAAATAAAACGATTATTTTTTAAAAAGTAGTACGAAGGTTTGGAACTACGAAACTAAATAAAAAAACATCTCAACATACGCTACCCGATTTTCCATCGCAACTAATTGAAGTTGTAGTTTTTTTTTAATTGAGCTATTTTTTTTTTTCAATTCTTAAGATTTAAAAAAAATCTTTTGATATTATATTCCTTAAAACTGTTTTGATGCATTCATGTGTGAAAATCGTCACAGAGTCCACAAAAATAATTAACAGAATGTATCTAGAAAAGCTTTTTACATGTGTATGTTATAGTAAAATTATGTGTAAAACAAAATAGGCAATAATATACTCAATTAAAAAAAGTTCTACTAGTAAGACGCTAAAGACAAAACAGTTTAAAATAATTATTTGTATAAATTCTAAATGAGTTAGATAAAAATTGTAATCACTGAACAATTCAAAGAACGAATTATAATTTTTTTAAATTCATACTTTTAGGAATGAACATAAAGAAAAAACGCATACCAAATAAAAATCTCAAGCTAAACAAGTAGAAATTTATTTTATTTACCAACTTTGATTAGTATTATTAAACATAAATGGTTAATGTGGTAAATTATCATAAATTTATCGTACTAACCGGTTTATTTGGATATCATTTGATTACTATTAAAAATAACTCGTTATTACCGATTGAGCGAAAAATCGCCCATGCTGGGAATCGAACCCTGATACTTGGCGTACAAGGCCAATGCTTTACCTGTTAAGCTAACTGGGCGATAGCCGGCTGGGATTTTTCGCTCAGATAATCTTATTGGTCTTAACATCTTGTCTGTCATTTAGACAGATAGGCAGAATAAACCGCAGGTAATAAAACTCGATATAACGATGGATAAGTAGATATACGAATATTATTATATGTACGTATCCTAATACTTACGTATACTAACACTGTCAGAAAAATTCGTCAATATACACTAAGTTATCGTTATTTTTTCACAAATAATTTCTGTTCTCCCAGAAAACGTATTTGTTCTGTGAGTTCATTCCGAGCGTCGAAAAATGAGGAAAAGTTTCCGTTTATATCCAGCACGCATGCGCATTGGGTCTGTTAGTAATAAGTTCGAATTTATTTTTAAAATGAAAAACAAAAATATTCTATTGATTAAAATGTCTAATTTAGTTTTAAAAGACAAAAATGTTTTCGAATTTAAAAATAAATAACAATTACTTTCTTTATTCGTTCAAAAATTCTCACAAATAGAACATCCATGTTTTTTCTCTAACATTCTATGTAATATATTTAAAATTCACATTTTTATGCTATATTAATACTAAACGTAAAAAAAACCCAGCCACAGTTTCATTAAAGATGAAATCTTTCCGAGATTAACTGCATAATTAAAAGCTTTTTAACGAAATACACCAACCCACACCATATGAAATGAACGGTTCTATTTTAACGCACACTCATCATGAGCAGCCGTAGCGCCGTGGATTAGCGTTGGTCTGGTAATCCTGGGGTCCTTGGTTCGATCCCCGCCTCTTCCGCATTGATTTTTTCCAAACTTTTTTCAAGTGACGGATATTTTTCCTCTTTTGACAGAGAAAAAAATAAACAGAAAATCGTCAATATACAGACAATTTCTGGCAGCAGTGCTGCCAGTGCTTTTTCTGTGAAAAGACGGAAGTTTTTTTGAGAGTGAATATTATTATATCATGTTTAGTATATCTACGTATCCATCGTTACATGGAGTTCCATTACCTGCTGTTTATTCTGCCGAGCTGTCTAAATGATAGACGAGATGTTATGATCAATAAGGTTATCTGAGCGAAAACTCCTAGCCGGCTATCGCCCAATTAGCTTAACAGGTAAAGCATTGGCCTTGTAAGCCATGTATCTGGGTTCGATTCCCGACTTGAGCAATTTTTCGCTCAATCGGGAATATTCAATTCGTATGATAAATTTGCCAATCAATTTTGATTCAGTTAAAATAACTCGCTATTATTTATAATAACCAATTAATCAAATTGCCTGTAACATTTGAATGTTTATTTAACAATTGACACACAAACAAAGAATAATATAGCCTTTATTGATATTGAGTGAAGCGGTGAATACAAAGTGAAAGTAAATTTTTGAAAGTGTGAATTTGCAAAATTAGTTTGGCACAAACCGGTGACTTTCCAATTCAGCAGAATGATCAGAATAAAAGTAAGCAAATGAAAGAAAAGCTGAAGAACAATTAAACTAATATATAATCGTTCCGGGCAAAAAGCATTGAATATGTATCACAATATGTAGTTATTCATAGGTAAGGCCATTCTTGCATATAGTAAAATTAAATGTAAAATCTTTCATGATATAATTAAATATTAAAAACTGAAAATTACAGTAAAATTTTAAAAATAACAACTTTAACTTGATAAGATATGCTTGGGAAAAGAAGAGTATTTTTTCAACTTTGACAAAAAAGAAAGCTACAGGTAGTTGATATTTTTAAACAAAAAGTATTGCATAATTTTTTACGTTACACATCTGCTCTTAACTCAGTTTTGCTTACGTTTAAAGCAGTGGGAGCTTTAGGAATACATGAAAATATTTTTAGCACTAAAAATTTAACGATTTAAAAAAACTGTTAGAAATTGTTACAAAAATTTGGTTAAAATATGCTGCATTTTGCATTTATATTACAAAGTAATATTATTTTACAAAATAATGTTATTTATTTTTTGTATTAAATATTTACTAAAATTTGTCTTTTATGTAACACCGTTTAAAATTTACAGATTATCAATTAATTGTGTCGTAAAGCACAGTATGCTGAATTGAAATTTTTTTAATTAAAATTTATTTGGAAAAGAATTTGGCATAATAATTCTAAAAGCCCTGCTAAAAATTAATAAAATTACCAAATTATAAAAAAGTACATTTTTGTTGTACTTATTATTCGAAAGAAAATGACATAAAAAGAAATGTTGTAACCGTTTGGAAGACAATATTCATTGTTAAAACTATATTTTATGTTTAACGCATGAAAACTGAAATTCTGTCCCATTTATTACAAAGATAGTTAAATTTTCAAAGTAAAACACAGAATTTAAAAATACAAGGATACATTTTGAAGTTGAAGTTACAGTGTAAAAATATATATGTTCTTTCACAGTTGACAAGATCGTACTCGAATCATAAAAGAAATGGCTTCTAGAAATTAAATCTATTTCATATGAAATCAGCTATAAGAATGAAATCAGGGCAGAACACAAGAACATATTACCGTATTTACTCGTTTATAAAGTGTATAACGCGCACCCCGTACTTTACAAGAAAAAATGGCGATTTTTTAAAAATCTCTTATATATAACGTGCACCGAAAATGTGATATGCAAATTAATAAATAACTAAAAGAATTTAAGTAAAGAAAGTCGAAACAAACATTAATTCAGGCAGAAAAAAAGGCGAAAATACATATTTAGACTTCCGGTAAGGGACTAAATGATGGTAGTGAGAATTTATAATTAGCGTTTAAATAATGTTACTAGCTCTGTTGCGTAAAAAAGCGCAAGGAATGAAAAAAAGGCGCAGTGTTACTTCAATATGTAAGATTTTCCAAGTGATTATGTCTTCTTTGAATACATTTCATGATTCATATGTATATCGTGTGATTACACCCAGCAGTAAAAAATTATTCCGTGTATAACGCGCACCTAGGAGTTTTGAGCTAATTTTTTTAAAAAAAACTGCACGTTATACATGAGTAAATACGGTAATCAATAAAAGGTATGTAATATTTAATTTTGTTAAAGGAGCTAATCCAAAATTTTTTTAATTCTTCCTCATAGATGCTGTCAGAACAAGAACAATATATACTTATGAAAAACACCTGCATTTTACAAGAACAAAAAATGTGTTTTAAAGATTTTTTTTAATGGGAAATAAAAATTCATGTACATCTTGTGAAATGTAAAAAATGAAATCTCGTTACCTTAAAAAAAGTATATTATTGTTTTCACAATCGAATTTATTCTCAGTTCAAATTTAGCGAATCATAATATTTTGTTTAAAAGTAATATAAGTAATAAAATATTTTACTTATTTTAGAATTTTTAAAAGTTTTCAGATTTGATGGTTACTCAACTAAATTTAGCACGGCGCATCATAGCCATAATTATAATGTCAAAACCTATACAATGCAATTTTGAAGTGAAGGAACTAAAAATTAATTGTAAGTATGTTGAAAAGAATTTTAAGAACGAATATAGTTACAGTATAATTTAGTGCATTTACTACTAATACTTTTTTCATTACACTTACGTATTTTAGTATAAAATGATAATATTGGAAATTCACTTTTAAAAATGTACTCTGAAGCGATGTTAAATATTTCGTTCAAAAGATAATGCTTTGGAGGTAAATTATTTGCAATAAACACTAGCAAAAATATTATACAAAAACAGGGCATTAAGATCGCAAGTTTGTGATTTATTACTTCGCAATTATTTAGATTTGGTTTGTGTTTCATATATACTTGGTATCACATTAGCAGTAAAAAATATTTGAAAATATTAGTTTAATGTAATAAGAAATCATAATATTTCAATTAAAATAAATAAACAAAATCTGCTTTTTTTCCATCTCATTAAAATCATTCTTCGATATTTCTCGGATAGTCAATTTTCCTTTATTTTAATAATTAAGATCAGTAATTAAAATAAATTATTTTAATAACTAAGATTTAATAATTAAGGTTAATACTTCCAAGTTTTGATGTTTAACATAAAAAGATTAATTTTAGAAAACATCAGTTTAATGTGACGAGCAATTATAACTGTTTGTTTAAATTTGACAAACAAATTTTGGTAATAATCTCCATTTTTAAGTAAGACCATAAAGGTATTTGCTTTATTTGTTTCCAGAATTTTTTGTAATAAATATTAAACTGTTGAAGTATTTATGTTATTTAAAGTCGGTTTCAATATTTAGCAATTGATTTATGGTTGTAAAAACCACGAAATTGCGATCTTATTAAAAATTTAAATTCTTAAACAAAAAAGTAAATTAATTTCTAGAAAATATTAAACATAGAATATATATTTATATACATGCAGATGAATAGATTATGAAAATGAATGAAAAGTGATGATATTCTTCTTTTTTTTGAGTCTATATAATATTGTACAGATATATTTTTCATATCTCACAGTCAATAAATCTGTCAGAATGTAAATTTTACATTCGTATCAACCTCATTAAATTCTTCTAACAGTACTATACTTGCAATCTCGTTAGAAAAATCATGTTTTTTACACATTTTCATATAAACTTTGGATTGATTATATAACTATACAAGTTTAATCTTTTCAGCCATATGTAGCTCTTCAACAATTTCATATAAAAAAATTGTATTCAAAGAATTTAGTTAATAATTTCACTCCATTCTAATTTTTTCTTAGCATATTTCTGCTTAATATTACATCAATTCTGTTAATATTGATACTAATTTCAAGTTGTCATGTAAGATCTTTTTTATCTTCGACGTAACGTGAATTTCATTAATGGCGCATCTTATGATTTTATACCATTTCTGTATACATTAGAAATAAGTCTTTAATAACTCAGTAATTGACGAAACACTTGCCATCTGCGGAGTAATCTTGAAAATATCAAATATGAAATTTCATCACTTTGATCAGCGTACTGATAAAAATCCTATTTAGTTTACATTTCTAAGGTAGTATATCAGGATGTTTCCGTTCTAGATTGCTCTTTTATCTAGAAGTCTCTTGGATCCCTTCACGCAGTGAACTTTCATCCAGTTCACTAACTACAAGCTCCTTGAAAAAGTTGATATTTTTCCTTTTTGATGGTCAGCTAAACGGATTTGCAAGATGATTGAAAACTCTCCTTTGTCCGTGTCTTAAAATGTTCCTAACAACGTCTAAATGATGACGTATGTAGTTAACATCAGGGTGAACAGTCAACGTATGCACAAAGCAGCGTTCGGCGACCACAAAGTCCTGACGTTCAAAATGGACGACACACAGATTATGCAAGGCTTTCTGGTTGGTCGGATCAATGGCCAACACTTTACGATAACACTGCAAATAGAAAAAAAAAATAGTATTAAAATGCTACCAATTAAGCAGTTGCAACAGTGATACAAATGAACGATCGCATCACATCGGTCCTACACTGTTAAAAATCTGCTGCATTTTGTTGCAACTCACTCCCCTGCTTGTATAGAAAACGGTTACTTGGGCGTGAAATGGAGCTTTCTCATTGGTTGGAATAGAGATATTATATACAAACGGTGGAGTGCTTTGCAAAAAAAATGCAGCAGATTTTTAACAGTGTATTGAGACATAAGACAGAGATAAGTTTAGAAAAATTTTAGGGTTTTTAAAGGGCCCTTTACAAAATAATTAATCTTAAAGCAGGACCCTTTACAAATTTGTTTTATCCCCAAACAGGACCCTTCACAAATCATTTTATCTCAAAGCAATACCCTTCAAAAACATTTTTTCCAAAAAAAAAAAAAAATACCCTTCACAATAATACTAGTCTCTTAAATAGACTTTTAATAGAATTTTTTCACCTTCAAATTGGACTTTTCACAAATTTAACCATTTAAAAATGAAATCTGGCCTATAAACAAACAGTTGAACTCAACAATGACCATATTATTTAGCTTTTTTTGCATGAAGGTAGGAACCTGAATGCATCGATAATTAAAAATTCACAAATATACGATTATAATTTTCACAAATATAATGAAAACTTCACAATTTCACAAAAACAGGATCCTGTGAGAAACTTCTCGATAGACGACCCTTACAAGAAAAGACTGCGATATCTCTGAATATGTCATTGCATAGAAATGTTAAATTAAGTATAATGATAATATATAAGTTCATCCACACTGTAAAAAAAAGACAGGTGTTTCTTAAATTACCAAAGTGTACTATACTCATAAACGAAATACTCGATTACAACTTTTAAAACACCCAAAAATTTAAAAAACTTTTTTAATCTTCAGAAATGTCAGGAATCATTTTCTTTTTCAAAATTTAAACAAGAATTTTGATTAAATTTTTATAAGCTGTCGGAAAATTTCGGTAACTTTTTCGAGTAGCTTTTACAGTCCGTTAATCAGTTCTGTCAACGCAACAAATTAGTTTTTCGATTGTTATCAGTCCTCAACTAAACATTTTCATTCGTATAACTGAAATTGTGAGTGAATTGTAACAGAAAAATGTTAATTATAATGTTAATGTTTTTAATTATATATGTTTCCTAATATTTAGAAACGTTAGAAATCAATTAGTTTTCGAAATTTGAAGAAGAATATTAATTAAATTTTTATTAGCGGCCCGCAAACTTTGGAAACGTTTTCAAGTAGCTTTTACAGTGCATTAATCAGTTTTGTCTATCCGGAAAATCGATCTTTCCGATGATATCGACCTTAACTAAATATTTTTATTTGCATAACTGAAATTGTGCGTGAATTATAACAGACAAATATAAATTTTAATATTAATTCTACATGATTACAGTTAAATATTTTTGCTGAACATGATAATATTTGTTTGCAATTAAAAATCTTTTTTCTGTGCAGAGAGAACTGATTAATACAGTGTAAAAGCTACTCAAAAAAGTTTCGAAAACTCCTGGCAGATAATATATATATTTTTTAATAAAATTTGTAAATTTCAAGGATAAATTATTTTGCGAAGTTTCTAAAGATTAAAGAACGATTAATTTAATGTTTAATGACTCGAAAAAGATCATTGTATATTTTCGTTCTTCATTTAGCAATTTCGTGAATTAAGAAATATTTGTCTTTTTTTTTTTACAGTGCATGATACAGAGTGACCATGGAAGAAAATAGATGTTGCGAATTTATAACAAAGAAATCTAATTTTGTATTTTTAACACTATCAAAAAAGAACCGCCTATTTTTATCGAGCCTACTGGAAGATAACAAAAAATATATTATCGCATGTTATATCGTATATTAGTTTTTTATTAATTTACCTCAAAATATTAGTTAAGGACACACTTTTAGGGTTTATAAAAACGTCTTTATTCATACGTGAACAATATTTTGTATTCAATATCCTTTTATCATTAAAAATGTCTTATTTATCTGTATTTCTTGATTAAACTATAATATAATGAACAAGTAAAACAGAGACAAACAACAGAAAATACAAAAAAAAAATTAAGTGACTTGCACGGGATTGTGCAAAACACTCACGCTACTAATGTTGCCTATTTTTATTAATCCATTTATTGAGAGTTAATTGGCATATTACAATAAGAGTTTTATGCACAGGGAAATACTTTTCTTGGCACCTACAGTAATTTTTTCTATATTATCATCATAGAATTCTCTTTATGAACTTTATCATCTATCTTTGTTTATAACAAAGAATGATGATAAAGCTCATGACAGGTGCTAAAATTAGATGATTGTGTTAAAAATGTAGCAACCGTCATTCGAGAACTTGGCAATATTCACCTAGATTCTATTAAAAAATAAAATATATCAAGAGAAATCATTTTAGTAATAATGACATGCTTCTTCCCATTTACTAGTAGAAGTCGAAATATTCTATTGTTACTTATCTATTGTTGTTAAAAAGTAATGATGTAGCAAACTGTCTTTTTTAAAGCTTAACCGTCTAACCACACCGTGGAAAATTTAGTCAGATGACGGGATCTAGGTAACTATCATTCAAAATTACCTATGCGCTCCTTTTCTTTCTGTAGATATTTGTTTAGAGTTAGTTGTGTTTCCTTATGCTGTCCTTATTCTATGACTACCTTATGCTATTCCTTTTCTGCGCTCGTTCGTACCTTACTGCCTTTACATTCTTCGATTTTTACCCACGCCAGTGGATAAAGTGACATCGAAGTGTAAGAAATCATACCTATTTCTGGAGGTTACATTTAACTTCGTACTTCCAACTCTGTAATGACCTTCGGGACTCCGCCAGAATTCTCAAGATACCTTTTAGACTTTGAATTGTTTCGTAATTTATCTTTATGTTTAAATTCAAGTTTGTTGGTGGTTTCACCCCTTAGAGACACTCCGTAAATACCGCGATGTCATGTCATGGCAGATTAGCTACGTTTTTATCTAAAATGTTCTCGACTAAATAAATTTTATTCCCCGTATAGGCATGACTACCTTAGATTTCAAAGATAACGTAAAAAACAGGTTGTCTTACAACCTTTCATCTTAGTAACCTGATTCCCAATTCGTGTATATGCGTTAATGAATTCGATTATCACGTGACTCAAATGGTGTGAAACAAAAGTACCTATGCAATGCTCTTCCGCATCTTAATTCGCTTTTATATAAAGGAACTCTAGATTGCGTGATTTTATATGACTATGGCAACGCACAAGAAACAAAATTTAATTGGACAAGGCAGTTTCGGATAAAATAGAACCCCTTAGCAACTTAGCAAGTCAAACTTTTTACCAAATTAACATTTTATCACTTTTCTCATTCTTTAAATTGAATTTACAGAGACGAGTACTGGAAAGTTCTGAAATGTTCTTTGTCACAGTTAGTTGAAATATTTGAATTTTAGCATGTACCCTCCTGTGCATGCGCATATGAAGCCATTCTTTTACAGGCAACTCTAACTTGAGATGCTTATAGCTTGCGATTTATGCCCAAATCTTCTTCTTTAATCAAAATTTATAGTGCGTATGTCGCCATTTTCTTCTTTATAAAGAAAGTCTAATTGATCTTTGTTGACTCTTTTTCTCGGGATTCCACTGTTACACTTGACTGAATTTTATGGAATACATCTAGAAATAGTTTAGTTTTTCTTATAACATATTAAGAATGTACTTCATAAAGTACTGTATAGAAAGTATATTGAGAATGTACTTATATATGCCTTTCTTGTACCTTTCTAAAACATTTTTGAAGTGAACATATTTTTTAAACCGGTAATCGAATTATCTGATCTTTAGTTGAATTATTTAGAATAAACTTGAAAGCTTTTAAAAGCAACAAAGCTATTTCGTGTGGTAGAAACATTTAAATTAAAGTATTACACAATTTTATTTTATCCAAATGAATTTGTTTGTAATTTTTGAGAACTAGATTTATTCAATCGAAACTAAATCGACTGCATTCATCTTCGTTTCTCATTACTAGATAAGTAGAACGCACACGTCAATGCAGCCATAATTGATTATTGCTGAATTACTGTGCAATATATATTTCAGAATAAAATTATTTAAAATATTTCTTCTCTTGATAAACAACGACTTATCAACATTCACCTAAATGAATGAAATTTATATACGTAAAATCAGAATATGTTACTACCTTTTCAGCAGCATCAAGGTTCCGCAAGTAGTTAACACTGATGTCAGCTTTTAAAAGAAGGCCATTAATGTGATCAGGATAATGCTATAAATAAAAAAAAAATTATTGTTAAATGAAATTGCAATGAAATAAAAATACTATAGTTGACTACACACTAATGCATTCATGCACACTGTAAAAAAAAATATCTGTGAATTTCACGAAAAGAAAAAATTCTAATCAAGATTCAAATAATTATTAATTTTATGGATATTATCTGTATTTATTAAGAATTACATTCAAAATATGTTACAAATAACAGAAAGATCGTAAAAATACAGATTATTTCCGTAATAAAGCAGTTTTTTCCTGCCGTCCTTGCTGAAAATCGTTTTTTTTGTAAAATCAACATATTTTTTTTTCTTTGTATAGACAACAGGGCTCATTCAGTTCTTACTTTTGAAAACTACTATTTTCGAATTGTAATTATTGTATATTTTATCGTTGAAATATTTTAAATCCTCTACGATCAAACAAACTGGATATTTCTAATCTTAAGTAACGGTATTTAAAACTAAGGGACGGATGAACTGTTCTTAAACTTTTTTTATAGATGTGTAAACAAGTAAATATGTAAATAAATTTATATATAACTATATAAATAAACGGATGGAAAATTACCCGGGCAAGTATATTGTTTGTAACGATTTTTATAGAAAAAAAACATAAAAGAATATCTAGCTTGATATTTAGTCACGTGAATAAGTGCTAAATTAGTAATAGATAGATAGACCATGAAAGTAGATGAGTCAAATATGTAGATGGACACGTTGATAAATAGATTCAGAAATAGATACGCAGTTGACAGAAAGATTTATTGTATTATGACCCTCCGTGGACGAAGATCAAATTGTGTGCACCAATTATTCACTTTAGAAAAATTTACATAACATTTCAGGAGCACGATTAGCAATCATCTTATTTAAACGTACAATTTAAAAAATCTTTTTAATGGTTAAATAGGTGATAAAGTTTGTTAACATGTATGGTGAAACTGTACGCAGTGTGTAAGATTTAGATGTATAATATTCCAGTTACATTTCACTTCAGTTCTGCTCAATCTGTATTATTCATTAAGGAAAAGTTTATACCTGTAGTAACTGTTCAAGGAATAGTGCAGCATCTGCTTCCCGATACTGTTCCGATAAAAGCAAGGCCAAGTTAAATAATGCTTCTCTAGACGTTGGGTCTTTCTGTTTTAAAGAACAAAAAAACACAAATATGCATTACAATTCCTAAAATGACGACAAAAATCGGACTTTCAAATAAATAATTATTTTATATTTTAGTATATATTATATTTTCTATCATATTTTGAAATGTGTCCCGAAAGGTTGTACACAAACTTTAAGTGATGACATAGCACTACAAAATCATTTTGTATATAAGGAAAATTAAGATCGTAAGCCGCTTTTTCTTTCAAAATTAATCACGAATATGGATTTCCATTCCAAACTTTGACAACTCAAAGGATACTGTTTTTTTACTTTAAGCTCCATCTACCAAGCATTATGTAAAAACGGAAAGAAGCTGTTGATTTAACACTCAAATATATACTTTACATAAATTGAGGAGTGGCACTTAAATATAAAACTGTAATTAATTCTTAATGTAATTATCGAATACACTTTTATTTCGTCTAGTATTGTCTCAAGAATGTTAAAAAACATCAAATATCTCTGCAATTCATTACGAAAGTGCAGAGATAAATATTTAGTAAATATTGAATTAAGTAAAATAACTTCCCGAGACTGCTGGATATTCCAACGATATATGTTTGAAATGCTATGTTCTAGCATGTTCTATACATGTTCCATACATGTTCCATACATGTTCTAGCTGTTTTGTAGTTTTCAAGAAGCTCGCAGCACTTTGAGTGCCACTGAAATAATGATGCAGTGAATTTTCTGGATAGCATCTCATTTCACATGCAGTATGTGAATTTTGTATAATACTTGGATAAAATTTTCTTTTAAAATGCATGAATTTGAGTCAAAACGTTGCATTATTCAAATTTTTATTTTAATTTTTTTTTAATTTTTATTTTAACTAATATCTTTCTTTAAATACTGAATCATGATTAAAGCTTGTTTACTTCTGTTTATTTATATGGAAAAATAACGAAATTCTACAAATAATATTTCCAAGTCATTAAGATTTTAATTTACCCCACTTTTTGATAAACTTTAAAAATTAAAAGAAAATTATGATCAGTTTTATGATGTGATTTTGTTTACAAATAATACGGTTAACTACCAAAAAAATGTCAAAATTTTAACTAAAAAAAAAATTAAGTATTTCACGGACCTTTTTAAGCTTTTAATAACTAATTAATTGAATTCCTATAGTAATCAATACAAAATCGCTAATTTATTAGTGAACGCTGTTTTGGAACGGATTAAGTTCATTAACCGAATAGCTACTGTATTTTTAGGGATTTTTCGTTTTAGCTTTCGTTAGACAAGGTTTATTCCTAAAAGGTCGCTTTTTATTTTTTACGATTGCAGGATTTTTGAGAATACTCTTTCTCTTTCGTTCCAGTTTTTTAAAAAAAATCTTTAAACTTTAGATTATCAATCAGTTTTTTCAACCTGCACTGTAGATTTTTAGGGTGTTATTAATTCTAAAGTAAATAATTTATTCTGAACAAAAATGCTTTCCAAACAAACATCATAAAGCAACAGCATTAAAAGGAAAATTAATAATTTCATGTTGCTATTGCGTTACCCAGCTGAGAATATTTAACCATTTGGGAAGACGAACGACCGGTATACGTGCATCTTAAGAAGCTTAGAATTTTTCATTATTCTCACCAGTTATTTTTTATCGTAGAATTTACTTTATTTAATCAAAGCATTTTCCCGATTCAATTACATAAATTTCTCTGTTTTGAAAACAAGTTGTAAAAGGTTACAAGTTATATAATGGGTTCTCGTGGCAAAAGGGTTCCTGAAACCCAGATTGAGAAAATTAATACCATATAAAAACATTTCGAAAAGCGTTATATCAAAATAAACTTTATCTTTATAACTACTTCTATAAATCTCGAATGTATGTTGCTTTCTGCGGATTTAGACAATAAAGAATGTGTTTAAAATCGGGGATAACTCAGAATACATTTTTATATTTTCAGTTATATTTATCAGTTTATATTTTAAGTTACTTTATATTAAGTTATTTTACATTAAGAAAAGAAATTTTATAAATAGATAAGTTTCACAAAACATAACATTAAAAATATTAATAATGTTAAATACTTACGAGTAAAGCTTTGCGGAACCACTTTTCGGCACTTTGAAAATTTTTATTATCTACAGCAACAAGACCTAAATTAATATAAATGCGCTCTGTTTCTTTCCCTCTGTCAATAATTTTCTCTAATCTGCAACAAGAAAACATCATAATTAACGGGATTTCATTTTTATAATATTAAAATAATTCTATTAAATAAATTGAAGCTAAGTTAATATTTTTATTATTAAAAATGCATTTATCATTTTTTCAACACTTACCTCACTCTTGCTAAATTTTTATGATTTGGAATTCCAGATTCGTGCATAAGAACTGCAGAAAATTCCAACGATTTCTATAATAAGAAAAACATATTTTTTGCAGCTTATGAAAAATAATGGAATTTTGTAATTTAAAATATGTAATGGAAAGAAAGAATTTTAAATATATTTACTAAACTAGAGATTTTTCTAAGAAAGTACTTCCCATCTTTTTTTTTAGATTCAAGCACCCGTTTTTTAAGCTTTTTATTTCGAAGTAATCTTTCATTTCTTTTAAATATCCACCCCCCCCCCCCCCCCCCGCTTTTTCCTCCATACAACATGTTCTTCTCTTCATTAGTGATCATATTACAGCCACATAACATTTCGATACAAATTACATTTGCATTTTAAAGTTAATATTGCTTTTTTAAAATATTCACCAAACATTAAAAAGAATCAGTGTAGCATTAAAATAAATTTTAATCATCATACCATGATTATTGGTCAATTTATATATTTATTTTTATAAAGGACTTTGTTTAACTCTTTCAATACCAAAGCGCCCGAGACGCCCGGTCAGGCAGATTACCGAAGACGCCCGAAAGCGCCTAGACTAATTCAACCCCTCTTTTCTCCGGAAAACTACCTGTCAAGACGTGAAGTGGGATGTAACTGAAGGATTATCTTCTCTTTGTTAGCTTGATTTCTTAAAAGGGATTTTTTTTCGGGAACCAGATGGGGAAAATGAAGTGTGTTTATACTCTTTAAAAGATATTCATATTCATATCTTCATGTAAATTTTCCCAAGGATAACTTTTGAAATGGGAATGAAAGAAAAAACGTAAAAAAAAAAAAATAATAATAATAATTGCATGCAGATAACATGAAGTTTTTGAGGTGGAAAAAATGTCAAATAAATGAAATTTTTTAAAAAATGAAGAAAATGAGTCAAAATTTTGAGATTTGGCACAAGAAAATGCAACTCTGGCAACATGCAGCATAGACAATTTACTATAAAATTAAAAATATAGCGAAATGTATTTTGGGGGTTCTGCTATTACTACTAATAATAATATTAATTAATTAATAAACAATTGTATGTAAATACAGACACTTTTATTTCATTTTTTTGACAGTGAATAGCATTTTTAGTAATAAGCGAGTGTTTTCTCACGAGGAATTTTATCAGGTTCTCGCGTTCAGAAATTCCACCAAAAACGCCGATTTTGACCGCTGTTTCTAAAAGACCACCTGCACTTATCTAAAAATGAAATCATTGAATGATCATTGTTCGACTTTACAGTTTCTGAATAAGATCTCCCTACTATTTTCATGCGTTAATGAAGAAAGCTGAATTCAGTAATGCGTTAGAAAAATACATTCCTTGGTTCAAAGTATTATAAAAAATTGTAGTATTTCTGTATGGGCAAGGGAGGAATTTTTCCCGAGTCCCTATAATGTAATGATTCAAAATTAGACGTAACTGCAATTTTAGCTCAGTACTTTTCCTTTTCATTCTTTATTCGAAAATATTTATATTTAAAAATATTTCATATCGTTGTTGTTTAATCTGTTTGAGTCATAATGAAATGAATATATTAAAACTTTGCAAGGAAGAAAAAATTAGATTTTGATGGTGTAACTATTGATTTTATTAGTACGAAAATGAAAGAAAAAACATATATTTTAAAATATATTTCATGCTCTCAAAGTAATAACTAAAATACTTAAACGCATTAGAATAAATGTGCATCGCGCAGTATTATCGAAAGTTAATTGTGTAAAACAAGTGACTTTTTTTTTCTTCTTTCCTTGTTTTCCTGTGAAATTAATGGTTACAATAATTAAATCAAAATCTAACTCTTTTTTTTTTTCAAATTTTTAATACATTTATTTCATAGTGATGCAGACAGATTTAACAACAGCGATATGAGATATTTTTTTTATATATAGATTCTTTTGAATAAAGAATAAAAGGAAAAAGTATAGATCTAGAACTGCAATTATTTCTAAATTTGGAACATTACACTATAGTGACTCTGGGCAAATTCCTCACTTGACCATAAAGAAATCAATCACGGAAAAATTCGCCCCCGACAAAAAGGTAACCGAATAATAAGGTTTGTGTTAATTAAGATTGAAAAAGCCCACACATATGAATAACAAAGATTTGATGACTTTGATTATGGCAATTATAATTTCAAGTAAACCACATGCTAATCGTGTGCATTTCTACTGGAAATAATTACGACATTGTATACATATTGTTTAATAGTAAAACCTCCATATCAAATAAGGTCCTACTTCTATGATTATCGTATAGGCAAAAGGGGTAACTGCCCGGCTCCCCAAACTCAAATTTTAGATTTTTTTTTTAATTTTTTTTTTTTAAGTTCATACAATTTGTAGCTACAAAGACAGCTTGGATGTCCTCATTTGAGTATTTCAATCAAGATATTGAGTATTATTATTCAGTGATTGATGACTGATAACTGTTTAGGGTACAAACCTACACTTCAGTTCGTATCATTTTTAAATCCGATTTTTAATTGTGCAATAGAAAAGAACAAGGAGAAAACTCTGAAACATTTTTTTTATCATTAGGTTTCACAAAATAAGAAGATAAGGAGGAAACAGATTTATGAATGTTAAAACTGTTTTTAAAGCCAAAAGGACAAATTTATGACATAAGTCTTAATTTGTTTTCGTTCGGAAATACAGGAAAAATAGCAGATGCTGATGTTCAGATCAATCACAAACTCGTGTTTCGTTTTTTTTTTTTTTTTTTTTTTTTTTCTTTCAAGCCCAATTGCTTTTTAGAAAACAATGTCAAAAAGGTGCGTTTTGAATCAAATTTCTGCATGAAAGATGAATAACCACACAAACAAAGGTGAAATTGTGTTTGTCACGTGATCAAAATCGCTTATACCTGAATACGTAGTTTAATGATACAAAAAATTGGAAAACACTGTTCATTTCCGAATCGCTTCCATGATCAGACATTGCAATTTTATATCTTTCCGTTAAAAATCAATTTGTAAATATGTCAAAACATTTTGCGCTTATTCAACAGAGCAGTTAAGAACAGGTTTACCGGAAATTATGTTTACAAATTGTAAGATTTAGGGCAGGGTAAGAGAAGATACAATTTACAATAATTATAGAAAATAAAATTGATTTTATAGATTCTTTCATCTTACTACAAAGGGAAACTTATATATAAAAGCAATGCTGCATAAAGAAGTAAAGAAAAGTAAACTTTACATTCAGAGATTTTAAAGGGGGGGGGGTATAGATAAATAAAAAAAAAATGTTATCTATCTTTTGAGGTGAGGGAGGGGTTGATTTTAGAGGAAGTAAAAAAAAAAAATGAGATAAAATCTTGAGATGTTTAGGAGGGTGGGATTTTCTGTGTGGGGTGGAGGGGGGGGGGGGCGAAGGGCTAATTCAAAAGAAAATGTAATTTATAGATTCTTTCACCTCTCTACATCTATAGCTTACATATATAAGTAAAGTTGCTTCTGCGTTCAATATATATTTTTTTTAAATGTCGCAATATATAAGTTATTTATGTAGTGAGTTTACGGACTCTATAAGAGAGGTTTGAGTTATTCTTACTTCGTTGCCTCCACTTATCTTTTTAGTGATCATTTTTGTCGAAAGTTAAAAGAAATATATACCGTATTTTATGGAAGAAACGCCTCACCCATCATAAGCGCCGCATTCCTCAAATTAGCCTCAATAAGCTAAAAAATGTATCGTAATCGCCATACATGTGATATATGCTATTTTTCTCGACACAGTCACATGGACATAACTTTATTCAAAAATTTCTGAACAGTGCAGGGAGCCTCTTTTTAATAACTGAAGATGTGTAAAATTTTATTTAAATAAGGTTTTAAATACATAATTATTTTTGGAATTTTTATTTTACCCAAAGTTTATGCGCGCGAAATAAAAAAAAAAAAAAAACATGAACGCACGCACTTGAAAAAAAAAAATAATAATAGTAATAAAAATAATTTTGTTAACGCCGTGACCTTTTTTCCATAAAATATGGTATGTAACCATCGATGAATAACATATAGTATATCAATGTAACAATTTGGAAGAATCTGAAATTTTATTAAGGGTGTGTTCCAATATAAACAGCTTATTTTGTGATTTATTTTTAAATTCATTTTTCTTTCGATTGCATCAAACTGGTAAATTCTCTTATTTAGACTCTACACAATGTGCCGTGCTTGACGATTCTTTGATAAATGCAGAAAACATTGCAAAAAGATGCTGTCAAACTGGATATTTTGAACGGAATTTTCCGAAGCATGAGATGTGGAAACAAGAAAAGAAAAAAAAAAGAGAAGGTCATACTGAGAAAATATTTTTTTATAAGTCAAATTTTAATGAATTGAGGATTAAAAAATCACGCGGCATCTTATACATCTCTTCTAAAATCAGCTCAGCAAGTTTCATGTTTTTACTTTTAAAAATAAACCTGAAAATGTATCCAAATATTTCGAGCGGTTGAGGGTGGAAAAATCGTTTTTCAAATGCACCCTTTATTCCGCCATTCGCTCCCCCTCACACAGAAACCTACCTACCTGGAAGTAAAAAAAAAAAAAAAAAAATATTTTTCTGTCAGCATAATGTCATGGTTTAAATTCATGATACATATCTCAATGTTTTACTTATTTTTATTTGTGAGTTTTTTAAACATCGTCACATTTAAAAAATGTCAAATGAAAAAAAAAAAATAATAATAAAAACACTTCGTTATTTACCTTTTGCCTTGCGCTTTAAAAACTCTCTCTCACTCTCGTTGTATTTTATTCCTCCTCACAACAGCATTCTTGTCCAACATCCTACCCCCCCCCCCCAAAAAAAAACCCTTATTATTATTATTTTTTTCTTTTCCACAATTGTTGTTATTCTTTTTTATTATTTTTTTTATCTATAATATTTCTTCAAATATTGCCTAAAAAATTAAATCTTAGTATCCATAGTAATACAATGTTTTTTTTTTTTTTTTTTTTTTTTTTTTTTTTGTAAATTTATTGAACTTTGATCTGGAAACGTGCTCTATGTCAGACGGCATCTAAACGTTAAAAAAAAAAAAAAAAAAAAAAAAAAAAATGTATTAATTGGCGGCAGAAAAACTGACACAATTAATCCACGATGCTTTTATTTTTAAAAAATAATGCAATTATTTTAAAATTATGATATTAATGCTGAAAATTTGAAAATAATAATAGAAGTTAATGGTGGTAGAAAATATTAATAAAATATTAGTAAATAATCGAAATGAGATTAATATTTACTTATCAATTTATAAGTGTTTTTGTTTTTTCCTGTTCGCGATATTTATGAATTATTTGTTCTAGAAAGTTTAACCTTAAATTGTTTTCAAAATATTCAATGACTTTTCATTGATGAAAACTAAAACGAAACATTTCAAAATGGAATAACGCATTGCAAATAATAGATCACAGCTGCAACTTCGAATAATGTCTTCCCGCTTATTCTTACATGACCATGCATTTAACCAAAGAGAGAATTTATTTTCTAATTAAAGTTTGATTAGTGTATGTGTATCGGGGGGGGGGGGGGGCGATAGGTTCATACACTAAATATCTCTATCACGAATAGTTTTACTGAATTTAATTAATAAGTAAAAAATCCGTTATTTCTTATAGCGAAAGCTTTTGTAGTTCTCAGAATTGTAATCCTTTTACTATGATAGGCGTGTTTGAATTTTATAAACGTACAACGTCCCGAATTCTAAAATATTGAATCCAACGTAGAATGCCTGGGATGTTTTCTCCTTTCTCCCCTTCTTTTACCTTTTCGCTATCTACCGTAAGCTCATAGCCTATAAAGGCAAATATTAGAGGTGTGTCAATAAGATTATCTTTTCTTAGTTAACTTGATTGGTTCACTCAGATATGTATTCATAAACGTGAAGACGGGAAATGAAGAGGTTTTACAAATAAACAGTCTATAGATCGCCAGCGTTTATATTTATAGTTTCAAATTTCTTTTTCCTATGGCCTATGCGTATACATTTTTCTGATATTTCGTACAACTACGTTATCTTCATTATTTATTAACAAATAATTTAGTAGCCTTTAGTGATGTATAATCGGAGAAAGGGATTGACAGTAGATGAAGCCCTTCAGATATTTTTTGATCAAGATACTGATGAGTCGGATTTCTCCGAAAGTGAAATTGATGATGATGATGACAATGATGATAATGATGGAGAAGAAGCGGATACAAATTTGGTTGATCCGCATTTTGCAGAAGACGATTATGAACCAGATGATAATTTTATTAACTATGAATGGAGTTCCTGCGTGGACAATTCTGCGATAGTGATAGAAAAATTTTCTTCGTCATCGGGGCCTGTTCATGATTTAGAACCAGGTGCATCCGCTCTAAGCTACTTAAGATTACTAATAAGAGATGATCTCTGTGACAATATAATCATTAATACCAACAAATATGCTGATTTCTGTCAAAATAAGCGCCAAAAAAAAGACGAAAATTGGATACCAATTTCAAATATAAGAGAAATTTGGTGTTTTTTTTGGAATTCTCCTTGTTATGAGCATTGTACGTATGCCAAAACTATCAGACTATTGGTCAACAAACTCGATACTGGGCAACCAAATGGTGAAAAAGCTTATGAGTAGAAGAAGATTTATGAAAATAAAACATTATTTTCATATATCCGATAGAGAAGCTGAACCCAATAAAAATGACGAATCGTTCAGATATTCGCAAAAACTGGAGCCAATGTTCAACGATGTGAAAAGGAAATTTCAAACCCATTTTAATCCATACAAACATTTATCAGTGGATGAAGCCATGATAAAATATAAAGGGAGACTTGGTATTGTCCAATATATGCCACTTAAGCCAGCTAAGAGAGGACTGAAAATGTGGATGCTGTGCACATCCAATGAAGGCTACGTTTATAATTTTGACATTTACGGAGGAAAAAATGACAATATTCCGAGAAGTTCAAAAGGACTAGGATATGATGTAGTAATGCACTTAATTACGCCCTTAAAAAACAGAGGACACGAATTATTTTTTGATCGTTTTTTCACAAGCGTGCAATTAGTACACGATCTACTTAAATTAGGAATATTCTCCTGTGGAACATTGATGAAAAACAGAAAAAATTTACCAATTGAAATAAAAAATTTAAAACTTACACAGCCACATGAAAATAAAGTTTTTCAGTGTAAAACAATCCCTAATATGCTTTGTTCGGCATGGCTTGACAAAAAAATAATTTTTATGTTATCTGTAAATGCAGAAAATGAAACCACAACAGTAAAAAGACGTAACAAATCAATAACTACAAGTGTCAACTGCCCATTTTCATTCAATTTATATAATAAATATATGGGAGGAGTTGATCTAGCGGATCAGCGACGTAAATATTATAGCGTTTCACGTAAATCTAATAAATGGTGGAATTATGTATTTTCATTTCTGTTTGACACAGCAGTGAACAATGCATATATCATACAGAAAACTACGAACTTTCCTTCACCGAAAAAAATGAAATCGCTATATGATTTTAAATTGGAAATTATTGAAAACATTGAAGCACAGTTTCTTGAAAGAAAGCGCACACACCCACCATTTTCTCCTACATCCTTTCACAATCATAAAAGAGTGAAAATTGAAGGAAGAAAAAGAACTTGCGTTCGATGCCGCGAATTGAAAATAAAAACAACTTCAAATAACAATATTCAAAGCACATGGGAATGTGAAATATGTAAAATGTGTCTTTGTAAAACATGCTTTAATTGTGAGTCAGGTTCTGCAATTAATCCTAATTCCTAATAAAATGTTACTTAAAGATTTAATATCATGATTTTTAAATATTCTTATTATTAAAACTTACTATTTGACAAAAGTATAAAATTGCTGATGCAGTTATTTTTTTTTTTTTTTTTTATGAAATTAAGTATTTCATCAAGGAAAACGAGGAAGTTAATGAAATAATAGAAAATTTGGAATTTGAAGTTAGCAAAAAGTTATCAAAAAAGAAACTGCAAAATACTAATTTAGAAAACTCCTCAAAGCCTAAAAATAATATAAAATTGTCGAAATTGACTCTCCCTGTATTTTATTTGTGATTAATATAAATTCGATCAGAAAGTATCCTGAACCTAAATCGTTCTAAATCTTTTATCATCTACCGCGATATCATGCATTTTCGTGACAAATGTATACTTCTAATGCTTTATTACCCAATGTTTCGTCAAATTTAACATTTAATTTTTGCTACCAATATACATAATTGATCTTTTAAAAGGCCCTCCTCAAACGAACTAAATATCTGTGTTATTACTGATTTAAAATATATGCCAAGCTGATATTATTACTTTTTAATTTTTGGTTGTAAATTATATATTTTGCCTCTGAGACTCATTAAACAAAATTTACAAATTTCTATACTTCTAATTCACATAAAGTTTTTATCTTTCCGCAGTAAGATAAACTATATTTTCGTAATACGAGTTTTTTGATACCTTATGCAATAGTATACAAAAAAGAAGAGAAACCATTATTTAATAGATTAAAAAACTAAAAAAAAATGTACAACGAATCTTTAAAAGCGCAAGAGTATTAAATTAATAAAACACACCAATTCAATTAAAACAACCAAATTTATCTGAATTTACATTCATGAAAAAAAAAATTACAGTAAACGGCTTTTTTTTCTTTTTTCTTTTTTTTTTTTTTAATAATCTGTCTGGACGCTTATTTCGTTTTCTCGAAAAAAAGTTCGTTTCCTGTCTGCAAAGTTTCATGCAAAAAAAAAAAAAAAAAAGTTTGTATATATGTATGCATATAAATTGAATTGAATAAGTCATTAAAAAAACGATATGGAGTCATTTTTCAGAAAAAGAACTGCATTTTCATAAATAATAAATTTTTGGTTGATTTTTCAAAGACCGATTATAGAATTTAAATTTCAAAATATTTTTATATGATTTATGATTTATAAAAAATAGTATAAAAAGAAAAGGTATATTTGGAAAAATTGATTTATGTTGTCTGAGAAACGACCAGTTCAATCATTGCACATTACAATACACAACATAATAATACATAATTTCAATTCACAACGATTTGATGGAAATAAATTTTATATTAGATATATCAATTATTTTTCAAATAAAGCAGGAAAAAAATGTATGGTTGGTTCTGATCCTATGTCTATTTCCCCCATCTAGAATTTATATAATCTTTTGAACACCATTAACAATATATTTTTTAAGAAAAGGAAAAAGCAAATATACGTTCAAGAATTATTATTATTATTATTATTATTATTATTATTATTATTATTATTATTATACATGAGATTGGTAGAGCTACTATTAAAATCTTCAAAACATTTTACCCATTCAAGTTTTATGCAAATATGTAAATAATAAGGTTGGCGGGAAAAAGTGCACCTGTTTACGTATCACATTTTAAAATAAGTTCGATAATAATACACATAGTTAACTTTAGAATATAAAGAGCAGATTGAGACTGTTATTTGAAATTTGGTGTCCTTGTTCTCTCGGGACTGAGAGAGGGGGGGGGGGTTAAAAGTTCTCAAAAACTGTCATTGCTTCGATGATAAAATTTTGTATGGCTCGGAGAATTAGAATATAAACATAACGTATTTATATATATATATTTTTTTTAATTCAGTCTCCCTTTTTTGTGGGATGATGGCTGTGTGTGTGTGTGTGTGGGGGGGGGGGGGTAGGGCTACAATGCCGAATCAATCATGGCTGTAGACGATAATATATTATCAGGATGTTTTTGTGAACAAAATGTAACGGAATTGTTTTAAAGGTGGAAATTAAAGACGGGAGGAACTCTGTCGAAGTTTTATACAAGACCCATATTTTAAAATATTATAAATAAAATATATCGAAAACTTTTAACAAATATAATTCGGAATGTAAATATCGTAGCACTCAGTTTGGAAAGTTTCTATGAACACAATTTAACAAACACATTGTAATAATGGGATATATAGCTAGAAAGCAAAAATGGTTACGGTCGAACCCCGTTATAACGAACCTATGGATATAACGAACAAAATTTTGACCCTGCCTTTTCCTATTGTATTTAATGCTCATTTATACTTTTATAGCAAACCTCAGAAATCTTAAAAATCGGTTATAACAAATGCTCTTTTTTTCCCAGTCGACCATGATTTCATTTTTTATTTATTTTTTTCGAATCTGTGAAAACAATAAAGAAAGAGTGTTAGTTATTTGATATACTAGAAAGAAATTCGGGACATGTATTTGAAATCGGCATCACGCCAGTAGATGATGAGATTATTACTGTATTAAACGAGTAAACAACAATTAAAGGTAAAATAAATTTATTTCTATTGATCCTTATTTTTAATTCATTAAATTATTATTACTTCTGGTTTTTTTCATTGGACAGCGGAGATTGGTCTATTCTAAGGCTTTTTTTTTACTTTTTCAATTTTGTGTACAGGTACTTTTCATGTAGATACTTTAATTCTCGGAACGGTTTCGAAAGTAAAAGCATTCTTATAAAAATGGTAAATAAATAAATAGAAAATCAGCAATCAAAATTGAAAAAGTGAAAAATGTCGTTGTACATAAGTCAATCTCAACTATTCAATGCAAATAATAATAATAATAATAACAATAATAATAAACGGCATTAAAAAAATCAAATGCAACAAAGATATCTTTATAAATTTGACTGATAGTATTAGCATCAGCAAACCGGATTTTCCAGATTCGTGATTAACGTAGCTTCTTAAATGAAACTATCAAATGAGATTTATAAAAAATGGACGACTGTCTTCTCCACCGTTAATATCTTAATTATTTTTTTCCAGAAAGAAAACTGGAAAATAAATACATGCTTTCTGTTCAACACTTAAAAGATTAAAGAAATTTTAAACATATATTGCAATATATATTAAAAATTTTGACATGAAAGAGATCCAAAATTACTTTATTTCAATATCTTTTATGAAACATTGTTCGAATTATACAGAAAAAAGTTAGAAATGATGTTTGATAAATTAATAACACCATATAAAAATGTTATAATATCTTCTGATATTCAGCCTATTTTGTTTGTGTTTGAATGAATAAAACCCGAGACGTAATATGGCAAATGATGGAAAATGAGTAGCTGCTATAAACACTGTGCAATCGAAAGCAGATTTTTCAGAGTACGCTGTAAAAGTTGATGCTTTGAAATGGAACTGAAAAAGAAAAAAAAACTGTCGTTGGGCGAAAACAATCGTTTATAACAGAATACATAATTCATTTATACATAAATTAACAAAAAAAGCTTCTTTTAGTTATATTTCTAAATTAACAAAAAAATTTCTAGTAGTTATATTTGTAAGCGCCGTGTTTCTATGTAATTGAATAGCAATCAACTGTAATTAAAAATATATTAACCCTTTATATAAATACGAGTAGAACTCTGAAAATCGGGTTAGTAAATTATTTTTAAATTTTCGGATTTCTGAAAGAATATTAAAAGTACTTCCGATTATTCTTAATGGTGCCTTTAGTCGTAATTTAATTCATAGCAAAAAAAAAAAAATAATAATAATTATGTGAGAGAAAAAGAAATATAAATATTTAATTAAAAATTTCTGTGTTGATAAAAAAAAAAAATAAATAATAATAAATAATCAGTAAAGTAACTTTTCCTTGTATAGTTTTCGGAACATGAATGTCAATTTCGTTTGCTTTTATTTTCAGTTTCATTTGATTTTGTAAACAATTGCTATTTCTTTTCTCTCTAAGTTGAAAGTGTAAAGTGAAACGTGTGTGTTGTTTGTGTGTGTGTGTGTGGGGGGGAGATTGATACCGAATTTACGCAGTCGATATTTTTGATATCACACACATACACAATAGAAAAAAAGGCTATTTATTTCTTAGGCATTTTAATACGAATATCTGAAATTTTCAGGAGCACAGAAATGGAAATAAATTTCAGAATATATAATACAGTTTACTTTCCCCCATTTTTTTTTCTTACGATCGAAAAAAATTGAGAGATCTTTTTAGTATTTTTCCATTATTGTTACGACTATTTACTATTTAAAACTTTTATTAAACAGAATTGCCAAAGCAATGGCTTTTAAATATCGATCTGAACCCTGTAATTTCTCCAAAATGCTGATTTTTTTCAATTATTATTTTATTTAATTACCATATTTTTTTTTTCTCTTCTGTCTAAATGATTATAAAGAGCATAAGAAATATCTATGAGAACTATTATAAATGGCAATACTTTAAAATATTTATGAGGTAGTCATGTGCACGCCAGATCCGAAGTTAACAGTAACCACTTTTATCATGTAAATTAATAATCACAATAAATATATCGAGATCACAGAAAAAATGTCAGAAGCGAAAAAAGGAAAGGTTATTTATTTCTTTTTGTAAAACGTACATTACTATTTAACTTTATATCAAATGAGAATTATTTTATTTTATATCTTTTTTTCCATTAAACAAAAACTATTCTTGTTCAACTACCTAAACTAGATAATAACAAGCTTTTTATTTCGTCTGCTTTGTTCGCCTTTACAAATTCGAAAAAAAAAAAAATGATTATTTACTTTTTTGACAAAAGATGAGGTTTTAAAATTATTTCTATAGTGATTACAACATTTCTAGGTCTGAAAAATTTTGACATTTATCCAAAGACATTACTGAATTGACAGTACAATTTCACCATGTGTAATTCCATGATATATTGAAGAGTTAAAGAATTCATTTAATTCTAAACTTAAATAACCATAAAATTTAAGTCTCCATGAAAAGAAAGCTGTACTATAAGTTTTATGTTGACACAAAAACGTATTTCGATTTATGTGGGTAACTTGAAGAAACAGGTGTTTAGCATTTTTGTTTCAAAGCTCTCACAAGAATTTTGCTCTCCTGGGCGTAACCTACTTCCTTGGAAAAAGGTACTATTCAGTCGGAAATCTTCCCTATTTCCCCATGCAAGGGAAAACGCTAATCCTTTCTACGTTCTTTTACACCCACTTGTAAGATTGATGCTTTTTACTTCGACATTACTCCTAAGAAGGGGGGGATAAAATTTTTCAAAGAGATTTCGGGCGTTTTGGTTCTCCCAGGTACCTGTACGATTTCGGCCATGGTAATGAAAGAGTTAATTTCTGATTAACTATTCTGTAAAAAAAAATTATTTTTTACTTTGCAGTAGTTTTTGAAGTCGGTTCTATTTTTGAAAAAAAAAGTTTATTATTCACTTTTTACTTTTTTTTTATATTAGCTTATGATAGAGAAAATGGTTACAACAATCAATATTAATTTGCGAGAAATCACTACTATTATAAGCTTTTGCTTAGTTACTAAAAAAGTACTGAACAAATTTTAATGAAACGGAAGTGTATCAATTCGAGAGCAACTTCTTTTAATAAATCAAAATCCATTTAAATCGGATGGATAGTTTTGGAGTAATCGGTAAACATATGTAAAAAAAAAAAAAAAAAAAAAAAAAAAAAAAAAAAAAAAAAAAAAAAAAAAAACATACTCGTCGAATTGTTAACCTCCTCCTCATTTTTTGAAGTCGGTTAATAATTATTAGTATTTAATTTATTAAATATGCGTATAAAAATTATAATACGGAAAAAAATATTGTACACACGCATGTCAGGAGTGGGGTTCGAACCCACTCTTTCTTTCGAGAACCGGAGTTGAAAACAGGCGCCTTAGACCGCTCGGCCTTCCTGACTGTATTCTGTTCGGTGAAATTATTCAACGTCCATGTTACTTTTAATTTGCGAGAAATTAATTTTATTAGTTTTTGTTTAATAACTAAAATGTACTTTACCAATTTCGATGAAATGAAAATGATACCAGTTCGAGAATAACCTCTTTCATTAACACAAATACCAGTTTAGTCGGTTGGATTGTTTCGGTGTAATCGGTGAACAAACATAAGGAAAAAAATACATAAGCTTCGAATTGATGATAACCTCCTCTCCTTTTTTTAGGTCGGTTAAAAGAAATTTATACGGAAAAAATACTGTATATATACAAGTATGTCAGCAGTGGAGTTTGAACCCACGATCTCTTTCGAGTACCAGAACTTAAATCAGACGCCCTAGACCGATCGGCTATCATGACTTCAATCTATTCGGCGAACTTATTCGACGTCAGGTTACTTTTCGCAAGTCTTTTATTTTAGTACTTTTCACTAATAAAAAGATCACTGATACTCTGTGCTAACGGTTAAATACAAAATAATCTTAATAGCATAATTACTATTTAATTTGTGAAATATACATGTAAAAATTGTAATATAGAAAAGGTTATTTGTATATGTTAGAGTGGAGTTCGAACCCACGATTTCTTTCAAGAACCAAGCTTAAATCTGGTGCCTTACACCGCTCCGCCATTCTGTCTGCGATACGCTCGGCGAACTTATTCAAGACTTTTAATTAGCGAAAAATCACTAATTTTATTAGTTTTTGCCTAATTACTAAAAAAGTACTGATCCAATTTTGATGAAACGGAAGTGGTACCAATTCGAAAGCATTCTCTTTCATTTAAAACAAAAATAACAGAAATCGGTTGCATAGTTTCGGAGTAATCGGTGAACATACATAAAAAAATACATACGCGTTGAATTGATAACCTCCGCTCCTTTTTGGAAGTCGGTTAAAAATGATTTTTTTTATTATATCGATTGTTTCAATTTTCAGAAATGAATTCCTCAAACTTCATGAAATTTTTAGCATAATTAACCAACACTTTCTGAAAATGTTCAATAAATTTTAAAAATAGCACAGTGGTTTTAACAGCCTCCACAGGGGCACAGTTGTAGGGGCGTTACTTTCGGTACTTTACGGCATACATAAAATTTTCAAATCGTATCACTCTTTACATATTATATGAGATTAAGAGCTTAAAAGTGAATTTTTATCTTTGTGAACCGTTTCATATGGTACAAAATAAAAACACAATCAATCATATGCTAATATAAAGTAAGTCTTTTTTCTTAAAAAATGTTTAATCACATTAAGTCAATCAGCGCTTTAAAATATATATCGAAAAACGGTATATTAAAACTACATATAAATTACGATAGCATTTTTCGAATGTTAAAGAAGCAGAACTATTGCGTAATTTAGTCTACTTACTTCATGATCAGGTTCAATATCCAGAGCTCTATTGAACTGGTGAAGAGCTTCTTCATTTCTTCCTTGGTCCATAAGAACAACACCTAACTGGAATGTACATAAATTCGTAAGTATAGTAAAATTCCAATCATATAATTTAAAAAAATATATATTTTTATATTTATTCTTTCATTTTTTTTCTTATAATACTTCTCATGTTCTCTCACATTTTATCTGGCATATATGTATTTTTTTCTCTTATTATATTTTAGAAATCTGGTAAAGTATATAGCTTTAGTAAAACAATATTTCTACAGGGTGTTTCACAAAGGACCCCTAACTTTAAAAATCTCTAACTCGGAAACGGTGATAGATAGAAACATGAAACCAGTGGTGTGTTTATTAAAAAAATCGTAAGAATCTTATACATAAATCAGAAAATTTAGTTAAAAATAGCGCTCATTAGATGGCGCTGAAAACGTTAAGACCTTCTAAAGAGAGTTAAGAAGCATTGAACTACAAGCCGTCGAAGTCCCACTCCCTATGCCCCAGTCTCCTTCAAGGCTCGGCGACGCGATCATCGTCCCAGAACAGGCGCTATGTGTCTGTGTCTTCTTTATTTTAAAGAAGACACAGAGATTTATTATTGGGGGTTCGAATCCCACTGGCTCCATTGCACGCACTCTTTGTGTGGAGCTCCCGGTTGTCTATCTCTTGTGTTGTAAAATTTCCTTGTGCTATCTCTTCCCTGTAATATTGACGATGATTTGTAAGCAGGCATAAAAAAGACCCAGAGATATAGAACTTGTTCGATCGCGTCGCCGAGGCTTGAAGGAGACTGAGACATATGGAGTGGGACTTCGACGGCTGGTCGTTCAATGCTTCTGAACTCTCTTTAAAAGGTCTTAACTCTCTCAGCGCCATCTATGAGCGCTATTTTTAACTAAATTTTCTGATTTATGTATAAGATTCTTGCGATTTTTTTAATAAACACACCATTGGTTTCATGTTTCTATCTATCACCGTTTCCGAGTTATATATTTTTAAAGTTAGGGGTCCTTTGTGAAACACCCTGTATCAGTGCAATTGTAAATTTAATTATGGTTGGAATATACAAAGCTTCTAAAATCTTTTCTCATTTCAATTTTAAAGTTATATTCAAACCTATGCATAAAATTAAATTATTTTCTTAGAAAGATGCTATTTCTACTGAGAACCGGTGAGTTGTTTAATTTACAGTCTCTGGCCAAATTATTAGACGCACTCATATTTTCTTGTGTCGAATCATATTACAAGTTTCATAGAGATATTACTATGCCAATAGTTATAATTGATTATATACATCATCTGTAGGATTATAATAAATTAAAAGCATGCCAATGACTTTAAAATTATTTATTTTTGTAAATTAAATTAACAATTGCTAAAATTGTAAAACTTAAAACATGAAATAAAAAAAATGTCAATATTTTTGGAGTCTCCTTTGGCGGCGCCACTATTCTTCATGGCATGCTATTAGTACAAAATTTAAATGTTTCTTGCATGTGTGAGTGATGTTTCCAGACAAGGATAAGTTTTTCTATGAGCTGTGTTTTTCTCGTTATGAGCTTTTTGTCCAGTTTTTTCTTCATTAGCTCCCAAACATTTTCAATGGTATTCATGTCTGATTAATTACCGGGAGCAGTTCAAAACAGGGATATATTTTTATTGAAAGTAGAACCTGGCGGATCGTGCTATGTAACAAAAAGCTTTACCTAGCAAAAATAAAAATAGTTCTTCATTTATAAACCATCACTTTAGCTTTAGAATAAACCGATTTTGAAAACCTCTTTATATTGGTCCGGAGAATTGACTAAGTGTCTTGTACATCACTTTAGCTTTAGAATAAACCGATTTTGAAAACCTCTTTATATTGGTCCGGAGAATTGACTAAGTGACTTGTGTCTTCTTTAAACAAACAAAACCCAGCTCAGAGAAAATCTTACCCATATCTGAAATCGTCACCCACGCATACAAGAATCTCTTCAATTTTGTATTAATAGCATGCTGCGAAGAATAGAGGCACTAATAGCCGCCAAAAGAGGCTCCAAAAAATATTGACTTTTTTTGAGTTTCAAGTTATAAATTTTGGATTTTCAGCCATTTTTAATTTAATTTGTAAAAAGAAAGAGTTTTAAGGTCATAAGCATGTTTTATATTTATTATAATCCTACAAATGATGTACATAATTAACTGCAGTTATTCACACAGTAATATTTCTATGAAGCTAGTAATATGATTCGACACAAGGAAAAGAAAGTGCGTCTAATAATTTGGCCAGGGACTGTATTCCTTGCATTTACAATTTATGTTTCATTGTTCAAATCAAGACCGAGTTAAAGAAAAGATAAGGCGAGTATCAGAAGTATATTGAAAATCAAGAAATCTCTAAATCCTAAATTACATCTCACTATTGGACTTCCAGTCATTATTTCAATATCTCCATGGCCAGAATTATTTCTTACCCTGCCTCTCCCCTTCACTTAAATGCTTATTAAGTTTATTTTATTTGTAAGAATTCTGATCGGCTTGCCAATGATCTCTCATTACACCCCCACCCCCCTCCCTTTCTTCTGCTTGAAATTACTTTTCCAATTCCTTTCCCTCGTCTCTGGTCTGTTTTCATTTTTTTTAATAAACGTCATTTTATTTTATTTTATCTATTCTATTTATAATTATTAATATAATTATTATTATTTTCCGTCATCTTTTTCCACTTTTTCTCTTCTATTATTTTGGCATCACTTTCGTTTTCAACATGTGCTCGTTCAAATACAGCCACCTGTCGCATTCTTTGAAACCTCCACCCTCTTTTTTTCAATTCATCTTTGATATTCTTCACTTACAGGTGTCAGCTTCAGCTGATGACGAGCTGCTGTTTTAGCTTTGTTTTAGCTCGAAATGCGCCATGCATTGTTTTTATTTTATGGAGATTTTTGCTAAGTGTATTATTTCAATTATTTCTTATCGCTGGTTCATTTCGTGTTTTTCCACTACAGTGTTTACTGTTGCTATTTCCAACTACATTGCATTTTTCCATTTAATATACAGGGTGTCCATTCTCAACGGTGGCCAATGGCAAATTTCTAACCCGTTAGTGGTAGACATATACATCCAATTGCAAAGATGGTTTAAAAAAGGTTAATAATTGTTTTTTAAGCGATTTAAATCAAAAAAAATTTATAAAAAAAAATACGAAATTAAAATTTTTATACGGTTTTTTGGTCCCATAAATAATATTTAGTAAAAATTTTCCATCACCCTAAAAGCAATACAAAAAAGCTCCCATTTGTCTAACATTAAAACTGACCGAGTTATGAAACTTTAAATTTCATGACTTAAATCCCTTTTCTAAAACTGAAAACGGATGAATTGGACTAAGCCTTAAGGGAACGTACACTAACTGCTTAAAGTATTATAAAGAACGTCCATTTGCAACGCTGTCCACTGGCAAATTTCTAAACCATTCGTCACAGACATATAGTTCCAATAACAGAAAGGTTTTAAATGAGGTAAAGAAATATTTTTAAAGCGATTTAACTGAAGATGCTGCCACCGTATAAGTTTTACGGTTATGTTAATTTTAATTAATTAACTTCTAGATTGGTTAAAATAATTGAAAACGTGAGTTTCAAAATTGTCTCTATCGAGAAAATCAAATTTTGTAAATCGCGAAAAATCTTTTAATACGTTCTTTGGTTTTCATTACAAATCTAGACATAATTTTTAACTCACTTCCAAATGCTCGATCGATGTTCAATTCGCATACTTATTTATATACAATGACAATGCAATATTAATACTATTTTTGGTGCGTACCATTTATTTATTTTAAAGGACTGTACAAAATTCTATTAGGTTAAGTACATTGAAAGAATTTTAAATGTGTATCATTTTGTAACGAATTGTGACTGTTGCTTTTCTTAATTTAATTTAACAAATTTTCTGTTATTTTTTTATCTATATTTTTAGTACAAGTTGTACATTTTGATTTTTATGTAAACATCAACATACATTTAAAAATAATATTGTAAAAATTATTTTACTCTCAATGTTTAATTTTAAATTTTATACAAGACGTTTATTTTTATTTCCAGTAAATTTATGACTGACCCCTATTTTGCAGCAAAAATGATGTTTCAACTTTAAACAGCTATTACTCCGTCAGTTTTAATCACAGAGAAATGAGACTTTTTTTGTCTTATTTGTTAAAGCGGCGGTAAAAATTCATTAACCATCACTTATAGGACAGAGGGACCATATGAAAACTTAATTTTCGTATTTTTTTATAATTTTTTTTTTTTACTTAAATCACTTAAAAAATACTTCTTTACCTTCTTTAAAACATTTTTTGCAATTGGAATTGTATGTCTATGACTAACGGTTTAGACATTAGCCATTGGCCACCTTGAGAGTGTCAAAAAATACAGCATCTATTGTTCGTTTCCGAAAACTGAATCTAACAAAGATGTGTTCACTTTTCGGAGTTCGGTCCGGTCTGAATACGAAACACTTTGTGTCCGAACCCGAGCCCGACATAAAAAATAAAGTACAAAAATAAATAAATAAAATAAAATAAAATAAAGAATAAAAAAATGCATAATATTTACAAGTTTTTCTGGCTGAGCAGTAAGAAATAATCAATAATTTAGAAAAAAAAATGGTAACCTAAATCCTAACTAGTCTCTTTACTTACGTTAAAATGAAGGTCTGGATTATGACCATCATGTTGAAGAGCAATTTGATACATAGCCTCTGCTTCTTTTGTTCTGTAAAATGCAAGGAATGTTATTCTAAAATAAATAACAAATATATACAAAAATATGCTAATTTCAATTTCTAAAAGGTGTTCGAATTTAAATCTACCAAATTCGAGTTTAAGCTAGCTTAATTATTATTTACGATAATATTTAACATAATTTTCAATTAATTATTCAGACAACAATACGATGTGTGTAAAAAAAGTTTCGATGTTAACCAGTTTTAGCTTTTAAAATTAATATCATTACATGTTGGGATTTTGCTATATTACATATGAAAAAAAGTAATAAAGTATAGGCACAAAATATAAAATTAACAAAAACAGAGATCATAAACAATCAAATCATTGACAAAATACCATGTAACCCAGAAAACATAAAAGAATTGAAAAATCAATAATTTAAAATGTTTTGATAATAACACGTTGAGGTTTCACTGAAATGCATTGAAAAACACTGCATTTTTTTCTTGATAATAAACATTATTATTATCAGAATAATTACAAATAACCCCCGATATTATTTCCTGTCAGCAATGTATCGCAGCGCACTATAGAATTAAAATGTTGAATGATCAATTTGGCAGATACATTAGTGAAAAATAGAGACTGTAATCGATAAATAGCCCTGTTAAATCGATTTTCTTCAAATCCAATCGGCATAAATCATCGCGAACTGTAAAATAAAATCTATTTTCAGAGATCTGATAGCATTTGAAAACAGATTTTCCCCTTAAGAGTAAAATTCTTTAATGCATTAAAAAAATATTCGAAAAAGTTTCCGAAAATTTCAGACCACTAATAAAACATATTTTTATAATTTCTTCATTAATATATAAAAAAAATATTTTCTGAAGTTTCAAAAAATAAAGCTTTTCAAAATATCGGGTGACTTGAAATCGCTTATAAAATATTTTTATTCGAAATTACAGTAGATTTTCCTAGTTTAAGAAACGCATTTATCTTTTTAACCATTATGAAAATGGTTGTTGCTTTCGGTCTAGAGATATCTGAGATATATCTGAATCCCTCTGATGTTAAGAATTTATTCATTTTCTGATTGGTCCATGCTTAATGTCCAGAAATGATTTATTTTCTGTTACCACGTTAATGAAAATAAAATTAAAAAATACAAAAAATTATTAACTCAAAAACTAATTGAGATTCAGTTTTCAAACAAATTGCATTTAAAAGTACAATTTTTTCTCTATACGACGGTGTAAAAATTTAAAAATGTGCGCTGCTTACAAGTTTAAAAAATTTTGTTACCGAAAATTGTAAAACTGAAATATCTTTTAAAATTTGTTTATGATTGGTCCAAGAATATTAATGCTTAATACATGGCGCACGCAAAATATGATCCTGTTACTTTGTAGACCGAGAAGCTGCAGCACAGACAATCACCTTATCGAATTCACGGATGAAAATCTAGGATTAGTTAAATCTCGATTCGCATACTAAAATGAACTCAGTCTGCCAAGTCATATCTTTGTGAAAACCCCCTAAAAACCCGATTTTAGCGGTTGACAGGTAGGTTTACCATTGGGTTTTTCTGCATCAAAAGTGTGAAAACATGGAGGATTGGGAAACATAATAGTAAACCTATGAGTCAACTGTTTAAATCGGGAATTCAGGTGTTTTCTACAAAGATATGATTTGGTACACCGTTTGCGTTTTGATATGCGAATCGAAATTTAGCTGGTATCAGATTTCCATCCATAAACTCCATCTGGTGATTGCCTGTGCGGCCGTCTCCCGGTCTATTTCGTAAGTCATGTTTGCCATGTCTAAAATTTTAGTCTTTCAAAATGTCATTTTCCAAATAATTTCTTAAATTATATATTTTTCTTTTTTTTTACAATTTGGTACACAAATGAATTTTTTTACATATATAGAATACAAAATTTTTCTGAATACCAATCAAAGTAAATGAAAAAAATGTATCAAAGACCTGTTTATCTTTAAAATATCTTATTTTTATCAATTTAATTTAAATGCTTTAAGTGATAAATTAAAATAACATAAAAAGATTATAGCTTAACATGTTTCATTGCTCTTACGGCAACATTTTCAAAAGCAAATAAATGATAAAAAGAAATTTCTCGAAATAAACAGAAAAGCACAAATCACGTGAACATGAGCATATAAAAATAAAACTGGAAATATTCCTGCTCTTCAAAAATGATGTATATTATATGTATTATATCTTATTTTTATTTACACAAAATAAAGGTACTTTTATAAATTGAGATGCAGTCTCCAAACTCGATTTAATTATCCTTTTCACGAAGGACATCTGATAAAAATATTTTAATTTTGATACCAATAATTCCATAATAAATGTTAGGCTTGTTTAAATCTAACATTCTACGGTAAATCAATACAAAGATTAAGACTAGAAATTCACCAAATATTCCAATTCTCTTTTATTTTTTAACTCAAAATTTTAGTTTTGGTAAACACTATCTGTATTCAAAAAGTCTCATATCTTCCTTCGGATTTTTTTCAAAATTTGTCATTTGTGTTCTATTGGCTGAAATGAGATTTTGTTTATTTATTTCTAAGAATTTAACCGTTTAAAATTATTAGCCTCACTTGACTCAAAGAATGAACAGTTGAGCGCACCTGCCGATGTTCAGAAGCAAGCATCTGAATTAGATTTAATATACATAATTTACATAAAATTATTTATTAAAGAATGTAAAAAAAAGTTATGCAATGTCTTTAATGAATTACCTATTCATTTTTAGCAAGACATCTCCTCTATTTAAATATGCGTTCGTAAAATCAGAACGTAACGTAATAACTTCTCTGTATAGCTGTAATAATAAAAAAACAAGCAAAAATAAGTATAGAGCATATAATATTATTTTGGCATTTACCTTAACAGTTATATAACATAAAAAACATTTCATAGAAAGAAAAATTTTAAGAGTTTTATACACACTGCGATACATCCACATGAAAGCAGTTACAGGGGGACATAAAATTTAATACTATATGCTACTAAAGCAGTGATCAGTTGAAAATAAATTTTACAGATTGTTAGGTTCTGAAGCAAATGGGCGGTTGGTTATTTAGGATTGCTGTCTTTTTATAGTATGTTTTTACTTATGTATTGTATTCATATCTTTTTTGTGTACTTGAAGTTCTAAGAGAGCAATTTTTTTTATCTTGAAATTAATCTGTTGCATTGTAGTTAGATAGCGTTATATGAACAGTTCATTGTATCAATGAATGGCATACTCTTGCTATTCAATTTGAATACCTCAGAAAAGGCAAACAATAAAGTTCCAAGATATATAGTTTTTGAAGAAAACTTAGAGAATAATTCCTTTGGTCCCAGATGTAGTCCTGTTTTTTTGGGGGAGAGGGAGGGGGGAGGTTCTCGCATGGTGATAGCTGAGAGAGGAAGTTACATTGGGGATGGGAAGGTGTGTGGTGCGTTTTCCCTAAATAGAGCTTTTAGGACGAAAAGTGTATGGGGATGCTCATAAGAGTTTGAGGCTCTTGGCATACATAACCGGTGCAAGAGTGATTCTGAGATATTTCTATTTAAATAGCTTAGTTTGAGAGGGATGTAGATATGTTAATAAGTGAACCCACTACGCACAAATTTTTTGCTGTATTTAACTTAATGTCGGGCCAAATCGTCTATATTCGATTTCTTATTTGTAATCATTGTTTGTTATATGTAAATAATGTATTAATATACTGTTCGTTAATTTTAATTGATTAAGAGTAACATTTCTTTGACAATTCTATTCACATAGTATCCCATATCATTTAGGTATATCGGTGGTGGCTGAATTCCAAAATAAAGCAACATTCTCAGAAATTTTGCGGAGTAAAAATTGAATCCGACACAGATCATGATATTTTAATTAACAGTACAGATATGTTACTACATTACTATAAACTTTCATTTTCAGATAATACAGTACAAAAAAATTTCTTTAGTTTTAAGCTTTGGATGAAGATAACAATGTAGCAACTTACAGCATCTGCTTCTTCAAGTCTGCTGTCGTTTTGAGATATGAGAAAAGCCAAATTGAGAAACAGTTGCAAATGATTTGGCGTCACATGTGTATCTTCAGATGACTCTATATCTGGTCTTGGAAACATCATTTTTGCCTAAAAAATTTGGAAAAAATTTGTAAATTGTCCATTGTTTCGGTCATTTGAAATTATTATAAAAAACAGCGATATTTTAGACAGATAATTATAATTTAATCTATACAAACAAAAATTACACATCAATGTTAATAATTATTTAATAATTACAGCCCCTTACCTATTTGTAATTCCAAATGTAAACCGACGATTCAGTTTATACAGAATTACTAACATATATTATACAATTGTTACTGTTATACAAACCTGATGACTTATTAGAATAGCTCTGCTATTTTACAAAATACACATTGTAGGTTATTCATTTAATTATATTTTAAGAACTGACTTTTATAAATATTTATAATCTATTGACTTAATTGGTTCTTGGTTTTTCTATTAAAAACTGATATTGATTGTTTTTATATACATTTTCCTCAAATGTAATAATTGCGTCGAAATAGTTCAGTATAATAAACTAAGGCAAATTTCATGAACACGAATCAGTCATTGTTTTTTCTGACAATAGAGTTTTAAAAACCTTAAGAAAGAAGGATGCTATTCTCGTTTGCTCTGGTGATAAATAAATTGAGTCGCCCTCATAGGTCATAGCAGATGCAATGCTGTTAAATATTAAACAGAAAACAGATTTCAATTTTACGCTAAGAAAATTATATTTTAATATGTTTTGAAACATTATTCTTTAAACATCTTATGAGACATGGATACAATACATTTATGTTAAGAATTATGTTAAGAGTAATATAATGTCTTTAACGAATTTTAAGAGTTAGGGCATAAAATTACATATGAAAATCATTTAAAATCATAAAAGTAAGTTACTGCTTATTAAAAGTGATAAAAATAGACTTACAATGCAAATAAATACTTTTATTAAGATCGATATGTATTATAGTTTAAGATGGCCGTCTACAGCTTATTCAGAGAGCGCATTCTCAAGATCTATAATTATATAAACATTTAAAAAAAATAATTGAAAACTAAAAATCAAAATATGCATTCTCGTGATTTCTGTTTACCAATTTAAAACTTAAATTTATTTTGAGAAAATATTTGTATCCTTAAAAATCTTGACAATACTGTTGCCTGAATGGTGAAGCCTGTCGATCTAAATAAAGTTATATATTTGCACTATAAATGTATTTTTAAAGTTTTTAGCAAGTACATATTCAATTGTAAAAGAAACTAATTAATTAATAAGAAACGTTTAAAGCACAAAAATACTTTATTTATAGATTTAAACCAGTTTAAATATCCCTAATGTAACGTCATCAATGCAAAATATGATTGCTCAGAAAAAAAAAAAAAAAAAAAAAAAAAAAAAAAAAAAAAAAAAAAAAAAAACGTTAAAGTATGGGCAAATAAACAGTCAATTAGGAATTGGATGTTTCCCAGGATTTCCAGTATTTTATTGGTTAATGAATTTTGCCCATATTTCCATCATATATTTTGGCATTTTTCTTTTCTGTGCAATCATATTTTTCGGCGATGAAGATGCGCTGTGGCTACTGAAACATGTTTTCAACAAGAAATAAAGTGTTTTAATTCCTTAAATGTTGTTGTTTTTAAATTATTTGTATTCTACTGCACTAAGTAATTTCTTATTGTAATTTGTATGTTAATTCATTTCGAAAGTCAGAGGATACTTAAAATAAACATTTTTCGATATTCATAAACATTTCAGTAAGAAATAAATTTAAAATGTGATTTGTTTAATTTCTTGCAACATGGAAAAATACATAACATATTTAGACAAAAAAAAAAAAAAAAAAAAAAAAAAAAAATAGGATGCAGATATTAATGAAAAGGGTAGTACTCTGTTATCCCTTCGACCAATTTTGCCAAATTATGCATATTGACGTAATTTTTATTTTAAGTAACAAAAAAAAGATAATAATTAATAGAATATTAATAAAAATACAAATGAAAAGTCGAAATATAAATCACTTAATGATATTTTAAACACTCGAATCGTATTTAATGTCATGGAATTTGACATTCACATATCATCCATTATTGGCATTGAATCTTGTAGTGTGGCGATAATTTTTTGGTCGACGCTATAACCTAGTAGTACCATTAAAAGATAAAGATAATGAATTTCCCTAACCTTTCGATACACATCTTCAGCTTCCTTATACCGACGTAAATTTGTCAAGATGCGACCAACGTTGAGGTAACTCCTTACATCGTCGGGTTCTTTACTGAAATACAAAAAAGTGAATTAATATTTTGTTTTTTATGGAGAATTTTAAGTGGAATTAAAATTTACTCTTGCAAAATAATTGGAATTTGTTTCATAATATAGAAGAACTGTATTTCAAATTGCATATATGAACAGTGTTTGATTGTGTTTCTTTTATTTTAGTAAAAAAAATGAATATATGGACACATTTCTATAATCAATTTATGCTAAATTTTGTTTTCCCAAATTTCTTGTTAAAATCACTTAATTTTTTTTTTCAGTTTGAAATAGAAAAAAAAGTTACGCTTAAAAATTTTGTATTTATTTGTTAGAATGTAAACATTTTAAATACGAGAACATGCATAATATTTATAATATTGTAATATGCATAGTTAAATTGTTTGCCTAAATTTATAAAAACAATCTTTTAAATTATATATTATATACTATAATAAGCATTTTTATGAACTATTAAAATATTTTTATTTCTTTACGAAAACTGTTAGCATTATAAATATTATTAATAATGGTATAAACATATTCGTACTTGAGGCTTAAAAACAATTTCTTTTATGATGATCTTGGAGAAGACTTTACATAAATAGCTATCCAATAAATGGCTAATAAAAATATGTACCTATTCATGCCTAATGTCCGATATTTTGTACGTTACAATAACACAGAAAAAAATAGATTTGGACATATAACTTTACAATTTAAAAAGTACGTATCTTAAAGAAGTATACAAGTTAAGATTATGACTTATTATTTTTATCCTTGATAGAAAATAAACAAAAACAAGTAAGAAAAATCAAACGTTAAGCATAGATCATGAAACACTTTCCAACACTTCTTAAATCTTTAACAAAATTTTGTTATTTAAGGAAATAAAGTATTACTGTCCCTAGCCAAATAGATATTCCAATACTTTTGAACAACACTGGATTCCAATGGGAAAATTTAGTTCAGCAAGAAAACGTCTAACTGGTTGAAATTTCTCTTTCAGCAATCTATATTAATAGACATCAAGTAATATTTAATAGAAACAGATACTATTTAAAAGATTTAATAATAGATTTTTATTGTATAATACATTCAACGGTAATAATATCTTCTTGCGCTTTCTTCGCAAAGACAGAAGACAGATGCTGGAAAGACAGATGGTGGAAAGACTTCGCAAAGACAGATGCTGGAAGAAATGCTTAACAACAATAGGTTGACAGCATTCTAGATTTTTCTTTACTAGTAAACACAACAAAGTACCATTTCAAAGCTTACTTCGGACCTAGTGTCTTGAATAACGTATTATATATAGATACACATTGGACAAAAGAGTAGAAATGACAAATGCTAGAAATATCCCTTTTTGGAATGAAATAATTTTATAATCATTTAATGATTTTTGTAAGAATTTAGTATTTTGAAAAAAATAGATATCAAACTGAAAAAAAATTGGCTATTTTAAAGTAAAATTGCAAAAAAAAAAAAAAAAAAAAAAAAAAAATCTGTTTGAAAAGTGGTAACAACATTGAAATATCCTCCCCCCCCCCCAAAAAAAAAAGTGATAACGTTATGTATATGTAAAGCTATAAACATATATATGTATATAAAGAGAAAATTTATGATTACTTACAGAATGGCTTTTTGATAATGTTGGAGAGCCTCTTCTTGCCGATTCATGCTTTCTAAAACCTGTCCCATGTTGTTGAACAGTTTTCCGTTCCTTTGATTAACTGACAAAGCAGAACTAAACAGGCTGTATTCATTTTTCCTAATGTATAAATAGATATAAAAATATAAAGAAAAAATATACAAATAAATTTATTATTGTAATACACTTTCAACAATGAATGTTATTTTATAAATATACACCTTTTATAAAAGATGCATAGAAAATAAATCAAAAGTACAAAAAAATAAATAAATAATTTATTATGATAAATTTAATTTAATCGTCCCATCTATATGCTGTTGGCCCACTGACTTGAGTTCTCTGAACTTCATAAAAACTATTAATTATTATTTTTTAATTATCTAATACGTGGTCATGCCTTAATATAAACAAAATGTATCAACTAAAAATAAAATAAAATTTTTATTAAAATAAACAAACAAAAAAATAAAAAATAAAAATAAAAATAAAAATAAAAAGTACGGAAGAAAAATGGGTCTTCCTTATCACATGTTTTCAAAGTTCAATAATAGTAAAATAATAATAAATAGTAATAAATTTTTTCTTTCAAATGTTTCATTGAAGACACTTCGCTGAAAGAAAATTTTCAAACTGGTGGTTTCTTGACAAAATTCTTTCTTCAATAATTTTAATCTAAATTACATGACAGAGATTATTTTTTATACTGAAAAACAACGATTTTCTTTTATAACTCTAATAATTTTAAAAATTTGCGAATTTGTTTAATTTTGATAACTATACTTTATTTTGAAAAAAAAAATCACAATTTTAAGACTAAATGTTTTATATAGTATATGATATGATACACACCAATCCTCGTTTCTTGAAATAGTCCTCAGTACATTGACAGTTAGCAGGAGCAGAATACCGACGACGGCAACAGATTTATTTCCCCTAGAATAAAACAAAAATATTATTAAAAAAATTACAATTGTATAGTTTTGTTTTCAGAATTTATCAACACTAGAGTGTACTGATACTACTTGTTTGCTGTTATCGAAATTTGCATTTAGAAATTTTAGCATTTATTCGAAATAAATGTTATAATAATTTTTGTCAAAGTTTTTAATAATTTCCAACCTATATTTATGAAGTTGGTTATAAATCAAGAACCTTTAAACCCAAAAGATTGAAACGTGTCTTTCTCAATTGTTTTTATTTTAATAGTGATACAGTAAATTTAAATAAAAGATTTAAATGAATTATATATGTGAAAATATGTTAAAAAATTGCATATTTTTTTTTAATTTAAATATTTTTAATTTTAGTTTTAATTAATATTTTAAAAAATTCTGAATCAAAGTTTAAGTTTGTATATTTCTGTTTATAAAAAAAAAAAAAAAAAAAAAAAAAAAAAAAAAAACCTACAAATAATATTTTGAGTTATAACGATTTTAAATCACTCCTCTGTTTTAATAAACTTGAATTTTTTTTTCAATCAAGAAAAATTTAAATTTTTATTCAGAAAAATGATTTGAGATTGTATCTTAATAGTACGTACAATATTGTGTACGCTTTATGGACACGAATCAATGGATACAGCCACTCATCTTTTTGCTTCATTTTCGGAATAACGGATTTTGATCTTATTCTATCTCCGATAATTTTCAGAATTTCCAAGCTATGTTTTTGAGACTTTCTCGAAATTTGTTCCATACATTTAGCTAACACATTACGTAAATCCCATTTAGATACCGTTCACGCATGCGCAGTGAAATATAATTTTGTAAACCTGCTTATTTTTCATACAATTTTTATTAGTACTTAATTCTGATTTCAGGGTATTGTGTACAATATTATTGGTCATATATTTTGAAAAGAACAAATTTTTTTATTAAAAAACCTGTAAATTGTAAGAAAAAAATGTAAAATTTGGGGCTGATTTTATAAAAACCTTAATTTCTCTACTAGTATACATGCTATCCTTATAAAAAATGAAAACAATTTATTAAAATAAGCCACTTAATCATAAACTGCATTTTGAAAGCTTTTGGTATATTAGGTTTGACATTGTTATCCAAAAGTTTTTAATTCTTTTTCAATTTGTTTACAGTCCCCTATGAGATTTCAGGGGAAAACGTTTTGCGGAAATATATGACCTGTACTATTTTCTTTACCTATCTGGAGTTTCAGAATAATTCCTCATGTATTTTTCTAAATATTTAACAAAAGCCTTAAATCGCAATTGGTCGGTCACCTTTGGTCATATAGTATACTTCATGTATACTTCATGTATACTTCATGACTACCAACCGCATTTAAACAACTTATTTTAGGAAGGGGTCCCTAATGCCTTTTCATAACGAAACACCTCTATATTGGATGTTAAGTTGAAATGCAACTAAAAAGTCCATTAATAAGATCACATTGCTCTATGCATCAACTTGTACGCACTTGTAACGAAAAAGATATTGGTAATTTATTATCTGCGGCTTCAAACATAGGATGTCCTAAAGAAACTTTATCTATAATAATAATATTTAAAAAAAAAGTTTGCTTGTATTTTTTTTTTTTTTTTTTTTTTTTGTAGATTGCAAGTTTTGGAATTATCAAACTTGTTGCAAAAATAAACAAAATGCTAGTGTATATCTCTGCTCCATCATGGCTATAATCGCTTTTAAAACCAAGTGTTTACTTTAAATACTCAAAAACATAAATAAGCATTTTCAGCAAGCGTCTAAAACTTCAACATATAAATGATTCAAAATAGTATCTAGAATTCATTTACAAAAAAGTAGAATGTTGAGTGTTATAATTAACACAAAACAAGCCAATTTCGTGCATCAGGGTCACATTTTCCAATGTAGTGATAATAAAATATAACATACATCTTATACAAAGTTTAAAGAATAATCATACTCTGTTATTTTCATTTATCGAAAGTTTTTTATTTTTTTTAACTGAAAACAATTTGGTTACGGGACATAGTCGATTTTATTGTATAGAAAAATGAAATTTTTTAATAATGATCTTATATTCTTCGAAGGTTTTTCATAACCTATGTCTAATGCTCTGTTTTCCGCTTATGGTTGAAAATGTTATGCAATGGAAAGATCAAGGGAATATTTGACTAAAACACTTCATAAATATTAATTACGTACCTTTTGTCGAAGAGCAAGCTCCACCCTTGTGACACAAGCATGCAAAACCCCATGCTCGGAATATAGAGTACCCTCTCGGCCACCACGAACCCCACAGGGAAAAGTAAATTGCTGGCGGGAATGAAGGGAATAATTAGTAGAGCAAGGCTCTGAAAAACAAAAGAAAACGCTTGGTTAGTTTTAAGAAGTAAACAACTGAGTGTGTTTTCCATTTATAAAATGAATACTTAAATATTGTAAGGCACATTCTATATAATATAATTTTCGTATCCTTCACTGCACCGTGTGCCACATTTGGCATATACATAAAAGTACAATAATTTTTATTATATGCCACGAATTATGTTAATATGATCATTGTAACTAATTAAGAACTGTCCCATGAATAGGCAATGGTGATTTTGCCGATGTCAGATGGATGCATTTGAAAAAAATTAGAATTTGTTCTTCGGAAATAAACAACAACAACAAAAATGATCTAGTTATTAAAGCAAAATTTATTATTATTATTTTTACTAAAAGCTTAAAAAATCTTAATATAAAGAAAGTAGCGGAGTGTTAAGCAGATAAAATTAATTAATTTAAGCCCATTTAAAAGCAAAATACAGTAATACAATATTTAAAAATCCTATGTATGGCACACACATGAAATATCAAATTTTATCTGAAAATTTGATATTTATTTATTTTTATTATTTTTCATTTTATTAGACAACTTATAAATTTGAAATAATTTTTTTCATAGAAATATAAAAAATCGTACAGCGTAGGGTTAATTCAAATTAAAAGGGAAACATTTCTGGTGTTGTTCGGACCTATGATAGAGACCTGGTGCATTTTAAAGATATTTGGAAATTTGGGAATCGATAAAAGGTTTCTATTAAAATCATATTTTTAAAATTTCCAGCAGCATCATTCCGAAAATGAATTTTGAAAACCATTTATCGGACTATTAACACAGAATTTTTCTTAAGAAAAGCATTTACAAATACAAATTATTTAATATTAAGTATAAAATAATGATAATGTTGTAAGACTCCTTCAAGAACCTAGAAACTTGATTTTGTAAAATTACATCCAGATTATATTCAGATTTCTTGCGGGGGAAAAATTGGCATTTTTTATAAAAAACAAAAATAGAGCTTTCTGACAACCCTGGTCGAAAATCACAGCTGCCTGTCATGTGTGAGAAGTATGTACGACACGAGAAATTGCAATGCCCGTCCTATTTCTGTACAGTTAAAAAAAAGGGCAAATTTCCCCGTACTGTAAAAGTACAGGACATTTTATTAAGTGGTATGTACGATTGAATGTTCAAAGAGGTGTGACTAATGCCAAAAAAATACGCATACTTGTAACTTTGATTTTTTTTTTTTTTTTTGAACGCATATGTAATTTTTATGCAGCAGATCAACATTTAGGATTTCTTACCGTTTGTATGAGAAGAAAGAAGAAAATACTGTTCTATCTTCCTTTATGAGTAGAATACGTGTAAAGGATTACAAGCATTCTGTGATTGAGTTTCATATTTTAAGAAAAAAGAAAAAAAGACCCACCATTAAATGAAATATTTTAAACACTAACATACTATCAAAAACCATGATTTCTAGATACTGTAATTTTTGAAGCAATTTCAATTTTTAGGGTTTTTTTCATCTAACGAAACCCAATTCTTAACTATCCTCTGTCGGTAAAAAAATAGTATCAGTCAAAGACTTCAAATTTTGTTTACTTACAACTGAATACCACGTGTCATACGAGAAAAAAAAAATTTAAATAAGTCTATTATTTTCATTATAATATTTTTTCCAATGTCATCCGTTCATTTTTTAGGCTAAAACTGAAATAAAAGAGCCTTAATTTGAACGTTTTGTGTTTAGATATCATAGCTAGGAGGTAAAGCGTCTTGGTAGTAAACAGAAGGTTCTTAGTTCGAACCTCGATACTGAAAGATGAAAATTTCATACTAAGATGAATTTAATTAAGAGAAAATTCGTATTTTCTGTCAATTTAAAATTTATAATATTAGGGTTTCGTTCATCTGACATTCATAATATTTTTTGGAATTCAATTTTCTTTTTATTTCAAAAACTATTGCAATTTATCAAGGATTCAGCATTTTAAATTTCGTGTACACTATAAAAAAATTTAACATTTACCGTACTTTATCGTGAATTATCCAGTAAATTTACGGATAATGTCACTTTTTTCACATAAACGGTCAACTTCCGTAATTTTTTGTGTTTTACGGGCAAAGCCAGTGAATGAAATGGCAAAGTTTGTGAATATAGGAATAAAGTCCATTTTTTTACAGACATTGTCTGGAATATCTGCTGTAGTAAAATTACTATAGCAATTGGTTGGGTTTTTTGGAAGTTATTTATATTTCCTCTGAATTTTTTTAGTTTCGAATTTTCAAAATATTTGGAATTTTCGATTTTTTTAAACTTATTTTATTTGAACATTTTCAATTTGTTTAAAATAAATAACTTCTTTTTATAATTATTTTTATAATTTGATTAATATAAATAACTTCCGTTCATAATTACATATTTTTAAATTAAATATGTTGGTGCTACCATCTATATAAGAATTGAATAGTTATAAATTAACAATTTGGAATAAGTAATAAAAGAATAAATTGTTTTGAAAGAAATACAATCTCTGTGCGATCTAGATCACACATGGCCTGTTATGGCCTAGATCACACATGGCCTATATATATATATATATATATATATATATATCTTCTTGTGATAATAAGGAACAACTTCAATTAGTTTTTCAATAGATGGGTTATATTTTCTAAGAAAAACCTGATTGATATTTTACTTTAAATTACGCAATAAATGTAATGGCATTATTCCCTTCGTAAATCATTGAATATAATAAATAGTTTGCAATCTAATAGATGATGCATTATAGATAAAAGAACTCTCTGGATAGCATTAGATTACCTTTATCTCACAAAACTCGTATTGCTAATCAATGGATTCTGTATTGGAAAGTCATCAAGAAACCAAACATAATTAAGTGATTGATAATGGAGTACGACATTTTGCTAAAATTCTATGAAGTTATGCAATTTTGTTATTTAATTTTGCATAACATGGTAATGAGACTATTTTATTTTTAAGAAAAAGTTGTATAACTTTTTAAACTATTGATAGACGGCGTGTGGACATTCTTCTTATTAAAAAATATCGGCTTCTGTATTTTAGATTTTCGTAAATTACTTATATGCAAACTAATATACAGATAATTTAAAACATTGGATAAATGAAGAGGGTTATCGAAAATGATATTGAAATAAATAAAGATTTTAAAAGCTGAAAATTTAAAGTGAAAAATAAAACCAAAATTTATCTGGTTTTATAACATATTCGAGACACAGCACGCATTTAAATTTCAAACTTTTGTATTTTCAATGAGAAAATGGCGACATAAAGATACAGTAATATATATATTTTTCCTTTTTCCTTTTTCCTTTTTCCTTTTGCTTTAAATAGAAATGGAGTATTCTGTTGCCACAATTAGAAAAAGGTATTAAAAACTACAAAAAAAAATAATGTTTTAAAAGTAAATTAAAATACAGTTTTCAAATAAAATGCATTTAAAAGTACATTTTCCCCTCTATGCGATGGTGTAAAAATAAAAAATGTGCGATGTTCAGAAATTAAAAAATTTGCAGTAGCAAAAATTGCAAAATCGAAAATGTACTTCAAATTTCAAATTGTTGCCATTCGCAAAATGACGTATGCGTTACGCACTGATACGCTTGGCCTTTATAATATTTTATTTTTAAGAGAAAGTTGTATAACTTTTTGAAGTATTAATAGACGGCGTGTTGACACTCTTCTTATAAAAAAATATCGGCTTTTGTATTTTAGATTTCCTTAAATTACTTACATGCAAACTAATATACAGATAATTTAATACATTGGATAATTGAAGAGGGTTATCGAAAATGATATTGAAATAAAAAAAAAAGATTTTAAAAACTGAAAATTTAAAGTGAAAAATAAAACAATGAAAAATGTAAAATTTAAAACTGATTTATCTATGTATATATTATTTTAGAATAAACAATTGTTTTAACTTTACAAATTTCAGATCTGTAATAAATATGAATTTTTTGTATTTGCATTCAAAATATTTAATAAGTATTCACATTAAATGTATCCCAAATCCGAATATCTAATTATAATACACTTCATTAAAAAGTTTTAAATAAAGTAATTACTCTTTTATGTCAAATTACATGCATATTTCTGTTTCATCGATGCCTTTGTCCGAAAAATTAGAACATTCTACAATATGATCTATAATGTAATGATTTGAAGCGCAATTAATCATGCTTTTCTCTTTCTATCTCAAATAACATATGTTATTTTTTCTTGTTTGGTGTTTATTTCTACAACGTGGAACCCGTCAAATTTTGACGAAAGAAAATGTTTAAGAAGGAACTGTTTCATTAATTTATAATACATCTACAAAATTAGTTACAATTAAAAATGCACCTTATATTGATCAGTTTAACTTTTAAATAAAACATATTTAACCTAAAGTTAGCAAAATACTATTTCTATAAAACTCAGTTGTAGAAATCGTTAAAATTAAACTTTAGCCGTAAATGTAAGCAGTAAAAAATAACAAACATGTTATTATGATAAAGTTATCAATTAACGCTCTTCTGCTAGTATTCCAAAAAAAAATCAATTTGGCTCAGTTATAAAAATTTTTTCCCGTGAAATCTAAACCCGACATCATTTTCACCACATCAAAATTTACATATGCACATTTCATGTCTGTATCTGTATTCAACTTTTCAAAAAAAATTTTAATTTAATTTTATCATTTTGATTGAAAACTTGACACAGCGCGTATTTAAATTATTTTTTTCCTTTTAATGAGAAAATGGCAACATAAATACACAATAATATTTTTTTTCCTTTTTTTCCTTTAGTTTTAATAGAAATGGAGTACTCATGTTGCCACAATTAGTAAAACGGTATTAAAAAGTACACAAAAATTAATAATTCAAAAGCAAATAAAGATATATTTTTCAATTAAATTGCATTTAAAAGTACAAATTTTTCCCTATAAGACGGTGTAAAAATTGAAAATGTACGATGTTTAAAACTTAAAAAATTTGCAGTAGCAAAAAATGTAAAACCGAAATTACATTTAAAATTTGAAATAGTTGTCATTCGCAAAATGACGTATGGGTTACGCAGAGATACGTTTGGCCTTTATAATATAGATACTCATAACCATGACTTAACTCAATCCATAATTTTGGTTAGTTATAGGATCTTATATCATTATATGTTTAATTTTTACGTTGAAATCACTAAAATTCTGAAAGGTAATATATATGTGTGTGTGTGTGTATAAAATACATTAACATTTAAATTATCAAAATTATGAATAGAGTTACACTTTTATTACCCTTTGCATGGAAATAAAAAGTGAAATAAATAATTGTGAGCTATATTAGAATGAATGTAGAAAACATGATCAATTGCGTTTCAGTTCATTGCTTTATAAGACGTGAAAGTGAAGAATAATCTCATTGTTTTAAGTTTCAGGGTGCAATATGGAAATATATTATCATTAGTTTTAAATGGATTATTAAAGCTGCTACGAAATTTTTAAAGCATTTACTATTTCTTTATATTTTAAACCACATCGAACGTTACCCATGTGCTGATAGGAAAATATACCTACCATAGCAATTGCCACTCTTGATTCTTCTTCCATCCTTGATAAGTTTCGTATTAAACAAAAGATGCCCGCGTACAGCACTACCGTTGCTAAATTCCTCACATCCGTAAGTCCGGTGACCAATGGGATACTAGACATTGTCCAATCGCAGCATAGGTGCCAGGGGAAGAGTAGTAGCCAGGCATTGACCGCGAGAAGATAATTGTATGTTAGCTGACGAGTTGGGGAAGGGGAAACTGAGGCAGGATTGTCGAATCTGTAAAAAAGAAAATCATAATCAAGATGTTTCATCTCATATCAATGCCACATAAATAACAAGAAGGAGGAACGCTGCGAACACACACAAATACTTTTTGTGGTTTGCAGGCGGCTCTTTTGATGTTAATGACTTTTTCAGTTCAACTTCAATCCAAGTGTAGGACAGGACTCTTTCCTTTAAGTGGGATTGAGATAGTTATCTCCTGGACATTTGTCATCTCCCCCCTTTACTATTGTCAGTAAACCGCAGATGAGGAGAAAAGATGGAAGTTCCAGTAATTCAGTTGAATTTCAGCAAACTACACGTCTGAACGCTGCTTAAGGCCCCTGTCCTCGCTAGAGGAAACGCTCGCGAGCTAATGCTATTCCTATGGGAAAGCATTTTTCTAATAACTCTTTCGCATTTTGACATTTTTGAATAATTTTTTTTGCATTGGATAGCTGAGGTGCATGCCGACAGCGCACCTTTTTTACTTTTCCGATTTTGGTTGCAGATATTTTTTTAAAAGCACTTTCAGTTTCGAAGCAGGTTTTGAAAGTGAAACTAACTTTGTAAAAAATATCTGCAACCATAATCGAAAAAGCAAAAAAGGTGCGCAGTCGGCATGCACCTCAGCTATCCAATGCAAAAAAAATATTCAAAAATGTCAAAATGTGAAAGAGTTATTAGAAAAATGCTTACCCATAGGAATAGTATTAGCTCGCGAGCGTTTCCTCGTGCGAAGACAGGGGCCTTAAGGCTCCGTTCAGATTGCAATACTTTCAGTTCAACTGAATTCTTGGAAGAACCTTTTGTATAGGAGCCATTTACGGTTTTTTCATGATAGAACGGAGTTGAGCGAAAAGAAGAATCGGGAAATGAGCAATCCACCCTAACTTGACGGAAAGATTTTTCTTTTGCCGGAAAACCGTTTTTTTTCCCTACAAAACTCACTAAATATCAAAAACGCCGTGTCGTCACAACAAACGAGATGACACCAAACTACAAGAAGTGGTCAGATGTGTTTGCGCCTTAAAATACTTTGTATCGCAAAGTCCAGCGTAAGATGGGTACTTTTACCATACAAAAGAGATCGAAATTTAAGGGCGTATGTTATACGCAGAATACAAAAGTAAAAGGTTTAAAAATAAAGAAAGATGAGCATAAAAGAAATTAAATTTCTCCATAACCGTAAACACTGTTTATATGAAAATGTCATTGACTTATGAACTTCAATTGTTTTCATTATCAGGGGATAAAGTAAGAAGAAATAAATTATTTTGTACCGTAAAATCCGGTGTATAATGCGTACTTTTATTACCTAGAAATTTACCGAAGCGCGTTATACACCGGATATAAAAGTAATAGATTTAAAGATAAAGAAAAGATAAGCATAAGAAAACTAGATTTCTACATGGACCGTAAATACTGTTTATTTAAAAATGACATTACCTAAGAACTTCCTATTCACCGCGCTGTTCCTATTCACCCCATTTCACGGTACCATTAAAATGTAATGCAATTTACCTTTTCTCCTCAGAGGCCATAATATAATGGAATTTTTGAGCGCATCTTCCAATGAAGCATAAATGAAACACATTCCATCTTCAATATTGAGCATGCTGTTGTAAACTTTACTAACATTACCACTCATATGGAAAATAAAGTCTATTTACGCGAGTGAGAACGCGACCAGATAAACAAATAAAAATTCGAAATTAGTAAATTTATTTCTATTATTTTGAAAAATTTTAAATAAATTTTAAATAAATTGCATGTATTTGTCCTATTCTGAGGCTAATTACTTAAGTAAATTATAAAAAGAAAGTTGATGCGTTGGATATTATTTTTGAACTGAAAGTTCGTGATGCAACTGTCGTAACAACAACCTGTTTTACATATTTCACACTTTATTTAAATTATTTTATTCCCTACAATTATCTTAAAAGTTTTCTTTAGTTTTCTGACCGAATTTGCGCAGTTGTCAGGATATTTATTTTAAATATTTTTCAAATACATATTTTTCTCACAGAACTTTCTCACACAAATGACGTTACTTATTGCTCTGTCTGTATTTTCGCAAACATTGAAGAAAGTTTTGAGTAATAAAACTATCTTCGTGAACTAAACTCGGGGGAAATAATTTATGGAGAAATTCTGAAGATCGTTTTATATTCCGTTATGAAATGTTATTAAGATAACTTAAATGACAGATTAATATTTTCAATTTTATTAACAAACATTTCCTTTTTATGTACGTTCTTAAAATGCAAAGTATCTCAGAAATACTTTTAATATATGTTTTCAAAATGATCGATTTCATGTAAAATCTAGTTTTCATATGAACAGAGTCAATAAATATGGCCAGATGTAAACAAACGAAATTGATTAAAAATTTCAAATTTCTCGTTGTTATACAAATAAACGCAGTAGATCCTCTAAAGGAAGTGAAATGTATGTTTCAAAATATAAATAAACCTTAAAATCGATATTTTTCACGTTTGTACTATATGCCCTTTAATTCCATTCTGCAAGGAAAAGTGAAATAAAATTAACCACACTGAATTGACATACTGTTGTTGTTTAATACAAATATAATCTCGAATAAATCCGTTTTACATATTAACATATATGTATATACAGAGAGAGATAAAATGCTTAATATACATTTGCAATTTGTTTTTTATTTTATATATATATATAATTTTAGTGGACGCGTTCGTAAAAGCGATATTGTATGGCATTAAAATAATGTAAAAAAGAAGTTTATATTGAAACAAATAAATGTCTGTATATTTCGAAGTTCACTTATTGCTATTAAATAAATACTAAAAATGTGTAGATTTTGCTTTTATTTAAGTATTGATTTTGACTAAATGTTCAAAAAAGTCATTTAAAATGCGTTGTTGGAAATTCGTTTTGCCTTTCTCAAAAACATACGTCCAAAGTCTTTTCCTGTTCTTGTAAACATTGACCAGTATACCGGAAAAATTTTACAGTAAAATTTACAAAATTAAAGACATCGAGGATCCCCCCCCCCCACTTTTTTATTTGTTCATTATTGCCAAAAGAAACAAATCTTGTCATCTTCCTCAAATGTTATGCCACCGGGGATCTAATACATAAGTTCCAGGCTCCTCGACAAAAAGCCTTTTTATCGTCGTCATGTGATACGTTAGTTTGACGCGTTAAAGAGATCAGGCGGATAACAAATGTCAGTTATACCATAAACACTACATCTATTAAACTTTTCAATTTTATCTTCTTTTCTGAGAACGAAAAAGAACGTATAAAAATTTTAGCTAACTTCAATTACATTACTCATTCGAAGAAAACTAACCTAACACCTATTAACAAAATCTAACACCTGTTAAAGCCGGTCTGAAAGAAAACTTGCCATGTAAAGCGAACAAAATTTTTAAATTTCAGTATCGGTATTTTAGTTTGGAATTCCTCACTTTATCTGATCGAAATTTTGAGCGATTAAATAACTCAAAATTACAATGTGGGAAAAACTGGTGTCCGACGATTTTAAAAACTGTAAAAGACACGCGTATTTAATGGGTTACTGCTCCATACCAATCAGGAATTTTTGTTGTATCGATATCGAATATCACGTCCTGAATCTACAGCTTGGTTTTACAAAACAGAAAGATGTTTTCTGCTTCATTAGCACGATATGATAGGATATGTTAGAGCTTTACAGAGAGAGAGTTGGCATAACAGGTGTCACGCACGAATTAATATTGATTTAATTTCATCTAGTCAAGGAGGGGGGGAAGGGCCGCAAATAGTGATATTAGCATTCTACCAGCAATATTAGAAGTAAATGTGTGAATTTTATACGAGCAAAATCTTTAGATAATCAAAAGTAGAGACGTTGATCGCTATTTTTTTTATTTAACGTCTTCAGACCTGAAGTACAAAAATGTGTACCTCCATTCTTTTCCTCATAAAAACTAAACTGCTAAAATTTTTTTGCATTTTTATTTTACTTCAATACAGATGAATGTTTTTTGCTCTATAATAAAACCAACAAACGTCAGCACTAATGAATATTACCTCATAAAATAAATATTACTTTCATCCGAGTTTCGAAAATACCTTCAAGACATTGTGGCCAAGAAAGTAAGAAATATTCATGATTATTTAACTTAAATGCTTTACAATAAATAAAAAATTGAGAATTTGCTGATCATTTACTTGTTTAAAGACCTGAATTTTGTTCTTGCGTAAATTTGTATTACTGATTTCTAAATGTTTTAAGAGGATTAGTACTTTTATATCCATATTTCTAAACCTAAATTACCAATCCCCTAAAGTACTGATTAGATAAAAATGACTCTTTCTGCCATCTATGGTGTCATTTCAATTATCAAAAGCAATAAATATGTATTTGTAGAGTTGTTTTATGTTCAGGACAGAAGAAGTTAAAATTAATTGTAAGTCAGATTTTTTCAGTTTTTAATGGACATTTAAATGACATAATAATTTATGTTTTCAGAAAATGAGCGTAGCTGAATGAAAAGGTATTTAAGAGGACATTTTGCGAATTGTGTTGAGCATTAAAAGTTTAAGTTTTATACTGAAAATATTTACAATGCAACGTCACTAATTTTACAAATCGTGACGATAAAATGGCTTAATTATTATAATTAAAATGGTCAATTTTTGCCCAATATGTGGAAAATGTAAATACCCCGTGTTAGTACAATATTTCATATAAATGTATAATTTAACCCTTTCAGGGGCGGTGTTTGCAGTCTGCAAACACTTAATATTACTGTTCCAATTGCGAACTGGCAGTAAAATTTTAATACAATTTAGATTTTCTAATATGCGCGAAAAACAGCTCTTGATTAATATCAAATAAGGCTGTTCTTAAATTGTGGTGTGAATCAATTATTTGAACACTTTTGGAGCAGAAATACCTTGCCCCTGAAAGGGTTAACATTTGGCCAAATAGAAACAACATTATATCGAATATTGTTGTATATTTAGTAAGAAATAAGTCCGTTTATTCTTTATATTTCCACTCAGAAACTGCAGAAAAAACTAGTGAGATATGGAAATCCAAGAATTTTCCTCTATATCATACATATTAATATTTTGAAATTCGTTATCACAGAGAATTAAATGGCAATATATGCCCATCATGGGGATTCTAATGATATGAAATTCCATGCATTAGTTTTTGAGATATGACTATTATTAAAATCATGCAAAATGCAGCATACCACAATCACTTGTTGGCTGATTTACAGCGAAATCTAATTTACAACAACTTATGTCAATACCTAACGGAATCTAAAGTTTTATGAAAATCAGTGCTTTAAATCTAGACAAAGAATTATTGCAAAAATCGCAAAACTGCTCTATACCAGTGAAATCTGCCGAGCGATTTACACGAAAATATAAAAAATGTCAATTCTTGTCAAGGACTAACTGAACCTGAAGTTTGATGAAAATTTGTATATTTTTTACGGGGATAGAGCTATTGTGTAAATCGAGAAAAATGCTGCATAGCAGAGTTACTTGTTGAGTGATTTACACCAAGAACAAATAAGCACCAATTTTTTCCAGGGACAAACTTAATATAAATTTTTTATTAAAATCCGTGAGTTAGTTCTTGTGCCACAAAATTTTTGTCACATATATACACACAGACAGAGTCACAGACTCACAGACACACTTTTTGTAAAAACATTTTTTTTTGGTATCACTTTTCCTTAAAACATATAAATCCGTCGAAAATCGGGTCAAAAATTTTCACGAATCCAATGCTTTCTTCTTGTAAAAGTTGAAGAAAGTAATAATATTTGAATGAAATCTGATTAATTCTGCTTGGAAAACACATTTTTATAAATCAAGGAGCCCCCCCCCGTTTCCTCTCTTTATACCTATCCAATGAACACCCAATATTAGTCACGGAGGCGTCTCATCAGAATGATACTATATCTAAATTTTGAAAAAAAATAACTGATAATTCTGCATGAAAAACCGATTTATATCAATTAAGGGGAGGGACATGAGCCCCCTTCCCCCTCTTTATACTTATCCAACTAACACCTAATACTTCCCACGGAGGCGCTTCATCACATTGATTCTATATCAAAAGATTGAGCGAAAATTGATAATTCTGCATGAAAAACCCATTTATATAAATTAAGGGGAGGGGCATTAACCAGCGTTCCCCCTCTTATACATATCGAATGAACTCCAAAAACTAATCAGGGAAGCGCCTTCTCAGTATATACATATATCCAAAATTTCAAGGGAATCAGCTATTTTTATCATGAGTTTTCGCATTACGCACATACGCACGTACATACAGAACGGGCGGACACATAAGCTCTCAGGCTTTGATAGCCTGTGAGATGAAAACAACTTACCTACTAAATACGGGCATGCGATTACCCATAAACTTCCACCTTCCATAGGCAACTACTACAGCAGCTCCTGTCAGGATGACCGTTCGTAAAAGTTTATCTCGCCACCAAGGAGACACGATGTTTCTTCCTAACATGAGGTGACGGATGTTCTGAACTCGGCTAAAATTCTAAAACAGAGAAAACTTGCAATATATTTTGTAATACGATATGTATCTAAAAATACACTAGTGTGCAAAACATTGCTGGATTTTGACACACAACGTCACAGGACATCTAATTCACACATATATAACATAATTGAATCAGTAATAGAAGACAGATCTAATAGATCTAATAGAAGATTGATCTATCACAGATTCTGTAACAGAAGACTAATACTGAAATGAAGAATATGGATATTATAAAGCTGGGTGTCTAAACCAGGCATGATGTTCTTTGAAAGTTTTTTTTTCTTTGCTCTCTTTTGTATCTCACTAAGTTTTTGTACAGATAAAGATCAATTTTAAATAATACTTAAAAAAAATAAGCAATGTTTTACAATGGTTCATGGTAATTATTATTAAAAGGTTTCAGTCTCCTTTCCCTACAAAACATTTTGCATGCTTTCACTCCATTAATTTCACTCTTGTTTTTTTTTTTTAAATGCCACTCTAAATTTACTAATTCATGTTATTTTTTCAAATTATTTTAACATAGAATTTATGAATCGTAGAGTCCTTATGCCTATCACAATGAAATACATGTCTAACGTATAAGACGTGTGTCGCGTATGAGACCTCCAAAGTTCAAGGCATGATTACTACAGGAGAAAGCTATATTCAATATTTCCGGATAATAAATGTATGCTATATTTATCTCGGAAAGTTTTCATTTAAGAGGTTCCAGGGTACATTTTAATTTTTTTTTTTTTTTTTTTGAGTTTAAATTTTTTTATGATGGTTAACCATGTACTACACAAAAAAATTTAGAGTAAGTTAGCGTAGCAATAATCAGACTGTCGACTACAGCCGTGAAATAATGCATATATTGTTGAACGTTTTAAGTTATATAATAATGGCGCTCTTCGTTGTTTGTAAGTAGGTGAGGGGCGCCCTGTTTACTGAAAAGTTAGTTAACAGAGAAGCTCTAAGGACTACAAAGTAAGATATTTTATTGAACGGTAGACTGTTGTATAAAAATATTCTGAAATTGAATAGAAATAAGACACAGAGGATGTAAATAAAGAATATGACCTTCCATAATTACCGTATTTACTCCGTGTATACTGCGCACGCGTGTATAACGCGCTTCCCGTACTCTACATGAAAAAATGGCAATTTTTAAAAATCTCGTATATAACGCGCACCGTAAATTTGATATGGAAATGAATAAATAACTAAATGAATTTCAGCAAATAAAGTTGAAACAAACGTTACATCAGGCAGAAAAAAAGGTAGAAAATACATTTTTAGACTTCTGTTAGGGACTGAATACGGCAATGAGAATCGCTAATTTGCATTTAAATAATGTTACTAGCTCTGTTGTATAAATTAGTGCAAGGAGTAAAAAAAGATACAGTATTATTTCAATCCCTCTGATAGTCTTGCAAAAGGGCAAAATTGTAATGTTGTTTTCTCAGCATTTTGTTTTAATTGCTAAAAAAATATGATTCTTTCAAAATTATAGAAAAGTCTTATTTACGAATATGAATGTTATCCTTGAGTGTGTTAATCATTGCACAATGTATTAAAAATCCATTAAATCAACTGAGTTATATCATTTTAATTATTGCTTGCATTGCAGTGAAACCTGGAGCTTAGGGAACGTCTATAGACGGGCTTGTCATTGAGAGGGTTAAGTAAGATTTTCCAAGTGATTATGTTTTACTTTGAATACATTTCATGATTCATATGTGTAACGTGTAATTACATCCGACAGTAAAAAAATTATTCCGTGTATAACGCGCATCAAGGAGTTTTGCCCTAAATTTTTGAAAAAAAGGTGCGCATTATACACGAGTAAATACGGCAGAATGATTGTTAGTCACCACATACATATACACGTAAAATATACCATACCCATATTAGTTACACGAATACAAAAGTATATCGAACAGTTTTTAGATCATATGTGCCTATTTCTTTCTGCAGTTTTTTTATTATTGCTCTTTAAACTTTTTAAACAATTCTATGATGCTATACATGAAAGGTTTTTCGTAGATCTGTTTGAAATTTATCAACACTTTATTTTATATTCCAAGCAGAAAAAAAATTATATATTTACCAGACAATAAAAAAGTCAACACATAAAATATGAGTTAATTTTAAATTTTTTTCCCTACAGACTAAATTTTGATTAAGAAATTTAACTACATTCTTTATGTTTAAGTAACCTATGTTTTCTCATTATAATCAACGTTTGATAGTAATGTTTGAAAATTACTTCAGAGTTGTGATTCTTTTCATCAAAATATTTGTAATATTTTTTAAACATGTCACTTCGAAAAATCCCAGCATTTACTAGCAATCAAAAAACAATTAAACAATTTTAAGAACCATCTATATTTGATGTTAATCAATTTCTTAATTAATTTTCAGAAGTGAATTACGTTTGAAAATCTAGAAGATTTAATACATGAAATTTCACATTACTATACTAAACGTAGAAACTAACTTTAGTGAAAAATGTCCTAGCCGGGGATCGAGCCATGGAATAGAGCTCCAAGTGCTCTACCATTTAAGCTACAAGGACGATGGCCAGTTTAGCATTATATAAAGTGATTATATGAAGTCCCACTATATAAAGTGAGAAATGCAAAGCTGAGCATCGTCGTCGTAGCTTAAATGGAAGAACACTTAGAGAGCTATTCCAAAGGTTCCGAATTCAATCCCCGGTTTGAACATTTTTCACTAATGTTGGTTTCTACGCTTAGTATAGCTATGTGAAATTTCATGTATTAAACTTTCTTCAATTTTAAGATGTTTGAGAATTTAGTACATTACTTAAAACTAATTAAAAAATTAATAGATTTTTTAAATAAGTAAACTTTTAAACGAATTCTATGATGTATAAAATTTAAAGCATAAAATTTATTTTAAAACTTATATGAATATTTATAAGCAATAATATTAATTTGAGTCGTTTCATTAAAAAGACTGTTGGTATTAAAATGCTATACCAAAAATAATTGTTCAATATAAAAATAATATAAAAAAAAACACATTTTTAGTTTACACTTTTTAAAATCTATTCTATGGCGAATCTTTAAGTTTTGTTAATTGCTTTTCATAAAATCTAATATTATCATTTATTTAACATGTTTGAATCACATGAAGTTTTGTTAATTTACAATTGTTTCTTGATTTTATATTGACAATTGAAAACGATGCATATTTTAAAAGAATTTCTTTCAAAACTATTTCATTATTTCTATTTAACAGAGGAATATTATATGTTTTAATAAAACAAAATATCTCCAGTATTTTTTATTTACTAACTATACCTTAAACTGAATAGAAAGTTATAGTTTACAAGAACATAATTAAACATTCTCGATCTTGTCATTCTTACATCCGTATGCAAAACGAAATTATAAACTTTTAAAATATAGAAAGATGTTTACCATATTCTAAAATTAATAAAAAATGCTACTTAAAGATATGAAATTTCTTTAATTAAAATGTATTTAATGAAAAATATTTTAATTATAAATATTTTATAATAATAAAGAGAATGTAAATGGAAAATTATTTATTGTTAGATATTAAAATTTCTCAGACAATAACTACGAACAATAAGAAATACTTTATAATAAAAAAATAAAATTAGTAATTCTTATTTTAATCAAAGGGTAGCTCATCATGCAACATTCTCTGTTACTATTGATTTTGTGGAAAGTTTTATTTCTCCAATTATGAAAGTAAACTCTACGTTCTTTATTTAAACAAAATAATTGCAATGCTGTAAACTAATAAAATAAAATATAACAATTGATTTTTCCTAAATAACTGAAGCTATATACATTTAACTTTAAACTGAATAAAAATTAATACTTTTCAACAAAACAATAGTATTCTACTTATGAGAACAATAATTTTGAAATAAAAAGATAATACATAAACACTCGACGTTTATAAGTATATCACTGTTTAATTTATTTTATAACATAATAGAAATATGACTGATCCTAATTAATTTCTATAATGAAATATGAGGAATTATAGAAATCTAATTGTATTTAAGATAATACAAATTTTGAAACATTTTATTCTGAGATTGAGCACTTTCTCGAACAATAGCTAAACACTTATTGAACTTGATTTTTTGTTCATATTTGATAAACAAAAATTTAATCTGTATGTGAATTTAATTACAAACTTAGCTTGCAAATTTTCCGTGGCTTTTCTTCTTAAAAAAGAATAAAATGAATAACTTATACAAAATACTCGCTATGTTTAAAGCCCTATAAATAAAATGCAAATAATTTGGTAGGTGGTGTCTTTCATCGAATAATTTAATTTCCTCCTTTAACTAAGCATTTTGGAACATGACTAATTTGAAACATATTTTCTCTTTTAAACTGTCTCTTTTTTTAAAAGAAAGTTTTCAGTTTATTTCAAAATAAATAATCCTAAACGTTAAAAAAAAAATCCTTTTCAAAAGTCTTAATACAGTCTACAGAACTCTAACTAAGAATGAAAACATACTTAAAAAAATGATTCAAAAACATTAAAAAAAAAAGCTTTAAAATTGTAGTAGACAATTACAGCAGACAATTTTTCTATTGGTATACAGAGTTGATTATCTTAAAGACAAAAAAGTCATCTGAATTTAAAAAAGGCATCAAATCCCAAAAAGTAGGAAGGATTTTTTCAAAACGGATACAAATTTAGCACATTAAATATTATTACGACTTCAAATTGAATCATTGCTTCAGCAGCTCAAGTAGGGTTTGTAAGCATCTTAAGTATGCATTTCTTATATCTAATAATAACACTATGACAGTAAATGCACACAAAGTTTCTCAATAAACTGCATACCTTTGGTGTTGCAAACTCATAAATACAGCAGACCGCTAACACTGTCAACGCTTGTTCTTTGCATAATAAGCCTAAAACGGCAAGGATCGACGTCACACCACAATCATGCCAAGCTAAAAATAGAATATGTTTTACATTATTACTTATCTATAATACATAATTTTTCTAAGGGAACAATGTACTCAATACAGATCAACAGTTTTTTATAATTTTCTGTTATATGTAAATAATAAAGTTTCAAATCATTTAGCAACTATTTTTTCAAAACTTCAGTGTTTCAGATGAAAAGAAAATAAACAAAAGTTTTTATATTAAAATATTCTATTTTAAAAGTGTTAAACTCTGGTATAGCAAAGCGCAAATTTTGATAAAAGGACAGATAAAATGCTATTCATTTTTCAAAAGTCATAGAAGCCTCATTACAAACATAGTACTAGATTTTAAAATTTAATAAGAATAAATTAAATTTTTAATATTTTAATTTATTCTCATTAATTTGAATTTCTTCTTATTTTTGAGTTGTTTCATCAGTAAAATTAATTCATGCTTTAGATTAATAGACTATTGACGATTTATAAAAAAAAAATAATTCCTTTTGCAAGAATTGAATTAGAAACGACTCTATCACTAAAAATACAACATCAGCCAAAAAAAAAAAAAAAAAAAAAAAAAAAAAAAAAAAAAAAAAAAAAAAGCTTATTAAAATATGTGAAATTTGTGACAGAATGTTCTTACTGATACATTCATTACTAATGTTTCTTTTCTATGTCTGCATTTGTTGCAGATTGTATTAACTGTATATCACGAGTTCTAAAAAAATTATCACACCTGGATGAAGTCTTTTTTGATGTTTTTGAACTGCTTTTGGTCTACTGGCATGTGGTAAATCGGCCTTGCCATTTTTGGCATAGATAGTTTTCCCTGATGCTTATAAATCAAAGGGTTTTCGATTTTCGGGAACATTTTGTTCTAAAAAAGTCAAATCATGAGATTGTTCAACATTTGTAATCTTTTTACATCGAATGTATTGTAGATTATGTGTCAAGATTTTGTTTTGCTGGCACTGTAAACACCACACACAAGGAATGAATTCAGTGTATCTACAGAAAGGATTTAAAGCCATATATAGCTAAAAATTCCTTCAAATCAGCTACAGCCGCTAGTGTACAATAATTTGTTTTAAACCTTTTTTCATAACATTCTCATAATATAAAATGTTTAATTTTGGTCATCTCCATGATCACATGTCGACTTTTGTGGCGTTCTTCTAGTACTAGCTGATTGAGAGCTGTACCCCGACAAAGGAAGTTATTCTGTTTGAAACTCTATTACAGGGAATCAAAAGAGCATAAAAATATGAAAATGATTGAATGGATAACAATCTACCCACTTAGAATAAGAAACAGTGCTATATAGAAGACCCCAAACATCTCTTTAAAATCATATCTTCTGTAGTTTTAAAGTTGCCATAATCTTGTACACATTTAACCTGCTAACTAGATCGATGATTTCATCAGCCTGATGCTATATGATGCTATATGATATCCTCTATTCATTGCCTACCGTTAGGAGAATCCACACAGAAATGAGACTCATCTATCAATGTTGCTTTCTTTTAACGGTAAATTATCCATTATCGGCATTCGTTGATCTATACAAGATGTTGAGCTCTATGACAGACATTGGTGAGCATTATTCTGGTGCGTCTTCCGCTCATAAAAAAACATTACGTGGAGCGAGCGCTTAACATTTTCTTTGCTGCTTTGTAAATTCCCTTCATTTCTTTAAGTGTCTTTTGAACTAAGGTTTGCTATCTTTGACTTAATACCATATAACTGATTCTTAGAGAGCCAAATGTATTCAAATCTATTTCATTTAATTTATATGATTGTTATTTCCTTTCCCGCTATTAGCATATTCGCAATCTGCTTCTGATACTGTGTACTGAGAAAATCGCATTGTCAAGCCCTTTCTGATATCCAGTGACCCAAATGCCAAGGACGAATTATTTTTCTTTAATTAAAGGCGATTACATTGATAAGTTTAATTAAATTATTCCACTATTGTAGGATCAGAAAAGCTAATTATGACTACTTTATACATTTTCAACCTTAGTATTTTTTCTTTCTTTCTAATTGGAAAAGTGGTATTTTTAGTACACGGGAAGTAATTTTGACTGTTTAAGAACATCTCTTAAACCTTTTATTTCTCACAGCCCCCCTTTTCATTAAGTTAAAAGAATGGTTATATCAACTCCATCAAAAACTCGCAAACACAACAGTTTGGAGTAATTAAGACCACTAATGAGGAAATTATGACCGCTATATTTCTTATTTATATTATCTTAAAAAAAATTGTTTGGGGCAGTTAAGACCATTATAACACCAAATTGACAAATTCGTTTATACAAAAATTTTAGTAGACTTTATTCAAATTGCTATTTGTATCTCAAAGAATCGTCAGACTAGTGATAAATAATATCTAAAATAAAACATTCAATATAAATTTAATATATAAGAGTGAAACAAATTTTTACCATACAAAGTTTTCTCCATTACATATTCACAATTATCCCCCGGTCATAATTACCGCTCCTACCTAACTTTTATGAGTTATTTATACAATCAGTTTCATACATTATAAGCGTAGAACATGCGTAGGTATTAGACAGGAGATCTTAGATTTTAAAAGAAGATAAGCTACTACTCTGTTATGTCGTCGATCGATTTCGCCAAACTACACAAATCGCCAAATTAATAGCCAAATTATACATATAACATAATTTTTATTTTAAATAACAAACAAACAAATAATTAGTAGGATATTAATAAATATAATAAATATAAATAAAAAGTCAAAGTAAAAATCACTCAATGACGTTTTAAACACGTGTATCGTATTTAATGTCATTGAATTGATATTCACGATCATCCATTATTGGCATTTAATCTTATAATTTGGCGATAGAATTTTGGTCGACGGGATAACCTAGTTGTGCCGAAGATAACACTGTCTACCTCTAACTCAATGATACTTCAATTTTCAATCATCATTCAAAAGTACCAAAACAATTCCCAAATGATCAAGACACTGATTTAATTTTTAAATTCTAAATACGAATATTTGTGAAATGCATACCATTGGCTTTCTGTTGATATCTATGATGTATGTAATATAATAAGGCACCAAGAAAGGCGGTAGCTGACAACAGCTCTGCTCGGCCAACAACGCCACTCACCTGAAATTAAAATAGAAATTAGGTAAATTTTATCTACAGCTAAACATGCTATTCCATATTCAACAATGTTAAATAATAAAAAGATAATTCTGAGTAGCTAGAATGTCTCCAAAGCATTTTTATTGAGATAAAATAAATCATGATCATAACGTAGAATTACACAAAAGAAAATTAATCAAAAGACATGCATCATAAATCAACTCTTATATCTTTTGAAATAAGGTATTCGTACCCAATATGGACAGTGCTTTCAATATGGACACTTCTAATATCTTAAAAAAACTTTTTTGATCTAGAGATTGCGCTACATGTCTGTGAACGAAAACATTTGAATAGATAATTAAGCCTGGAAAGTGCAAAAAAGCGCGCTACTCACCATTTAGAAGGAAACTTGTTGTTTCATGATGAGCTGATCGTAATTACAACTAAGTTAAAATTCTTATTAGGTATGGTAAAATTACTTTAAATATTGAAAAGTGGAGTGTTTTAGAAAGCTCATAAACATATTTTCGGTTCTTTTTGCATATATTCCTTAATCATGTTTTCTTTGTTTATTTATTATAAGATTCAGTAAAACTACGCCCGATTCCGAATTTGGACACCTTATGTCCACATTGGAAATAACGCAACTGAATCTTCAGATTCTCAATAAAATTCTGCAGACGGATTAAATTAAGGCTATTAAAACCAACTATGTGCTTTGCATGGGTCGTTGAAGAGTCACAATCGAAAATGACCCCCTTCTCCTTCTAAAGTGCATGTTCTGAAGATATTTACTGATCCCCCTTCCCCGCAATACTTTAAGATGTATTTTTTTTACCCCCTCTTCTGTAAAATCCCTTGGAAGATTGGCTCTTCCATGCACCCTGTGTAGTAGGTCCATAAAGAGCCACCTTGCTAATAAGAACATGCATGTTCAAAATAGGGACATATGGACACTTGTAAACATTTTGTGTTTTTTTCATTTTAAATTAAACCAGAATAATTACAAACTCGCAATTTTTAATACTGATAGTGAACAGTACAGGGATAATGGTCGTTTCTTTTCTGAGTTTTATGACGTGTACATGGAGATGAATAAAATAAATTTTCCATAGGATGTCCATATTGGTTGTAATATTTATATTTTGTTGTAAAATATTTGTATTTCGCATTCCAATTTTATTCGAAATTATTCATTAGATATTTCACTTTCTGTCGTCCTCATTCTTCTCCTGTTTGTAATTTATTTATTAAGAGGACAATTTACCTCTGAATTAACAAAAAATCGATTTTTCTAATATTGTATGAAAATTTGTGTAATTTTGAATATTTTAACAACTTATCTTTACAAATACGGCAATTATATATTGAGATATTGTAATTTTTTTTTAATGTATATAACCAGTTAAGTTATCCAGCCAATTAAAACTTTAAATGGCTCTTTTTTCTGCATCTTCATATTTTCTTAACTTTCATGTTTTAAAAAATCTGAGAATTTTTTATATTTGGAATAGAGGTTTGTACTATTTTGCACATATTATTAAATATTTGATAAATCTGTGCATGCAGTTAGCCATCAGATTTTTTTAAATGAAAGTTTATGAAGATGTGTTAGATTTCCTCATTTTATATTTTGTATATCAGTTTTAAAAATGCATTAAGCGTAATACTAAATGTATCTAAAAATACATGCTGAATCTTGTGTATTACACATCTGAAAATCTTAAAAAATAGAACTGGACAAAAATACAAATATTTAAAAAAATAGTTGGAATAAAAACACACTACTTTAAAAATAATAATAATAATAATAAGAATTAAATAAAAATAGGATTTAAATAAAAATAATAAAAAAAATTAACTTAATCTAACCCTTTGAGCTGTGTTGGTTGAATTTTCTACCTTTTAACTTTAATTTTAAAATGTCACAATGAGACCAAAATGAACAAATTTATTTGTAAAAAATTAATGCTTTTTTTTTAATATATGGTAAACGAATTTTTTTCTTTGCAAAATACTGGTGCCAATGTGACATTTGAATTTTTGAATAAATGTACCCACTAGAACTCAAAGTGTTAAATAGGCAATTATTATTTTTTATGTACTTTAAAATAAACATTGAAATACAGTGAATTCACCATTTGAACCATATTATTTAAATATATAACAAATTAACACCTTATATTAGTATATTTCTTTCTAACTGCTAAAAAGGTGTAAGAATAAGATTTTAAAAGCAGAAAAATAGTTTTATTTAACTGTTGACATGTTTCAACTCATCTCCGAGTCATCTTCAAAACAATTAAAAATGATATTCGAAAGTTGCACAGTCTACGTTGCACTTACTGAAACGCCATTATTCAGTTTTCCATGTGACGCACATTATTATTATTATAATTTTTTTTTTACTTAGATTTTTATTTCTATTTTTGAAACTACGGAGTAACTCGTACCAGAATTTTGATAACTTCATTGATTTTGTATCGTTACATATGGATTTGTTACGTGTTTAAAATCTCTATTGTTTTTCTTAAAACACCGATTATTTTATATAATCCACAAACACCAAAAATATGCACTTCATCGCTGATGTAAAAAATGAAACTTTTAATTCAGACGTAGAGGTAAATATAATTACATATTTTTTTTTTTAGATTTATATCATTCCATATGCATTTTAATATGTAATTCATGATAATATGACTAAACTCATAGTTTTTTTTATATAGGAAATATTAAGTATTTACTTGAATTTCAGTTTTTAATAATTTAATCATTTTTTACATTCTTACTCATCATTTACTTATCATTTTAGTTTATTATTTAATTATTTTAAAATTTCAGTATATTGCAGTCATTTATTATAACTGTGAGTGCAATATTAAATTCAAAATATTTAAAATATAAAATTATTTAATAATATATAATATATTTGTTTAAAATATTTAAACAAAGCAAAGACCAGAAATTCGCAAAATTCTAAAATCCTCATAGCCTCTGATCCCAAGTTATTCAGAATTAGATGGTTTCTACTATAAAGGTAATCTCATAGTTCAAGAGCCAACAGCTCAAAAACCTAAGATATCGAGCACAAGAAAAAAACTTTTATTTTATGAAAGAATAGTGATTGGGGAATCTAATGTCTACCGTAAGGGAATAGGTGCATAAGCCAAAAGTTAGTACCACTAGTGGCTTACTCGTAAATTTATCATTGTGGTTGCCGTACAATAATTTCATACCTTTGATTGTACGGCAAGCACAATGATAAACCTACAAATCAAACCACAAAGGATATTAAATTTTGGCTTATGCTCCACTTTAATTCCAGCAGACATTAAATCCCTACTCTATAGTGAAAACTGGTGACAATTAATAAATCAATAAAACGCTTTGTAAAATCACCATAAAATGAAAATAAAGCAGGACGCGTTTCGAGCTATAACAGTAACAGCTCGTCTCAGCTAAATCAACACGTGTCCGTAAGGTACAGAGTCGAGAATAGTCAGCATCTCGACCCAGTCCCTTTACAGACACGTGTTGGTTTAGCTCACTACTCTATCACTAATCTTCCACAAAGTAAAGGTTTTATTTCTCGTGCTCGATACCTTAGGGTTTTTTGCTGTCGGTTCTTGGACTGTTTTAAGAATGAAAATTAAATTTAAACTTATCATGGATATGTTTTAAAGTTATTGTTTTTATAAGAAACGGGAAACAAGTAATAATTCGTCACTCAGATTTTAGATTGTCGTAGCTACCTACGGCCTCTGTATGAACAGGATGGACAGCAAACAGGGCACTTGACACAACACTTGAAGCACCGGACAAAAAGTGGAGGCACAATCTGAAAATAAACACAGATGCATGCAACTATTTCATGAAATTCTAAAATTACAAAATAACAAAATTCGGCACTACTTGGTTATCCCGTTGACCATTTTCGCCAAATTATAAAAATCGCGAAACTAATAGCTAAGTTATACATGTTGACATAATTTTTATTTAAAATAACGGAAAGATAAATAAATATGTAAAATATGAATAAAAATACAAATAAAAGGCGGAATTAAAAACCACCTAAGGACATTTTAAACGTGTATCGTGTTTAATGTCATTGAATGTGACATTCACGATCATCCGTTATTGGCATTAATCTTATTATTTGGCGATAGTTTTTTGGTCGACGGGATAACCAAGTAGTACCCGAATTTTTTTTTTTTAAATACATTTTAAGAATTTAGAATGTTTTATTTCAGATTGAATAACTTTATTATTATTTTTATTATTATTTAGAGTATTGCACATAAGTAAATTTAACTTATTGAGCTCATTTCTAACCAGTAATTATAGATACTTAGATTTTAAGTTTGGAATTATTATATACATAAATGACTATTGCATAATTACCATCATATGGTACTTTAAAAATAAATTACAATATAATAAATTGTCAATACAGATGTTTAATTTGAAATACAGCGCTTCATACTTAAATCTGATTCTATTAAACTTAATATTTTTAACTAATTCATTATAAATTTCTAAAATTCAGGAAATTATGTGAGTTTTTTTCAGCTCTTATGTTCATAATTTATCTTTTTTCAACGATAAAATAAATAACATTTATGAATGATATGGATTAGTTATAAAAAAAAAATAAGTTGATTCGGTATAGTTTGGAAGTAATGCTATACATGTGGCGTAATAATTCACTAAATCATGTATGTCATAAAATCAGCTGTTACATTAAGGGTAACGAAGAATGTGTTTATACAAAAATTCATATAACAGATACATGTTTGCGCTGTAAATAAAAAAAAATCTTTAAGTTACTAATAATTTTTCAGGAAACTGGGATGCCTACAACTTTTTGTGCAACAGCAACCGGATTACAGATAAAATTTTAGTAAGATTATTGTAATTTTAGTAGATGAAATAATAAAGCAATACATTTTTTGTAGCTTTACTACTAAATATCGATTATATAATTTTAATTAATCCACACTTGTATTAAAACATCTGCGTTTTCATACCAAATTGATTGGTTTCAATGATTATGTTGCATAATTTACTTCAGAACAATTTATATTATTCAAATTTATAGTAAATAATCTCCCTACGTCACATTTTGTATCTTTAAAAGTATCTTAAAAAGTATTGAAACTCTATTAATGTTTATAAGCACTACTAATATTTATATAAAAATGATTTTTCTTATGATTACTCGTGTCTACATGTATATGTTCTCATATGGAATAATTGCTATATATATCTTCAGCAAAATATTTTTCCAAAGAATCTTTTTCAAATTTAAAGTCTTTGTTTGACAAACTAATAAATAATAAAATAAAATAAAATAAAATAAATAAAAATAAATGTTGAAAGAAAATATTTAGAAGATTTAAAACGCATTTTCTTATACTTGTATGTACGTCGATTGTATTACAGTTGGAATTTTCAAAATTGAGGACTGATGTCCCGCAAAACCGCGACTTATATCGTTGATGTACCATCAACATCTTCGTTAATAAATCAATTATGCCAAAAGGAACTCACACTATTACTTTTTTAATACATAAATGAAGGATAAACCTAACTCTTTTAGTATCAAGAAAAAAAAATTAGAAAAATTAACATAATTTTATCATCCCGTGATTTTACTAATCATCCAATAGATTGATTCACATCAAAATCAACAGAAACAACATCTATAAATATATACTAAGCGAGCAAATTCACATCCTTTTGTTCTCCCTCTTTTATTTTCTTACTATTCCTGTCATATTCTGATATATTTTATTAAATTAATATTTCAAGTATATATATTTATGTATGAAAAAATCCAAAATGATGATACCATTTTTTTTAATTATAAAACATAAAATATTTTTTTGTTATACATAAAAATTCTATTTTTAATCAAATTAAGATACTTAAATTTTCAACTAGTATTTTTACTCCTATTTATATTGTTTTTCCAGCGTTCAGAATACGTTTACTCATTGAGCCACTTTGCTACCTACTAGTTAATCTGTTAAATCTATTAATGTTTTATTTATTATGCGTCTTGGATACGTGACGTCTACTACAGAAGAGTTCGGAAGAAATTAACTTTGAAGTCCTAAAAGAAAGGACAGATGAAATACTCCAAATTTGTTCATATTTCCATCATTCGAGAGATTTTAGTTATAATATTTTTAATGAAAACTCACTCTTTTAGCAGCATGCACTAAAAGAATTCTTTGAACTGTTATTTTCCGGAAGTATACTTTTAAATTTCTGAATCTAATTTGAGATCAATAGAATAGTAAAAAATTAACAATTTTCGGGGTAAATTTTTTTCCCCACACAGTGCGTTTCTTTTTGCGGTGGCGTAAAATTATTCACAGCCCTAAATAATTTATGAATCTAACTTTTGAATTGCCGATAGGCCAACTAAAGATAATATTTTTATTCATGCAGTCTTTTTAAGTTTGCGTAGGCAGCAAGCTTTTACATATAAACTCAGCAGGGTTACTATTCTGTTTCTTTATTTATTATTTTATTTATTATTTTAGAGAACTACTTATTTTTAAAATTTAGGATACTGATACTTTAGACACTAGTAAAACGTTTTAGATCGCTCTCTTAGTCTGTGATCGTGTGTGCACAAATTATAAGAAATATATCTACCAATATAATTGAATGAAACCGCTCAAAGACGGATTGCTAAAACAATGATTTTTTTCTTTATTTTTTGGCTGATATTGAGAATACCGCTCCCACTTAAAAACCCACTCTAAATATCTTGTGAATCTAGTTTTCAACTTTTCGATAAGCCAGCTAAAGATAATGTGGATATTTATTTATTTATTTATTTGAGTAGACTGTAAGACTTTTATGTCTAAACTAATAAAATCCATTTATTTTTTATTTATTTATTTAATTTTTTTTTTTTTTTTTTTTTTGTATTTTAGGATATTAACACTTTAGGCATTGATAGAACATTTTCAGATCTCTTGCTTATTCTGTGACCGTTGTTGCTTTGGTATATCTAAACTCATCGTTTTTTTTCTTTCTTCCTTTTTATTTGGGGGAGGAGGGGGTATTTTAGGCACTTATGGAAATTTTTTGGATCACTTGTTAGTCTGTGATTGTTTGCGCGTAGGTAAAGACAAATATGTGTACATCTATCCGTGAATGAAAAAGCTTAAAGACATATTGCTAAAACTATGATTTTGTTTATTTCTTTTCAGTTATTTATTCATTTTAAGATTGACACAGAAAATAATACTTTTACTTAAAAAGAAATCACTGGCTATTTTTTTATAAAAGAATTCATTAATGATATTCATATTTTTCTCAACTTAATTAAATGATATTAATGCATGCATGCAGTGTAAATAGCGTTGTGCACTTTATGCAGTAAGCTTGCTTATTTCTTACCTGTAAAACAGCAGACAAACGCAGGCATGCAAGATGACATTAAACATGTGGTATCCAAAAGGGGAGAGACCGTGGATGGCATAGTTAAGACGAAAACTGAGAACAGTCAGTGGACGGTATGATTTGTGACTTTGCTCCTAATGAAAAAAGACAATAAAGCAGCGTTAAGAGAAATGTAGATGCTTAAAAAGAACAGAATGAAAAATTTTAAAACAAGAATTATACGATCTCTCTTGATATCACTCTTAAAAACTTAAAAATTCGATAAACTTTTATTATTAGTTTGTTTTGGCATTCACTTTATAATATATGAAAATAAAGAGTAATCCCTTAACATTCGCGAATTTTAAATATTTGTGATATAAGAAATGAAGAACTTTTCAACATTTCAACGAAATACTGAACTTTTTCTACAAATTTTGCTTTATTTTTTTATTTATGTTTTTTAAAAGTAGACTCATTCTGCATTTCCCAAAACATACCGTATTGTTACCGCGTATATAAGGTTCTTTTGATCTTATGGTTAGACAACTTCAAACTCTAGTCTCTTAGAAAAGTAGAAAATAATTTATTTACAGACCTTCAGAACAACAGAGGCTTCGAAACTCACAAATACTACTAGATATTCAAAAATAGCTGTTCAAATCTATCGTACAAGTACAGATATAGGTCCCAGAGACTCTTTATACAACCTCTCAACACTAAAATCCCATTCAAAATAACGTAAATAAAACTCAAGCAAACTTGCTTAAACAATAGCCTAGAAGTTCACTCAATGACTGACTGATAAATAATCACAACAACAGCTCGTATTGCTCTCCTTATATAGGCTCGCAGCATGTGCTGAAAATTTCCACAGGCTTCTCAAATATTCCAGAAAACCACGGAATAACATTCAATGTATCAGCATATCTAAAGGGGGGTTACCATAGAGAGGGAAGGGTTACCATCGCCAACAATCGCCAAGTTTGTCGCCAACTTGGCGATATATCGCCAAATTTGGCGACCAAAATTAGTCGTCAAAAGTGACGCCAACTTGGCGATATCTCTATTATTTCGCCAATCTGCCATAGACATTCACTGAAAAATAATAGACACGTTTGCTTGATAACAGAGACAATGTAACAAAAACTAATATTGGTAAAGGAATGGAGCTTAATAAGATTATTTACATTATTTTACAGTACAAACACTAACTATTTACAAAATTCGTAACACTACCCCCTCCTCAAACACTGCACGTCCTGGGCAGTGCAATCCTTGAGTTAGAGGAAAACACTTAAAATAAATAAATAAATAATAAGAATAATAAGATTTACATAAATAAGAACTAATTACTATTTACATATTTACAAAAAAAAAAGTGATTTTCATGACCATGGTCTGAAATTCCAGTTTTGAATTTCTATTCACTTTGGCCAAAATAAGGGGCTAGCCGGTAATAATGTACGACCTTAGGCTTGGTGCGTGGCGATTTTTGTATACGTACGATGACGTCATTCAGCCTGTTGACGACTGTGTAAGGACCGTCCCAGTTTCTTTGTAATTTTGGCGACAGTCCCTTACGACGCATGGGATTCCACAACCAAACTTTGTCACCTTCGTTAAACTCATGTCCAGTTGCCTTTATGTCGTACCGTGTCTTCATCTTTTTTTATGCCAGTCCAATTCGGTGTCTGTTAGACAATGAATCTCCTCAATCCGTGCCTGGAGTTCATCGACATATTCCTCAGGCAATGAAGGAGCATCAGGAGGACGGCCAAACAAAAGATCCGCAGGTAGACGAAGATCACGACCAAAGAGCATTTGAGAAGGGGAATAACCAGTGGCCTCATGAGTGGCACTCCTGTAGGCAAGCAGGAAAAGAGGCAATTTCTTGTCCCAGTCCTGTTGATTTCTAGACACCAGGAAAAAGAGGCTATTTAGGATGGTACGATTGAACCGCTCCACCATGCCGTCCGATTGAGGATGTAGAGGTGTAGTTCGAGTTTTTTCCATGCCGAGTAGTCCACACATTTCTTTAAACACAGCCGAATCAAAGTTTCTTCCTTGATCGGAATGGATTTGAAGAGGAACTCCGTATCTGGAAGCCCAGTGTTGAACCAGTATGTGTGCTACGGTTACCGCCTCTTGAATAGGAAGGGCGTAGGCTTCAGGCCACTTAGTGAAGTAGTCCATGACAACGAGAATGTACTTATTGCCATCAGATATACTAGGAAGAGGACCCAGGATGTCTAGAGCAATTCGTTCTAAAGGAGCTCCTACATTATAACGCTGCAATCGTCCACGGGTGCTCCTCTTTGGACCTTTACGGGCTACACAGGTGTCACAAGTTCGACACCACTTCTCTACATCACTGCAAACATTATTCCAGTAAAAACGTTCTCGAACCTTTTACAGGGTCTTCATTACACCAAAATTACCTCCTGTGGCACTACCATGCAGTTCTTGAAGGACCATAGAAATTCTCGACTTAGGGAGTAGTAGTTGCCATCTACATGTCTTTCCATCGTCAGACTCCCATTTTCGGTACAAGATACCGTTTTTCAAATGTAGGGAATCCCAGAGAGCCCAATACGTTTAGTCGTAGGATGGTAATGGGCCATGTCTTGCCAGCTGGGCTTCCTGTTGGACTCCTCCTTCAACTCTAGAATTGGCTTAATTTCAGGATCAGCAAGTTGATCTTTACGCAGGCTCTCATCACTCCACTGATCCTGCGATGATGTAGACCCAGTTGTAATTTGTCTTACTATAGGACCTTTGACATTAAATTTCTTCTCAACCCGGTCGCAGTATGTACATGTACAATTCTCTGAGCAGGGTCTTCTTGAGAGAGCATCTGCATTTCCATGTGATGAGCCTTTTCGATGGCGTATCTCCATATCGTACTCTTGAAACTTTTGTATTCACCTGGCTATCTGGCCTTCAGGGTTCTTAAAATTCAATAGCCAAGTTAGAGAAGCATGATCAGTTCGGATCAGGAACTTTCGAAAGTAAAGATAGTGCTAAAAATTGTCTACGGCTTTCACTACAGCAAGAAGCTCTTTTCTTGTTACGCTCTGCCTTTGATAAGCACTTGCTGAAATATGCGATAACACGCTCCTGGCCGTCGATTTCCTGGGACAGTACAGCGCCAATGCTTTCGTTACTTGCATCCGTATCAAGTACAAACTGTTTATTGATTTGAGGATATGACAGAATTGGAGAGGATGTTAATGCCTGCCTTTCGAAAGCAGCATCACATTCCTCTGTCCACACAAATTTTTGATTGGCTTCTGTTAATTTATGAAGTTGTCTTGCAATCATCGAGAAGCATTTGACTAATTTTCTGTAGTAGGTGCATAATCCTAGAAATCTCCGAAGCTGGTGAACATCTGCTGGACGACTTCAATTTTTCAAGGCTGATATCTTCTCCGGTTCAGTCCTGACTCCTTCCGCCGAAATGATGTGTCCAAGGTAGGCGACTTCATTGCGAAACAAACTGCACTTCGAAGGGCTTAAATTCAAATTAGCTTCCTTTAACTTTTGTAGCACCCGCCTGAGGTTGTTCATATGTTCGTCAAAAGAGTGTCCTATGATTATGATATCTAAATAAACAAGACATGCCTCATATGACAGCCCCCGGAGAGCCCTTTCCATAAGGCGTTCAAAAGTTGCAGGTGCGTTACATAGACCAAAAGGCATTACTTTGAATTGCCATAATCCTTGTCCCGTTGTGAAGGCAGTATTCTCGCAGTCGTTGGGATGGATCTCTGCCTGCCAGTAACCACTCTTCAGATCCAGAGTCGAGAACCAAGTGTTGCCCGCAAGTGTGTCGAGAGTGTCGTCAATCTTTGGTAGAGGGTAACTATCCTTTTTGGTGACGTCATTCAGTCGGCGGTAGTCTACACAAAATCTTGTAGAACCATCCTTTTTTCTTACTAACACAATGGGAGACGCCCATGGACTTGTCAATGGTTCGATGACGTCATTATCTTCCATATCCTTAATTAAATTCTGCACCTCTTCTTGCTTGGCAAAAGGTAATCGTCTAGGGTGCTGTTTAATAGGAGAGTGATCTCCCGTGTCAATTAGGTGTTGTGCCATTTTAGTTCGTCCAAAGTCTTCAGATGTTTTGGAAAATAAACTTTGGAATTCTCTAATTAAACTTTCCGCAGCATCCCTTTGGTTTGGATCTAAGTCTGTAATTTGTAGCAAATCCTTGACTAAATTATCTGAAGATTTCTGGGGGTGATTGGTATTTTGACTTATGCACGTCACAGGAGCACATGACACTATCACCTCTCTTTTCTTGATAGTCCTCGTCTTATCACTGATGTTAGCAATTCTGACTGGAATGGTTTTTTTGAGAGGTCCACTACAGATGAAGCCACCAATACTCCTGCTTGTGTACTATTGTCTTCGGGATAATCTATATGGCCAAACGATAATTAGTTTTATTTTTAATTACAGTAGGAACTAAAAATTCTGTTCTTGGATCTAGATTGATGTCTTCTTTGGCTATTACTATTTGTTTACATTCAATTTCCTTATTTAATCCAAAAAGGCTTATTTCTTCAAACTTAGAGAGCATTTTATTATTTTTGAAATCAAGTTTGAAGCCAAACTTCTTCAGAAAATCTAGCCCGATTATGCAAGGATCTGTTATGTCAGCCACATATGCCGTATGATAATATTTGGTTCCTCCAAAGTTGATGGTTAAATTGGCCTTTCCATATATGCCTATCTTGTCGTCCGTCACAGTTTGCAAGGTAACGCAGGGCGGAGTCCAGATGAATTTACATTTCAATTTTCGAGCCAAATCTTCTCTTATTATTATTACATTGGCTCCTGTATCCACAATCATGCGGCATTGAATCTCGTAAATAAATCCTATCACATATAATTCATTATCACCGTCACTCATTTTCGATATTTCAAGGATCTTCAGGTGGGGCTTTTTACTCTCTAGTCTTGAATTCATCTCACGTTCGTGGACTTTGGGACAGTTTCTTCGGAGATGTTTTGTATCACCGCACAACCAGCACGTGAGATTCTGTCTTCTTGAACTTGTTCCTCCATATTTTAAAGAATCAAGCTCTTGATTTATTTTCCTAATTTATTTCAAGACGTCGATTTCAGTGTCTGAACTTTTGTTCTTCGTTGCCTCTCGGACTGAATGACGATCTCTTCGGTTGGCTTGTGTAGCTGCTTCAACCTTTAAGACATATAGTAATACAGCCTTTAAATCCTGCACATCTGCCATTCGTACCGCTCTCTGCACTTCTGGATCTTTTATTCCGTCTACAAAGTACTGCAGTGAGAGCATTTCCCGTACATTTGTTGGGCAGTCGATGAATGCTAAATTTGCAAGCCGTTCAATTTCTAAGGCAAACTCCTGAAGGGTTTCACTCGATTTTTGATGGCGGCTCTTCATTTGTATTCTCGTATAATCTTTCAAGAATGTTTCTCCGAATCTCATTTCAAGTGCAAATGGAGTTGTGTCATATCGGGCAATGTTTGCAGCACGTCGGCGGCTTCTCCTCTCAAAGATGTTGCCAGTTGACAAGCTTTCACCTCGTCACTCCATTTGTTCGCTTCGGCTACAATGGTGAATTGGGTCTTGTAAACTTGCCAGGAACTCTTTCCGTCGTATGTCTACAGTTTAATGTGCACGGGAGAAGCAGGCGGATTCCTAAATTCTTCATAATTACCACTGGACGCTGAAAGCTTCTTCTCAAGATCTTGTACTTTTTTATTTAGCTTTTCCTCTACTTCAACTATTTTCTCTTCAATATTACTAACTTCATTCTGAATTTTCTCTTCTACTTTACTAACTTCATTCTCTATTTTCTCTTCTACCGAATCTATTCTTCTATCTACCGACGAGAACTTTTCTTCTAAAGTTTTCTTCATTTCTTCTTGACTTTTATTAACTTCCTTCTTCAATTCTTCAGTCAACTCTTTCATTCTTTCTTCGTTTTTATTCATTTTATCCGCCAACTCTTCTTGGCCTTTTGTCAATTTTGTCTTTATGCCATTCATAGCATCTAACAGTTCTTTCAGTTGTCCGTCCATTGTTCTTGTTTTCACCGTAAGATCCCGACTCCTGACACCAAATATTACCGCGTATATAAGGTTCTTTTGATCTTATGGTTAAACAACTTCAAACTCTTGTCTCTTAGAAAAGTGGAAAATAATTTATTTACAGACCTTCAGAACAACACAGTCTTCGAAACTTACAAATATTACTAGATATTCAAAAATAACTGTTCAAATCTATCGTACAAGTACAGATATAGGTCCCATAGACTCTTTATACAACGTCTCAGTCTAAAAACACATTCAAAATAACGTAAATAAAACTCAAGCAAACTTGCTTAAACAATAGCCTAGAAGTTCACTCAATGACTGACTGATAAATAATCGCAACAACAGCCCGTATTGCTCTTCTTATATAGGCTCGCAGCATGTGCTGAAAATTTTCACAGGCTTCTCGAATATTCCAGAAAACCACGGAATAACATTCAATGTAGCAGCATATCTAAAGGGGGGTTACCATAGAGAGGGAAGTGTTACCATCGCCAACAATCGCCAAGTTTGTCGCCAGCTTGGCGATATATAGCCAAATTTGGTGACCAAAATTAGTCGTCAAAAGTGACACCAACTTGGCGCTATCTCCATTATTTCGCCAATCTGCCATAGACATTCAATGAAAAATAATGGACAAGTTTGCTTGATAACAGAGACAATGTAACAAAAAGTAATATTAGTAAAGGAATGGAGCTTAATAAGATTATTTACATTATTTTACAGTACAAACACTAACTATTTACAATATTCGTAACAGTATGTATTCGTGTTTAAGTCGAACTTCTAACTATCAAATGCAAATTCTGGAAAAAATCACAAAACCGGGTAAAAGTCGACCCCCTATTTTTTTTATTTCAATTTTGCTCAAAAGCCAATGCAGAGCAATAGCAAATAAACAAAAACAAATCACTAAAAAAATTTGTAAAAATATTATTATTTGTATATTTTATATATTATTTTATTATAAATACACATTAAGAATCAGAATATAAGTCGATCCCCCCCCCCAATTTGTTTGAAGAAAATTTTCAGAATTCCTTGATTTATACACGAGTATTTACAGTAGGTTGATGCTGAAATCAGATTCAGACAATATTGAGAATGAGAGCAAGAATTTTGAAACTGCAGGTAACCATATTTCTTTCTTTTTGAAGTAGATTTTTTTCTTATATTTTCTAAAATAATTTTTTTTTTTATTGCAGATGAAATATCTTCAGTAACAATTCCCGGGGAGACTAAAACTTCAGCAGATACATGTTATAAATGCAAGCTAATGGGATCCTTCACTGATGAGGAGACTTGTATTAAAAAGAGAAATTGAAGCCGCAATTTTCCTTTACATGTTGGTTCACCATATCTGCTCTGCCAAACAATCGCATATCATTAAAAGTTTGTTATCTGTCAATTATCAAATAAACTTTGTACAGTGTCTAATTATATAATTATTCAACATTATTTAAAACATTTACTTTTTATGCTAAATAAATATACGTTTGAGTGGCTTTGTTTCTAATTAAAAGAAAAATCATACAACCTAACGTCTCCCATTTTTTAATGTACGAGAAATTAGTCTCAACGTTTGTGATTTTGACATTCTCGAGGGCGTCCGCGAACTGATACCTTGCGAATTTTAAGGGATTACTGTATTTACATTTAAAAATAAATAATTTAGCATGGCAATAAATTAATTATTTTGTATTTTATAACCATATAAGCTCATATTTCTTTTATTCTAGTTAATATCGTAAATATAATAATTTTAGATATTATATTTGTCTGAAAATGTTATTCATATATATATATATATATAATCCAAGGAAGTTCATTCTATTTAAAAAGAAAAGTTTACCTTCATTGGATTATATATAGTGAATTGCCAAAAATTATCTTTGTTAATTTATTTTTCATGTTTTTGAGGATTCAAACGATTGTTAAAAATAAAAAAAAATAAAATCATAATTTTCAACATTTTATATTTTAGAAAACACACATTTTAAAACCCTGATTTGGTAATAAAATGAAGTGTGGTTTATAAATAAATATCCTTATTAAGCTTAGAATGTAAAAAAGAATTATGTTTATGAAATATGATTTTAAAATACAAATTAATAATTCGAATTATTAATCAGTTGAAACACTCCATAGTAAACTTAATTTTATTTATTTTTAAATCAGGAAGTTATAATAATTAATAGGGAATAAGCTAGGTAATTTTTCTTAAATACATCAAATATAATTTCGAGTAACTTTGAAAATAAAATTGAATTACTGAACCATTTAATATACAGGATATCCCTACTTAAACGACACTATTTTAAAGTTGTCTACGAACGAAATTGTATTTCAGAAAATCGTGGAAATTTGCGGAAGATATAATGAAAGAATGGGAATATTTTAGTAAATAAATTTTCACCGTAAGCGAATGATGTAATGAATGCAAATTTAGAAGAATAAATGTTTAGAATACATATTTACAATAGTTTACAAATTTTGCTTATCAACCTTATCTGATTTTAATTAAGGTATTCCATGGCGTGCTATAAGCATTTCTCAAATCACTTTTTCATCAATATTGGAACAGTATGTGTGCTATTTTATGATTATACATGTACCTGAAAATGATGGCGGCCATGTGGAATATGGTTTATTGTAATAAAATTTTTAACCATCGAAATGTATGAAAAAACTATAATTCTTTAAAAAAAAACTCTGGCGGCGATATTGTAAACTATTTTTCCACTCAAAAATCCTACACTTCCGTTATATCCTTCACAAAATTTCACAACTTTCCGAGCAAAAGTTTCGTCTTTAGACAAATTTGAAATAGGGTCAGTTCATTATGGATATATCTATTTTGTTTGAAAACTACTGATTTATGAAAGAGCAATTTTTAAAAATTGTTGTTCGAGAATCAGCAAAATTCTAACAGGCTTAAGATAGCTGGCGGAGTTAAAGACTTTGACACTGACGTCAACATTCAACCAACAAAGCTAGTAATCAATTATGTCTTAAGGTATCAAGGTAGTCCAGCTATCCAAATGTCGCGTTATCGCTGTTCAAGTGCATAAAATGTCATTTCTATGCAATAATGAATATTACTGCTAATAATAACAGGTTTTATCCGATTTTTCGAAACAGAAAATATGAATAATTTTTGCATTTAGATCTTAAACTTTAAAGAATAGAGTTAAAATTTCAGCTTACTTTTCTAAGAGGAGTTCCCCAAAAATCATTTTGAAATATGTTGTATATAGGAGTGTGAGGTCGTAAATCTCTGTTATCTCTTATTGCAGCAATATCATCAAAAACAAGGTCACACCACAGGGAGTTGCTGTAACACACTGCAACAAGTGCCGTTAAGACGATAGGAAACATTTTCTCTAACTCCATGGTTTCTATCAATATAATAAAAGGAAACATTAAAAATTTGGTAGATGTTATTTTTCAAAAATCGATAATATTAATATCGACAAATAATAATATCAATAATATTATTATTATAAAAATTTATTATACAAATTATAAAAACTCAAAGATTGGTACATCATTTTAAAAGGAATAAAAAAGAATCTACAATAAAAAATTAATGTAAATGTGCCTGTTTGCAAAATACACAGCATTCTTTTGGGAAAAGTTATAAGAAGCTGCATATAAGTTTTATAGGAAGAAAATATAAAAAAACTTTTAATTTGAATCTCGGTGTCAAAATCCAGGCTTATTCTTTTTCCTAAACCAGTGGTTAGAAATATTTTATTGGCTCGACCCCCCCCCCTTCACAAAGCATCTCTAAAATCATGATGCTCTCTCCCACTCTAACAAATATCTTTTAAAATTAAAAATTTATCTCTGTTTACAAGGAGGAAGTTTAATAATGAATGAATGAAAAAGGCAACTAATAATGAATCATTTCTCTTATTGTAGCTCATTATACTAGAAAAAATTTTGTACCTTGCTAGGGTACCTTAGTAATCATTTTTTGTATTTTTATTTTCTTAAACAGATTCTCATATGTGGAATCCATATTCAGCATTCGCACATTTCATAGTGTTTTTAATATGAGTAACTTGTAAATTGCCGGTGAAAATGTTTTGGACATTAAATTTCCTCTCTGCTAATAGAACATTAAACAATGTAATAATTTCATCATTACTAATTTTTAATAGACTTTTCTTTCAGCATAACACACTTCTTTTTTAACTGACTTTTCCTTCCTGATTATTGTCAGTTCTTTGCTCTATATTACACGATTTTAAAATATAAAATGATAACGTCATAGTGTATATTTATTTATTGTGTGGTTAGCCTGCATTAAAGCGGTACAGATTTTTTTTTAATGCTGGATATTTATTAATTTTATAAATTGATAGAACCACATTTCGAAACTTTATATATTTTTGAAAGTAAAATATGTTGAAGACAGAAAATTTATGATATATCTTTAAATAGTCTAACGCTTAAACTTTCTTCATATGACATATAACAGCGCGAACAAAGTTGAAAAAAAAAGCTCATTGAATAAACAGTCAAACCAATTGTGCAAAATTATGAAAAAGATAAGTAATCAGACAAAATAAAAGATTTTTTAACCGCAAAAAACAATAGAAGAATGTATTTTTATTAATGGAGTACCTAATTGCGTGACAATTTAAGATCCAGTGCTGAGAGGAATTGTTTTGCAAGGCAATTTGGGAGTTTAAAAAAAAATTATGTTTCAACGCGGCTTATAGCTACAATGAAAAAATTAACTAAAGAAAGTAAAACGAATTTAAATTTAAAAATATACATTAATAGTAACATGTATAAATACATGAAGTAGGGGAGAGTGGGGATACTTGAGCATAGGGGATACTTGAGCCACCCCTATTATCTCGACAGTTGGTTAATTTTTCTTTCTAAAACTGCCAATATGATAACATATTTATAGTTCTGAATATGTAAAAAAGAAATCACACATCTTGGTACCATTTTGAAAGTATAGTGATTAATAGTTGTCTTTTTCCTATCTGAAGTAAATATTTGGGTGCATGGTTTTTTTGTTTTTTTGTAATCAAAGTTTTGTTTAAAGTTGCAACTATATACATACATTCCATAAGCATAATTTCAATTGTATTTTGAGTCTAAAATAGTTCTAATTGCTGCATGCTTTATTTAGTAAAACTCTGGGAAACAAAAATAGTGATAGTGGGGATACTTGAGCCAATGAGAGTGGGGATACTTGAGCCATGTCTTAACCATCCCCACTAGAAATTAAACACGGGTAAAACAAACAAAAAATAAAATTCCATCCTTATATTCACTAATAGATATTTTTCTGAAGAAAAGGGAGAATAATCTTTCATTTTATTTTTTTTTTCTTAAAAAAATAACGACCTAAAAATGTTTAAAAATGTATATTTTTTAAATTAAAATGTCTATTTTATTTTTCGATTTGACTAACAAAATAGCCTGTCTAGATAAATGTAAACATAGTTTTCAATTTAACTTTCATTAAATGAAAATAACTTTTTAAAACGGTTTTACAGGCTATAATCTCTAATACTTTAATTAGTTAGGTCCAACATATTAAAATATTTATTTTTTAATATAACATATTAAGATTAGTATTTTATATTGAAATCGTAACCTCTGTTGCTGTATTTTTTTTTTTTTTTAACTAAGAAAATTGAAGAAAAATTGGTAAAAAGAGCGCACAAAAACAAGAAAAGCAACAAAAATCCCAGTTCAAACTTACTTGCATGGAGCCAAAGAGGAAGACAAAATCTTTTCCTGTGAAATCAAAAAAGTGTTTGAAATAGTAGAATGATACATCTGGCTTAAATTCCGACAGCTACTAAACTAAAAGCATGAGTTCGACAATATCATTAGAGGAAAATTCTGTCAATGATGGTGATGAAGTGAAAGAAAACCTTCTATTGATGGTTGGTTACTAATAAAATATGCCAGAAAGAAAACTGTAAAAATATTTTTTGGATAAGTGCTTAATATTTTGAAAATGAAATTTGCCCGAAGAATTGCAGATTCCAAATTTAAATGGCTCTGAACTGAGGGTGTTTCTACCGTCGTTATAACTCAAGTTCAAATTATCCTTCGACAACCAGTTTTAACGACAAAAAACGATCGTATTACTAGCTTTGTTTTCTCAATTGGTTTTGAAAGACTTTACGTTTCATAATTTATCATTCTGTAAAATGTTTGCGCAAAAATAAAGCGAAAAAAATTATTTTTGTGGGTATTTTTCCGTAGTGGCTCAAGTATCCCTGCCATGGGGATACTTGAGCCATGATGTAAAACAAAAAATAAATATTTATTATACATAGAAAAATAGTTCAAAATTTATTGAAAGTGGTTTTTAGTTGAAGGAAAAATATCAAATTTTCATTTTCAATATTTTATTTTATTCTAAAAAAATATAAAAAATTAAAAAAAATTAAAATTCAAAAAATGGCTCAAGTATCCCCATCTTCCCCTATATCAAAATAGTTGGGAAAAATAAAGAAGAGCAAAAAAATGTACATTAATTTCATTTTGATTGAAAGGCTCCAACATAATGAAAATATACTGCAAACGATTTTTCACCACTGACCACAATGTATTGGGATTCTTTTAAATGTCCTTGTAAATGAACTATATATGCTCCACACCCCATTTTATTATAGCAAGTATACTATTGCAAGCTTATAAACATATATCAATTACATGGAAATCTACTTATAATAAAATGCGACTGCATAAATGTGTAAGAACGGTTCCGGGGCGAATCATTCTGATATCAACCGTTGCTAGATGCCACGTTAGGCTTAGTTGAAAACAGATGCTAAAATGATGCTTTTAAAATTTCTTCCACTTGAAATAATGTTTGTTAAGCATATTTTCATATAAAATTCAGCATATTTTCATTTTCATGCATATCATTCCCAATTAAAACACATAAAGATAACAGGGGAATTATCAAAACGTGGGATCATTAAACGTTAACTATTAGTGATTTTTTAAATTTTCAAATTTATACGCTAATTTTTTTCTTTTTTTTTTACAATACAGCATATAAGTCTATAAACTTATATACAAACATTAAATGACAGCAGTTATTCTGGAAAATTAATTATTGAAGCATTTAATTAATCAATCAACAAGTGACAGTTGAGCGTGTTTCTAAGTAAAATTATATTATTACAAGTACTAAACACGCTTTATTTACACAAAACACAGAATTATTTATAATAAAACATTATAATAAATATCTTATTATACGTTTCAGGAAATCAGATCATCTTTTAAAAAAAATTTACGAAAAAAAAAACAGCGCATTGGAATGTCCGAATTGTTACGCGATTCGGACATTTCAATTTCTTATTTGAGAAAAGTGCATTTTTTGCAATTCAATACGAAGTACATATAGATACTTTCAAATGAAACAAAAATGACTTTAAATATAGATACAAGAGATTAAAGTACTTACTTAACATGTTTTGTGTGAAAATAATAGCTTTGTTTCGATCATTACTTTCGGACATAAAAAAATACAGAAAAAGTTACTAGCTTCAAAAAGCAATAAATTGTCAGTGCCATTTTTTAACAAAATTATAAAACAATTATCCTTTCCTTTATGCTTTCGCTGTTTATCATTAGAATCTCCTGGAAACAAGTTAAAACTTTTTTTTGTTGGTACATTGGAACAGTTAACGTTATGAATGTCCAAAATTGGCCACTTTAGTAAAAAAAAAAATAATAATAAAAAAAAATTTTTAAATATTTATACAAAAATTTTAATATAAATTATATCATTTTTTGTCTTTGAACAGAATTAAGAATTCAGTGAAAATAAAAATTAAAGTCAATGATGATTAAATTCATTTATTCAAAAGCTTAAAGTTATGATGTGTGTACATTGCCCACCTTTTGAGAGCGTCCCAACAGTGGAAGTGTAAATTGATAAGTTTTTTATCATTTACTACGATTGTATTTTATTTAATGACATCAGCGCCGTTTAACAAAACTTTATCGCTGCCATCTATGAAGTATTTTAGAAGCCTTCTCGGGAATATTATAAAAGATTAAGATTAATTTAAATTTAGTTTTATTATTTTTTTAAAGATGCTAGCATTTATTAGCTTAATTTTTTTAATTTTGTTTTCTATTATACATAAAATAAGTTCTTTTTTTTCTTCAAGTTGTTATGGATATATAACATATCATCATGACTGTATTAGTATAACTGACAATTATTTTTTCACATGCTTTTAAATTAAAATTTTACCTGCTTTGATGCATGCAAATAAATCAAAATTGCTCTTAAATCAAAATTTTATGATTTTATTTAGTTTACGACATTATATATTCCTTACACTTAAATGACATTTGATAAAAAATATAAATTTCGTTTACAATGCAAGCAAATTTGGAATGCAGTGCCTTGTGAAAGAGGGGGGGCGTGAACAAGGCGGTAGCCCTGGGCGCAGAAATTTAAGAGGCACCAAATTTATACTACAAACAACACTTTTAGCCTGTCACAGGATGAAATGTGGAAGGGGTGAAGGGCGCCAATTTTAGACTTTGCCCCGGGCGTAATTTTCTCTTCGTACGCCCTTGTTCTAATAGATATAATCTAAGCTTTTAAAAACTGGTACATTTAATTAAAAATTTTACAAAAGAAATAATAATAATTTTAGTGTTCATAATTTACGAATTGAATTTTTAAAGTTGAAATTTTTAAAAATTGATTTTTATTTAAATCAATGCCTCCTGCTATAGAAAATAGCAGCATTTTGAATAAGAAACTACGATTAAAAAAAAAGTTTTTGTTTATATTAACTGCGTATAGATGGCACCAAATCCAAATTAAAAAACAAAGCACAAAGCTTCATAATTGGTGTCTAAAAGCATCGAACTAAGAATCTATCATATACCCACGACTAAAATCGCTGTCGAATCATAACAAAGAATCATAATAAAGAATGTATTTTAAAATTTTAAAAACTTCACTATTTAATTTAAATATTTTGTGAAATCTTCAGAAATTGAGTTTTAGTTTGCTAATTATTATTATTATTGTAATAATTACTGTTCTTTGTTTGAAATTAAAATTTGTTCAAAAACTAAATATCTAGTAAAAAAAATCTTCATCGTTTGTATTTGTAGAAATTTATTGCTATTTTTTAAATGTGTTTTTCTACTATACAAACTCTTCAATAATAAAATCTGCATTTTGTTTGCTCGTATGAAGTATTAAAAAGATGAAATGTAAAAGAAAATTCCATCATTTTTGACGGGGATATATACTAGTCAGGATACAGGGTGAATCAAAATATTGCCTTGATTGTAAATATTTATTGTGACTAAACTATTATAATTAACCATATGTTCGTTTGACTGCATTGTAAATAAAGTTATTTCATAACGACCACGTATCTTAGTAAAACTCAACATGCTTCCTCCCAACCTCTCCTGATATATCGGAGAATGTGTAAGTTATTTTCAAATTCCCGCGAAGGCAGGCTTTGACAGGCGTTTTGTTACACAACGCATTTTCTGTCCTAGTCTTCAGTGCTTAGACATCATTAGTTGGCGGGGAAATATTCTTTCTTTGATATAGCCTCGAAAAAAAAAATCTAAAACAACTTATTCAACTTTTTATTAAACTATTTAAAATTTTTGGAACTATAATAAATAATTATGGATGATTGAAGCAATCTTCTGCACAAAGAAAAAAAACAGTTTGAAAATTGCGCGTCAAAAGTGGCAAATGAGGTGCGTTCGTGCTATAATTAATTTTATAAGTATTCAAAACTTGATACATAAGATATTAAAATGCATAAATACAAAATTTGATATGATTATATATCTTAAATTTAATAATACGAAAATAATAGGACTTCACCATAATTACGACGTAATCAACATGGCAAAACTAGAATCATTATCTGTCATGGGATATCGTAAAAAAGCGTAACTCATTTGAAAATCACTTGTCATTATGTAACTGAATTCTTTTGTGTAGCTCTGTAAATGAATAATAAATACTTTTTGCACCACAAATTGTACAGAATTTATATTTCTATACACTTTAATAAATGCATATCAGTTATATCCTGTTTGAAAGGCTGTACACCATTAAAAGTAACTTGAAACAATTTTTTCCAATTGACCATGATGTAGTGGAATAATTTTTATTGTCCAGTATTCAAACTATACATCCGATTTTTATAAAATTTTAAACGTCTCTAGAAAATCATGCAACAATTGCATATTTTAAATTTCAAACGATTCGGCTGTGTAGACTTTGTTCTGTTATATGTGGACGGACGGACGGACTGAAAGACGACTACAGGTGTTACGTATTTACGTAATTACAAACGAACCCAAAAACTACTGGAACTGACTTCTCCAAAGATACTACAAGTTATATTATGTCATTATTATGCAAACAATTAATTTGTAATGGATTATTATAACCAAGGCAAAACTTTTGGTTCACTCTGTACATACGCGAGTTGCATCACAGACAGACAGTAAACAGACAAACCGAATTCAAAAACATTTTCAAAAGTAGTGAAAAAGCGTTAAAAATAGAATAAATCATTAAAAATTCGTTAATACCTCAAACCCAGTAACAGTCAAATCAATAAGAAGGTCAAATTTTTATTTAATTTAACCTTCATAACATTTATTTAACTTCTTTTTCCATTCATTAATTTAGCAAGAAAATGAAAATGCAAATGAATACATAGAATTTCTCTGTTACTTTTCTTTTAACCAAATATCTGTTCTTTATAATCATTTTTTAGTTTTATTTTTATCTAGAGTTTAACGTCTCTGTAAAGAAAAAAAAACTTTGGTAAACGTGACTTATCTATCATTAATCACGTCATTTAAAATATTGAAGTTCAATGTTGAGGGGTTAGTCTATAAGTGAATACATTCAATACTCTACGTATTTATTCAATTTGCGACATAAAATTATTAAAGAAATTTTTTTATTACTTTTTGTTTAATTTGGAAGTGGATAAATTAATACATAATGTTACAGAGAATTAAATGCTAGGACATGTTATATTTGAAAATAATATTTCAGAAACTTTAATTTGGCTAACATTGTAAAACAGGAAATACATTACCGATGATGAAAATTTTTTAATGATGTGTTCAAAAATATGTAAAAGATTTCATTAATTTGCAATAACACTTTTTGTATTTTTTCCATTGCCACTAGTTTCTCTACATAGATATAGATAAAGATAAAGAAAAGACCTAGTTAAAGAAGTAGACTAGATAAAGAATAAAGAATAAATAAAACACATAGATAACGAAGTTTAAAAATAAATATTATTTTTTTTATATAATTATCATTTGATTAGTAACGATATTACTAATCATTACACATCAAATATCATACAAATTTTATTACAAATCAAATTCAACCTTTGCTTAAGGCCCCACACTAGGCATAGAAAAAACCCGGATGATAATGCAAAGTCTATGGGGGCGTTCTTTTGAAATATCTAGCTCAAATTTTAATATTTCTTTCATGATTCACATGATATTTTCACATTTTTGCATGGAATATCTGGGGACGTTCCACAACCGGCCTAGTTTTTACTTTTTCAATTTTGGTTTCAGATTTAAAAAAAAAAAAAAATCTTTAAATTTCAAAACCGGTTTAAACTTGTTCTGAAATTGAGACTATCATAATATAAAAAATATATAACTAAAATCGAAAAAGTAAAAACTAGGCCGGTTGTAGGTCGCCCTCAGCTATCTTATGAAAAAAAAAATCATTTAAAAATATTAAAATTTGAGCGAGATTTTGAAAAGAACGCTCCCATAGACTTTTCATTATCATCCGGGTCTTTTTCTGTGCCTAGAGTGTAGCCTTAAGAGCCTACACTAGTCACTCAAAAAGATTTGGATGATAAAAAAAAAGTCTATGGAGGCGTTATTTTCAAATATCTCGCTCAAATTTTAATATTTTTAAATGATTTTTTTTTTCATAGAATAGATGAGGATGGCTAGTTTTTAATTTTTCGTTTTAGGTTATATATGTTTTTTAATATTAAGTCAGTTTGAATTTAAGAATCGATTGAAATTGGTTCCGAGAGTTAAGTTAATTTTTTTAAACAGTCTAAAACCAAAATCAAAATAGAAAAAGAAGTCTTAAAACTACCATTCTCCGATATCCTATGCAAAAAGATCGTTCAAAAATATTAAAATTTGAGCGAGATATTTGAAAATAATGCCCTCATAGATTTAACATTATCAGCCGAGACTTGTTGTTGTGTGACTATAGTCTTGGCAGGAAAAATTGACTTTTCAAGGACAAATGTTCCCCTTTCGTTGGTCACTCCTCGGCCCTTATATTAAGTTAGTAACTATGGTGACAGCCCTCCTTCACCACGTCGCCAATAGACCGCACTTCTTTTTACCACATCGTTTGAGGGATGCCGTTGATCAAATAACGCAGATATTCATACGGTGGCATGGGTAAATTTGTTTTGCGGAACTGCCGTGGAAAAAACGGGACCAGGAACTAGCGTCCTCTAATACCATGACAACGACGGGAAAATGAAAAGAGGGTATTTGTCCTTGAAAGGCCGATTTTTCTTGCTGTGACTATAGTGTGGACTCTTAAGGCGCAACACTAGTCACAGAAAAAGACACGGATGATAATGTTAAATCTATAGGGGGGTTCTTTTCAAATATCTTGCTCAAATTTTAATATTTTCACATGATTTTTTTTTTCATAGCGTAGCTGAGGACGATCTGCAACCGGCCTAGTTTCTACTTTTTCGATTTTGCTTATGTATTTTTTATATTAAGATAGTTTAAATTTCAGAACCGGTTTAAACCAGTTTTGAAATTTAAAGTAATTAAAAAAATCTGAAACCAAAACTGAAAATTTATTGAACTATACTGCTCTTAATCTCAACAGGTGAGGTATCAAATTCAATAAAATTTAATCACATGTTGCAGCTTTATGAATGAAAGATCACGTTTTCTTTAGTATCTTATGTCATTTTTACCAGTGAAAAGATTTATTTATTTTTTATTACGATCTAAATTATTATTTATATTTAAATTACTATACCCTTTTTTCATACTATTTTTTGTAATGCGTACTTAAAGTCGAGTTAAAATCCTCTTATATATCCTTATATATATTATAAATGTGAAAGTGTGTCCGAAAATTGGAATGAACTTGGCTTCAAAACGGATGAATTAATGTCTTTGAATTTTTGTATATAGGTAAATTATTGGCCTGAAATGAACATAGGCTAATTTTTATTTATTTTATTCAAATATTTTTCTTAATAATTCAATATTTCACTATTTTTCATACAGAATAAATTGAAAAATTTTCCATAATATTTAATTATCTTTCTTTTTTCGTTGCCAAAAAATAAAAAACCGGAATAATAATTTCTCTTCTGTAATTAATTTTCAACTGAAAGATTTTCACGTGATAAAATAAAATGAAATAAATAAATGGACCCTATTCTGTTTTTCGGTTCGAGATTAAAAACCGCAATTTCACCAATTGTGACGTCAGAGGAATACTATTTTTCTTCTTATATCACGCAAACGATTATATAAAATTTATTTTACACTTAGAAGACATTACAATAATATAACTTCACAGTTTACAATAATATAAATATTTCAGTAGTTTTTCCAGATATTAATCCGTAATCAAAATGAACCTTTTTCTTTCTTTCGGTTCGAGGCTATACAATTCAACTTTTTACCAATTGTGACGTCAGAGGAATACTTTCCATTAAGAATTTTAAAAATATCAATGTAACGTCATATATGAAACAAAGTATAAGTTTTCAAGTTTTCATTTTTAATAACACAATGTAATTTTGAGTAAGTGCTAAAAAGAGACGACTGTAACGTCACATATTGAAAATAAAATAAATATCTCTGATGTTGCAATGAAATGAGATTGAATTATGATATCAAAAGTTATTATTTAAAGAAAATTAAGTTTATTGTCTGAGCGTGGTTAATATTTAATTTTAAAATGAAATAAGTTTTTTTAAAGGTTAAATAATTAATGACTAGAAAATATTAATAATTTATACATATCGTAAATGACGTAATGATCAATGAAAAAACTTTTTATCATTTTTAGAAAGTAAGAAAAGCTCAACTAATAAAAAAAAATATTCTTGTGTGTTAATTCTGAAAATTGTTCAATTCTGAAAATATAAAAAATATCACTTTAAAAATGCACTTCCGGGCTTAAAATCTAAAGATTTAATGTAATTGTGAGAAAATACATTCCCTCTGTCAATATCTAAATTTGGCATAATGTGCTCAAAGTGTACTGGAAACAGGTTTGTAAATGAATATTAATTGCACATTTTTTTAGCTCTTAAAAAGTAAAAATATGTTGTCACTTTTAAGAATGTTTTTTATAATAAATTTCTATAAATTTTTATGGTATGTAGAGCATATATGTACAAATTATACAAAAATGCCACCTAAAACACAGTTTTGTAGTATATTTTTCCTAACACTGTTTTTTTTTTTTCGTTTTACGGAAACTACCCGCTTTTTGACACTTTCTAACATGGTCTAAAAGTGTTTACGACTTCAACCTGTCTGTATACCGGAAGCCGAGTGCCTGAGGTCTGCCGTCTGTCTGTCCGTTTTTCAACTTGGGTAAATATAGTGGAATTCATACGAAAATAACATACGGTATTGAGATTTACCATAGCATATGCATCATTGAAAATGGACCAGGTAGCAATTATAGCTGAATCACAGGAGCACTCAAAAGGAAACTTTACATTATGGTCTAAGGCGAAAAAATCATTTGTGGTGTATTTTGATAATGTTACATAATTTTAAATGTAATGAAATTTACATGCATTTTTAAGGTTTAGAAGAACATGGTTACTATCGAATATGTTAAATGTAGTACTTATAGTGTGCGTACAGGGAGCTCAAAAGTATTTCAATATTATGGTCTGTGAAGAAAAACCATTTGCACCGTATTTTAATAATGTTATTTTATTAAAGTTATTTTAATAATATTGAAATTGATATTAGGTTCTGAAGTGCACTAAAATAGGATTTCTGTAGAAAATGGGGTGAAAAGATTTAACATTCACTTACAAGATTACAGAAAAATGTTCGGTAATATAATAGTCTACGGAGAAAAAAATATTCCCGGCGTATTTTAATTGCGTTGCGCTATTTCAAACATGATGAAATTAATATACTGAGATAATCAATACAATGATAAATACTGAAATTTATTACAATAAGTATCATTTGCATCACATTTGTTGTTCATTTACAGAGAAGTATAAAAGATTTTGGACCTGTGTCCAGATCTCTGATATTGTATCCAAAGTATGGTCTATTAGAAAAGATTGCTGAAGAGCTTTTTCAATTATGGTATGTATTTGGAAAACTAATGCATCCTGAAGTTCAGCTACATTTGATATAATAAGAGATGTTTGTAGAATTTAAATAAATCATGTATCGGACTATACAATAAACTGGATTTGTCACCAGTGCAATAGCGATTCCCGGAAATATGAATTCAATAATTTGAATCGGGTTTTTTGCTTGAATAATTTAAGCTAAATATGCGATCGTATACATATTTGCACGTAATATACAGGACTGTAAAAAAGAATTCAAGTAAGTTTCTGTCTATAATTAGAAATTGCTAAAGGTGAATTTTAATCTTCGTTATACTTTTTCTCACTAAGAAAATTTTAACATTGTATTTAGAATATTTACAAACACACAGATCATAATGCACAGCTGCAGAAAAGAATGTCCCGGTGAAGTTATGCATTATGGAAATGTTGGATATTTTTTTTATTACCTAGGTTTAACACATGATTTTTCTTTCTTTGATATGGAATTCTGAAATGCACTACAACATGATTTCTGTACAATTGGGGTGCGTTACAGTGGTTCTACAGTATAAGTGGTTACAATTTCATTTTCGCGACTGTTCATATTATCTAACACATTTTCCTTTTATTTGACTGAGTTCTTTAAGTCCCCTATAAAAAAACTACTGCATAGCCTTCTATAAGATAAATGTTATATATTTTTAAAATTATTGTTAATGAACCGTTTTGTTTAATTAAAACGTTTATCTTTTTTTTTAATGCTACGTGAACGACGTCACGGGTAACAGCTAGTATATATATATATATATATATATATATATATATATATATATATATATATATATATATATATATATATATTAGGGGAGATTTATAAAGAATATCGCGTGACAAATTTTCCAATATTAACAGATTATGAAAATATAAATAAAAAATAAATACGAAATCAATATTAACATCAACTCACGTTTTGATTGGGAAATGTCTCAAATAAATATTTTCTTATGAATTTATCAATAAAATAAATAATTAAATAAACACTTGCATAGCAAGATTATGCTGTAACAGATACAACGGTAATTATTATTTTTTATTTTTTTGAAAAATTAAAAGGAAATTTTATAAACACAAATAAAATTAAGAAACATCTTTTAAACTAATTGACCAAAGTAAAAATTGTCAATACCTCCAATGAAGTTATGAATAAAAAAGAAGAGATTTGTAGTATACTGCCTACCAATTGCGATTGAAGTAACTGAGAATGTTGTCGTGAGAGGGCAGCTGTTTTTAAACAGGTTTAACAGTGCCGGATTACCGAAGGCACTAACTTCCTTCAGTAAAATTGAATAGAAAATTTTGTCTCATTTAAGTGCCTTACTCAAGGAAAATTTCAACAATTATGGTAAAAACTTCCAGTTATTTTTATTTTTGGGAGTTTGGCAAAGTATTACAATTTTACTCGCTGACAATGTCAGAAAGTTATCTTGCAATACAATGGAAATGCAGGGCCTGGCTACCAAGGAAGTAAACTTCCACCTGTAATAATGAATATGTATTTTTGACATGATTCATGTTTGAAATTTTGCATTAGTAAGGTAAAAATATTTATATTTGCTGGTGGCAGTTTGCTCCCGAGATAATCAAGATCTGGAAAAGTGGTTACAGTTGCAGATTCTATATTTTAAAAACATGTTAATTCCTTTTTATTAGTAGTTGAATGACGTTCCCTTGATGAATATTTCATTGATAACAAGTCAAGATATTTATCTATCATTTATCTATAACAACAGATTTAGTGAAGGTGTTACAACATTAAGTCATATGACACACTTTCATAAAAATGAGAAGATAATTTCAAAAATAAAGGTACTGATGACTCATAAAACTCTTAAAATATCGTACGATGCAATTAACGTTAACTATTCTAAGTTTTAACTTTGATCATATAAACATTGTTATAACTCATGTTGGTAAAACAGTTAGCAATATTTATTTCAGCCAAAAGGTAAACTGTTAAATTGTTAAAATTGTATATTGTTATACAGTTAAAAAATTTTTACTGTTAGAATATTAAAAATAGTTATCCTAAATATTGTCATAAAAATTATACTTTTGAGTAAGTAAAGGTATGTTTTAAAATTATTATTTATTAATAAAAAAATAATATAAATGTATGCCAAAAAAAATCGAAAAATATATTAAAAAATTATAAAAACAATAAATTATAAATATCATTTGTTTAGCATAATTATAAATGTCTAACAAAATTAGTATTGTTATAGCCAAAAACTTTATTATTTAATATATGATATCCGTTTCTTTATGCATAACATTTTAAGTAATTTTTAAATTTAAAATACAACTCTATTCAATTCTAAGTTTTTCACTCATATCAGTCCAGATTTTATACGGGATTTATTACAAATATAAGTAAATGCTTGAAACCGAAATCTCAATTTAAAGTTTCAAAAAGACCGGTATATGTGTGTAGCACTTTCCCAATTCTTCTTGTTAAAGTAGTTGACAGCAGCAAAAACTTTAATGCTCTTCATACATAAAACAAAATTTAAAAAAAGGGCCGAAAAAGTCGAAGGTGTTTACATAAAAGATAAAATTAAATCGGTATTATCCTTTTGTACACTTTTTTGCTTAGAAGTGCAGAATAAATGCCCCCATTCAGACAAGAAAACCACCATTTTACTCGATTGTGGAAGAATTCATATATGTTCACCCTTTTTTTTTATCACATTGTACGCCATCAGGGATTTGAGCGGATTTGAAATGAAACCTTGCAAAAACCGATGATTTATTTATATCTATTTTTTCCATTTAGCGAAAAAATCGGATTACTAAAATCCCGTGATCTGTCATTTGATTGGATAACTTTTAAACCATCTTATCAGGTCACCCCTTTTTTTGTCTCCCATTTACGACAGCTTATCTTCTTCATTGAATATTCTAATGGGTCTTCAGTTTGTGATGAATCCTTTGAGTTACAAGATTTGATATTTTTTTTATCTATTTATATATTTATAATTGCTATAAACAGAGTTTTTTAAGAGCTCTATATTGTTTTCGATTAATTGGCTTAGGAACTGTATCAGAAATAAAAACAGTTTTTTGTGAAGATACAGTGTCATGGTAATTCCAACATTAGGGAGAAGCTCGTGTAACTATTTTCAAGCAAACTGAAAAATTATAGTTATCAATATTTGAAAATAATTTATTTAAAGTCTCATTTTCATTTATATGTACAGGGGGAATCATAATTATAAAACAAATAGGCTATCTCCTTAAATATCGCTTTTAGATCCATACTTCCAATTGCAAATATTCGTAAAAAAAAAGTGCAAAATATGATTGCATAAGTTGAAACTACATGGGGGTTCTATTTTAAAAAATACTAAAATTACATTTTTTATACAGCCTCCGTATGATAATCCAAATTGGAAAATATTCGTTATCCATTCCTGAATTAAACACAAAAAATGTATCTTCATATCTGCAAAACTCACAGAGTTATGGCCGTTTAAATAATTCATCGGGTTTTAAGGCAGTAGACATAAATCATAATGCGTGCAATTCAAGTAAAATGTTACACTAAGAGTTCTAGGAAACATTCAAAAAATATATTTATTGAGTTAGAGTTTAGGTATTTTTCTTTTTTGAATGGTTAAGCGTATAATTTGCAAACAAAATCACATAACAAAATATTAAGAAAATTCTAAATAAATAAACAAATAAATAAATAAATAAATAAATAAATAAATAAATAAACAAATATGCATTAGTGTTTTTTTTTATGTGCAGTAATTTAAAATAGTATAACTCGAAACATAATCCATCTGATTTTAATTTTTTTTTCAATTAATTTCAGAGGGAAATATAATTTTAGTATTGTTTCAGGATTTTAAAAAATATAAATTTAAAAAATATTAACAATATTTATTTTTAAAATTATGCAACTTATTTTTTCAAAAATCGTATGTTTAAAAGTAAATATTTTTTCAAATTTTCCGAAGCAAAATTAATGTAAAAAAAAAGACAAAATCAAATTTAAATCTTTTTTTTTTTTTTTTTAACTATTCCTAAGTAAAAAATTTAAAGACGAGAAATGATGAAAAAAAAATCATGCATAAAAGCGAATTTAAAGTTTTAAACAAAGATTGGCTTGTAATAAAATGTTTAGATGCTTTTTAAAAAAATTGCATATGAAAAAATAACTTCTTTCTTTAGCTTAAACTTCCGATTCAGTTTCATTTTTGCTGTTTCCACCTACTTTTTGTACTATTTAAATGTGCGTCAGGTATTCAAAACGATGCTTTTTCTATCATGCCGATTATGAGTTTTTCATAATTTTAGCCCTCACAACGTCAGGCCTTTTATCTTCTCGGTGGGGCCATTAAGAAAATCTATATTCTGATGCCGGGACCTTACTTTTTCTAAAATTTTGGCCAGGCCTAACATGTTTTTTATTACGAACCGGTACTGGCTTCCTTCTTCCTAGATCTGCATGGGACTAAATTTTCAGTTCCGGTCTTTACTCAGCCCGTATTAAAATCATTGTCTCTCAATGACCTAGTCCGTGTAAATATATGTAAAATTTGCTAAGTCCAAAATTTTTTTTACAAAAAATGTACTTATTTTAAAATTGACTTTATTTCGCAATTCATTTTTTTAAAAGATAGTAGATTTAAAAGGGAAAAAATAAAACAAAGTAAATCCAGTGAATACGAATTTACCTATGACGCAATCCAACAAAGGAGATCCATGCGAAGATCCATGCAAAGTAATTATAATAATACCTGAGAAAAAAATAGTTTACTATTATACATCTAAGAAAGGAACTGGTCTATAACACATTTTTTTTCTTCCCCATGAGATTCCATCTTAAAGGATTTGTATAACGATATTCTATGCGAACGATATTCTATGAAAAGGGAAATAGTTACGTATAAATACAGATACATTAATAAAACAAATATATTGCAGCTTTTTGCGCTTCTTTAAGAGTAGAGATCATAAACATTAAAAAAAGAAAAAGCTTTAATAAATATTTTTGATCAGAACTTCCTCATATGAAATAATTTTTAACCATATCGATATAAAAACAATATAGAAATTCAGTTAAGCCGGTCTAGGCTATGATTTTATTTGAACTTTTTTAATGTCGGGCCGAATTATAATGTCATCATGTATTTTTTTCTTTCCTATGTGATTTCACCATAAAAGATTTTATTGTATAGCATTTTTCAAAGTCTCCAATATATGTTATATGGATTAACGATAATGAAGTATAAGTGAAACATTTACATTTAAATAGAGATTCATTGATAAAATAAATATATCTCAGTATTTGACGCTTCTTTAATAATAAAAAGTGTGAATATAAAAAACGAAATGCAATAATAAGTATTTTTGATCAGAACTCATCCATACGAAATTTTTTTAACCATATCGAAGTAAAAAAAACTATGTATAAATTCAAGACTGAGCTGGGTCCGGGCCTAACTTTTTTCTCTTTGGGTCGTTTTGGGACTGGACATAGATATTTCAAACCATGCAGACCTCTAGAGCAGACCCCCAGCATATTTTGAAAGCAGGTTTAGCATTAAATCTGTGCGCTGCTTTTATATGTCCAATTGGAAGGCACTGTCTTAAATCAACATTTAATAACAGACAATTTGTGGATGCTCACAGTCTTGCTTTCAAAATGAGTCAAAATCGCTCCATTTACAGATATAATTAACTGGTGTAAGTCACAAATTTTGGAGAATTTTGGATTGAATGTCTCTGTTAGATTTTTAGGTATGGAGATGAAACTTTTTTTGTTCAATTCAGGAATGGATAAGGAATAAATTTCTAATTGGGAATTTCGTCCTACGGGGCCCTTATAAAAATTTGATTTTCATATTTTTTAAATAGACCCCCCCCCCTTATGGAATTGCAATTTATGTCCTCATTTTTTTCACCTTTGTTTATGAAACTTTGTAATTGGAAGTATGTGCCTAGAGGCAATATTTAAGGAGATAGCCTATTGTTTCGCTAATTAAGAATCACCTTGTATGTTTATATTTCATACAAATTGAGATTTGTTAAGGGAGCATATTACCTTTCCTTTATTCGCTTTTTAGCTATAATGAAACAAAACAATTTTGTTCTTATAAGACTATCAGTGACGTAATAATTAAAAAATTGTGGGTGAAGCTCAAACAGTCATTTTCAACTAAGCCAAGTAATTACAGTTATGAATAATTAGTTCAAAGATTTTCTTTAATGTATGTTTATATGTATAATTCGTATAAATAGAATTTTTAAGAGACTATCTTAATTTTCACTAATTGACTTATCAATTATATCAGAAACAAAGCAAACAGTTTCTGGTGGAGGTAACAGAGATGTAGCAATTGTAAAAATGTACGATGAGCTCAACTAGTTATTTTCATTTCAAATACACAAAATAATTGCATTTATTAATAACTAATACGACTAATTTCAATAATTAGTTTCAAAATTTACTTATATTCATGTATATATTTATATTTCATATAAATGGAGTTTACGTAAAAGCCCTATGTTTATTGCATTAATTAGCCTATCATAATTTCCAGAAACAGACATTGTTTTTTGAGAACAAAACAGTAGCATACAATAAAATAATTCAGGAGGAGCTCAAATAGCCAAATTCAAATAAATCCATTAATTAATTAAACGTTTAACAAGGTACTTTACAATTCAAACTAATCGTGACTAGTTATATCCTAAAATAATATTTTGGCTATTTGGATTAGTACATTTAAGATATTCAACCATAGTATTACTATTATCAAATGAATAAGACAAGGGTTGGTTCAGTCTGTATAGAAGAGAGTTTCTAGTATAACGGAAGCTTTTTCTGAAAATAAAAATTCTGGTGTATCAGCATATAATAGTAGTTTGTTCAGCAATTCCGAAACCGCAAAACTTGCAATTTCTTAATTGATGAATAATACATCTATTCTTGAAAGTTATAGAAGAAAACGCATACTTTAAACATAACACTTAACATTAACTAATGAGTACTTACTTAAAACTATATCAGCCCCTCAAAAAATTAAATATTCACAGGAAAAGGAATGTCTTTCGTATAAAATCAACCTGAAATTAAAAATACAGTAAACGTTATTAAGAGTTTCTTAAATAGAATAGTTAATTAATGATAATGACAATTAACTAATATTTTTGTAATTTGTGACAGATTACCTGAAACAGGGAGCAAAAACTATAAAAATTTTAAACAATAACTAAATATATCAGCTACAATATCAGCCTTTATTCTTCCGTGGCTGGAAAGACAATGTATGTGCCACCCCCTACATTCAAAATGTGGATTGATTTTGATTAAGAAAATATAATTTATTTTATAAAATTGGTTTTCAAATAGAATAATGATAAATATATTTTGACAAATACCATAATTTCGAAAATGTGTTTAGATGTGTGTTTTCTTATTTTGCTTCCCTTTAAAATTACTTAATTATTATAAAGATAAAAATATAAGGAAATATTAATATCAGTTGCTGTATTTAGTCATTCTATTTCTTTTTTTCTCATAAATAAAATATTCAGTTGAACCCCTTGACGTGTAAGGGCGTAGTTAGGGGGCAGCTAGTTGGGGCTCAGCCCGTCCCCCTAAACATTTTGAGCCTTCCCTGGAAAAAAAATCCAAGGTCACTAAATAAATTTCTCTTCCGAAAATCCAAATGAAATTCTGTTAAAAAATATAATTTAGTTATGAGGCCTTTACACAGTTTTGCAGAAATGCTTAATTGCAACTTAAGTATTTCAGCACTCGTTCTTCTAGTTGCACATATGAAACTAACATGATATTTAATATATACGAACTAATTATACAGGGTGTCCACTCTCAACGGTGGCCAATGGTTAATTTCTAAACCGTTAGTCATAGACATATAGTTTCTACTGCAAAAATGGTTTTAAAAAGGTAAAGAATTGTTTTTCAAGCGATTTTGGTCAAAAAAGCTTTTTATTAAAAAATTACGAAAATTAAATTTTTATACGGTCACCCGGTCCTATAAGTAATATTTAGTAAATTTTTACTACTACTCTAACAAGTAATACAAAAAAGTCCCATTACTCTGCGATTAAAAGAAACCGAGTAATAGCTGTTTAATGTTGAAGTATATTTTTTGCTGCAAATTAGGGGTCAGTCACAAATTTACTGGAAATAATTAGAAACGCAAGATATAAAATTTAACATTAAACATTGAGAGTAAAATAATTTTTACAATGTTATTTTTAAATTTATGTTGATGATTACATATTAGAGCAAAATTTGTACTAAAAATATAAGTAGAAAAAAAAACAGAATATTTGTTAATTTAAATTATGAAAAGCAACTGTTACAATTGTTACAAAATGACATATATTTAAAATTCTATTAGATTATTTAACCTAACAGAATTTGGTGTAGTCCTATAAAATAAATAAATGGTACGCACCTAAAATTGTATTAATTTTACAATTCCATTGGATATAAATAAGTGTACAAATTGAACCTCGATCGGTTATTTGGAAGTGAGTTAAAATTTGAATAGAAATTTTGAACTAGGGAAACTTACATACGAACGTTTTAAGCAAAAAATAAGCTTATCAAAATAACACATCTTTTAAAAATAAAATCTCGATTTCCCAAAATTTTATTTTCTCGATAAAGAGAATTTTAAAACTCTCGTCTTTATTTATTTTAACCAACCTAAAAAATAATTAATAAAAATTAACACTACCGAAAAACTTATACGGTGGTAGCACTTTTAGTTAAATTGCTTTAAATATATCTTTATCTTGTTTAAAAATTTTGGAACTGGAACTAAACGTCTGTGACAAATATTTTAGGAATTAGTTGTTGGTCAGCTTTGGAAACGGATGCCCTTTATAATAATTTAAGCACTTAATATACGTTCCTGAAAACTAAGTCCAACTCATTCGTTTTCAGCTACAGAGAAGTGGTTAAAGTCATGAAATTTAAAATTTCATAACTGGGTTCATTTTAATGTTACATGAATGGGACCTTTTTGGTATTGCTTGATAGGGTGATGTAAATTTTTTACTAAATATCACTAATAGGACCAGGGGACCGTATAAAAAGTTAGTTTTCGTAATTTTGTAATAAAAAAATTTCTTTGACCTAAATCGCTTGAAAAACAATTCTTTACCTTGTTTAAAGTTGTTTTGCAATTGGAACTATATGTCTATGACTAACGGTGTAGAAATTAGCCATTGGCCACCGTTGAGTGTGGACACCCTATATACTCGAATTTTTCATCATATTATTATTTTCTTAGTATAAAATGAATGAATTACAAACTTTTTAATTATTTTTATGGTACCTATAATATGAATGTATTCAAAATTTATCTTTTTGCGTCAGAGAGAGAGAGAGAGAGAGAGAGAGAGAAAAGTTTGAGCCCCCCCCCCGCCCCCCACCCCCCCTCCTGTTATTCACTACTAGCTACGGTTGTGTTCACGCGTCAGATTTTTCCGACAATACATGAATAATAAAGGGAACTATGTAACATCCAATAAACTCTCAAATCGGAGAATTATACAAACAAGATAATACACATGAAAAATAGCACACTTTTTTTGGTTTTAGGGCAAAATGAATTGCGAAATTACTTATGTTAGGTATCATCGATACCCTGTGAAACAGTCAAATATGAAAACAGCGTTGCCAATGAGCTTTTTTTTTTTTTTTTTTTTAAATTCAGATTTCTTGACTGTTATCACTTTTCTGAAATGGTAAAATTTTCCTTATTTTCTATTTGATAAATGTGTGATTAAATAAGGTGCAATTTAAGATTTCAAAAAAGAGGTGCAAATTAAGAAATATGGTTTTTTTAAAAAGTGGCCCTCTAGCAGCTCTATTTTCATATTGGATAGTGTGACATGTTACCGACAAAAGACAGAATAAACGACTTTATTTTCCAATGTGAACGTTCCGTATTGTAAATTCCCACTTTCACAGGAATATAAAACGTTTCGTCGTGCCAGTTCCGGGTCAGCGCTTCTGATAATACATTAGTAAAAAATAGATCCAATTAACATACAACGAGAATTTCAGCACTTTAAGAACACTTAATGTGTGTGTGTGCAGAGAAACCATAGAATTATAGCCAAAATGAACAGCAATAGGAAATAAATAATTCCATTTTCCGATGTGGTTGTTCCACATTGTCAATTCCCTCTTCGATTTTATTTTCCGATGTCGATGTTCCAGACTGTGAAATCCTTCGTTCACAAAAAACATAAAATATTCAGTTGAATAAAATGAATTGCGAAAATAATCTGTACTCAGTGTAGAAAACATATGAGTTCTATTTCAAACGTGAATGTTACATATGATTAATTCCCACTTATACCGTACTAAATGTAATTCGAAATTTTCTTTGATTATTCGAAATTTTTCGAAAACTCCTCGTTGGTAAAAGTACTGTTTTAGAGTTGTACATTTGCCCGTATAGTGTTCTGCAAATTTGACATGCATTGGATAAAATAATTTTCTCAAAAATAAGACAAGAACTTCTCTCTTCTCTTTTAAATTAAAATAAAATCATATAGTGTGTATAAAAATAATTAATTACTGATCTTTTTACTTTTATGTCGTATTATGACTTTAATCAACAATCTCCAAAGTGATCGATATCAACCCCCTTACATCCCATAATTGATCGATTAGATGAAGGAATTGATGGAGGAAACAATTTTAAATATCATCTATCTATAATATAAAGTCCAAACATATCTGTGCGTAACGCATACGTCATTTTGCGATGGCAACACTTTGAAAAGCAATTTCGGTTTCGCAATTTTTTACATCTATTAATTTTTAACTTCTGAACATCGCACATTTTCAGTTTTTATGCCGTCCAATAGGAGGGAAAAATGAGCTTTTAAATGTACTTTGTTTGAAAACTGTATCTTAATTTATTTTTGAGATATTAATTTTTTTATAGTTTTTAATATCATTTTTCTAATCGTGGTAACAAAAGTTCTCCATTTTTACTAAAAGGGAAAGGAAAAAGGAAAAAGAATTATTACTGAATTTTTATGTTGCCATTTTCTCACTAAAAGTGAAAAAAAAATAATAAATATGTACTGTCTCACGAACATCGCAGTTATAAAATCCGGGGATTTTTGGTTTCATTTACAAAGTTTAATTTACACTTAAAAGAACATAAATAGTTTAGTATCTGTTTCAGTTAATAGCTTCGAGACTTCAATGTTTGAAACAAAATGATCAAATAAAAATACTATTTTTTTTTATTATTAAGGGTGAATACAGATATGAGAGGTGCATACGTAAATTTTGACATGGTAAAAAGGATATCGACTTTAGATTTCACGGGAAAATAATTCTATGATTGAGACAAAGAGGAATATTTTTTTTTCTCATTTTGAAATACTAGCATAAGAGCCTTAATGGTTAACTTCATCATAATAACAGATCTTTATTATTTTTTATTGCTTATATGTACGATTAAAGTTTAATTTTAATAATTTCTACAACTGAATTTTATGGAAGTAGCATTTTGTTAACTTTAAGTTAAAGATAATTTGTTTAAGAGTTATAGATTTATCAATATAAGGCGCATTTTTTATTGTAACTAATTTTGTAGATATATTATAAATTAATGAAACAGTTCCTTCTTAAACATTTTATTTCGTCGAAATTCGACGGGTTTTACCTTGTTGTAATACAAGTCTAAGAAGTGGCAGTTTTTGTATCATTCCTTATCGGATGTTATAATGTTACTCTAAAGTTGATATTGGATGTAAGAGGGAAAAATCCAGAAAATTGATTTTGCATCCCAGATGGGAGTAGCACATGACCATTTTCAATAGATCGTGAAACTATCGAATGTAATATGAAGGAGAAACTATTTAGTTATTATTTGGTCTTGAAGTTAAGATGCTTTACAAAAATGTCACTTTCAGTAAATTTTGTCCGAAAAAGCTCTGAAATCGGCTTAAGAGGAATTCGAATTTTTAGGTAGATTTCGTATGAAATACTACCTATTGCATTATCTCCCATGTTGGAATTTCTGAAAATTTTTTGCGGATCTACACGAATCATGACTCCTAGACCCTAAAACTACCATCAGTAAAAAAGTTTATCTATCTATCTATCTATCTATCTATCTATCGGTGTATATCACTTTCTTCTAGACACGATAATTTTCATAAATATGCTCAGATCTTCTTCAAACTTTTACATAAAATCAAGGAGCTTAAAATCTCGGTCGAGTTCGTTAATGGGCAAAATCGGACGAAGGGGGTGGAAGTTAGGTGGGGTTTTGTGAAAACAGAAAAAACGCGATAACTTCTAAATTAAAATAGATATAGAATCAGTTTAAAGTTTATATTATTTCTAAAGAATGGGCCAAAAGTTTATGCATGACAGATTTTCGATAAAGTTAAAAATGGGCTCAAGGGGCAAAAAAAAACATCGTTTTGGGGAGAAAAAAATTCATAACTTCGTCAATTCTCAAGATATCAAATCCAAATAAATTTTATATAAATGTACTCAATATTATCTAAAACTTTTGTATTTACAATTTTTTGATAGGACCAACTTTTATCGATGGAAAAAATTAAAAACGAAAAGAAAAAGGGGGAGAAAAAAGAAAAAAACCCATAACATACTCAATTCTTAAGCAATCAAATCTAATTAAATTTATTTTACATCTTCACAATAATATCTACAACTTTTATATTGACAAGTTTTTCAAAGAACCAATTCTTATAGCAAAAATAAATTAAACAAAAATAGGAGTTGGAGAGAAAACCTCAAATCCAAACTGCTTATATTCTGACTCATTTTAAAATTCATTTTTGATTTTAAACGCATCTAAATGACAGATCCTCTTATTTAAGAACTATATAATGCGACGTATTGGCCAATTTTTTGATAAAGGCAAAATATATTTTTAAAAAGGCTGCCAAAAAAGGTATTTTGAACAGATTTCCCGAAGTTATCGTCATTAAAATATTGATTAAGTATAACAAATTGCGTTTTTTCTGAGTCATTTTTAAATTCATTTTTGTTCTCAAACCCATCCAATTTACAGGTCCTATTATTTAGGAACTATATAACTTGACGTATTAGCCAGTTTTTTCATAAACGCAGAATATATTTTTAAAAAGGCTGACAAAAAGAGTATTTTGAACAGAATTTCACGAAGTTATAGTGATTGAAATTTGAGGAAATTTAAGAAATTGCGTTTTTACCGAGTCATTTTTAAATTTTTTTTTTGTTCTCAAACGCATCGAATTTACAGGTTCTCTTATTTAGGAACTATATAATGTGACGGAGTGGCCAGTTTTTAGATAAAGGCAGAATATATTTCAAAAAAGGCTGCCAAAATGGGCACTTTGCACAAAATTTCCCAACGCGATCATGATTAATGAACTGTGGGTATTCAAATAACAAATTGGTTATTTTATGACTCATTTTTAAATCGAATTTTGCTCTGAAACGCATTCAGTTGACAGTTTTTTGTTATTTAGGAACTATATAATGTGTGTATTCGTCGATTTTTTGATAAAGGGTGAATATATATTTTTTAAAAGCTGTCAAAGTAAGCACTTCGCAAAAAAATTTCCCAAAGCGATCATGATAAAAGAATTGAAGTTGTATTCAAATAACAAATTGTTTATTTTATGACTCATTTTTAAATTCAATTTTGCTCTCAAACGCATTCAATTGACAGTTATTTGTTATTTAGGAACTGTGTAATGTGCCGTATTGGTCAGATTTTTGATAAAGGCTAAATATATATTTAAAAAAATCTGTCAAAGTGGGCACTTCGCATAAAATTTCTCAAAGCGATCTTGATTTAAGAATTGTGGATGAATTAAAATAATAAATTGGTTATTTTATGACTTATGACTCATTTTTAAATTCAATTTTGCTGTCAAACGAATTTAATTAACAGTTTTTTGTTATTTAGGAACTATATAATGAGCATATTGGTCAATTTTTTAAATAAAGTAAGAATATAATTCAAAATATGTTGCGAAAATGGGCATTTGAGTAGAATTTCGTTTAAGACGATTTTGATAAAACCAGTTCTTACAGAAAAATGAAATTAATTTTTTTTTTAAGCGGCTGGCTAAAGTAGTTAAACTGGGTTTATCTCTAATCATTTTTTTTTCTTTTTTGTTGAGATGAAAACTTTTCGAAATCTACCTCCGCCTATAGGCCATGCCGAAAGGGATTTTTATTTCTTGCACTTCCCAGGTCTTACCGGTTCCTTTTACGTAAATCCCATTGTAAATAATAAAAAATAATATAAATATTGGATTTTATGAGTGCTTAAAATTAAAATGCATGAATTTTTAAGTTTCTTCCAAGAATAACCTCTCAATTCCAAATTACATTAAATCAAACTTAAAATTTCAATAAAAGTTTCATTATAATGCGTTTAATTGCACATACATATCTTTAACATACGTAGTAAAAAAAATAATTCTAAAATTTGCTTACGTAACATTTTTTTATTGCTTTATTATAAGCAAGGTTTAAGGGTTACAGAACATACTGCCAGGTGTATATAGCATGAGGGGAAATATTTTTTTAAATGAAGATTCAAATAGATTTTTTTACATTGAATATATTTTTTCTGTATTTTTAACTAACAGCATCAAAAATGATTTTTAAATGACAAATATCAATGTTGTATTAATGAAGTTTGGAAATTTATTAAAAAGATATATTTTTGATTAAGTCGTACAACAAGGCTTAACAACCAAAAATAATGCCAGCGATTTCGCTACTTGTAGTAACCTTTTGTGTTCTGATTATTCAAGAGTTTAAACAGATAATTCGATTACATATTTCTACTCCTGAGTCTTTTTATAGATATATATTTATTTTTCCTTTAATTTAATTTCATCTTATATTATTTGTTTACTTATTTTTAAATTTTATTTATTTATTTGTGATATTATTATTTTCATTGTTGAATATTGTACGGACACAAATGCTGAGTTACGCATATTGTTTTAAGTGAAGAGGATAAATCTACCAAATCGTACTGCACTTGGCATAGATAGACTAAACATGAATGAAAATTATTTTAAAAATGATTCAAAAATCGATGAATAGAGCAAACTTACAAAAAATTTCAGTGGAAAGTATATTTCTCTGAATATTCAATGACACAAAAACTCAAATGCGTGCAAACTTTTAATATAAAAGAGAGATATAAAGAAAGATATACAGTAAAAGCAAATGTAATTCGTGGGATCATTTCTACATCAGTAAAACGTCAGCGTTATTAACGGATTAATACTATATGCTATAATATATAGATTTGAATATAAAAAAGAAATAGAGCACCAAAAACAGTTAAAAAATCTGGATGGGAAAAAATATAAAAAGATTAACTAAGCCTATTTTATATGCAAAATGTTTAAATAAATCCTAACCCAGTAAATGTGTCAGTAGAAATAATAGAAGAAATCGAACACTATATGGGACGAAAATTAAAGAAAAATCGTTTCTATCTGGCAACAGATATCATATATCTCTAGCTTTCGTAGCTCATTAAACAGCATAGGTTTTGATAGACGAAAAGAACTAAGCAAGAGCGAAAGAGAAACATCCTAAACTAGAGAAGAGGAAGAAATGGGAAAATTGATGAGCTAAGGTAGACATCAAATAAGGAAAGAAACGCGATGTTTTAGAACTTTATCAATATTAAAGTAGAAAAATGTAGCAAGAAATAGTATTTTTTGTGGGGGTGGGAGGGCAGAAAAATCGTCTTTCTAAAATTATTGCCATACAATAGAGTTAGAAAGTGGTACTTAGATAAATTATTTTAGAATAACAAGTAAATGAAATTCATTTTTGTTTATACCATCTACTATCTAAAACTGCGCCTCCAAATCTTTTTTTCCCTCAATTATATTCTTTTAGGTTTTTCATTTCTGAACATCCCAATTTCTCATAAATGTTTTCTCCCTCTTCTGTCTTACGCACTCAACCATTCGGATTTTAAAAGAAATTTAAAATTTTGGGTTTTATTTACATAATTTGATTTGAAAGTTTTAATTTGATTAAAATAACTTTCTTTTATGATTACATTAAAACTAAATTTGTTGGTTCTACCATCTATGCAAGAATGTATTAATTATAAATTAACAATTTGGATTTTTTAATTAAAGTATAAGTTGTCTTGAAAGAAACATTAAATGAAATCCTCTGTACGATCTATGATCACACTCATCCATTTCTTGTAATTTATGTCATCACCGATATTATTTTTACGTACCCTCAGCAGTCCCACTACCTACCCTTAAGGGTACGCATACCCCAAGTTGACAACCGCTGATCTAATATATAGGTATTAAAACCCATACGAATGTAATATATCCATTATTAATAATAGTGATATATATATATATATATATATTTAATTTGCCGCAAAACTAACATTGTGATTCTCTTAGACAAACGGTATTTGGAAAATATTTTATTCAGAATATTCTTTGAATTTCGGATGACAAAGCTTCACATTCTAAAGTGTTGTTTCAAAGTTTTTTTTTTTTTTTTTTTTTTTTTTTTTTAATTTGACAAGAACATGCTACATGGCAGTAAACAATTTCTTTTCTTCGTTGCATAAAAAAAAGTTTAGATTTGTAAAATTTTCCATACACATTCAAACAACAAAAATTCAATCAATATTGGAACAAATGTTTTTTCAAAAAACCAATGATATTTTTTAATGCATGAACATGTTTAAAAGAAGTATTAAGCTTTCTCGTTTATTTCTTTACTTCATATAAGTAGGGGAAAATGATGAAATACGTTTTTATAAAAATGTAACATTTTAATTTACAAAAATTTAGATATTTTCTTAATATAACTGCTTTACTTCAACCGAATTATTTAAATTAAATGTACATTTTTGGATTTGTGTGCTTAAAAGTAATGTTGACAAAATTTACTTTTTACAAATTAGAAAATTGTAGGAATTCCTTGACAACTAATATTAGTCAAAGGTTATGTTTTACAATCTGTAGGTTTTCTTGTCTCACAGAATAAATGTGAATAATTTACCTGATAATTTAAAAAGTAAAATAAGACTAATGACTGATATTTTGGAATAATCCATGTTCTTTACGGATGATTTTCTGATTTTTAAACATTTTAAATATTTTATTACCACTATTTTAAAACACTAATCGCCACCTTCTTTTTAGTAGAATATTTTATGATTAATTAAGCCAAGCAGTCATGCTTGGCAATCTTATTCATGATAATATTTCCTGAAAAATGCAGCATAACAGCACCATTGGTGAGGTTTTTTACACCAAAATGTACTCAACAACAATTTATGGAAATTTCTAAATGAATCTGAAGTTTGACTAAAATCAGTGCATTAGTTTCTGAGATAAAGCTAGTGCAGAATCTGTAAAAAACTCTGCGTAACAGTGGAGCCTGTTGGGTGATATACATCACAAACTAATCAGGATCAATTTTAATCAGGTACTAATCGAATCTGGAGTTAGATGAAAAAACATGCATTAGTTCTTGAAATACTACTGTAGAGAAACTGAGAAAAATATCGTATAGCACTTGTAGGGAAATTTACAAAAAAAAGAAAAAAAAACAGTAATCTATATTATGGACTAACTGAATGTGAAAATTGATGAAAATGTTTTTGAGATAGAACTGTTGCGATAATCATGAATAATTCAGCATGGCAGCGACACCTGTTGAGCGATTTGCACCAAAAAGTAATAAACACCAAATTATATCAAGGACTAACTAGTATTTAAGTTTTCTGAAAATCTGTGTATTATTTCCTGAGATAGAGCTATTATGAAAATTGTGAATAAGGCATCATAGCAGCACAATCTAAGAGCATATGCACCGAAAACTAATCATTTCTACTTTTTACCACGGTCTAACTGAATTTAAAGTTTTGTGAAATCTTGTGAATTAGTTCTTTAGCTAGAGTGCCCACAAAATTGTTTTCAGGTAAAGACTCACAGCGTGACAGAGTGACAGACAGATACACAGTCAGACATTTTTTAAAAACTATTAAATCGTGTTCAGGGCCTTTTAAAACGTATAAATACATCGAAAACGGAAGTCGGATTTTTTCACGCATCCAATACTTTCCTATTGCAAAATAATAATAATAATAATAATAATAATAATAATAATAATAATAATAATAATAATAATAATAATAAACGAATACATGGAATTAGTCATATTAAATTGCTTAGAAATCAAAGGCCTTGCAGATACAATCAGCAGTACGAAAACATTCATTCTCGTGCCACAAACACTGAATTTAATTTAAAAAATGTAAATTAAGTGCATTATTTTTCACATCATGCAACGAAAATAGATATGCAGTACAACAATATTTAAAAGCGTTTATTAAAATAATTGAAATAGCACCCAAATAAAATAGATTTCATTAGACATACAGTTTTGAGGGATGTTTTGTTTATTTGTTTCTTCTAGATTTTTATATGCCAACTTTCTTAGCTAAAATAAGTGTTCAGTGCTTGCAGAAAATAATTTACAAGATCATATCCTGCTCCAACAGAAAATATTTGGCAGTTTTCCACAAAACCTAAAAGTTTTGATGATACTTCAATATTATCCTTTTATGCCCAACCTTCCTATTCTCGTCACATATCTAGCTAAAGTATGATAATTGATGTAAAAAACAATGGCAATTTAGCAAATTGAAACGTGCTCAGTTTTTATCTTCCTTGGTGTTCTCATTACAGCGTCGCGAGTATTTTCTGCAAATGTTATTGTTTTAAATTTTTCGAAATTTAGAAGAAAGGGTGCACTTGAAATAAAATAGAGTTTATTATTGTTTTTTGAAGCTCGAGTTCGTTGTCATATGTTCCGCTCATACTGTGAAAAACAACCCTGTTTCAAACAATGATTTTCTTTTTAAATCTTTAGAGACTATTTTTCCTGTTATAAAACCACATAAAAAATGCCTACGAATAGTGCACTTTGGATTATATAACATTAAATACTTAAAGAATTTAAAGAAATATTATAGAAATTAAATAAGTTATAAAATAATCAACTATATATATAACTATTGTATAAAATCAACACAAAGACATTCACTGGTTAAAATAATTATTTTAACACAGAATGCCTTTTTTAACCATAGAATTGCAACTAAAATCGGTACAAAAAATCATCTGTCAAGCATAGATTGTGAAACACTTATCAATATTACCAGAATACATTAAACAAAACTTCACAATTTATTATGATGAATTATGAAAGTTTAAAATACATTTGAAAACCCAATTTCTGGAATAATCATCAATAGTTGAGGAAAAATCTGAATTCTTCTTGCAGTACTGTATATGATCAGCAGATTTGTACTACATAGTGTCCTAAAATTTATTTCGTTTATAAAATTTGTAGCACAGTAGTGAATTCCCCCACAGCAATTTCCATTCATAAAATTTACGCGAGATCTTTTGCGTTTCCGTGCATGTCATCTATAGAAATTTTACGCACCAAAGTAATAGAAAAAAAATATTTCAAAGCTGCTAGTCACAGCGGCCGAATTCCCCTCGATTATGTTAAGTCTATGGTCGTTTGATCTTTGATGCATTTTTTATATTCAAAAGATCTCCTCGGGAAATTGTTATTTTTAATTTCTTTTTTCAGTATTCTCTTCTTGAAAGATGTCTCTCTTTTTCTTAGTTTTCAAAATTTTTCTAAAATTTATACATAATTTTATATGAAGTGTTTTACTTTCAGTTCGTCAGTTTATAAAACATAAAACATTAAATTGAGCATAAATTTTAGAAATATTTTCACAACTAAGAAAAAAGTAACATTTTTTCAGACGGGAACATTAAAAAAAAGAATTAGAAATATAAGTTATCTGAGGAGATATTTTGAATATAAAAATGCATCAAATGGCCATAGACTTAACATAAGTAAGGAGAAATCAGCTGATGAGTGACCAGCACTTTTATCTTAAAAACATGTACTACAACTTAAAGTGCAATTCTAGCAATTATTGTTCTTGAACAGTATTGTATCTGAATGTCTCTGTTGAGTTTGTTGAATGGTTTTGTGTCTTTGCAAATGAACGATTGACGATATGCGCATTCTAGTCTGTAGTAAAGTTCATTCAACTTAGTGATATATATTAATTTTAAAATGTTTGAAATAGCGTACCATCATTCAAATACGTCACAAACGACTCCCCCCCCCCTAAATACTGCTGTGTAATGGAATTCTTTTAAGTGTCCCAGTAAATGAATTATAATCGCTCCATACTTCATTTCCAATACTGAACATGCCACAGTGAGTTTATTTATGCGAGTTAGAGTACGAGCAGAAAGACAAGCCTAATTTACAAACACTTATTCTAAAAGGAAAAGATTAAAAATGGTATCTACAAAACTATATCCTAGAACAAATGTACTAATGAATGGCAGAAACACTTGGCAAGCTATTTTGTTTTTTTTTCTTTTAAATGGAAAACTGTGAAAATCAAATTTAATCCAATAAGTTCTTCTGGAGAAATAATACAAGCAATTGTATATTATATGCGAGGGCAACTAAAATTAAAATCACTTCTGTCAGCCGATAGATATTGATCAGGCTTTCGAAATATTTTAAATAGGATAGACATCGAAAGCCCCCCCCCCCTCCCAAAAAAAAGAAAAAAAAACAGTGGTTCGGGCATCATTCAAGGGCTATCTAGAGCTCAAAAATAATCATTTCGGAATATCCCGAATATATATGACCGCCACTCGAACAACTAATACAAGTTAACTCCTGTCATCTACCATCACCTCTCACTACGGAGATTTATCCAAACGGAATCGTTAGAAATGGGGGGACAAACTTCATTTTTGTTTTAGTAACATGGTACATACGTCAGTTACAATATCTTCACCAATTAAAAATAATTTATCTGCAATCTATAACGAATAAAGAAAAAATAACGAAAAATAAACTTTTATTTCTGTATCAGGAAAAAAAACACTATTATACGTTTTGTTGTAATAGTGCAGCGTCTAAAAATGTTTTATTTCTTTTTCTCATGCATTTAAAATATGATACAGCAATTGAAATTATGTATTAATTTTGTAAAAAATAAAAGTGACTATTACAGTGCCTTTTTTCCAAAAGAAAAATCCATTTAAATATTTATGCAATTCAACTTTTTCAAACAACATAAGTATAAAACCATTTACAAAAGCAAATACCAAACTTTCAGAAAAAGAAAAAAAATTCATTAAAAATTTGCAAAGAAGATATTTTAATTCCCATTTTTGATATATATATTTTTAATTTTTTACTAAAGAATACACCCAGGAAAAAACGAAACAATGTAAATTTAAGCGTCGCATGAACTAACGTTAGTGAGCCATTAGAATGCAGAAAAGAAAAATGAAGGAAAATCATTTCTTTTATTTCAGCTGGAAATATTTTACTTACGCCTGTGCATTCGCAGTTCATTGATTAAGACAGACATTGGAAGAAAAAAATAAATGTGCAATAAAGGAGAAAATATATGCGAGACAGTAAAAGAGGGGAAAATGATGAAAAGAGCAAAGGGGATGTTAGATAAATAAAGAATGTATTAATATATTTAAATTTTTCCCGAATGAGAAAAAAATTCTTTACATATTCATTTGTTTTTCATATTTTACATTTTTCCATATTTTTTTTAAGCAAAAGGAATGTTAGATAAATAAAGAATGTATTAATGTATTTAAATTTTTCACTAATGTGAAAAATTGTTTATTTGTTTTCACATTTCACATACCAAAAATTTGCTTTGTAATAAAATTACCGACTGTCCAAATAACATCTGAAATTAAAATAATTTTGCAATTACAATAAATATAATGATTAAATATGTTAACTAAAAATGTTCATAAATAATCGTATAATTTGGGTAATAAATTAAAAAAATAATTGTTAGATTGTTTAATGGTACTGTACAATGTAAAAAAAAAAAAAAAAAAAAAAAAAAAAAAAAAAAAAAACATGTAATTCTATAGAGGTAAAATTACAAGAATCTGTATGCTTACTATAAGTTTATCTGTACAGTGTACCAAGAGTCTTTCCGTCAAGTACCGGAAGGAAGAGCTAGCTTTCATATTCTTTAGAAAAAAAATACGAGTTATATTATTTAACGATACAAGGCTCAAATTAGTGCAACACGATAATAAAAGGTTCACTTTTTGTTTTTGTCAATACTGAATATGAATGTGAATTTTGAGAAGTTAATCAACTTTATACAAGGTGAGTTTATTTAAAGTGATTTATATTTATCACCAAATTCGGCAATATAATGAAATGCCTGCCATTTTAAAACATCATGATGGGTGAAATTAACTAATGGGCTTGATCAAGATCTTAGTAAGTATTGTGCACTACTCACTCATGAAGAAATCGGTTTATATATGCGAATGCTGTCGTAGGCAAATGGGTTTTTCAAAATGTCACCCTCTTTAGAAATTCAAACTGTCATCACAAGGCATTTTTTAAGATAAAGGCAAAACAAAAAATGTTTCGTAATCCACGTATTAAAATTAAACACTTCAGAACAAACATTTTTTCTATTTCTAATTTTTTTGTACATTATTAAAATATAATTTGTCGCTACTTTGAAACAAGATAGTGGATGAAGTTGACCTACGAACTCAGTCAGGACATTGGTTTGTTCTGTGCACACATCGAGTTATAATCAAATTGGTTCATAAACATGCATATTATTGCCGGACAAATGACAGATCATTTCAAAATGTCAGCCATACTCGAAATTCAAAGTGTTATAACTCAGTCGTTTTTAAGATACAGACAAAACAAAAAATTCTCTGTTGTATTTATATCAAGCTGAATATCTTTTTTAAAAAAGAATATTTTTTAACTTCTAATTTTTGTGTACCTAAATTTAAATTTAAAAAACTTAAATGGCCGTTATCTTGAAGCATGTTATTTTGTTTTTACTGCAATGTCTAAAAATATTTTCTCACGTTGGTTCATTACCTGTAAAAATGATATCAAAATCAAATTAAAGGTTCAATAATAGCAAAAAATAAATAAATGAATAAAAGATTAAAAATAATATCTTAATTAAAACATAATGTGATTTTTTGAATTCCGACAATATTAGACTGAATTTACTCAATCTAAGCGAAAGATTAAAAGCAAAATTACAAAACATATAAAATATTTTCAAGGATATTAATTTTTATTTGGTAAAGGCCAAGATTATATGGATAGTAAAATTAAAAATAAATTTTGAACTTAGAAAGCCATCAAGTATATAATGTAAGAAGTCGGACATTACAAGGGAAGAAAAATTGAAAGAAAATGGCTTTTTCAGTCTACAGACGTTGGATATATGTTGTGCCTTCACAGCTCCTTGATTAAGATAGACACTGACAGGGGAAAGGAGCAACGAACAGCAGGAGAAAAACATTCTATACAGGAGAATAATGCATGATAGAAAAACTGATGAACAAAGCAAACGATGCTAAATGAATTAATAATTCATTGGGGATAACGGAAATATAAGATACAACATTGTTGTCTGTTATTTTCCTTTTTGTATGTTAACGCAATTGAACTTTTATTTACGTAATTATAAAAAATTGAACTATCGAAAAATAAAGGTTTTTCATGACGTAATAATAATAATAATAATTTGAAAAAAAAAACAAGAATAAAAAAAAAAAAAAAAAAAAAAAAAAAAAAAAAAAAAAAACGAATAAACTTTGGGCGAAGTTATCTGAGTAGTTACATATATATATATACACTATATTGCCATTGATTATGGGACACTTGCGATTTTAGACATTTTACTAAATATCTAGAAAAATACATGAGGAATTATCTCGAAACTCTTAGTGTATAAATATAATAGTATACGTCATACATCTCTGTGAAGATTTTCCCCCGAAACTCAAAAGGGGACCGTCAACAAATTAAAAAAGAATGAATATCTTTTGAATAACCCTGTCAAAACTAATGTAGCAAAAGCGCTCAAACTCTAGATTGTGATTGAATGCCTTATTGTAATAAGCCTTGTTCATTTTTATGCAAATAGCATGCATACTCGCAGAGTAATTAAGGTTTTTATAAAAATGATCCCAAATTTTTCCAAGTTTTTTCCTTATAATTTTCAGAGTTCTTAATATAAAATATTATTTTTTTCAGAAAATATGACAAACAACATTGCACACAGTACCCTGTAATCAGAATTAAAAAATAATGAAAATTGTATAATAAATGAGTTGGTTTACTAAAAAATTTTTTACTGCGCATGCGTCAATGATATCAAAATTTCATTTGCATATTATGTTAGCTAAATGTATAGAGCAACTTTTGTGAAAGTCACAAAATCATAACTTGAAAATTCTGACAATAATCGTCAATTGAATAAGTCGAAAATCCGTTATTCTCAAAATGAAGCAAAAACAAGAGGGGTTGTATCCATATATTCATTGATTAGTGTCATTATGGAATACACAATATGGGATGTACTACTGCATTTGGATAAAATCCTTCATTTTTTTGCTTCATTTTGGAAACAACGGATTTTGTCCTTTTTCTATAGACGATTACTTTCAGAATTTTCAAGCTATGATTTTGAGACTTTTACAAAAGTTGCTCTATACATTTAGCTAACATAATAATGCAAATGAAATTTTGATATCTTTGACGCATGCGCAGTAAAAAATTATATAGTAAACCTACTCATTTTTCATACAATTTTTATTATTTTTTAATTCTGATTACAGGATATTGTGTGCAATGTTGTTTGTCATATTTTCTGAAAAAAATATTATTTTATATTAAGAACTCTGAAAATTATAATGAAAAAACTTGGAAAAATTTGGGACCATTTTTGTAAAAACCTTAATTACTCTGCGAGTGTGCATGCTATTTGCATAAAAATGAACACAGTGTATTACAATAAGGCATTCAATCATAATCTAGAGTTTGAGCGCTTTTGCTACATTAGTTTTGACAGGGTTATTCAAAAGATATTCATTCTTTTTTAATTTGTTGACGGTCCCCTATGGCGTTTCGGTAAAAAATCTTCACGGAGATGTATGACGTATACTATTGTATTTATACACTAAGAGTTTCGAGATGATTCCTCATGTATTTTTCTAGATATTTAGTAAAATGTCTAAAATCGCAAGTGTCCCATAATCAATGGCAATATAGTGTATATATATTAATGAACATCGAAATGTATCCAGTATATAATGCAATAGAATCGGACAATACAAAAGAAGAAAATTGAAAATAAATGACTTTTTCGGTCGATAGACCTCCGATATATCTTGTGCCTTCGCAGATCCTAGATTAAGATAAACATTGATAGGAGAAAGGAGCAACCGGCAGCGAGAAGAAAACATTCTATAGGGAGAATAGCGTATAGTACAAAAACTGCAGAAAAAAGCAAACGATATTAAAAGAGTAAATAATTCATTGCGCACTGTAAAAAAATCGTTAAGTTTACGGCAAAAACTGGTGGTAGCAATGTTGCCAGCAATTTTTGCCGTAAAAAAACTGTAGTAAAATTAGACGTAATTTTTTTTTATTACATCTAATTTTACTGCAATTTTTAAGAAAAAAACTGGAGCATTGCTCTCAGCAGTTTTAAGCCGTAACTTTAACTGATTTTTTTTACAGCGCGGATAACGAAAATATAAGATATTAGATTAATGGTTGGTTCTTTGTCATATCTGTTATTTTTAACGCAATTGAACTTCCATTTACACAATTATAAAAAATTAAACTAATGGAAATAATGGTTCTTCATGTCATAATAAAAAAAAAATACGATCATAAAAATTGAAAATAAAATCAAATAAATAAAATGTGTCCAAAGATATTCATTTTAACTTAGAAAATGTTAAGATTACCTCAGTAGTAAAAAGAAAAATAAATTGTAAACTAAGAAATGTATCAGGTATATAAAATAAGAAGTCGGACATTACAAAAGAAGAAAATTGATAGAAAATGGCTTGTTCGGTCAATAGACTTTAGATATGTGTTGTGCCTTCGCATTCCTTGATTAAGATAGACAGGAGAAAGGAGCAACGAAGAGCGGGAAGAAAACATTCTATATAGGAGAATAATGCGTAATAGAAAAACTGTTGAACAAAGCAAACGACATTGAATGAGTAAATAATTCATTGGGCATAACGTAAATATAAGAATTAACATTTCTGGTTGATTTTTTCTATACGTATTATTTTAAATTTAATTAAACTTTTATTTACATGATTTAAAAAAAAATAAGCTAGCGAAAAATAAATGTTTTTCATGTTACAATAAAAAGGAAAACAGAGATACAAAAATTGAAATAAATGAATAAATAAATAAAATCTTAATAAGGATATTCGTTTTAATTTTGTAAAAGTCGAGGTTATTTGGATAGTAAAAAGATAAAAAAAATCCATTTAGAAAAGTATCCGGTATATAAAACAAGAAATCGGATTTTACAAAGAATGAAAATTGAGGAAAAATGACTTTTTCGATCTACAGACATTGGATATATGTTGTGCCTTTGCAGTTCCTAGATTAAAATAAATATTGGCAGGAGAAAAGAATGACCAAAAACGGGAAGAAAACATTCTATGCAGGAGAAAAACGCATAACAGAAAAACTGTTTAACAAAGCAAACGATATTAAAAGAGTAATGAATTCATTCTAGATAACGAAAACATTAAATATAACATTGTTGATGGATTTTGTTTTTATATACAATTTCTGACAATAAAATTCGGTGAATAGTCCTGTAACATTAATGTATATAAAACATTAACGAAAGTTACCATACCATCCTTCGAAATAGTCATCTCCCATAACTATGCACCGTTGAGATCTGTTAAAAATGGCTTGGGAAATTCTCAAGACGTCTTCTTTTGGGATGCAGTTCAAAAGCTTCGTCACATTTCGTTGTATGTCAGCAATATGGTCAAATCTCTTTCAACGAGAGTTTGAATGGTGAAAATAGGATGAAGTCTGGTGGATTGAAATCTGACGAGTATAGTGGGTGTTCAAATTGCATCATTCCTCATGAATTTCTTTCGCTGTCTTGCAAAGCTTAAAACCAAACTTTAAACTGATCTTTTGTTCGTTCATTTTCCTGTTCTCAGTTAAGAACAAACACACTGAACAATCACTTAGTAAAGCACGTCCTTCACAGAACATAAACGACGCTCAACTGAACAACAGTGGGGGAAGATGGTCAACACTTCCTCTATGCAGGTGCAGCATTTTGTCCCCCCCCCCCCCAGTGTTGCCAGCTCGGTAGTTCTGAATTCATTCACCGAACTTTTTTGTCAGAGGTAATATATGACTTATTTTTCATGCAAATGAACTTTTATTAACGTAATTATAAAAAAATTGAACTTGCGAAAGATAATGGGTTCTTATGTCATAATAAAAAAAGTAAATATGAACACAAAAATTGAAAAATAAATAAATAAATAAAATATTTCCAGTGATTTTTGTTTTAATTTGGTAAAAGTTGATGTTATCTGCGTAGCGAAAAGTTTAAAAATTCTCATCTTAAAAAGGCATCAGGTATATAATATAAGAAATCGGACACTACAAAGAATGAAAATTGAGAAAAATGGCTTTTTCGGACGATAGACGTAGCAGATACGTTATGCCTTCGTAGTTTCTTTATTAAGATAGACATTGACAGAAAAAAAGAGCAACCGACAGCGGGAGGAAAACATTCTATATAAGAGAATAACGCGTAATAGAAAAACTGCTGAACAAAGCAAACGGCATTAAATGAGTAAATAATGATCTGGGGATAACGAAAATTTAAGAAATAACATTGATGGTTGATTTTTTTTCAATGTCTTACTTTTAATGCAACTGATCTTTTATTTACATGATTACAAAAATTAAACTTGCGAAAAAGAAAGGTTTTTTGTGTCATAATAAAAAAGAAAATACGAATATAAAAATTGAAAACAATTAAATAAATAAAGTTCCTCCAATGATATTCACTTTAATTTAGTTAAAGTCGAGGTCATCTGGCTATTAAAAAGATTTAAAAAAATCTCAACCTTCAAAAGTATCACACTAGAAGAAAAAAAACCTGTAATTCTACATATGTAAAGTAACCGAAATCTGTATGGTTACTAACATTTTATCTGTACACTGTACAAAAAAAAAAAAATATATACAAATCTAATTTTTTGTAAAGCTACAGGTATCTGTAACTTTAGAAACGAGTCTACTAAAATCTCAGTTATCTTTCTAAAATTTTATCTGTATCCTGGGCTGCAGTTACATGAAAATTTCTTGGAATCCCAGTTTCCAAAAAAATTCTTGGTAACCTTACAGGTTTTTTTTATTTTCACTGCAAATCTGTAGCTATTACATGAATTTTTGCTGTTGCTGTTAGATAAAAATTTCTGGGAATCCCAGTTTCCTAAAAATTTTTAGCAACATCACAGATTTTTTTTACAATGCAGGTAATATAATATAGCAAATGGATCATTTCAATGGAAGAAAATTGAAGTAAAATGGCTCTTTTGGTCTAGAGACGTTGGATATATATTGTTCCTTTACAGTTCCTTGATTAAGATAGACATTGACAAGAGAAAGGAGAAACAAACAATGGGAAAAAATTTATGAGAATAACGGAGAGTAGAAAAACTGCTGAACAAAGGAAACGATATTAAATGAGTAAATAATTCATTGGGGATAACGAAAATATATGATATAGCATTGTTGTTTTTTTTCTTCTTATATGTCTTATTTTTAACACAGTTGAAATTTCAATTAGATAATTATAATAAACTGAACTATCGAAAAATAAAGGTTTTCATGCCATAATAAAGAAGAAAATATAAACACAAAAACTGAAAATAAATAAATAAATAAATAAAATATTTCCATGGATATTCATTTTAACAACAGTAAAGGTCGAGAGTATCTGGGTAGTAAAACGACAAATAAATTCTGAATTTAGGAATCTATCAAATATACAGGGTGTTTAAAAAGTCCCGGACTCATTTTGATGATTAATAACTCATAAAATAATAAAGATATAAACAAACTTATGACATTTATTGATGGAATAACTCATATATATTCCTTTTCAGGTTTGAATATCTTTACTTTTGTGAATATCGTGAATGACAGAAAATGTCGTACAGACATGCTTCATGCTACTTGGCGTGAAGTTGACTATCGACTTGATATTGTCCGTGCGACGAAGGGGGCACACGTGGAAGTTCATTGACAAGGGTCATGAAACTTTTTGAGTCTATCTAAACATTTATGTTATTAATTTTAATCTATCTTTATTATTTTATGAATTGTTAAACATCAAAACGGGTCCGGGACATTATAAACACCCTGCACAATGCAAGAAATCAGACGTTACAAGGAGAGAAAATTCAAGGGAAAATGGCTTTTTCGATCGACAGACGTTGGATATATAGTGTGCTTTCGCAGCTCTTTGGTTAAGATAGACATTAGGATAGGAGCAACGAACAGCGGCAGGAAAACAGAAGAAAAACGCATAGTAGAAAAACTGCTTAACAAAGCAATCGACATTAAATGAGTAAATAATTCATTTGAGATAACGAAAATATAAGATATAGCTGTTTGATTGATGGCTGTTTATGAAATTGAAAAACACATACACAAATTTCTAAGGATGATCATTTTAACTTAGTAAAGGTTGAGATTATCTGGATGGTACAAAAATAAATAAATTCTGAACTTACTAATGTATCAAGTATATAATATAAGAAATTGAATATTACAAAGGAAGAAAATAGCTTTTTCGGTCCACAGACGTTCGCTATGTGTTGTATCTTCGCAGTTCCTTGATTAAGAGAGACATTGATTGGAGAAAGGAACAACGAACAGCGTGAGGAAAACAATCTATACGGGGGAGTAACGTGTAATAAAAAAACTCCTCAACACAGCTAACGACATTAAATGAATAACAAATTCATTGGGGATAACGAAAATTTAATATATAACAGTGTTGGCTGTTTTTAGCAATGTAAGTCATTTTTAATGCAATTGAACTTGCATCTACGTAATTATAAAGAATTGAACTAGCGAAAAATAAATGTTTTCCATGTCACTATTTATATATTTTTTTAAAAACCGAACACAAAAAAATAAAAATGAATAAATAAACAAATTAAGGGTTTTAAAACTTATTAAGAAATCGAGATCATGTGGGTAGTAAAAAGAAAAATTCTGAAGTTAGAAATCTATCAGATATATAATATAAGATATCGGACGTTACAAGAGAAGAGAATTGATAGAAAATGGCTTTTTCGGTCTACAGACGTTGGATACATGTTCGCAGTATCTTCGCAGATCCTTGATTAAGAGAGACATTGACTGGAGAATGGAGCAACGAAACGCGGGAAGAATATATTCTATACGGGAGAATAACGCGTAGCAGAAAAACTGCTCAACAAAGCAAACAATATAAATGAGTAAATAATTGATTAGAGATAACGAAAATTTAAGATATAACATTGATGGCTGTTTCTAGCTATGTGTGCCTTTTTTAACCTCTTGTCTGCTGCGACCGGATTTTTTCGCACACTAAGCTGCAGGTTCCACTGCAACTTAAGCAATATTTAAATTAATAAAATTCTACAAATAAAACCCAGTTTTGAAAAATTAAGTTTGAATTCATACTCTCAAAGATTATACACCTATACGTAATAACATACTTTGTATTAGATTGGAAAAAACATCTTTTGCTAATATTTTTAATAAATAACTGAGAAAACAACATTACAATATTAACCTTTGGCTGGGCAGTCAGGGAGTTTGCAAATGAACTTTCATCTACGTAATTTAAAAAAATTGCACTAGTGAAAAATAAATATTTTCCCATGTCATAATAATAAAAAAAAACACAAAAATTAAAAAAAAATTAAATAAATAAATATTTTTAAGTATTTTAACTTATTAAAAAATCGAGATCATGGGGATAGTAAAAAGAAAAATAAATTCTGAACTTAGAAATCTATCAGATAACTAATTTAAGGAATTGGCCATTGTGAGGGAAGAAAATTGAAAGAAAATGGCTTTTTCGGGCGACAGGCGTTAGATTTGTGCCTTCGCAGTTCCTTGATTAAGATAGAAATTGACAGGAGAAAGGAGCAACCGACAGCGAGAAGAAAACCTTCTATACGAAGAATAACGTGTTATAGGAAAACTGCTGAACAAAGCAAACGATGTTAAATGATAAAATTACTCATTGGGGATAACGTAAATATAATATACTAGCTTTTGCTCGCGGCTTCTCTCGCGTTAAATACAACAAACTATGTAATCGACCTTTTAAAAACTCATAGAATTATTGAGGGATAAGTGAAAATAAATTTTACTTATTATTTATATATATATATATTTTAAACCAAAAACAACAAAATCAATTCACGAAGCAAAACTAAATCCAAAACCAAAGCGATTGTCTTATTCCTTAAAAGTCTAGGAATATTATAAATCTAAAGTAAACGAATTATTCCAATACGAATATAACAACGGTAAAACCGAATCCGAAACCGAGTTTGTTTTCGGAAATCAGAAAACCAAACCAAGGCAACAATCTCAAATCGTAAATCAATGTGAATCAATCGTCAAATAACAGAATATAGATATCATATGCACTATAGTGTGAAGCGCGGGCCGATGCCCGCATTTAAGTACAGACAGAGAGCACACAACGTTATCTTGTTTCAGAAACCTATCAGCGCCATCTATCGGAATCAATGAGTAACACTTTAGCTTTCTACCTTGAAGTTGCAGAATGCTCCATACAAACTTTCTCCCCCCATTTTAGGGAAGTGGGGTGTTACAAAGAGACAAAAAGAAGCCTATGTCACTCTCCATCCCTTCAAATATCCCCACTTAAAAAACCATGTCAATTATTTGCTCCGTTTTGCAGTGAAATGCGGACAAACAAATAGACAGACACATACACTTTCCCATTTATAACATTAGTATGGATAAAAATTAATAATTTTTTTTCTTTTCTCTATTCGTCTTATTTTTAATGAAATTGATCTTTTATTTACATAATTATAAAAAATTGAACTAACAAAAAATAAAAGTTTTTCACTTAATAATAATAATAATAAAATACGAATACAAAAACTTAAAAAAATTAAATAATAAAGCCTTTCCAATGATATTCACTTTAACTTGTTATCGAGGTTATCCGAGTATTAAAAAGATAAAAAAAATTCTCAACTAGAAAAGCATCAAGTATTTAATATAGAAAATCGGACATTACAAGGGAAGACAATTGAGGGAAAATGGCTCGGTCGACAGACTTTGAATATATGTTATGCCTTTGCATTTGCTTGATTAAGATAGACATTGACAGAGGAAAAGAGCAAAAAAAGAGGAAGACATTGTATGCATGAGAAAAACGGATAATAGAAATCTGAAGAATAAAGCAAACGACAGTATTTGAGAAAATAATTCATCATGGATAACTGAAGTATAAGATATATCATTGTTGGTAGATTTTGTTTTTTCATATGACTTATTTTTCACGTAATTATAAAAATTGTACACAAAGATTATAATTTCTATGTAATAAAGAGACTATTGAAACTTATAATTTTTACAGTAATTAACCGCAGCGTCTTAAAACAAATTTTACTTAATTATGTTTACACAAAAATGGATATGACCTGAGTTGCCAATTCTCCGCCTTTTTGGATACCTGTATTTTAATACGGAAAAGATAGCTTTATTCATTTGAAACATTTGGGTGATTTGAGAGAACCAGATTTTCTTTAAAAGCCGGAGACTTGGCAACTCTGTATTACATATAACTGAATACGATGCTCATAAATATTAGGAATAGTACCTTCATAAGAATAATGCATGCAATTATAAAGGATGGTTCAGAACCATAGGTCAAAAATGTAAAGGCAGGTACAGGAGATCTAAGTAAGCAGATTTTGTATAGAAATGTCGTTGGGATATTTGGTGTTGAAGCCGTAGATAGTTCTGTTCAGTTCATTTAATTAAAATATTCGTTAGCCTGAACGGACATTCCTTCCAAAGATTTTGAGCAACATGCAATGTTACACGAATTCGGAGCATCCCGTCGGATGTAGTATTTCAGATCAAAAAACGTTAAACTGTAAATTGGTCCCAGGTTCTTTTCGAGAATCGGGAATACCCAGGGAAAAAAATTCCTGATTTAAAAGTACGTTAAACAAACATACAAAAAAGGAAATATGTATATATATATATATGTACATAAAGAAATTTGTGAAATGAATTCAGGATAAAAACAAAAAATGGATACATTTTGTCCAAATTATTAGAGGATTGACGAATATTATAGGAATTTATTGGCCAAGATGAAATCAACAGAACAATACTGATCCACTATTACTTCGCTTTAATAAAATACAGTTACATTAAAATATTCAAGATTTATTGACAAAAAAATTGAACGATTTTTTTTTAGTTTGTGAGACACAACGAGAAGAAAAAGTGCAATGTGAATTTGGAAATGTATATGGTCTCTACAAGAGAAATAAACAGGAGGAAAATGGATCTCTCTCTTGACAGATATTGAACCGTACTTCGTATTTTCCATTGATTAAGATAGACTTTTAGAGGAGTAAAGAAAAAAAATAGCAGTAAGAAAACATTTTAGACTGGAGAATAATACGTTACAAGGTAACTGACAAAGAAAGCAAATAAATTAAATAAGTAAATAAATCAATGATTGTAAAGAATATGCTGAATATAAGTTATGGTTAATTCTTTGAAACTGTATGTCATGTTTTTGAGATACTTGCGTAATATACAGATGTAATTCTATCAGTAAGAGTTGGATAGAAAATGTGTTTTAGAGTATTTACGAGAATCCAGAGAAACAAAAAAATAACCTTATTTTTAAAGTATTTTCAATTAATTTAAAAATATACAAATTTCAAAGAAATGTAAGAAAAGATTTTGAGATTTTAAAATTATGTATGCCAATAGAACTATATTGATCCGAGAGTTTGCTATGGGATAAATAAATACAATTGTATTAAAATATTCCAGATTCCCATTAAAAAAATTTTTTTGAATGACTTTTTTATAGTTTGTATAAATATGCAGTTGAAAATATGCAGTTGGTGTGAATTTAGAAATGTATCTGGGCACTACGAGAGGAAATACTAATTATTATTATTCATTATTTTTTTATTGACGATTTTTGAATCGTACTTCGTAGGTCAAATTATTAATGACAGATTTTTAGAGGAGTATAAAACAAATAACAGCGGAAGGGCAAAATTTTAGATTTGAGAATAATATGCAACAGAATAACTGATAAAGAAAACAGTTGAATTAAATATGCAACAAATTCAGTAAATTGTAAGATATATGTAGAATATAAATACGTGTGCTTGTTTATTTCTTAAGGATTATATGTCGTACTTTCAAAGTATCATTAAATCAGAAAGACAAACTGAAATTAAATTCTAGTATTCTAGTATTTAAGAACTGACAGTAACCAGAAAAATAATCTCAATTTAAATGTAAGTTAAAATACTTTAAAAATATATAATTAAAAAAAAATTCAAGAGTGAAAAATTATGCATATAGTAGCTGGCTGCCCATAATTGCACTATGTTTGTTTAAAATCGTCCTCAGACGAAGCTATCATTCCTAGATTTGTGGAATTTTGAGACAAGCATAATAAGGATGAAAATTTGTTTAAGCAAAAAGAAAAATTCAAAATTTCACCATCAAAGGTTGATTTTAAAGAATTTGACATTTAGCGTATATTTAGGATATTTTAGACATTTTATTTTTTAAATTTACCTGATCTGAAATGCAGCATTTCACGACTTGCTTTTACCAATTCTAAAACACGCTGCGGTCAACTCTGGAACATGCTATTTTACGAGGGATATGTCTAGGAATTTTTTACATCTTTGAAAAGACCTTTCACAAAATTATTTATCTTAAAACAGGACCCTTCACAAAATTGTTTATTCCCAAATAGGATTCTTCACAAAACATTTTATTCTAAAACAAGTCTTTTCGCGAAATTATTTGTCTCATAAATAGATATTTCACAGGATTTTTTTCATCTTAAAATTGAATGTTTCAAAAATGTCATCATTTAAAACTAAAATGTGAACCGAACTCATCAAATGACATATTACGGAGCTTTTTTTACATATAAAGGATAGAAACTAACTGAATTGGTAATTTAAAATTCACAAATATAAGAAAAACTTCACAATTTCACAAAAACAGGACCTGTGAGAAAAGCCTCGACAGATCCCTGCTTACGATTCCAGAACTAGCTGAAAGTGATGACCATCATGTTGAAAAATTTTTTGGTTTTAATGAAGTATGTAGATTATAATAAATCTGTTATAAATGTATAATTTGTTTTAAAAAATGTCTTACGATGAGAAAATTTTAATTGTTTCTTTCCCCCCCCTTTTTTTTTCTTCGCTCAAACAAATACTCATATACATTTATTATTTCTTCCACATAATTTCACAACATTATGGACGCAACAATAGCTTCGTCTTTAGACAATTTTAGGCTGTTTAATTGTGGATACCGTGCATATGTGGACTGATATTAAAATGATTACAGATACTACAGAAAAAATAAATGCATTTATCCAAGTAAATTCTAAATATCTAAAAAATTTAAAAGAAAAAGAAATTGAAGGGTATTTTTTTCGAAAAAATAAGACATTATTTGAGTAGCCGAAAGAAAAAATAAACTGTGTCTTTCGAAATACACTAGGTATATAATCTAAGAAATTCAATACTACAAGGAAAGAAAATTGAAGGAAAATAGCTTTTTCTGCCGACAGATATTGGATATATGTTCTACCTTCGTAGTTCATTGATTAAGATAGACACTGACAGCAGAAAGAAGAAACAAGCAACAAGCTTGATGAAAACATTGAAGATAGGATAATAACATGGAATTTTATGGAAAACGCAAATACAAGTAAATAATTTATTTATGACTAGCAGTTTTTGCCCGCTACGTTGGTCGATTTTTCTAAAGAAACCTTGAATCAAACGAAATATATCAGAGAATTTTATCATGAGTTTTATAGCAATATGGATGTTTACGTGGAATGTCCGAAAGAGTTACTGAGAATAATATGAACGTCATTACGCTGCTATCTTTTATTGTGTCATACAAAATTTAAACAGTTAACTTTAGTTGATCATTTAGAGTGGATTCGGTAAGGACGATAAAACGACATATAATATACTTAAAACGTTCATGAAAAATTATCAATGCAAGTCTCACAGAATCTGTTAATTTGACTTATTGAAGAAGCTAATCCACCTTAATAATTTAGTTCGCCTGATTCTAGAACCCTTTCCACCCATGATTTTACAATCAAACAACCTGATGATCAAGCAACAATTGAAAATATTAGGGTTTTGGCCGAAGGTATCGCCAAATTAGAGAAATGTTAAATATCTGACGAACTATTAGACTTATACATTTTTGGTTAGTATAATTCGATTTAGCATACAAAAATACACTAAAATATGTTATCAGTTAAAAGATAGCTATAAAACCTGATTTTTAATAAAACCTGGTTTTTAAAGTCAACCCAAAAAAAAAAAAAAAAAAAAAAAAAAAACTTACCCTGCAAAGTGACCCGAACACAAGGCATTTAAGGTATTTCACTCCGCAGCCGTTTCAAACCCGCAATATTTCAAACCTCAACCAGATCCAAACCCGAAATGAAAGGAATGTAAATCATGTTTTAATGCTATTATGGAAAATTAACTGTATTTGTAATACTATTTTTTGTTAGATGAATGAACAAATTTATATTTTTTAATATTCAAACATAATAAAATCTTTGAATAAAGAACCCTTCAGGACTATTCAATAGAGTTAGATATCTAGTAGTTTTAACCCGATTTTGTTTATTCGGTTCGGAAGGAATATAATTTTTTTTCTGCAGGTTGAGCTCAGAGTCGAAATACGTATTCTTGTATATCATACAAAGTATTTTATAAAAATTGGGCAAAAATTAAGAGGTTATAGTACACATCCAAATATACAACTTTCATGAAAAAATGTATTGTCGTAATAAGTAAAACAAAAAGCTGCTAACGCTTTTGGAAACTTGGTCATGATAATGCTAAAGTTTGATTCCTGTTGGAAATTATCGGAAGAAGAGCGACACTAATAGCATACAAATGTGATATGGGAAAGAAGAAGAACAGGTGCTGAAAATTTCACCTCGTTTTATGAAAAAAATCACTGATACTAGAGTGCAACTGTCAATCGTGGTAGAAATTCATTGAAAGATGTTGCCGTTTACTAAACGGAAACAGTTTTATATGAATTTTATCGACGGAGCTGCAAATGAAATGGCTCAGAGTCTCAGTGAATGTACTGAGAAAGGTTTCCCAACGGGCGATTGTCCCTTAATCGTTCTTAGTGCGTTTTGGTCTCGTATAACATCATCACTTTCAGTGCCCTCTAGAACCTTGCTTTTTATTTACGGCCATGCATTATTTGATGCAGCTTGTTTGTTTGACGTATACTGTCGCCTCTTAAAAAGTTGCAAATGTTTTATATAACACTCTATATATACGTTTTTGCCACTTAAGTTGTTGGGATTTTCACGAAAAGTTTATGAACAACTATGTTTTCAATGAAATTGAATAAGTACAGGGATATAATCAATTTACTGCATGAGAAGTAAAATATACATCAGAAATGTGATCATTCTTCTTTTATGAACCCCTTTTTCGCCTTTCGAAATATACGAAAAAATGTAACCAACATTTCGTTTTTATATACATACATATCGTACCTTTGGCAGTTTATGCACATATATACCTCTTAAGTGTGTGTAGACAAAGAAGTTCCCCTTATTTAGATATATAAGCATTCAAACATGTATGTCTTAGGAAATGAAAAAGTGTTTAGTAAATAGAGCAGTCCTGCACAGCCGGGGTAGTACCGGACCCGAAGCAAAAAATTTCTTTGAATTTGACACCAACCCGAAATGCAAGAAAAGTAAATTAAATTTTAATACAATGTGAAACACGATTAATAAAATTCTGCATTCTCTATTAATAAATATATTAATAGAGAACTATTAATATAATAAAATTCAACCTCAATTAAGTGAATATCACAGATATGATAAATTATATCGGAACTTTGATATAACGAACAGAAAGAATGCTTTAAATGGTATGTAATGCTATCAAATTGAAAATCAAATGTTAAATATGCTTTTAAATGGTTTCAGATTAAGAAGTTCCATTTGTTAGAAGTTCCACTGTCATTCACACTTTAACTTACTATCATTACTTTGAAAACTTTCTTATCTAATCTAGCGCTTCCTGCATATCATTTACATGTTCATCTATACATTTTCAATGGGATTTCGTCTTCTTTCCAATGCTATACACAGTAGACTTTTGTAATAAAAATATTAGAAGTATGAATTGTAACTATTCAGTAGAAATGTTTCAACAAAGTGTCCGTTATAATCTTTATCATACCAATAGATTGAAAAAACATGTTTATATTAACTTCCAGAAACGAATTACAAATAACTAAACAAAATAGACAGCCTTTTTTAAAACTTCATTTTGCTTTTGCAAAACTATGATCTGTGGTTTATGTAGACTTTTATTTTCTAAGGATAGAAATCTAGACGAAATATGTTTTAAAAAGATATGATTATAAAAATATATTTATTAATCTTTAAAAATATTCTAATTACTCGATCGTAAATTAAATCTGTTAATATTATATTATAGTTCCTTTTATCAGATTTTTACATTTTATGCATAAGTCCTGTCTTGTAAAAATTCAATTAATTTTGCGAGATATTTTACTTAATCTCAAACTTTTAATCTGAAAACTTCTGACATTTACTTTTTTAAGATACATGACGTAAAACTGATTCTAAATCAGAAAATAATTTAAAGAATAACTAATAAATTGACTAGTTTTCATAAATTTTATATTAGGCTTCTAATTACTGTAAATGTTCATTTTCATGGCTATTTTCTTTAGCATCATTTCTTTGATAGTCCTTTTTTGTTTAAATAAAGATTTTATCTATGTTTAGGAGCAAGACTACGCCCAATATAAGAGATTCATATTACAGTTTTATAATAGCTTTAACACTAATTATTAATGAGAATATTTTAGTTTTGTGCTGGAAATTTAATGCTTGAGCTTCAATACCTTACTAAAGTATTTTTTGGGCAGTGCCTGTCGAACTTCTATTTTCATAAAGTTTGTATTCCTCGAGATAAAGAACCCTTTACTGCGAGAATTTATTTCTCTGAAAAAATTATTTGAAATCTATATATCAGTTTAATAATGGAAAAAATAGTAAAAAAATTAATTTCAAATTTTCAACTTAAGTTTTATATTTTATTGTGTCTGCCATGTGTACGCAAAAAAGGTTTTAAAATATTGTTTTTCTATAATTCACAACTAAATTGCTTAAATTAAACTAATATTATCTTCTTAACACTCTGTAACGTTTTTTATATTGATATTTTTTAAATATTCAGTAAAAACGAGTCGTTGGGGACCACTGTAATACTTACCCACCATGGATATGCATAATACAATGTATGAAAATAAAACATGTGTAAACTAAATTGTACATGTGCAATTAAAATGCATTGCAATTCCAAAACAAAATTTAAACGTATATTCAAATATTTTTAATATACATAGTAATGCTCTATTTATAAATTGCTGATGAACCAATTTCGACGAATTATATAAAACGCAAACTGCTCAAGTAGTACCGAATTGCGTGAAAGAAACATCCTTATAACTCCAATATATATATATTAACTAACAGTTTACTGCATCGAGTTAAGAGTCTTATTTCCAATTAAAACACATCTTTGAATTGAAATTGAAATTAAATACAGAGACATGAAAAATCTCAGAATATGGAAAACATAATTACAAATATTTTGGCAACTAACAATCCGATCGACTTCGTTCTTTATGCAAATTTTGTGTTATTTTATTGCCTTTTACATCCACTACTTAAAATTTAAAAAATCGAAAATGTTTATATATCTTTCATCAAAACGAATTTTTCGAGAATCCTGAAAAAAATAATTTCACCTAATCGAGGTTACTGATATTAAATAGGCTTTTTCCCATTCTTACATACTAAGTACATATAGAATTTCAAGACTATCTCAATTTGTTCGGGAGATAGAGCGTTTACAAACAGACACACACACACACACACACAGTGAACCACTCAGACGGACGGACGGCAATTTTTTTTCTAAAAATATGCTTTTCGGAATCTCTAGTATCTGAAACGTGTATATCTGTCAAAAAAAATTTTCGACTTTCAAAACTATTGCATGACTTACCCTAAACTACGTTTGATGGGTGAATGAAAGTAAATATTACCTCAATAGTTTGAATAAAATTTCTTTTGTTTACAAAAAGCATTTTTTTTGTTTATTTAGTGTAATTATCTGACAAAATAAGTGTTATTCAATTATTTCGATTTATTCGTGATTATGGACATAAATTATATTGACCAATACATGGCACAAAATGAAAATTATAATGTTTTTAGTACAGGTGCAGATTACGAGCTTTTTATAGGGAGCCAGTGGTTTCTAAACCCATGTAATTTAGTCACCACTTTTTGAAAGAAAAACTTAACTGTTTCTTTTTGATTATTTGAAAATATCAGGAATTTAAAGTGAAAGTACTACCCATGTATAAAAAAAATTATCTAATTGCATGAAGTGTGTATATTTCATTTAAATGCACAATTATTTTAATTCGGATATTATTCGGATTTTTTTCAGAACACACAAGAAAAATTATAACAGATTAATACAGGGTTGATTCTGTTCTGAATTTTCTAATAACTTAAAATATTCGAATATAAAACTTTATGAAGGAGAAATATATAATTTCGAGAAAAAAAGGCCCAAAAAACTAATTTATCAATCCTCAACAGAAAAAAATATGAAATTTAGCAAAGGAATAATCGAATTTCCTCAACGGATAGCAAAACAGTAAAATTTTTGTCAAAACATCGCGAAAAGAATCGCTATAAATACCTGTATCTTGCCATAAAATTTCGTCCACAGATGGCGACTTAAGTGCTGAGATTTAGTCACCGAAAAAAAAAATAGTCGCCATATGTGACTGGCGACAGTGAATCTGCACGTACAGTTTTTATGTAAGTGTATTTGTATGGGAAGTAGTGTAATAAAGGGTTAACCTTAAAATTGAAAAAATGAAGTCATCGGTGTATCATTTTAGGTATTATGAAATCTTATAGTTTGAAACTCGTCATGTTAAATTATTCTAACGGTTGTAAATTAGATTTCAGTGCAAGTAGTTGTTAATACAAAACTTAGAAAAAAATAAGAAAAACTCATCAGAATGAGATGACTTTTCATTGCAAATATTTATATCATACATTAAAAAAGTCATTTTCAAAACTGAGTAAAAAATACTCAAAGCTGAGCGTGCGCATAGTCAAAATAGCTCCGAACCAAAATTACTTAAGTTTGAAACATGCATATTAATTCATTTCTGAAAACACGGACATACTCAAATATCATCGTATGAGGTTTATTCATGATTACGCATGATTTTTGTTCTTACATATTAATGATGGTTGTGAAATTTCTCTTGAGAAATCTTTGCTTTACGAATTTATCCAGTCTTCGATTTCGAAACCAGAATAATAAAATTTATGTTTTCATACTTACTATATTAGAACGGCTTCCGTGAACACGATAAAAATGTAGTTCGCCACATTTCATGTTATAAATAATAACTGATTCGTTCGAAATCATAATAAATGAAATAATATGAATAAATTGAACTACTCTGGTATAATTTACAACGTGTAACTAATGAAAAGAAATTTTATTAAAACTGAGTACGTTTGGTGTTTCAAAATTAAAAACATTGGGTGTCATATTTGAAACAAAAACTTCGACTTACTCAGATTTGAAAGTGCTATTTTTCTTCAGTACAAAGCTAATATTTATATAGTATTGGTTTTCATTTCAAATGATTCTAATAAAATGCAGTTCAAACCAAAAATTCTATAATTGAGATTTTCATTTAATTAAAAAAAGGAAAAAGTTCCGAATTTACAAATAAATAACAATTAATTTTTACATTCATTCAAAAATACTCACACTATTTATTTTGTTAAAGCAGAATCAAATTGAGTAAAGTTCGATTCATACATTTTTTTTTAAATTTCACACATAAAATATTTTTAAATGATCACATATTTTAAAGATAAATAATAATTTAAATATTAAATGAAGAAAAATCGATTTCATTCAATATATATATATATATATATATATATATGTGTGTACAATAAAAATATAATATTCATGTATTACATCTAACAATCTACTTTAAAATATCTATAATTAATATTTTTATTGTATACTAATAGTAAGGTGTAAAAACTCTTTCCACTATATCATTAAAAATGAAATCTTCCCAAAATTAACTTCAAAATTGAAAGCTTTTTAAAGAAATTAATCAAGTTATACCCATCTGAAGAACACATTTTTTATTTAAAGTGTTTAACTTCTGTACAATTGTAGTCCATCGATTATCGTACTCATCCCGTAACAATAAGGTTGGCGTACTCGTGTTACGTAGCGTTAAGATGGCTGGTTCAGCTCCAAAGTCAACAATTATTATTTGCCCCCACTTTTTATAATTTACATATACGAGGGGATACCGCAAATTTTCAATCAGAGGCTAATATTTTGTAATACTTTGTTGCACCAATTTTTTTAAACAAAAATCTTTTAAACATACTTTGATAACATTTGCAAGAAAAGTATACTATGAAATGTATATTTTTTAAATAGTTGTGTATTTAATTGTAATTGAAACTTTACGATACTCCCACGTATATTACCTCACATTCATCAATTAACGGAAAAATATGGTAAGGAATCTGCGTGAAAAATTTCCGTGAATTGAAGAAAGCATTTTTGAGTGTGTGATTAAAATCATAATTAAGTCTTAATAATACTTTTCGTTAAAGATTCCATTTTCCCTTCAGGATAAATCTTTCCAAAAAAAAATAGTTTTCTACTCTAAAATTCAACACGAACTTTCAAACTACACTAATTATTAAAGTGGGATAATCAATAAAAGAATGATAAAATATTATCTGTTTTTAACAAAACAAGTATGATTGAAGGAGATTTTTTTTAGTTTATATTTTTCAAAAAACAAAAATTTGATTCAACAGCACAACAATTTCCAGTGAAATGCTTATCAGCTTTAAAATGCAATCTCAGAAATTATTCAGCATGAAAAATCAATAAAAAGCAATGGGAGACGGAGCTATATTGGTAATCTGGGATGAATTTCCCGTTCTGAAACTCAATTCTAATAACATCGGAGCAAAAGTAAGTTAATTGAATAATAAAGAAAATTTTAAGGAAAGAATTAAAATCACTTCAAATAATAGTTTTTCGGCTGATTTTAAGTTGTTTAAAACCATTCATATTATTTAAATCGATTTTTGTTATTAATGTTTACTTATTACGATCCAGTTGACATATTTAATCATGCGTAGTTTGGATTTGTTTTTGTGAACAGCCATTTTTGATATCCACAATCATTTTGATCTACGTTGTTGCCAATAGAGTGCTTTTATAAATTTTAGAGTTTCGGTCAGGCTGTCTGTTCAGGTTTAAAGTTTTCTTCCAAACAATGGCAACACATATTTCAAAACTTCACAATACTCACGATTAGGCGGATAAGACATGGGAAAAGATGACCTTGGCTATAAAATCGTGTTCACTAAGTTTTTGTCCACAATAATTTTGGAGCAATCAAAAATGATTGTGTACATAGTAAGAACATATTATTTATAAAGGTAATTTCACAAAGCTTTTTTACGAGTAGTAAACATATCTTGTACGTGAAAACCTTTTACCTGCCACTGTACAAAATACTATATTTGGTATGATAATTTCTTTTATTTTAAAACATTTCCAGGTGTATTTTAATCTTAATACGACAAGTTAAATTAAAATACGTCCAGTATTTACCGCGAAATTTGTAGTAAATACAAAGCTACACATACGTGGGAGGGGGGTATGGTAAAGTTCTAATTATCACTGGGAAATAATTGAGAAATCTGTTATAAAAAAAAATTGCATATTACTTGATTTTTGTGTATCTAATGTAATAAATTGCAAGTTTTAAAGTTAATTTGTTTATTTTCAACAAAATGAATGTTGCAATAATCCGCAATATGGAGAAGATAGTAACTCGCAGTTTCTGTATTTGAAATGTTACAGTGCCAGGCAATTCTCAATAAAATGTTGCCTGCTTATAGAAGTGATCGTGAATCATATAATACTGTTGTGAGATAGAAAAGGAATTTTCAAACTGGGCCGCATGTCCCTTTAGATGCGATCCAAGATGTTGTTAACCGCAGTGAAGATATTAAGGTTTTTATCCTGTTAGAATGAAAGGTAATTATCCAAATTATAATGAATGCGACTCGTTTTAGTTACGGCAGAGTGTGGAAAACTATTCACAAAAAACACATGTCAAAAGTTTCTGCACGCCAAATTCCCATTTTCTCAGTCCCCCTCCCCCGTGCTTCTACATATCGAGATGCGTTTGAGGAATCTAAGCGACGTGGCTTTAAAATTTTGCCACATCCGCTCGTTCTCACTCCAAACTACTTTTTATTCCCAGGACTCAAGAAACATCATGGAGTCGGTTTCTCGCCACAAAACAGGTGCAACAATGGCTTTCAAACCAATCTACATAATACTCTCTGCATGTTGCATTCTGGATATTTTTGACTGTGGAGAGAAGCCTCAGAAATTTCAACAAAAATGTTTCTATTTCAATTATGCTAGTGATAATTAAAATTTTACTATATCCCCAAGTACATAAAGACCGTTTTGCTTTCTTATTTTAAATTCTGATGACAGTAATTATCACTTAACACACACACAAAACAGTTTTAAATCTTCTATAAACACAAAAATTATTTTTGTGATCTTTTATCCGTATTTCAATTATGGTACACGAAAAATTATGAAAAACATTTCTTTTGATATCATATTTTAAGCAGATTTTTTTTAAAACACATAGACTTCAAACTTTAAGGAATACTTTTTTCATCGATTTATTTTATATTTGTCTATAAATATTCCAAAAATTAATTTTCTAGTGAAATGCATATCATTCTTGAAATATGTTTGAAGAATATTTTGAAATTCAAAATCAATAAAAAGTATTGAGAGATTTTCGGATTTTAACGAAACGAATTTGATTGTACAAGAACAAGTTTTTAGAAACTTTATAAATATGAGAGATAGATTTTTGAAAATCATTATTTTTCTTATTTATTGAACAGTATTCCCCAAACTAATATTTCAGTTAAATGCATATCAGCTTTCAAAATACGGTCTTAACTTGAAATTTCAATTTAAAAAATATATCATATTTTACAACATGAGATGGATTACACAAGATTTTATTTAGAGAGTTGATAAATTTCATTTTAATCGTACACATAAAATTAATTAACTGATACACTAATTAAATTAAATTATAAAAATAAAATATTTTAGGAATTGCAATAATAAATTCTCTACAATTTTAACTACCCTCATAGACACAGCTGTCGATTGTATATTCCTATATCTATTTTTAATAATTTTTTCTTCATTTATAACAAAGAAAGATTTTAAAAAGTTTTTTTTTCACCAAAACCTATAAATATGATTAAGAAATTATCAAATTAGAATGTAGTAAAACTTCAACTAACCATGTCCGAGTCATTCGAATGGCCAAATATCTGGATCGATATCTAAAAATAAAATAAAAACATTAAAAAATAAACCTTTATTCAAATGTGATGATATCCGCTTATGCCACCGAGTGTCCATAATGTAGATGTAAAATATTCGTCTTCCATGCAGAAGATTGTGAGTTTGGATCTGTCAGGCAGAACTTTAATACTTTGATGTTTACTATTATCGCACTTTTTTTCAAATGGATTTCATTTTCATTTTTATTTATTTATTCATTTTATTTTATTTTATTTTATTTATTTTTATTTATATATTTATTTATTTATTTATTTTTGTCCTTTTAAAAGCTTACTTTATTTCTCTGCACAGAGGTAATATTTAAAGTAACTTTGTTTTCAGGTACCGTAAATCTGTGATTTCAATTAAAAACAAATATTTTTTGACAATATTGCTCGGAGCTTTTCCCTTCCGTGTATAGCTCAAATTATTGACGCTGTTATAGCATACATGGGTGTAAATTTGAATTTCTATTTGTTATTCGTCTTTTATGCCCAGTGTCTCTTTTCCTCCTATCGGTGGCGTTTTGAACATTTTTCTTTTTTCGGGGAAACTTTTTTCTTGTGACATCATTCGTCTTCTTATCAAGATTAGTGTCATTCCGCTTATTTGAACACGGTACTAATGGCTCTGATTAGCGTCAGTTTAAAAAATAAAACTTTGTAGAAATTGCGTCCCTTGTGCACCTCTTTTTTTAACAGTTTTATGCTTATTAAAAAGTACAGGTTTTTAAGGCCAAAACCAAAACTGAAACCTCATATCGGCGCTCATCCTATTTTTGACCATAAACAAAAACGAAAACGAAAAAGTAAAAAATAAAAATAAAATAATTAATAGGTGCATAAATATACATTATTATTCATTAATTATACGGATTAAGAAAATAATGCATAATTATTAATTAATTATGTGTGTCCCCATGAAGGCTGCCTGTCACTAAGATCTAAAATGCTTTGCTTTCATATAAAATGTAACATAATTAAGTCATCAACAACACAGAAATCTTTTTCGATTACACGAATTAAAAAATATTTTAATTTTAGGCATTCATAGCACACCTCGATTTATCTTTTATAATGATTTTTATAGATGATTATCGTTTATAATAGAAATTTCACAAAGATTATTCGAAATACTTTTGCGGTTTCAAACTAAAAAATTAATCTTACTGTGACATGAGCTTTTAATAAGCACGTGAAAAATTTTCGTCTTGCATGCATTGCTTGCTTATTAATTTGCATCCATATCTTGAGTCAGTCATGACTGTTAATTCTAAACAAGGAAGTTCATAGCAATAAATAGTCTCTTTTAAACCAATGCATCTCAAATCGATAAATGATTTTGAAAATTTTTGAAAAGAGAAATCAGATTTTTTTAAAAAATACAAATAATTTCGGTCAAGTTTCAGTCCGGTCAAATTTTTAGCAGCATTTCCGCCAAAAACGAATTTTAGCCGAAAACGAAACAGTATTTTAGCTACTTATGACAAAATGTTATAAAACATATTTTATTTTATTTTATTTTTTATCATATGTTGACCAAAAACGTTTTTGAGAACACCAAATAATTTAAAGAAATTCAATAATAAAATACTTACTAGATAGCTTATAATGAAAAATTTTCTTTAAAAATTAAGGCATACATTGTAATTATATCTGAATTAAAACGTATCTCTAAACATGAATGATGCATTATTTTATAATTACATTTTTTATTTATCGCACAGCATTCCCAGAATTGATTTTTCAGTAAAATGCATACCAGCTTTGAAATTACGGTCGCATAAATTATCCAGCATGGAAAATCAATAAAATAAAGCATTAAGAGATAAAGCTTTATTGATATTTTCGGATAAAATTCGTATCATAAAACGCAACTCTAATAAAATGATTCGTGGAAGATTTAAATTAGTTGAATAAAAACAATAATAAACGTTAACAATTATTTTCTATTTAAAAAAATACCCTCATTAGTTCATTTAATGATAGATTTTTTTTTAATAAATTATTTGCCTCAGGTTACTAATTGGTTTGTTTTTCTATATTGATTGTTCATAATGTACAAGGAAAACGAATTATTAGTAAATGTTTAAGGAATATAACTAGGAGAATTCTCGAAAATAGAGGATTTCAGAAAATAAATTAAATTGCATTTGCTATTCTTTATGAATATAAATATAATGAGCAAAAAGGTAATTGAAATAAAATATTGTTAGTTTTCTTTCTCCTTTAAATTAGAACATTTTCTTTATTTACTCAATGTTTACAAGATAAGATTTTTTATTGATTATTTTTTTCGTATTAAAAAAAATTACTTTAACAACTTTAGGATATACTGTATCTTTCTAGGAGAGAAAGGTTTCCAAATGTGCTCTCATTTCTCATTTTTAGTCATATTTTAATTTTTTTTTTTTTCGAAAAGCTTTTTTAATTTATTTATTGGTTGTGGTAGTCTTAAATTCGTATTCTTTAGCTTTTTAGTGGCTAATACGAAGATGAAATCACAAATTTTATTTTAGAACTCAAGGCATTTAGGACATGATGAATCTATCTTTGTTTTACAAATTTCCATTATTCTTTTACACTATTTTTACTATTTTTATAAACTATGTTGAAGTGTGAACGCGAACAGTTTTAATGTCAATAAGCAAATTTCTTTTTTATTTACAATTTCTTAATTTCTGTTGGTAATATCTAATGTTTTTTAACGATTTTATGCATGTATATATAAGTATAATTATGGGAACTATTAGTTTTAAATATTTTACAAGTGTATTGCCGCTTAAATGTGTAGAAACTTTTTTCGCGCGAACAACTACAATAAACAGATTAGTTTCATTATTAAGAAAACTGCATTTGTACTCTTAAAAGTGTACCTCCCATGCGCGTAGTTAAGGGGGGGACGCCCTGGGTGCCCCCCCCCCACTCGCGCAGACCCAAGCTTGATTATTTAAAAAAAATCGAAATTTATAAAAGAAAAAAGAAGAAAATTGAAAGCTAAGTTAGTTCAATTAGTTACTCAAAACTAACAGTCTATGTTTTGAAATGTATTAAAGAAAAGACCCACGTTCTTTTTTTTAATTTTTATTTTGTTTATCTTTTTTAAAATTAGAACATTTACTAGAACCTGTATTAGTCACAGTAAGTCAAAAAGTTGTTTTTTTAATCCCAATTTAATGTCTTTTGTTTATGGAAGTTTTTTTAACGCCGTTCTTTCTCATGCATGTTTTTGAAATTCTTTAAGAAATTAGTGCAAACTCTCGACAAGGATAGAAAATATTTATACCTTTGCTTTTTTGCTTTTGTAATCTAAAATCTAGATAGAAAATAAAGAAAGAAAAAGGAAATACAGATGTGAAATGATAGTACCACCGTGTGATTAGCCTGGGTAACGGAGGGGTCTCACAAATCTGCTTCCTTTGAAAATCAGAAATAATGATACGCAAAATTCAAATTAATATGGGGAATGGAGAAAAGATGGGCTCAGCCCGGGCCTGATACGGTCTCGGGCTCAATTTTTATTCTAATCTTCGGGCTCGGGCTCATTTTTTCTGAAACCGAAAAATTATATTTATTCATGAGCAAAAAAGATTGGAAATTTTTTCCCATTTAAAATTGCGTACTTATTCCTTTTCAAATAAGTCATTTAGATGAAAATGACGGGGAACTGAAATAGTGTTTATTTATTTTAGCATTTCCTTGCTTTTTCAAATGAAAATTTGTGATAATTACAGATTTATGTCTACATAATTTCCAACGACGACCTACTGAATGGCGCCAATCAAAATAAACACAGATATGAATTTGTTTTTTGTTGGCTTTTCGTTAGCATATATTTTTTATAGGATCGTTTATTTATTTATATATTATTTAGTTACATAACGTAAAGATAGTACTTTCTTCTGTTATTAATAGACGAAAATTAGCTGGAGGTTATCAAATTGTTTAATCTTCTATTGTGCACGAGTCATTCGTTTTTCATATGAAAATTAGTGGTTGTTCTATCTATTTGTCAAGATGAAGTCTGTTCATGCTGAGGACGATATACATTTTCGAAGTCAACTTTCCTGCGTAAGTAAAAATAATTATTATGTTATTCTGATATAAAGCAATTGTTCAGTGTTTCCTCTTTTCCCATAAAAGCATCGGACCTTTAAGATAATAAAATCATTTTTTAAATTTTACGTTGATTTTCAGGCACCTATCAATCACGGAAGATTGTTGTGAGAAATGAATAGGTTATAACTAAAGTTGTACATTTTTTTACAGAAAATTGAAAAAACGTTGTTCGATTCGCCAGATTACAAATAGTAATTTCTGCAAATTTCATGCATTTATTCATTAAGTCTCAAACATGTACATGAAATTTATTTTTTAAATTAGGGAAAAATTTGAGATTAATTTTAAGAGTCAACTGTATTTTTCTTTGATACGGATTTTGATAAGATTGTATTTAAATTTTCATTTAACAATTTTATCTGTGTAAGGAACTTTTAATACTATAATAATAAATTTATAATACAATAATAATAAACAAAAATAAATAATTAACATAATAATAAATTTTTAATACCATAAATACCATACAATTTTGTTTTGCATATTTTTGGTATCGGGCTCGAGGTCTGGTAACAAAAAATCTTTTGAGCTCGGATTTAAAACCGTCGATCTCGGGCGGACCCGGGCCCCAGAAAACGAGCCCGAACTTATCTCTAATGGGGAATGGTCTGTTGGTTGGTTAAGTTTCGTTTTTTGCGGCCATATTTTGACATTTTTAAAAAGAACATGTTATAGAAAACAGACAAGCTCTTTTTTTTGGGGGGGGGGGGGGGGAATTTATTTATTTATGTGTAGAAAGATTGAAAGAACTCTTTTGTACTTTAAATTGTGTACTTATTTCCTTTACAAGTTACTCTATTGCTACTTTGATCAAAATGACGGGAGAAATAAAGTCGTGTTTATTTATTTTAGTATTTCATTGTTGTTTGAAATGAAAATTTGTGATACTTACAGATTTCTGTTTACGAATATCTTTGTTTTATATCTACCATGTTTTATCTGTGTTTATGTCTTTTTCTTATCCATTAGATTTATTTTTGAGCAACTTCTCATCCTTCTTCGCGCATTGAAAAATTGCGTTTGGGTCCGTTTTAAAAAAAGTACCATACAATTATACCTTCAGCGAATAAAAACCTGTCTAAAACGGAAACTTGAGAGCTTTTAAAAGGTTCCGTTTTATTAGGTTTGATTACATAAGATATTGTTTGTACCCAACATGTTCAGATTAAAATATTTGGGCACCCCCCCCCCCCGTTCAAAAGGCTGGCTACGCCTATGCCTCCTGTATATAAAGCACAAGTTAATCGTGCATTCGATTATTTTGATATTAGAGGCATATAGACAAAGTGTCTCTGATATACGAGAAAAATTTCAAGGCTCAAGATAACAGTTAACAAGCTGAAATTTGGTAGAGGCACAAAGTTTGACTTGTGCCTATTAAAAATCATTGCCAAATTTTAAGCTGTACGGTGATAAACGCGCATGCGTAAAAGGAGTTAGCCATCTTGCATCGGATATTTATTTCACCACCATATCAGATACACTTGTAATCTTTCTTACGCTTTTAATATTACACTCAGAGAATGAGTTAATTTCCTACTATTATTCAGCTTTCTACTGAATACTATAAGTTTCTATTTCCAATAAAATAAACGTCTATCACATCTTGTTAAGCACAGTAATTCTTTTTTTTTATGTGAGATATACTGGAATGTAAAGTCAAAGGTACATTAACCTCCTGACTGCCGCCGGCTGATTTTTTCACACACTAAGCTGCAGGTTTCACTGCAACATAAGCAATATTTAAATTAGTATAATTCCACAAATAAAACCCAGTTCTGAAAAATTAAGTTAGGATTGATGCTATCAAAGATTATACACCAATACTAATAACGTATTTTGCATCAGGTTGGAAAAAACATCTTTTTTTTTATATATTTTTAATAAATTACAGAGAAAACAACATTACAATTACCCTTTGGCTGGGCAGTCAGGGGGTTAAAAAAGACAGTAATTTCAAAAACACTATGCTGTATTTCTTAATCTCAAAAGTACTATGTGTCTTTTAATTTCAAAGGAACTAGGCCTCTTAATATCGTGTGTATTTTGTGTCTGGTAATCTGAAAGACACATGTGTCCTTGATATTCAAAAGCACCATGTGCTTTGCAATATTCAGGGGCACAAAAATTCAGAATAAACCTTTCATATTAGATACATAGTTTTAAAACTGTAGTTGTGCGGTTTCTCGTATTACATTGACCTATAGTCAAACTGCATCATGCTGTTTAGTTCCCCGTGTGCTTCGTACTAACGCCTAATTTAATGAGTGTATTCTTTCTTTTCTTCTTTTCTTCACCATGGTGTTTTTCGAGAATACAGAAGTTAGACACAACGCTACTTATCGAGAACACCTTTTTTGCAAGTGCTCTGTACTTTTCGAAGAACTCTATTGCTTTAAAAAAAATAAACAGTAGATATTATATATATTACTATTAAAAAGTATATCATTATATTTGGCGATGAGACAGCCAGAGAAATTCCGACATTATTCAAAAATCACACATTATTCTTTTGCTATATCAGTTTAAAAATACATATCAATTTTTGTTATTTATGTCCTTTCAATATGCATCCTATACTCTTCTGAAGCCGCTACGCAGAGAACCCTACAAAAAAGTGTCAATACATCCAGTCCAGATTTCGGTAACTTAAAGGTAAAATCAACATTATTGTATGAATGAAGTTTTCCATTATTTTCTCTTTTATCACCAGTGAATACATTTGATTTATGGTTATCATTTAGCATTATTTTCGGCTAAAGATTCAAGTAATTCATTCTAAAACATTAGTTTGTTTTAAATCATCCTTTTATTATTTCAGACAGCGACAGTAACAACAGGTTTCGATAAATCATTCTATTAGAAATTTGTTACAAATGAATATTATAATTTAATTAAGAAAAAGCTGATTTCATTCTTTACCGTGTGCATTACCTCCACGATCAGTGATAATTACCAATACTATATTATCACCCCCTATTTGCGACTGGGATAAATTTTATCCACATCACCCTTTCAGCTGCTAGAGTTCACTACATTATTCAGTGCGGCAGCTGCTCCTTACCTCATAAATATAGTCTCATTTCCGTCATCTATTAGATGGTAGGTGCATAGAATAGGTGATTGAATTTAATCTTTTATTCAAAGATTTTTTTCTTTTTCAGAAAATTTGTCTATTTATGATAAAGTTAAGAGAACAAAACGAAAATATGTTAGATTTTAAAAAGTAATTTTTACGATTTTTTATTAAATTGAGATGTGACAGTTTATAATTATATTGCCTACCGATAACGTGAATATTAATTTAAGTGCGAAAAATGTACCGTATGGAATCTTTATTCTTTGAGTTCCAGTATTTCTAAACTGAAATATGAATTTAATTTAATCGCAGGTATTCTATTGTAAAGTGAGACGGAAATTACTATTTAAAATCGCATATCCACTGAAAAAAAATTCTGTAAAGTTACTGAACTTTTTGTTATAAACACTGGGATTTCTAGAAAATTTTATGTAACAGTAAAAACAAAAATTAATGTGACCGATTCGTTCATATGATATTTTTTTCTTTTACTGTCACATTAAAAAGTTCTGAGAATCCCATTTTTCTAAAAAAAGTTTAATAACTTTACAGATTTTTTTTCTTTTTTTACAGCATAGTAAAAATTTAGAATTTTACACATCCTATATGTCGTAGATAGACATGGGATTAATAATTTCAGACATTCTAAAATTATCTATACATTGTATATATGATTACTTCAAAATATACATTTATTCATTCATATTGATCTACATAGATTTATTTCGCATGTATTCATCCGAATCATTAATATTTTCAGATATATATATATATATATATATATATATATATACGCTGGTGTGCAAAATTTAAGGACGAGTCCCAAAATGCCAATTTTCAAGGGATTTTCAAGGAATAATTCTCACGCGAATATTCAAAAGGAAGTAATATAATAAGAATAATTACTATCCCTAGATAACAACTAGTCCATATAACATCTCATTCAGGTCACACATGGTCACAAGAGTCACAGTCACTACGGCGAAAGAAAAAATAGGAAATTCCATATGTCTTTTTTATGAATATCAAATGACTACAATATGTGACTCCACTGACAGGTCATTGTGACTAATGCTTTGTGGCAAGTCACCAGGTGACTTTACAATGTTGTTTTATTGAAACTCTCCTGTAAACTCTCATCTGGAAACTCAATTTCAAAGTCATTGTGAACGTTGCATTATGATAAATTACCAAATAATGTCTCATTAAAGTCACATGGTGACATTTCACCACTTTTCACAGGTCTCTGTCACCATTTGACAAAGTCTTGTGACAGAAAGTCACTATGTGACTTTAATGTGACATTATTTGGTGATTTATCATAATACAACATTCACAATGACTTGGAAATTGAGTCGAATCAACATCACAATCTAATAACAATCACATGAGAGTCTCTATAAAACGACATTGTAAAGTCATCTGGTGACTTCACACAAAGCAGCATTCGCAGTGACATGTCAGTGGAATCACATATAGTAGTTATTTGAAACTCATAAAAGATACGTATGGAATTTCCTATTTTTTGTTTCACCCTAGTGACTCTGACTGTTGTGACCATGTGTGATCTGAATGAGATGTTATATGGACTAGCTGTTATGCAGGGATAGTAATTATTCGAATTATATTACTTCCTTTTGAATATTCGCCTAAAAATTATCGCTTGAAAATGCCTTGAAAATCGGCATTTTGGGACTCGTCCTTAAATTTTGCACACCAGTGTGTATATACATATATTTATATATATATATATATATATATATATATTTGTTCATTGAAACTTTTAATTTTAGGTAAATGTAGTATTCATTAGTATTCATCTAAATCTATTTCTACACGTACTTATTTTTAATTATATTTTCCTATTATTTCCGCATGATTATTCGAGACATCGAAATATCGCTATAAAATGTGGTGAGACAATACTTAATTTTATAGATAGGTACTTGCAAATGAGTAAATTCTCTTAATAACAAACTGAATACAAAACATATTTAATACTAAAAATGTCACAAATTATGCTGTATTTCCCAAACTAAGGCTTTAATTCGATCTTCCCTGACGAAAAGAATATCATTAAATTATCATAGATGAATTCAGTGGTTGCATTCAAGTAATGCAACCATTCTATTATAAAGCACGCTCACAATCCAAAATGTTTATCGCAAATCATAGTTACGGATAGGATTTAAACTGATACAATTTGGTGTCATACCAGTCAAAGCATTCGTGCATTGTTGCAAATAAGTTAGTTCCCTGTAGGCATTCTTCCATTAAGCGTCTTTAGTCAGCATTCCCATTTGTCTGTTGTGTTATATTGTTACATTTATAGAGGCATCTCTAATTAATCTAAAAATGTATGGGTATGACAAATAAAATGGTGAAACCGTAAATGCTGTTTAAAATATCACTCATTTACGAAACAGCATAAAAAAATCGTGCACTATTAAAAAAAGAAAAAAAATCTGTTAATTTTTAAAACTTTTTATGCATATATATATATATATGGACATATATATATATATATACATTTAATAAATCTGTATGGATACTAAGAATTTTTTCAGGAAACTGGGGTTTCAAGATCTTTTTATGTAACTGCAAACCCGGTTAGCAATTTTAGTAAGATTACTATATTTTTTGTAATTTTTTTTATTATTAAAAACTAATTTTGTACATATACGTCTTTTTATGCAGAGTGTGCAGACAAAATGTTTGACAGCATACAAATTTTTGCAATTTTACATCCGTAAAATTATTTTATTTTAGTTTTTTTTTCAAGCAATTTAAATGCATTTAAAAAAGTATGCAGTACACACATTATCAGAAATAAAAGATGGTTTCAAAATTAAAATAAGTAATTTTACAAAGTGTAATTAAGAAATACTTAAATGTAAATTTATTTACATGTATAATATACAAAAAACACCAAATAAATTGGCGATAACTAATAATTAAAATAATACACTTTGTAAAAAACACCATAAAATAAAGACAATGTATGACGAATTTCGAGTTAAAACAATAACTAGCCATTAGCTATTGCAGACACGTGTCCGTAAAGGGAGAATGTCATACATAAACTGAAAGAAAAAAGGTAGCGATTGCAAAGGCAGATTGCAAAGAGTGTAATCAACTTGGGCCACCTGTCGCACTCTTTACAATCGCCACGATTTTTTTTTCAGTTCATCTTTGAGATTATTAACTTATGGACATGTAAGGTGATAATGCACAGCTAATGGCGAGCTGCTATTGATTTAGCTTGAAAAGCGTCCTGAATTGTTTTATTTTACGATGATTCTTACAAAGTGTATTAGTTTAAATCATATTGTGTGTAGTTAAGTTTTCGGAAAGTTTTTTCATTAGCTCTGTGAGAGTTTAAAAAAATTCTGATTGTGCAATGCAAACTACCCACTGTTTACCCTTTTCATCCCACCCCCTCCAGAAGCTCCAATAACATAAAATAATCCAAGTAGCATTCAGGCATGATATATTTATCCAAATATTGCTAGCAGAAAAAAAAAAATACTCTGAAAAAAAAAATACTTCGGGAAAATTGGGTACGACATAAAAGAAGCGACATGTAGCTCATATTACGAGTCATATAAACGAACAATTACAAAATTGAAAAACATATGAATGAATCTGGGCCACGCTGCAATGAAGTATAAACATAAAAGACGTATAAATAATAAATATAAAAATGGTGTTTTATTGTTTTTGCAAATGAGTGAACTGACAGAATTCCACACAGAAGCTATCTCGCCCATATTTACATCTAAACTAATATTATAAATTATACATAATTTTCTAAACTAATATTTAACAAGATTTTTCCAAGTAAAAGTAATTCCGACAAAACGTTAAAATCCAGTATACATATTTCACCGGTAACATTAAAGTATTTAAACTATTGCAATTATAGCATAACTCCCTACTAAAAATTTCGTCTGTATAATTTCGTGTCACTTCAGTAAATGCATCCATGCATTGCTAAAATTCAGTTCATTATAAGTTTTCTTCAACTACGCGATTTTAACAAGCATTATGTTTTTGGATCTATAAAAATTAACTATACAAATATACTATAACTATACAAAATGTATTGCTCTCACAAGTATATACAGATTTATTCTATACTTTTAATGATGCAATATTGTATCTGATGAACTGTGGTACTGTGGTGAAATTTGAAGGGAACTTTGAAGGGAAGAGGAGAGTATACAAATTAAAAGAAAGGTTTAGAAATAATAATCATACAGAAATGCATTTCCATATGAATTAATACGCAGAATTACAACTTGAAAATGTTTATCACACATTTAGTCCTAAATTAATATCCTAAAATAATTTTGCATTTCCAAATTAATGAATTTTTCACATTAAAATAATTCAAACGATCCAAGAAAGTTCAAACTTCACATTTCACAGATAACATTAAACTATTTATAACATTGCATTTATGTCTTGCCAGTCATCTAAAAATTTCGTCATAAATTATAGTTTAGGATAGTATGAAAGCTTATATAATTTTCTGTCACATCAATCAACGCTTCCATGCATAGTAGAAATTCAATTCTCGGTGGACATTACTCTAGTAAATCACCTTAATCGGCCTTTCTAATTGTCCTCTGTATTATATTTACAAAACCACATGTATTTTCCTTCTAAATCGGATAACAATGTCACATGTTTTGCGAGCAAAATTGTTGTAGATTATTAAATCATTGGCACTATTGAAATGAAATTCATATAATAATGAAAAAAGTACTCAAATAATGCAATAAAAAAACAGACACGTGGCAGAATATTACCGTGAAATCTTCGCAGTTATGTACTGTTATTTGTTTTTTATTACCGTAATTTCCTGCGTATAATCCGCGGATCAAACAATTCTTTTTTTACCCAGAAACTTTATTTTGTAATTGAATATAAATATTTACGGCAATCTAAAATGTTATATTTTATTTAATAAAATTTCTGGGTCAAAAAATGATTGTTTGATCCGCAGTTTATACGCAGGAAATTACGGTAATTTTGATTTATCTGCACTTATTAAACTTAAAAAATGTAATAAAAATATGAGTGCATTATGCCAAAAGCCGATTCAAAAATCCTTCGTAAAAGATCTCATTTAACATAATGAGTTTATATTTAATAATTAAGTGTTCAGAAAAGGAAGCCGGACATTAAAATATATATTTGGCCGTTGATTTTCACCGTAATACAATTTAATTCCATTGCCCCCTGTGAGGACATTTCCAACGAATCCTCAAACTTTAATTTTGACATTCATTTGTCACAATTAAATATTTAAACTCTTGCTTTAATAGCATTACATCCTCCTAAAGCTTTATTACGAATTATAATTAAGCACATGATGACAACTCAAACAACTCGATGTCGTATCAATCAATGTTGGTGTTTCATTCAGACTCAATTCTCTCTTTGGGCATTCTAACTATAACAACGTTTGTCCAAATGTCTATTCTTTGCACAATTACATTAATTAGACTTTTTAAATCAGCTAAAATTTAAATTCTTTTAAGAGTAAAATTATTGAATGCGATCGATTGTGATCCCTACTAAAGTGAAAATCTTATATTTGTGAAAAAGTACATGCAGCTATGTGCAAGCAAGCACTCATGAGAATGTGCATCATAACTTATATGCAAATAATTTAAAAATTTTATTTTCAAAATTTGCAATAACGCAAAAATATATTCATATAAAGTACAATCGGGAAAAAAAGTAAACACCCCCTATGAAAACTACAATAAATAAATAAATAAATAAATAAAAATAAAAATAAAAATAAATAAAAAATAAATAAAAATAAATAAATTCCTACAAGAAAGTTATTGATACCAAATGATTGGAAATAAAGTCTATTTTTAAATGATGCATACAAAATTTGCACAAGAGGCCTCCTACATATTAAAACGAACCCAAATTTAATTTTTTTTTCAACGGCACTATCCAATTTTAACAATATATTTCAAATCTTCATTTGAAACTATGCCCAGGCACCAAATTTCAAGTCATTTGAATCAAAAGTTTTTGAATTATAAACATTAACATTTTAATGCTTCAAATGCTAAATTACATTTTAATATTTTATTAATATCTTATTAATAATCCCAAATCACCCTCTACATTATTTTTATACAACTATGTTAATTTACATTCTAAATCAGCTAAAATGAAAAATATTTTAGTAGCAAAACTCTTGTATATGGCTGAATTGTTGATGCTGCAGAAGTGAAGAGCGTCTTTTTGCGAAAAAATACAAAGGAAAATTGCAGATATATACATGACTCATGAGAGAAGATAACCCTTTATATACAATATAGCACTTAAATTTTTTAAATTAAAATTAATTGCCTTTATATCATCACGTGATATATCTGATACATGCGTAAAAATTAATGTTATATATCTGATATATACGTAAAAATAAACTTTATAATTTTCATCATGCACCATGAATCTGGCCTATATGCCAATAATCCAAATAATGGAATTACACTAATTGTTCATGTCAGATAACTGTACTAGACAAAAAATTAGAATCTGTTCTTTAGAAACAAAAGAAAATTCGATCAAGTTATTAAAAGAAGATTTCTTTTTATCATTTTTAATTAATACTTTAAAATATTCATATTTAAAAAGTTGAAGAGTGTTAAACAGGCAAAAATATATAATTTAAGCTCATTCAGTTGTAAAATATAGCAACAAAGTACTTTGAAACCCTAACTGCGTACATATAGAAACACCACAAAACATAAAATTTTAGTTGAAAATTTTATTTTATTATTTTTTATTTTTCTACTTTTTATCTCATTATTGGAACAATACATAAATTTCAAAAGAAAAAAAAATCTTAAAAATAGAAAAAATTCTGCAGTTAAGCATTAAACAATATATATTTACACAAATATATATTTAGAAATTATTAAAATCCTTAGATGTGAAAATATTTAGCACATACTTGATACTTACTACTTGAATTACATAAATTATCCATTCATTTTCAAACTAATGCTTTAACCACATTATTCCATGTAAGAAGCTTTCCAACAAATTGTCATATTTCAATATTCATTTTCATAGATCACAATAAAATATTTAAACCGTTGCTTTAATAGCACGCCTTTCTCCTAAAAATTTCGTCAAGAATTATAGTTAAGCACATGATGACTCAAATAATTCATATAAAAGCTGAAATAATTCGATGTCACATCAATCAACGTCGATGCTTTATTAAAACGCATTTTTGTCTCGTCATTATTTCTATAAGTATCTTAGACCCAAACCCAAATTAACCATTCACATTATTTTTGTCCATCTACTTTATAGCCTTTTTTTTTCTTTTTAAAGTGAAAAATGTCTTTTTGTGAAAAAAAGTGCATATTATAATTGACTGCCTTTACTGCACCATGTACTATATCTGGTACATACGTAAAAACATTATCATTTTCACCATGTACCATGAATTTGGAACAATCCAAAGAATTTAATTACAGTAATTTTGTTCGTGGCAGATGGCTGTACTAGACAAAAAATTAGAATTTGTTCTTTGGAAACAAAAAGTTTCGATCAAGCTATTAAGGTAAAATTTACTTTCATTATTTTTGATAAATACTTAAAAATGTAAATATTGAAAATGTTGCAGAGAGTTAAACAGATAAAATTATATAATTTAAGCTCATTCATTTGCAAAATATAGCAACACAATATTTAAAAACTCTAACTGTTTTCATATGGCAAAGACCACAAAACATCAAATTTTAGTTGAAATTTTATTTTTTATACTGTTTTTCTCATCATTAGAACGATATGTAAATTTTTAAAAAAATCATAAAAATAGAAGAATTTTTGTAGTAAAACGTTAAAGAATATATATTTATACAAATATACATTAGGAAATTTCTAAAATCCAATGATATGAAAATACTTATTAGATGAATTTATAAGACGATATGAATTTAGTACATACTTACTATTGAAATTATCCATTCTTTTTCAAACTAATGCTTTAACTACATTACCTCATGTGAGAAGCCTTCCAAAAAATCGTCATACTTCAATATTCACATTTATAGATCACAATAAAATATTTAAACCGTTGCTTTAATAGCACGCCTTTCTCCTAAAAATTTCCTCAGGAATTATAGCTAAGCACATGATGACAGCTCAAATAATTCGATGTCACATCAATCAACGTCGATGCTTTGTTGAAACTCAGTTCCCTTCGGGCATTTTTCCAATAAACGACCTTAGCCCAGCATCCCTATTTGTCCCCTGTTGGCAGTAATTTTGGGGAGTGTGGGTGATAAAGTGATTGGTTCCGTTTCAAGCGTGTTATAGTATGGGGTGGGAATTTGCGAATGCAGTACATTTTTTTAAATCTAATTTTTTATCATGCTAGAGAAACTATATCGAACAGAGAAATGAGTTGGTTGGTTGAGTTTCATGTACTATTTAACATTTTCTAGAATGGAAAATAATTCATTTTATTTTATCTTGAGGAAATGTACCTACTAGCTGTGTTTCAGGATGGATAGATTTATGCATAGATTTATTAAAAACTTTTTCATATCAGATTTCACATGCTTTATATTTTTCCGAGTATCGACACCGTAAATCTTTTATTAGGTTGAGCAAAAAATTCTGGAAAATGTTTAATCTAATAGTTCCCAGAATTTGTAGCGTATATAGGAGTACTAGTGGTATATCTATAGAAGTTAAAAAAAAAAAATTTCCAGACGTGGCTCCGTCCGATTCACTTTTTCAAGGGCCTCGATAAAATAGCTATGCCACTTAATTTTTACGCGTTATATTTCTAGTTCATCCGTGACATGATCCTGAGCTATGATGGTTAAGGACAATCACATTCATGACTGCATATAGAAGCTGTTTCTCTTGTATGCAAAGGATTTGCTCTGTGATTTAGTAGGGGAATATTTTTGCTTTTAATTTACTTTTAATATTACCAAGCTTCAACGCAATCGGTCTGCCAAGTCATATCTTGGTGGAATGCAACGGAAAACCCGATTTTAGCTGTTGACTGGTAGATTTGCCATTATGTTTTGTTGTTCCTATAGTCATCCATGTTTTCATACCTTTGGGTGCAGGACAATACAATGTAAATCGGTGAGTAAACTGTTAAAATAGTTTTTCCAGGTGTTTTCTACCAAGAAATGGTTTGGCAGACCAAATTCATTTAAAGATGTGAATAGAGCTTTAATTATTTCTATAATTTTAACCGTAAATTCAATGGGTTATTTCTTGTGCTCCCGCTTCCGTTCTATAAATCATTCTAATTTTAATAAAACAATCTTTAATAAGTTTCCTTCTTTACTATTTCTAATAAAATTATAAAATAATTTTAAAAGTATGGATGTTAAATTAAAGAATATAATAAAGATAAAATAAAAAAGGTTTATATGAAGATATGAAAATTTCTACTGAGATATTATAAGAAAAGGCAAATGTCTTTAAAATGGTAACCGAGAAACTCAATCAAATGCATTTAACTGAGAGCTACTGTAAATTCACAGAGAATCGGTCTATTTTCAATGTTTTTACAAAAATCTTTAACAGTGCATGGGGATATAACAAATAAAATGCTTCCTAAAATGAAAAACAACTAAGAATTTAAATGTTTTTGATTGTAAAATTATATGTATGGAATAAGGGAAGGGTAACATTTTGGAACACATGTGCCTGAAATCCGTATGCTAGGTTGTGTTTTATAAAATAAAGAATATAAATATGAAAAAGTTGGAACAAAAATTCACCTCAGAATCCAACTTTCTAAACAATTTTTAAACATTTCAATATAAATAAAACACACAATTGCAAATTATAAGACATTTTATTTTATTTCTTATTATTTTTTATTTTTGGTCATTCCCCTTCCAATCCTCCTTCTCTGTTTAATTTAAAATTTAACCGCATGAGTGTAGAAAGAAAAACAGAACTAACATCTTTCTTTGCAGGAATTCAGTAAAACTTATGTTCTCTTCCTTCTTAGTACTTAATTATTTAAAATCACTTAAGTAAAGAATTAATGTTACTTATTTTTTTACGAAAAACCAAATGAGAAAAACAAAATTACTTAATTAAATTTCAAAGTACAAAATGAAAAGGTGGCCTTTTCCGATGAAGCCCGTTGCGATGAACAATTTTTTGCACGATTTTTTCTATTTTTATGAAAAAAATTATTTGAAATCTATGTATCGATGTAATAATAAGAAAAATGGTAAAAAATAAAAATAAAAATAAATAAATTTGAAATTTTCATCTAAAATTTGATATTTTTAGGTGTGTACCCGATATACACAATTAGGGTTTTTAAATATTGCATTGCTATACCTTTCAGCAAAATAGACTTAAACTATTTTTTTTTTTTTTGCTTAACGCTGCAACTTTCTTTATATTAATACTTTTTAATTATTCAGTTAAAATAATAAAAGTAAATTTTACCTTAATATCTTGATCTTTTTTTTCCCTGAATTTTTTTTTCTTTTTTAAAATCAACATCTGACATGGGTAAAAAAAGTGTTATTTTTAATTCTTTGGACTGTACTTCATAAATTACAGAGATCACATTGGCCATATTTACGGTACTTAAAGAGAATTATGAAGTTTTTAAGTATGTACCAGATGTGGCACACGGCGCAGTCTAAGGTTAACATAATGTTATAATGCGTAACATAAATTTAAAAATTACTATTATTACATAAATCATTTCTTCAATTTATAAAATTTTATCAAAATTTTTACATAGTGATTTAACCTTTACCTCCAAGAAAAAAAATTCCTATTTTTAATGCAAGTCCACTTTAATCTCAACATATTTAATAATAAAATCTCCAGTACATAACGGCACGTGCCCTGATTCCCTATCGCGATGATCAAACCTCCTCTTCTGCCCCACAGGCAAGCATTTGACCTCAGGGGAATACTGTTACCCCTCATTTATCATATTCCGAATCTAACCCATCATTGTTCACGCTATGATTCATGTAACACTTTACATCCCATATTAGATCGTAGAAGGGAATTTGCGGGGCACTTATCACGATGGAGGGAAATCGTATAAGTGTCTTGTGGGTTAGAAAATGAGGGGGTTTACCGTGACTTCCCTCTAATATCGTCATTTCCATTTCATATCTCGAATTATTGAGCTATGAATGGGGCATTTTCCACAATGTTGCGTTTTCAGAAAGAAGAATTCGTCGCGGATGTACATAAATATGAGCTTTTTACCACACAGCTGTGGATTCAAAATGTGTCTGGGGAATGTGTATTAATAAAAATTTGCCTTACATTATGAATAAATTGATGAAATGTATAGTGATTAATTTAGGATATTAGAGAAGATTTTTTTTCAACCAATGTTTGAAATTAGTTGTATAAACAATAATGCTAATAATAATGCTGATAATGATAATATAATCTGAGTTTTTATTTTTCAACAAGTATGTTTGATTCGCGTTCTTTTTTCATTTCTCTAATTTAAGTTTTCATTCGTCTCACAGGTTTTTTTTTCCTATTTTTTTTTCTAAAATAGTCCAGATTATTTATCGTCTCTTTTTTAGATAAAAAATTTAAATAATTATTAAGCAATTATCTGGACATTTGGCTCGATGGAACAGTATCTTGTGTGTCAGAGAATGAGAGGGTTTACCATGACTTCCCTCTAATATCGTCATTTCCATTTCATATCTCGAATTATTGAGCTATGAATGGGATATTTTCCACAATGTTGCGTTTTCAGAAAGAAGGATTCGTCGCGGATGTACATAAATATAAGCTTTTTACTGCACAGCTGTAAATTCAAACTGTGTCTGGGGAATGTGTTGATAAAAATTTGTCTTGTATTATGAATAAATTGATGAAATGTGTAATAGTTAATTTAAGATGTTAGGAATTATTTTTTTCTTTTCTTTTTTTACCTCTTTTTTATTTCATTTTTAATTTCATATTTGAAATTGGGTACATAAATAATAAAGCTAACAATAATGTTGATATTGATAATAATATAATGTGCGTTTTCATTTTTCAGCAAGAATGTTCGAGTCTCATTATTTTTTAATGCATCTAATTTAATTTTCCGTTTTTCTTATATATTTCCCCCTTAAAATCTTCTTTCTAAAATAATTCAGATTATTTATAGTCTACTTTTTAAATAAAAAAATATAATAATTATTAAATAATAAACAGTAGTTCATGCAGGATATTAGAGACTATTTTTTTTAAACTAATGTATTAAAAAGATGTATAAATAATAATGCTAATAATAATGCTGATGATGATAATAACATATTTTGAGTTTTTATTTTTCAACAAGTATGTTTGACTTGCATTTTCTTTTAATTTCTCTAATTTAATTTTTCGTACGCCTCATATTTTTTCCCTGAAGTCTTTTTTCTAAAATAAGCCAGATTATTTATTGTCTCTTTTTTTAGATTAAAAAATATAATAATTATTAAGTAATTAACCGGACATGTGGTTCGATGAAACAAATCTTAATTATAAGTGTCTTGTGGTTAAAAAATGAAGGGTTACCTTGATTTCCCTCTAGTATCGCCATTTCTATTTCATATCTCGAATTATTAAGCTATGAATGGGATATTTTCCAGAATATTGCGTTTTTAGAAAAGGCGGATTCGTCGCGGATGTACATAAATGTAAGCTTTTTACTGCACAGCTGCATATTTAAATTATGCCTGTGAAATTTGTATTGAGAACTTTTTCTCTATGCTATGAATAAATTGATGAAATGTACAGTAGTTAATTTAGGATTTCAGGAACTATTTTTTTTCTCTCCCTCCATCCCCCCCCCCCCATCACCTTCTTTTTCTATTACTATCTGAAATTAGGTATATAAATAATAATTCTAATAATAATGTTGACATTGATAATAACATAATCTGAGTTTTTAATTTTCAGCAAGGGTGTTTGATTCGCACTATTTTTTTTTTTATTTCTCTAATTTAATTTTTTGTTCTTCTTGTACATTTTTTTCCTTAATTTCTTTTTTCTCAAATAATTCAGATTATTTACCATCTAAGTATTATCATTTTCAATTGATATCTTGAATTATTGAGCTATGAATGACATATTTTTAATGTTGCGTTTTTAGAAAGATGTTTCTTCGAGGATGTACATAAATAGGAGGTTTTACAGAATTTTTGACGGGTCAAAATTTGTTCTGTGTTATGAATATTTTGATGAAAGGAGAAGTAGTTAATTTAGAATTTCTTTTTAATTCTTTTTAGATTTTTTTAAACTATTGAACTGGCTCTGTCTGATAATCTATCTCTGTCTGCACAGACAGAGATAGATTTAAAAACATACTTGAAAGTTATTTTTAAAACAATAAAAATTGAGTAAATGACGATTTAGATTCCAAACAAACTCTGATGCAGTTTTCAAAAAATTACACACGGGACTACATTTTTTTTTCTTATTCGACGAGGTAAAAATTAAAAATATACAGTATTTAGAAATTTCAAAAATTTGAATAAAAGTTAATATATATTAAATTTAATCGTCTGATATTGCTGCCGTTTAAATAAAGTGAGCCTTACGTAGACTGATTTATTCTTTATAACATACATAGTAAATATGTCGGATGAAATAATAAAATTAAAATAATAATAATAATAATAGTAATTAGTCTTTCGTAAAAAATAGATAACTTACTTTAATATTATTCTACTACTAACAACAGCGAGTGGGAAATATAATTATGGTTTCATATCGAAGCATATATCTGTATGGCTCACTCATTTTAGACGACTTTGGTGGACATTTGATGTAATTTCGAAAATTTCACAAAATTGAATAAAAGTTTTAGAAGTTTATCGGGAGTTTCACGAAATAGTTAAATTAGAGCGAAATGCGACACTGTTTGGTTTTACTGCAAATTATCTAACATATTTCGTGACGTGAACTGATATATTTAGCATTAGAAAGTCTGTTTCCGACGCAAAGTTTATTGCAATTGGTCATCTCTTGTTATCTAGTGGTACGAAAGGTGTTAACCGAAGCCTTTTATTATAACTCTATTAAAATAAACTGCAAGTCTTCAAATTTTATAATACAGAAATTATATTCTTAACTTCTAATATTCAATTTTCCTTTGTAATGGTCATTAGGGTCTGGTAAAAATATACGGGATAACAATAATGTGGAATAATATAGAAAATAGTTCAAATTGATGGAATTTTTTCTAGAAAATTGTGTAAGTCATTTTAATAACCATAATCTATTATTTTTATTACTTACCCATCATACGTAGTATAGGGTAAGTCTTATAATCGTTTTGAAAATCGAAATTTTTTTTTTGACGGATTTACACGTTTCGGACACTGGAGATTCCGAAAAACATATTTTTAGAAAAAAAAATTTGCCGTCCGTCCGTCCGTCTGTGTGTCTGTCTGTCTGTCTGTAACCGCTCTATCTCCCGAACAAATTGAGATAGAGATTTGAAATTTTGTATGTGCTTAGTATGTAAGAATGGGACGAAGCCTATTTAATATTAGTAACCTCGATTATCCGGAACTATATTTTTTCCGGACTCTCGAAAAATTCATTCTAATGAAAGGTACATTAAAATTTTCGAATTTTTTTATTTTAATAAGTGGACGTAAAAGGTAATAAAATAACACAAATTTTGCGCATAAAGCAAAGTCGACCGGATTATTAGTTGTTGAGATATTTCTAATCCTGTTTTCCACATTCTTTGATTTTTCATGATCCTGTATTTCATTCAAATTTCAATTCAAAGATATCTTTCAATTGCAAATGACACACTTAATTCGATGCAAGAAATCGTTAGTGAATATGATTAATATTTTTGGAGTTATAAGGATGTTTCTTTTATGCAATTCAGTGCTACTTGAATTGTTTGGCGTTTCATACGATTGGTTCATGAGAAATTCATTAATAGAGCATAATTATATGTTAAAAATACTTAATTATACGTTTATATTTTGTTTTGGAGTTGTAATGCATTTTATAAATTGTTTACATATTTTATGTTTTCATATATTATGTTATGCATATCCATGATGGGTAAGTGTTACGGTGGCCTCCAACGACTAGTTTCCTATTACACTTAGCTATACTTCGATAGATTATTTATCTGGAAAAGGAATTAATCTCTAGTAACTTTAAGAATACAATAAAGACAAAATACTTTAAAATAAACATAAAATTTGTGTAACCTTTTTCGTGGATTTTTAAATTGATTTTTATGTCACAAAGAAAAAGTGCGTTTGAGCATTATATTTAAACTGCAATAAAAATTCAGAAACACCGGCTGCACATTCGGAACTGGTATTATTTTCAGAAATAATTCATATTTATGTTATATGCAATTTAAAATTTCACTATACGTGCATTTAAATGACGTAATATTTTCAGTTAAATTCCATTGGAATCAAAACACCTACTGTAAAACACATATTTTATTTCAAACAAAAATAATCAAGGTAAAAAATATTAACAATCTAATAAATATGACGGCACTTTGTATGAGATGATTTCAGAGAGAAATCCAATTGTTTCTAAACTAAACGGCTGTGATTTTTTTTTTTTTTTTTTTTCAATTTCATTTGTATACCACAGCTATATTTTATAAATATTTTAATACTGTAGACGAAATGGGAACAGTTTCAACGATTTATATTAAATAGGAAATGACATATTGTGAATGGTTTTAGATTAAATGAACACGCCCTACCAGAATGCGTTGTAGGACGTATTGATTTAATTCCGTCGCTTTTCGAGCAAAACCTGACTGACTTCAGGATTGAAAACACCTAGAAAATGACGTCATTTTTATGTTATCTAGGTTTAGTTTTTAAGAATGAATGTATTTCTATTTAAAATTAATATTATGTGCGAAGAATTTTACTAAATTCTATAATTTTTGGTTGATCTTTTTATAAATTGCTTTTTTCGTGTTGGCAAAGAAATTGTATAATTTCTTTCGCTTTTCAAAAGTATCTGGCAACAATGTAGAAAATGAAATAATTTTCATTTTCCTTGTCAATTTAGATTTTTATGAATGAAAGTATAAGTTCTCGTTTAAAAACAATGCCATGAGAAATAGAATTTTATTAAATTATACGGTAATTGATTGAAAGCTCAGTGAAATTGCATGTTTTGTCACCCACGCCAAAGAAAACTTGTATTGCCATTTAAAAGCTATGTTAATTTACTTCAATTTCGCTAATGTGGCATCACATTTTTCTGATTGCCTTTTTTAAAAAATTATGTGTACGAATTCACAGATCTGCGAGAGAATGCATCATCGTATTTTTGTAAAATGCATTTTTGTTTATTTTACCTGTAAGTCCTGCTTGGTTAATTCGTAAGATTACGCATCGAGTATTTTTGAACCGACGCTTCCTGTGATACTCAGGATTTTCAGGAACTTTTCAAGGCTTGCAACTGCCACTTTCGGTACCTTACTGGGGGTCTAGAAAGCGGGGATCCTTGGAACAGAAACTTGAAACACGAGATTTTTCTATAGTGGCTAGTGCGAATGGGTCAGTTTTACCCAACATGCAAAATATACAAAATAACAAAATATACAATTTGTTTTACAAAATATTGCTTGTAATGCTTTTTAAACATCTTTTTTCAAGAAAAAATTGTTAAAATTATGTACTAAATGTGTAAGCGTTTCAAAACGATAGAAAACGAATAAATGCCGAAAAAAGATACAAAATTAAAACCAAGGTTTTTTTTTATCTTAGAAATTTGATTTTTAAAACAAATAATATATCTTGTTACTTAAAATACGATTCAAATAATACTTCTGACTTTATTTATTTCATTTTTCATGTCCCTATTTTACCGAGAAGTTCTCGAAAAAATTAGGGTCATATTGACCCAGTGCGTGTGGTTACGTAATAGAAATGGGTGCGTGTGCTGAAGGGTTAAAGCAAATGAATTCAGAAAGAAATCTTGTTATCAGCCTCTTCCCTGTAAAAAAATACAACTGAACTGCATATAAATCCTTTCTCTGATTACAAATTTAACACGACTCTTATTTTTCAATTCACAGGGATACTAAAAAATGCTACTAGCATTTATTAAAGTGTTAGATTAAGATGATTTCAGAAATAAAAAATCTATCAAGCGTGATTTAATTCAAAAGGACAAATGTAAGAAAATCTATTATTCTCAAAGCAGATTTATTACTTTCATCACAAATCAAAGCATTCCTGCAGTTTTCAACTATTCGCTGTGACTTTTTTAATGTGAAGAAGTACAAATAAACCGCACAAAAATCCATTCTTAAAAAAATACTGAATGCAAATTTTGCTGGGACATTAGAAAATGCAATTCTAAAGAATCTACTATACCGTATTCGTGACTGAATAAAAAATATAAATGAAGTATTGTTTATTTTTGCAAGAGAGCAATCGTTTATTATTTTAAGCACATTCGAACGAAAGCATTCAGCCGATAGGATATGCTGCACGTGCACATCCACTTATTTCATGTATGTTTTATGAACCAGTTTTTCATTTACCTACATTAAATAGATTCAAGAAGGGTGGAAATGCTAAAAAAGAAATTGCAAATCAAAAACATGCTCGAAAAAATTGCAAAACGTAAACTGTCCTTATAGTAGGCACACTGCAATATTTCTCACGAGCAGTTGCGCATCGTACATTTTTCAATAGAAGAGCTTTGTTTATCATAATAATAATAATATATATTCTACATCAAAAAAAATAAAAAATTACAGTTGGCTCTTGTTAATTTTAACTCGTCTGGAGCACAAGAAAGGTTTGAATTATCCAGAGTTCGAATTATGGAAAGTATGGGAGGAAGATATGTTCAAAGGAGTACTATTACAAATAAATTGATATCAGAGTATTTTTTTAAATATATTTTGGATGTTATCATTAAAATATGACTTAAGATTAAATAAAGATATAAATAAATAGAATAATTAAGGGATTACGAACAAGTACAAAGGAAGATGGGATGTAGGTGCCATTTATGGAAAAACGCGGCATTAAAAAAGCGGATATCAAATGCATGGGACTATATGTATACTTGTTTAGAACAATTCTGACGAAAATGAAAGAAAGAAAATTATTTCAAGGATCTGAAGTTAGGAAGAAAGTAAGGAAAAATTAAAAATCGGAATATCGTTAGTTCGAATTAAACGAAGTCAAGAGAAAATGAGTTCGAATAAATGAAAAAATGTAACGTTATTCTGCCATTGAAAATTTCGAGACTTTCTGTTTAGTTCTAATTAAGCTCAGACTCGATTTATCCGATTTCGAATTAACGAGAGCCGACTGTATACTATAAATGATTATTTTGCTTGTAAGACGTCATTTTAATAATAAAACATTTAAAATATATTAAAAATTGAAAAAGAAAAAGCGAACATTAATTTATTTTTCAACGAGAGTAGATTAATTTACAGACCTAATTTTAATGTAAAGTCACACATAAGAATGTCCATTGAAATTTATTTAAAAAGTTCACATGTTTGTAATGATACGCCATCTTTTTGCATCTCAAGAATGGTTGGACGGTTTGCAAGATAACTACATAGTAGGGACACGGACGGTGTCAAAAATATAGAGGGCGTTATATTTAATTTGATTTCAACAATTATTTATTCCAGTTATTCACGTTCATTGTGTTTTTAATTTTCTGTTTACATACTGAAAATGACACAATGAATATGAGTTGAAACACCTCAATTTTAATATATTTTGTATGTTTTATTATTAAAACTGATCTCTTAGAAGCCAAATAATTATTTAAAGTTCTTACATTTTTGTTGTAGAATATATGAGGAGCCCAGAAGCCAAGGAGTACAAGTGACAAAATGTCGATTTGGAATAAATTGAGTTTAAAGATAATTGATATTAAATTGGAACATCAATAACAATTGACTAAACTGAAATAGGAAACATCTGCTTGTTGCATTCTAATCTTTGAACTCTCATTTCAATAACTGTTAAAAAAATAGAGTACAATTTTCTTTAAATGAATAATTAATCAATGTTGTTTGTTTTTCAAAAAAAGTGATTTATCTCTATAACTCCCCCAAATAAGCAGAAAATGACCTATATTTCTTTACCTGAAAAGAAAAAAGCATATTTCCAGATACCCTGTGCACTTAACTCAATTTTTTCAATTTTGTCACTTATACCCCTTGGCTTCTGGGGTCTTCATATAGGGTCATTCCACGTCAATTCAACCAATTTTTCCCCCATTTGTAACCCGACCAACAGGGATTTGGATGAAACTTTGTGTGCACACTAATTCTATCATGAAATGATTCCAACAGGAATTTTTCCTTCCCAGACCTTATAGTTTGAGAGATATGGGGGGTCCAATTCTTGGGTTTTTCTCAAATCGCACATTTCTGAGTCTGTATTTTGAGATTGCAGTTCCATCTTCAAAAAATTGTTTCTCTGGATCTAAAACATGAATCATCCTAAAAATATCACTGTAAGAAGATAAAAAGATGCAGATTTTAATAAAAAATACTTGAAAAATTTACTTGTAATATTTAGGATAAAAAAAGTCAGCCAAAGTTGAGAGTAATTATTATTTCTCCAAATTTTTGTGACTTCACTAAAAAGGCTGTACACAAAAAGGCAAATTAAATTTCCTATTTCTTTTTGTTTTAAATAAATGTTTACACTTTGGGCTTTCTATCTATGAAATAAAAATGATGTCTTTCGCATGGCTTATGCAAAAATTTTGGGTACTTTCCAATTAACCAGATAACTGCTTTATTTTTACATATTACATATGCACACCAAAAAGCAAATGAAATTTCCAATTCCTTTTTGATTTAAATACAAGTATAAACTTTGGGCTTTCTATTTGTGAAATAAAAATGATGTCTTTCGCATGGCTTATACAAACATTTTGGGTACTTTCCAATTAGCCGGATGCGTGTTTTATTTTTACATATGTACATATATATAGATCTATAAATATAGATGTATTATACATGTACATATGTATGTATATATACAGTATATTGATATATATATGTATAACACTGGTGCGCGTCTAACCGAAAAGAGACAATTTTTGCCTTGTTTTGAAAATTTGCACCAATTAAGGGGAAAAAAAATCTGACTAAGTTTAGCTGTGGTACTTAAATAATTAGTGAAGTTTCTATGAGTTATTGAATTTAATGTTATTTGATACAAAAACAAATTGGAAATTTCATTTGTCTTTTTGTGTAGAGACTTTTTCATAAAGTCACAAAATTTCGGAAAAATAATCATAATTTTCAACTTTGGTTTACTTTTTCGGCCGTATATAAATCTCTATTAACTGCCCTAATTGCTTTTTTCACTTGCTTTTTATGCCGCTTAAATGGATCTGCACATTTATATTGATAAAATTCATATTTCATTAAGAGCCAAATTCTGTGATGCTCACATATATTAATCAAACGGTTTTCACTTAATTTTTGTCTTATAAATGCAATAGTCCTAACTAATAAAAGTTCTTTTTCTGAATAACAGAGATTATCAATGTAGTCTATTTCTCTTTTATTTGTATAGCTGGTTTTGTGACATTCTAAACCAGTTAATATTACAATACTGCAAGGCTGAAGACTAGTAGAAGGTTTAATATCAGGCTCCATATTAAAACAATAAAGTAAAAAAATATTTATCACAAACTATAAAATATGTAAAAATCAAAATATATTTTTAGTAGCACAATAAAAGTTAGATCATTCTTCTATGATAAGAAACAACAGAAAGACAATAATTTGATTAAAATGATTTCAAAACATCTGCTTTCACTACGAATATTACCCTGCCTTTATCAGAAGTTCAGAAGGTGTTTATACAAGGCAGGTGCAATTAAATCTTTTAGACTATAGAAACAAATTTAAGTTCTGTTAAACATTGGTGTATTTAAACTTGCCAATATAAATATTTAAACTGATTAAAATTAACCAAGGAAAGGAAATATAAGGTTTTGAACAATTTTAAACACAAATAATTAATATATAAGCATTCGAAAGAAAGAATGGAAATGTGAGAAAAAAATTATTTATTTTATACTGTACAAAAAAAAAAAAAAAAAAAAAAAAAAAAAAAAAAAAAAAAAAAAAAAAAAAAACTGTTTTGAGTTTAATTATTGAAAATAAAAGTAAGAGATTCTTTAGATTAGCAAAAATGCCCATTATTAAATAACTAAATGAAATATATGGACCATTCACTAAATTTAATAGGGAAACATATTACAGTCAGATTTTTTTTAATCAGAAAAAAAAACAAAGCCTAAACTTTACTTTGCAAATAAAAAAAACATGCATCAAATAACATTAAATTCAATAACTCATAGAAATTCCAGTAATTATTTAAGTACCACAGCTAAACTTAGTCAGATTTTTCCCTTTTAATTGGTGCAGATTCTCAAAACAAGGCAAAATCTGGTGCTTTTCGGTTAGACGGGCACCAGTGTGATACGTATATATACCAATATACTGTATATATATACATACATATGTACACGTATAATACATCTGTATTTATATAGATCTATACATATCTACATATGTAAAAATAAAACACGCATCTGGCAAATTGGAAAGTACCCAAAATTTTTGGATAAGCCATGCGAAAGACATCATTTTTATTTCGCAGATAGAAAGCCCAATGTGTAAACTTTTATTTAAAACAAAAAGAAATTGGAAATTTCTTTTGATTTTTTGTGTGAATATGTAATATGTAAAAATAAAACATGCATCCGGCTAATTGGAAAGTACCCAAAATTTTTGCATAAGCCATGCGAAACACATCATTTTTATTTCATAGATAGAAAGCCCAAAGTGAAAACTTTTATTTAAAACAAAAAGAAATTGGAAATTTAATTTGCCTTTTTGTGTACAGCCTTTTTCGCGAAGTCACAAAAATTTGGAAAAATAACCATAACTCTCAACTTTGGCTGACTTTTTTTACCCTAAATATTACAAGTAAATTTTTTAAATATCTTTTATTAAAATCTGCATCTTTTTATCTTCTTACAGTGATATTTTTAGGATGATTCATGTTTTAGATCCAGAGAAACAATTTTTTGAAGATGGAACTGCAATCTCAAAATGCAGACTCAGAAATGTGCGGCTTGAGAAAAACCCAAGAATTGGACCCCCCATATCTCACAAACTATGAGGTCTAGGAAGGAAAAATTTCTGATGGAATCATTTCATGATAGAATTAGTGTGTAGACAAAGTTTCATCAAAATCCCTGAGGGTCGGGTTACAAGGTCTGGTTGAATTGACATGGAATGACCCTATATTATTATTATTATGGTATAGCTATTAATGGATGTAGTCAGCATACATCAATTTCGTGGTAATCGCAACATATTTAAACGAGTTAGAGCATGAGCATACGAAGAAAAAAAATCCCATTCATAAACACTATTCAACTCCATTGGAAACTGTTCAGAAATATAAATAAGCCGTTTAAAAATTCAGGTTTGTGAAAATAAATTGAATCCAAATGTTATTTTCCAGTTGTCCAGAACATTAGGTAACGCAATTTTAACGCGTCTCTTATTACAAATTTGTGACTAATATCTATCTGTCTATCTATCTATCGATCTATCTCTCTCTTTCTCTCTCTCTCTCTCTCTCTCTCTCTCTCTCTCTCTCTCTCTCTCTATATATATATATATATATATATATATATATATATAGTCGAAGATCTATAATCCGCACACCCATAATTCACTATTTCCTCATTGTTTTCTCATTTTTTTTAAATTTTTCTAAAAAAAAAAAAACGTTTTTGGATCACAAATTTGTAAATTTTTTAACTGTTTATTTCATTGTTTACATTCGTAAAATAATGTGAATTATAGAAAATAGTGGATTATGGGTGTGCGGATTATAGATCTTTGACTGTATATATATATATATATATGTAAAAATGAACTATTTTTATTTTCTGCAAACGGAGCAATCGTTTATCTCGTACGCATAAAAACCTAGCCTTCAGCGAAAGGATTCACCTCTGCATATTTTATCTGCATGTTTAAATCAGTTTTCATTTACCCATAGTAAATGAATTTAGGAAGAGTGAAAATGCTGAAAGGAAATTGGAAATAGAAAATCTATGTAGGAAATAAAAATAAAATAAATAGACACGCGAAAAAATGCTAAGAGAAAACTGTTTAAATGATAGCGACCATCAAGCGCACTCTATAAGTTTTTTAATGCTATTTACTTCATGAATAAAACATTAATATTAATTTAGTGGATTTTGTAAAATGAAAACAATCTGCAGAAAATGGATGAAAAGTATTCCTAATTTTTTATGTAAAAGCCAATTTCTTTTATTTTATTTTTTGATTATCCGTTTGTTTGTTTATTTGACTACAAAAGTAAAATCATTTTAATCCTAGTTGAAATAAGTATTTTACAGTGCATACACAGAATCTTTCCAAATCCGCAGAAACCCATAGAATTTTTTTTTTCAAAAGAGTTAAAAAACAAAGAAATGATTTTCGTCTTTCATCAATAATTTGAAAATTTCCGAATTGATTATTACATTAACTTATTATTACTATTATCGCATCTCTTATTACGGACTTATGACTAAAAAAATAAAAATAAAAATACGCAAATGAATCCTTTTTCATTTCGATAAATGGAGCAATTGTATGCAGAAAATCGCACAGTTACTCATCCTCTCCGTTTTTCCCATAGGCCGTTATGGAACGGAATAATTTTGAGTGTCCGTGTAATTGAACCACAAAGGCTACATACTTCATTTTCAATGCCGAATATACCATAATAAACTCCAGTAACATACATAAATTTCACGGTAATTGCAGTATATTTTAATAATTTAGAGCACGTACAAACGAACAGAAAAAAGGCTCTTCATTAGCATGTTTCAACTTTATTGGAAAGTGTTCTGAGCTATAAATAAGTCATATAAAAATTCAGTTGCAAAAAATAAATTGAAACCAAATGTTATTTTTCAGTTTTCCGGAACATTAGGAAACGCAATTTTAACGCATCTGTTATTACAAATTTGTGACTGAGAAAAAATAAAATGCACAAATGACACATTTTTCATTTCCGAAAGCGGAGCAATCGTTTATCTCGGACTTCACTGTACAGTTACTCACCGTAGTAAATTCCGGTAACTTTAAAAACAATTACTATAGCGTAGTAAATTCCTGCATGTAACACATATCAATTTCGTGATAATCGCAGATTATTTAAACGAGTTAGAGCAAGAACCGTCGAACAGAAAAAACCCATTCATAAACATCCTTCAGGGGTCTTTAAAAATATAAATCAGCCATATAAAAATTCAGGTTGCAGAAAATAAATTGAATATAAATGTTATTTTGTAGTTATCCAGGACGCTAGGAAACGCAATTCTAGCGCATCTGCTATTATAAATTTGTAACTGAAAAAAAAAAATTACACAACTGACACATTTTTCATTTCCGTAAACGGAGCAATTGTTTATCTCTGGTACGCGAACGAACCAAAGGTTCGCAGTGGAGAGGCTTCACTGCACTGTTACTAATGCCCTGCATGTTTTATAAATCAGTTTTTGATTTAACGAGAGTAAATGGATTCAGGAAGGGTGAAAATGCTGAAGGGAAATTGAAAATAGAAAATCTACGTAGGAATTGAAAATAAAATAAATAGTCACGCGAAAAAGTGCAAAACGAAAACCTGTTTAAATGATAGTACCTATCTACCAGCGCACTCTGTAAGTTTTTGTAATGCTATCTCCTGCATGAAGAAAAAGTTAATATTAATTCAGTGGGTAATGTAAACTGTTAGCAATCTGCAGAAAATGGATGAAAAGAATTCTTAATTTTTTATGTAAAAATCAGTTTCTTTCATTTTATTTTTTGTTTATCTGTTTGTTTGTTCATGTGAATACATGATGATAATAATGTAAACAATATAAACAAAGTAATGTAAAAAATGTAAAAGAATTTTAATCTTAATTTAAATTTGGTATTTTACAGTACACATCAAATCCGCAGGAACACATAGAAAATAATAATAATAAAAAAAAATAGATAAAAAAAGATTTTTTTCTTCTATCAATTTTCCCCTATAATTCTATAACTGAACAGCATAGAACAATTGTTACACTCATCATAAAGGCTACAAACTTCATTTTCTATGCCGATAATACCTAGTAAACTACATCGATTTCTTAGTAATCACATCATATTTAAACAAGTTAGAGGACGAACGGGAAAATCAACTCATAAACATTCTTCAACTTAATTGGAAAATGTTAAAAAATACAAATCAGCCGTATAGAAATTCAGTAGCAGCAAAAAATGGAATTCAAATGTTATTTTGCCATTGTCCGGGACATTATAGAACGCAAATCAAGCGCATCTGTTATTACGAATTTGCAACTAATATATATATATATATATATATATATATATATATATACACACAAATGAAACATTTTTCATTTCTGTAAACGGAGCAATTCTTCATTTCGTACACTTACGAACAAAGCATTCATTGCGTAGACTTTACTGTACAATTGCTCATCCCTTGCATTTTCCCCATGAGTCATAATGTAATGGAATACTTTTGAGTGTTCCTGTAATTGAACCATAAAGGCTACATACTTCATTTTCAATGCTGAACATATCATAATAAACTCCAGTGAAATACATAAATTATACGGTAATCAAAGTATATATAAACGAGTTGAAGCACAAACAGACAAACAATTCATAAAAATTCTTCAACTTGGTTGGAAAATTAAAAAAAATGTAAATCAGCTGTATGAAAATTGCAGAAATAAATTGAATTCATATGTTATTTTGCAGTTGGTCCTGACATTAGGAATAAACGTAATTCTAACGCATGTATTATTAGAAATTTGCGACTGAAAAAAAAAAATACACATATGAAACATTTTTCATTTCCACAAACGGAGCAATCGTTTATCTCGTACGCGTATGAACCAAGCATTCATCGGTAAAACTTCACTGCACAGTTACTCACCGTAGTAAAGCGAATGGCTAGGTGTACGAGGCCACTACGGGTCATCACATCGTGCTCTGGTCGGGGCCGCCACGGCGCTCTAAGAGCCCCATTTAAGCCGTCTACCAGATCTGCACATTTGCAGACGACCACGGACCATGAGAGAGGATCCACAAACCACCGGATCTCTTCAACAAGAGGTCGTTACTTCCCCTGGAGTGCCTGACGACGTCAGCTCTCACCGAGTTAAAGTAGACTCACCGTAGTAAATTCCGGAAACTATAATAATAGTTACTATACCTTAGTAAATTCCAGTAACTATAATAATAGTTACTATACCGTAGTAAATTCCGGTAATACACATCAATTTCATGATAATCGCAGATTATTTAAACGGGTTAGAGCACGAACCGACAAACAGAAAAAAAACATTCATAGACACACTTCAACTGTATTAGAAAAGGTTCAGAAATATAAATCAGCCATATAAAAATTCAGGCAGCAGAAAATAAATTGAATCCAAATGTCATTTTGTAGCTGTCCAGGACATTAGGAAAAACAATTCTAGCACATCTGTTATTATAAATTTGTGACTGAAAAAAAAATTACACAAATGACACATTTTTCATTTCCGCAATCGGAGCAATCGGTTATCTCTGGAACGCGTACGAAACAAGCATTTGCAGCGGAGAAGCTTCACCGCACAGTTACTCATCCCTTGCATGTTTTATAAATCAGTTTTTATTTACCGAAAGCAAATGGATTCAGGAAGGGTGAAGATGCTGAAGGGAAATTGGAAATCGAAAATCTATGTACGATATGAAAATAAAATAAATAAATAGTCACGCGAAAAAGCACAAATCGAAAACTGTTTAAAGACAGTGACTATCCAGCACATTCTGTAAGTTTTTGTAATGTTATTTACTGTACAAATTTAACGTTAATATTATTTTAGTGGGTAATGTAAATTATCAGCAATCTGCAGATAATGGATAAAAAATATTCATTATTTTTTATGTAAAGATCAAATTTTTTAATTTTATTTTTTATGTTTGTCTGTTTGTTTGTTTATGTGAATACACGAGTAAAATAATTTCAATCTTAATATAAATTCATTATTTTACAGTACATACATGGAGTCTTTTCAAACTCGCAGAAACCCATGCAATTGTTTAAAAGAGATAAAAAACAAACAAGCGATTTTCTTCTTTTATTTATAAGTATAAATTTCCGCTACAATTCTATAACAAGCATTATAGAACGATAGTTACACTCATCATAAAGGCTACATACTTTATTTCCAATACCGAATACTTCAGATTAAACTACATCAATTTCATGGTAATTGCATCATATTTAAACGAGTTAGAGCACAAACAGTCGAATTGGAAAATCAATTCATAAACACTCTCCAACTTCGTCGGAAAATTGTAAAAATACAAATCATCCGTACAACAAATTCTGTACCAAGAGATAAATTGAATACAAATGTTATTTTGCAGTTATCCGGGACATTAGAAAACGCAACTTTTGTATTTGTTATTACAAATTTGTGACTGAAAAATGTATACAAAAATGAAACATTTTTCATTTCCGCAAACGGAGCAATCGTGTATTTCTGGTACACGTACAAACCAAGCGTTCATCGGAGAGGCTTCACTGCACTGTTACTCATCCCCTGCATGTTTTATAGATCAGTTTTTTAATTTACGGATAGTAAATAGATTCAGGAAGGATGAAAAGGCTGAAGAGAAATTGGAAATCGAAAATCTATGGAGAAACTGAAAAAAGAATAAATAGTCACGCGAAGAGTGCAAAGCGAAAACTGTTTAAATGACAATGACCATCAAGCGCACTTTGTAAGTTTTTGTAATGTTACTCACTGCATGAATATAACGTTAATATTAATTTAGTGGGTAATGTAAATTGTCAACAATTTGCAGAAAATGGATGAAAAGTATTCTTATTTTTTTTATGTAAAGATCAATTTTTTTCATTTTGTATTTTGTTTCCCTGTTCGTTTGTTTATATCAATACACGAGTAAAATAATTTCAATCTTAATTTAAATTCAGTATTTTATAGTATATACATGGAGTCTTTTCAAATCCGCAGAAACCCGTGCCATTTTTTTTAAAAAAGAGGTAAAAAACAAGCAAATGATTTACCTCTTTTATCAATAACTAGAAATTTGCGCTATAACTCTATAACTTAGCAACACAGAACAATAATTACACTCATAATAAAGTCTACATACTTTATTTTCAATACTGAATATTTCATAGCAAACCATATCAACTTCATGCTAATCACATCACATTTAAACGAGTTGAAACACGAACAGACGAACAAAAAATCAATTCATAAACACTCTTCAACTTGGTTGGAAAGGGTTCAGAAATACAAATCAACCGTACAAAAGAATCAGTAGCAGAAAATAAATTGAATCCAAATGTTATTTTGCAGTTGTCCGAGACATTTGAAACTCAATTTTTGTATCTGTTATTATAAATTTGTGACTGAAAAAATACACAAATGAAACATTTCGCATTTCCGCAAACTGAGCAATCATTTGTCTGTCTTATGCGTACGATCCAAGCGTTAAATTTAGAGGATTCACTGCAGAGTTACTCATCCTCTGCATGTTTTATAAATCAGTTTTTCATTTATCGACAGTAAATGTATTCAGAAAGGGTGAAAATGCTAAAGGGAAATTGGAAATCGAAAATCTATGTAGGAAATGAAAATAAATAATCACGCGAAGGGTGCAAAATTAAAATTGTTCAAAAGACAGTGACCATCAAGCACATTCTGGAAGTTTTTGTAATGTTATTTACTGCAAAGAATATGACGATAATATTAATTTAGTAGGTAATGTAAATTGTCAACAATCTGCAAAAAATGGATGAAAAATATTCTTAATTTTTTATGTAATAATCAATTGCTTTTATTATTATTATTATTATTTTGTTATGTGAATACACGAGTAAAATAATTCCGATCTTATTTTAAATTCAGTAATTTACAGTACGTACATAAAGCCGTTCCAAATCGATAGAAAATTTACAAAAAAAAAATGATTTTCTTTTTTATTAATAACTAGAAATTTACCTTATGATTCTATAACTAAGAAATATAAAAAGGTAGTTACAATCATCATAAAGGCTACATAATTAATTTTCAGTGCCAAATATACCATAGTAAAGTACACCAATTTCATGATAATCGCATCATATTTAAACTTGTTAGAACACTAAGAAAAAAAACCATGCATAAACACTTTTCAACTGTATAGGAAAGTGTTAAAATTAAAATCAGCCGTATAAATATTTAATTACACGAAATGAATTCAAATGAATCCAATTGAATCCAAATGTTATTTTGCAGTTACCAGGACATTAAAAAACGCAATTCTAACACATCTGTTATAAATTTGTGACTGAAAAAAATACACAAATGGAACAGTTTTCATTTCCGTAAACGGAGCAATCATTTATCTCGTACGCGTACAAACCTATGCTTCACTGCACAGTTACTCATCCCCTGCATGTTTTATAAATCACTTTTTCAATTACCGATAGTAAATGGATTTAGGAAGGGTGAAAATGCTGAAGAAAAATTGGAAATCGAAAATCTACGTAGGAAATAAAAATAAAACAAATAGTCACGCGAAAAAACGTAAAACAAAAACTGTTTTAATGACAGTGACCATCAAGTTCAATCTGTAATTTTTTGTAATGTTGTTTACTGGAGGAAAAAACGCTAATACTAATATAGTGGGTCATGTAAATTGTCAACAATCTGCAGAAAATGGATGAAAATATTCTTAATTTTTTATATGAAAATCGATTCCTACTTTTTTTGTTTGTTTGTTTCTGTATGTGAATACATGAGCAAATAATTTTAATCCAGATTTAAATTCAGTATTTTAGATTGCATACATAAAGGCCTTTTCAAATACAAGAAATGAACAGTCACGCGAAATTTCTGAAACGAAAACAGTTCAAATGATTGTGAGCGGAGTACAGAGCTTTTGTTTGTTTGTTTTAATATAAATACAAATAAATGATAATATTAATGTTGAAAGTAATGTGATTCATCGATAATCGGAAAAAGCATAGGAACAAAGAGTGATTGCGAATTATGATTAATGATCCACATATAGATAAAAGCAAGCAAAAATATCAAAATGAATATAATCTCAGAGAGAGCTATCAAACATTATCAACAAAATCTTTTTTTGCACATTTTTTTTCTTATTGGGAAAACAAAAGGTAATATTAATTTAGAAAGTAATATAGTTGCAAATAATCGTAAAAACAAAGAATAAATGATGAATAAAAAAATGATTAGTGCTTAGGATAAAATAAAATCCCTGTAAAATAATTCAAACTGAAAGCTGTTTAAATCTGTGTTCTGATACTTCATTTTTCATTATTACATTCAAAATATTAATTATTATTATTCCCTATTTTGAATTACTAAATTCTTAATAAATAATCGTTATTCCATTTTTTTAATTATGTAGTGTATAAAATATTTAAAACTTCATCATTTAACTATTCTTTGGAAGTTTGGGAAATTCATTCAATAAAAATTAATGTATTTTTGATTTATTTGACTATTCATTTTGGTTATTGTTGTCGATCATCGAAAAAAAAAAACAACAAACAGTAATTGCTAATTATGATTAATGTTTTATATGTAGATGAAAAGGCAAAGAAAAATATCAAAACGAATACATTCTCAGAGCGAGTAATCATTATCAAGAAAATCTATTTTATACTATTTTTTCCTATTGGGAAGACAAAAGATAATATTAACTTGAAAAATAATATGGATTGTAAATAATTGTAAAAACAAACAAAAAATGATGATTAAAAATATGATTAATGCTTAGGATAAAATAAATTTTCTGGGAAGAAATTAAAAATAAAAACTGTTTAAGGGTGCTTTTATCTTTTAAACACGTCGAATTTCAGCAAAAACATTGAAAATTTGAATTTATCTCCATCACTTTTTTTATGTATAAACATGAGATTTTGACTCTTGATTAAACATATTATGCTTTTTAATATAATACACCTAGGAACTTACTACTCTTTTACACGGTATGTGTATTGTTCAAATTAAAACAGCTCTTTTAGGTAGCTTTCATTACAAAAAGTAAAAAGCTACCTATTGCAGCCACCCGGAGGCACTTCCAGAAAATTTTGATATATTTTCACCGATCATGACATCCAGACCCCAAAACCACCCTCCGTTCAAATGTTGACTTATGTATATATATATATATATATATATATATATATATATATATATATATATATAACCATATATGTATATATATATATATATATATATATATATATATATATATATATATATATATATATATATATATATATATATATATATATATATATATATATATATATATATATAACCATATATGTATATATATATATATATATATATCTGATTTTTGTCATGCTGTAACTAACGTATTTATGAACCGATTTGAATGAAACTTGGTACGTAAATAGTACATACAAACGTCTCGACTGAGTTCGTTGCCCAGCATCATCCGCCAATTTGTTTCAAAATGGCGGCCATTAATTTTTTTAAACATGTAAAATTTAAAATTAAATGAAAAAAAAATTGAAAAATATTTTTCTTTTATGTGTTAGAACTTAAAACAACGATTCTAGAACACTTTTTATTTTGTCTATATCTTAAAAAATGATTGAGTTATAGCACTTTGAATTTTTCTTATGGCTGATATTTTGAAACGATCTGATTTTTGTCACGTGATAACACGCGTATTTATGAATCGATTTGGATGTAACTTGGTGTGTACGTAGTACATAATGAAGCCTGGACCGACTTCTTAAGCCAGTTCCATCCGCCATCTTGTTTCATAATGGCGGCCATTTAGTTAAAAAAAATTAAATATTAAATTAGGTACAAGAAAGTGAGAAATTGAAAAAGATTTTTCTTTTATGCATTTGACCTTTATGCAAAGAAATTCCAGAGCATTTTTTGTTTCGTCTGTATCTTAAAAAATGGCTAAATTATAGCACTTCTAATTTCTACTGTTGCTCACATTTTGAAATGATCTGATTTTCGTCACGTGATAACACGCGTAGTTATAAACTGATTTGAATGAAACTTGGTGCGGACATAGTACATACTGATGTCCGAACTGTGTTCGTTGGCCAGTTCCATTCGCCATCTTATTTTAAAATGACGGAATATTATTTTTTTTTAATTTAAATTTTAAAATTAGGTGCAAAAAAGTAAAAAATTGAAAGAGATTTTTCTTTTGTGTGTTTGACCTTGATACAAAGATTCCAGAGCATTTTTTGTTTCATCTATATCTTGAAAAATGGCTGAGTTAAGCACTTTCAATTTCCAGTGAGGTTGACATTTTGAAACGGTCTGAAATTTTTCACGCGATAATACGTATATTTATAAACTGATTTGGATATAACTCCTCGTGTACATAGTACATAACAATGTCTTGACCGAGTTCACTGGTCAACTTCATCCGCCTTCTTGTTTCAAATAGGCGGCCTTTAAGTTTGTCAAAAATCTTTTAAATGTATAATGATGTACAAATAAAAAATTAGAAATTGAAAAAAGTTTCTTTATAAAGTATTTATCTTAATAATGAATTCCGGAGTATTTTTTGCTTTTTACGCCTGAGATATAGCAGTTTGAATTTCTAATGTGTGTGACATTTAAAAAAAACAATTTGCCCGCGACAGCACTCGTATATATTAATCGATTTCAATATGAGTGTGCATGTGCACATGAATTAAGATTTCGATCAAGATTATTGGTTTGTTTTATCCATCATGTTACTTTAAAATGGCATACATTTCATGATATAGTTTAATTTGGCGACTTTCTAAATCGATTAAAATAAAACCAGGTTGAATAAAAGATGACTAATTACTAAAAATTCCTATTAATATTCACTATTGACAAAAACAATTACTCAATCTTATAAAATCGGGTTCCATTAATTTGAACTTCGTATGTTTGAATAATATAACTTAATTTCAAATAAATAAATAAATAAATAAGTATATGAAAGCTACCTCTTCCTCCCGGCATTGCTGGTAAAAATTTTTTTTTTTTGTTCACTCCATGAGTCACTACGAGCATGATATCTTGAGAACATATGTATGGATTGCTTCTTAGTTCAAAATCAATACATTAACTATAAAAAATAATTTTGTTTAAAAAATTTTAAATTTTTTATTGAGTAAAAATATTCAGAACTAAAAATATTACCTCTGTAAATACTGAAAAGTACATTTATATTATGACTGTGGAACTTATTTGACGGTTCCGAAACATGTCAATGTATTTTATTTTTACTATAACACCTTTCTTAAGAAAAAAATTAAATTGTTATTGAAAAGTACATCATTTTAAACACACATATTTGCATAATATCTCTACCAAATTTCATAACAATCCGTACATCCGTTAAGAAGGTATCGTGCGCGCAATGACTTACTTAGAGAAAGCAAGCAGCTATATTAATTTAAACAATACACAAATTTCATTAAAGGCTAAACAATTTCTTATGATAGCATATTAAAAAGCGCAATCTCTTTAATTAATATTCAAAACTTTCCTTTTATATGCTATAGGTTTTGAAAATAGACTAATTCAAACTTTCAGTATTTCCATTAGTTTAAAGATACAAGACCCTTTAAATCTATTTAGATATTCCATTTAAAATAATAATTTTTATTATTGACCATTTTGAATTACTAAATTCAAAAAAAAAAAATTATTATTCTTTTTTTATGTGCAAAATTTTTTAAAACTTCTTTATTTAATTCTTCTTTGAAAACTTTAGAAATTCATTCAATAAAAGAATAATGTAGCTATATTTGATTTATTTGAGTACTAATTTTGGTTATAGTCTGAAATAAAGAAGAATGTTAAAAGAATAATAATTAATCACTCGCTTGTAAACCATATAACAGAAAGCTTTTTCTTGTTTATTAGCCACTACGCTACAAAATTCTCGATAAAAATTAAGATTACATAAAATGAGCATTAAATCTTACCTTTAGAAGAAATTACTACGGAAGAAACAATCCCCAATGGCCCCTGTGGGAATAATAATATCGAGTTATGATCGAGAATTATGTTATGTTTCCGTAACATAAGCATGTACACACCATAAAATAACAACAAAAACAATAAAAATAAAAACATAAAATACAAGAACAAAAGGTAATAATTTCAAGTTTATGAACCATTTTTTTACAATTTTGCTTCAAATAATTTTGAAAGTAGATGATAAATAAAGTAATAACATTATTGTTTTTAACTGTCAAATTATGAGAATGAATAATGGGTACTACTCTGTTATCCCGTCGACCGATTTCGCCAAATTATGTAAATCGACAAACTAATAGACAAATTATACATATAGACGTAATTTTTATTTTAAATAATAAAAAAACAAATAATTAGTAGAATATTAATAAAAATACGAATAAAAAGTCGAAATAAAAATCACTTAATGACGTTTTAAACACGTGTATCTTATTTAATGTCATTAAACTGACATGCATGATAATCCATTATTGGCATTTAATCTTATAATTTGGCGATAGTATTTTTATCGACGAGATAACAGCGTAATACCGAATAATATAACGGAAAATGCTACAACGGAATTACGCAAAACCGCAAGAAATTCTAATTAGGCGAGATTTCTTTTTTCCTGATTGGTCATTTGCTTTACACATACATGTATTCTTTTCATTGGATTATGAAATTCGTCGTTTAAACCGAAATACCATTCAGGCATGTTCTACTTTCAAAGGTTTTACTATAACCTTTTTGTAGGCATAAGCGTATATTTAACCCTCTGTATTATCGTATTGCAGATCTACAAAACACTCAAAAGGCAATAGTACTGACACAGTAAGTTTTAAAGCACAATTTTATTTGCTGTTCCTATTTCCGAAAAATACCAGTTAATATAAATTGATTATTGGAATTCTCAACAGACGAGACGATGATTTTGAGTTAATTTCTCATACCAAAGTTTGTTTTTTATCATTTGAAAAGCTTCAGATAGGTATTGCAAAAATTAATATAGTAAGTTTTGTAAAATTAAAAAAGCTGGAGAAAGTCGAAAGTAGGTTTTTTAAATAGAACAAGTAAACCATGTTTTTTTTTCATTTCCTTATCTTCACAAGAAGAAAGTTCTGGATTCGTGAAAATTGTCGAATTCCCATTTTCGATAGATTTATTCATTTTTGAGGTCGGAGGTTTCAAAAAATATGTTTTTACAAAGTGTCTGTCTGTGAGTCTTTATGTCTGTATTGGGTATATGACATAAATTTTGTGGACACACTATCCAAGAACTAATGCACGAAATTTAATAAAAAATTATATTCAGGTAGTCCCTGATATAAATTAATGCTGATTAGTTTTTAGCGTAAATCGCTCAAGAAGTGACGCTGCAATGTTGTCTTTTTCAAGATTTCCGCAACAGTTCTACCGCAGGGATTAGCACCAAATTTAACATTTTGTTAGTCCAATAAATGAATTGATACTGTTTACAATCTGATGTAAATCTCTCATGAAGTGCTAAAGTCTGCCTTTTTCACGATTTCTGCAACAGCTTTATCTAAAGAACTGCTGCAAAGATTGTCAGCAAAATTCAGATTCATTAAGCCCTTGATATGAATAAATTCTGTTTATATTTTTGTGTAAATCGCTTAATAGGTGGTGCTGATATGCTGACTTTTCACGAATTCTTCAACAGCTCTATCTCAAGAACTAATGCACGGAATTTCATGTGTTTTGAATACTTACGATGAACATACATTTCCATTTAGTTTTGGCACTGTGGTAGTGACTTCTGAAGTATTAACATGGATGAGATAGGAGAAAGTTTTGGGATTGCCACACCCGATTAATTTTCTTTTGATAATTGACTTATTATATATGCGGAGCCCAGAAGCCAAGGGGTATAAGTGACAAAATTGAAAAAATTGAGTTAAGTGCACAGGGTATCTGGAAATATGTTTTTTTCATTTCAGGTAAAGAAACATACGTCATTTTCTTATTATTTGCTGAGTTATAGAGATAAACCACTTTTTTCGAAAAACAAACAATATTGATTAATTATACATTTAAAGAAAATTGTACTGTATTTTTTTAACAGTTATTGAAATGAGAGTTCAAAGATTAGAATGTAACAAGCAGATGTTTCCTATTTCAATTTAGTCAATTGTTATTGATGTTCCAATTTAACATCAATTATCTTTAAACTCAATTTACTCCAAATCGACATTTTATCACTTGTACCCCTTGGCTTCTGAGGTCGTCATATATTATAGATTCCGAATTATAAAAACCTTAATTTCTCTAATCCGTATAAAAATAAACACAGTATATTATAATAAACCATTTAATCATAATCTACAGTTTGAACGCTTTTGACGGGGTTATCCAAAAGATATCCGTTATTTTTGAATTTGTTAACGGTTCTTTATGGAATTTTGGGAAAAACTCTTTACGGAAATGTACCTGTACTATGATGCTTACACACTTAGAGTTTCAGGATAATTCCTCAAGTATTTTTCTATATATTTAACAAAATATCTAAAATCGAATGTAGACGGTCACCTTTGGCTCTATAGTGCGGTATCAAAGAAAAATGCATAGGTTTTGAAAAGTTCTCGTTACATATCTATTTATTCATTTCTTCAACTATTATGAAAAGGTCGGTCATAACTCCTGTAACTCTTATTAACCTTCTTCAATTAAATTTAGCTACTCAAATTAATGGAGTTGCTTTTATTTTTTTTATTTAAATTGCAAAAGTAACTTGAACTATATTATATTAGAATCCTTTAATACTTTTACTTACTTAATTTCTTTTTTTATGAGTAGTACGAATTACAGATAAAAAGAAATTATCGGCTCCGTACTATCTCTTAAAATCTGTTACACATTTCTGGGTGTAAAATTACAGAATGATTACGGATCGCAGAAAATATCTTACATTCATTCATTTTCCATACAAACATTGAAAAAAATATTGTTTATAAATAACTATATATATATTTTTTAATTTAGGTAAAATTTGCATTTTGTTTTCTCTTGTTTCACTGTTTCTAACCATGTTTCGTAAAAGGAAGCACGCCCAAAAAATCTAAAAAAAACTGGAATAAAACACTCTATCATCCAGTATCACTTTCAAGAGCGAGAAAAAATGCACTTTTCCATATAATGTAAAAACAGGAAAAGAATAAATTTAATACTGACAGTATATGTATCATAGAGAGCGTGAATCCATCCTTCTTTTTATTTCTTTTGCGAAATGACCACTTTTAAACATAGTGAGAATTGTAAAAAGGGTGATCTGTGATCGAATTTTTAGATATCTTAAACTTCTTTTATATTACTTGATTATCACGTAAACAAGTTTCGCATGATAATACAAATCTCCTAAATTGTACAAATGGAAGAACATTGCTTTTCTAAAATTTTATGATAGGAAACTTAATGAACTTAAATAATAATTAAAAACAAATATTAAAAAATAGGGTTACGTTAATGATGACATGGCGTCATACGGAATATAAAATTTGATTTATATAGAGGGTCTGGAATTAAAAAAAAATACTAATATTTTAAATGCAGAATTGTTACAGTAAATTATAAATAATCAGATATTTTAAAGATATTGCATTTGCGAATAAAATGTAAGTATTTAAAACCCAATCAGATTTATTAAGGCGCTATAAATATCAGTGATAATGAAAATTGTAAAGATCCTAATGCTCTTTATTTAAGCAAAAGACTTATATGATTATAATTATAAAATGCATGTAGAAATTAAATATAGGCTTAAAGAAAAAAAAAATGCAGTAATTTTAAAAATAATGAAAGAACAAGTATACTAGTAAAACGTTAAGAAAAATATAAATAAAACGCCGAACTAAAGTGATTAGATGACGCAATAAACAAGTGCAATATACTTAATGTCAAGTGAACGTGTCGTTTGTGATAATTCGTTATTGCCATTTGGTCTGATACTTTAGCGACATTTTTGTCGAACGGTGGGATAAATAAGTAGTACTATATTTAAAAAAAAGAATTAACACTATTAAACCCCCTCTCTTATCATATTAATTTCTCTATTACCGAAAATAAAGAAACTTTTTCGTTACTATAAACCTATTTTTCTATGTAATCCTTAGGAAATAACAATTTTCTACATTAATTATACATTATTTTGAGATTGCTCTCTAACAACAGAACTAAAGTATTTTTATAGACAAATATTAATTAGGCACTCAACTAAAGTACATAGCCAAGGAAGCCAAAGAATCGTCTAAGATCTATGGCAATCTTTTAGATTTTGATAATTTCAAATGCTTAAGTGCATAGTTTGTTTACATGTCTATTAAATTTGTTTTTTATCAACATTATTTTACTTATTTTTGATGGAGTTTTAATTTCTTTATGGACTAGTAGCTGGATATAAACGTTAAAGATTTTATATTGATTTTATGTGCAAATGCGTTCACGTACGGAAATCCTGTTGGACGCTGTAGAGATACATTTTTTTTATATATATATCATGTTTGAATATTACTTTAAAAACCACGAAAATTTCATGCAGTTCTGATAAAGCTTTCATAAAAATGGTAACAGAAATACTTTTTTTCTTATTCAACAGTGTAAAGATTTAATATGTGCGATTATGTTCATTGATCATCCATTGTTAGTCATGGACATCTCCCGGCTTCATAATATAGATTTTCAAAGTTGAAAGGAATTTTGCACACACCTAAAACTCGTATTTAATATTTTTGAAAATTATTAATGATTTTAACTGTGGCTTATACGTCCATCGGTCCGAAATTTAACTCTCCGAAATATACTCAGTTTTTAATGCATAATTTTAACTCCGAAAGTAGCATTTTAATGTTATTGACGTTTACGATTAGAAATAATGCCTGTGGTATTTAACTACATTAACTTTAGACACGTGAATATTCATACTTCTACTAAGCGTAATACCAACTTGGTGAAAAATGTCCCTGCCGGGGATTGAACTCGGAACCCTTGGAATAGTTCTCCAAGTGCTCTACCATTTAAGCTACGAGAAAGATCCCTTGCTTAACATTTTTCACATCATATGTTGGTGTGTCTCATGTTACGCCGCAGAATTGTGGGCTCATGAAGACGGATCTAGTGCTGCGATTTGCAGCTTAACCAACATGTGAAGTAAAAAATGTTAAGCTGGGAATCTTACTCGTAGCTTAAATGATAGAGCACTTCGAGTACTATTCCAAGGGTTCCGGGTTCGATCCCCGGCTTGGACATTTTTCACTAAATTGGTATTACACTTAGTAGAAGTACGAATATTAACGTGTCTAGAATTTCAAGCGTAATTTCACTGCTGAAAATTAATTGAGAAATTGATTAATATAAAAAATATATATACACTAAGTTTGCTTGTTCCAGTATAAATTTTCACACTATATCGCACTGCGATGTTTTAGTTTGTAAAATACTCAATATAACTTTTCAGAATTAAAATTAACTATCTAAACTAAATAAACAGTGAACTTAAATCTGTCTTTATACATGAGTGTGGCGTTTAAAAACAGTAGTGGTAAAGTGTTGCTCGACCTATTGGTAATATTTTGGGTTGGAACATAGTAGCTTATAGTAAAGGAATTCTCGAAGCCTAATGTTTCGCAGCAATAAGTTGAGACTGGGAAACTGTTGCACAAACATTAACTTCATTTAGCTGACGACTGACATTTTAGAATTAGGCAGTACTCTATTAGCATATTAAAATGAAACTAGTTTGCCATGTCATATCTTGGTGATAACCGACTGAAAATCCGATTGTAGTGGTTGATCAGTATGTTTATCATCGTATTTTTCACACCCAAAGATACAAAAACCTGGAGAAGTGGGAGCAGAAATTACAATGGCAAATTAACAAATCAGCCATAGTAAAATCGGTTTTGCAGATAATTTTCACTAAGATATAACTTTGCAGATGACTTGCATTTTAATATGCGAATCCGATTTTAACTATCGTTAAAAATTCAGCCTTGATAATTTGTTTAACCACTTCCCAGTCCATTTCAAAAGCTCTGCTTAGCAAAAACTGAAGCAAATCCGCACAGTTATCCGTGCCATCAAAGGAACTGTAAACAAGCACGGAAGTGATCGCGTGATATGTCTTCAAATTTCGATTTGAAGTTATGATAGTCCTGTGTAAATAGTTAAAATGTCGGTTCATTTTAGGAAAACATTTATATGCATCATGTATTTTTAAACATGAATTTATTTTTTATTCGCGGTCTCTCTTTGTTTTTACTTTTGTTTACCTTTCGTAATGTAAAAGATCAGATACTGACTATTGATTTTGGGCTTGCGTGCAATCAAAGTTAGATTTTTTTTTCATGTATGCACTTTGTTTTTTTTTTTTAATTTCCCTATGCATTAAATTTTAATTATTATAAAATCTAGCATACGGAAAAAAGAGCCATTTCAAACTAAGTTAATTAATATAATGGAAATTAAGATAACTGTTTTATAACGATTTTTCATCAAAGTGAAATTTTTAAAAACACATAAAAAAGCATAAATGACCGTATAATGTAAAGGTATTTTTCATATTTTACTAAGCAGACATTTTTTTCTATGAAATTTGCGAAAGAAGTAAAATTGTATTCAATGTGTAGCACGCAATATGCTACTTAAAATTTGAACCGAAATCATGACTGATAATATGACTTTGAAAATCGTGTCTGACTAAAATTGAATGTGGAGATTTAATAAGAAACATTATAACTATCTTTGTAAAGTAGTTTTTATAAAATATGCCACATTAATTTAAATAAAGAGAGAGGTAAGGGATATTAAACATCATGTGTTTTTTGAATTACTTATAACAATTTTCAAAATTTTATGCGGAATACAATGAATTCTTCCATTACATTTGAACCCATTAATGTAACTAATAACTATCGATATTTTAATAAAACTATCAGTTTAACCAAATAAAAATTTTAAAAATTGAATATTAATCTCATTTCATAAGAAAAACAGGATACAAATATCTAAAACAAAACTTGTTTTGAATGAGAAAATATACATTCGGACACTTTTCTGGTGTTATTTATTTAAAGCTTTTTAAATGGTTTTCTAATATTTGCCCGATTCTATGAGAATGTTAAAAATTAACTTCAATTTCATTTTTAAGATTTAATTTTAATTTCCTAGATTAGTTTCCATACTTCGTGTTTTCATTGAAAATAACAGATTAAATTTTTTTATTAAATAAAAATTTAAAAAAATCATCAAAAATTAAGTGTAACGCATTCTTATTTATGGCTTATATTTAAAATGTTTATTACTTAAGTGTTTTAAATTTAAATTTTTATGTATTTTATTTAAACATCGCACTAGTATTTTAATACCATTTAGTAGTCACCGAAAATTTTCAACATTTTTTTTTAATATTATAAAGTGCAATGTAATTATTGTAACTACATTTTTTATTTTAAAAATTTTTTCGTTTCTGTTATTAATCGAATTCTTAGATCGATCTGAAAAAATGTAGTTTTTAACCCTTTTGATTTTTTGTTCAGATATTTTAACGATGGCACTTTCATTTTCGGAACCATTTTTTAAAATTGAAAGCACCTTAAAAAGAAAAAAAAATTGCAATCAAAATAAAAACAAAAACAAAAACAAAACAAACAAACAAAAAAGGCTTTTGCAGAGATTTATCTGAGCTATCCAATGCAAAAATAAATAAATAAATAAAATTAAAATAATAATAACAGTAATAATATACAGAAATTTTCAAATGCAATATCTTTATAAATTTCCTTCATAGGATTAGCTTTAGCGAGCGGGTCTTTTCTCGGGACAAAAATAGCCCTTAAGACATTCGTAGTACGCCAGTGAAATCTAATTTGGTCCTTTAGTCTTCACTGAAAAAAATGCGTTCTCAAAATTGAGTAAAAAGGACTCACTTTTAAGTACTTCACATACTCAAAATAGCTCCGATCCAGATGTACTCAAAACGGAGAAATACATGTACTCATTTTCGATTATATGTGTTCAAATGTAAATCTGTATTATCTGCTCCCTGAATTTACAAATTAAAGTGAAAATATGCTGGTATTTATTTATGCTCAAAATTATTAACAATAAACGTTTAATTGATTATTTATTAAGAGAAATAGCAAAATTATAAGTAAAATACCCAAATCGAACATTTTTATGACAGGAGCATTATTTACAAGTATACTTTAAAATTATTTTAAAATACTGTGCATAATGTAATATTTGGATTAATAAGCATCGTTTATGCCACCATGAATGAGATAAACGAATACAGGGTACATATTTATCGTTGGTTTGGATTTGATAACATATTCTGTTTCAAAATTGAAAAGACAATGTATTCATTTTTGATCCAAACATACTCAATACGATGTGAGTACATCGACTTACTCATTTTTGAATACTTCTTTTTTTCAGTGTTTATTACTTTCTGGTGATAGAATAAAAACAGAACATTATACTTTCGTCAAAAATTCATTTGATTTTTAAGATTTTTTTTTCGGTTACAAAAATACATGCGATGTTGGGATCTTCTGCATTATATTTATTTTTATATCAACAATAAATTTTTGTATATGTTAAAAAATTGAATAATATGCCTTCTGCGAGTGAAAGATCCAAGAGGATTTAGATTTCTGATTAGGGGAGTGAAATGAAAGGCGATGGGGGGCAAAGATACAGCGAATGGTTTACGATAGACAGTTGTGTGAAAAAGGTTATTTTCGCGGGAAACCAAAACATCCAGGTAATTGATTGTTATTCTCAAATTCGTAGGTAAGGTCACACAACTGTCTATCGTAAACCATTCGCTGTATCTTTGCCCCCATAGCCTTTCATTTCACCCCCCCCCCCTAATCAGAAATTAGCTCCCTTTAACACTTATGTACACCGGGACTTAAATATTTGCTCCTCTGATAGTTTACATAAAGCAGAAATAAACCATATCAAATCCATTGCCATTGATTGGGGTTTCCCAATTAAAATCGCTGATTCCATTCATAACAAATTAAGAAAACGTACTCCTTCGAACTTCAACTCAAACCGCAATTAATTATTCTTCCATATTTTCCAAAAATCAGTCATCAAATTTCCAAAATTTTGTCAAAATTTGATTTTAAAATAACCTTTACTCATTTCAATAAAATTAAATTCTCTAATCTCAAAGATCCAATAGATGATTTTTCACATTGGGGTATTTATAAGCGTTCTTGCGAATGCGATAAAATGTACATCGGTCAGACGAAGCGTACCTTAAAAAAGCGTGTGGGAGAGCACAGTGCTAACGTTAAAAATTGTGAAATAAAACGTTCCGCTATCGCCAGCCATTGCTGGTCCAATAGTCATAACTTTAAATTTTCCGAAGCCTCAATAATACAATATTGTTCATCTGTTTATGATTTAGACTTTTGGGAAGCTTATCATATATGGAAAAACTCTAATAATTTAGTTAATGACATGTCCAGTACTCCAAGATTTTCTGATGTCTGGTTTCCATTCCTGTAATTTCACTCCCCCTCCCCCCTCCTGTTCTCTTTGGTTTGGACTCGTCCAGTGAAATGTGACATATGATTGGTCTCCTCTGGATGCGCGTGCCAGCTTATTTTTACTGTTGCTTTGCGACGTTTCTTAGTCAGTTCGCCTTAGCGGCGAGCTCAGTTACACGGCTTACTTTATTTTATTTTACGATGTGACTTTCTTTTACGTTTTACACTTTTTAGCACTGATGATGGGACTTAAGAAGTCCCGAAACATGTATGTTTTTAACATATTTTATTTTATAATATTTGTGCTCTTTAACGTTGTTTATTTATTTAGTTATATATAAGCACAAAGTACAATCCCCCCTTCTTATATGTATTATTTGTTGCTGTACTCATAGAAACTACATTTTGTGTCCCAATTATATTATGCACAAAGGCTTTTATTTTAATATTTGTTTAATCAATAGACGATGTAACTATATTAATGGCGGATTTATTATTATTGTATAATGTCACATCTGACTTAATGCATTAAATCTTAACACACACTGTCATCCCCATAATAAGTCTCAAATTATTTCAGAAACTTTGTAATCAGATTTCTGTTTTTTGATAAAAGTGGTTGAAAAGTATCTTTAAAAGATATTTTTTAAGTTATGCATACTGTTTTTAAGTACTTTATTTTTCAAAATTAAATTATTGATGTTACTTATAATATTCGCCTTATAATTAATACATGAATTATTTTGTTAATATATACACAAAAAGAACACTTTGTGTTGAAACGATAATATGCAATCTTATCAATGTTAATCTTAAAAATAGTTCTAAAAACAAAATTGCAATATTTCTCTGAATCTGAAAAGTTTTGATCTTGCTTTTACACGCAAAAGAAGAATTAGAATAATTTAACCGTTGCGTGTGACCTCTGTGATACCCTTTACTAATCAACAAACGTTATCGGCTTCCTTATTTTATAGTTCTCAAAAGTGCCAACAATAGGAGGAGAATTTTTTATTTTATGTAAAAATGGAAGTAAATATTACTTTGCGTGTGTGCTGAAATGGTAAATGGATTACCTATGAAAGCTTCGTAAGTTTTAATTACACTATAGTGCTCATGTTGATTTAAGCGTAACGATTCTTTATGCCTTTTTTTTAGCTCATGTATATTAATTTATGCAGGTTAATAATTTATTCTATTTATTACTTTGAACAAAAATGAAAAATGTACGAAAAACTCTTGTGTTAAACTTGGAACTGAAAATATTGTAATATATTAATTCCAAAATAAATGTATAAATAAATAAATAAATATACTTAAATGAAATAAAATAAATTAAATCAAACGATTATTTAGTCTTTGTTAGAACACCAAAAGAAAAATATGAATAAGTTGATGACGGTAGTACTTACACAACGGTAGGTTCAATTCTATGCATAACTTCATACACTTTTCGATGGTACTATGCCAACATATGGCACACAGAAGCAAACACGGAAATACAGACATTTTGTAAAAATATGCTTTTTGAGATCTCTGACCACAAAAACATGTAAATCCGTCTAAAACCGGAAGTCAAAAATATTTAGATTACAATATTTTCTTCTATTGAAGGTAGAAGAAAGTAAAAAGCAACAATAGATTTAAATATTAAATTTGTAACGGTAAACCCACGGTGGGCGTCATTTGTAACATTAGGTTGGTCGTGGTGGAGGTTAAATGTAGACATACTCAGTAATTTAGGATAAAATAACAAAGTTTATTAAAGTGATAATGGCTGAAGGGAAGTGGAACCAGTCTTAAATTTACACAACTGAAAACACTATGAACAGCTAAATCATACTCACAGGCTTCGGCCTAGCTCAGTCGGGGCACCGCCTAACACATCTCACTATCTTCTGGCTGAGCTGCTAAACAAAGCTTAGTTAAACAGCCCGTGGCTGTAGGTAATTCTTTATTTCACCAAATAATCAAAAATGGAACTACTGGAAATTCTCTTACCACGGCCGAATCTCAAAACAACTATCCAAACTCCTTTCCACTTCGCTGGAGGCCGTCGCTACTTCCTATTCGCTAGCACTTCGCTGAACAATAATTCACTTCGCTTGTCTAATACTAGAGATCCTCACTCGCTGGCTGCTGGCTAATGCCAGAGACATGCCAGAGACACTCAAACCCAAGCTTTTATATGCTGCAAACTGAGATACTTCACATTAACATATTACTAATAACCGCAAGCTAACTGTAAAATCCGAAAGAGCACACACACTCTAGAAAGTTAAAGTAAAAGAGAGGATAGATGTCGCTTTTACGCTTACACTTGTTAAATTATTGACGTCACGATCTCAGAAACACTAGAGTGCCTTTATGGAAAGGTCACTCCCTCACAAATTTAAACGTCTATCTTTAGCAAGACACATACAAGAAAATATGTTATCGCATACTTAAGTATTTAACCCTTTAGGCTGAGGTAACTCGGCAGGTAGGGGACTGGTCATCGGTTAGAATGAAAGGGAAATCATTTTATTATACACATATCAGTAAGGTACTGCCGGAAAATATATGATTAAAAACATTAAAAAATTAAATACGATCGACAAAATTATTGCTTTAATCCTGTTTTATTTAACCCCTTGGTGACGAGCCGCTGGGCACAATAATTCTCAACAGTAAAATATTATTGCAAATTTTGCCTTATTTAATACGAGAATTTTTGTGATTTAATTAGGCAAAAATTTCTGCTTTAACCTTCCAAACGCCACGAACTGATTTATCCATTCAGAAAGCTGCAGGTTTCACTGCAGTGCAATCATTTTTTTTATTAATATAATTCTATATATATAATCCAGTTTTAAAAAATTAGGTTATGATTAATACTCTATAGGTTTATACACAATAAAAAAGAAATATCCTGCTGGAAAACAACATGTTCTTTTAACATTTAAAAAGAATTGCAGAGAAAACAACATTACAATTTTTCCCCTTTTTCTCGGCAGTCAGGGAGTTAAATACCGGTGAAAAAGGATTAAAATTTCTCTAAAAGACACTCGTCCCAAAGGGTTAACTAACTTAAAATCTTTGACGACCAATTTGTGGTTGTAAACTGCAAAATTTTGAATTATTATCATTATCATTTATTTTAATCTTTATGAGTTGTATTTGTTTTTTTTTCAAAATAAAATATTTCATTCTGCAAGGTACGCACAAACCTGTATTTTAAACTCCTGACTTAGCACGCATTCCACAAATCAACATAAGTTGGGCTTTGCGTGCCACATGTGTTATAATCTTTACTAATCAGCAAACACAGAAATTATAGATTTTTGCAATTTTCCTGATTTTAAGGTGTCGACAGTTAAACAAGAGTAAATTATAGAGATCGAAAATGTAAAGCGAATGAAATATTTTTTTCAGTTGTTAATTCACAGAAATAAGTATAAGAAAACAAATTTTGAATTTCTAGTAGATTTTCCTTTAGATATTTGTAACCTCTTCAGCAAACCGTGTAATTTTCAGTCTTAGCAAATTCTAATAAATTAATCAAATCTCTGATAAATCACCTATAGTATTGTAATTTAGTTGCTAAATGAAAACAGTATTTTTTATCAGAGAATTGAAAATACAATTTTGAATTTTAAAATCATTTTGTTTTAAAATATTAAAAAAATTCGTTTCGTAAACCAGAAATAACATACCAAATTACCAAAACAAAATATATTGCGTATTCATTCAAAAACGAATAAAAAAATGGAATTGCGGTATTTAAGTAAGCTATTATTTCAAAAAAAATCTTAAAACAAAAAAAGATTTTATTTTCATACCGAGATTTACTTAAACAATATTAGAATTCAGCAGATTTATTTTAGGACCTTCAAACTTAAAAAGTAATTTTCAAAGAAATACTGCACTTTTCCATCGTGTACTTTATCAATAAAAAGCTTTATCTTTGTGTTTTTGTTTTCGAAACATCAGTTTATTTTAAACGAAGTAAACATTTTCTTGTATTATAAACATGGTCTTATGAGTAGTTCCGAATACAACAAACAATTCGAGAAAATGTAAGACTTTGTTGTTTTTGTACATTACCGTAATAAAAGGTTCAAATTATTGTTTGGGAAAAAATACGTTATTTCTTCCTTACTAAGCAATTTTTATTAATAAAAATTGTCTGAAACAAAACTGAAATGGATTTATGTTGTTTTAACCGTTCATTTCCTTTCGAGAAATTCAACATATTTTGTTTGATGTGAATTAATAAAAAGATACAGAATAAAAAACTGAATTACATTTCTTATTTATTTCATTGTATAATTTATGCATTTTGTTAAATTATTATTTTTGCAAGATATGAGAAAACATATGGGAAAATTTAATAAATTGTGCATTGCTTAAGAATCTTGTTTTACATTTTGCATTTTGAAAAAAAATACTTAAGAAGAAAAGTTACTATGATGGAAACTGTATTACATAATTATTGAAACAGAGTATTCTGAAAATTCCTGATTCAGATGTTAACTTTAATGTAAATTAATTTTATTATGAAATGTTATGTAAATAGCTTTATTTTTGTTACCTAGATTTATTAAAATATGTTTGCGTTAGACAAGTTTATTTTAAAATGAAGTTTATTTTTAGATTAAGTTAATTTTAATGTTCCAGTATGAAGTTAAATGCATAAAAATCTATTATATCTATTTACCATGTATTTTGTCCATAAAAATATTTATCCATATGTATTTAAAACAAAATCAGTGTTAGAGATATTTTTAAATGTTAGAAAAAATAAAAAAATAATACTTTGTGTATTTCGTAAATTTCAGCAAGACTATTTTTCGTTTTCTCTTTTTATTAGATATGATCTATTTCTAAAATTATTTTATTCATTACATAACATTGATTTATGTTAATAATTTGCGCAAAAAAACTTAACTATAGATAAGGTACCCATATCTAGTAATCTTAAATCATCTAAACATGTTTTATATAAGAAGATTTAGATACTAAGATATTTCTGGTTTACATCTGATACTTGTTTAATTTAAATTATTACATAAAATATTCAATTTAATTTGTATTTATTTAACTAAAAAACCGCTATGCAGATAGGTTGATAACAGCAACAAAATTTAATGCATGCATCGAAATTGCATAGGGAAATTTACAGACCTATTTAATGCTATGTGTTACGTATTCAGATTTTTGTGCCCTACGTGTGTTGGCTTTTAGATACAGCTAATAATGACCTGGCCTTTATCAGTTGTTTGTAGTGGAATCTAAACCCAGGGGTCGCAGTGTCCCTAAAATTTTCACACTTTTCTACAACAAAGTTGGAACAATTATATTTATTATAGAATTTTCTTTTAGATGTTAAAGAAATCTGTCAGGAAGATTTTTGATTTAAAATACTGGTATCAAAGTTTGAAAATTTTAGGGACGCTGCGACCCCTGTAAACCATAAAGAATCAATTAATAATTCTGAAAATGTAAGTTGATCGTGCCAAAAACATTTATGAGATTTTACGCACGTAAAAGAACAACAGATAATAGGTCAACAGATAATTAATACGACATAATCTACAGTCTATTTTTAACTTGGGGTCAAGATTAACATCAACAGTAATGTGTTGTTCAAGAGTGGAATTCATACTTGCAGATCGAAGGTTAATTTGACGCAAATATATTATCCTTACAATAAAAAGGAAACTGAAAACTATAGTTTATTAATTTAAAAAGAAGGAAAGCCTGCTGTTTTGTACCACTAACGACAGTTCACCTTTAACACCTTTCCAATAGTACAGTCAACAACGCAAATTCTTTGATATCAAATGGATAAGTATGATATCTTGAACCAACAAGGCGTTCATTTTATAACAGATAGTAATGAGATCTGGCGACTAAAAAACAAATCATGAAATAGACTGATAGGATACTTATAAGTTTTAATATTGGTTTTGTTCACAATGGTCAAGTGTCGCATGCTTCTACATATGCTTCTAATTAGAAGTATGATCAATGTTGAGTATATTAATACATTTATTCTCATAATGTTCAAACTTAACTGTTGTTTTCTTCTTTACATTTCACTCCATGAGCAACAAATGCTACTTCCTGGCACAGCCGATGTGCACTACTGATTCAACAGAAAATATAACGTTTCTTGTTACTTCTCGGTTCTATAGATCTAAATTCCATTAAAATTTCTCAGGGTGTCTTTTTATGGTATCTTGCTGCTTGACGTTATTAACGTAAGAAAATAGACACCTTCATTAATGCATTGAAATAATAGTGGGGAAATTATCCTTAACAGCTCATAGATCATGGTGGCCACAGCATTTCAAGACGCATTACTATTTGAATCGATGATCACACTATTCACATCGTATACTGATCTGTCTCAAAGAATAAATCTGGATTAGAATCTACATGTTTAGCATCGGCATTTTTCAGAGCTATATCATCAGCGATATCATGTATTACACATACATCAAAAAGTACATTTATATCAAAATTTTCCACTAACAGCCTGTTTCAGCGATTTCACAACTTGGCACTGTTTAGATCCTTCTGATATGTCTGAAAGGATAATTTTATTTTAGTAATCTACATTTTTCAGAGGTATATCATGTACAATATATACACCAAAAGGCACATTTATATCTATATTTTCCACCAACAGCTTCTTTTTAACGATTTCCGATTTTCATTTAGTTAATATCCTATTACTCACGTGTCTCAAAGGATAATTTAAAATTAATAATCTACATTTTTCAGAGCTATATCATGTGCGATACATACACCAAAAGGTACGTCTACATCTATATTTTTTACCAACAGCTTATTTCAACGATTTCTGAACTTCACACTGTTCACGTCCTATGCTGATATGTCTCAAAGTAGAATTTGAGGTTAGTAATCTACTTTTTTCAGAGCTATATCATGTACAATAGATACACCGAAACTTCCATCGGTACCCACATATTCCGACTACAAGTTGTTAGTGATATTTGAACTTGCTGCACAATAAACTTCAAATTTTACTAAAAAACAAACTTTCTTTCATATTATATTAAGCATCATGTTAAAATAAGTTTTTCTAGACCTCAGCAACAATATTTATTTTTTCTACTACACAGCCATTCTCATTTATCTTAAGTTTGTCTATGAATTTTTTTCTAAAACAAAATCAGCTACTTTCAAAAACAAAAATCACACATTTCTGTTGTTTCTTTAACTACATTTATTTTTTGAAAAAAAAGTATAATCAAATGTACTGAAGGAAGATATTATTTGCTATCTACAATATCTTGATGGAGAAAGTTATTTCTTTGAAGAAAATTCGTTTTATTAAATATAATGTAAATACAAAAAAGCAGAACAAGAAATAAATATACAAGGGTAAAAAGCATTAAAAATAACGTTTGTTGTTTTTATTTGGTTATTAAGGGATATAACGTTTCCCTTTACTATATTAAAGTTCGTGTAAAAATTTAAAAATGTTTTGTAGAATGTTTAAAAAATTTGATTTAAGTGAAATACTCCAGCGACAATTTTTTTTCTTATCTTAGAAATTATCCTACTTACGCTCTCAAAAAATCTTCAGAAATTCAATTGCACTATTTAAGAAACATATTATTCCAAAAATGCTTCGTTTAGTACTTGCTATCGAAGAAAACAAACATATTTTATTTCCTTGCTGAGATTTACTAAAAAAATATTTAAGTTCAGCAGGCTTATTTTTGAAACTTTGAATACAGGAAAAAAATCTTTAAAACGCACTGAATATTTCTCTCGCAAATAAAAATGCAAGTTTTTGTGTAATTTATTTTAGAAATATGAATTCAATTGAAACAAAATAAGCATTTTTTGTTTTAAATATGTTTCAATGCAACGAAACGAACATTTTGAAAAAATGCAATGCTTTAACTTTTATGTATGCTTTAGTAATAAAAGATTCATTTTTCCGGTTTTATATTTTTTAAAACGTCTGTTATTTATTTTATAGTAAGTATTCTACATTAATAAACATCCATTCTAAAACAAAAGTGAAGTACATTTATGAAGCATTTTTATTTTCTTTTACTGAAAATAAAGAATTTAAAATCTTCGAATGAACTGAAAATAGTTCATGTATATTTTGTAAAACATGCAGAAAGAATAATTTCTGTTTGGCATTTGTAAATTCAATTTATTCTGTCTAGTTGAATTAAAAAAAGTGAAATATATTATGAAGTGAATAAAAATTTAAATACGGATAGAATTTCTGCTACAAGTATGTGAAATATGATAAAAAATCGTTAAAAATTGTCAATTAAAATAATACCATTAAAGTAAAAAGAAACTTGGAAGCATAATTTCATTTTCATCCAGAAAATAATAATAATTGCATAAATCATGCATTTTAATACGATTATTATTATATAAATAAAAATTAAAAAAGCATTTCTAAATCGAAAAGTATTTCATATATATTAATTTACAAAGCTGATACAATATAGAAAAAGAAAAAAAATCTAATAAACTGGTAAAACTGATTTAAGAAGTAGGAAGAATATAAACAAAGAATAACGTCTAGTCAAAAGAAAACTTGATTATATCTCTGAAATTTTTATAAATCTACTATCATTGGAATTCACTCCAATATATCTTGATGTTATCAATTTAGTTACTGATATTTTAAGCATGTGCTTTGGGATCATCCTATCTTAATAAATAAAAAGTTAATATTTTTTCATTCTTCAATTTCACCAAAAAAAAAGAAAAGAAAGGAAAGGAAAAATTAAACATAATTCAGTAAAAACACAGGCGGAAGTCGCGAAACATGTTTGTGTTTAAATGGTTGTAAAATCAGAATTCTGCGAGATTTATAATTCAATGCACTGAAAAAAAATCCGTTAAATTTACTGCAAATACTGTTGGCAGGAATGATGCTAGCAGTTTTTTCTGTAAAAATTGCAGTAAAATTAGATGTAATAAAAAAATTACATATATAAAAAATAAAAATGTAATAAAAAATACATATATAAGAAATATCATGCATTAAGCATAAATTACGAAACACTTTCCAACACTACCCGAAATTTTTAACAAAACTTCGTTATTTAGGGAAATAAAGTTACTGTATATAGCCGAATATGCATTCCAATACTTTTGAACCGCTTTGTATTTGATATGTTGGTTGATATACAGGGTGTCCGAAAAGTCTGGAAACGGTCGAATAACTCGAGAAATACATATGAGATTGAAAAACGTAAATATACGTGTTAAATATTTTTAAATAAGCTACTCAGTGATACCAAATTTGACCTTCGTAACCGACCCCCTGGGGGTCAGAGGGGGTCCAACTTTGAAATCTTAAATTATAACCCCCATTTTTTATTGCAGATTCGGATTCTACGGACAAAAATACGCAACATTTGTACTTGATGTTTATTTCGAATCCTCGTTTATCACGGTGTATTCGAGCATATTAAATCGATACATTTTTCGGCTTTTCCAACGGGATTTTCCCTAATCGAAACTAATTGGGGAGAATTTATGACATCAAATTCCTCGTCTTTTGCAAGAATAGCGTTTCCTGAAAATCACCGGTGCCGATTATTTCGATAGTACTACACACAGTTAAAAATTTGACCCATTTGCTGTAGCGTCACTCCACAGCTTTTATAGAATATCTGTTTCATGACCAATGAGAATGTTCCATAACATAGTAAAGTACACTGTAAAAAATTGACACTTTTGCTGCGTCGTCACTCCACCACTTTTATAGAAAACGATTACTTTACTGTGTTATGGAGCACTCTCATTGGTCACAAAAGAGATATTCTATAATAGCTGTGGAGTGACGCTGCAGCAAATGGGTCAGATTTTTAACAGTGTAGCACTATTGAAATAATCGCCACGGGTGATTTTCAGGAAACGCTATTTCTGCAAAAGACGGGGAATTTGACGTCAAAAATTCTGCCCAATCTGTTTCGATTAGGGAAAATCCCGTTGGAAAAGCAGGAATATGTATCGATTTAATATGCTCGATTACACCGTGATAAACGAAGATTTGAAATAAACATCAAATACAAAAGTTACGTATTTTTGTCCGTAGAATCCGAATCTGCAATAAAAAATGGGGGTTATAATTTAAGATTTCAAAGTTGGACCCCCTCTGACCCCCAGGGGGTCGGTTTCGAAGGTCAAATTTGGTATCACTGAGTAAGCTTATTAAAAAATATTTAACACGTATATTTACGTTTTTCAATCTCATATGTATTTCTCGAGTTATTCGGCCGTTTCCAGACTTTTCGGACACCTTGTATATATACTTTATAATGATGAAATTTAGTTTAGAAAGAAAATGTCTAGCAAGTTGAAATTTCTCTATCAAAAATTTATACTAGTAGATGGAAACATACTTGAATACTTTTTTATAGCCCTGCAATTTATCTAGTATTTTTATTACACTCCAGTATTTAGCTAAAATTTAATTTAAACTAACTTACTCTTAAAACTGCTGAAATCACATTATTAGAAATTATCATTCATAGGCGTAAATGTAACCAATAAAATGATATACAGGCCATGTGTATCATTTTGTCAAAATTCGACAAATAATTCTTAACAAACGGAATACAGTTCAGCGTAAAAATGAATTATTTTTTTAAAAACCAGCATATATTGTGTATCCTGTAAATGCTATGCATTTTATATTATGCGTGACTATATCGTATAACTTACATTAAACCTCAGTGACATATATCAATTTTATTATATAAGAAACAGTTTAATGTAATTAAAATAGATTGCACAGAATTCCCTATTTATCATTATGTAATGGAATTCTTTTGTATGGCCCTGTAAATAAATAATAGTTATTCTTTTCACCGGATATGTTACAGAAATCATATTTTGGTGGACTTCGTAAATGGATATAATTTTAATACGCTTGACAGGGATAACACCATTAACATTAATTTGAAACGCTGTGATGTAATGGTAAACTTTTGGCTGTACCTGTAAATAATCTAATCTTGCTAAAAACTTCATTTGAATTAGTATTTGTTCTAGGGTAAATATTAATAAGTCCAAAAGTTTCAGGACGTTCCAAGTATATTTGCGGGAGTTAGAGCACGGCCAGACGGACAGATAAACAGAAATCATAAACACTTTACAACTTCGTTGGAAAGTGTTAAAAAATTACTTATGTTTTTGCGCAGATTTGTTAAAACAATTGAGATTAACAGATTTATTTTAGAATCTTTGATTAAAGAGAAAAAAATTTCTGCATCCTTTTCAATGTGTACCTTACGAATATAAAATTATTTAAGAGCTTTTATTTCTTTAAATGCAAGTTCAATTGACGTGAATCCAGCATTTTACGTATACCATAAATATGTTATAAAATGAAATTTCGAACTCAACAAATAATTCAAATCGATTCAAGAAAATTCAATGTTTGCTCTTCTTTCTAGATTATAGTAATAAAAGTTTCATTCCTTCGTATTTATTCTCTAGAAATTTTGTATTATTGGTTTCACAGCCAGCATTTCCGATAATAAATATACATTCCAAAATAAAATTGAAGTACATTTTTATTCTTTCTCATTTTGAAAACAAAGTATATAAGCATGCTTAAAAATCTATGAATGTACTGAAAGAAGCTTCATTATGTTGTGTAAAAGGTATGGAAAAAATAAATTTCTTTATTTTTAAGAAAAATCAATTTATTCAGGTAAATATTAATTATAAAAAGAGAAATAATTTTAAAATCTTGCGTATATTTTTAACTAGAAATACTTATCAGCAAATTTATAGAAAAATAACTATTAAAATAATTAAAAATAATAACAATTAAAACGACTAAAACTATACATTATCCAAAAATAAGAAAAGGTAACAATTAATATAATAGCAAAAACAGTAAGTAAACTTAAAAACATTTTTTCTATCATATAAATATTAATATAAATACACATAATTAGTATATACATACTTATATATATGTATATATATGTATTATATGAATGGATAAATTAATCATAACAAATTCAAAAATGTGTAAAAACGAATAAAAAAAATAATCACTTATAAAATGAGAAAGAAAAACAATTGGCAGAGCAATTATTAATTATTATAAGGAAGAAACTAATTTTAGTTTAATTACATTATATATCTATACATAACAGAAATCTCATTGCATTTAGCCACCCGTGCGTTACTGTTTAAAAAAAAACTACGATAAATGGATGTGAAAATCGTTGCATAGTAAATTAAAAACAAACATTAAGCATAGAATATGAAACATTTAAAAATATATTAAGAGTAGTGCAACAAAACATCAGGGCATAATAAATAAAAGAAGACATTACGTTACAGAATTTGGAAAATGGATAACGCCAATTTTTGAGTAACAGAAGGTCTATCGATGTAACATTGCTTCTTTGTTCCACATATTTTAGGAATACGGGAACTAAAAGGTATGGTCTTATACAAGGCTCATTCATAAAAAAATCATAGTTCGATATCGGCTCGGTTAATCGAGGTTCTACTGTACAAATTTAAAAGCTATATTTTGCTTCTTAATATATCAACAGAGAAGCAGAACCTTGAGACAAAAATTTATTTCAATACCTTAAAAACATTTTAAAGGAACGATGTTTCTCGTATACATATACAATAAAAAATTAAATGATTTTCCATAAACAAAAAGAGATTTTGATAGAGCACAAAAAACAAATATGTATAAAGTTTATAACTTTAAAATCCACCATATTTGTAGCCATTTATATATTTTTGTAATACATTATATATTTGTGCATTCAAGCGTATTGTTTACCTTTCTGTTGCTTTTTGAACGGTCGCTTCCAGTTTAAGAATATTCTTTTGCGATTCAATCTTCGAGCTATAACTTTGATTCTAATTTCCTCTCTAAACTTAAAATAGGTATTTATGAAATTCTACATGTTTGAACTTTAACCCTTCAGGACGAACGAACGTTATACGTACCAGTTAAGCTGCCCAGAATCGTTCATTACTCTCACCAGTTATTTTTATTTTAAAGTTTACCTTATTTAATCGAAGCACTTTTGCGATTCGATTACAGAATATTTTCTGCCTTGAAAAAAACGGTGATAAATATTAACATTTAAGCAAACAGCTCTCATCGCAAAAGGGTTAATTTAAAATGATAAAAAAAATCAAAGATTTACTCAAAACAGCGATTTGAGAGTGGCACATACCTTTACAGAATACTGTAATTATTGAATAGTTCAAGTCATTTACATACAGTTCACTTCAAGAGAAGACATCCGCGGTGGAAAAAAATAAATTTTCATAACAGTGCACACTTTGTAAAACAAAAAATAAGGAGGTATCTTCAGAAAATAAGCTTTTAAAAAACTGTAAAATTTTGGTATGACTTTCTGGTGAAAATACCAATCTGTGTAAGTTAGAAAGGATTTCACCAACTAAATACAAAAGTACGGCAGACCAGACTAGTTGACCCTGGCTATCCCTGTACGGCACGAAAAGCTCCTCCTAGACACGAAAGACAGCGCTTCAGTAGGCAAGAGGAGGGTCCAAAATCCTGCTGGCCCCACATAACACAATTCTGCCCTTAGTCGGAGAAGCCACGGAATGACAAAGACTCGGCCCTAGCTATCTTGCCGCACGGCCTCTGTGGTTCCTGACCATGAGAGCTTCTCATTGTGCAGCTTCGGTTTCAGTTTCAGCTAGATGGGGAATAGAGACCTCCTTCAAAAAAAGAATGTAGATTTTCCCATCCCGAGCGTTTAGGAAACTTCACCGATAAGAACCAAAAACTGTCACCGGCTAAGGCTATAGTAGCGTTGAAGTTAAACGCTACTAGGTCTTCTCCAATGGGCAGTAAACACAAGTAGAACACAGGCACGCAAAACTTCAGAGAGTTCGTCCGGGATTCGAAATGCGACCGCGTTAGTCAGTGATTCTTTGACCCGATTTCTTATGAGGGCGGATCCTATAAACGAAACTGTCGGCCGTTCCCCTACCAGAGGAAACGACAAAAGGTCGTAACACCAGTATCACACTGGCCATCACCGCAACCACCCTAAGTTTGACGAGGGCACCTTCAGTCACCAACCACCACAGGGCTGGCCCTCAGCTAACCTAGCTGCAGCGGACAAAAAGGAATGAGCCACATGATGAACGCGCGAGCTTAACGCTATCCGAAAGGCCTATCCATGGTGACCCCGCGAGCTGCTGCATGCCGTGTCCACGAATTTCGCGTCAGTAGAGAATCCGCGTCTCTTTTTCTTCAAGACTTACTCTCTGCTCTCAGGCTCCGTTTCAGTCAAGTAGTGGACAAGGTACTACCACATTGGATAGTCTTTTCCAAGAAGAACCACCCACCACGGAAGCTGGCTGTAAGACCAGTCTATGGAAAGTCGTTTCCCAGTTTGCCCCGATAACCAAGGAGTTGGCTGTACCAACTCTCATAACCACGCAGAAAAGGGTTCAATACCAAAACACCATGCACGTCACCCGTATCTGCTCGACTCTTAAATGAGTTCCTCAAGGAGGTTACGTTTTCCTTCTCATCCGCCCTCTTGCATTTGTGTACTACTATTTCAGCCGAGCTCCAAATCTCCTCCCTTACTAAAAGGGGTCGGTTTTAGATTATTAGGAAGGGCAACTACCCAATTAATAGATAAGGGTCATTCTCAGATAAAGGGAAATTTCGGCTTCGATAAAATGATTAGACTCTAATATTTTAACTCTTGATTTCTGACTCAAATTAAACTAGACATTTAAGAAATGGGAATTGTTGCTAAGGAATAGCAATGAATTTTTTAAAATGTCTAAAATTATCGTTAATATGACCTTGAAATCATAAATATAATACGCCATGATAATGAACATGGTAATGACATTTTTAAGGTTAATCCTATTTTAGAACTAAACTATAACAATTTAAAACTTACGGAGTATTTATTCTGAAAGCAGCCGCAAACTGTCTTTGTAACTGATTCTGTAAAGTTACATTACTGAATAAGCATTTCAACAATAAGGAGCTTGGTAATGACACATGTTAAGTACACTGACTATAAATTTGGATCAAAATCGATAAATTGAAGTAGTTCTTGCAGAATTAATCAAAAATAGATGCTACAGCTCATAAAAAGATGTGGAACTATACAATCTAAGAGAATTTCCATATAAAAGAAAACACACAGGGGAAAATTAAATGAAGAATAAGTGTGGAGCATGGTAATGACAGTTAATGCTAGGGACAAACTTTAAATAAGTATAATCAATAAAAATGTTTTCTGTATTGTGTAAGGTGTTAAATTTATAAAAAGTAGAAACATCAAATATACCCATTTAATCATTACATTTTTTCTAAAGATTTCCAAATTATAACAATAAGGGATTGAGATGAAAAATTTGAATTTTAGGACGAGCTATGGTAATGACATTTGCAACTTTACAGCTTTTTTAGATATTGAAATTATTTTTATTTTCATATTTAAACTAGTGCACAATGTAGTATTCAAACAGAAATGTTCACAAAAAATGCAAATATTCATAGCTGACTTGATTAATTCACATTTTTTAGCCAAGGACGTAATATTTCCCTTTACGGAGAATGACTCATAAATGCATCTTCTATTATAGGGATGATAAACTTCTATCATTTTATTAACATGGTCATATTCAAGCTATACAGGACAAAAAATGAAAGGTGGGCAACACTCATTCCTTTCAGAAGACATCAATAATTGAACGAAAGAGAAGAAAATATCAAACATTTTTATTTTCTTTTGTGTCTAATGATGTACATCTAATTGAACTATTGAAAAAATATTTTCTTTTCATATAAAGAAGTTTTATGTTGCTTTATTGAACTATTGAAAACATCCCACTTTTAACAATGATAATATTTGACAAAACGTAATCACGTATACTTTAACAGAAAAATATAAGATGTGGAAGAAACATAGTAAAACTTCAAAAACAATTACTGTTGAGTAAATATTTGCTTTAGCGAACGAAAATTTATTAAATATCATATTTTTATAAGCATCTTTTGTAATTTCTTAGAAATATATGTAACTTAAACTTCAGAAAAAGCAGAGACGGAAAACGTTAGAGCAGAAATGTTTCAGAAAATTCTTTTCAGATTTTACAAAAACTATACATGTAACATATGAAAGTTTTCATGTCGATAAAATATCAAAAATTTCAATTACTACTTTTTATTCGATTCTTTTATTAAACTGTTAAAAGGTACATAGAATATGTCATTGTAATAGTAAATAAATAGACCCTTTGTTTGTTCACATTAATAGTTTTCAAAGCGTTTGAATTTATTAGTCAAACTTAAATATTAAAAAATGATACTTGAAAACATTATAAAAATTAGCGTTTGATGTTTTCTAAAAATTCCGTATTTTCTATTTACATAAAAAAATACCATCTATATATTATAAAAGAAAAGGTGCTTGATTATAACTCTGACACTTTTTTGAGAATAGCAATAGCAGAGGATTTTTCTTTTTGTATAATTTATTGCCCTTCTAATTGACAAGCAATTTCAATTTTTACACAGTCGAATTCGAAGAAATGTACTTTTAAATGTATTTTAAAAATGTATCACAATTTATTTGAAAACTGTAATCGTAATATATTAATTTTTTTATAGTTTGGTTTTAAAAATAATTTTCAAACAGGATATTTAAAAATTTGTCTCTGTCACATGCAGAGGATTACAAAAGATAAATCTGTTTTCAGTTAAATTAATACAAATATTTCCTTATTTGTTTAAGTCATATTCTATAAGGAAATCAAAACTTTATCATAAAATAAATAAAACAAGTTAATGTTTAGAAATAAATTTATAAAATAAGTAAATTTAAATAAATTAAATAAATTTAAATAATGTTTAAATACATTAATAAAATATAAATAAAACATAAACTTACGATATTTAATCCTATAATGCCATTTTTCTTTACGGTTTGATACGTCTGTGTTGGCCTATCAATCATCGCAACCATGATAGATTTCAATGATCCAGTTGCCGTTTTTCAACTTAAAAACTTGACCTTTTTTAAGATGAGAAATGAATACACACGACATTGCATATATATTTGGTCCGCGAGTTCAACAGATTCACCGGCGAAAATTGAGTTAAAGCATCGTATTTAAATTTTTTTGTTTATTATCCACACAATTAAAATAAGATACAACAAGGTTAAAAAAAAAAACTAAACTTAATACAAAAATAATTCAGTAATTTACATTATTAACCCTTTATCTACCGACGGTACTTATAAGTACCATTAAAATTACTTATTTTAAAATTCTTTTAATACGTCGATTAGTTGTAATACTGTTACAGATACATTACTGAGTTACAGACATATTACATTATTTTGTTCCAAAAGCATTATTGGTTATTCAAAACAAAAATATTTTTAAAAGGTTGATTTCTTTTGCTTTTGTATCTTTTCAGCTTTCTTGGCACTGAGGGAGGGAGATGGAATTCTTCAATTCAGAAATATTTATATTGTAAGAACATCATATTTGTGAATTTTATAATTTTACAAAATACTATGAAAGCAATTTAAAATAAAAGATTTCTCTGGGATTATAAATATTGCACAAAATACCTGTAAGTTCAAATTTAATTAACCCTTCTAAATCCTTCGATCTGTCAAGAATCTTCAAAAATTCCTTCAATTTATTAATTGATTACCTAAATCTTTTAATTTAGTTTAAACAATTTACGCAAAATGCTTTTAAATATAAAATTTTCAAGAATTCCTAATTCGGTAGATAACGGCTTAAAAATATAGAATGAGAAATGTACATATTAAATTAATGTTAAATAAAATAATGATAATAATATTTTAATTATTTATGTGAAAAAAGTAAATCAAATTTGATGAGAAACTAATGGTTACCCTTATTTCTAGAGTTTTGATATTGGTTTTGTACGGAAAAATAGATAAATCTTCTGAAATAATTCCCGTCATCAAGAAAGGTTTAGTGTCTTTACTCCTCCCAGGCCACTTTTCTGGAACCACCCTTTATTAAAACTGGGATATTTAGAATTTATTTCACCTTTAGACTTTATCTAAATCAATATTTTTAATCTATATTTATCTTTTTCTATATCTTTAACTAAACGAGTAAATTCCGATCCTATGTTACTATGTGGTCTTTCATTGCGCCTGTACTCTTGAATTGCATCTTACTTTTACAAGTAATTTGGTATAATCTTTTATCACTCTGTAAACCACAAAATTTATTTTTCCTTATCAACAATTTACTAATCGTAACATGATTCCCCCATAATAATTAAGTTCTGTTTAAAGTAAAAACCATCTGAAATAATTCCCGTCATGAAGAATAGTTTAACGTTTCTACGCCTCCCAGGCTACTTTTCTGGAACCACCCTTGATTGAAATTGGCATATTTAGAATTTATTTCACTTTCAGATTTAATCTTGTAAAGAAGTAATATCATTTAACTTTCATCGCTTTATTCATGACTGATAAAACTTGCAAGTAATTCTGGCTGATGGATAACACTCCACCCCGATGAACCTTAGCGAACAACTCTCTAACATCTTACATTACTAACCTTTATCGATTTAGCAATTAATTTACATCTTTAATGGGCCGATCATGTAAAAAGCACACGATCTTTTAAAAAAAAATCTCCTCTATTTTTATCTAAGATTAGATTTTTTTCGATAATTCTGCATTAACTGATAGTGATTAATGCCCTTTTAGTATGGCAATTGGGTTTAATATTACTTAAACAGAATTTTACCTCATTAAGAGGAAAAATGGTATAATGGATCAAGATAAAGATATTTAAATGAAGGTAATGCTCAACTTGTTGTAAGAAATATAGATTAAATGTTGCAGATTGGTTTGGTCCTAATTTTATAGTAAGTTAAAGTGTATATTATAAATTTTTTGGCTAATTTTTTTCAGTTGCAATCAGTGACGAAAATTGCCTGCTTAATGGTACTTTCAACAATTTGTTCTGATTTGAATGAAAAGAAAATAGAAAAAATATTTCGAGAGTATAATATAATTTGATGAGTACACTATTGTACTTCAAACTATGCTCCAAAGTATTGAGTGTCAAGCTCAGTGTTGCTTGGAAACGTAATTCAATTCCTTGTTGAGGATGTTATCACATTTTCATAACATCTATAAAATTAATCGTTAATATATCCGAAGTGATGAATAAATATTGTGGCTCGGCTTTTAGTAAGGCAGACTGCATTTTTAACTAAATGAGTGAATTCCGACCCTATGTTACTGTGTGATTTTTGTTTCCTTCCCTACTCTTGAATTGAATTTCATTTTTATCAGTAATTTGGAATTACTTTTTATTCTTTTGTAGAACATGAAATTTAATTTTTCTTATCAACAATTTAATAGTATCAGCATGCTTCTACTATAATATTAAATTCCTTTTTAAAAGAAAACTTTATTGCCATTTATAAAACATAAAGTTTTTAAAATTGTTACGTTAAATAATGAGTAAATAGCAGTAAAAATAGCTTCATTCAAAAAATCCTTAAAAATAAAATTTTCTAATGATTATATTGCAATAGCCTCACATTCATTAACATTTATTTATGTACATAAAGATAAGGAAACTTCTTCTACTTATTTAAAGGTCTTTCATAAAAATGAAATAATGTGTTTTTAAAAATATATTATTGTTGCATAAACATAGTAATGACCCAATAAGAAACAGACTTTTTAAACTGTTTGAGATTAAAAAAAAATGTGTTGATTCTCAAAAACATACAATATTTCCGGAGATGAAAATGAATTTAATTTTAAAACGAAGTTTTACATCAGCTGTCAAGCAAAAATAATTGGCATTTTTCACTGATACCAAGAGTGTTGTCACAAATCATCAGATGAAACATTTCAAAATAAATAGATACAGTTAGTGCGCAAATGGTCATTTAAAAGTATGTATACATTCCGATTTTATACAATTTCACAAACTGTTTTATTATATGAACAGAGAAATATACTTATAAAATTATTTTAAAAAATTATATAATGAAGTAGAAATCAATTTAAACTGCGGGCTTGAAATTGTAAATACTTCTCGATATTGCACAAGGTTCGCACAGTTCTACCACTAAATTTTAAGAACATTTTCGAAGTGTTTCACTGCAGAAAAATATCGTAAAATCAGTGAATGAAGGTGGGGTTACGAATGTTGTGGTTTAAAAATTAAATGTAAATTTTCTTATTTTTAATACTGGTGCCAGACTTCTTGGAAATTCCAAAGAGTGTGCGAACCACGATTGCAGTAAACATTTTTTTTTAAATATAAACGTCACCGCGTGAAATCTATGGATATTATAAATAAGGACGAATAGTGCCGCATTATTTTGTTTTACGGCATTTTACTTTGCCCCATAATCTTTAAACATATTGAGTTTGACATCCGGTATAGAATCAACAAAATTATATTTGTGATTTGCTGTGAAATATTTGAAGACGTAATTTCACAAAAAACATTCTTTGTGTAAAATACCATACCTCTGAAACGGTTTTATTGCAGCCTCATAATAGTAAAATAGCTGCGTAATGGTGAAATCCATCTTAGAGTAAATTTAAATTATAATATAATCAAAAGTATTTTCAATTAAAAAAATTAGCATGTTTTGTGCGACTGCGATAAATTAAAAGTAAATTATTTCTTTTATATAAAATAAGTTGCACAAACTATGGCACGGTTTGAAAAAAAAAATGCGTGATCAGGATGAAATTAAATTTTCACATGGTATTGTTATAAAGGAAAAACTCTAAATATATTTCTATGTCTGTGTCAGTGTAACTTGGTTGTAAAAGTATAAAATGAATTTTACATATGACTCAATGTTTCTTTTAATAAAGGGCATCAGGCGTTGATTATCAACACGTTTAACAGACTGTGCCACAGATTGATATTAACAAAAAGTAGAAAATGCGTGAATAAAATACAATAAAATAAATAAAATAAAACATATAAAAAGTATTTTTACATTTTAATGATTTATATACTAGCACTACGCACAAATTTCCTTAATTTTATAAACGATGGTAAACTGCCAAGATAAACGCTATTTTTATTTTATACTGAAAATCACTTATTACATGTCTGTATACTGCAATTTCAATACAGTTTAGACAAAGATATCTAAATTTGTTCACTATTGGCTAACATACTACATAAACTCTAGCTGAATTTCAATTGCCAATGACTAGCAGGATAAAATTTGTTTATTTTAAAAATACAGTTTTCATTTTTCTTGAAGTGAAAGAAAATTTTAATTTTGTACGATCCGTATTATACTGAGTTACTATAGTAATTTGAACCAAAGCAACAGAAACATAATTAAAATGAAACTACCCAACATGCTCTCAATTTTAAAATGTGCCAAACACATTATAATATATTCAAAATGATACCGTTTTTAGCACCGTGTTGTAAATTGTTCCAAACAAATAATAGTATTTTTAAAATGACACCACTTATTACTCGCTATATTATAAATGTTACCAAAAATATAACAATATTTTGAAAATGACACAATTTATATCTTTCTTTATTGAAAATTGTATCAAAGAAACAGTAATATATCTAGAATGGAACTATCTATCACTCTCTTCATAAAGACATGACTTTTAAAAATCGCCTCATCCAAAAATTAAAAAAAAAATAGTTTTTTTTTATCAATCTGTTCTATTGGTGATCCAGCATCGAAAAATCACTCCAATCTAAAAAAGAAAAAAAAATGGCTTTATTTGCATCTCTAAAATCTTGGTTTACAATAAAAACCAATGGACGCAATCAAAAGTTATTCGGGATTTCCCAAATTTTGATTATATGGATAAGGGGAGTTTTAAAACCCACACAGTCATTTTGTTAATGGTATTGCGCTATTTTTTGAAAATTCAGAGTGATTGATAGTTTCCATTTTTTGCAAGAGTTATATTTGACCAGAAATTCAAAAATTTTTCGCGATTTCCCAAAATTTTATTTTTTGTATAAGGCGTGTTTTGAAACTAACATCCTCATATTTTAATTTGTATTAATTAACAATAATATATACAAAATGACACTATTTATTATTGTTAATATTATAATTTGTAACAAAGTAACAGTGATATATTTGAAATGTTATTATTTATAACTGTCTATCGTTACAGCCGATGCGCTATTTTTCAAAAATTCTGATTATTTGATTGTTTCCGCTTTATGTAAGAGTTATATATGACCAGAATTTGACCATTTTATTCAGAAGTATTTCGCGATTTTCCCAAAATTTTATTTTTAGGATGAGGCAAGTTTTGAAACTCACGTCACTATATTGTAAATCGTATCATTTAACAATAATATGTACAAAATGACACTATTTACTATTGTTTGCATTGAAAATTGTACCAAACACCAATAATATATAATATTATATTCAAAATGACATTATTCATTACTGTCTACCATTATAACCAGTCTGCTATTTAAAAAAAATCTGGTTACTTAATTGTTTCCGCTTTTTGAAAGAGTTATGTTTGAATTATTTAAGCTATCATTAAAAAATAATAATAATTATTATTATTTCAGAAACCTGGAAGCAGTAAAGCATTATATAATAATAATAATAATAATAATAATAATAATAATAATAATAATAATAATAATAATAATAATAATAATAATAATAATAATAACGTATAGAAACGAACGGGCTCATAACTTAGATCTATACTATAAATTGTATCAAAGAAATAATAATATATACAAAATGACACGATTTATCACTGTCTATTTTCAGGAAATTGCTTTTTTCAGCTACCATAAATTCTATTCTCTTTTTTCATCCTTCAAATTCAACAAAGGGAAAAGATGAAAGCTAAGCTTATTCATTGCATGCTAGCAACATGATTAAGCTCTGGCAAGTACAATTGCGGTTACCAGTAGTTTGTCAAATACATTATGTGATTTATAAGTATATTTATTATTTTCTATGAGGGAAAGTTAAATTTGGAACACATAAAATTATATTTTCCGCAAATTTTTGCATTTGAAATGTGTTCTGAAAAATATTGTTTTTTGTTTGTTGTTATGAAACATTTATTTAAATAAAATTGAAATTAGTACTTAATTATTATCAAACTCCCACATTCTAAATTTCAGCATAATGATCGTTTCAATTTCGGAAAAAAATAATTTATTAACTCTGTATATTCTAACAAAACAAAGGTAAGATTATTTTAGTAAAAGGGGCATTATTTTATGACGGTCTTTTTCGTGGGCAATAGTAGTTTTTATTACTTATAAATATTATATTCACTTTTTTGTTTCCGTAAATACAAAGATGAGAATACTTGAATTGGTAACCAACTTTGCTGTTGTTAATACTGCTTTTTTATGTACACTGATTTTTCACACTAGGTTCCGGTAAAAGTGTAGACATTGCTAATCCCTTCAATTTTAAATTTAATTAAACTTTATTTCTTATTTAAAAAAATGAAAAATAATATTTATCATTTGACACTTAAAATAATTGAACACCAAGAAAAAAGGAACTGGGATTTTAGGCATATTGAGAGGGGGGGGGGGGGGTATATCTGTCCCACTCCTGACCCTGGAAGACATTACTTCATATTTTTGTATTTTCTGTTCGTGTTTAAATTTATCTTAAAATGTACGTTTAGAAAAGAAGGCTTTTCTGACACAAAAAAGGTGTTTTTCAAATCTTAAAATATTCCACATTAAAAAACATACTAGCCACATTTTCTTTTGATTTTTCATGTTTCTTCCTATAACTAAAGTTATATAAATATTTTTAAACCTAAAGAGATAAGATCCTCTTTCAAAGGACATATTTACATTCTTATGGAAAAAAACAAATGAAAATAGATGTTTCAATTACAATATTTATTTAGCTTAAAACATTACTATGCAGTTTATAATGAGAAAGCGTTATTCTTAGATAAAATTTTAAATTAATGTTTATTTTCTAAATAGGAACGAACAGAAAATATGCTTATATAAAATTTTTATGTTCATTGTTTAATTGTTTTACAAGTAATGTTAACAATTAATTTAACCTTGGTTCTTCATTTTCTTAATTTTGTTAAAAAGAAGGGGGGGGGGGATTTAAATAATGCTTTCACTAGAATTTTGCTATTTATCAATATGTTATCAAAATACAACTATTATACGTACATTCTTAAATTTGTAGTTCCATAATAGATTTTGTAGTTAAGAGTCTAAAATATTAGTAAGTTTAATATTTTAATTCATGCTTTATTAAGAAATAATGGCAATATTAATTAATTATGTATATGATATTAATTAACAGAAAAAGACTAATTTCTTTCCAAGAATAACTGGGTTAAACTTTTCCCTATGAAATAATCATTATCTGACATAGATTAAGATAGTAAGTTTAATATTTTTATCCATGCTTTATTCAGAAATAATGGTGATATTAATTGTTTAATTAACTATGTACGGAACAGAAGAAAAACTAATTTGATTCCAAGATATACCGGGTTAAACTTTTCCCTAAAAAATAATCACCATCTAAAATGGGTGAGGCAAAAGTGACCAGTGTCCCTAAAGTACCCCCCACCCTCCCCATCACCTAATACGAAGAGTAGAATTAATTTTATCTTTAATAATAAAATAGTGATGTTAAATCATGTAAATGCAGTAAAACCGACTTAATTTATAAGAGGTTTCTTCATCCGCCACCATTATGTGCAGTGTTTTTTAATAAGTAGTCATTCCAATTTCTAGATAAGAAGGTATATTAAACTACACATGTTTAAATTATTAGTACTTTGAATTATGATACATTTTCTGGAAGCTTATTTCTTTCTTTTTAACCACATTTATTTCAATCCGTCAGTCTTGAAAGATTTTATAAATCCGTCGCCAGCAATTTTAGTGTTTCTGAGATTTCTCCAATAAAAAAAAATCGCAGGAAAAAAAATTGCATTGTGCACAAAAAGTGGTTCAACGTTTGTTCATATTAGAAGATAAAAAGATTAAGAAGAAGGTTCTTAATTATGAGAGGAAATTAAGTAGCAATGTTCAGGTCCCAAGCAATAAGATAAAAATGTTAAGTAACCGACATAACAATTTTCAGAAATAAGCTGCAGTCACTGTCAATATATGAAGATCTAGGTGTATGTAAGATTTATTACGGAGCAATTAAACGGCCACCAGCTGCATTACCAGATATGAAACTCATTTACTGGGAAAACCCAGATGTAGGAGCCAGGTCATCGGTCACAAAAAAGAAAATTAAGAAAAAAAACTCGAATGAAGCAGTAAACGAAAGAAAGAATAATCAAAGCGAAATAATAATACAGTCATAAAATAATTCTGGTACACTACGAAAAGACGTTCTCAAACAGATACTGCCATGCCTAGTTTAAATGTTTGACACCAAATATTAGCAACTTTTCCCATTTATGTAACGCATGTAAAATAATTGACATGTAATTGTGAAATTAATGCGAGTAAAAAATACATGAAATCTATTGAAGACTTACTAAAGAAGACAAAAACGAAAATATCATCAACAGTTTCTGCATAAAATCCGATTACACAAGTTTATTTTGAAAAATGTTTATTCAAAAAATTTTCTCATAATTAAATACTTACTTTTAATTAAACGTTACAGTATTCTTCAAAAAGTAAAATTAGTCTGTTGAATATTTTTTCACATTTTAAAAGCAACTTAAATATACGAGCTGCCTTTGAAATACTATACGCTTAATGTGGCTCACAAACTACAATTTTGAAATTGTATAATAAATATAATAATATTTTATTATATAAAGAAATGGATGCTCGATATACGTCAAAGAAAAGTGTAAAATCTTACAAAAAACTTCAATCACAGGCATATAGTTAGAAAATTACAAAATTTTCCCAAAGTTTAAGTACCCACACCTTTTACAGATCTGCCTTATTTGTATTTTATTAGGTTTATTACACAACAGTTTTTTTATATATACTTGGTTTTATATCTTCCTACTTTAGTCCATGAGTGTTGTTTATCTTTATTTTTACAAAACACATAGCACCAACATTTCTGAAATACTTAATTAATCTATATCAATAAAAACAGCATATAATACTGTTTTATAGTCCCTAAAATCTGTGTTGACATACTTAATCTCCAGACACTTTACTTATTAATTGGTCTTTATTTACAAAAGTGATATTCATATTTACGCTTCTATTATTAAATTGCAAGCTTATGTTAGTATACAGTCGAGTCTTCATATAACGAAATCCACTGTTCCAGTAAAAATTTCATTATATAGAGAATGAAGTAAAAATTCTTATTTAATGCATAAATTTTGAACAAAGATTAATTTTGAAGTGTTTAATTAAGAATTTGAAATGTTCAAATATAAATATTGACCTAAATATATTGTATTTTTTAATTATTTAAGCAGTTTCAAAAAAGAAAACTGACACATATTTGAAAGCATATTAAAAACTACACAAGGAAAACTTACGTTATTTTTAGACGAAGAAATTTGTAATTTTTCGTTGTTTGATTTCAAAACTGTTAAACTCTTGTAAAAATGTTCGCACTTTAGTAAGGAATAAAAAATTGTATCAGGAACATTTTCCTTCATTTGAAGTCCTCTCTTCATAAAATAAAAGGAACTCGTGATGGCTTTTCACTTGTTGGATGTTTTTGTTTTAATGCTCATGGTCACTCTCACAATCATTGTTCATTGTGCTTAAGGGGCTGCTTCACTCAAATAAGACCCATTCGCTACTGCTAATCCTATGGAAGAAATTTATAAAGATATTTTGGTTGCATTTTAATATTTTTAAATGATTCTTTTTGCATTGGACAGCTGAGATTGATCTGAATGCAGGCCGTTTTTTACTTTTTTGATTTTGTTTACAGATATTTTTAATTGGGGCGATTTCGCTTTAAAAACCGGTTCTGAAAATGAAAGCATTCTCGTTCATGGGGTGCCATCTCAATGCTCCTGAAGAAGAATGTCCTCCGGGCTAAAACCTGAAATCAACAGCAAATTCAATTACCCCCCCGATCCTGTTCTTATAATGTATGACAGTCCATCTGGCACTGTTTCAAAAAGGATGTTCAAAAAGTGTGTGAGGGGGGGGGGGGTAAATATGTTGCACAAAAAGAACAAAGAGCTACAAAGTTGAAGAGCAAAATAAAGGGTCAGCATTGAACAATAAAACAGGAAGGAAAATTGATTCTATGTGATTTCGAAACTTTTTTAAAACTGAATAAATAAACAACATTTTATGGAAAAATTCGTTATATGGAGATAGATATTTCGCTATATAGAGATTATTTTCAATGTAATCATAGGAAAAGGGGGCCGTTCCTACTAAAAATTCGTTATATAGAGAAATTCGATGTATGGAGTTTCGTTATAGGGAGACTCGACTGTATTTTTTTTTTTTATTCTATTTTTCTTGTTTTGAAAATAAATTCAAATATAAATTACAATACAATAGTTTATACCGTTTTAAAGTTTTCATTGCGTATGTAAAAAAAAGGATAATCATTTGGAAAAGCATTTAAAATAATTAGAATTCATTGAACTTAAATAATTTTGACATCATATAAAATAGATTTAACAGTTTATCTACTTGTATTGATTTAATTTTTCTATTCTCTATATTTTTTTTGAATAAAACTTACTTAAATTGTTGAAATGTTGCTACTTATAATTAGAAAAAAACTTGTTTTAAGTACAGCAAAAAGTTTAAATTTTTGTTCCCCCCAATTAAAATATGCGAAACAAAAATAATCCACTTTTATAATTTCATTTTATTGCAACATTACATCTCTTTCCAGATGAGAAATTAGCTTTCTTTAATTAAAAGAAAATAAATGTTTTTAAATCTAAAGAGATAAGAACCGTGAACAAATGCGTACATCTACATTCTAACTGGAAAAAAAAGAAAGGAAAAAACATCAATGAAAATAGATAGCTCACTTAGAATATTTCATTACATTAAAACATTGTAATGCTATTTTCAATGACAAATAGTTTTCCTTAATTAGATAATGAAAAAAAATTGAATCTAAAGAGAAAATAAATGTGTTTAAACAAATATTTCCGTTAGATTTATCATGCTTTTTTAAAAAATAGTTTTGTTTTACAAAACAATGCTAGCAATTACTTGTTACGGTATTTTTGTAATTCTATTCCAAAAATGCATCTGAGATGAATTCTTTCACAGGAATTCCAATATTTATCAATTAAAGCTAGAAAAATACTTCTGGTATTTTATTTCTCAAGTTTAAATAGTTCCTTACTTTTTGAAATAAGTAATCCCAATTCTAATATAACTTTTTTTTTCAATTGCTATTTTATCTGATAAATTACGTGCAAATTAATTCTATAATATATTTATAATTAAATTAGGACAGAATTGAGAAAACATCGTAGTTTACTCGTGACTATGCGCATATTTGAATGCATATCAAGCATGATGGATTCTGAAAAGTATCATTTCTCAATTCTTTAATTAACATATATAAAACTAAATAAAAATCAAATAATTATAGCAAAGTAAAAAATATAGTCCGAGTGAGCAAAAAGTTCGTAAAAACTTAAAAAATTCATAAAAGCTAAAAAAATAACCGGAATAAAAAATGGTTTGCAGGGTCAGCATCTATAAGACACGGGATTTTTTTTAAAGACAGTAATAAAATGTAACTCAAAAAACATAAAACAGATGGCGTTAAAAAGTTCGACTCCAGTGGAAATATGCAAATGAGATGGTTGTAAGAACTTGCCAGGATAATCCACAATTAGTTCACGATTGAGAGTCGTGTTCTTGATAAAGGTTTGGTCGCTGATTAATGGTTCGCGTAAAATAACTTCACCAACGAAGCTTGATCTTTCGAACTTAATTGTCTTGATTAAATACACGGCTCTTAACGTTGAAGTAATTGTGTATTAGCAATGCAGTTTCTTATATCCGTATATATTTACATATTTGCACTAAAGTCAAACGTTATCAGTGTCATTTGTCGGATGTTTTTTGAGTTATTTTTTATTACTGTCTTAAAAAAAATCCCATGATCTGTAGATGCTAATCCTGCAAATCGTTCTTATTTCGGTTATTTTATTCGGTTATTTTCGGTTAGTTTGTAGGGACTTTTTGCCATCCGGTTATATGATATACCCATAATAAATAATACTAAGCAGTGTAAAGTAATAGAGATTTTTTTTACTGATGCGAATTTCATATAAAAATGTGCGCTTATTGCTTGTTTAGACTAGCATTCAATATTTGCAATTTATTGCCACAATCAGGGAGCATCTATTATCTATTAACAACTATTTTCATACTGCATTCGAATCATTATTTTCCTTTAAAATAAATATTTAAGTACATATATTTTGCATTTGTCATGTCGTTTGCGGAAATAATCTGAGATAGCAAATAAAAATTGTCATCAGCCCTGCACTATGTAAATAAAAGATAATTAACGAAAAATACCTATCTTGTTTCACTCGTCAGGAAAATTAACCGTAGCTATTTTAATTTTAAAAAATCCTATATACCAGTAAGCTAGCGTTCTCTTGTGCTGTATTTTTTGATCAATTAAGACCATGTAAAATTATTCAATTTTAGTTTTATCATCTAACAATGGCGAAGTGGAAATAAAATTCTGGTGTGTGCACGGCTATTCATATATTTGTAAGTATTGGTGCTCTTTAACTGTATCCCACAGGCAAAACAGTTGTTTTACAATATTCAGTACTCTGCTTACAAAAACGATGCAGTAGAAAAGTATATGTAGTAAATGCAGTTTAACGAACTATTGATAGATATGACCCCACATAAATTTGTTTATTCTTGTCCAAATCTTTTTTTTTTTTATATTTTCGAGTTTTCATCAATAACATAAATTGTAATAATATACAACAAAATGAATCTTGCAAAACGAATATTCACCAGGTTTCGTATGTTTCATGGATCTTTTACCAGAATGTTTGTAAAGTAATGCATGCCCTTTTTGATGGGGAAAATTCTAGTTTTAGATATAGCAATCCACCAAAAATCCCAGGAATTCCCTGTTGCGTACAAACCCTGTTCACACAACTTTGATCTTCAGGTTCTATATGTTTAATTATCATTTCATCAACTTAATATATTTATTTAATTTCTTTATTTCTTTAATCATTTTTTGCCTGTTTTTTTAAGCTATAGTTTGTGAAGGGTGTAACTTAACAAGTTAATAAATTAATAAAAAATAAATCGAAATAAAATAAAATAAAATAAAATAAAATAAAATAAAATAAATAAATAAATAAACTTGTATATGTAACATGATTAAAATTCATAGTGGAAAAAAAGATAGAAAACAATATTTTAATAAAATTGTGATTAAAGCGTTATTCTCCCAGTGATTGCTGTTCATCGAGGCACAACGTTTACGGCTCATAAAATCGTAATTTTTGGAATTTTCCAATTAGGCTAAATGTACCAATTTTTCTGATGTTCTGTAATGTATAATATTGATCAAACATTTGGTTTTAAATTTGCATTGCATTTTTCTTAGGAATACTGAATCTTCTGAAATATTATTGAACGTGTTATGAACTCATTTGTTTTTTACAATTATAATTTTATATAAGATTGATTTTAACTACTTTGATTTTCTTCAAATCATTTTCATATACTTTCTTTAAATATAAGCTGATACTCCTTAAATAATTAAATGTTGTTATTTTACAGGACAATGTTGTTATGTATACATAAAGGAAATTGCTTGCTTTGTTAAAACGAAAATAACTCACTTTGATCTTTCCAATTTTTTCAATGTCGTTGAAGCCTTTTTCAGGTGAAACAAGAATATGAACCATATGTCAAGCATAGATTATATAATGTTTTGTGACACGTTTAGGAAGCTTTGAATTTTTTTCCTTTTTAAAAGATGAAAAATAATATCTAAATAAGCAAGCTGTACGACGAATAAAACATTTGACCACGCATTCACGGTTATTATTATGTATAGTTGCAAAAAAAAAGCTAAAATTATTTTGTGAATCTCTGTATCTACAGTATATGTACTACATAATAAACTAAAATGAGGTAGATTAAAAAATGCTCAACACCGCCGAAAATCCCTTTTCCGTTATTTTTTTGTAATAAGCAGAAATACGTTCCATTTTTTTACAGCACTGTATATGATCTATAAATATTCTAAATAAGAGATAATATGAAAAAAATGCTACATTTATAAATACTCCCGAACTGAAAAAAAACACAATTATTGCTCATACCGAATATTTTGTGTGTTCATATATAAACCCATATTCAACAGTATTAATCCTGTGTTATTCCGTCCACAACAGCAATGCATATCAATTTCAGTATGGATACCTCAAAACTATGCATACCACTAACTGTAACACACTTCCAGCAATCATTGCTCACACCGAATACATTTGTGTATACCTGCATATAATTGGTAATTTCTATTGGTGGTCTGGTGTAATAACGCCAAGTGCTAATATTATGCAAAATTATGAAATAATCTGGTAAATGACACACATGTGCTCTGCGCAGAAGGGTTTTGAGTCAAATAAATCAAAAAAAAGCTTCAAGTTAATTTTATTTCATTTTTAGGTCTGATAGTTTTTAGAAGCAACTAAAATTAACGCTTGATCTAAAATTTGCGAGATACGTTTTGTGATGTGAAGACTATTTTTTTTTATCCGGAAATACTTTATTAATTACATAAATCTGTAGTATATTTCATGGACTTTCAAAATGTTGTTGAAGATTTTGGATATCTTCTCGAGATAATTTGTAATTAAAAATGTACAGCGCAATAACTATAACGGGGTAATAACGCCAATCCATGGCATTAACACCCCGGTTGACATCCCTACAGTGGCCGAGCTACATAAAAAATACTGATTCAAATAAGCACAGTTAAAACTGTGCAATGTTTCTAATAGTTCTATTTAAGCGGTCCTTTTTAAGCAAAAAGAAGCTTACGGTCTGTTATTCTTTTGCCTCACCCCCCCCCCCACACACACACACACACACATCTTTATTTTTCTTACACTTTCACAAAAAAGTGAACATTTTCAATAGCTTAGAATGCAATTTATCAATTTCTAAATTTGTAGAGTTTGTATTTTCAGAATTGGGCAATCTACATGCAATTATTCCATCTTATTTCATAGTTTTGTTTGCATGGCGTTATTACCCATATAGGTGTGTAATAACGCCAAATAGCATTGGTCAAGAAATTATTCCATTACATTTTCTGAATACATATCTGTTAAATTTTTTTTTTATATAGATAGTCAATGAGTTGCTGTATCACATCATATATTTGTTTGAAAAATGCAATCTAAAACTGAGCCGTGAAAATTGGTAGAACCTTAACGTGGCGTTATTACCCCAGGGTACCTTACCCCATACTCAAAAATAATGATCTTGTGCATTTTAGCGATGTATATCGATTTCAATAAGTTTGAAATACTGTAACATTATTAAAATAAAATTGCAAACGATATTTCTCCATGTGTAACATAATACTTTTAAGTGTCCCTATTAATTAACTGCGAAGGATAAACACTTAATTTTCTATAATGAACATGTCATAGTAAATGCAATGAAATATATTGATTGCGGAGCAATCTGATAATATTAACCCAAATTAGGGCTCGGACAGACTAACAGACAAACTGAATTTATAAACGCTTTTCAACAATGCTGGAAATTGTTAAAAATATCTACATAAGATAAATATTTTTAAATCTAAAGAGATATGTACCAAGAAAAAAAAATGCATATATCTCAGATTTTAATGAAAAAATAACAAATAAAAGGAAAAACTTACATAGATTAATTCATTACATTAGCACATTGCAGTGTTAGTTACAATGACAAAGCAGTATTCTTAATTAAAGTAGGTAGAATTTCCATTAAAATGTAATAAGAAAAGAATAACGTCGAAACGGAGCATTTATCATGCGTTTTTAACTTGTTACTGCATTATTTTAACGTTATTTCAAAAACTTAAATGAATGCTTTCACAGAAATTCTGCAATTTATCAATTAAAGTTAGAAAACTATCTGTGTTATTTTTCTTTTCCAGTACTAATATATTTTTTAAATAAATGTTCCAAACACCAGTGCATTTAGCGTTTCTTTTACAATTTTCTCTGACAAAGTACGCGCCACGTAAAGTAATTACATTATCCTTTTATTATTTTTCTATGACATAGCCAAAAGAAAAAGCGTGGGTTACGCATGGCACATTTGTAACTGCACTCCAGAATAGTAACTTAATAAATGCTTTCAACAGGGATTCTGTTATTTATCAATTAAAGTTATAAAAATACGCGTGTTTAACACTTTTGAAATGTAGTTGGATGTATTTTTTTATATGTATATACAATGGACGTATTTACTAGCACATTCAGTGTTTACTTTTACAATTTTCACTGAGAAATTATATAGATTGGGAGGCGACAGAATAGATAATCTCCTCATCGAGTTCGTTGGATAAAAATCTGGATTAATTAAATTTCAATTTGCATATTAAACCGCAATCGGTCTTCCAAGTCATATCTTGGTGAAAAACACCTAAAAATCTTATTATAACGATTGATTCATAGGTTTACTATAGTAATTTCCTGCACCCAAAAATATAAAAATATGGAGGACTGGGAGCAGGAAAAATTAACGAAAATTTATAGAGTCAACAGCTAAAATCAAATTTTTAGGTGTTTTCCATAAAGATTTAACTTGACAAACTGATTGCGTTTTAATATGCGAATCGAAAATTAAATAATTTTAGATTATAATCCATGAACTCGATGAGGTGATTGAATGTGCTGCCGGTCTAAAAGCGAAGTTAAATAATTTTACATTGCATAAATTATCTAACTACGTCGTTGTCGAAATAAATTTCTTATTTTCGCTTGTCTATCTCTGAACTTTTAGTTATTGATGTTCTTAAATTTAATTCTACAAAATGACCCTTAATATTCCACATATATTTTTGTAAACATTTTATTTTTCAAAATTTTCTTACCCTTAAAAATACCTTGAAAAAATAACACCCAACTGAAATCTCACCGTTCGTCTATTTTACATTGCTTTTTGATATTCATGAATCCATAAAGTCAATAAAAAGGAAAAATCATGTGTGATACACAGATTATGAAAACTTTTCCAAAACATTCATATAAATGATGAAAAATTGTAGTTAAATAAACAATTTCGGAGATGCATAAATAATTTCAAGATCCAATTTTGGCTGTTACTAATCAGGTAATGCGCAAAAGTTTGTTATCACCATGATGAAAAAGTACTGAAAATAATTAAAAGATAAAATGTTTAAATAATTAACGCTATAAATAAAATTTATTACAGCGGATTTTTATTTTAAAATATCTTTTGAATTTTTCAATTTTAATAATAGATGACTAGAAATTGTTGTTAAAATGTTGCAATTTTATAAGAAAAGTTGTGCTATGCAAAACAGGATATTTTATTTTTTCACGAAACTACGAAATTTAATAAACAAGTATAATTTTTAAATCTCACTGCAATGACCTATAAAACTTTTTTTTGAAAGTGAAAAATATTTTTTAAATAAAAGCAAACTAAGTGATATTAAGCTAATGAAATTAAAGGATAAGATCAGGGAATAAATACAAATTCCTCCATTCTTATCGAAAATGTACAAATGAAAATAGATATCCGCATACATTATTTTATTTTGTTAAAATCCTTTAATGTTATTTGCAATCGCAAAGAGTATTTTTATAATTAAAGCAAAAATATTTCCTTTTAAATCTATACAGTAAATAAATATATTCAAAACAAGAATTTTCAGAAGATTTATATTATCGTTTTAAAATTCTTTAGTCGCATAAAAGTACGATATTAATTACTTTCAACTTGTTACGGCATTTTTGTAATTTTATTCCCACAATATAAATTAAATAAATTCTTTCGATGGAATTCTGCTATTTATTATTTAAGTTAAAAAAAAGCACAACTATTCCTTCAGCTTCCAGTATAATTAGCATGAACATTTGTTTTAATAAATGCGTAAAAATACGAGTAAGTTTTTTTTCAATTTTTTTTTTTTTTTTTTTTTTTTGACAAATAATTCTGACGTGAAATAATTTTATTTTGTCTTTATTAGTAAACTGTAGAGAAGTGACATTTTATATTTCGTTTATTACTGTTATTTTGTTGTTTAATTTTAGTGTCCATACATCTGGAGCCTTAATGACAAATGAGATATTGTTGAATTTACATTAATTCGGTGAATGACAGTATGTGTAATACATTACTTTTATGTAAATCCAACAAATTGTTCAGTTGAAGTCAAAATGTTAAAGCTTTATATATACATAAGTATAAATTTTTCACCAAAATGTGAAAATTTAAGACCTTGTGAAGGATATTCCTTCGTATATGTTTTTAATTACCCCCCCCCTTTAAAAATAGTATTACTCTATTATATTCCTAGGGTGTAATATCTCTCATAAAATTTGGGTTAAATTTATTCTCCATCGCTGTCTTCATTTATTAATAATAGATTCCTTTCGCACGTTATTTTTTTAACCGCAAGGAAACAAGAAAATTTAGGTTAAATACGGAATGCTACTTTTCATACATAGTAACTGTAAAACGGGTACTTTTACGCAATTAGTTTTGTTCCTAGGCGATATCTTTTCCTATCTTTCCCAACGTATAAATTCTTCTCACAGACTTTGTCTGCAATCTGTTATTATTTTTTCCATTTCCAAATTGCTTTTTTTTAGCAGATGTCCTTTTCTAATTTTCTAGCTGTCCCGTTACATTTACCGAGTCTGTGGTTTTGGCATCCAAGATTGTTTCTTTAGCAGTTTGGCGTTAAAAATTCAAATATCTATTCCTCTCTCTCCCCATTGACACAGGTCCTGATTACTGAATAGGTATAAGAAGCAGGCGCTTCCCCTAGAAAATTTTGAAGGGGTCCGAAATTGAGAAAACAGAGGACCCCAAATTTTATATTGAATTAATTCCATTTCAAAATACCAGTTTCTTCTCAAATTATCAATCTTACAATATATATTTAAAAAATGTTTCATAAAATCAGCTTTTATAGCGAATTAACTTTTTATGTTTTAGAACAAATTCATACCAACTGATCGCAATTCTTCAATTTGTTCATTATTTTAGATGTATGTTTATTTAGTATACTGAATTTTTAGTATACTGACTTGTAAGAGCAAGATAAAATATTGATAATTTATTGCCAAAATTTGAAACAGTTATTCCAAAATTACTTTATGTTAAGCATGCATTATAAATTCAAACTTTTTTATTCAATTTACATTTTTACGCTCATATAGCACGCAAAATCCTTTTTGCATATTTTTCTCGAACGTATCCAATTTTTGTGCAAGGAGTACATAATTTTTTTTTTTTTTTTTTTGTGAAATATAGGACATAGGTGCCATTCCCAACTGAGCCGCTCTTTGGAATGATATTTGTAAGCATTGGTATGTTTCTGGGTATGTTGAAGTTAGAAAACTCTTCTCAAATGAAGGGGGCCTTGATATGACACTGTGCTTCCCATAGCTTCAGAGGTTAATCAGGCCCTACATTCACGTACAATTAACAGATATCAACTTGTGTCTTGTCTCAACCGAAATATCGTCAGAAAACCACTGGCCCTGACATTTTTGTGGTTGTTTTGTTCGCCAATTTATCATCTCTCTCAGAACTGTAACCAAACACTCGGCCCGCTAACGATCGACATGTTAAGTACGAAATAAGGAGCTCTCCGCCTCTCTCTAGCAAGCCGGTAACTCCTTACCGGGAATCCCTGGCAGTAAACGGAGCTAGACTCAATAAAAGTGGAGTTTTCTACTTTCTTTATTTGTGTTGACTTCTTTCCTCGTCTTATCTCTTCACGACAAAATAACGAACCCCTGAAAGTGTTATGCTATCTCTTAAGAAACTCCAAAATAATTTGTAATCATCTAGCATCTGTAATTTTGTCAAAACATGACAAAAATGTCGAATTTCAGATTTTTTTAAATATACTAAAATATTCTTACATGTGCAACACTCTGAACTAATTCTGCAACAATTCAATTGGTATTAAAAGAGATATACTTAATTTCATTAAGATTTACCTTTCAACAATTCTTTAAATGCCATTTTTCTCAATTCTCAATTTTTTTTACATGCTCATCTTAACCCTCTAGTGCATAGTTTTGCCATTTTACAGTAAATTAACATTTGTCTCCTTATCAATTGGGAAAAAACAAGTCGGAAATTGTATTTAAACGTAGTAAATTAGGTGCGTTAGTACAATAACGAAGTTTTTAAAATATTCAGATATTGGTGTAATAGTATACAGTACTTCGGATACCGTATAGCATGCGAAATATTTTGTGTGTCCCTGAAAATACTATCTGTGTTCTCCTATACATTGTAGTAAACCTCACAAACTTATATCATTTTTAAAAAATGGGAATTAGTTTAATATAATTTAAACGCGCCCGAAACAATATTTCCCCTTATACCACTATGCAATGAAATACTTTTGTATGGTCCTGTAAATAAATAAATAAATCTGTTAAATAGATAAGAGAAATAATAATGTTTTTTATTTGAGTTTTTATATATTATGTAATTTTTGTTTTTAGTGCTGGGCAATTATCAGACATTCCACATAAATCCTTTTCTACGAAAATCCTAAATTTGTAAATTAAGACCTTCGTTCAGACACCCAATTGTTTAATATCACATTATGGAAAAACAAAATAATATTACATCTCAATAAAACAAATTATTTTTGGTCAATGTTTTGATAGCTGTCATAAATTTAAAACGTAAAAATTTCATCATTTCATTGAATGTATTTAATCTTTCTATATTTATTCATTTTGTTTTTCAAAGTATGAAAAAAAACTGCAAAAAAATTAAACTCGAAATTACCAACAGTGTATGTTCAACCTAATGATTCAGACAAAAATCTGAAAGAAAACATTTGCCAACTATGCTACATTTGTAGCTTGACCAATCGCAGTCGTTTCTTAAAGTCATTAATTTTGAAAAATTCATATTGTATAAAAATAATTAAAAAAAAGACATTTATTAAAAATGGTAGTTATTTAAATATAAAATATGCTTAATAATAAAAAAATGTTTTTAATTTTATCTATTCTACCAACAATTCTATTTGCTTTAATAATAATAATAAATGTGTGAAAATAATTAAAATGTCGTGCAGAATAAACAGAAAATATTATAAAAAAAGTAAAACGAACAGTGATTTTATAATTTTCTTCAGCAATATTAGTATTTTCTAAAACTGTTTTAATACATTCATAATGTGTTGCAAATGCAAGTAATTTTAAGTAAAGTGAGATTTTCTTTAATGTACATCAGTATTAAATCTTACCTTATTTAAAGGTTCTTTACCTAACAGAATAAAGATGAACCTGGAAAGAAAAAAGCAATAAGTTAGACACTCATTTAGTGGTTACACACAGTATTAATTATTGGAATATTTTTAATGCACCAAAAAAAGAAAGATTTTATCTCATTTATACTTAAAAATATATATATATCTAAGATTTTTACACATTTCTATTTTAAACTGTTTCAAGCTTTTCTCATATATCTCATTCTTGATCGCCTATAACATTCTAAGTTCGTTTTTATTCTTTTCTTCAAAAATGCGATACAGATACTTAACAAAGTTGTTCAATTGTTACATTTTAATGTATGGCATTATTTCATAAGTACGCATATTTCTGAAAGTTATTAAAGTTTCTAAAAATATAAATGATTTCATTTTAAGATACAATTCCTAGCAAATAACGAAAACCGATTAACTTACTTTAACTTTGCCGCCTACAACAACGTTTTACCCTTGAAGCAACAAATAAGAAAGAGCGATATATTCTATCATTTGCAAACTGTTTGGAAGTCATACAACCTTATCCAGCTGGAAATGGAATAAGACAGTTCATTACACTTTCTCCTCTAGAATCATAATCCTGTTTGGGCGCTGAGAAGTGTGCAACTCCCATTAGTGAGAATTTACAACTCGCGCACATTTGTGGAGATAATTTTTGATGATTTCAAAGGTTTCCTTCCTAATCCTTTACTTACTTCGCCAATCAGAAATCAGTGATGAATCCGTAAAGAGATTTCTGCTTCTTATGAATGTATCCGCCGTGGATTTATATTATATTAGCTTCGAAAGACACTGCAATTTCTGATATCAAAGAGGATATTCCTTCTTTTTTAACACTTTTCAACTATGTTCTGTTTTCTGTTTGTCTGTTTGCTTAAATCTCGTGAATATATTCGGATATACATGCAATTGTGTTATGTTAAGGGGAGTCCTCACTAACTTGAAAACACCCGCTCCATAATGTTAATCCAATGGCAGGTCGTTTTGAAATCTCTTGCGTAATTTTGAAATTCGTGTAATTTTTCGTGTAATTTTAAATGATATTTTTTTTGCATAGAATAGCTGTGCTTGTCTCTAATACGGCTATTTTTAACTTTTTCCGTTTAGGCTGCACATTTTTTTAAATAAAGGTACTTTCACTTTCAAAATCAGTTTCAAAATTGATAGCACAATTATTTAAAAAAATCTGCAATTTAATCAAAAAAGTAAAAAAAAAAAAAATAGTCATATTAGAGACCGAGTTCATCTATACTTAGTAAAAGAAAAAAAAAATCATTTAAAAATATTTAAAATGAAACAAGAAATTTGGACACAACCTGCACATAGGATTTACATTATGAAGCAGGTGTTTTTAAGTGAATGAAAAATCTCCTTAATGATGTTGATCATAGCATATTGGGTACAGCATATGTAGTTAGTAGCGTTAACCATTCATTTACAGGGGCACTCAAAATAACTCCTTTGTATTAGGGTAAATGTAGAAATATCGTTTCCAGTGTATTTTAATAACATTATTACAATTGAATTGTAATAAAATGTAGTATTGAAATTGCTATAAATACTAAATTTTGCTACAAGATAATTACTACAGATTGTTTTTTTTTTTTTTATGAAAATTTTGATTTAAGAAATTACATCCATTAAGAAAACAAAAATTTAACAGTTTCAAACCTATTTAAAGGTTTTCTTCAGTAATATAAATAAACACATAATAATAACGAGTGGTAACATAATTCAACTTGCAGTGTAGAGCACGTGCCAGAAACAAACACGGAGATGGGTCAGATTAAAATAATATATTGTGGTGGATGGGTAGTAGCTCCCTTGAGTTGGTATTTTGCCGTACTCATCAGGCATGAAAGTGGGAATGGGAAAAACGGAGAGGAAAAAATGTCCATGTACACAATACCGTCAAACTCATATAACTGACACATTTTAATAGTTATTCAAGCATAAAATGAAATATAATTGAACATATGATTATTATTTTCTATTTTAGCTTAGAAAGTATTAAAGAAAATACTTACACTTCAGTTTGCTAAAAATATCCTGATATTTTTCAGTATTTTGATAATATTTTGATTTGATATAATTCCAGATATATCTGATGAAGTTATAAGAAGTAGAGATTAATTTTTCAAACTAAATAGTATATTGAATGGTCCAATTGTTTCATGACTGAAATTACCATGACGTACAACACATTGGGAATTTCTAGTATAAATAGAACAAAATATACTGTTCCAAACAGAATATTATAGAAACTTCCTTTTCCTTTAAAAAAACAATGAAAACCTTCATTTGCATAATTTTAAAATGCTTATAATAAAAGTTTTCCTTTGATTTGATTACTCTTCTGTACAGCAATTCAGAAATAAGCTCCAAGGATTCGAGTAGACAAAATGCTAATATCTGATTGTTAAATTTTATATATATATATATATATATATATATATATTCTCCTTTAGGAAATTCTCCTTTAGGAAGAACTCTTGCATGCCTGACTAATAAATCGTGCCTCCAGGAAAATACGGCTTTTTGCATAGAGTGTAACTAAACGGTCTGTAAAGTTATTGAAACTTTTCTAGGATTATGGAATACCAAGAACGTTTTATGCAGTAACAAAAAAAGATCATGTAGCAATAAACGTTTGCAGTGTAGATTCCGGAGTATTTTTTGCTTTGTCTTTACCTTAAACAACGCCAGATATATAGCAGTTTGAATTTCTAATGAGGGGACATTTAAAAAAAATTAATTTACCCGTGGCAGCACTCGTATATATTAATCGATTTCGATGTGAGAATGCATGTGCACATGAATTAAGATTTCGACGAAGCTCATTCGTTTGTTTTATCCGTCATGCTGTTTTAAAATGGACTGCACTTCATGATATCGTAGAGTTTGGCAAAATAAGAAATCGCTTAAAATAAAACACGCTTGCATAAAAGATGACTTATTTCTAAAAATTCCCATTGATATTCAGTATTGACAAAAACTAGTATTCAGTCTTTTATCATCGGGCTCCACTAAGTTGAACTTCGTATGTTTGAATAATATAACTTAATTTAAAATAAATAAAGAAGGTATGTGAAAGCTACCTCTTCCTCCCAGTACTGCCGGAAGAACTTTTAAAGATTTCTATTGGGAAAGCAGAATCTAAAAAATCCTACAAATTGAAAGAAATAGTTTTTCTTATATATTTCATTATATTCCATTATAAAATATTGCTTTACAATAAAAACCAATGAAGAGTGTCAATTGTTTTTCGGGATTTTCCAACATTTTATTTTTGAATACACTATTAAAAACGTAGAAAAAGCGAGACTCTTTGTATATTTACTGTATTTCTAGGTTAAATGCATACGATTGAGATTTTCAGTCATCAGTATACAGACATTTCGCTTGTTTTACTTTTAATTCCCTGTAGAAAATTCCATGTCTTTATTTAAAGATATGTTTACCTTTGTTAAATCTTGTAAGTCGAAATGCTCATTTTTAAAATTCTTTCGCAATTTTATTAAAAATATTAAAGAAGAAAACTTAAAGTAAAAACTATTTTTTTAAAACTTAGAATAATTTAGAAAGGGAAAAATCATCTCCTTGGAGTTAGTCGGAATTTCTATCAACAATCCCTTACTACTTGTTTCTTTCATAAGCCAGAAGCTTGGTAATATTAAAAGTCAATTGCGTAGTATTATTTCAAAGCAGTTATTATCATTACGTTCTTACAGTTATTATTCAATGTTAAATGCGTTAAAAAAAGTTTATTGATCTTCTAAAAATCATATTACACAAATTGAATAAAATAATCAAAACATAAAAAAATCACTTTTAAGTAATAAACAACATTTTTTTGTTTGTTTATTTTTCTCTTAATTCTTATAAAAAAAGCTTTTATGGGGGAAATGGCGCACAATAAATAAATAAATAAATAAATAATGTGCGGAAATTTTAAAGAATGCCCTAAAGCATTACTGTTGTATAAAAAAAAAGAAAAAAAAAGATTACATTAAAATTTTCGCATCCCCCCCCCCAAAAAAAATTACATGAACTAGTTTAAAAATTAAAATTAATAAAAAATAATGGATATTATATATCGGTCTAAAATTAACTAAAGTAAATCGTTTACGAATTTTCTAAGGTTGTCTTCTAATGTTTAGAGATTTCGGATGCAAACTCCAGGACGGCAAGAGACAAATTGTATAAAAAATAAGTTTAATGATGCAGTAGTTCAAATTTACTCGAAAAATTCAAATTCTTTGATGCTCACTGAAGTTTGCGTGATTCACTATTTTTGAATACTAAATTAATTTATGATAATTAAAATAAATTTACGGAGTCTTCACTATTTTTAGCGATGTAAACTCTTCAGGGTGCATTGTAAATTTAAAGAATAACTTATGTGTTATTTTACAGAATCTAAGTTTTTCCAATCTCTGTAATTTTACAAAAGAAAAGGGATTACACGTATATTATCACTAATTTCACAGAAAAAATTTAACAGAGTAAGGTTAGTTTTGAGACTTATGTATTAATTTGTTTAAACGTCCCGAAATACATTTTTGTTTTCTTTTTTTTCAATTGGATGTTTTCTGTTTATTTTCAAAAGAACAAAAATATGAATTAAACATATCATCAATTTATGCAGATGTATCTACTTATTAATTTTAATTAAAGGTACTTATATTTCAATCATAAATAATTCACTCATTTAAATGGTGTAATTCATATATCACGCATAAAATTTTCTTCGAAAACATGTAGACTAAATATTAAAGATTCATCAATTTTTCCATTTGTTTCTATCTCTCCTACTGTAATGGCCTTATTTGTTATTCAGAGAAAGGTTTGCATTAGGTTCGATCGCTGTTTCATATATAATTTATAAAATTGCTAAAAGCGACGAATGCAATGAGATTGAATTGATATGAATTTGTTTATGTAGGTATGTCAGTTTTAACTTCACAGTTATTTTTCTGATTTAAATCAACCCAGTGAATTGTTTATGTTTATGTTACCCTTTAAAGTGTTTTAAAACTGGATAGTAATTATCAGTTTGATATTTAAAAATATATTTTATCTGTACACTGTATAAAAAGATGTAAATATACAAAACTAATTTTTGTAAAGCTACAGAAATGCATAGCTTTACAAAAGAATCTACTAAGAATGTAGTAATCTTACTAGGATTTTATCTGGAACAGCGGTTGTTGTTACATAAAAAGTTCTACGCATCACAATAGCCTAAAAAATTCTTAATAACATTCCAGTTTTTTTTTATTTATAGTGCAAACATACATCACTTACATGAATTTTTATTGTTGTTTTGTAGTTACATAAAATGTTCTAGAAATACCAGTTTTGAAGAGAAATTTAAATAATCTAACCCCCACCCCCCACACCCCTGTTTATTTTTGTGCAATGTATATTTAGGTAAAACAACTTTCAATGCGTACTATACTCTCTCAAAAAATAAAAGCAAAAATAAAAGCAAGGAGTTGTCTTAATATTCCTGTGATTGGAAACTTTTATCTTAATAGATATAATTATCGTCTTTTGACCGCAAAATAAGAGAAACATGTGAGCTCAGTATTTCAATGTTTTCATTTTAACCCTTTCGGGTCCATTTTTTTTCAAAAAAAAAAAAAAAAAAAAAAAAAACACGCTGATAACATTGACGCTAGTGCTACCTGTCCATATAGATTAATTAGAGTTAACGAGTAGTTCACTGCCTGAAATATTTCGAATGTTCTTGCTTTGAGTACTATTCAAATCATATTCATATGAAAATAGGCGAAGAAAAATATTTTGGAGATGTTTTGAAAATATTATACTGTTACAACAAGATTTAACTGATATTACAATTTTCTAATACTTATTGAACTTTATTACACATGATTATTTCAGAAAAATAACATTTATAATGAATTTAAAGAGTGAAATATATGTTTAAAATAAAAGAATCGCAAATGGCACACAGAGAATTAAGCTAATGTTTGTTGTTTTTATTATTACTAATTGCATAAACATTAATGAAGTCATACAGCAAATGAATACTCACATACTAACATTACTACTTGTAAACAGTAAAAAAGTATCTGTTAAAACAAAATAGTACTCAATTGAAAGACATAAAGAAAGTGTTAAGGGAAAGCATTCCGTTTATAATAAGAAAAAGTAATATACAGCATAACTGTCCGAAGCCCGTGTGGTTTGACGAAATTACAGCTTTACATTGAAAGATTTCAGGTAACGCTTAGGTTAGATTGATAATTTTTTTTTCATTTTGAGAGGAAATAAAGAAATGAAAGCGAAATATTTTTTGTTTTAAAGAAAAAATCAGCAGAGAAAAAACTTCAATTTACTGATATTTTGTTGTTAATGCAGATATAAAAACCCTTTTTGGGATAAATAGAACTAATCCTGACGAATGAAAATTTTTCTAAAACCCTTATAAAAATACAATTTAATAAGTCTATAAGTATTTTTTACAGTGCTAGTTTCCCTTTAACATTGGATTAAAATAATACACTTAACAGGTTTTTTGAATAAGGTTTTTTTTACCAAAAGAAAAAAAAAGAATAAAAATTGTTCTCTCGATCATCTCAATGTTTATATCGTTTACATGGCATTTGTCCGGATACTAAAAATTAATAAAACATTTTAAAATAATGTGATTCTTTCAAATTACTAGTTATTCATTATCATCGCATTTTATTCTAAATTAATTTTTTTAATTATTTATTTATTTATTTATTGTTTACCGAAACTCTCCTATTATACAACCATACTCACAGATTGTAATGCTTAAATATTTCAAATATAATTTATAAATGCCAATAACATTTAAGCAATATATTTTTTTCTTTCCAATCATTTTGATACAATAATTAAGTATTTAACTTACACATAAATTTAACAATCTATTTGCATGATTACTATTATTAGGCTATTGTACAATATTTTATTATTCGATCTACAAATATTTAAAAATTGCACTTTATGTCATCAGTCATACAAGTTTTCTTTGAAAAATTTTATGTTAAATATGAGTGATTCATCTTTTTTGTTTCTTTCTTTTATTGTAACTGCCCCATGTTATTCACCAAATAGATTGCATTAGGTCCAATTACTTCTTCATATATAATTTATGAAACTGTTTAAAGCGATAAATGCAATGGGAGACCATTTATAATAATATGTTCATGTAGGTGTGTCGGCTTTAACTTCATGGCAGGTGTTTTTTCGTTTGAAATACCCATATCAAGTGCTATGTTTTAACTGGATTTAACCATCCAAGTTTTTTGAAGGCTTTCTTGCATTCTCTTAAAAATGCTTGTGAAACTAACGTTAGTTCAAATTTTATTTCCTTGTTTGTTTTAAATATACACTTCATGGATCTTTATTCGTCATGCATCTCAAAGACATATGTGCTGAAAAAATTTATGACTGCAATGGATTTAAATTGTTTAATGGAAACGGAATAATGTGGGTAAACCACTTAGAGGATGTAATAAGAAGCAGTTAACATCAATTTAATAGAAAATTAATCAGAGAAAAAACATTGTTTACGCCTACCAAGTTGTTATGATATACCTCCTATTAATTTATTATAAAAAGTAAAGTTTAATTATAAGTCTCTAAATAATCAAATATGACCAAAAATTATATTCATTTTTTGAAAATAAGCTTGTAATGATAAACTTATATGACAATCTAATAAAAATGTATCGGAATGATTTTTTCATTTAAGAATATATGAAATTTAAATTCAATCGTAGAAGAAAAATCAGAAAATTTGAAAGTATTTTGAAAAAGATTTGACACATGTAAGCATTAAAAAAAGACAAAACAAATTGATGCAACTAGTCAAATTCACATGAAAAATATTTGGTGAAACACAAAGAATGCTTATCGATTATATAAACAAATATTATGCTTATTGTTAAAACATGCATACAAAGACAAATAACGCCTGCATTCAAATCATAAAGGTGCATACAAATAATATAGAGACATGCAAACAGTAAATCCGACTAAAGTGAGAAATTGGTCAGAGCCAGGAATCGAACCAGAGACCACAGCATTCCAGGTTGTTGCTATAACCACTGAGATACTCCAGACGATTCCTGAGTTTGTGATTTCTCACTAATAAATTAAATTGGGGTAAGTCATCAGCCATCGTTAAGGTAGCCTGGGATGCAGTGCAACGATGTATAGATTTACTATTCCATCGAACGACAATATATATTGAAACAGACATATAAACACAAATAATATCTGCATTCAAATCATAAAGTGCGTGCAAAAAATATAGTGCTGTGGTCCCGGGTTCGATTCCTGAATCTGGCTAATTTTTCATTCCAGTTGGGTTTATTATATTTATTGTTTGTATGTCTGTATATTATTTGTATGTAACTTTATTATTTGAATGCAGATGTTATTTGTGTGTTTATGTATGTTTTAATATATACAGGGTGGTTATAAAAAAACTTTGCCGATATATGGAGCTCTAGCGGCCAGTCCGTTCAACCGATTGAGCTGAAATTTCAGATATAGCTATTCAGAGGTATGAGCTCGAGATTCTATGAACGGCAACAAAATGGCGCTCACGGTTACGGTTATAGTTACAGAAACTCGAATTTTTCCAATAGCAACACCCTTTTTTTCGTCGCAAAATGCTCAGCGCATGCGAAAACCCTAAAGATAAAAAAGCAAAAACAAGCTTTATTTCATGTGCGTTTTGCTGCCTCCAGATGATTTCAAGACCAGAAAACATTCTAAATTGCAATAGCTGTTATTAAACAGGCTAGAAAATTTAAATGTGACATTATAGTTACTTTAGAATTTTTTATGTAACGGTAACATAAAAAATATACGTAACAGAATCGGCTATATGAATTTTTGCTGTTTCCGTTACATGAAAAGTTTTTGAAATCCCAGTTATCTAGAAAAAGTTTAGTAACTTTATAGGATTACTGTGTAGCTCATTTCGTAGAACATTGAGGTTAAGGCCCCTGTCCTCGCTCGAGGAAAATCTCGCGAGCTAATGCTATTCCTATGGGGAAACATTTTTCTAATAACTCTTTCGCATTTTGACATTTTTGAATAATTTTTTTTGCATTCGATAGCTGAGGTGCATGCTGTCAGCGCACCTTTTTTGCTTTTTCGATTTTGGTTGCAGATATTTTTTTAAAAGCATTTTCATTTTCGAAACCGGTTTTGAAAGTGAAACTAACTTTGTAAAAAATATCTGCAACCAAAATCGAAAAAGTAAAAAAGGTGCGCTGTCGGCATGCACCACAGCTATCCAAAGCAAAAAAAATAAATAAATAAATAAATAAATAAATAAATAATAATAATAATAATAATAATAATAATAATAATAATAATAAATATATATAAATATATATACGTATATATATATATATATATATACATATTCAAAAATGTCAAAATGCGAAAGAGTTAGTATCCATAGGAATAGCATTAACTCGCGAGAGTTTCCTCGAGCAAGGACACGGCCCTTAAGAAAAAGGCCACTGGTCAGAATCTTGGCTGCGCGCTTGGCTGCGCTCGCCCGTAATTATTCAAATACGCAACACCTATAGTCGTCGTTCAGACCGTCTGTCCGCATTTCACAGAGCAAAAACTACCCAACCCTATCGCTTGAAATTTAAAATATATAATTGTTGCATAATTTTGTCGAGACATTTCAAATTTTATGAATATCGGATATAGTTTAATTACAGGAATAATATATTACATTACGCTTAACTGGAAAAATCGTTTCAAACGAATTTTAATCATGTTACACTCTTTCGAACACATTAAAATATATATGCATCTATAAAGTTGATACCAAAATATACATTCTGTACAATCTGTGATAAGAATACTTATTAATAATTTATAGAGTCACGCAAAAGTATTTCATTACATAATAATATAGAAGAAAATATTTTTTGGTTTGCGTTATAATTTTATTAAACTATTTCATATTTTATGAAATTGATAGACGTTGCTAAGGATTAATGCAAGTTACTTTCTGTATAATAAAAAGCAGTTAGTATTTACAGGAAGACACAAAAGTTTTCGGCAACTATACTGCATCCGAAGCACTGTATATTATTACACTAAGATCTGAATATTTTTAAAACTTCGATATAATACGAACGCACATCATTTGCTACACTTGACGAGCAATTTCAAGTTTTTTTTGCTACGTTGAAAAAATTCAGCTCGTGTGAATCTTTTATGTTATAACATTAGCTCTCAGATATCATACGTTCGTGAATGTCGGCTCCAAAACTTTTACTAATTACTCTGATAGGTCTATATTTTTTAGATAAATTTAAATTACATGCTACAATCTTGAGAAAACATTTTTAATAAATCCTTATACATTTTTTATACATAGGAACATTTTAAAATCTTTTTTATCTATAAATGAAGCTTATTCATCGTAGTACAGGAAGCATAAAAAAAACCTTATAAGTTGTGTAATATTAGCTAAAATTATACAAATAAACCATGTTTATATGACAAAATATTACTCTTTTCCGTCTGAAAAAAAAGAGAAAGTTACATTAACTTAATTATTTCGGTAAATTAACACTTGTCTTATTTGCTTTTCTTTTAAAACACTTTTTTACTTATAAAATCCATTTTTTATTCTGTTCAAATCTTTTTATTTTCTCAAATTCAATTTAAGTTTTATGTTAGCCTTCTTTATTTAAACTGCTTTTAAGTAATTGAATTTAATACAAGGTTTGAAGTAAAATTTGTTTTTAAATACAGATGTTCGAATAATAAAAAATAATTCAGCGAGTCTTTATATGTTGAAAATTCTATAAATTACATTAACTTTTTTTCATAAGATGTTCTACGTATTGAAATTCTAGATTCCCATTTATTTTATTACTTCAGAAAAACTTTATTTAATGAAAATATAATGTTTTACATATTCTTTCATTATGACAAATTAACGTACATTTTAGCAAATTTTAAAGATTTTTTTTTTCATTTTCTGAATTTCTATCTTTTAAAACATTTCTTCTTATTATTTCTACCAATTTTAAGAAATATGTTTTTAAAATAATGTGACACTATAATCCCCATCCCACATTTTTAATCCTCGTTTTGGAAAAAAAAAATAATACCAATCATTTTAAAAACTGTATGACACGGTAATCCTTACTTTGAACCATTAATCTTCGCCTTTTCTTTAAAAAAAATCAGTAAAAAAGCATAACTAAAATCTTTTTATAATTATGAGTATACAGGGTGATTCAGAACTCTTTATCACTAACAAAAATGTAGATTAAGAAGATGATAACAAGCAAGAATGATATACGAACATGCTTAGCACATGTAATCCTGACTCTCAAGAGATTGCTAGAGGTCATGAGGACAGCCGAAGCGAGAAAATGGGTATTTATGGGTTATGAGCTGAAGGCAGGATGCATCGCTGCACGAATAGTGAATTTGCGGATATGCACCTCGTATACGGGACGGTCAATTGAAATGGATATTAAAGTCAATTGAAGCCGTTATGGAGATGCATAGGTCACGTTTTTCAACAACAGTTATCCATACTTTTTTTCATGTTCCTATGTTTGCATCGTCAGTTGAGCAAAATGGGGCGTTTCGACACACGGATGATCGATACTGGTGTTCAGAGAGCGAGCGATACGAATACGTACACTGGAAGAAGCCGCACTGTCCGAAGTCGAAAACGATCCCAGAGCAAAAACTTGATGTATTGCAGTACGTGTACGTGCGACTCAATCCAGCTTTCGACGTATCTTATATGCGAATGAGTTCAATAAGTACCATGTGCAACGAGTGCAATCTCTGACCGCCACTGCCTACCAGCACCGTTTGGATTGGCCACATTGTTGTCAACAGAAGAGGATAGCCGTTCTCAAAATTTTTGGCATCTAACGCATATGCTTTGCCTTTGCAACCCTATGTTCCTATATGATTCTTGCTTGTTATCGTCTTCCTAACCTACATCTCAATTATCGACAAAGAGTTCTCAATCATTTTGTATATTTATTAACATTTCATGATTTAATTTTATTTTAGTTCAGTTGAATAGACATTGATAATAATGTATCAGTAACCCCGGCGACTGCTTTTGCTAATTAACGGATCACGTATGATAAGTACCATAAAGAGTTTCTACAAAAAGGTTAAAGTCTGCATAATTTTATTACCTGTTGGAAATAACTCGGTTAAACTATTCATGTTTTGTGTGATGCAGCCTCATAAGCAAAGTTAGATAATGACGAAACATTACTTTTATTCCTTTAAGACCCAGAGATTTTTGTATAAATGAAAATTTTTCTGGTTTCCTCTAATTGATAGGATTACGTTTGATTAAAAATATATATATCAGATATTAGGCTATGCCAAGAGAGTTTCCACACAATTCTGTGGCTGCGGGCTTAGCTTTAAATCGCACAAAAAAGAGGAAAATATTTCTTTTTCTTTAGGATCATCTGCGCAATTGTGTGAGTCAGGTCTTAAAGAGTTATTGCAACATCGTAATTGTCACATAAACAGGTGATTTTTACCATTAAAACTGAATGGGTTAAACGTAATGGACATTTGAATTTATAACCAAATTAATATCTGTAATGTGTATTATCTTTAATTTTCTAATATTCGGCTTTGCAACAAAGATTTTTTAAATAAATAATTGTTTTAAAAATGAATGCAATTATGACTATTATTCCCTTCACTATTATTACATCACTATTTTAAACATTGAAATTTATGTATATCAGTGAACATTACTACAAAAAGTTCAATGTAGAATCTGCTGTGCATATAATTTATAATTAATTTTCAGGGACACACAAAACTATTTGGCTATAGAACTTCCTATGTTGAATAATTGCTGGAAGGAAGATTTCAGTTGTATTGGCGCTTTTAAATTGAACTATTTTTACTTTATTCTATTTTTATTAAAAAAAAAGCATTGGACTGGAGAAAATTTTCGAATTTCAGTTTTCGATGGATTTATACTTTTTAGAAGATTTTTAATACAATCTGATGGCTTTGAGTAAATGTCTATCTGTAAGCCTCTATGTGACAAAAATTTTGTGGATTCTCTATTTTTAGAACAAATGCACAGGATTAAAAAAAAAACTTCAGATTCATTTAGACCTTAATATAAACCAGAGCTGATTAATTCTGATGCATATAGCACAACAGTAGACTCTTCTATGATACATTATTTACGATTTACACAATAGCTCTATATCAAGATTAATGCATGGATTTTCATAAAACACCAGACTCAGTTAGTCCTTGATATAAATTAGTGATCTTCAGTTTTGTGTGTAAATCGCCCAATGCATACCTATGTTGCATTTTGCTGCTATGTTGATCTTTGAACCAAAGACTGCAGTGTCGGAATTATAGTCGACGTCGGGCACATTTTTTGAACAAAAGAGCTGGAGTCGGTAGCTGAAAATCAAACCAACTCCAATATAGACATAACTTTTTTTTTTTTTTTTTTTTTGTTAGACAGTTTGAAGCGAAATCAAACCAATTATATATAATTTTTAGTACATAAAAGATATTGTTATTTTTGGTATATATCGGGCTACCGAGTTAATGATTTCAAATATGCTGCCTTGCGTACATAGTGAGTGAAAACTATTTTTAATTAAAAACTCCAGTAGTTCCAGTATTTTTTTTAAACTAGTAAAATTTTCCTCCTTATTTTTTTTCTTTTCATCGAAATTTTTCTTTTCTTGAAGATACTAATTAATACCAAAATTGTAAAATTTTCCCTTTTGAAGACCACGGATCCAAAATAGTAATTTTTCTGTTTTGTTTTCTTCTTTAAATTTCGATAATCGGATTTTTAGTGTTTGTCGGATGTAAAATTGAAAAATCAGTAAAATTATTTTTTTCCTTTTTCCTTTCAAAGTTCTAAGAACAGAATTCATGCCAAAAAAGTAAAAGTTTCGCCTTATTATTATAATTATTATTGTTATTATTATTGTTATTATTGTTGTTGTTATTTTGCATTCCTTCATAATTTTAACCAACAGCAACACTAGTATATTTGCCTACCAGGAGTCAGAGTCGGCCAATTTTTTCCATTGATTCCAAGCCCTGTTATTGTATCTGTCAAACAATATTTGTTTAAGTTGATATTGATGGCAACAATACTTTCTTGGTTGCTATAGTTACTAAGGTATTTATGTTATGTTTATTCTTTATTCTATATTTGCATTTCGACATTGCGCTATATTTTATTTCAAGTTTTCAAATAAATTTGTGTTGTTAATATAAAAGAAAGAAGAAAGAATTATTTCGACTCTTCAAAACAAACATACAGCCACGACACCTGTACAATTCAGTACAAGTCGAGGCCTATGACATGAATCGCTCTCTTTCTCGACATTCTTCATTTCCAGTTGGAAAGAAAGATACCATGTTAGTGTGCGATCCAGAATGATATTCAAATAGTCCACGGCTTTCATGGACAGTTCTACCACAGCTACAGGCCCCAGAACACGCACAGCTACAGGCCATGAGAAAGTTCCACAAAGCCTAATATCGCCATTACCAGCCTGTATATGTGCCTTATAAGAGACAGCAATAGTTAACTTGGAAAAAGTCATATCTTTACATGGCCATCGTCGTCACATTATCTTTTTACTTCCTAGTAGCCCAGTGGCAGAGGATAAAAAAAAAGGCTAGTAAGGAATTAATTAGGAGAAAGCTAGAAATTATTTTAATCAATTTAGTTTAGGTCTAGAATGAATGTACAATGAAGTTTTCCCCCTCGTACTATATAAGCATTAGAAAATATGTGCAGATTTTGTTAAGCATATTAAGCTCATTAATATAAAATTCAAGCAATTATTGTTTTTTTTTAAATAAATGTGTTACTGTATAAAAAATACATCTACTTTCCTATAACCTATCTCTCTCAATTTTTTTGCTTTATACGATGTAAATATAGAATTTTTTTTTTTTTTTTTTTTTTTTTTTTTATCATTTGCAAAAAAAAAAAAAAAAAAAAAAAAAAAAAAAAAAAAAAAAAAATCTTAGATGTTGATTTGTTATTTAAATAAATATTTTAAACGTATGTTTACAAATCAATATATAACTTTTCAAAGTGTCAACATTCTTCAGATTGTTTCTAAAATAATCTAAACACAAAAAAATATATTTTTGATATTAAAAAATATTATATTGATAAAAAATATTATTTTCTTAAGTGAAATTTTTATACCAAAAATAATTTATTTGAAGTGAAATTTATTATACCAATTTTGTGTTTTACACCTATTTATCTTTATTAATGTGTTAAATTAAGTGACATGCAGTAAGTTTTACAGAGCTTCTAGCTATTTCTATTGGATTAAAAATGTCTTAAATAAATCTTTGTTCCTGATCTATGAAAAGAAACTCCCTTTCTTCTTAACACAAAAAATATAAATTACACAAAAAACCAAGGCAAGCCACTCTTTGTGTGTTTTTCTTTAAACATGTCAACAAAAGAGAAACCCTTGAGGAAAACCTAATAGAACGGGTTTTTTAAAGCCCCATCTGAGTATAGTTTTTCCATCTAGCTAAAACATACTAAATCTGGTTTAGAGAATTTTTTCTACTATAGTGTCTACTTAAAAAAATATATAAACTTCTTTCTTTGAGTAACAAACTACAAAAAAAATAGCTTTGAACATGCTAATGTCGGAACTGCTAATTTAAAAAGAGAATTTATACACAACTAATGAAGAAAAACAAGATAATGCAAGATAATGCATCTCTTATAGTTTATACATGTATGTATATAAATGAATGGATGGTATTTATCTGTTACATTCGATATTTCTGTACTCTGTAAAAAGAAAAATATTTAATTATCTGCAACAATGTATAATAATAACGAACAAAGCACAAAATATACTCTTATTTTCCAAGTTGAATGAAGAACTTTCGGAAACTGTATGAAAAGTGAAACTATCTTTATAAAAATATCTGCAAGCAAACTCGAAAAGTAAAATAAGAGTGATGCGAAGATGCACCTTAGCTGTCCAATGAGAAATATTATTTAAAAATATAGAAATGCAAACGAGAAATTAGCTAATGAACTTCTCTAGGAACAGCATTAGTTCACGAGCGCTTTGCCAGAAGGGATAAGAACCTTACGAGGCTATACAAACAACTTTTTCGTAATTTCAGATCCCCTTCCTCTCTTATGGTAACATGCATTATCATTTCTACACCCCCTCCCCTCCCAAAGACCTTTTGAATTTTGCATATGTTTTCTTTTGCTTGCAGTGATATATAGATATGTTTATGCATTTATTATTTGCATACTTTATAGATTCTAATGAATATAAGACATTAAAATATCACTTTTGTGTCTGAAATAATTTTATATAAAAAAAACTTAAAGAAATAGTTACTGTTTAAAAATATTTAACAATACATTTTTTGTTCTATAATGCATTCAACAGTAATAATGCTTTCTTGCATTTGCCCCCACACGGGATGGGGGCTAGCCAGCTACAAAGTTCTTATCAATAAAGCAGCTGGGTAACATTCTCTTTTCTTTATTGTTAAATACGAATATAATTTCAAACACATTTTGCACCTGGTTTCCCGATCAGCGGATTATACACATAACTAGCAGCCTTCGCCCGCTACGCTGTTCGGTTTAGACGGACAGACAGACAATAAATAGTTTAATAGTTTATGAATTACGGGCATCAAATAGTTTAATTGTTAGTATTAAATAGTTTAATACTATTAAAATGCATACCAAACAATGTCTCAATATATAAGTATGCAATAGAATATTTTTGTGTGGCCCTGTAAATCAATAAGAAATATTATTTGCACCACAGATTGTACAGAATGTATATTATAGTACATAATTTATAGATGCATATCAACTTTATTATGTTCGGAAGAGTGTAAGACCATTAAAATGCGCCTGAAACGTGTTTCCCCATTTACCGTAATGTATCGGAATCCTTTTGATTAGCCCTGTAATTGAACTATGGATCCAATTTTCATAAAATTTGAAATGACTCGACAAAATTATCTAATAATAATATTTTTTAAGTTTCAAATGATTCGGCTGGGTAATTTTTGAGTTGTTATATGCGGACAGACGAACGGACAGACAGACTAATGAGCAACTCGGGATCCCGAGATTTTTCCCCTTCAATTCAAAACAAACGTGACGTTTCTCCGTTTCCGAGATCGGAGGAGATAGTGTCACATATATACACACATGCGTCGCACTTAAATTTTGTAGATTCTATAATTTATAAATATTTATAATTAATAACTTAATAAAAAGTTAAAAGATAATACATAGCATATCAATTATAACTCAAATATTTTAAATATAGTACTTTTTTATTTTATATGACTGTTTACGCAATTTACAAACAGACTACTCATGTAAAATAATTTTAATTATTAATGTATTATATCTATTGTATTTACAAGAAAAAAAAGTACTGAAAGGAAGAAAAAGAATTAGGTAGAAAGGAATAAATTTTATTTACAATTCATGAACAATATTCTAATATACTAAAGCTAAGAAAGTTATACACGAAGGGTCAGAAGTATGAAGAAAGTAATAAGATTTGCAAGCAAATGTCATACTTCATTAACCGTGCTTTGAAAGAAATTTAATTTCAATATTACAATTTTATTTTTGTATGGCATATGTTTAAGTTTATATCTTAACAGATGTATCTATTGATTCGAGGTGAAATTATCCAGATGAGATTTATTAAAAAGAGATTACTGTTTTAAATAATTATTTTGATTATATATATATATATATATATATATATATATATATATATATATATACATATTGAAAAAAAAAAATAAAAAAAAATTGAGCTATGTTATTAATGTCTAATTGAGGTATGTATTATATATCTTTTAAAATGCGTTAAACTTAGTTGTGTATGATAAATTTTAGAAGATTTAAATGTTATTCAATTAAATATATACTAGACAAATATTTTTTTTTGTACTGCTAAAAAGAAAAGCATTTTGTTGTTGATACAGAAAATATAAATCACACAGAAAAAAGGCTTTGTGTGTTTTTCTTTATATATGTCAACAATAAGGAAAACCTTGAGGAAAAAATATTAGGATGAGATTTTTAAAGCCTCATATTTTTGTTTTTTGCTAAAATAAAATGATTCTCGTTTAGGGATTTTTTTCTTTTCTTCTGTATATATTTTTAAATCTGTTTAGAGAATGAATTAATGTCTTTACTTGTTAATTTCGCAACTGTTAATTAAAGCAAGAAAATCATATACTCTAATGCAGAGAATGAACATAATGTCTCCGATTGTACGAGTATACGAGTTATTTTACAATAAGGGATATTTCCATTTAAAAAAAAAAAAAATAATTTTTCTTAAGAAAGGTGTTATAATAAAAATAAAATACATTGACATATTTCGGAACCGTCAAATAAGTTCCATAGTCATAATATAAGAAAAATTAAAATTTTTAATAAAATGTTTATATAAAAGGTGAATGTTTTAAAATCTGATGATTTAAAAAAAATCAATTGAATTTAATTAATTTTTTATCAAAGGGATATTTCCATGTTGCAGCAAGAACTCCTTTTATAAAAGCATAGTTGTTTGTATGAATAATTTTGTAATATGCTAATAAAATATGTGCGATTATTACTTTTGAGTTTTAAGGTTTGCGCTAAAAAACTTTTGCTCACCAGAGAAATTATGCAAAATCGTGCATATTTATCTATAAATATGTGTAGATATTAATTTCGAAACCGTGGTTCTATAAAGTTAAGGACACATACGCATTGGATAAAGATAATTTCATTTATTTCTAATGAAATTATTTGAAATGACGATATTTTCCGAAACATACTCTAAAATTAGCTGAACTATATATGCCAACACTATAAAAAAATCCATTAAATTTACGACATGCAGTAAAATTAGGTGTAATACAAAAATTACATCTAATTTTACTGCAATTTTTACGGCGAAAATTGTTGGCAACGTTGCTGCCAACGTTGCTTTTTTTCAGTGAATAGTCAATGTATTTTATAACCAAAAGTCGTATTATCTTTTATCTATATCCTTTCTAAATCAAGGAGGATTACAAACTAAATTGCCGAATGCTTTAAGCACCAAAACTTTTTAGCTAATTACAGATTAGGTCAGCTAGCATTCCGCGTACAGTTATCAGCTCAAATAACAATGGAATTTTACTCATTATGTACAAGAACCGTTAATTTAAGAAATAAGGCTATTGGCAAATAGTATTACAGAAAATTACGGATACAACCAATGGGACATTGTATGAGTGAAAAAATAGTAATTTAAACAGAACGGTTAATAGTAATTTAAACAAAACTTTTTAGCTAGTTACAGATTAGGTCAGCTAGCATTCCGCGTACAGTTATCAGCTCAAATAACAATGGAATTTTACTCATTATGTACAAGAAACGTTAATTTAAGAAATAAGGCTATTGGCAAATAGTATTACAGAAAATTACGGATACAACCAATGGGACATTGTATGAGTGAAAAAAATAGTAATTTAAACAGAACGGTGTGGTATACAACACTAACGGAAGGCACAGATGGGACGCAGTGACCATTCACATTAATTCTCCTCTAACATGATATTTATACAATAATATGTAACGTACTCATTTATTGTACGTAGCTAAATTTTATCCAAGTGTACATGCAGCTGTTAATTTATGTTTTTGATAAAACTGCACAAGAGCTTTACACAAGTTAGACGTGTCTAAGTTTTTAGCTCTCCAAAAAATTGTACTTTACAGATAAAATACACCATTAATTCCTAGAATACTCTAGCAATTTAGATTAAAAAAATCTTTTTGGTGACAGAGTATAAATATTCAATTATATTTGTTATTGCACCATTTCTTACCCGTGCATCGTGTACGTCCTCTAGTGGCAAAAATATGTCATCTAACAGAGCAGAATCATGCCCTCAGTCATAACCAAATAAACATTATAATTCGTATAACAAAAGCGTCAGTCAAAGTCATTTATTTTCTTTCATCATTTACAGCATAACACTTGTTATTTTTATAGAAAGCCTACAAACAACTCTTTATTACAAGCCTGTTAATTTGTGTTTGCTTTTTAACCCCAAAAAATGCAACATTCCAGAATACTAGTTATAAGAATAATGTTGTACATGGGTAGAAATTATTCTATGGTCTCTTATCTTCGATATCGAATAACATCGGCAGGAAAACATCTTGTTCAGAATAAATGGAAATATGTATTTACAATTCTTAGTATTGCTAATCAAATGGTTTTTAATGTATGACTTAATCCTTTGCACTCAAAAATGGACTCTCACTCACCACTATTGTTGCCAAGTGTCCCTCGCAAGTCAGAGCACCAAATAATGGACACCATTCATATAATACAATTTATTTCGTCATACTTTATCACATATTATGTGGCCATTAGCTATGGCGAAGGAAATTAGTTTTAAATGCTGGTGTCAAGAGCATTTGGAGCACCACTTACACGAGACACTAGAGATAGGTGCGAATCACATCACCAGGGATAAGAGTTAAAAGTATTTAATGCGTGTTTTTTATTTCACACACGATTTTAAATTTTGTTCAAGAACTCCGAAGAGTTTTCAATTACGCTTTGATTAGAAATAAAATTCCGAAATTGTTATCAGTTACGTTTTGGTAGGAATAAAAGTCCAAAGTGGTTTTCAGTTACGCTTTGGTAAGAAAAAGAATTCGTGAGTATGAGCGCTAAACAATAATGCTGGAAGATTATGGAACTTATTATAAATAAATGAGTATACAAGTCATGGTTTTACAAAGAAAAATTAATAAATTGATTAATTTTTATTGGCAATGCCTAAATGAACTCTTATTTTGTGTAACTTCTTGTGTCAATTAAAGAAATCTAAATTATTTCGATGAATTACAATAATGCCTACATTGAATATACTTATTGAAATATTTATTGCACTTCAAGCTTTTATATATTTATTTAATAATACCCTTTTTTATGTTAACTTAATGCTTATTCTAAAATACAACTTATAAGAAATTAGAAATTAAAGATGTATGGAAACTTTATTATCGGCCTTAAATGTGCGATGCCGCGCAGAATTGCGATAAAAATCTTAACAGAAAGAGATGGAGATATGCAAGTATTGTTTTGGATGTGATCTTTCAAAGAATATTATTTAACGCATGACTTATAGCAGTTTATTATATTTATATTTTTTTAGCACAAATGATCCCATTTAAGAGTTTTAAATTCTGAAGTGTTTTTCAGTTATGTCTTGGTAAAAATAAATTTTGAAATATTGTTTTAATGGAATAATGCTTTGAGGTACACTGTAAAAAATATCCGTTAATATACAAAAACTTTCCGTAAAATTTTACGGAATAGTTTTATTTTTCCGAAAAAACAGTAGAATTTCCGTATTTGGCATTTTCAAATCACAAATCCGTATAAATCCAGGAATTGTTCCATCAATTTTCCTAAAGCAGTAGAGTGTAGTGTGACATCTATACCAGGAAAATAAGAACGTTATACCTAGGTGATGTTTTTTAAACAATTTGCTAGAACATTTCTCTATTTCATTCTGTTTTAATTTAAAAAAAGCTAACGTATTTTAATAATATTAAGAATAAAGGAATAATAAAATTTTATTAATTATTTTTAAGTTTGAAATAGCTGAAAGGGAAAGTTGATCATGATTTTAAAATAATGTTTAACTTATTTATATCATATATATTTTTTAAATGCGTAGGATATTTTAAAATGAAAAAAATATTACTTTTAATTTCAGTATATATATTTTTTAAATTAATTTTTTAATTTTTTAAAAATATATCGAAATATATTACCGAAATTATTATAATTTTGGAGATTACCTAAGTTATAAAAAATCAATAACTGAATTTTTTTTTTATAACCCATCTTTATTGAGTTACAGATCTTTATTGAGTTTACATTAGATCGTCATAAAATAATTTGATTAAATGCACGTTTTTTTCAGTATGATATATTTTTTAAATAAATAAATAAATATCAATAATATTACAATAGAATTTTAAAACTTTTCCAAAAAATAAGGAAACAAAACTCTTAATAAGTTCTTTCATGCATGTAATATTTTAAAGACTAATTTTTATATAGATATAAAGCTAAAATTAATAAGCTAAATATTCGAAATTATGGAAAGAAAATCTATAAAACATTTAGAATTATCCACTCAATAGAAAAACATTATCTCTACAAAAATAAACCTGCGTTTAAAATCTTATCTTTACTTTATGAAATGCACTCGAAATAACTAAAGATATTTGAAAGAGTGTCTTGTGTAATCCTGGTGTAATGGTATTACACTGCCAGCTACGACAGAAGAGACTCCTGGTTCAAACCCTATAGAAGATACGTGACATTTCTTCACTATCCTGTAAATTAAATGTATATAATGTGTCACTGATATTAACGTGTCTTTGAAAAGTAAAGAATAAAAATCACAAAGGTGTTTGTTTGTTCTTGAAAAATTCTAACTTTTTAAACAAAAATTTTTACATAAAAAAATATTAAAAAAAAAAGAAAGAAAAAGAAAACGAATACATTTTGTGAAAAAATGGAACTATTTCTAGTATTTACGGAATTTTTTTTCCGTTAAAAAACGGAAGTAGTACTGGCGTGTAAATTTTCACTACTATTTCCGTTTTTTAACGGAAAAATTTATTACAGTGAAGTTTACTGTTGAAAAATGAGTGTTTTATCTTAAAATACTATCATACAGAAATTTGTTTAAAATAAAAGTAGAATTAAGGGCGAATGCCTAACTAAAGTCTTATGAGTAAGTCAAGCTTTTGTTGTGAATACGTTTGCGGGTTTCTAATAAATGCGCGTAAAAGTACAATCGATCTGTTATTTTTTTTTTCATTAAGTATTATTAAAGGTCTCTAAATATGATTTTCGCGGTTGTTTTAACATACGTTTGCTAGTTTTTTTTTGTGGAAAAATATTTTCAGATTTCTTAGCATGACTGAGTGAGTTTATCTTTTTCTCTCAAAACTGCTAAAGTAGTATTTTTTATTTTTTAAAACTAAGTTGAGTTTTTTATTAGTGAATTTTTATTCTGGTTATTATTTAAAATTTAGATGATCTTCAGAATATTAAATTCTCCGGCTTCACTGGATTGACTATTTTCTTTTTAATTTAATTGAACTTGCATTCTACTCTAATTTCTTTCGGAGATATTCGTACAAGTGTCTTACCCATTTAAGGGACTCTGTGAACTTGAAAAGGAAATTGGAATAAAATCTAAAACATAATTAAGTAACACATTTATTCCTATTACTAACACTGAAATAATCTTTTATTTCATGTTATTTTGTCGTATTTAATTAAGTCAGTGACTGTGAATCAATAAAAAGAATCAAAACATGTCATACATTTGAGTACTAAAATAAAGATGTTTTAACAAAAATTAGAAAATACGTAAAACGTTGTTATATTTTATATAAATATTTATTATATTTACTATATTTATTATCTGTATTATTTAATTTAAAGTATGTTTATTTCTATTTCTATTCTATTAATGTAAAAAATGAATTATTATAAATACTCCTCAAATAAATATTGTTTGTAGTTTTATTATTAATATTGCGAATTTCCAAAAATGTGTAAAATGTATAAAGAAATTTACTATAAAACACTAGTAAATGATTTTACTTTAATTTACTTTCTTACAATTTCTTAATGTAAAATAAAGAGATAGTAACTGGAGCATGTTATATAATTTATGAGCAAGCAACAATCATAAAAAATCAATATAATAGTTCAAGCCTATAAAACAAATTCGTCTCAAAAATCGATATTATTTTCAGCGTCGTTATTTAGTAGAATCATAAATATTTAAAGGCGTGAAATATTTATTTGAATTTTAATCAAAGACGTAATGTACTTTAACAGGATAATTAGAGGTTATGTTAATATTTTTCTTAATTTATTCCACAACTTCAAGTTTCGATTGCTTATCGTTTAAGAAAGCAACTTTATAACCTGGATAATTAATTTTTTATATGCTTTTGCGTTAGATAAGTTCTATGCATTTGATTAGGTTACTCTAACATGATTTAAAGATAACATTAATTTTAACAGCTCCGAAAATTATGATATAAACTCCAAGTATTGTGTAGTTTGAAGTGTGAAATATATAAAGAAATTTAACCACTCTGTATTACTAATATAATGTTGTTTGTCTCTCTGTATGTGAATGTCTGCTGGAGATAGGCTAGGCAAATCGAATGTACGTAGAGGTCTGGTGATTAGGTTGCTCTAATCTCATTTAAAGATAACATTAATGTTAACTGATACGGGAAGTTATTGAATAAACTCCAAGTATTGGGCTGTTAAAAGGGTGAAGTACATGAAGAATTTAATAGTACACTGTTAAAAATTAGAAACTTTTGCTGTATCGTCACTCCACCACATTTATAGAAAACGATTTCTTCGGTGCATTAAGGAGCATTCTCATTGGTGGAAATAGAGATATTTTACAGTGTGTCCACTCTCAACGGCTGCCAATGGTTAATTTTAAACCGTTAATTGTAGACATATGGTTTTAATTTCAAAAATGTTTTTAAAAAGGTAAAAAAGTATTTTTTAAATGATTTATATATATAAAAAATCTTATTAAAAATTACAAAAATTGAATTTTTATACGGTTATATTAAATTTTTTAAGGGATATTTACCAAATTTTTACCACTACTTTAACAAGTAAGACAAAGAAATTCCATTCATCTGCGATTAAAACTGACCGAGTAAAAGTTATTTAAAGTTGAAGCATCTTTTTTTTTTGGTGCAAAATAGGGGTCAATCACAAATAAAAATGTACGTCAGATAAAAAGATGCAACTCTGAACATTGAGAACAAAATATTTTTTACAATATTATTTTTTAATTCATGTTGATGGTTAAATATTAAAGCAAAATATACAACTTTTATTATAAATATAAATAAAAAAATAACAGGTATTTTGTTAAATTAAATTATGAAAAGCAGCAGTCACATTTCTTTACAAATTGATACATATTTAAAATTCTATTAGATTACCTAAACAAATGGAATTTGATGTAGTCCTATAAAATAAATAAAATCGTATTAATATTACATTGTTATTGGATATAAAGAAGTATGCGATTTGAATCTCGATCAGATATTTGGAAGTGAGTTAAATATTGAATACAAAATTTGAACTAGGAAAACATACATACGAACGTTGTAAGAAAAACAAAAGCTTATTAAAATATAACAGTCATTTTTAAAATAATATAATGAAAAGAAACAGCTTTATTTCCTTACAAAATAAAACATACATAAAAATACAATTAAAGATGTGAATTTCAAAATTTGCCTTATCGATTTTGTTTTCTCTATCAATCTATACCAATCTGTCTAATATAATACAACAATCTGCAAATTTATAATGAAAACCAATAGACGGATTTATTAGGTTTTTCGGGATTTTTCAAAATTTAATTTTCACGACAAAGAGAATTTTGAAACTCGCGTCTTCAACTATTTTAACCCATCTAGAAGTTAATTAATTAAAATTAACACAACCGTAAAATGTATACGGGGTTCACACCTTCAGTTAAATCGCTTAGAAATAAATACTTTAAGCACTTGTGTACGTTCCCTTAAAGCTTAGTCCAACTTTTCAGTTTTCTGTTACAGAAAAGTGGTTTAAGTCATGAAATTTAAAGTTTCATAACTCGGTCAATTTTAATTTTAGATGAGTGGGACCTTTTTTGCTCGACAGAATGATGGAAAAATTTTATTAAATATCACTTATAAGACCGGGGGACCGCATAAAAATTAAATTTTCATTATTTTTTAATAATTTTTTTAACCTAAATCGCTTAAAAAATAATTCTTTAGTTTTTAAAAGCATTTTTGAATTTGGAACTATATGCCTATGACTTAGAAATGATGATTTAGAAATTAGCCATTATTAAATTATGATTTAGAAATTAGCCATTGGCCACCGTTGCGAGTGGACACACTGTATAGCGGTGGAGTGGTGATGCAGCAAAAGTTTCAAATTTTTAACAGTGTATTACTCTATATGAAAAAAAAAAACATTGTTTGTCTCTCTGTGTGTAAATTACTGTTGATGATAGGCTAGGCAAATCTAGAGGTCTGGTGATTAGGTTGCTCTATTATGATTTAAAGATAACATTATTATTAATTGCTACATAAAATTATTGAATAAACTTCAAGTATTGGGCTGTTAGAAGTGTGAAGTACACTGTTAAAAGTGTGAAGTACACTGTTAGAAGTGTGAAGCACACTTAAAAAGATGCTACCTTTTGTTTGGATATGCACTCCGCCACTTACATAAAAACGGTTACTTGACTGCATTATGGAGCATTATTATTGGTAATAAAGAGCTATTAGAGCAATAGAGCTATTATATACAAGAGGCGGAGTGCATATGCAGCAAAAATGCAGCAGATTTTAACAGTGTATATGGAGAATTTAATAGTACGCTGTTAAAAATTTGAAACTTTTGCTGCAACGCCACTCCAGAACGAAAAATAGAGAAATTTTATAGAAAACGATTTTTTCAGTGTATTACGGAGCTCATTCGTCAAAATAGAGATATTCTATAGCGGTGAAGTGGTGATGCAGCAAAAGTTTCAAATTTTTAACAGTGAGTCTATATGAAAAAAATAATATTGTTTGTCTCTCTGTGTGTAAATGTCTGTTCGTGACAGGCTAGGCAAATCTAGCATACGTATAGGTCTGGTGATTAGGTTGCTATAACATGGTTTAAAGATAACATTAATGTTAACTGCTACGTAAAATTATTGAATAAATTCCAAGTATTGGGCTGTTAGAAGTGAGAAATATATGGAGAATTTAATAGTACGCTGTTGAAAATTTTAGATTTTTGCTTCATCGTCATTACACCTGTTTTATAGAAAACGATTTTTTCAGTGTATTAGGAGCATTCTCATTGGTCAAAATATAGATAAGAAATATATATAGTCAAAATATAGTGGTGGAGTGGTGATGAAGAAAAAAGTTAAAATTTTTAACAGTGTACTACTCCATACGAATTAAATATTGTTTGTCTCTCTGTGTGCAAATGTTTGTTAGTGATAGGCTAGGTAAAGATAACACACATAATGGTCTGCGGATTCTGAAAAGGATAGATGAAGACCGCCAAATTAATCTGAGAAGAAGAGTTTCTAATAATCGATAGTTAACCGAGATATTAATTAAAAAACACAAAAGATATACTGAAAATTTATTTCAGTTTCTTCATGAATTAAATGCCGAATAATTATCACGAAGCCACAGCTATCTTCTGACGGACTGAGAGAAAGCTCTTGAATCTTTCAATGTTTTTATTTTAATGAATTTAACTTTAAAATTACCAGGTGTGGTGGTCAATGTAAGGAAAAAACGACCGATAAAGGTTGCGCGGGTCGCTTGTTCTTATTGGTTGTTTTAGAAAACCATAGACCATGAACAAAAATGAAACCAAAAATCGAAAATTATTTTTGTACTTATTATTATTTTCCAGTTTTTTCTGAGCCATTTACAAAAAACTTCATGCAGATACGATAAATCTTTCCGAAGTTACAAGAATTTAAATAACGTACATACCCAGTTTTTTGGCGTTTTCTCTAGTTAAAACCTGTTTTTTTCTTAAAATTGATTTTTCAACTGTTCAACTTTTTAAAAATTCTCCATGTGTCTAAATTTTTCATCAAAAGTCATGAAATTAGAATAAGGAAAAATCTTTCATTGCTTACAAAAAAAAAAAAAAAAAAAAAAAAAAAAAAAAAAAAAAAAAAAATGCAGTTTAAAATTTAACTTTGTTACGATGATTAAATTTTATTTTTAACTCATCAAAAGGCAAAAGTTTGATGAAAATCAAAATTTAACTCAGAAAGATAAAGTTTTAACTATTCAATAGATTTAAAAATGGATACGCAGGTATGTTTGTCGAGTTTTCACTGATTAAAAGGCAAATTCGAAGAAGTATTTAAAAAATTAAAATTCATGGAGGCTATTTCCATGCGCATTTGTTTGTCTGTTACATACTACGACTTTTTGTCTACCAGTATTTTAGAGCGGAAAAATGTGATTTATTTTATCGAACATATCTCATCAATTGAAAAAAGCAAAGCGCACTTTTCGAAAAAAACGGTGGCCAACAAGCATAGCGATTTTCAGCTGTGTAACAGACAAACAAATTCGCATGGAACTAGCCTGGAGCATTTTAAAATTTATAAGAAAATTTTAATAAAAAAAATCTTAAAATTACAGTAAAATTTTGAAATGTCTTTTAAGATGTTATTTGTGGTTGAGATGTTACTTATGGTTAAGACGTTATACTTATAGTGATATGTATATTTGCACAAATTTTTATATCTCTATGATGAAAATCGTCCACAGTCATTTTAAAATAAATAAATAGATAATGGAGAGAATCTGACGTGCAACCGATTGTATATTAACGATTGCGAAAAATTTCTCGAGTTCTTCAAGCAGACGAAAGGAAAATACTCTGTTTTTTTAATTTTACAATCGCATAAAATGGTTGGTCCAGTTTTTCTATTATTTCATTAATCGGACGAAACCCTATTCGTCTCGCTGTCTCAGAGACTGTGTCAGTTAATGTCTTTGCATACTCGATACCTACAATGACACGGAAAATTATAAAATTTCGTTTAGTATTATTACTGTAATTGAAAAAAAAATCTTGCAATTTTAATAATTTTGTGTTCCCATCTATGTTCTTATTGAAAAGGGATTTAGGATTAAATAAATGTGAAGCAATGATTCTTAATTATTAATTAAAGGAAATAATGTTTTTAAAGGAATATTAAACGAATTCCTTTATACAATCTTTGATCATTCTTACCTATTCATTTAATTGTTATTCCAGATTGGCACACAATAAAAAATGTCCAGCTTGCAGTACCATCACTCTTAAAAAGAAAGAGTGGATTTGGCTTCTCATGAAAGAGCTGTAATTAATTGAATTGGGAATGAGTTGTTTTTTAAATGTGATTTATTTTATCGAACATATCTCATCAATTGAAAAAAGCAAAGCGCACTTTTCGAAAAAAACGGTGGCCAACAAGCATAGCGATTTTCAGCTGTGTAACAGACAAACAAATTCGCATGGAACTAGCCTGGAGCATTTTAAAATTTATAAGAAAATTTTAATAAAAAAAATCTTAAAATTACAGTAAAATTTTGAAATGTCTTTTAAGATGTTATTTGTGGTTGAGATGTTACTTATGGTTAAGACGTTATACTTATAGTGATATGTATATTTGCACAAATTTTTATATCTCTATGATGAAAATCGTCCACAGTCATTTTAAAATAAATAAATAGATAATGGAGAGAATCTGACGTGCAACCGATTGTATATTAACGATTGCGAAAAATTTCATTTAAATAATTCATCTTGATTTAAATTTTTAAAAACAACTCAATCACTTGAGTTGTTTCAACTCTTTATGAGAAGCTACCTTTCAAAACGTGAGTTGAGCGAATTTCGGCTCAAATTGAGTTATTTTTTGGCTGACATTTTAAGAGAGATTAATCCATGAACCATGTGACAGAAAAGGTTTATCATTGATTCATTCATTTGCCCAAACACGCTCCACATTTGAGAAATTTCTGCTCTTACGGCAACTTAAACTTTTGCAATGCAAAGAGTTTGCGCAAACTGCCAACGATAGTCCAAAAATCTGTGATACAGGGGTGAAACCCCCTGCAGTTAAAACAAAAGAAGAAAAAAGCGAAAATGTTTTCTGTGCCATATAGGTCCAAATGGCATCTTTAATTAATTTAAAGAAAACCTTTTTTTTATTGAAAACAAGTTAATTCACAGTTTTTTTGCAGCTTTTTGAAGATACTTTTCACTTTCTGACGAAGTCCTCTAAAATAGTATATTTTAATATTTACTAACTTTAAAAACAATATTTTCTGAATTTTGATTTCAGTTTGACATTCATTGTTTTCGATTCGTTTTCCCAGTTTATGTTTTTCTGTGTATTGAAACTGCCATTCCTATTCAAATGGAAAACAAAAAGAACAAGAAATACGCATTTATTCAGAGTATCTTTCCGGTTCTAACGGTACCTTTCGTATTACAAACTATAACATTTTCAGATTAATTTTTAATCTTTCATTTTAATAGTCCGCGTCTTCATGGCATCCGCCAACTTTGACCATTTCCTAACATATAAAGTGAGACACAATATACGCGAATAAATTTGTCTTTAATATCATTAAATACCATATTTACTCGTGTATAATACACACTTTTTTTAAAAAATTTCGCCAAAATTTCTAGGTGCGCGTTATACACGGAATATTTTTTTTAGTGCTGGATGTAATCACGAAATTTGCATATGAATCAAGAAATGTATTCAAAGAAGACATAATTACTCGGAAAATCTTATTTAATTGAAGTGTTATTGCATCTTTATTTCACTCTTTGCACTTTTTTATGCAATAATATTATATAAACGCTAATTAGCAATTATCACTGCCATCAGTCACTCCTACTTCCCATCATTCACTGCCTAGCCGAAGTCTAAAATTTTCGTCTTATTTTGGGTTTGATGTAATGTTGTTTAGACTTTCTTTACATAAATTCATTTAGTCATTCATTCCGTTGCATATCAAATTTATGTACGCTTTATATATGAGATTTTAAAAAATCGCCAATTTTTCTTGTAAAGTAGGGAGTGCGTGTTTTACACGTGTGCGTAGTATACACGAGTAAATACGGTAACTAAATGTAAGGAGAGAAACTACATAATATCCCCTTGTAATAAATAAATAAATAGCATTATATTTTAGACTCAGAAAAATGTTACTAGAATATTCTGTACTTTTATTGTTATGTATATAAAAAGAAAGAACATAAAAAATAAGGCAGAAAACAATTTATTCACAAAAATTGAAATTCCTGTCATTGTCTTTATTAAATAGCATTTTAATTGGTTACAGACGTTGAATATTTATTTGGTTCTGATCAAACAAACACTGAATTATAATAAGATAATTCGCTACGATAATACGTTTGTCAATTTATTCCTAATATTTAAGTTTGCACTGCTAGATATTTAAACAAGCAACGTTTAAATTAATCTTTGATAATTAATTCTTTTTGTTATGTTTTCGAATTCAATAAATTACCCTAAAGCTAAATGCTTTTCCAGAATGTCTATCGCAGTAATTGATTTTGGCTTTTATGGTAAATACTCAAGTGCGCAGCTACTCTAATTTGCTTTGTGAATTGCCAGTTCCATTAAAAACAAAAGAATTCCGATTTATGAATTTATTTATTTAAGGATGTTTGGATTATGGTCAAATAGCGTAAAACATACTAAAATGTTTAAATATTGAAATGTTTCTAACATACCTTTTAAAACGAAATTATGTAACATTCGTATATACAGGGTGTCCAGCGATTAAGATCCTGATTTCACAATTAAATTTGTCATAAACAACGATCATAAGAACTATGCGGTAAACGGTTTGTTTATACGGTAAGCTGTAAAAATGCTATCCAGAAGTTTCGAACGGTGAATATTTTGAAGAGATTGTGTTCCGATTGCAAAAATTGCTTGACTTAACATTTTTATTGCCTAAGATTGCTTGCAGAAAACATATTTTTTGGCGTACAGTGGCATATTTTAACGATTTTTTGGAACTAAATTTTTGGAATTTTTGAAATTCCAGAAATTTATTTACAAGAATCGTAAAAGTTTATTTCTAAAAATCGTTAACTTTCAATCTCTATAAGACATAAAAGAAGATTTAAAAAAAATCTTCTGTAATTTAAATATATTTTACAAGTTTCTATTAAAGAAATATAGTATATTATTGCTAGCTTTCTAAAAATAACAAAAAAAAAATACTAAATAATAAACAATATACGGTTTAATACGGATCAGGAAGAAGGAATTCCAGGTTCGGCCCGCGAAGAACTGTACTTTTAAGAAAAATGATCTTACATAAAATTTCATATCACTAATAATAAATAAAACTGTAGCTTTAAAGTGCAAAATTGAACGTGTTAAAATATAACTTAGCATAAGATGTTTAGTTATGGTTAAAAGGAAAAAAAAATGCATAAATTATAAATGGCAAGAAATCACATAATTAAACGACTTCTATACTTTTTTTTTTTTTTTTGATGAGATAACATTTCCATTTCGGAGATATGGACTAGGAAAAAGTCTAGTATTGCAAGTTGTGATTCCTCCAAATTGATTTAGAATGTTAATAGTAAAGCGAAGTATTCCCGTTAAGAATGTAGTTTGTATTTATTTTATTATGAATCTGCAGTTTTTCTCAATTTATCATATCGATTTATTTTGTAAAAATAATCTTAATAGGGAACTTTCATTTTATGTACTGTAGCAATATTTAAGTTTTATTATACTATTGTCGATCAATCTGCTATTTTCCAAAAAATATTTAATTATTAAGAATTATAAACTCTTAATATTTTAACTTTGCTTATTTTTACATTTAATACATTTAATTTACATTATTATTGGAAGTTTTGATTATAAATATATTAACATTTATAAACTAAGAAGTCTTTGAAGACAGTATTGCAAAACACCCATTTTAGATGAAAAAACAGTTGATGGCTGCATGTTCAAATTTATTAGAAATAGTGAAGCTTTCAAGTTTATTTTCGAAAAACAATAATAAATGCACATATGATTTAGAACTTTAGAATGAAACAAATAATGTGTTCATTTTGTTTATTTATTTAAACATAGTTATTAGCTTATCATATTAAATAGAAATTAGTTAGTTGTTGACTATAAGTAACAATTAAAATTTGATTTCATATTACAATCTAGGACGGTCATGTTGGAAATATTCAAAAACATTCTTTCCGGATGATAAAATATTTAATTACAATATATGCAAATTTTCATCAAACTGCTCAAATTAATAACTTTTTAAATTAAAAACAATATAAAAACCAGAAATGATTTTATAATTAATTATTAAAGCATTAATATGATTCTAATGTTTTGCAAATGTGCTAAAATTATCATATAAATTTCTAATTATAAATGAACCTTGCTTTAAATTAGAAAGTCTATAAATAAAGTATTCCAAATCATTCATTTTAAAAGAAAGAAAAATGATTATTACAAATACCAGTTTGTTTCAAAAAGGGTAAAATTCACGTTTTTCAGTATTATCTGTAATAAATTCTAATTGATAGATTGCATTTTCTTTGTAAACATCTCATTTTAAGAAAAGTCTTTTACTTATTTGTGCATTCGTCGATCTAGAAAATAGCATTTTTCCGGAATCGTGTAAGCATTTAGCCTCTAATGAAGAAACAGGAAAATGTTTCGTCCTTTGGGTAATTAAGGAGTTTCGTGACCTCGAAGCTGTTAGATATTCACGGGTAGCTTAATCGAAACTCAAAGTTTTAATTGACTTTTTTTCATATATTACATTTAATAACAATTTTTCTGTTATTTTCCTGTTTCAATGCAAATTTACACGCAAGCAGTCATGCTCCTCTGCATTTGAATAATTTTAATCGCAAAAGAATATATAGTTCTAAACAACAATTAAAAACGAGTTAATTATTTCTGCATTTTATAAAAATTAATGATTAACAAATAAAAAAGAAGTTTTTAAGTACTGATGCAGTGTATTTATTACAAAACTAGTGTTATAAAGATTTTTTTTATCAATACCATTTATTTATTATGTCATATCTTATATTTTAGTCAGTGTTATATATTATATTTAATCTCTTGAGATCTATAACGTACGTCATGCTAGTTTGGCCATTTCCGACAATGACGAATGCAGTGTGCGTCCCATTGTATGGCTGATTTTTTAGTGACATTCCAAATTTTCACCAGAAAATGTTAGCAGTTTTGATTGTCTTACAAGATTATTGACAGGACATAAATAAAGTAATAGAAAATTACCAATTAATTTTTTGTGGTGTGAGTCATATTTTCCAATAAATATATGCCAGATGCGAAAACCCTGGTGGCTGGTCACACGCACCTGCTAACAGCTTTTATAATTCAAGGGGTTGATGACAATATTTGTCTTTTTTTTATTATTACACATTTTATTTTTTTTTTATTTTTGCGTTTACACGCAAGTGATTGCTTTTTTGTTTTACTATTCTGTTGAAAGCATTATAATGATTATAGAGTGTGTCTATTGAAACTAAAAAGCGTCTTCGATTGATTCTCGTACGTCACCTTTGAATTTTGAGTTTCTTAGTTAACTGTCATGTATAATTGTAGTATTTTAACTCCAAAATAACTCAAAGTTTCTTTACATTCCGTATTGCAGATTCTTTTCAGACAGATTTGCCATGTTTTCCCATCTTGAGATTAAACGAAAAAAAATTTAGTCAAATATGCAATAGTAATAAACTAAACCGTAGTGACAGAAAACATAAAATAGCTACGATTATTTTTGCACCAAAATTAGAAACAAATAGAAACATGCAAACAGTTTTAATTTCTACTGCCTTGATCAGTTAAAATAAGTCTCACTTTTTAATATTTCATAAAAAATCGTTCTAAAAATAATGAAAGAGAAAGGGGAAAAAAATTCTTTTTTATTCATTCTCTTTTTTAGACGACTGTAACAGAAATCATCATACATTTATTATTTGAATAACGAAGAAATATTTGTCCTTTCCATAATCGAAAGTTTTGTTTCCACTGAAAATTAACTCCACAAAACATTGGAGAGAACAAAAGAGACCAGGAACATCTTTTAAGGTAGATTTTGTGTGAAATACTACCTATTGAGGTCGCTGCAATGTTGGAATTTCTGAAAAGTTTATATAAAAAATTGTCTTAAAGTTTATATTACTTCTTATAAATGGTCCAAAAGTTTATGCACGATAGATTTTTGATAAATTTAAAATTGGGCTCAAGGGGCGAAAAAACAGGTTTTTGGCAGAAGAAAAAAACATAACTTTGTCAATTCTCAAGATATCAAATCCAACTAAATTTTGTATAAATGGCCCTAACATTATCTAAACTTTTGTATTTACAAGTTTTTGATAGGACTATTTCTTACCGGTGAAAAAAAAATTAAAAACGAAAACAAAAAGGGGGGTGAAAAAAGACAAAAATCCATAACTTCCTCAATTCTTAAACTATCAAATCTAATTAACTTTATTTTACATCTTCATAATAATATCTACAACTTTTATACAGACAAGCTTTTAATAGGACACTCGTATAGTAAAAATAAATTACACAAAAATTGGAGTTAGAGAAAAAAACTTAAATCCAAACTGCTCATATTCTGACTCATTTTTAAATTTATTTTTACTTTTAAACGCATACAAATACCAGATTCTCTTATTTAGGAACTATATAATATGACGCTTTGATCAGTTTTTTGATAAAGACATAATATATTTTAAAAAATAGGCTGCCAAAAGGGTATTTTGAACAGAATTTTCCGAAACGATTGTTATTGAAAATTAGAGGAAGTATTCAAATAACAAATTGAGTTTTTTCTGACTTATTTTTAAATCCGTTTTTGCTATCAAACGCATCCAGTTTACAGATCCTCTTATTTAGGAACTATATAATGTGACGCATTGGTCAGTTTTTAAATAAATATAGAATATATTTCAAAAAAGGCTGCCAAAAAGGATATTTTGAACAGAATTTCCCGAAGTGTTCGTGATTGAAAATTTGATTAAGTATTCAAATAAGAAATTGCGTTTGTTCTGACTCATTTTTAAAACTCAATTTTGCTCTCAAACCCATCCAAATGACAGGTTTTCTTATTTAGGAGCTGTATAATATGCCGTATTGGGCAGTTGTTTGATAAAAGCTGAATATATTTTAAAAATTGCTGTCAAAGTGGGAACTTCGCACAAAATTTCCCGAAGCAATCAAAATTAAGAATTGAGGTTGTATTCAAATAACAAATTGGTTATTTTATAAGTCATTTTTAAATGTAATTTTGCTCTCAAACGCATTTAATTGACAGGTTTTTTTTTTTGTTATTTAGGAACTATATAAAATACCGTATTAGTCTATTTTTTAATAAAGTCAGAATGTATTTCAAAATATGTTGTAAAAATGGGCATTTGAGCCGAGTTTAGCTTAAGATGATTCTTATAAAACCATTTCTTACAGAAAAATGAAATTAAAAAATTTTCAAAAAAGCCAAGTAAAGTAGTTAACTGGGTTTATATGTAATCAAATTTTATTTTTTGTTGTTGAAATGAGCACTCTTCGAAATCTACCTCCGCCTACAGACCAAGCCGACAGGGATTTTTTATCTCCTGGGGATTAATACCATGCTATTAAACTATAAACCGTGCACATAACAGTAGTTTTCTCAGAATTTTCAGATTTTTTTTCCTCATGAAAGTATACAGATACTTTTTGACTTTCTATGTAAAATTATTTGTTTAATTTAAAATACATTTCAAATCCAATTTTTTTTTTACTTAAAAACAATTAAGTGAGAATAATTTAAAGAATATTTCGAAGTTTTGCATATTAATATATCATATTTCTACAGAAATGATTAAGAAAGTAGTGTTTAAAGTAAATGGAGCTTGGCGTAATTTTAGCTACACGTTTTAAAAAGCATGCGTATCTATCTTATAACTAAACAGCATAAAAAGACTAATTATGAGTATCGTATGAAATGGCTGTTGGATCAATTACTAATTGATAAGTTTAAAGTAAATTACAGTATATTGCAATATATTAGAATACTTTTCTTATATTCTTGATTGCGAAGGCTGGGCAAGATTTACTTAGCCTTTCATTCATTCGGAGTGGATAAAAAGATAAATATTGAGAATTCTGCATTAGATCAACTAACCGACCGGAACTTATGTCATGTTGCACCTTGGGACAGAAAGCAAGGTTTGTCACTCCAAGATCTGAAACTTAATGGGTTGTAAAAACAGATGTCTTTTATACTCAGATCCAACGAATTATTCTTATCTATATCCAGTACAAAAATTACATCAGTTTTCAATTTCACTTAACTTCCTCCGTTCTAATTATATCAAACAATTTTCAAATCAATTATTTAATACCATAATAATACTCCAATAGTCTAATTTAGATCACACATGCATTACACTTTTAAGAAGATAAAAAAAATATTTAAAACTTACCAATAAGGAATTAAATACTTTTCATAAGACCTGCAAAAAATTGAAATAATTTATTATTGTTGTATTTATCAAGTAAAAATTATAGAACAAAAAATAAATAACAAATAGTTAAATAATTTTTTTTTTTATAATACTTTGAAAAGCGTTTTGAAACCAAAAATTTTCGGAATGATAGCATACTTGTAATGGATAATTTATCAGGGGAATTCAGTTTTGATTTTTAAAAGTATTCCTAATAATAATGAAATTTATTTCAGATGTCAGATTTAGTGTTTTGCTTTATCTTATTAGATTGTGAACTTAATTACACTGAACCAATTTATGAATTTATATCTTTCGAAATTTATTAAGCTCTTTCATTTCTATTCTTTTAAAAATCATTTTTATCTAGATGGAAATTGTGATTATTTCTAATAAAATGAAACTAAATGATCAAACAAATGGTCCGCGAACTGATCTCCGATATTTTTTAACAGAAAATTTCTCAATAGGTCTTACAGCATTTGTGCTAAAACTAACCTCCGAAGGCGATTTCTGCGGATTTGCAAGAAAAGTATAAAACGAAATTCTTCCTAAGAAAATATTGATGGTCAGTCGGCGGACCATTTCGGAGCCCTGTATTTCTAGAAGCATACAGTATGCATCAGCTCAATATAAAAATATAAATATTCCAATAATAAATTGTCGAAACATTTAATATGGATTGCTTAACCTCTGCCCCTGTTCCCTTTCATTCCGAAGATCATTGAAATATGAAATCAAAATGAATGAGGTAAAAAGACTAAAAAATGATTCCTACTTATAAAGCTGTGTAGAAGTACTTTTTTGATGAAAACCGTTGCACCCAAATATTAGAATGTGTAGATTTTTTTACTAGATTTTGAATCAGTTGGAAAATAATTGTTGTTTTTGGTCGAGAATAGATATATCTGAATCCTTGTTGTGGGCGCATTTTATTGGTCCAGGAGTATTAATGTTTAATATATGACGTACGTAATATAAAACTCTGTTATTATGCAAACCAGTTTGGATCATCATAAAAATGATGTTTTTACTGATTTTTATTAACTCAATGGCAAAATATTTAAGAATTTTACTTTTTTAACGCAATGGATGTCCTCATTTTATTTTATTTTATTTTATTTTATTTTCTTACGAAATACTTTACATTTAGAAGAATTTTTATTTCAATAGGAAATCGAGAGGTCATTGTTAAAAAGAAAATAAAAAAGTTAGAAAGTGGATAAACGCAACTTATTAGATTCAAAAAAAAAAAAAAAAAAAAAAAAAAAAAAAAAAAAAAGAATCTAAAGAAAGACGTTGTAGAGGGAAAAAAAGTCGTTTGATTTTGTTGTCAAAATGTGCAACGATCACGAAAAGAAAACTATCTGATGTTCAACCAATTGATTGTAAGAGACCATTTCTTTAATGTAAAATTCATTCTTAAGTTTCAATTCTTAGTCATTGAAAAAATCATTTTCCAAATAATTGTTGTGGTTTGTTAAATTATTATTTAGATTTTAATTAAGCGAATTTGCTCGATCGTTAGGATTTAATTTATACGTCTTCTATGAGTTTGTGTGCTTCATTTGAACTAAAAGTGTCTGTGAATTAATTATGAAGAATATCATTTAGAACTTTTTAATCCTTACTTAGGAAAAGTATTAAAGTTTTAGACTTCAAAATATTGAAGTGAATTTTAGATAGCAGTAAAATAAACGCAGGTTGATTAGTGTATGACTTTGAATTATGAATTAATTCAGGGTAATAATGTGAGCAGAAAATTATTAATGCACTACTGTTTGTTTGGATACCATATAATGTAAAACATTTTATTTTTGAAATGAAACAAACGATTTTTCAGGCAGTCTTGCAAATGTAATTTCCCTTTTTTCACATTATTTCCATCTGATATAAAAAAGAATGAATTAAAACACATTTTTATAGGTATGAAAAAAACCCGATAAAATGTAAACCTAAAACGTGAAATATTTATGATGACGTACAAATGATCAAACATTGCTTTATACGGCATATACACGGTGAGTCATAGATATCGGAACAATCTCTTTAACTATTGCCCCTAGACCCATACTTCCAATTGCAAAAATTCATCAAAAAAGGTAATTTTTTTTATAAAATAAGTTGCAACTCCATGGGGGTGGGGTCCACTTGAAAAATTCCGAAAATTAAATTTTCATGCGGCCCCCGTAGAATAAAAATCCTTATCCAGTCTTTCTTTCCTTATCAAGTCCTGAATTAGACACAAAAAATTGTATCTTCATATCTGGATAACTCGCAGAGTTATAGCCGTTTAAATAATTCATTAGGTTTAAATGGATTAGACACAAAATGAAATCTGCACAATTGACGAAACAATGTTACTTTAAGAGTTCTTTAAGAGTTGGAAACATATAAAAAATCTATCTTTGGAGTTAGAATTTCGATTATTTTTTTTCTTTCTTTGTGATGGTTAGCCATATAATTTGCTAAAAATATTATATCATAAAATTTCTCATAAAATTTATAAAAATTTCAAATGATTAGTACTAATTTAAATGGAAAAATTTAAAATCGTTATAACTCGAAACATTTTTTATCGGATTTCAATTTCTAGATTTTCAAGATGAAAATCAAATTTAGTTTTGTTCCAGGTTTTTTTTTATATTAATTTTAAAACTATAAAAAATTATTTAAAAAGTCATATAATTAAAAAAATCATATATTCAAAAGTAAATATTTTTTCAATTTTGCCGAAACAAAACTAATGTAAAAATAAAACTAATCAAAAAGGACATGTTTCACGTTTTTGCACTAATTTTCTTCAACAGTTCTAGCCTTTTAATAATTTAAAGGCTAGAAATAGTGGAAGAAAACTCATTATGCAGAAAAACGAATTTAATGTTTTAAATAAAGTTTGGCTCCTAATAAAATGTTTAAATGCTTTAAAAAAGATGAAAGTGTAAAGTAACACGATTTTTTTGTAGCTCAAACTTCCGATTGAGTTTAACTTCTCTCATTTCCAACTCTTTTCTGTACTGTTTACATGTCCGTCAATTATTTAAAACAATGCCTTTTCTAAGATGCAGATTAAATCTTTTTTTATAAATTTAACTCTCACAATTTCAGGCTTTTTATCGTCCTGGAGAGGCTTTAAAAAATTTGTATCCCGGGCTCAGTCCGAGCCAGGAGCGAGACTTCACTTTTTTCTGAAGTCTCGCCTCGCTGGGCCTAACATATTATTCATACCGGAGGGGACTGCTTCCTTCTCCCTAGGTCTGCACTGGATGAAATTTTCAATCTCGGTCTCGACACAATCCGTATTAAAGTCACGATCTCTGACAGACCTAATACGTGCATAAAATAAGTAAAATTTGGATCAATCAAAATTTTTACGAAAATTACATCGATTTTAAAATTGCCTTTTTTTAACAAAAAAAAAATCACTTTTTTGAAAGAATAGCATATTCAAAGGCTAAAAGAATTAAATACTGTAGATCCAGTGAAAAAATCTGTCTATGACGGAATCCTGTCTTAAACGGAAAATTTGTTGATCCATGCAAAATAAATATAATAATACCTGAAAAAAAAACCTTCGTTTAGACACCTCCTAAGTAGAGTATTTGCATAGCATATTTTTTCTTTCCTATGTGATTCCATTTTAAAAGGTTTTACTGTATAACACTTTTGAAAGCCTACAACGTATCGAATATGGATTAATGATATTAAAATATAAGTGAAGCATTTACATATAAACAGAGATTCATTGACAAAATAATCACAGTCTTTGGCGATTCTTTAATAATAAAAAGTATAAATATGAAAAACGAAAAGCTATAATAAGTATTTTTGGTCAGAACTCCTCCACGAAACAATTTTTAACCATACCGAAGCGAGAGAGCAGAGAGTGGGGGAGAACGGGACAATGATTTTTGGATTTCAGTGTCTGATTTTAAAATATGATTTTAACGTTTGTTTTACGTGTTTGATTTTATGTGTGTAAAGTTTTTAGTTGTCAAATTTTATAGTGTTTAATTGTTAATACCGTGTGATGAAATAAAGATGATTCTCATGAAAATGCGAATTCATCATGCTGCCTTACACGGAAAGATGTAATACGTTACAATCGGTTTGGGACCGGACCTAGATATTTTGACCACCGCAGACTCCAGTGCAGACTATCAACACAATTTGAAAACAAATTTAGCTTTAAATCAATACGCTGCTTTTTTATGTTCAAATAAGACTTAAATCGACATTTAATAATGGATAATATGTAGACTAGGGTGGAGCGAAAAAAAATAATTTTTAAAAATCAAAAACGGGTGGGTGCCAAAAGTTGCCTTTATACTAGTATATCAACTGCGTGAAATTTTATCGCTGAAAAAAAATGGCTTGAGTCTGCGCTTTTGCTCCAAAACTCGAAATTTTGGGTAAAATTTGACGTTTTTTTTTTTTTTTTAAATTAAAAAATTCTTACAGAGCTGGTTATTATTTAAAAGTGTTACTTAAACCTTTATATTTATATGCTTAATATATTTAAACTATAAAACAATATCTTTAGTCTGTATAATTGGAGCAAATCTGACAACTTTTGGTAAAAAATCAGCGTTACCTCTCTATTGGATCACACAACGAATTGTTCTTTTGAATGCATTTCTTACCTAGCTGCTTTCAAAACTACCCTCGATGTAAATCGTGGACATGGCTGCATTTCATATCCCACCCATCCCAACCATACTACCATCTAGGCCCAGTGTTTTATTTATGTATTGAATTGTTATTTTCCCCCCGTAGCCGGGCATAAGTTTTCAATGTATGAAAGCAGTTAACCACTTCTTTGTATTCACCTACTTTGAATGCTGCTGGTGTGACGTGCTACACGTATATTTTTATACCTTGTATAACAGAAGAGAAGCTGAGTAATGTATTGGATATGTTGTTAGTTGAACCTATTCAGCAGTCTCTTATCTTCATTAAAATTACATGTAATAGATACATTATGATTGGAAGTTCTGTTACCACAGCATTTTACCAATAAATTATATTTTATATACAATGATTTGCCTAAATTGATTGTATGAATTCAATTTCTAGTATGTCATCATTTACTGTACCTATTACATTAAATATATGCTGAAAAGTAACTGTTTAATATTATGACGATCGTCACAGAGGATTGCAAACAAAATTAGCGTGTAGAGCAGCAGTATTTTTTAAAGAAATTGTAGCATTTTTTATGTCGTTTCCTTTGTTGCTTCGTAGTCGAGTAATTTCCAATAAGTTTTTAGACCTATTCTTCAGGTGTATATTACATTTGGTGTAATACACCCTGTGGTATAAACTTGGATTATATATTTTGTGAGTGAATTTAGACTCTGATTACCAATCGGTGCTTATATAAAGCGGAAAATTTTGTTCGCTTTATGAGCTGTCTTTTGTATGAAATGTTTTATAAATTCCTATTCCCCAGTTCTTCTGAGATTTAGCTTTCCTTATGAATTAGCTTTGCAATCTCCGACAGAAATTTCTAGTCTGTTCTGTCTATATTTTTCTCAATTTGAGAAAATAATTTTTCAAAATTATTCTCTATGTTATAAAAAATTGCAATAGAAAGTGAACAGTACGTAGACAAAGATTTTCCTTTTGATCCAATAAATCCATGTGGATTACAACGTTTCATATCGATTTCTATAATAACTGACGCAGAGGAAATTCACTGGAGTTGAAGTAGCATATGATTCATTATTATATACACAATTTTAAGTTTACCCCATGCAAAATAATTCACAGCGACAAATAGAATTCTCCTAATTTTAAACGAGTACTTATTGTCGATTAGAGTCTGTACATTCCCTCAAAAATTACTATGCATTATAAGTTATGCCAGGACAGTTCACCATCAAATGTTGTCCACTTATAAAAAGAGGATCTAAAACTTAATGGGAAATTACCTGGCTACGAAAACATTTAGAAAATAGCATAAAAGAAATGCAAAAAAAAAAAATATTTACAACAATGCTTGTTTTGCAAAATCAGAACAAATTCTCATTCCAATTCTCTCTGACGATCACCATGACATTAAACAATTCGCTCCTCAACATACAAGAAATGCAAAAGTAGAATAAATGATGGCATACTTATAGTTGAAATACCTGAAATCAACTTTGAAGCACATCATTGCGTAAAAAATATAATTGACTTAAAAAATGTTGTGTTAACAGAACTTCCAATCACTATTCATCAACTGGATATAAGTTTGATAAAGATAATAGATGGTCGAATAGATCCGTTTAATAATATTACCATGTATTACTCTGCTTGTAATTTTTTTGTATAAGCTGTAAAAATATACATGAAGATAGTCATAGCAGCTTGTGGATACAAAGAACAGATGAACTAGGTGGATGCATTGAATCATGCCAAATTTTGATAAAGAAAATCACAAATCAATATATAAATAAAACACTGTACTAAGATGATCCAGTAGTTGGGACGGGTGGGTTATGAAATATAGCCACCTCCACAACTTATGTTCAAGGTAATTTTGAAAACAAGATCTGTATTAAAAACAACAATTCGTTGCATGTCCCAATAGAGTGGTAATGCCATTTTCTTACCAAAAGTTATCTAATTTGCTCTAGTTATACGGAATAAAAATATTGTTTTATAGTTTAACTATAATAAGTAATTAATAACAAAGGTTTACAAAGAATTTTTAAATACTAACCAGTTCTGTAGGAATTATTATTATTATTATTATTTTTTTTTGAAAAAATGTCAAATTTTACCCAAAATTTCGATTTTTGGAGCAAAAGCGCAGACTCAAGCCATTTTTTTCAGCGGTAAAATTTCACGCAGTAGATGTACTAGTACAAAGGCAACTTTTGGCACCTACCCGTTTTTGATTTTAAAAAATTAATTTTTTTCGCTCCACCCTAGACGATCCCTCACTTGCCTTCAAAATGTGTCAAAAACTTGTTGTTTACAGGCATGGTTAAGTGGTGTAGGTCACGAATTTTGGAGAATTTTGGATTTTAATATCTCTGTGAGGTTTTTAGATATTGAGATGAAATTTTTTTTGTTCAATTTAGGAATGGATATAGGAATAATTTCGTTATTGGGAATCTTGCTCTATGGGGCCGTATGAAAATATAATCTTCGTTTTTTTCAAATAACCCCCCCCCCCCATGGAGTTGCAACATGTCTTATAAAAAAATCACCTTTCTTATGAATTTTTGCAATTGGAAGTATGGGTCTAGGAGCAATATTTAAAGAGATAACCTGTTGATTGGATATTTATGGATATTATTATTAATATTTCCTATGTACTGTGTGGAATAATAACATATTAATATAAAATATACACAGTAAAATTCGAAATATTGTGTGTATTTTCTCTCAGTTCTTTTTAAGTGATCAGTACAAACTTTACTTTTATAGGGCGTTCTCGATGAAGTAAAATGTATATATTGCCACTTAAAACGGATTATATTACATGTTTAATTGATCTGTGAGCACTTGTATTTACTTTTTTACTTAATTATCTGTATATAATTATATACATATATCTATATATGTGTGTGTGCGCGTTAGTTAACACATGGCTTAATTATTTGTGAAATATCAAACTGAATTTAAGAGTATTAAAAATTTTAAATGAAACCAGAATATTTATAGAGAAAATATTTAATTAAATTTTCCAATAAAGTTTATTTTGGTTTCGACCATTATCTCTCAAAATATTATTGAGAGATAGTGATCGATATAAGCGATGTTCTCTTTTGAACGCGCATTTGATATGTAGATATGGATACCATTTAATTTTCGAAGCGTATATTAAGAATTAATTAACGAATTAAGAATTAATTAACAATAGCTTTATAAATGCGCATAAATTCTTCAAGCGGGCTGTACAGTGTTAAGACATACGTGTATATAAAAGCACAGATGAAGTTTTCAAAAAAACATAATTAAAATAGAAAATAATATTACTTAATAGGGAGAAAGAACACTTCATTGCAACTAAATATAAAAGAAAACTTTCAATGTCTTTTTTAAAAAATTACATTATACAACTTATTAATATATATATATATTTTAGTTTAAACCAGAAAATATTTAATACTAATTTTATATACTCCCTCTGTCCCAAATTAGTTGCGACATTTAGATTGAAAATTTTGTCCCAAATTAGTTGCGATATTTCAAGTAGGCGGAATCATAATTAACTTCTGATGCAGTTTAGAAGATCGACACCAGTAAAATTATACTAGAATGAATATAAAGATATATACTAGGTGTAAGAAGCTATATCAACTCAAATTTAAAGTAAAAAAAAAAAGTAACAATTTAGAAAATTTTCTGAAGAAAGAAATGAATAATATTGAGCACAATGTTACATTGAAATGTTTGAAATGGTATTTGAAAAATTGTAAACTAAGCCTTTATGCCATAAATGCTGCAGCTATTAAATTCAATGTGCGTGATAATGTTTACATTCTATCCCGTTTGCAGAAGCAGGCAAAGACGTCAAAAATAAAAAATGAGGAAATTTACAGTGAAAGTTTAAAAAAAAAATTGTAAATGCGGACGAAAAAAAATGCTACTGAGCAAAATCAAAGATATCCCAATAAAACGAAGACAATCACTGCGAATATTATGATATGCTGTTGTAATTCCTAAAACAATAGTACACATGATTCTCAAAGGGAAAAAAAAATTGGAGCGTATTTCATCCATCATTAAGTCTAATAGGCCAAAAAAAAAAAAAAAAAAAAAAAAGCTCGACAGAATTTGATTTTGTTTGCAGCATGTTTCATGTAGCTAAAAGATACTTTTCAGAAATGTTGCAATAAAATGTTCGTAAATAAATTAACGATTGATTATCTTGACGATAGTTTTATGTGATTGCTGTTAAAAGTCTTTAAAAATGGGGGCGCGGCTTAAGAGCATGTGAACCGCGATTTTTAAAACTAATGAATTATTTATTTATGGAATGATGGAGAGAATTCTAGGCACGTAAATATTGTTGATTGATAGTATAAATTTCTAAAAAATGTTCAAACAAAATCCTAAAGTCATAAATATCAATAATCAGTACAAAAGTATACAAATGTTGCAACTAATTTGGGACAGAGGGAGTATTTTTTATTAAACTTATCTATAGTCCAAAACAGCTTTTTAAACATTCTAAAGCAAATTATGAATTAATTAACGATAGCTTTATAAAGGCGCTTAAATGCTTCAAGCGGCCTGCGCAGAGTTATGATGTACGTATATACAAGAACATAGCTGAAATTTTCAAAAAAACATAATTAAAAAAAGAAAAGAATACTGTTTGCTAAGAAGAAAGAACACTTAAAGATTTGTTTTCATTAATGTCACTCATTATGGTCTGTATAAAAATTGATATACGTAAAATTCCCATCACAATAAATATGCTTATAAATGACGTGTATACGTTTGTACAATGTAGTGAATAACAAAGAAATCCATTTCTCATTCTAAATTTCTTTCTTGTTTCATTTTTCTTGAAATATTCAGGTGAATATCTGGAGATACTAAAGTGATATGACATGAAGAAATTTGCATTTGAAGTGGCTTTTAGGGAGGGTGTTTACCATTTTTTTGTACTTTTTAAAGACAGATGTATAAATGATAAAAATCAAGTTAAAATTAATATAATTGATGCGATCTATTATTTTTGAAAATGTATATAATCTTTGTGTGAAATACCTCGTATGTGTTAAAATTAATGAAGTTAACTATGAGGAATTTGTGAAATTTCGAAAAACAGATACGAGACGAATTTAACACGATTGCAACTAAATATAAAGGAAAATTTTCAAAATATTTTATCGAAAATTACATTATACGACATATTAATATATTTTTTTAGTTTACACCAGAAAATATTTAAAACTAATTGCATTTTATTCTATTTATTAAGCTTACCCTTTAGTCCAAAATAGCTTTTTAGACATTCTAAAGCGAAATAAAAATTAGAAATAGGTTTATCATAGCTCATAAATGCTACAAACGGCCTGTACAGTGTTAAGATATGCGTATATACAAAAGCACAACTGAAGTTGTCAAGAAAACATGATGAAAATAGAAAAGAATACTGTTTACTACGAATAAAGGACACTTACAAAAGAAATGTTAGCATTAATGTCACTCATTATGGTCTGTATAAAAAGTGATATGCATAACATTTCCCAGCTAAGGAAAATAAATATAATGCATATATACATGAGGTGTATAAGTTTGTGCAATGTAATGAATAACAATGAGATCCATTTCTCATTCTATTTTTTTTTCCTTGTTTCATTTTTCTTGAAATAATGAGGTGAATATCTGGAGACACTAAAGTGATATGGCAAGAGGATATTTACATTTGAAGTGTCTTTTAAAAGGAAGGGTTTTTACCCTTTTCCATATATTTTAAAGACAGGCGTATAATGATAAAAATCAAATTAAAATGAATATAATTGATGCAGTGTATTATGTTTGAAAATGTATATAAATTGTTCCTGAACTATCGTGTATGTGTTAAAATTAAGGAAATTAATTAAGAGGAATTTGTGAAATTTTGAATAAAAGATACGAGACGAATTTTACAAGATTGAAACAAAAGATAAAGGAAAACTTTCAAAGCTTTCGCTTTAAAAGCTTTGCTTTTTTGAAAACATTACATTAAACACCATATTAATATATATATTTTTTCATTATATAAAACAGTTTTTTTTCTTTTTTTTTTTTTTTCATTAAACAGAAAATATGTTTAACACTTAATTTCAACATAATTAATTCTTTATCATTATCTTTTTTTGGTTATTCAAAGTTGCTAAAAGTGTAAATCATCAATATCATCGTTTTTCATTTTTAACGTCTTAAGATAATATTTTTAAATTTTTAACCGACTACCAAAAAGAAGGTTATCAATTCAACGCGTATGTAATTTTTTTTAAATGTATGTTTACCGATCACTCCGAAACTATCCATCCGATTAATTTGGTTTTGGTGTTAAAAGAAAGAGCTTACTCTCGAATTGGTACTACTTCCGTTTCACCGAAATTGGTTAAACACTTTTTGAGTAATTAGGCAAAAACTAATGAAATTAGTGATTTTTCACTAATTGAAAGTGTTGAATTAGTTCGCCGAACGGATTTCAGACAGAATGGCCGAGCGGTTTAAGGCGCCGGATTTAAGTTCTACTTCTCGAAAAAGAAAGCGTGTGTTCGAACAACTCTCCGGCCTTAATTTATATCAATGTATAATTTGCAATAATTTTTTTCTGTGTTACAATTTTTATTATTAACCCGCTTCAGAAAAGGAAGAGGAAGTTATCAATTCGAAGCGTATGTAATTTTTTCTATGTATGTTCACCGATTACTCCGATACTATCCAAACTATTAATTTGGTTTTTGTGTTAAATAAAGGAAGCTACTTTCGAATTGGTACCACTTCCATTTCATTGAAATTGGTACACTACATTTTTAGTATATAGGCAAAAATTAATAAAATTGGTGATTTTTTACAAAATAAAAGTAACATGGACTTTGAATAAGTTCGCAGTTTGAATCGCAGTGAGGATGGCCGAGCGGTCTAAGGCGTCAGATGTAAACTGTGGTTTTCAAAAGGGAGCGTGGGTTCGAAGCCCACTCCGGACATGATTTACATCCATGTGTAACAAACAATGTTTTTTCCGTATTATAATTTTTATTATTAAACGACTTCAGAAAAGGAAGAGGAAGTTATCAATTTGATGCGTATGTATTATTTTTCTCTGCATATTCACCGATTACTCCGAAACTATCAACCGATTAATTTGGTTTTTGTGTTAAATAAAAGAGGCTACACTCTAATTGGTACTACTTCCATTTCATTGAAATTCGTTGAGTACACTTTTAGTAATTAGGCAAAAACGAATAAAATAGGTGATTTTTCGCAAAATAAAAGTAATGTGCGCTTTGAATAAGTTCGCCGATTGGAGGGCAGTCAGGATGACCGAGCGGTCTAAGGAGCCAGATTAAAGCTCTGGTACTGGAAAGAGAGCGTGCGTTCGAACCCCACCCCTGACATGATTTACATCCATGTATAGTTTACAATATTTTTCCGTATTATAATTTTTATTAAGCGACTTCAAAAAATCGTTAATTTTAAACTAAAAAGTGAAAAATAAACTTTTCTACCAAAAATTGAACCGACTTCAAAAACTGCTGTAAAGTGAAAAATAATTTTTGAACATAAAAGTAATAAGAAATTAAATTAAGAGCGTAGTATTTACCATGCGTATTATTATATTTATGAGCATTAATTTGATTTTTTGGAGTCGGTGCCAGACAAGACAATTTCAAAATTAAAAATAAATATTCAATGCAAATCGTAAAAAAAATAAATTTACATTTTTCACTAAATATTAAATTGTAAAAAGACTCGTAAATACTTGGACGTGTATATTGGAAAATTACATGTAACTTGGCTTGGCTGGCACCGACTCCAAAAAATCAAATTAATGTACATAAATATAATAATACGCATGGTAAATACTACGCTCTTAATTTAATTTCTTATTACTTTTATGTACAAAAATTATTTTTTACTTTGCAGTGGTTTTTGAATTCGGTTTAATTTTTGATAGAAAAGTTTATATATTAATTAACAAATTACTCCAAATTTTGTATTCGATAGATACATTTTCATTTTAAACATTAACACAACATAACAATAAACTGCAAACAGTGTTGCCAAATCTAGCGCTACTTTTATTTAGAAACTAGGCTTTATTATTTACTTTAGACCAAAATTTTTTTAACTAATAATGTTTTATTTTATTTCCTAAATTTATTAACCCCCTAACCGCCGAGCAAAAGGTCAAAACTTTTAAGTTTTTTTTCTCTGCAATTTATTTTAAATGTTAGTAAAAGAGGAGTTTTCTATTATGGTATATTTTTTTTACGTAAATGCTTAAAAGCTTTGAAAGTATCAATCATAACTTAATTTATTAAACCTGGATTATATTTGTATAATTATACTAATTTAAATAAAGTTTCAACTGCAGTGAAACCTGCAGCCTAGTGAACGGATATATCTGGTCGCGGCAGTGGGAAGGTTAATAATGAGAAATAACATTTATAACATTCAAAAGCGAATTAAGAAATAATTAAAGATAGCTTTATAAAACGCATAAATGGTTCAAGCGGGCTGTACAGTATTAAAATATACGTACCTACAAAAGCACAGCTGAAGTTTTCAACAAAACATAAGTAAAATAGTAAAGAATACTGTTTACTATGAACAAAAACCACTTAATAAAGAATTGCTACCATTAATGTCACTCATTATGGTCTGTATAAAAAGTGATATGGATAACATTTCCCAGATAAGGAAAATAAATATAATGCATATAAATGAGGTTTATAAGTTTGGACAATGTAATGAATAATAATGAGATACGTTTTTCATTTAATTTTTTTTTCCTTCTTTCATTTTTCTTGAAATAATGTGGTGAAAATCCGGAGACACTAAAGTGATATTGCAGGAGGAAATTTACATTTGGAAGTAGCCTTTAAATAAGCACGTTTACCCCTTTTCTGTATTTTTTAAAGACAGGCGTACAATGATAAAAATCAAGCTGAAATTAATATAACTGATGTGTTCGATTATGTTTGAAAATGTATGTTTTCTGAAATACCGTGTATGAATTAAAATTAAGAAATCTAAGTAAGAGGAATTTGTGAAATTTCGAAACAAAGATATGAGACTAATTTAACATGATTGCAACTAAAGATAAAGAAAACATTTCAAAGTTTTCGCTTTAAAAGGTTTGCTTTTTTCAAAAAATTACAATAAACATTATATTAATTTGTTTTTTTCATTATCTTAAGCACTTTTTTGTATTTAACAGAAAATATGTTTAATACTTTATTTCAACATAATTAATTCTTTATCATTATCTCTCTTTTTTTTTTTTTTTTTTTTTTTTTTTTTTTTTTTTGGTTATTAAAATTTGCTAAAAGTGTAAATCATTAGTATCCACACTTTTCATTTTTAGTATCCTAAGCTGATATTTAAAATTTTATATTAACTAACTTTAATTTTGCTTTCAATAATTACATTTTCATTTTAAACATTAGCACAATACAACAATAAACCGCAAACAATGTTGCAAAATCTAGTGTTATTATTTTTTAGAAATTATGTTTTTATTAATTAGTTTAGACGAGAACTTTTTTTAATTAATTATATATTATTTTATTTATTAAATTTATTAATAATAAAAAACAACATTTAATACATTCTAAAGCGAAATTCAGAAATAATAAACGATTTGTTTATAATCGCGCGTAATTGCTTCAAGCAGGTTGTACCATGTTAAGATATGCGTAACAAAAGCACAGCTGAAGTTTTCAAGAAAAATTAATTAAATTAAAAAATATTATTGTTTACTAGCAAGAAAGGACTCTTATCAAAGAATTGTAAGCATTAATGTCACTCATTATGGTCTGTATAAAAAGTGATATGCATAACATTTCCCATCTAAGGAAAATAAATATAATGCATATATACATGAGGTGTATAAGTTTGGAAAATATAAAGAATAACAATAAGATCTGTTTCTCATTCTAATTTTTTTGTTTCATTTTTCTTGATATAATGAGGTGAATACCTGGAGACATTAAAGTGATATTGCAGGAGGAAATTTACATTTGAAGTGTCTTTTAAAGGAAGGATGTTTACCATTTTTCCGTACTTTTTAAAGACATGTGTATAAATGATAAAAATCAAGTTAGAATGAATATAATTGATAAATTTTATTACGTTTGAAAATGTGCATAATCTTTTTTTGAAAACCGCGTATGTGTTGAAATTAATATGAGGGATTTGTGAAACTAAAGAAAAAAAGAGTATGAAATGAATTAAACAAGATAGAAGCTAAAGATAAAAATTTTTTTAAAGTCTTAGCTTTTTTCAAAAAGTGTATTACGCACCATATTAGTAAATTTTCCTTTTTCATTATCATAAGCATCTTTTTTTTTATATTAAACAGAAAAAAAAATAATACGTAATTTCAACAAAGTTAATTCATTATTTTTGTTATTAATAAACAGAGAATAGTTATTCAAGTTATCCTGAAATAATCTTAAAACTACGTAGAACACTTGCCCAGTAATGTTTTACTGATATCCTTGATTATTCATAATACCGAAAGTCGTATGCGTAATATATTCTCTTCTCGTAAATAATGATAAAATACATGTAAAACACATTGTATAAGAAGGTATATATCGAAATAAGTAATAACGAGATGAGTTCATCATTCTAATATTTCCATGTTTCATTTAGTTTGTTGTTGTCGAAGTAGTGAGGGGAATATTCGGAAAAAACTGAAATAATGTAGTAAGATCATATTTGAAATTGAAGTCAATATTCACAAACGAGAATTTTTTTTCTATGACGTATAATTTAAATCGAGGAAAAATGAATACAATAAATTCACTTCATAGTTTATTACTATCAAAAATGCATAAAAAGTCTTTTCAGATATATGGACCAGATATCTTAAAAAGTATCGATACCAAAATGTCGAAAATCAGTTTAAAAAAAATAAAAACAGCAACAAAAACAAACAAAAAAGACAAATATGGCTTACCTGTAACTAAATGCATGCAACATAAATTTTAAAACGTTTTCTCTTTTTAATTTTTAGTAATAAAACATTTCAACATTTGATTTCTATAAATTATTTCTGGAAATGAATCCCTTAAAATTAATAAAAATCTCTTAAATATCTGAATCTCTTAAATATTTTTTGGATTAAATTAAAAACTTCCGCAGCTAAAAATAAACTTCAGTTTTTTTGTAGAAGTAAAGTGTTTTTGAGGTTTTTCTAATGTTAACTGTAGACTTTCTGTAGGGCAGTCTCAACTATAAAATCACTTCAGTTATTTTGTAGTTACTTGGGGGTGATTTTGCAGTAAATTATTTTAAACATTCTGTGAGCTATTAACTTTAATAACACTGCAGTTTTTATAAAGTCATTTTATAATCAAAAATTAAAAAATATAAGATTTTATAACCGTAGAATCACTGCAGTTAATTTGAAGTTATTATCCAACCATAAATTTAGAAATACACTTTCTAATGTGTCTGTAGTATAATTGCGTCCGATAACTTCACAAACTTTAATCGGAGAAAAATAATTTCAAATATACTTCAAAAATCGAATTAGGGATCTCCCATCCCATCCACTCACTTCCCTAGCGGAAAATTTATTATTTCCTACTTTATATTGTTACTTGGAAATTATAAGTTATAATGTGTTGAAATCCATATCTGTTTAATTGAGGCATGGGCGTACCTATCTATGCTTCCTCCCCCCTAACTTAAAATTCTTAGTTCTTTTATTATTTTAAGCTAAGAGAAAAAAATTCAGTTTCACTAAATTACATTTCAAAATCCAGTGAGTGGTAGTTGACTACTTGTACCCGCTGCCTACAACGGAAATTTCTTAGTTCTTTTAAGTTACTCTGAACGAATATACTATAATGCTATGTTTATCAAAATCAGAGAAAAAATGTATTAAGTTTCAAAAGTTATGAGGGACAATGGGCCTTTAACTCAGCAGCCCCTTAATGGCAAATTTCTTCTTATTTTTTATTATAAATTACTTGAAAATTATACATTTTACTATGCTTTTGAAAATTGAAGAAAAGGACAATTTTGGGTTTTGTTTTCATTATTTAGGGAGGGACAACAGCTCTCTTCTACCTTCCTACCCCTAACAGAAAATTCTTAGTTCCTCTTATATTTTAAGCTAAGACAAAAGAATAAAATTTAGTATGTTTTTAAAAAATCGGAGGAAAAAAATTAGTTAAATTTCAAAATTGAGGGAGAGAAAATGGCTTATCTATGCCCCCTTCACCTAACAGAAAATTTTTCGTTTCTTTATTTTAAGTTACTCTAAAACAATTAATTTTATATGTTTTTGTAAATTGAAAAAAAAATACTAAATAAATTTCAAAATCCAGGGAGAGGCAATGAATCTACCCCCCCCCCCCCCACACACACACCCCTTCAACTGAAAATTTCATATATCTTTTCTTTTTAAGTTACTCGAAAATTTTACATTATATTTTTGAAAAAAGAAATTTTATTTAATTAAATTTTTAAATTTAAGGAGGGGGAAATTTGTTTCCTCTGCTTCCTGTCCCCATGCCCCTCCATCTTCATAATTGAAAAGGACTTACAATTACTTCATTTTGAAATGGACATACAAATATGTGAATCATCAAATAATTTTTTGAATCGCTCTTTAAAATTATTATACGTTCTAAACTTAACCATAGAAAGAAAAAAAAATACTTAATAAGTTAACTGATCTTATTTTCTAATTATATATTCATTTTAAAAGCACTACAATGTGTAATATTTCAAATAAATATTAAATTATTAAAATGATTTAAAATTATTTTACAATCAATAAAAATACGAAAAAATGTAGTCATCTTTTTATATTTAAAATATAAAAGAAAGATAACACTAGTTTACAGTACATCTGTTGCCGAAAAAATTTTAGCTGTTGCTGACTACATATGATATGCTATTTTCAAAAATATAATTAGAATATTTTAATCAGCTCTAGTTTCTGATTTATAGCTATGTAGGTATTAAACAGAAAAAACATGTATTTACGAAGAAAAACTTTACTCAAAAAATAATTATTCATTGAGTACGAAAAAAACTTCGTTTTAAAGCTCTTCTCCGATGTGTAGACTTTAGAAAATGACGTATCAGAGACCAACAATAGTATTCATTCATAGTATTCATAGTATTCATAGTATTCAATAACATTCGTATCCCAGAAACCCTGACAGAACTCTTCCATGACGCGTAAGTCCTGATGCATACGCTCTCCTTGCTCTTCGCTCATATCTCCTAAATTTTCCGGAAATCTGTCCAGGTGTCTACAGAGGAAGTGGAGTTTTATGCTCATATTGCACCCCATATTTTTTAATTGTAGCAGAAAGTCTTCTACAAGTTCAGTATAATTTTCAGAGTTTTTATTCCCGAAAAACTAATTTTAGTATCTGAGGAAAGCAATTTTTTTTCTTCTAGTCTTGATGCTAGCAATTCTGAAGCATGCTTAGAAAGATTTAAATCTCTTACAAGATCATTTAACTCATTTTGGGAAAAGCATTTTGGCTCATTTGACATACCTTCAAAATCCGCAAAATTTTGTGATGAGCTTGGTCCTTCAGTATCTTGTTCTAATGGTTCAGATATATTTTTAGACTCTGAAGAGTCAGGCAAACGCTGCACTGGACGTAGAACACAACTAGTACTTGTGTACTGCCATTTAGCTCAATTTTTAGTGTTTAAACCGTTTACGTTCACGCTACAAAAATAACCGTCTTTGAGATGATTTCGTGGTTCTCGACAAATAGTCGGTGTTCCAAATTTAACCCTTTCCGGCACAGGTAAAATCTGTAGTAAAATGAGAAATTATCGACCTACACCGGAAATCACAAATGAATTTTTTAGAGATTTTGAATTCCTTAATTTAAGCCTCTTTTGTAAAAGCAAAATTTTACTAAAATATTATTGGTGCTGTTTGGAAGTTTGAAATTGAATTTAGGTATCCCAGACCGGGCACAGTGTGCCGGTAAGGATTAAAGGTACGTATCTCAGATATTTCACACACGATTTACAAACACAATTGGAGCCCAAGACTTGTCATTTTTATCCAAGAGCATCCCAAAATACTCAAAATAGGTATTTTTTCACCAACTCTGATATAACTTTTCTACAATTGTTAAACATATATTCGCCGCGTATGTAGCAAAAATGATCTGGATTGTTTAAACAACGTATCCTTGAACTACTCGTGACGCAAAAACTTGAGAAACTAATCTTAAAACAATAAAATAAGCCTGTTATCGATTAATATATAGGCTTAAATGATAAAAATCAAAAACAAAGTAACTCGAGCTGCTCAAAAGATTTTTCGGTTAAATTTGACAAAAACAAGTCATAAGTGAACATTATCCACCACAGAATTCGCGGCAGCAGACAAAAAGTTTAATTTTGTAAACTAGTGTAATTATTTTAATAAAAAATTAATAATGTCATTTTATTAAATATTTACTATTTCTTACACTTATAAGAAAAACCAATTTTTGATTTAACTATTTCGCTAAGATATTAATTTCATTCGTTTAAATATTAAATTAACTTGTAAATAAGCGCATAAGAAGTTTATAATAAATAATAAATAAATAATGAAATAAATAAGCACTTAAAACTTCCAACTTTTTTGTTCGTATACATCTTCAGCGATAAACAATCACTTAATGCCTCCCATGATACCCTTATTACCTCCCAGACAAACAGAACGCGTGACCCCTGTGCTTAAGGTCTCCGGATCGAATCCAACTGGTTCTAGCATAAAAATGTGTGTTTTTGGAATGTTCTTTGACAACGTCATTAGATGGCGACACAACTGTAGTTTTTTTTTAATTTTCGTTGCCTATCAACTATAAATTCACTGCAGTGAATGTTAGTTACCAACTAACGATGTAGTTATCAACTACACTCTCACCGCAGTAAATTTGTAGTTATGCCGACTTAAAAAAAACTTCAGGGATTTGTGCCAAAACCACCACAGTTTCCCAACTGCAGTTTCTTTGCAGTTTCATTGCAGTTAATTTTTAGCTTGGTTCCTACTCTTTTTTTAATAACTATGAATCATAGAATATTCGCATAACTAATATTGAAAGATTAAAATAAAAATAAATAAATAAAAAATGGAAAATTAGTGCTGCAAGTGAAAGGAACATTTGGCTTATAATGCTTTTATATTGTTGAGTATACAAAATGCATAGGATGTTATTTATAAATTGAACATCATAAGAGACTAGAGTGATGTATTGGGATCAAAATGCACCTTTGAAGTGAATGTTTATTCAATCTTTTCTATAGCTTTAAAGCAGGAATTAAATCTTAATTGTCAGATTACAATCAACATAGTTTTGCATGTTATTACGCTAAAAAACGATTAAAAGTCTTGAAAAAGAACATGCATATGTTACAATACATTAAAAATAAAATAGAAGCTTCGAAAATACGATGAAAAAAAAGATAATGGAACGATAATTAAAGGATACAAGGTAAATTTCAATTATATTGTGCATTTCGTGGTCATTTTAATGCCTTAAATTTTGATTTTGATAATTCTAAAAAACTCTTATATGTTAAACTAAAGTTTTTACTTTTGAAAAAAAGTCTTAAATTTACTTTTAAATTCTTAAATTTATTTCAAAAACTGAAAAAATGAGCATGAAAAAATCATAGAAAACAATAACTTAAAGGAGAAAAAAATAACATTTCTTTGACAATGTTTAGCGTTAATGTCAATAAATGTTGAAAATATAAAAAGTTATCGCCTTAACATTTCCTTCTACATCCTTACATTACCCGTCAGTTTCTGTCGAAGAAAAAGGTGTATTATGCATATAAAATTCCATGTATAAGAAGGTGCAAAGTAATAAAGGACCATGAAATTCGATATTCATTTTAAATTGTTTAATTTTTCTGAAATAATTAGATGCATATTTTAGGATAGTAATTTAAATAAAGCAATTTTAAGCTTTATGAAAAACAAAGTATTAAACATCTCAAAAAGATTAAACGGAAATATTTTGAAAAAAAAAGAAAGAAAGATAAATTTGAAAAACTTTGTTAACAATGAAGTTCTTCAAAAAGTTATTAACACTTCTTATTTTTTTTAAGTATTTTAAAACTTTTGTTTATATTAAACTATAAAACTGTTCTATACTTTATCTCAATAAAAATATTTTTTTTATTTATTTACAAAAGCGAGGCATGCTTAATACATGCGATTTTTATAAAAAGATGAAAATCTAATGGTGATAGAAAAAGACAAGGCTTATATAGTGATACTTAAAATTAATGTGTGTGAGTAGTCTAAATATAAAAGTGATAATCCGTCTGAGAAAGATGAATAAAAAACATATAAAATGAGGTACATAAAAAAAGATCAGTGTAATGAATAACAATGAGATGCGTTAAACATTCTAATATTTATTCTTGCCTTTGTCATGAAATAATTATTTTGGGACTCTTTACAATAAAGCAATGTAAAGGAGTAATAAAGCGATGTGAAGCTTTATAAAGAGCAAATTAAAAAATATGGGATAAACGATGCAAAACAAATATGTGTCGAAAAAATTACTAAAAACATGAAATATAACTTTCAAAAAACATTATGAGTGTTTTTTTAACAAAGAAATTTAAAATTTTATTATCACTTGTCTTTTTTTATATTATTTAAAAATTTTTGTTTATATTAAAAAATAAAGTGTTCTAAGCATTTTTAAAATATCAGATAAATGACACAAAAGAATATATTTCGCGAAAAAATATCTAAAAACATACAAAAAAAAAAAAAAAAAAAAAAAAAAAAAAAAAAAAAAAAAACATTCGGAGTGTATTTTAACAATGGAATTCAAAATTTTATTATCACTTATCCCTTTTTTAATTTTTGTTTATATTAAATTATAAAATTGTTCTACTCTTTCATCCAGTAAAAATATTTTTACCTTATTTATTTACAAGAGCGGAGCATACCCATTATATGCGTGTTTTATAAAAAGATGATAATAAAATGGTTGAAAGAAAAAGACAAGGCTTATTTAGTGATATATAAAATTAATTTCACTGAGTAGTCCAAGTATAAAAGTTATAATCCGTCTGAGAAAGATGAATAAAAAAAATATATAATGAGGTACATAAAAAGGACCAATGTAATGAATAGCAATGAGATGAGAAGCATTCTAGTTTTTTTTTCCTTGTATTTTTCCTGAAATAACCAGATGAATATCTTGAGACACTACAGTGATAAAGCAATTTAAAGCTTTATCAAGCTCAATGTGAAACAACATCTGATAAACGATATAAAACAAATATATGTTTAAAAAATGACAAAAAACATGAAATATAAATATGAAAAAAAAAAAACATTCTGAGTGCTATTTACAAAGTTGTTCAAAATTTTAGTATCACTGATCTTTTTTTATATTATATTAAAATTCTTGTTTATATTAAAAAATAAAAGTGTTCTACACATTCTAAAAGATATTGGATAAAAAATTCAAAACAAATATATGTCGAAAAAATGACTAAAAACATGAAATATAAATTTGAAAACACATTCGGAGGGATTTTTAACAAATAAGTTCAAAATTTTATTATCAATGGTTTTTTTTTTAAATTGTTTCAAAATTCTTTGATATATTAAACTATAAAGTTGTACTGCACTTTTTTTCAATAAAACTATTTTTACATTATTTGTTTACAAAAGCTGAGCATTCACAATGCAAGCGACTTTTATAAAAAGATGAAAATAAAATGTTTGAAAGAAAAAGGACAAGGCTTATTTAGTGACACTTAACATTAATGTCACTGAATACTCCAAGTATAAAAGTTATAACCTGCCTGAGAAAGACGAATAAAAAAATATATAAAATGAGGTACATAAAAAGGACCAATGTAATGAATAACAATGAGATGCGTTAAGTATTCTAGTTTTTTTTTCTTGTGTTTTTCCTGAAACAACAAAATGAATATTTTGGACACGAGAGTGATAAAGCAGTGTGAAGATTTATCAAGAACAAAGTAAAAAAAATATCGGATAAACGTTACAAAACAAATATGTATAAAAAATGACTAAAATGTGACTAAAAAATGACATGAAATATAACTTTGAAAAAACATTCTGATTATTTTTTTACAAAGAAGTTTAACATTTTATTATCACTTGTCTTTTTTATATTATATTAAAATTTTTGTTTATATTAAAAAATAAAAGTGTTCTAAGCATTCTTAAAACATCAGAAATACAAAAAACAAATAACAAAAAACATACAAAAAATTTCAAAAAGCATTCGGGGTGTTTTTTAATAAAGAAGTTCAAAATTTTATTATGACTTGTCCTTAGAAAAAAAAATATATATATATATACATATATCTTGTTTGTGTTATTTTTTAAATTTGTTCCACACTTTCTTCAAGTAAAAATATTTTTACTTTACTTATTTACAAGAGCGGAGCATACCCATTATATGCGTCTTTAAAAATATATATACATATAATAAAATGGTTGATAAAAAAGACAAGGCTTGCATAGTGATATATAAAATTAATGTCACTGGGTAGTCCAATATAAAAGTTATAATCCGTCTGAGAAAGATGAATAAAAAACATAAAATGAGGTACATAAAAAGGACCAATATAATGAATAGCAATGAGATGAGTTAAGCATTCTAGTTTCTTTCCTTGTGTTTTTTTCTGAAATAACTAGATGAATATCTTGAGACACTAGAGTGATAAGACAATTTAAAGCTTTATCAAGCGCATAGTAAAAGAACATAGGATAAACGATATAAAACAAATATATGCCAAAAAATGACTAAAAACATGAATTATAAATTTGAAAAAAGCACTGTGAGTGTTTTTTAACAAAGTTGTTGAAAATTTTATTATTACTGATCTTTTTTCTATATTATATTAAAATTATTGTTTATATTAAAAAATAAAAGTGTTCTACACATTCTAAAACATATTGAATAAAAAATTCAAAATAAATATATGTCGAAAAAAAGGACTAAAAACATGAGATATAAATTTGAAAAAAAAAAAAAAAAAAAAAAAAAACATTCAGAGTGATTTTTAACAAAGAAGTTAAAAATTTTATCACTTGCCTTTTTTTTTAATTCTTTAAAATTCTCGTATATATTAAACTGTAAAATTGTTCTGCATTATATTTTTACTTTATTTATTTACAAGAGCTGAGCATACACAATGCATGCGACTTTTATAAAAAGATTAAAATAAAACGTTTGGAAGAAAAGGGACAAGTCTCATATTGTGATACTTAACATTAATGTCCCTGAATACTCCAAGTATAAAAGTCGTAATCTGTTTGAGAAAGATGAATAAAATACTTATAAAATAATGTACATAAAAAGAATCAATGTAATGAATAATAATGAGATGCTTTAAACATTCTAGTTTTTTTCCTTGTGTTTTTCCTGAAATAATGAGATGAATATTTTGGACACGAGAGTAATAAAGCAATGCGAAGCTTTATCAAGAGCAAAGTAAAAAATGTCGGATAATCGATGCAAAACAGATATGTGTCAAAAAGTGACTAAAAACATGAAATACAACTTTGAAAAAAAAAAAATCTGAGTGTTTTTTAACAAAGAAATTCAACATTTTATTATCACTTGTCTTTTTTTATTTTTATTATCTTATATTTTTGTTTAAATTAAACAATAAATGTATATTCTCGTTTAAATTATTCAGAAACTCAGAGTATATTGATTAGATACAGCATAAAACAAGTTTGAAATTGCATGTCAAGCGTACCAAATTAGTTGCGTTCGTACAAAAAGGAAGTGTTAAAAATATCCAGATCTTGGTGTAACAAGTATACTGTTCTTCAGATGCCGTATAGTATCCGAAATCTTTTTTATAATCCTGTAAATACTATCGGTTTTCCATTATAAAGCAAGTAACTTGTAATAAACTCCAGCAACGCTCATCAATTTTGTAAAATTTGAAATAGTTTAAAAATATAAAATGCTCCAAAAGCAATGTTTCCCACTATACGTTAAGTAAAGGAATGCTTTTGTGTAGCCCTGTAAATTGATAACATATATTTTTTGCACCACAGATTGTACAGAATATATGTTTTAGTATGTTCATCTAGATGCATATCGATATTATTATGTTCGAAAGAATGTAATATCAATAAAATGCATCTGAAAGTATTTTTCCCATTAGCCGTAATGTAATGGAAATGCCCTGTAATTAAACAGATTGAATGTCCCTGTAATTAAACTATTCATCCAATTTTCATAAAATTTGAATTCACTCAACAAAATTATTCCAAAATTTTATATTTTAAATTGGTTGGATTGTTTTTGCTCTGTTATATGCCGGCAGACGGACAGAATGAACGACGACCATAGGTGCTACATATTTATATAATTACGAACCCACCTAAAAAGGATGAAAGGGAAATGCTCAAAAAGGAAAGGTCTATACTTATCTAACAAAAAATTAATGTCACTGAGTATTACAAGAATAAAAGTAATTCATATGAAATAGATGATTAAAAAAGTTGTAAAATGAAGTTTATAACAAGGATCAGTGTAATGAGTAAAAATGGTATGCATTCTAATTTTTTCCTTGTTTTTTTTCTTGCAATAATGAAGTCAATATCTTGGAACACTAAAGTAGTTAAGCAATGTAAGGCTTTATCAAGAACAAAGTCTAAAAGATTGAAAAAAATGTTGCAAAAGAAATCTACCGATAAAAGATAAAAAAAAAAAAGATGAAATCTTTTATATGTCTTTTCTAACAAAGAAATAGTTAAAAACATTAATATCACTTTTGTTTCTTTTTAATTTTTTCTTATAATTCTCATTTATATTAAATAATAAATCTGTTTTATTTTTTTATAAAAAATATATTTTAATCAAATTTAGAAATATTCAAGTAAAATTATATAAATAAAACTAAAAAATCCGAAAGGTTTTTTTTTAGATTCTTTAATTTTTAAAAAATTAGCGGAGATATAAATGAAAAATAATAGATTAAAAATCAAAATTTATTTAAAACATTTTTAAAAATCTAAAATATTTCAGTAAAAATCCGCATTAATTCTTTCATTTTTCAAAAACATAATAGTTGGCAAAAAAAGAATATTAACTGATATTCAAATTAGAAAGGAAAAGGAAAAAACTTCCTGAAGAATCCACATAGATAACTTTTAAAAAATGTCCATAATAAATGTAAAAGTTGAAAAAAAATATTAGTTATTGGATGTATCTAACATAAAAAAGAAAATTATTTGGGATTAATATTTTGCTGCCATAAATCATCAAAGTTTAATTATTTTTATTTTTTATTTTCCTCTTTATTTTTAGCGAGGGAAGTGGGGGGCAGGGTTTCAATTCCCAAACTTATTTTTAAAAAGACATTCTGCTAAAATATTCAATAATATTAGTCAAAAAACCTCAATGTAATTTCGTTTTTGAAATGTTTGTTCCTTTTCTATTTTGGGGTGTTTGAAGAATGGGAGGAACACATAATACTTCGCAAATTTACAATTAAAAAGAAACTCTTCCAAAAATTACAAATTTAAGTTTGGATTTTTTTTTCAATTTACATCGGCAGGGTTCGATCTTACAACCTTATGCATAGGAGCATAATTATCACTAATTATGAAAATAATCCGCCGGTCCGCAGAAATTTCATCCCCTGGCCTTCGGATGTAATTTCTGTGAAAGAATAATTCGAAATTAGAATATGTAATGGGGCAGAAATGGCCGAGTTTATAAAAACTCTGACAATTTAAGAAATCTTCTAAAATGTCTGTAATTGTACAGTTTTCCGAGTACGATCCTGTGACAGACAGAGATACGAGGCTATAAAAGGTTTTGTGAGATGAATGAAACACTGAAAAATATCAAAATTTAGCACTTTAAATCCCCCAGTCCGGGTGTCGCCTGTAGAAGACACTAATTAATACCTTTTAAACAAATTTAAATGCTTCTAGAACTGTTAAAATTACTTTGAGATCTTTTTAATAAATGCGTGTATATCATAAGCATTAATATATAGAACGAAATATCTCTGAAGTTGTTGTATATAGAGAAGATGGCGAGAGCACAGACAATCTCCTCATCGAGTTTCCGCATGAAATTCTAGGAGTAGTTAAATTTCGATTCGCATATTAAAACGCAATCCGGCTGCCAATTCATATTTTGGAGGAAAACACCTGAATACTCAATTTTAATGGATGTCACGTGGATATGCCATTGTACTTTCCTGCACCCAAAAGTATGAAAACATGAAGGATTAGGTAGCAGGAAAACACATTGGTAAATCTAGAAGTCAACCGCTAAAATCAGTTTTTCAGGGTTTTTTTTCCACCAAGATGATTTGGCAAAGCGAAAACGTTTTAATATACGAAACGAGATTCAATTAATCCTTGATTTTAATCCGTGAACACGATTAGTTGATTGCCTCTGCTGTCGTTTTCCGGTTTAATAATAATTTTAAATGTGTTTTTGTGGTCTCTCGTAATATTTGTCTTAGGACTGAGGAAGGTAGTTGTTACAGGAAGCGTTGTCTCTTTCCTATAGAAAAAGACAACGATTATCTAGAAATAGCTAATATTAATGCCAATGAGTATTCCATGTACAAAAGTCATATTCTGTCTGAGAAAGATAAATATGTATTTTATAAAATGAGAGGCATAAAAAAAATCAGTGTAATGAATAACAACGAGATGCGGTTCGGAATCTAATTTGTTTTCGTTGCATTTTTCTTGAAATAATGAGGTGGATATCTCGATACACTAGAAAAATGAAGGAATGTTAAGCTTCATTACGAACAGTCTATAAAACATAGAAAAAAGATACAAAACAAAGTATTCCGAAAAACTGACTAAAAACACGAAAGAATAATTTGAAAGCCTTTGTGTGTATATTTTTTTAAGTTTTTCAAAATGTTATTATCACGTCTCTTTCTTTTCCATCACCTTAAAACTCTCGTTTATATTTAAAAAAATAAGTGTTCAAGTGTTTCTTTTAAAAAATATATTTTAGTTTTAGTTATATACAAATGAGAATATTATCTATACATGCGATGAAAAGTAAACGCTTATACAAGCATAACCTAATATTGATATCATTGAGTATTACAATTATAAAAGTCATAATCCATATTAAAACATGAAAAAAATATTGTAAAATGAGATGCATAAAAGATGTAATGAATAACAATCAGATGTGGTTCACCTTGTATTTTTTTCTCGCATTTTTCTTGAAATAATGAAAAGAATATATAGGGACACTAGAGTATGATAAAGCAGTGTTTAAGCTTTATTAATAACAAAGTATAAGACGAAAACACGATACTAGACAAATATATCGAAAAAATGATTAAAAGTAACAAATATGTGTGATTTTTAACATAGAGACTGACTAAAATATTATTATGAATTCTCTTTTTCTAATTACCTCAAAACTCTCATTTTATTTAAACAATAATGGTGTTGTTCTACACTCAAGAAAAATTGTTTCGTTTTAGTTATTCATAAACGCGGTATAGACCAATTACATGCAGCATTAAATAAATGTTGAAAGTGTAATGCTTAAAAGATAGGTCAAAGCTTATTTAACAAAACACTAATGTCTCTGCATATTCCAAGTATAAGAATCCTAATCACTTCGAGAAATATGGATGAAAAGCATATAAAATGAGCTGCTTGAAAAGACTCAGTGTAATGAATAACAATCAGATTTGATGCGATTGTATGCCGATCAGATGTAATTTTTTTTTTTTGAATTATTTCTAATGTATTTGGTAAATATATTGGGATACTATAATAAAGTAGAATATTATAGTAATAAACTAACTCTAATATAGTATATTATAAATATTACTATAATATAGTAATAAAGCTGTATAAATTTTTATCAAGAACAAAGAAAGTGTGATACAACGAAAAAAATGTGCAATAGAATTACTGATTGGTATTACTAAATTTTGACAGTAGACTTCTTCTCATTTAAAGAAAGATTTCTGCGATTGAATAAAGCAAATAAAACTAAGCTTTAATTTAATAAAAATAAATTAAGCTTTAGTGGTAGCTATAATACTTTAGCATCTAGTGGTTAAAATTAGCTATTTCTGGCGCAACGCTTTTTGTCGTAAAAATGACGTCAAAGTCACAAAAGTAAAGCTTGAAAGCGTTTGTGTGGTTTTTTAGAAATGAGTTATAACAAATAAAACATTACAATCACTTGTTTTTCTTTCAACTTTTCAGAAAATTCTTGTTTATATTAAAACGGGGTACATGAAAAGGTTCAATGTAATGGATAAGAATGAGATACGACGAATTCCAACTTTATTTTCTCTCCTTAAAATAATGAGTTAAGTATCTTGGGACACTAGAAAAATAAAGCAATGTTAAGCTTTATTAAGAAGAAAATATAAAGCATAAAAAAAAGATACAAGATAAATATGTAAAAAAAGAGGACTAAATACTAGAAAAGTAAATTTAAAAGCCTTTCAAACTGTTTTTAACAAAGAAATTGTTCGTAACATTATATTTAAAACAACAATAGTATTTTGCACTTTTTCAAAACAAATATTTTACTTTTAGTTATTCACAAATACAGACTATGTATGTTATATGTGACACAGCAAAAAAAGATGAAAATCAAATGCACAACGCAATACATGAGCATATATCTGGTTCAAATAAGTTAGCATAACTATCTAACGAATACATGCTAAATAACATAACATTAACAGACATAAGAGACATTGCATACAAAATAAGAAGAAAAAAAGGTGAAGGCACCATAGTAACCGATTTTAATAAAATATATATATGTACACAGACTGAGTTAATATTTAAATAGAGCTATGTAAGATACTTTGATAAAAAGTAAAATATTTTAACTATTCTGGACAATACAAAACTTTTGAGTAGAATAGCATGTGTACAATCGTTCAAAGTTGCATGTATGAAGTTTCGTATCTGAAAACCTTTTTAACACAAATAAAATAATTTTGCAATATTCAACTCTGAAAAAATAACTAAAACATATTTATTTAGTGATACGTATCTGAAACGTATTTATTTAGTGATACGAATTGGTTAATATTATGTTTATTCTTAAATTGATTGAAAAATTGAAAATTTAGCAGTTTTGAGAAATTAAGAAACATTGAAAATCAAAGGAATTTAAAAACATCATTGAAGTTATTGCCTACTGTAGGATTACACGCGAGAATCTCATTGCTAAAAATTGGAAATTTGCAGTAACTTCCTTCATATTCAAATTAATTAAAAAATAAAAATAAAAATTCAAAATCACAGTTTTTATTTTTTTACTAGGCGCAAAAATCAACGGAAGGGAAAATCAGACGTATAGAATATTGCATGGGCATACAAATATATAAACAAAATGAAAAAAAGAGTGCTGCCGTTTATATTCATTAAGGATTACAATTTAATTATTACTATTTTAATTCTATTATAGTTTAAAACATTCTTGATCAAGAATGTTTTAATGTAGATGTTTTAATGCAAAAATTATTATTACTAAAGTATAACTTAAAGTAACTCAAAATGTACAATTTTACCTTTAACATCAAACAATTGTATTTTTTTTAAAGCTTCCGATTATATTCAACAAGTAATTGGAATATTATATTTTCGTTTAATTTTTCTTCTAATTAAGTAATTAAAAGACAAGAATGAATATTTCTGTATTTAAAATACATACTTTTAGCTATAGCGCAAAAAATTCAAAACTTTAAGTGCTGTCCTTCATATTCGAACAAATAATAGAAATATTCCACTTTTGACTCGAATTTTTTCATAAATTTTTTTCCCTCATCAAGGAAAATAAAAACAATTGCTAAATCACGCCAAACTGTTACTTATTATTCATTGTTATTTACTTATTATTCATTGTTATATATTTATTTCTGATTCAGCCATTCTATGCCTAAGGCTAATAATTTTACGTCAACTTTTGCAAAAAGTTTTTATACTTAGCTAAGAAACCTAAAGTTTATTATTTTGCACTTACTCGTAAATAACCATTATCTAACTGTATGCTGATTTTCATTAAAACCTGTGCCATGTCAGCCGCAGCTGAATTGCTCATTTTAGATGGCATGGTCCTTAAGCTAAATATATAAACGAGCATTACAGAACATTTATGTTACTGAGTGTTTCTGACATAAAAGGTATAATTCACCCGAAAAAAAATGAAAAAAATTATAAAATGAGATGTATAAAGAGGTTCAGTGTAATGATTAACAATGGTATGAGTTTGGGATTCTAATTATTTTTTGTTTGCATTTGTTGAAAAAGAATGTGGTAGATATCGTGGGACTAACGGGCAATAAAGGTATATTATGCTTTATCAAGAACAAAGTATGAAAGATTGAAAAACATTTGAGTTTCATTTATTGACAAACGAAAATATACCTACTACATGCACCAAATAAATAAATAAATAAATAAATATGTATTATGTAAAAAAAGGGAAAACACTTATAAAAATAATACCTAATATCAATGTGAGTAAGCTCTACAAATATAAGATTACAACTAAAAAGAAAACGAAAATGTTTATGTAAGCAATTCATAATATTAACTAATCATTACAATTATAAAAGTGATAACCTGAATAAAAAAAGTAAAATAGGAAACATATAAAATGAAATGCATAAAAAGGTTATGTAATGAATAACAATGCGATGCGTTTTTCAATGTAATTCTTTTCCTGCATTTCTCTTAGAATAATGAGATGAATATAGTCGGATTCTAGAATATTAATGTAGTGTTAAACTTTATCGGAACAAAGTATAAAACATCAAAAAAATGATACATGACAAACATGCAGGGATGCAAGTGCTGTGCCAAAAATGACTGTTTCGTATCAGTAAATTTTAAAAGTATTTTTCATCTTATTTAAGCACTGAAAACATTTCTGAGACTTAACAAAACAAAGACTATTAAATTTTAGTACACTGCTCAAAACAATTAAAGGATATTGCAGTTTTAGGTGGGTTTTGTATGTGGGAAACTTTTTAGCTGATTGATACATGGTCGACAGACATAGTAGGTTATATGAGAATAAATTACACATGTTTGGCAGAAAAAATACATTTTATTGCGCATTCGTGTACAAAAGGGAAAAAAAACACAATTTGTGCATATGAGAAAAAAAGAATAAGAAAAGGTGTTTTCTTCAAAGAAAATCATTTTCAGTAGGGGGTATGGTTTCCACGGGCGGCCAGCAACGTTGAACACCTTTGAGGCATGGACTCAATGAGGCTATTAATGACGAGTTGGGGTATTCTGCCCCACTCTTCCAGAAGATCTCTTTCCAGTTCTTGGAGAGTTTGTGGGGGTTGTTGGCGGCCATAAACCCGTCTTTCTAGAGCGTCCCAAACGTGCTCGATTGGATTCATGTCTGGAGAACACGCTGGCCATTCCATTCGAACGATTCCTTCCTCGAAAAGGAAATGCTCCACCAGGTTTGCACGATGTGGCCTGCAGTTATCGTCCATTAAAATGAAGTTATCTCCGATTGCTGCAGCGTAAGGGACTACAATAGGTCTGAGGATCTCATCCCTATATCGGCGACCAGTCAGAGCTCCATCTCGAACCATGTAGAGGTTAGTGCGCCCGTTAATGGAGATGCCACCATACACCAACACTCCTCCACCGCCAAATCGGACGCTTTCGTGCACGAACGCAGGATTATTCCTACTGCCAAGGTCCCTCCAGATGAAAATACGCCTATTATTCGGATGCACAGAAAAACGGGACTCGTCAGAAAACAGAATATTGCTCCATTCATTTCTCCTCCAGTTGACATGCTCGGTTGCCCACTCCCTGGGCCGCGACGATGCCTTTATGTTAGTCTAACACATACCATCGGTCGGCGAGCATACAGACCTACAGCATGGAGCCGGTTTCAGACAGTCTGAGTTGAAATCGTGGTGCCTGTAGCCGAGCGAAGGTATTGTTGGAGAAGAGTAGCGTTCATGTTTCGGTGTCTCCAAGCTGTTGACGCCAAATTCCGATCTTCATTGGGCGTTGTTGCCCGTCTACGACCTTGCCCTGGTCTTCGCCCTGCACATCCCCTCTCCAAAAAACGGTTCCAGATCCTGGAAATGACATTTTGTGACACTCCAATGGCTTGCGCTACTTCGGCTTGAGTTTGGCCCCCTTCTAACCTACCAACAATTCTCCAAGCTTCTGAATCTGTCAAATGACTTCGCTGAGACATCGTACTCATCGAAACAAAGCAATCACTGAATGCCGATCATCCTTGTCTTCATTCTCTTTTATCCAGTTGAAAGTCAAATGTCATTCGATGCCGCTGAAGCGACGTTATTGACGTCGAACTCAAAATTTGCATACTCCCTAGTTTGAAAACCAGAAAAATTTGCATTTGTGATTCTCTTCTTCTATTTTCGGCAAAAAAAATTTCGTTTATATCTTTATTTTATATAAAACGTCAAATATCCTTTAATTGTTTTGAGCAGCGTAGTTAAAATCACTTATTTGCCGCGGAATGCTTTCATTCCTGAAATATGTCGCAAAAAGAAATGAAGAAGCAAAAAATAAATTTAAAAGCATTTGTGTGTTTTTTAATCAATGAAAGTGTTCAAAATATTCTTATCACTTTTTTTAAAAATTGTTTTAAAACTCTCGTTTACATTAAAATTGTGTATATAAAAATGTTCAATGTAAATGAATAACAATTGGATGCGACTCGGATTCCAATTTTATTTTCTTCATACAAAAATATATTTTTTTTAATGAGGTGAATATCTTGGTACACTAGAGTACTACAGCATTGTTATAATGAGGTTAGTATATTGGGACTCTTGAGTAATAAAGCAATTTTAAGCTTTATAAAAAAAAAATCAAAAGCATCTTATAAAGATAGAAGACAGACATTCCAAAAAAGTTATTAAAGGCACGAAAAGTAAATTTGAAAACGTTTTTTAACGAAGAAATGTTTCGAAATAAAATTTTTAAACAACAAAAGTATTTAACACCTTCTTGCAGTAAAAATATTAGTATGCCTGTTGCATTCGATGTAAAAAAGGATGAAATTGTGACGCACAATAGAAAAAAATACACAATAAATAAGCTATAACTAATTGACAAAAGCTAACATAACTACCTAACTAACATAAGCTAACAAACATGGCATTAATAAATTAGCGTAAGCTAAAGGCATATAACTAGAAATACAAAGAAAAAAATAAAATGTTTGAAAGAAAAAGACAACGCTTTTGTAGTTGTATCTAACATTAATGTCACTAATTATTCCAAGCATAAAAGCCATAACCTGTCAGACATTAAAAATCTCCCATATTCTATGCAAAACGATTAAATACAAAATATTCTTAATACCACAATTATTAGTATTAATCTGTAAAATATATATGTAAAAATTATAACATGGAAAAGATTATTGTACACGCATGTCAAGAGTGGGGCTCGAACCCACGCTCTCTTTCGATAACCAGAGCTTAGATCTAGCGCCTTAGACCGCTCGGCTATCCTGCTTGCAACCCATTTGGTGAACTTATTCAACATCCACGTTAATTTTAACTAGAGAGAAATTACTAATTTTATTAGTTTAAGCCTGTTCACTAAAAAAGTAGTGAGCCACTTTCGATGAAACGGAAGTGATACCAATTCGAAAGCATCCTCTTTCATTAAAAAAAAAATACAGAAATCGTTTGCATAATTTTAGAGTGATCGGTAAACATACATAAAAAACATATGCGTCGAATTGATAACCTTCTCTCCTTTTTTGAAGTCGGTTAAAAATTAATAAAATCTAATAAATTAAGAGAATTAAAAATTTTAACTGTAATGAATGGTATGTTTTTCGGATTCTAATATTTTCTTGCATTTTTTTTGAAAGAATGTAGTGGATATTTTGGGACACTAGTATTGATATGGCAGTGTTAAGCTTGATCACTAGTACAAAACATCTAAAATACGATACAAAAGTATCTAAAAGTGAATAAATCTCGAAATACAAAGTTTTGAATCTTTTATAATAAAGATGTTGTTTAGAATATTATCATCTATCTTCTTTCTATTTAAATATCTTAAATCTCTCTTTGATATTTAACAATGAAAGTTTTCTATATTTTCTTTCAATAAAAATATTTATGTTGTAGTTATTCATAAACGTAGACACATTACAAACGATATAAAAAAGTGATGAATATGCAATGCTTAAAAGAAAAAGACAATGCATATCTGGTAATGTCTAAAATTAATATCACTGAAGTTTACAAGTGTAAAAATCATAATCTCCAAGAATATAAGTCATGACGAATAAAAATCATATAAAATTAGTCGTGTAAAAAGTCCAAAGCAATGAATAGCAATGAGATTACATTTTTTTCTTCTTGCACTTTTATTGAAATAATGAGCTGAATATATTGTCATAGATATATTAAATTAGTATAACCCGATCAAAGTGACAAAAGTAATATATTCTAGAGAAAGAGTATTGGCAGTGTAATAATTTTTTTCTTGCATTTAATGGTGAAGGTCAAGATAAAATCGATACATTTAACGCAGTTTATATTTAAGGAAATACAGGTGTTTCTTCTTGTAGGTAAATAATGTGTACCTGCAAACGAAAATGTACAATAACATCTTCGAGCCGGTCCGAAAAGTGTTCTGGATTTTTAAAAACATCACACACGAATATAATTTCGACATTTAAAGAATCTTTTATAAAATCAAAGCTTCTTTTGTTGCCACTGATTTTTTAACGTTTCCCAGTAGTTCTTATAGCATACCAATCAGTTATCATGTATGGTGATGAAAGGTTTTTGAGTTTATAAATTCCCATGTTATCATTATTAAAAAAGTGTTTAACATACATATATCATAAATTAATAGCACTGCCATTAACATTAATATTAATATTATTCTGTTACACCTGAATCAATAATCTCCTCTGTCCTGATGTCGCCTGTAGGTGTAGGGTATATTAAATAACACTCTTAAATTTAATTAATTTAAATCCTTTTAGAATTGTCAAAATTATTTTTAGATATTTTTAACCATTTGGGGTCAAGCGACTAGTATAAGTGGCGCATAAGATGCTTAGTATCCTTGATTATCTTCACAGTGAAATTTTAGTGTAAATGTTATCTTATTTATTCCAAGCATTTTCGTGATTCAACTACGCAAAAATTTATTTTAAAAAAATCGGTGATGAAAGATTAAAAGATCTGAAAAAGACTCTCGTCCCGAAGGGGTTAATAAATACGTGCATATAATAAGCAACGATATATTGCTGATACAAATTTAAGATGTTTTATAGTAATTTTAAAGTTGTTTATGTGGCTCCTCACATTATTTGTCCCAGAACTGAGAAGGATAAATTTAACGATACAGCTGAAAATGTTCAATTGAGAAGCGATAATGTGCTGGAAACCGATATTTCTGGTTTGCGAAAAATGATTAATAAACCATAGAAACTACTCAGAAATGTTTCTGACCATTTTCACTTACAGAAAACATGTTTTAGAGTCAAACAGGATAAATTAACAGGATCGAGTTTAACATTAACGTTAATATTATTATGTCATACTTGCATACATAAACTCAATTACTGCAGCTGAAAATTAATTTGAAACTGACAATATTTTAAAAAGCGTTATTCCGGTTTGAGAAAATTGATTAATAAACAACAAAAACTATTCGGAAATGATTACGAACACTTTTATTTTAAACAAACATATTTTACATGCAAACATGATAAATAAACAGAATAAGCAGTATTAACATTAAATTTAATGTAACTCTTTTACACTTGCATTTGCATATTTCTTTACTTAGCTGATAGTTGAATTGATAGAATCCTAGAATTCTTCATTCTCGTTTGAGAAAACAAGCTATTAACCTAAAAATACTACTTGGAAACGTTTTTGAACATTTTCATAATAAACAAACATGTTTTAGAGACAAGGATGATAAACTAACAGAATTAATATTAACATTGAAATTAATATTATTCTGTTACTTTTACATGCATAAAATCAATTCCGCAGGTGAAAAATGTCGAATAGAAAATTTTTAGAATCCAAGAATCCGGTAATCTGGTTCGACAAAATAGGTTAATATCCTAAAATAAAACTATACTCGAAACGTTTCTGAACATTTTCACAATAAATAAACATGCTTTGAGCAAGATTGATAAACTAACAAAATTAACAGTTAAATTTAAAATATTATTATTATGTTATCTTCGCATGTATAAAACCAATTGTATAGCTGAAAATGTTTAACTGAAAATTTATAGAATCCTACAAAGCGATATTCCATTCAAGAAAATTTATAATACTATATTGATAATACTAAATTGATGATAATATAAAAACTATCTAAAAATCAATGGCAGGAAACAATCGTTGTTTTTAAGAAGTTCGAAAATATTTTGGTTTATCAGATTTCCAAATTTAAAGAATATTTTTTCGTAAAATAAATACACCAAACCAGGTTATCACATAGTTTCTTTCACTGTAATATTATATTTTCGTAGATTAAGAAAATTTGTCGCTTTTTTCCTTTTATTATGCTGAAAGATGCATGCATAATCTTATTAAATGCCAAATATATGCTAAATTTGATAAATAATGTAAAGCGAAACACCAAATTAATGACAAAGTAAGTATATCCTGGAATGTTGACTAAAGTTATGATTGATAAATTTTAAATCCAGCTTTTTTATGAGGACGAATTTGCGAAAAATAAATACTTATATTTTTTTATTATTTTATGTAAGTTGTAAGATTTTTATTTTTTATTTTTATGTATCATTAATTGTATGTTAAACAAAGAAGTACTTTACATATTCTTTCAATAATAATTTTTTTTATTATGCTCTGAACGTCTTGCAAATGGGTAAAATTTTAGTGTTGTTTTCTTTGCAATTTTTTTAAATGCTCAGAAAATATGATTCTTTCAACATTATATATTAAAAAAACCCCCTAATTATAAATATGTATGTAATCATTAAGAGTGTTAAATACATTCTAAAATGCATTGAAAATGTATTACATCTATATAATAATTATATTATCTTACATACTGCTTATATTGTCTCGAAAACTGGAGCTTAGTGAACGGAATATTACATTCCAAATACTTAGAGGGTGGGTACAAAGGGCTCGCACCATTCTCAAAATTTTCGCAATTTGCTACTACTATTTTAAAACGATAATTTTCATTTAAAACTTCTATTGGCGATAATAAAAGAATCTATTGTGAAGATTGTTTATTTGAAATAGTGGTAGCGAATGGTGAATTTTTAGAAACGCTGCAAGACCTGGGACACAGTACCTTGAAATTTGTCAAAATATCGAATTTCTCTTTTCAATATTAATTTATGGTTTCTTTGATTGTGTATATTTTGACACATCATTTTTACCTGTATGACCATTATATCACGAGGTATTGTACATTTTGTTAACCCTCTGACTGCCCGGCAAAAGGGTAAAATTGTAAAGTTGTTTTCTCTGTAATTTATTAAAAATATTAAAAAAAGATTTTTTTTCCAACCTGATACAAAATATGTTATTATGTATAGGTGTATGATCTTTGAGAGTATTAATCCTAACTTAATTTTTCAAAACTGGGTTTTATTTGTAGAATTATATTAATTTAAATATTGCTTGTGCTGCAGTGAAACCTGCAGGTTAGTGTGTGAAAAAATCAGCCAGCGGCAGTCAGGAGATTAATGGATCCAGCGCAATTACCCATTCAAATGATAACTTTAAAATGATTTTCTTCCTGTTCATATTTTTATAACTTAACTTACTTGTTCAATAAATACTAAAGCTTTTTTTCTAATTTAGATAAAAATCTTTTTTTTTACTTGTTCTCCATGGTGTATTTAATTTTTTTGAGCATGTATTTACTATTCACGTTTATAGTTATTATTTCTTTTAATATTTAAATGGAGAGTTTGGTGATTTTCTTTTCTTTTATACATAAAAACCTATAGATCTAAAAATCCATGCACAATTTTATGTAGTATATTTTAATGCATGAGGAAAACATCGAAATAAAAATATTCCTATTTATAAAAGTTGCAGGACTTAAAAAAAAAACTAAATCTTTTTAATAGAATTTAAATTTTCGTTAAATAGACTACATTAAATGCATATATATAATATATATGTATATATTGTTCTACATTAAACACATATATATATTATTTAATTTTTATTATTAAGTATTGTGCCATCGCATGTATTACAATATTACTCAAAATTTAAAAATGTTTCAAAGATACTGTGCCTTAAGAAATTTCAATTGAAAATATAACTAATATTGCAACATTAAAATAAAAATAAAAGGAATGCTTAAACTTAAACTAGAACACTTAATTACAAATTTATAAAATTAATTTTATGCAAAGCATGAAAAGTCACATGCTTAATATATTTCTACCTTAGAAAAAAGAATAAAATGAAAAAAATAGCAATATATGAAGATACAATACAATGAATGACAATGAGATATGTTTATCTTTTTTATTTTCTTGTTTACTTATTTTTGATGAAATAATGAAAACAGAGACACTAGAGTCATGTGTACAGCATGAACAGATTTACAATTCAAATAGATATCAAAGCGGAAATATTTACATTTTTCCACATTTCTTTAATGTACAAAATGTGTTCTTCATTTTGCAAATAATATCAATACAATTATTGCATGCATTTTGAGAGCCATACATACATTCAATAATAGAATTCGTGAAGCATTACAAGCATATAAAATTAAATGCTTTTGTATAGATTTGACCCTTTTTAATAGAAATATGTGATGTATTTTACAGGATTTTACAAGCATTCATATAAAAAAAAGCGTTACATGAGCACGGTACTAAAATAAAATGAATGTTATAAATTTAATTCAAGATTTAAACTGGTGCCGTTAGGTTTTACTGTTATTTTAAGGAAAACGAATAAATTGCTTTATATGGGTCGTAGTTGCGTTGTTAGGTTAGAAAAAGATTTACATTTGTAATAAGAGACATTTTTAAAATAAACAATCTTACTAGCTGGGCCGGATTAAGGGGGGGGGGGGCAAAGGGGGCTGCAGCCCCGGGCCCCAACCAGTCAGGGGGCCTCAGCAGAGGCTTAAGTTGTACCAAAGTTTCGTTTAAAACAATTACAGGGGGTGTAAGAGCTGCGCGAAATCGCCGTTTTTTTGCAACTTAACTTGAATTGCCATTTGACGTCATTGCTGTCTGTATCTCATAAAATTTCCAGATTTAACAAAAGTGGCGATGAAAATGAAGCGAAAAGGGTCGCGTAAAAAAGCGCAAATTTCGTCAAAAGAAAAAAAAAAAAAAAAAAAAAAAAACGAATTTAATCAAGATCGCGGAAAAGCGCAATTTCCTTCAAAAGGCCGTGGAAAAAGCGTTAATTTCGTCAAAAGGTCACGGAAAAAGCGCGAATTTTGTAAAAAGGTCACGAAAATAGCACAATTTTTGTCGAACAGTCGCGGAAAAAATGAGTCGCGAAAAACCGCGATTTTGGCAAAGAATCGTAAAAAAACGCGAATTTCATCAAAGGAAGGAAGGAAAAACGCGATTTTCTTTAAAAGATCGCAGAAAAAGTGCAAATATAATCAAGGGGTCGCGGAAAGAGAGCAAAATTTGTCAAATCATCGGGAAAAAACGCGAATTTCGACAGAGGACAGCGGAAAACGCGAATTTCGTCAAAGGGTCGTGAAAAAAACGCAAATTTTGCGAAAGATTAGCGGGGAAAAAAACGTGAATTTTGCCAAAGTGTGGCGGGAACAGAGAGAATTTCTTGAAAAGTTCTCGGGAAAAAGCGCAAATTTTGGCAAAGGATCGCGAAAAAACGGGAATTTTGACAAAGAACCTCGGAAAATTGCGAATTTCTTCAAAGGTTCGCCAAAAAACGTAAACTTTGAGAAAAAATGGCGAAAAAACGTAAATTTTGTCAAAATGCGGCAGAAAAGTGAAAATTTTTTGAAAAGTTCGTGAGAAAAAGAGCAAATTTAGTCAAAAGATCGTGGAAAAAGAGCGAATTTTGACAAAGAACCGCTAAAAAACGCGAATTTCGTCAAAGGATTGCCGAAAAAATGCGAATTTCGAGAAAGAACCGGGAAAAGAAAGCGCGAATTTTGTAAAAAGTTGGCTGAAAATGCGCTAATTTCATAAAAAATTTGCGAGAAAAGCGCAAATTTAGTCAAAAGAGAAGTGTGCTGAAGTGTCGAGAAGAAGAGCTGAAGTGTCGTCGCCGAAAATAAGTGAATTTTGAGAAAGAACCGAAAAAAGCGCGAATTTCGTCAAAAAATTGCCGATAAAACGCGAATTTTGACAGAACTCTGCAAAAAAACACGAATTCCGTCAAAGGATGGCAGAAAAAGCGCGAATTTCTTGAAAAGATCGCGGGAAAAGCACAAATTTAGTCAAAAGATTGCGGAAAAGAGCGAAGTTTGTCAATGAGACGCGGAAAAGTGTAAATTTCTACAGAGGATCGCTTAAAAACGCGAATTTCGTCAAAGAATCGCTGAAAAAACGCGAATTTCGTCAAAGAGTGGCAGGAAAAACGCAAATTTCGGAAAAAGATCACATGAAAAGCGCAAATTTTGTCAAAAGGTCGCGCGCGGAAAAAAGGCGAATTTAAAAACACCATTAAAGGAAAAAAAACTGATTAACATCATTCATATTCTAAATCTAAGATTTGTATTTTAGGATTTAAAAAACAAATCAATGGTGTGTGCGTGTATTTGAGGAGGGGGTGACATTCAGTATCGTGGTAGGAGGCTTAAGATTTCCAATAGCGTAAGGGGGGGGGGCTAAAATTCCCAGTAGCCCCGGGCCCCAGAAGTGCTTAATCCGGCCCTGCTTACTAGTAGTGAAAACTATTTCGGAATATTTCAGAACATTTCGGAAAACAAAGTTTCGAAAAAAAAATTTCGTTTAGCGTTAAATTTCCTCTATCACATCCATTGAAACATTAATACAATAGAAAATGATATTGGAGGATGTAAAACCAATTTGCAAACCACTTCCCACCCGTTGTTTTATTTGTTACTATTTTTTATTAGCTTTTTATCTAAAATAGCAGAAAAATTACAAACATTTCTCTAAAATTACAGAAAAAAAGTGAGACTCTCAATAAACTTATACTAGTTCTCGGTTAAAAGCATTTGATTGAGTCGCTCAGCCATCATTTTATAGGCACTTTCCTTATCTAATATTCTGTAGAGATTTTCAGGCCATTATTTAAAAATATTTGTTTCTAAATTTGTAATTCAAAATAAACATTTTTAAAATTCTTTTATAATTTCATTAAAAAGGTTAAAGAAGAAAATTCAGCATAAAAATTCCTTTTTTCTAACTTTAGAAAGGGAAAAATCATTTCCTCGGAGTTTGTGGGGATTTTTATCGGCAATAATTTGTATCAATAAATTTTTCTCCGTTGAATCATAAAAGACATAACTTTGTATTCCATTCTTTGTAACAACAGCTTCTATACCTGAGTCAGTAAGGTCTTCCCCCGTTGTTAACAGTTCTTGGATTCAAACCTCAAGACGGCCAGGAACAAATTGTGTAAAAGTTAAATAATACAGCAATTCAAATTTACTCGAGAATTTCAAATTATTTGAGATCACTGAAGACTGAATGCTTCACAAATTTTTGAAACTAAATTAAATTCTTATCATAAAAAATAATTTGCAGAGTCTTGTGTATTTTTAATGATGTTATTTTACAGAGTCTACTATAACTTTACTTAATAACTTATCTAGATTTTTCAAATCTCTGTAATTTGACATTTGACTCAAGATAATAGATTATCGACAGATTCTCTGTAATTTCATAGAATATTATTTAACAGTGAAGAGCCCTCAGTATTGAACTCCGAATCAAATTTGATTTAAATTTTTCGATCTCTACACATGCAACGTGGCAATTACTTGTTTAATACTACCTTTCAAATGAGCTAGTTTTGAATAATCTGTTTTACAATTTCTATTAAACTAATGTTTTTTTTAAATTATTTTTTTAATCTTATTTTTCAGTTTATGTTATAGCCATTAAAACTGCACAATAACACGTATCTGATTTAACATTAATAATTTAATAACAGTAAAAAAACTGTTTCGTCATTTTTTATATATTTTTAATCAACTTTATTCTTTTTATTACGAAGTTACTCAAGGAAAAACAATCTTTTAAAAACATTTACTGACATTCTTTAAATTGTTATGTCTTATAAATATTTAATTGCCATGAAAACAAAAATATCTCGCAACTTTAAGCTTACACAAAGTGCAACAACCAAGGAAATTATTAGAATTACCAGCACAAAAAAAAGAAGAAAAATTCTAAAGATATTTAAAAGTGTCCAGTTTTAAATGATTTTAAACACTAACAATTTCTAATAAATCAGATATCATCGTATTATAATAAATCTGAAATAATAAACATTATTGAAATAACAAAATACTAATTAAAAATTGTTTTGGAACAAATTTTAATGCTTTAAATTTTTAATGTTGTTAATTATACCATTTTACTCATTATCTTTTTTGGATTGTTTCAAATTTTTATTAGTATGCCATCGAAGTAATTTATTCTGAGTTATTAAATTTAATCAATAGAACAAGATAACTTACCGTTATACAGGATGCAACGTAAAAGAATCTGATACCTGAAAAAAAAAAATACATAATTATATTTTTAAAATATAATGAGTATTTTTATGCACAAATATGTTAAAAATCTAGATATTTTTCATAAAAAATCTATGGCATCTTATACATGTGATTATAGAGATATTTTAGTCACATTATGTTTTTTTTTAACGGTTTAGATGCTTGATTTTAAAACAACTGTTCATAAACGCCTAATCAAATTCTGATACATATGTACATTAGTTTATAAAGTTAAACCACTCTAAAACAACGCTAAGAAAAAAAGAGAGAAAATCATCGTTAAAATTAAGGATAGGTCCAATTTCCTTATCCACACTGTTATAAAAAAATAATGATTACGATTACATGTTTAGAAAAAGATGTCTAGTTTGTTTTCCATAAATATTTTAATCGATTACTCGTTTTGATTTCTAATAGTGACTGGATTTGGAGGCCTCTGAAAATTTAGGATATAACATCAAATTTTGTTTACTTTTACTCAGAGGTGGGGAAATACATAATTTTGCTCGCCAGTGGCGAGTGGCTTTTCTGGCAAGGCGAGCACATTTTTAGTTTTTGAAAAAACTGTAGGCAATGGAGACATTATCAGAGACACTTTTTCAGCCTAAATATTTTAACTTTCCAAATTATTACAGTGTAAATATGGTACTAGTTCTATCTTATATTAAGCTTATCTCTGTTGCATATATTTCAATTTTTATAGGAAAAAAATAATTACGAAAGTGCATTGTAGTAATAGTAATTTCGTGTGCAATTTTGTCATAACTATTTTCAACGACGTGCGTGTTGCATCTTGCGGCTGGTGAAAAATCTCCTTGTCTGGTAAGATTTTTGAAAAGTCCCCACCCCTGCTTTTACTAATAAAATTAATTTTTAGAAAAACTACAAAAACGATTATTTTATTCACAAATGCAATATTTTGAAAATATCTGTTTATTTTTTTTTTTAATTTAGGAATTCTGCTTTTAAACATGCAAACTTGATCTGAGATCATCTAAATAAATGAAATGTTATAACTGGTAAGATGCCACGTCATAAATGAACATGACCATTAAAGTAAACTTGTTAATTTGTAATTTTTTATTATATCTATTAACTTTTTAGATTAATTTAAACCCGATTATTCAATCGGGAAATTTATTAAAGCAGATGTAAATTTTCCATTTTTTGGGGTGAAAAAATGAAAAATTTACATCAGTTACGATTAACTTTTATCTTAAAATTTTAGAATGTCAACTTTCTTCCATTTGCATAATTTGGCAAAATTAGACGACGATATAATCATATAGTACCAAAAATGTCTATAACATATGCGTAGTAGAAACTGTGAAACTCTTAAAAAAAAGCTATTTAAAACAAGATTTTTTTTATTTTATTTTGAGAAACACACAATATTAGAGCACAAAAACTGAATGAATTTTTAATCATTTTCATGCACTAGATAAAATACAACATTTTTCCTAATACATGAAGACGCTTGTATATGCATCTAAATATTTAAAACAGTTAGTTCATTTTAGGTCACTTTATAAGTTTTACTACATATTTCAGTTATAGAATATCATATTAAATACAAAATTATGTTGAAAATGTGCTGCATATATATTTTTTTTTATTGTTGTTTGTTCTAAATGGAAATATTGTATTCGGCGAAACTTTTAAGACGATTATTTTTCTTACGAATTTCATTTTTCCAACTGAGTGAGAAAACGCTCAAGCCAGGTCTCAAAACCAGAACATTTGACTTAACAATATTTTACAGTTTTATAAAGGTAAAAACCACCGTTTTTTAATGCTCAGATAATGCTTTAAAAATAAAAAAACAGCAGTTTTGAATCTACTATCGAGATTCTTAATCACTGCAAGACACAGCGTATTAGAAAAAAAGCAAGTCTGCTAGCACGCTGCGTTTTGCACCGATGGGAAGAATCTCGATAGTAGATTCAAACGACAGTTCCCTACTTTTTCATGCATTATTTGCTCTTTTCTAAATGCTAGTATTCCACCTTTATGCATTTTTCTACAAAGGCTTTGCTTGCTGTCTAAATTTACAGTTTTAATTATCTGGTTTGACTATCCGTGGTAAAATTTCACTTAACCCGTTACCACATGCGCCTACATTTGTAGATTGGCTTTACGATGCAATTGGAGGTAAATTTTATCCAAGCGCGTATGCTGACGGGTTAAATAAACTTTTTGTAAATAACATCTGGTTTGCCATGCAAACTGCCCGAATCTATAAACTTCTGGTAATAATGCAAAGCTAAGGTTCCTGTTTTTAGTACTTGGTTGAGCTTTTTTTCGGTTGATTGAATAGACTTAATTCGTATGATAAATTTAACAATCAATATGATTCAGTTAAAAATAATATCATATTTTTTTCAATTACTTTTCCTGTTTCATTTCATAAAGACAAAAACAAAAGATTAAATAGAACCAAAAATGCATACATTTTTCAATTAAGATTTCGCTAGAGATAATATTTTAATGATAGTATTATTCATGCATTTTATTTATGATAGAGCAGTTCATCCTTTATAAAATAATTTGCCTACGGAAAGAATGAAATGATTAAAATAATGCATTTTATGAATGCAACATGCTGCAGGTTTGCGTGTCACTGCATGTTTCATTTTGACGTTAATTAAGTACAAATAAAATTTATGAAGCTTTCTTGGATTTAATAATGAGCTCTCAGTTCGCAGAATTCGAATGAAAAATGCATTATTCTTATGAGCTACGAGACACCTGCTGAATAAAGTAGCAAATAAAGAATTATATATCACATTTCTAGTCCAAGAAAAAGTATAGACGTATTAGGAAGATGTCTTATGTTTATTATGTTGAAAAAGTATTCTTTAAATAGTTTTCTGTCGTTTACTTCTTTAATTCATTCATGAATTTTATTTAACCAAAAAACAAGTGTGAAATTATACGTCAAACGTAGCAAATGAGGTGCGTTCGTACCATTACAAAGTTTAAAACTATTGAGATCTTGGTGTAATAGTACAGAGTACTTCAGCTACAGCATAGTATCCGAATATGTTTGAATGTGTCTGTAAATGCTATCTGCTTTGTATCTGCACAGGAAGTAACTTGCTGTAAACCTCAGAAATGTATATTTACTTCATAAAATTTGAAATAGTTTAATATAATTACCACCTCCCACAAACAATGTTTCCCCTCTATACCATTATGTATTGGAACAATTTTGTGCGGCCCTGTAAATTTCTAACAGATATTCTTTACACCACAGAGTGTACAGAAGACACATTTTAGTATATGCGCCATAGATGCATATCAATTTTATTATATTCGAAAAAGTGTACAATATTTAAATGCACCCCTATATTTTTTCCCTTTGGTCATAATGTAACGGAATATTTTTGATTATCCATGTAAATAAATTATACATCCGATTTTCATAAAATTTGATATGACTCGACAGAACTGTACAACAATTATATATTCTAAATTTCAAACATTTAGTTTCAGTAGATTTTGCTGTGTTATATGCGTACAGACGGACGGACTGACTTGGGGCTACGTATTTACATAATTACGAAAGCATATGAAAATGAATACTCTAAAATGAGTAAAAATTACTCAATTTTTAATGCGTCGCTTATTTAAAATAGCTCCGATCTAAAAGTTGTTAAATTTCAGAAATACATGTATTCCTTTTGATTCCATGATAGTTTTTAAATATGAATCGATATATACTGACCCTGAACCTACAAATTAAAATAAAAATGCACTGACATTTATTTTTCGTTCAAAATTATTAACAAGAATCGTTTAATTGATCATTTATTAAGAAAAAAAACTAAATTATTATCCAGACATCAGATACAAATATTTTTATAAGAGCGTTATTCGCAAGCACTTTTAAACTAGTTTAAAATACTGTGAAGCATTTTTTATATTTACATTATTAGACATCTTTTATGACTCCATAACGGAATTAAACCATAACTGGGTTCAAATTGTCATTTTATTTGGGTTTCATAAGAGGGGATGTATCAAGATTGAGAAAACATAAGTTCCTTTTTGATCCAAATGCACTCAATTCCATATGAGTACATCGATTTATTGATTTTTGAGTACTTCATTTTCTTCCTGTATTCATTAACTATTTTTGATTGGGAAAGAAAAATATATGCACAAACATTTTCTTCATGAAGCATGCTAAAACTTCACTTCATTCAGGTGAGAAGGTGAGAAATTGTTTTCATTTTTCAACCGTTTGTCATACTTATCAATTTGATTTTATTTCACGAGTAGAGCAAAATTACAGGCTTTTCGTTTCCTTTACTCCGCAAAAAGTTCATTTTTGAACTAGCCAAACTAGTGTTACAATACAAATATTGGGCCGCTTATTACTGTAATAACCCATTAATTGGTTTGCCTGAATGGCGTTCGGGCAAAACGAATTTGCTTATTGCATTATTTAAAGCTTTTTGACACCGCTATTATTTTTAAGAAAATTTCCATACTATTGAAAGGCGAAAATGTTTAGACTGAATTTTACGAATATTTTATTTAAATAATAGTGGTGTGAATGCGTTATTTTCAATTTATTGAACGGAAACGAATTAACCAGTTAAGGGGTTAAATATTATTAATGATTATGTCTTGGTGTAAATCGCCTAACAAGTGACAATTTTATGCTGCATTTTTTCCAGTATCCCCCAACAGTCCAAATTCAAGAACTAATGCACGGATTGTCATGCTTGTAGAATGTCACGATGAGCACAGATCGTCATTTAATTTCTGTCACTGTGATGACAAATTTTGAAATATTAATATGTATGAAGCAGAAGAAAGTTTTGGAATTGCCACATTCGACTACTTTTTCATTTGTTTTAAAACGACTCGAATTTAGTCGAAAAAAAAAACAGCCAAATAAACTATTTTTACCGTATTTAGTGTTTTAATCTTACAATGTTTTGCAATAAAAATTTGTATACGCTATTACTTTTTACTTATTTGAAACTATAAGTTTTTATATATTTTCTGAAATTAGATTTTTTTATGAAGCATGCATCTTAATAAAAATCATAATTAGTTATAAATAAAAATACATACATAATATGGAAAAATATATTAAATATTAGGTTGTAGAACTTTAGGCAATCTTATTAAAAAAAATTTAAATTATTTAAATTGAATCTGAAAAAAAAATGCATTGTATTTCATTTCTATTTCCATACTTTATAACAAAGCCTGAGAAAGAATATTTAATGTATTTCTCTATGTATTTTCTTAAAATGTCTTAAATTTTAATTGCTTTCATTAAAAAACCTTTGTTGCGTTTTGTTAATAATGTTCATTTTGCATATAAAAGGGAAAAAATGCGAGAAATGGTGTTTTTTTTATGTGTGCGATATTTAAAGAGACTGAAATAATTACATCCGTGGAAGTCCTTCTTTTATTGTACTTTTATATAAAACATATTCTTTTAAGTTCAGTTTTAAAATGTGCTTTTGAAATTTGCATAAAAGAAGAAAAAAAAATCAAATTTTAAAAGATGCTAATGTTTTACAAATTCCATTTTATTTTTGTTTAAAAAAAGCCTTTTTTAAGGAGATTCCTTTAATGCAATAGAATGAAATTTTTTTAATTTAGATTTAAATGTATATATTTTTATCTTGCCTACATTTTCATCAGAAAGTTGCCTACATTATTACTAAAACCTCTATTTTACAACAATTTCAATTTTTTACAAAAATGTTTCAACGTATTTTCTAAAATTAATAATAACTTTATACATTCTTAAGTTGAAACTTAATTGGAACTTTGAGCTTTTAAATTAACAAACTATTTTACTATTTTTAAGATTAAAAAAAAAAAAACACAATTTAATTTATTACAAGTTTATAAATACTAATACGAAATAACCACCAGGCTTGATTATTATTTGTTTAGTTTATTGAAGTATTGATCAATCTTTAAGATTATGCATTATTCGCAGATGTATTTCTATCTCTATATATGTTACAGCTTAAACACGGAGCCTGGCCAATTCGAAAACTGGCCGGGAAGCCTATGTCAACATCCGAACAGGGAATTTAGCTACCCTTTAGATGCGGGGCCGTCATGAAACTTCTCTTAGAAGCTGTTTCTTTTTTAGAGAATAAAGTTGTTTCGTGACATCTCCGGTAGATGGCACTGACATCCATCTTAATGATGCTTACGTACCAATTGTAACTAAGATAATGTTACAAAATTAAAATGCATAGTAAAAACGATTCCCATTGATTGTATTGAAACGAAAATTTATTGTGTATCACAGTAAGTTAACCAAAAATAGTACACAATTCCCTTTCAATACCGAAATGATAAACCAAATAAGATAATAATTAAATTAACCCGAGCCTTTACTCGAACTAGAGCACGGACAAGCAGACGGTTAGACTATTTGAATTCATAGACACTTTCAACTGTGGTAGAAAGGATTAAGCCGAATGATCTATTTTGTGAACTGACCAGTGACCAATCACATCTGGCTATTTCGTGAATTGGCCAATCACATCTGGCCAGTTCGCGAATCGGCCAGTAATTTTTAAACGTTGTTGGCCAGTACAGGAATTGGCTGCCCAATTTCGGGTTTTGGCCGTAACATATACATTATTTACCTGGATCCTGAAGAAAAAAATTACATAAATATCTTCTTTCAAACTTAGGTGAAAGCTCTTAACTGTATTTTGAACGCAGTGTTCAATTCAGGGGTGACCCGGGGGATTTCCCCTCCGAAGCAATGAAATGTCCACCCCTCGGAAGTTTTGACATTTTAAATTTCAACGGTGAAAAAGTACAATTTTCGCGTCCTCCCCCCCCCCCTCTCAGGGTCGCAAAAATCCCTTCCGGAGAAAAGTGTCTGAATTCAACACTCTTTGTAAGTATTAGAAAAAAAATCATAATCTATGCTTGGGGAATTTTCTTTTTCGTTTCTAATTAGCATTATCTAGAATACGCGGTAAATTCCGCATGTCTTTTATATATAAGTTCCATAAATTTATTATTATGTTTTTAAATTAATATTAAAATACAAAAAAATACATTCCTTGTACGTAAGCTTTACCTTTGGACTACTAATATTTTTTATATAAAAACAAGAACGCATACTAAAAAAGAAAATAAATATGTATAAATAATTATAATTTGCATTATTTTTGTGTCTCAATTGGGACCTAAAATATTTCGATTTATGGTTAGTTTATTCATCATTTCGATATTTAACACGTTGAGTGCCACAGCGTCAGATACTGAACATCCCGTTACGACCACGTCAATCACCGGTGACTGATAGTATAAAATATAGTATAAAGTATGATATAAAACTAAAAAAAAATATTTTTTTTAAGCATTTATTTAAAAAGTATAATTCTTTAGTAAAAAAAAGTTAAATAAATTTTAAATAAATTTTCATTAATTACTTAAAACAATTTTTAAAAAAATTATATCATATTTTAGACTGTCAATTACCGGTCACTGAAGCGTCCTAAACGGAAAGTTGAGTGTCAATAACCGGTGACTGAAGTGATACTCAACGTGTTGAAATAATCCCAAAACATTTTAATACATTGAAAACTTATTTAACCTTATAATCTTATGTAGCCTTATCCTAGCGTTATTATGTGGTACCTGAACAAATTTAACCATTTTTGTGTTTGTACATCACTTTTTTTGACAAAACATAATCTTTATTTCATAGTTAAATATCGTGATAAATTCAAAGAAAAAATTGCTATTTTTAAAGTTCTATCAGAAAATACTATTTTTAAAATACTAGCAGAAACGTTTTGCATTCAAAAGAGGGGGAAATGAGGCTTAAATGGGTTAAAACATAGAAGTGTAATAAAAATAAACGAAAACATGAAAAAGTTTCATTTGAAACATACACAATTTGCTTAAAACTGGTTATTCACAATTAACAAAAAGTAAACAATTTTTAAAAATAACATAAATATTGGATGATAACTTGAATGCAGACCATGTTTGATCATTTTTAAGAAGTTCTTTTTACGTCATATACAAAGATATTTAATCCATTCCTAACGTTTACAAAGTCATTTTTAATATTAACAAAGTAAGGTTAATTAAACCTCAGTTATTAGTATATCAGAGAGAAAAGATTAAGATTTATTAGTAAAATCTTCTACTTTCATATATCTAAGACTGTCGAAATTATCACATTTATATGATTACATAACTTTAGAAATAATCCGATAGAATCGATTTAAATTAAGCATGCTTCCAGTAACGGATTTCGACCAATATGAGATGAAATAACGTAAATAATCGTTCAAACACATGAAAAGAAATGTGTAGAGATATAGTATAGATAGCTATAGTATCCTTGTTGGAGAGCAACTTACAATGTGCTTTATTCTGAATTGCTGAACTATCGGCATATGTATATGAATAAATTCGGTTAATAATGTATGAATATCCTTATATTTTTTTAAAAAGTAAAACTTTTATCCACAGTAAGAAAAAAAAAGTTTATGAAAACAAAAAACTTTTTCCAGTTTCTTTTGCTGTCACTAGTTTGAGGAAATTTTAATTTTTATAGTCTATTAATGTATTTTCTTATCCCGGAATATATTATTATCAGATGATATTAATTTCGAAGTAAACATTTTCATGTTAAAAATATTTTTACAGACAAACATGGTAAATTAACTATATTCATAGGAACATTAAAATTAATATTACTTTGTTTCCCTTGCATATATAAATTTAATCATGCAGTTGAAAATATTTAATTAGGAATTTATAGCATTCGTAAAAACAATATTACGATAAAAAAATATTAGTATTATTTATAATCTATTTAGAAACGTTTCCAACGACCACTCACACTAAAATTATTTTTATAAATGTGTCTTTAAATATCAAAAATACACTTTTTTTTTTCAAATTCTAATTATAATGAAGTATTTTCGGAATCGTCGTAATTCGAAAGTGGTTATTGTATATTTTTAATTGGGTTACATTAAATTTTCGTCGTTTTTGATTTTTTTTTTTTTTTTTTTTTTTTTTTTTTTTGTATTTATAGGTAATGGACACTTGAAAAATTAAGACCTTCAATTTTTGACAGTTTTATATATTTTAGAAATTCCTGAACACGATTTGATGTTTTTTAAAAAACGTTTCTCTGTGAGTATGTTTGTTTGTATGTATGTAACAAAAGAAATTATGGGCACTCTATCTTAAGAACTAAAGCACAGAATTTCATAAAACTTTATATTTTGTTATATCTTGATATAAATTGTTGGTGGTCATTTTTTGGTGTATGTAGCCCTTAAGGTCGCCCACATGCTGCAACAGCTCTACTCAAGATTTTCATCAAACCTTAGATTATATCAGGTATTGACATAAATTTCTGCTGATTAGGTGTTGCTATAAATTACAAAACAGGTAGCGCTGCAAATGGTCTGAAACAATCGATTTAATTGCGCATATCATGAATGAAAGGTTTCTTCGATCTGAGCAGAAACTCAATGAATGGCCAATGTGTTATGGCAGCAACGAAATAAACAATATGAGACATTGCACTTTATTATGAATAATTCTCAATAAACATATTGCGAATTTCCGTGACGTCGCTGCAGAGCAGTACATATATATTTTAAATTTAATATGTTACTTTACATATATGCTTTAAAAGTAATTTATGAATAATTTTCTAAAGCCAGTTTCTAGCTCAATAATATAAGGTTGTTTTAAAGAGACGTTTGACTAAATTTGATAGGCAGAGATTTTTCCGAAATTTTCTCCATTTAGAATTCCAAACTCTTCACAAAAGACGACAATTATACGTTTGCATCGTTATTTTAGAAATGGTCTGAAAGAATTGGTTTAATTGCGCATAAGATCAATGGAAGATTTCTGCGGTGTGATCAGAAACTCAATAAATGGGCATTTTGTGATGCCAGCAGTGAAATAAAGAATATCAGACGTTGAGCTTTATTATAAATTATTTTCAAGAAATACATTTCTATTTTTTGTGACATCACTGCAAAGGAATACATATACATTTTAAATTTAATATGTTACATCACATTTTTATTTTGAAACTTATTTATAAGTAATCTTTTAAAACCAGTTCAGTCCCATACATGGTTGTTTCAAAGAGACTTTTGAATAAATGCGATAGACAAGAGTTACTACTGAAAATTTCCTCCATTTAGAATTCCAAACTCGTCACAAAAGACTGCAATTATACTTTTATATCATTTCAAAAATATTCTGAAGGAATCAATTTAATTGCGCATATGATCAATCAAAGATTTCTGCAATATGAGCAGAAACTCAATGAATGGGTATTTTAGGATGCCAATATTAAAATAAAGGATATGCGATATCGTACTTTATTATAAATTATTCTCAATAAATATATTGTTAATTTTTGTGGCGTCACTGGAAAGGAACACACACATATAACTTAATATGTGTACTTTACATAATAACTTTAAAAATCAGTTAGGAATAATTTTCTAAAGCCAGTTTATAGGTGAATAAAATAAGGGTCTTTAAAAAAAATTGTGAATAAATTTGATAGGCATCGGTTATTACTGAAATTTTCTCCATTTAAAATTCAAAATTTGTCATAAAAGACTGCAATTATACGTTTACATTATTTCAGAATTTGTCTGAAGAAATCGATTTAACTTTTTATATCATCAATGAAAGATTTCTGTGATATGAACTGAAACTCATTGAATGGACAATTCTGGATTTCCGTGGTAAAATAAAAAATATCAGACATTGTAGTTTACTTTACTATAAATTATTCTCAAGAAATACTTTTTTAATTTTTCTGACCTCACTGCAAAAGAAAACGTATACATTTTAAACTAAATATGTTATTTTACATAATAGCTTTAAAAATCATTTGTGAATATTTTTTAAAGCTAGTTTCTAGGTGAACAAAACAACACTGTTTCAAAGAGACTTTTGAATAAATTTGATAGGAAGGGGTTATTACCGAAATTTTCTCCATTTACAATTCGAAACTTGTCATAAAAGACTGCAGTTATACATTTACATGATTTTAGAAATGGTCTGAAGGAATCGATTTAATTGCGCATATGATCAATGAAAGATTTATGCGATGCTAGCAGAAACTTAATGAATGGCCATTATGTTTTGTCAGCAGCGAAATAAACAATATGAGACATTGCACTTTGTTATGAATTAATCTTAATATATATATTGCTAATTTTTGTGACATCACTGCAAAGGAATACATATGTATTTTAAATTTAAAAGTTATTTTACATGATAGCTTTACAAAATATTTATGAATAATTTTATAAAGCCAGTTCCTAGATGAATAAAACAAAATTGTTTCAAAGAGACTTATGAATAAATTCGGTAAGCACGTGTTATTATCGAAATTTTCTCCTTTTCTAATTTGTCAGAAAATACTGCAATTATACGTTTGCATCATTTCAGAAACGGTCTGAAGGAATCGATTTAATTGCGCACATCATCAATGAAAGATTTCTGCGATATGAGCTGAAAATGAATGCACATTTTGGGATGCTAGCAGCAAAATAAAGATTTATAGACATTGTAAATTATTATAAATTATTTATAAGGTACTAAATAATCTTTTGAAACATTTACTAATTAATGTGGTCAATAATGTTCAGAAGGTTGACTGTAACGCAAAGTTCTGTACATTTTTTTTTTTTTTTTTTTTTTTTTTCTTTTGTAAGTTTTTTGTTGTGAAGACTTTTGACATTTAAACAACCCTCTGAGCATTCTGGGGGCTTTTCTGCATAAGCACTTATAAAACTAATGTTTATTTAAATTTTCTTTCCCTATTTGTTTCTAATATACACTTCATGCTCCTGTATATGACGCACATCTCAAAATACAATTCTGTTAAAAATAGTTTTATCTACAACCGATTTAAATTATTTTAGGGAAATGGAAAAATACGGGACCACTTAAAGTGCCATTTTTTTCTTTTCAATTTTGACGTTATCTTTGCATCGTATGCTTCCCATATCAAATAAAAAATCATATACTCGCAGGTTTAGGAATTGTGTATGTTATAAGTATAGACTTCCCAAGGTTAAATTAATTTTTAATCTTTAAAAAATTGAATTCAATGCTGAGAGTTTTCTAATTGTATCAAACTAAGATTAAAATTATCTAGTGTTTCTTATTTAAATTTTTAAGTTTAATACTGTGTAGTGTCTATTTTCACGTATTAATCCAACGCTGTAAATATTGTCACTGTTTGCTTTTAATTCTATTTAAAATCTGCACTAAATATTACGACATGTTATAAATTCTTTTTAATTATAAATTTTGTTCATAATGCATAGTATCTCAGAAGCTCAAAGAAAGTTAACTTATAATTAATACTCTACATCTAATTCTTCGTTGAATAAAGCAAGTGTTATTTCTAAACTGATTTATAAGTAAATTTAGAAGACAAGGATAAGTACACAAATATTCCCTTTCAAATTCGAAACAGTCTTTATAGAATGTAGTTATACATTTTGATCCATAGAAAAGTAGTATGAAGGTATCGATTAAATTGTGCATAACGTAATGAAGGATTTTACGATGTGGATATAAAACCGGTGAATGCGCCTTCTGGGATGGATGTAGAACATCACATAATGCACTTCAATATGAATTGCTTTCGAAATATCAGCATAGTTATCGAATAAATTCGTTAAGTAAAGTTTGCTATGTACGCATGCTGTTTTGTGTAGATAAAGTTAAAATGATGCTTTGTCATATAGTAGGAAAATTAATAACTAATGAAATTTGTTTGATTAAATGATGATAAAATGCACTGTTTTCTGTTTACATTGTTATTATATTTTAAAGAATCAAAATAAATTTCGAGTACTTTTTTTTACAAACAGCATTTTTGTATTTAGAAAAATTATTTATTTACTATTATTTATTTATATACAAGTAAATATTATTTTTTATTGCTTATGAAAGTCTAATTAAAGAATCTGTAATCCGATAAAAATGTATTTTTGTGTATTAAACTGTGAGGAAATTTTTAGATATTTTAAAAAAATGCAGTAACTAGAGGGTCAAGAAAATAAAAAATACATATATTATCCAGTTAAAGCTGAAGGGCATTTAGCTTACAGGCTATTCGAATTAAATGTATATAATAACTTTTTTTTTTTTTTTTTTTTTTTTTTTTTTTTTTTTTTAAGAATAATGTTTCTCGAAAAACAAATTAAGAGAGGATTAACTTCTCAATTTACCCTCTTTATATTTCAACATTCAATCCCCAAATTTATTCAAGGATGCACCTTTCAGAATTGAGCTACTTACAAAATTCGAATTAAATCGGATAATTCTGCATAAAATCCATTTATCTTATTTAAGGGAAGGAGGTAATTCCTTATTCCCACTTTTCTATTTAACCATTAAAACTTCATATCTCTTCAGGGATTTGCTTTATCAGAAATAATCTATATCCAAAATTTGAATGAAATAGAATAATTCTGCATGAAACCCCATTTATCAAATTTAAGAAGGATAATCGCCCCTTCCACCCATCATAATTAACAAAAAACTAATCAAAAAACGTCATTAGAGTTAACCTGTATCTATAATTTGAAGCAAATCGATTAAATCTGTATGAAATACCCATTTACCTAAATTAAATGGATCCCCCCCCCCCCGGTTCTAACCTTCATACTTAACTAATGAATCTCCAAACAAATCGAGGAAGCGTTTTATCAGAATAAATCTATATCAAAACTGTTCAGCAAATAGGTAAAGTCTGTGTGAAAAACGTATGTACCTAAATTAAAGGGGGTTACACTTCAGTCCCTTCCCTTTATATTTAACCAATAAGCACCCAAAACTAATCATGGAATCGCCTTTTGAGAATAACCTATACCTGAAATTTTAATGAAATCTGAAAATTCTGCATGAACAACAAATTTATCTAAATTAAGGAGGGATTACTCCCATCTCTTATGCTTATCCTAAGAACTCCAAAACTAAGCAGGAAAGCGCTTTACCATAATAAACTTACATCCGAAATTTGAAGCAAATAGGATATTTTTATCTTGAGTTATCGGGTTACATGCATACATCATAAAGAACCTACGGGCACATTACCTCTAAGTCTTTGATAGCGTGTGAGTTAAAAAACGATGATAACCTATTTTTCTAAGAAAAATTCTTAGAAAAATGAAGTTAGTCTTTTGAAATCAATAAATACTTGTGTGCATATGATACATACACGGTGTGTGCATGCTCTTAAAGTGATATATAGATGAGTATTTATTTGTGACTATCATCGTTTTCAGTTTGTTCTTTATATATATATATATATATATATATATATATATATATATATATATATATACATATAAATTTGTGCTCAGATGGAAACAAATTTCTGTTAGATTTCTCATTACAGTTTCTGAAAAGTTTCAATAAGATATTTAATCTTTAAATATACATGGTGAACCAAAAGTGTTGCGTGATTATCTATATATATATTACGCTATCGTGCGTGCTACAAAAATCGTGATTATTTGTTAATCGTTTAATGGCAACGCCCAAATGAAACGCATCTTATTGATTATTGTGTAAAAATCCTTTGGCAGGATTTATGGAAATTTGGTTTGTTTACGTTTTGTTTTATCGCTACATTTATGGAACTACAAGATATCATTATTTTTTGTTTTTTCTGTTCTTTTTACTTAAAAAAAAATAAAAATCACGAATTTTAAAAGCTTCAGTTTCATATTAAATTTTCGATGCAGATGTCATATATGCATCACATTAGCGCATTTTTTTCTGACGTCAGTTTTGAGAAAGTTTGTTTTTCAAATATCAGTTGCACATATATTTTTAACTGTTTTTTATTAATAATAATAGGAAATAATAGGAAATAATAACAAATAAATAAAGTTTAGTTAATAATTATGGAAAAAAATCTAAATCTTAAAAAAAAAAGAAAATAAAAGTAAATAAATAGTTTATTAATAAATAAACAACAACAGATGAGTTACTATGTGAGGCATATAATTCCCATTTTGTTGGAATCGCGCCAATGCATATATGAAATGTATATTTATTTATCTAGCAGAATCTTCTAATATGGCAAAAAATTGAACAATTAAAATAAGTTATGAATAAAAGCAATATGAATTAATGTGTAGTATACATTTAAGGGAGACCAAACTGATCACCTGCGGCGGCTAGAAGATATTTATTGTGCTCAAACTATTACATTTATATATATATGTTTTATTAGAGACAAAGTACTATTAAATTTTTTATAAGTCCAGGTAACTCCGTAAATTTCAACGTGTTAATTTAATTAATTTAAGAAATAATAAATCTACTACTTAAATAGTTAAACCATTATTGCGAAATGCAACTAGAAGAATCAATATTGATAATAAAAGGTGAAACTTATTTTGACTTGTAATGCTGGTACCAGTATACATTTAATCCCTCCCTTTAAACATACTTCAGATGTAGTTTGTATTAGCAGTTTGTTTAATGGAGAGAATATTTAGTTTTCCTTTGTATTTTGTTTACTCTGCAAACATATAACAAAGACGTGACCAATTTCTGGAAAGTTTGTTAATAGAACAATTTCCAATAGTAAAATGAAATTTCATTCATAAAAATCGAGAAAAAAATAAGAATATTTTTCCGTGCGATGCACCATATTTACCAATACATAAAATACAGTTTTTATCCTTAAAATGAGTTTTAAAAAAATATATCGTCTTATACAGTCAAAGTACAGTTTTTCTACGAGATTTTTCTTATTTTACTATATTTATGTGATGTGTATTACACGTAATTATGATAATCACAGTTTGTACCGTATTTAAGCCGCTGCCCTTAAGTTTTTGAAAAAATGCAGCGCTTTACGCCGCCAAAATAGAATAATTTTTTCTCTCGCAGTTTCCTATTTTTAGTATTTGTATGATGTACATTACATGAAGCATTATACGAGACATTTATTGAAAAGTTATTTGGATTTCGCTCTTTTTTTAAATTATTGTGATATTGGAAGAAAAATCTTGTAATTAGATAAGATTTGGGTGCCTTAAACTCACGAAATATAATTAAAAAATACATTGCTTCCATCAATTTTCATTTACTATTAATGCATAAAATCACCTTCACAGTGTCCTGCCAATGTAAACTTTAAGATTTCGTTATATTAGTTTTGAAAAATGATATGTATCCTTTTTTAATTGAAGAAATTAATAATTATCTAATGTGAATATTTATATTTGAAAAGTTTATTCTAAAGAAACCCTTTAAATCCTTATAAATCCTGTTATTTGACCAATTCCTGACAATAGATTATAACAGCAACAGCAAAAAAAAATTTTTTTTACGTTTTTCTTTATATGTATTGTTTTATTTAGTTTTAGTTTTGTGTTTAAAATTCATATACTAGTTTATATGTTTATCCATCTACTTTCTCATTATTTGATGTTGCAGCTAAGAAAAAGTTTTAAAAAAAGCGTACAAAAGAAAATGCTAAAAATCTGAACTTATTTAGAACTCTCATTACATATTAAAAGTACATTCTGAATTGCACATAAAAATTGCATAAATGATGTCAAACACAAAAGGTGTACCATTTGAATTGGGCACAAAAAAAAAAAAAAAAAAAAAAAAAAAAAAACCGCCGGTGGTGACATCTGTGAAGCACGTCAAAAGTATTTGTATTTATTTATTCAAAAGAATTTTATCATTTTCTCTCCCTCGCCGATATGAAATCCAACTTGCTATCTAGGATTGTGAATCCAGCGTACTTCCAGTCTTCGCCATTCAAACCATGCATAAGTAAGATTTTAAATACATGTTATGGATGGTAAAGTTGACTTTGTTATATGTTGATATTTGTAAAAAAAAAAAAAAAGTTGATGATAAATGTGTCTCGTCTGTTGCAACTCCTCCATATTTCAATTAAAAAGATTGATCTATTATAAGAGTTTATGATTTGTTATTAAATAATTAGAATACTACTCGATTAATATTACTTATAAAAGAATTTTTCTTTGCTTTATATCTAGATATATTACTGTCTGAGAAAAATTGAAAACTATCTAAATGGTTTTTTTTCTTTGGGGGGGGGGGATCTTATTACTTTGAGATGGTGGTTAAAATTTTAATACTTTTGAATTTATATTGTGTGTGGGAGGAGGCACAATTTTTACATATATTGAATTCGATTTTCAAGAATATATTTATTGAATGAGAAAGCACCCCTAGAATTTAAATAGAATGAATAAATTCACATTTTGACCGATTTTGAAAAATGCATTCATTTATATTCTTTTCGAATGTTTCCAGGCAGTGCTAAATTTAGACTGCTGTAGCGCGAAGTGGACATCTCCTCCCCACTGGATTTGACAATTTAATAACTTTTTTGGTTTTGAAAGCTGACTAAATTTAAATTTTTCGAGTAACTTAAAATAATTAAACACTATTAGAAAGTACAGCTAAGATTTTTTTCCATTGTGGAGGGGAGCTGGGGTTAATCCGTAATCTTCTATAAAGCTTATTATTATTGTGTGTTAATATTTTATCTCAAATGGGTGGTTCAAGGCAGTTTTTAGTTCAAGTGTAAGCGACCTGTCTCTCCCCCACCTTTTTCCTATAAATTTAAGTTTAATGATCAAAATTTTATTTTTCTCCGATTTCCAAAGACAGAGTAAATTCTTTCTTTTTCAGAAAGTAAAGATAAATAAAAATACTTATAAGAAAAGCCACTAAAAATTTTCCTTAGTGGAATAGGGGCTATTCGTCTTAAATTTTCTATGGCAATTAATTTTTTATTAGCTTTCTTTTTATTTTGAGCATTAAAATCTTTTTCAAATGAATGATTTAAGACACTATTTAATTTTCCATTGTTGATTTAAGCACCGCGGCGGAAAAAACTCCACCCACTTATTTTGATATTCAATAGATTGAATTTTCTTTTTTTAATATTTTTTTAAAACAATGTGGTTTTCTTTCGTGTAACTTAAAATAGTTAACCCCTTCGCGACGGGAACCTTTTACGAAATTTTTAAACTTTTGCCACCTTTTTTCAAAAAACAGAAATTTATGTCTTATTTAATCGAGCTCCAATTAAACATGGCGAATTTTACACTAAAATTTTACTAGTTGGGAAAAAGAAAGATTCAGAGTGCTTAATCCGGTAAGTAATCCGGTCGCTCGTCTCCAAAAGGTTAAGCGCCTGTTAGAGCCCGTTCTATAACCGAAACCAAAGATAAAAAAATACAAACGCACAGTAATATACATTAAAAACAGTAAACTCAAAAAATTAAACAAAACAAAGCAAAACATATTAGATTGCGAACGAGAAATCTGTAATAGGTTCTCACATAGATTTAATGTTTGCGTTTGAGTTTCTCCTCTTTAATAGTGTGTGTGACTCTTCAGAAGCTACTCTATTCACGTGAAGACATCTGGAAGCTAATGCTAAACCTATGAGAGCTCTCTTTTAAACTATATCATCTACATTTCGATATTTTAATTTTTGTTTTATTTAATAACTGAAATCGGCCTCTAAACAGAAAACTTTTTAATTGCGTATATTTTAGTTGCAAAAATTTTTAAGGACATTTTCACATTCGAAATGAGTTTCAAAATAAAAGTATCTCAAAGAATATAATTAGAAGTTGCAAGCTTTATCACCTAAAACATATAATGAATATAAATAAAATTTCTTAATATAAAAGTTCGAAAGACGCATTTATTTAAACAAGTATCTTATCAAGTGTACTTCAAAACTAAATGTTGATACATTTAAACATATTTAGTTACTAGAACATTTTCAAGGTGAATTAATATCGCAATTTGCTCTTAGATGAATACTTATTACACCAAACTAAGCAAATATGTAGTTTTTCAAAAGTATAAAGTTTCCAAACAAAATTTTAAATCATGTTAATTTTCACAGAACGAACGTACCATTAGTATAAGAAAAATTTCAATTCCTCAAAACACACATTCATTTAAGACTGGTTTCGCTTACATTAAAAAACAAAATAAATGCAAAAACTTTTTAACCTATTTAATAAATATCTTGCTGTCCAGAAGAAATTAATATGGGTATGATTCTTCATAGAAATGACTAATTCGATAGCATATAATATAGAAATATGCTTCGTATAAAGTTTTCATGCATTTCTTTTTTAGCTACAAAAAGGCTTTAGGTTCTTTTCAAACCGGGATATAAATCAATAAAAATCTCATTTCATTTCTTCGCCACGAAATTCTGGGACTTTTCATTCATGAAACCATTGATTTTTTTCCTCAGAGGATATTTATCAATGAATACAAATTCGTGGATGATATGCACTGATGAAGGTCCATTCTAATGTTACAAAGGAAAAATCCTTTGAGGAAAGGAGAAACGTCTGTATTTTCGATGAAGTATGCGCCGAAATAAAAAGGAAATCGGTACTGAAAATATGGCAAAGATAAATGGTTCAATGTTCGGTGAATAGTTTGCTGTACAAATAAGGAATTGGTTATGTAAGGTAAATTAATGTCTTGTCATCTTCGTTTCTGTGTCTATTCAACTCACGATGAATTTCATGTGCATGCATATTTTATGCGTCATTTTTTTTTGTTTTGAATTTATATTTGGATTTGTGGGAATAAGGTATTAAAGGATCTAGATTTATTACGAAAAGCAATAAGTAAATTTCTATGCGTTTTCCTTGAATGGTTTGTATTAAAATCAAAAATTAAAAACTGAATTTTGCCTTGAGAACACTATTATTAATATAAATTGTAAAAAACTAAATGAAAAATTTTGATTAAAACGCAGAATGCCTTTAGTACTTTTCGTGATTTTTAAAATTCATTAACAAGTCAACAATTATTATTGTTATTATTATTTTGTTGGTATTATTACAGGAATTTAGGATTTTTTCCGCCATGCTTGTATGCTTAAATTCTATTCGTTAACGATAGATGGATCAGCAATGGCTTACACTGCTAGCTGGGTTACAATCATATAAAAGATGAATCGAAATTCACCAAGTTTGTACCTTTCTTTTATGTTTAGCTATTGGGCTGCAAAAAATTTGCTTGTTTTTTAAAATAAAAAAGATATTTTTAACCCGTAACCGGAATTAAACCATAATTGGGACTCTTGCGGGGTTTCGCGGTTTGACAGACCACTGTTTATTTTATGCATTAAATAAATCCGCATACTTTCCAAAGCATGGCATATGCTTAAAACAAATATTAACTCAATAATTATTTCATTTTCGAAAGAACAAAATATTTTTCATATGACTTTTATACATTAAAATGAATAAAAACTATGAAAAATAATACACGTTCAAACATAGGGTTATTTTTTTAAGTCCATGAAAAAAGTACTTGGTATCAAACGGAGTGCACAATGAATATCATAAAGGCAAAAAATGTTTAGTAATTAAATAATTTTAGAAATGTGGAATTATCTGACCTTTTAAAAGTCTAAGTTTTCTAAAATCATTTTCACATTCTTCACAAAAATGGTAGAGAACATTGGCATACTTTGTAAAAACATTGGATCTTATCCTTTTCAGTTTGCAGGACAAAAGTAACTTTTTTGAACACTCCGAAATTATTTCGATATTTTTTGTCGGGTATATTCAAAATTCTATCATCATCTATATTTCGGTTTCAGAGTCCTTTACAAGTCAAAAATTCTTGTCGTGATCATCAATGTCACTCTCGCAATCATCAATACTCTCTATACTTCATTCATTTATTGCCGTAATGTTTTTTGAAAATCAGGATCGTCATATCGAACCTTTTGACTAGGACCGGAAAAACAAGATATTTTTTAATGAAATGTCAAAACACTGACAAAACCGGAGAGGTCTGGAATATATTGTATGTATGTATGTATGTCGGACAATTATCTACGCTGTGGGATATAGGCCCTAAGGGGTGGGATGCCCTCCGTGGGGGTCTTTCTAAGGGAACCTAACCCGCATTTATGCAAGGTTCGAAGAAAACCATGGAAAACTCCGAACGATTAGGCCGACGGTCGCGATTGGGTTCGAACCCAGCACCTACCGTCTCCAGTTTGAGGTCGGAACCTCTCGGCCACTGGTGGGGCCGGAGAGGTCTGGAAGTCCGTGCTGAAATTTTGACGCTATATAATTGATAGAAAAAAGACCTAACTGTGTTTCGCACGTGATCACAAATAGCATTCAAGGTCATTTGAAAGTACTTAAAGCCATCTACTCTTGAAATATTGGGGTTACAAGATATTTATAGTAATAGATTAAAGGTGCCTCACAGACTGTATAACTTCGATTACGAGTTAATGTTATTTAAGTTTTGTAAACATTATCGTTATTTAAGGATAATAAATAAATTTAAAACAAAAAGCAGAGGAAACACATTTTGAATGTATCACTCTTCTATGAAAAATAGTTTCGATAGCTGCGGCTATTCACTTAACACGAAATTAAAAAATTGCTGTCTTTATTTTAGGATATCACATAATTTTGCTTCTTTAGAACAGCATATTATGATATTTTTGTGGTATGGAAGCTCCATTAGTTCTGAAAATCAAATAGTAAACTACCAAATAAAATTAAAAATACCATCAGTAACTGAAAAACGAAAAATATCAAATTGTATTCTATGCCATTTGGTGATATAGGATGCCTTCCATAAAAAATGCACCGCAGTATAAAACAGGAAGAACTGTTTTTTCAATCCGATGTAATGCCGCTCATTAAACAAAACAAAGCCATAACTAAAAATTCAGAGAATATAGTGAGAAAATAATTAAAGTATAATCGCGAATAGGAGCCCTGTGCTGCAAAATGTAATAGTTCAAAAAACTGCGTTCTATTTGGCATAGAACATAGTATATTATCGAAAAAATTAACCTGATTAAGGTAACGATATCTGTTTTAAAATGCTCATTATATTGACTTTAACATAATTCGTTAACGTTTTTCCGAGAATTGTTGTGACTGAGTAATTATTAAGAACAAGTTAAAGGAAAGTTGAATTTTCGTTTTTTATTTCTACTTCGACATGTATTTACAAAATGCAAGAAAAGACGCATCATGCGTTTCATAATAACGCACATATTAAATACACAAATGTACAGATATCAATGATTTATTTTTATTTCATAAAACAGTATACAACAGTTTTATAAAATGATCTTTCACAATTTGACATTATAGTTAACTTCGTACAATTTTACATTCTTTCTGCCTGACACTGTAATCCAATAATACTTAACAAGAAATCTTAAAGAACTATAAAATCTCTCTAAAATAATGAAGATATGCTTTGCTGAAATGTGTGTTTGTGATATCTTCAATATGTAAGAGATGAAAATGATGCAGATTTCAGAGAGCAAAACGGCCTACATCTTTATCTCTAATGAAGAAATGACCTAATATACAATAAAGAATAATCTCTAATAAAGAAATAAGAATTCTTAACAATATTCAAAACAGGGGGAATTTAGTCTCTGGTAAAATAAGAGAATTTTTCCACAAGCAGTTCTAATTAAAAAAATACTCTTGAAAAATCATATAAGTTTAAAATATTTAAATATTTCACCAAATATACAGAAAGTGCTACATGGATTCGATAAGCAACTTTAATAATTTATCTGGTCGGGTTATACAAAGAACAGCTGACTTAGAATTAAGCAAACTACTTCTACATATGACTATCAGAAAAGTACTTATCTTAATCTTATATGAGACTGGGGTGGAAAATCTAATCATTTTACAAACTATCTATATGTCAGAAGGGTAAAGTAAAATAGAAAATAAACTAATTTTATAAAACTATTGGTATCGATGATATATTTTTCTTTAGCGTTGTTTCATAAAACAGATTTATATCTGTAAAAGTAATCAAAGAAATTTTTAATTCGATTTAAATAATATTCCGAATTTAACAAGGCCAGATATACAAACTTAAACATTAAGCCTTAACTTATTTCTCAAAGATACTGCACTTACAGATTAATGAGATCTTTGGAAAATATAAGTTTCGTTAGACATTTCTACTAAAATATGTAATCAACAAATGTATGGAGCGACGAGCGAATTCATTTTAGCAAATTTAGAAACATATATTTATTTTTAAAATGTTTGAATGAAAACTTAATATTGTTTTATAAATTTAATTTATGTTATAAAAGTAATATTTGACTTATACTATATCAGAAAACACTATATTTGACTACAACAACATTCTGTATTAGATAAACTAAATATAAGAGCTTTAAATTTTATTAGTTACCTTATTTCATAGAACTGTTACTTTGACTAACAAGACTTAGATTTAAAATAATATTTCCATTTGATATTTAATCATATCACTTATCGAATTTTTAGATCAATATAACATTCGGACCTTTCCAAAACTATAAAGAGTAATTTTTTTATAAAATATTTTAAGAGAATTATTATGTATGACTGGTCAAAAATGATAACCGTAATCTTCAGGAGGGTGCTGATCAGCAAAAATACTCAAATCGATTTTGTTTAATAAATTCATTCACTTGCGATATTTAGATATAAGCTTGTAACTACAGGGGTGTGACTGATCCATTTTGAACGTAAATAAGAAACAAAAGAAATGGTATGAGAAAAAAAAATGCGCCGTTTGCGGCATTGTTATTAGAAAATCAATATTTTTTAAAAAATACACTTTCTTCAAATAATTCGAATTCGGCCAAAAGGAGGACATACAGACATTACTCTAGTTTTTATCGGAATGAGCTCGTCAATTCATTTCGCAAAGTGGACTCTGATTCAACTTACCTACTTGATACGTCGATTCTCGATACGTCTGCACTAAAAGGATTTCCTGGTTTGAAAAAGATTAACAATCTGAGCGTCTGGCAAAAGGGTAAAATGGTAATGTTTTTTTTTCTTTTAACTTTGTTTTAAATGCTAAAAAAAATGTGATTCTTTGAAATTTATTTAAAAAAAATGAATTAAAAATTTGAATGTAATCCTTGAGAGTATATTAATCATTCTTCAATCCATTGAAAATCCATTAAATTTATAGATATACATTATCCAAAATATTACTTATATTGCAGTGAAACATGGAGCTAAGGGAACGGAATATTACGTTTTAAACACGTAGAGGGTCAAAAATAATATTTAAGATTCAACGATTAATGTGATTTTATGTATTTTAATAGACATGTATAATAAACTGTATAATAAACATTGTTCAATCATACATATTATTTTCAATTTTTTTCCAACCAACCAACTCTTTATCTGCTGGTGAGTCTAGAGTCGACTCATTAAGTAGGTAAGTCGACTCTGCAAAATGAGTCGAACAGCTCATTCCTACGAAAAATAGAGTAACGTCTGTATTCCAGCAGAAGGTTGTCATCAGCGCCATCTTTTGGCCGAAATTCGAACTATTTGAAGAAAGTGTATTTTTAAAAATTACTTAATTTTCTGTTAACAACACTGCAAATAGGACAATTTCTTGTGAAACAAATTTTATTTGGTTCTTGTTTTTGTTGTTATTTTCAAAATTAATTCAATCTTATTGTTATTTTTTATGTTTTTGTTTTCAAAATGAATCACTCATTGACTGTTCACACTGAAGGTATAACACTAGAAAGACGGGGATTTTTACTGAAGTTTAGAAAAAAATATTTGATGCCAGAATTTTTATTTTAAAAAGTGTATTTTATTTAATTAAACTTATTCTACTCTATGCCTTTTAAATTTATTTTATAATGAGATTTCTGGTTCGAACATAAACAGATTCAAATGGTAGGGTCCAAAATCGTCCCCTGCTGTCTTCCTAGTGTTAATCTGTTTCTTATTTGGGCATTCGCTGTAAAAATGTTATATGAAATGAAAAATTCCTCATTAACGTACTGATTGATCCTAAAACTTCGTTACAACTTTAGCCCTCCATAAAACCTAAACGAATTAAGATAGCATAGTTTGTTTTTATGTCTACATGTTACATTGACTGTTAAAGTTTCATTAATACTTAAGTACTTGTTTCTACAGGCAAATAAAAGGCACAGTGAGTGGATTGGTTAAAAACAGTCGGATGTACAAATTCAAAATGAATTTCGAACAAAATACGACTTGACACACAATCAAAACTTTTGATTTCCGAGTGTCTCAAAAAGTTCTTCGAAACTGTAGTAAGCGAGATAAAATAGGCGCTGGCCAGCCAAACACCAATGAAGAAGATGTGAAAAGATTATTTTTCTAAACAGTCAAACAAAGAACATTCTTGCTTGACAGGAACATTCTTGGAACATTCTAGGAACATTCTTGGAACATTCTAGGGCAAAGAACATTCTTGCTTGACAAGAACATTCTTGAGAGAGTAGGTGCTTCCACCGACGATGATATACAAGGCATCACGCCAACGCTCACGTCTACCTGCTTGCAAAGGAAAGTTGTACGATAAATGTGGAACACTCTGCATACCTTCTAATCAATTAATCGGCCACCCAAGTAAATCATTTTGTGCATACTTGGGTTAAACATTATTTTTTTTTTGGAATGATGTACGTATCACATAAAATTTTGCAAAATAACATATATTTTAATTAGATTTTAAAAGGATTATACATGTTTTATTTCTGCTTTGGAAACTACATTTCTGTTGCTCAATTTATTGTTAGTATACGACATCGCAGGAAACATTAATTTGAACACCACTCTGTTCTCTGTTTAAAATAGGAAATTACAAGAAAACCAATGTTATTTGTTTTTCGACCTACCACAGCTGCTACTTTAATTAAGAAGACCTGGAAATGATATAGTCTTTCAATTGCATAGGTCTTGTAGCACATATCTTCATCTCTGTTCTCAGAACAAGATTACAATCGTACCTTTCTAACATTTATAACACGTTATTTTTCGACTAAATAGTTTAAGATAATTATTATGTAAGTATTGTACTGTATAAGAATCATAATTGTAATCAGTAACTGAACAGATGCTGCCTCAGTAAAAATATTTACGAAGATTTTCAAATAAAGGAATGTAGCCTCATTTGCTTGAGTTAGACAGATATGACCTTGTAGCTGGATATAGCCTGCTTATTAATATGATCAATGGGAAACGATATCTTGAATTAGTTTATATGTAAAAATGAAAAATAAAAGTTCTTTTTCCATATATTTCATTTCAATATAACAATTTTTCACTTATTTAATACATTTAATGTATGTTAATTGCACAGTATTATTTCTAGTATAATGTGTGTATCCCAAGAAATTACGTAGAGTAAGATTGAAATAATTAGATTTTAAAATGAGAAAAAAATGCATTTTTTCTACTTGATACTTCATAAACAATAATTTAAATTGTTGAAATAAACGTTAAAAAATTATTGACCAGAAAACATCAATTCTCAGAAACCATTGGTCTGTATTTGAAAAGGAAATTATACAGAATTCAATAATAATGATATCCAATTTCCTAGACCTTTTATTTTAATTGGAAAATCTAGAACGGAAATATTCTTTCTATTTGATATTTTAAAAAAACTTCTATTGAATGTTCATAACAATGTGCTATTCCTTTTTTCTTTAATACAGAGCAACAACATTTTCTGGTTTTTCATGTCAAATAACAATTTCTAAACCATTAATTATCTTTAAAAATTAAAAACAAATAAAAATCAAATGGTTACTAGATGGCAATTCAGATATTTTAATATCTTGAAAATATCTCTGATAAATGTTGTATGTATGCCGGCCAATTATCTGCACTATGGGATATAGGCCCTAAGGGGTGGGATGCCCTCCGTGGGGGGTCTTTCTAAGGGAACCTAACCCGTATTTACGCAAGGTTCGAAGAAAACCACGGAAAACTCCGAACGGTTAGGCCGACGGTTGCGATTGGGTTCGAACCCAGCACCTATCGTCTACAAGTTTGAGGTCAGAACCTCTCGGCCACTGGTGGGGCCTATCTCTGATAAAAAATCGAAGGAATGGGAAAAAAAAATACAACCTTGTTATTAATTGGAAATGAAAAATAACAGTTGAAAGTTTAAATTCAATACAGTTAAAAGTTTTTAATGAGAACGATAACTCATCCCATACTATTTTCGGCATGTTCTAGGCAACTCTTTGAATGACTAAAAATTTTTATGTTCTACGTTCTTCAACTTCATTTGATAGCGGTTGACCAAACACCTAAACTTTGATGAGACATTCCAAAAAATATCATGCAGAGAAAAATGTGGAATGAGTTGTCATACCGCCTGAATAGCGTTCGTGTCCCGAGAGCGGATCACATTGAACACTTACCTGTTTAAAGATAGAAAAACAACGATTATAAATGCACAAATAATGCATGAAAAGGTAGCAAACAGCTGTTTTGAATCTACTATTGAGATTCATCATCAGTGCAAAACTCAGCGAGCTAGAAAAAACAAAACTGAGCAAAGAGAGAGAGAAACGCAGGCTCATATACCTGTTACGGGAACGATAATGCCAAAAGAAAAGCAACCAATATGAAGAAAGAAGCATTAACAATTGCTTAACTTAACTGTGTTGAATTTATTCTTTTAACTATTATTTTAATTTCCGATGAACAACAAAGCTGTACTCTTTTTTTGTGTTCTTTAAATAATTCAGTGATGTTGAGACCGTCACTTATAATCATCCTGTACTTTATAAACCTCTTTTTTTATGTGCTGCACAAATACTCATTCCAGGAATGTCTGTTGGTTCCAAACTAGGAAAATCCTACAACCAGTCATCTATTTACCTGCTTATTACGTGAAAACAAGACGCATTTAATGAAGTATATTTAATGCTTGTAAGTGTTGCATTTTTAGCACAATCAAACTGATTGGTAAAGTTATCATACGAATTGAATATTCCCAATAGAACGAAAAATTCCCCACGCTGGGAATCGAACCCAGATACTTGGCAAACTGGGCATGACAACCGGTGAGCATTTTTCGCCCAGATAGCCTTGTAGGTCATAATTATATATATTTTTTGAGTTTCGTTTGAGAGTAACGCCATGAGATTTGAATTATAGAAATTGCCGATTCGAATAAAATGTATTTAATAGTTAAAAATTATTGAGATTTGACTCAGATTTTATTTAGCACTACTTTATAGAACTTTGTATTGTAGAAATAACCATTGACATACATCTCTGCAGTAAACAACAGAAGTAAACAAAGCAATGTTTTATATTGGACTAATTTCGTATAAATATTAAGTTTATTCATTATAATTTCCTACAGCTGTTAATTTATAAATATCACTCATATGTGGAAGACTATTTATGCTTTATATTTCAATCCAACTATAGTTGTAATAGAATTTTCAATAAATTCATCTCTTTTGTATCTTTCAAATAATGCATTGCGTTACGTTAAATTAACTACTTCAAGAGAATGTATTGCTACAATAGAGTCACAACTGTAATCTTCGAAATATGTTATCCGGAAAAGGTAATTACGAAGATTTTGAATTAAAGGAATGCCTATTCCCTAGAGATAATCCAATAGCCAGATGTATACTATTTGTTTACTTTGAATCATTAAAACTCTGAATATTGTTTTCGAAGATATAACAAAGGAATGTAAAATTTAGAAATTAAAATGTTTATCAATGTATTTCATCAAAGTACATCATGTTTTCAGACAAATTCCTTATAAATATTAACTTTATTTGCTAATAATTTCCTATAGCTGTTATTTTATAAATATCACTTATATGTGAAAGACAATTTCTGCTTTATATTTCAATACAGCTATATGTGTTATAGATTTTACAAGAATACATCTGCTTTGTGTTTTTTAAATAATGCAATGCTTTATGATAAATTGATTACTCTAAGAGAATGATGTATTGCTACAATGCATCGCAACTGTAATCTTCGAAAGATGTTATTCGGAAAAGATAATTACGAAGATTTTGAATTAATGAATGCCTATACCCTTGAGAAATCCAATTGCCAGATATATCCTGTTTTTTTAGTTTGAATCATTGAAAATCTGAACATTCCTGTCTCTAAGATATAACAAAGGAATGGGAAATTAAAAAATTAAAATCTTTGTTCAATATGTTATTTAATATTACTTTATAGAACTTTGTATTATAGAATTAATCACAGGCACACGTCAATGCGGAAAACAGTTTAACCCCCTGACTGCCCAGCCAAAGGGTAATATTGTAATCTTGTTTTCTCTGTAATTTATTAAAAATATTTAAAAAAAGATGTTTTTACCAACCTGATACGAGGTTAACGAACAGAGCAATGATCTTTAAGTGACAAGTTCCTCATAAATATTAACTTTAGTCCTTATGTTTTTCTTACAGCTATTATTTTATCAATATCACTCAAATTTGAAACGCTGTTTTTGTTTTATATTTTAAACAAGCTCTATCTGTTATAGAATTTCCAAGAAGATATATCTCTGTACCTTTGAAATTAAGCAATGTGTTATGTTAAATTAGTTATTCCAAGAGAATGTATTGCTACAAAAGAATCACAACTGTAATCTGCGAAAGATGTTAATTGTCAAAGGTAATTACAAAGCTTTTGGATTAAAGGTATGCCTATTCTTTTGAGTCAATCCAACAGTTAGATATATCCTGTTTGTTTATTATGAATAATAAAAATTCTGAATCTTGTTTCCTGCTAAATGTAACAACGCAATGTAAAATTTAACAATTGAAATCTTCATTCAATGTGTTATTTAATGTTACTTTATAGTATTTTGTGCCATAGAAATAATCATAAACACATGGCACAGCGGAAACAAACACAGTAGAATTAACAAAGCAATATTCTCTATGCGACAAATTCCTTATAAATATCAATTTTACTCATTGTATTTTTTCTGAAGCTATTACTTAATAAATATTATTTGTATCTGAAAGACTATTTCCGTTTTATATTTGAATCCAGCTATATCTGCTATAGAATTTTCAAAAAGAGATCTTCTTTGTCTCTTTCAAATAACGCAATGCGTTATGTTAAATTAATTACTCCAAGAGAATATATTGCTACAATAGAATCACAACTGTAATCTTCGAAAGATGTTATTTGGAAAAGGTAATTACGAAGATTTTGAAATAGAGGTATCCCTATTCTCCTGAGAAATCCAATAGCCAGATATATCCTCTTTGTTTACTCTGAATCATTGAAATTCTGAATATTGTTTTCTCTAAGATATAACAAAGGAATGTGAAAAATAAAAATAAAAATCGTTGTTCAATATATTTCATCGAAGTAAATAATGTGTTCAGTTATTTTAGAGATTGCTAAACATATAATATTTATTTTCCGAATAAAGTATGCATTATATAGAGAATCTCAAATGTATATCGACAGGCGATTTTTTTTAATAATATGTAACCTTCGAAAGATGTTATTCGGAAAAGGTAATTACGAAGATTTTGAATTAAAAGTATGTCCATTCTCTTACAATAATCCAATAGCCAGATATATATATCGTGTTTGTTTAGTTTGAATCATTGAAACTCTGAATATTTTTTCCTCTGTGATATTACAAGGAATGGGAAATTTAAGAATTAAAATTTTTGTCGCAATCATTCCGTTACGTCAAATGACAATTAATAACTTAAATATTAGTACAGATAGGTTGCTATAAATTATAAGTTTGTACTACTTATGCATCATATTTAAGATATGCATTAGTTTAAAACCTAAATGGTTTCCTAATTCATAAAAGTTTCCAGTTTTAAAGTAATAGCTAGATTCATGGTTTACAAAATTTCATTCCGTCACACAATAGAAAATTACTCAAAAATGCAAGAATAAAATATGTAAAAAAATTGTTTAAACCATTTTGTTTAATTTTTTAATCAGTGACAGTCATTTGAAAACTGAAAAATCAATTTTCGTTTGAAAATATCTTCATGGTAATTGCTTTATCTTTATTCTGCAACTCAAAATATCATTCCGTTAATTGCCAATTGAGAAACAAAGAAAGACTCATCTCAGATGTATCGATAAAATGTGAAACGAAAGTGAAAATATTTATTCAATATATCTCTGCTTGATTATGTATTTAATATCTTTTCTGCATACTAATCTAATCGTATGTATTGTCGGAATAAAACATGTATTTTATTAAATTTTGTGAGATATAAAGTTTTAATAAAAAATAATTCAGGTAAAAAATAAATTTTGTGAAAAAAGGATCTTTTATAAGGAAAAGTATCCTTTTTTCTGAAGGTAATGGTTCAATGTAAACTCTGAAGTTTGAACCGGAAAAATCCTTCCAAAAATTTAATATTCGGCACAAAAAGTTGAAATGTCTGTGTTTTTTTCTATTTTTAAAATACAGAATTTTATAGATTTTTTTATTATTACTGTCAAATATTGTAATTATGCTTATATTACAAAATAATTTGTAATTGTGTTTTAAGAACATAATCTTGATTGCTTCTTTTAAATGTTATTAAAAGAAACAATGTTTATACGTATTTGTATTAAAGATACAATATATTCTTCTAAATAATTCGCTAAATTTGGACATTAAATTTTATTGAATGAAATCTAATTTATCAAACGGTTTAGTAATACATTGTTCTCAAATACTGTAAACAGATGAAATATCCCTTTGTAAAAGTTTTTAAATTTACAATGTAATTTCTTCTCTTCCAGATTTTTGATCTATCATAAAAGCGTGACGTACACATCATATAATACGGGTGTGAAAGATTACGGACAAAGGTAACTTTAAGAAGATACTTATTATTATAAAAGTAATAAATTTCAATAAAAACACTTGAAAATCACAATAGAATAGACAGCAATACTAAATATTACAACAAGAATATCAACAATAATAAAATGTTTCAAGTTTACTCTGTAAATATTATTTAGCAGTTCTTATGGATGTAAATTATTTTTTAAGATTAATCTTTCCGTGAATTTTATTCATGTTTGATCAAAATGTTTAAAATAGCATTTTTAACTGAAAATATTTGAGTATTTTTTGTAATTTACTTAAACTAGTTTACAGTATAGTACTGAAAAAAAAAGTCTCCATTTAGAAGACAATAAATTTTAATAAATTTAATGGATGCTTATAACTGAAACTTTTCTGAAATAGCGTGGGGGATTTGTTTGGAATATTTAATTATAATTATAATATATTTTGATGCATTAGATTTTCCAGAATTTATACCGCTTGCAAAATATATGTTGAGGGAAGGTTACATTTTGAGGTCTTTGTTTCGATACTTTATGGTATGTCGATGCTGATAGAAAAGTTTTTCGCACAAATTATACTTTCTTTTTTTCTTTTACTTCTAGTTTTAAAACTTAATTTGCGCCAAAAAGATATGCTATACTGTTATTTGTAATAAAAAGAAAAAAAATTTCGTAAAAAGTGTTATAAAATACTTATTATTTTTGCTAGTTCCTGGACTGGTCCGGCCTTTCGAAGCTTTAACCCTGTTTTACACGTTTTTTAATTGTGCTTTAAATGTTTCTTAACTTAATGTTACAAATATCATTCATATTTTATTATTGCATAAAACTAAAGCCTTAAAATTTTTAATTATAACATTTTCTGATTCCATCATTTTTATGTAAGGTACCCTGGGGTAATAACGCCAAGTGCTTATATTTTGCATAATTATGAAATAATCAGGTAAATGACACCCATGTGTTCTGCGCAGAAGAGTTTTGAGTCATATAAATCGCAAAAAACAGCTTCAAGTTAATTTGTTTCATTTTTAGGTCTTATTGATTTTACAAGCAACTAAAATTAACGCTTGATCTAAAATTTGCGAGATACGTTTTGTGATGTGAAGACTATCTTTTTATCCGGAAATACTTTGTTAATTACATAAATTTGTAATGCATTTCATGTACTTTTAAAATGTTGTTGAAGATTTTGGATATCTTCTCGAGATAATTTGTAATTTAAAATGTACTGCGCAATAACTATACCGGGGTAATAACGCCAATCCTTGATATTAATACTCCGGTTGATTCCCTACAGTGGCCGAGCTACATCCTAAATACTGATTCAAATAAACACAGTTAAAACTGTGTAATGTTTCTCATATTTCTATTTAAGAGGTCTTTTTAAGCAAAAAGAAGCTCACGGTCTGATATTCTTTTGCCTCATCCCCCCCTCCCACACCACACCTTTATTTTTCTTACACTTTCACAAAAAATTGAACATTTTCAATAGCTTAGAATGCAATTTGTCAATTTCTAAGTTTGTAGAATTTGTATTTTTAGAATTGGGCTATTTACATGCAATTATTCCATCTTATTTCATAGTTTTGTTTGCATGGCGTTATTACCCATATAGGTGGGTAATAACGCCAAATAGCATTGGTCAAGAAAAAACGCCATTACATTTTATGAATACATATCTGTGAAATTATTTTATTTTATATAGATAGTCAATGAGTTGCTGTATCAGATCCTATATTTGTTTGAAAAATACAATCTAAAACTAAGCCGTGAAAATTGGTAGAACCTTAACGTGGCGTTATTACCCCAGGGTACCTTAGTATTAATTTAAAATCGTTAATTTAGAATGAAATTATTTATGTAGATTATAAACTATACTTAAAGTTTATACCCAGTATTCGATAATATATTCGGTAATATATTCGGTAATAATAAAATGCAAATGATGCCTGGGCATAAAGTTGTTGTTAATAGAAAGCCCTCCCAAAACGTTACCTATTAAACTTGTACTTATATTTTATATGACTGATTGTGAATATATTTAGTATTAAGAGAAAATAAAACAAAATTTTTTATTATTAAAATATTTAGGAAATTTATTATATTTTAATTTTATATACATATTGAGTTTTCTTCTTAAAATTTCATTGCCATTTGCTGCATTTCTTGAAAACCTTATATTATTATAACATCATGCATTTATTTTTGGCTTTTATGAATGCATTTATGCATGTAATAGAAAGGTGCTTGTTTCGGGAGGAATGCATAGCTACATTTAAATGAGTAATTTTAATATATTAACATACATTTGCAACCTTTTAGAGTTAAAAATTTCCGGAATATATTTATTTCTTTTACGGTTTTATCATTGAACAGTGAATCGATGCTAATTATAGTGATAAGACGCCCGCTACAATTATCAGTTTCGTGGCAGTACCAGTAAGGTTGATAACAGGTGATGTAAAATATTCTAAACCTATAAACATTTAATTTTTTTTCTCAAGTCACATGTTAAGATATTTTACACGGAATATTGTCATATAAATTAGCAATTATTTTCTTTTTCCTTGTTAATAGAGTAATTTGAATAAAACAGCTATAAAATTTGATATTAAGTGATGCACTAAATGGAAATAAAATGTTTGATAATTTTAAAAGAACCATTTCAAAATTTTATAGCTTCCTACAATGAACATAATTTATCTTCCTAATTGCTATTTACTAAGCATAAAAAATACCAGCATTAATTTGGCCAAAAATAAAGTATTCAAAGTATTTTCTATAAAAAAATAATAAGAAGAATAAATAAAGAAATCCGGAAGAGGAATAAATTACTTAATTTAGTTAAAAAAAATTCTATTGCAATTTTGAGATTTGGAAAGGTTTTTTTAATTAAATTCACCAGTGAATTTTCTTTATATAAGTAGACTTATTGTTATGCATCAACTGAGTATGAGTAATCAGTTATTAATTTCTGTTCACTTAGTGTAAAGGAAACAATCACTGTAAATATTATAACTAAAAATAACTATTTAATTTTATAAAATAAACTTGCTAGGAATGCTAAAATTCATTTTCATAATAAAATATAAAATTACATAACTGGTACAAATTTAAAAGTTGATTTAACAATCAAAAAGATGGTATAAATTCAGAATTTTGGGTTAATTACCAGGTTTTAAAATTTAAACAATTGTTGTGAACTCTGTGTATATCTTACACATAAAAGTAGAATCAGTTATGGATTCCGGATCTGGCAAATGTTTTATGAGTCAGATAAGTAGTGTTTAATAAAAATATTTAAATTTAAAATACTGATGATAGCTATGTAAATGAAACAGCCAAAAGTGCTTGAGTTTTAACATCGTTTTAATTGTTTAATCAGCTTTTATATAAGGTGTCATTAATATAATTTTGTATTATTTAATTCTATTAAAAATTCGGCTTTTATTTGCTTCTCTATGTGTGCATGTGGATGTTTGTTTATTTACAGCAATGTAAATCAACGATCTGATTAATTTTAACTAAAACCGGATTTTTGAACAAAATTGAATTATAAGCATGGGAGAAGAATTCCATGTGCATTTCAAATTTAAAAGATATTAGCTTTATATTAAGAGTAATACATTATGCATATGTACAGACTTAAGTAAAACAGAATTAAAAATTACGGTTAAGTAAATTCGCTGCATTCTTTTCTTTTTAATACAAGTAAAACTCTAAAATCAGAAATTGCGAGTCAAGCGTAGCAAATGAGATGCTTTCGTACAAAAAGTTTTAAAAATATAAAAAAAAATAATCTAAAAGTATACAGTATCCGAAATCTTTTGTGCAAATTCTATGTGTTTTCTATTACAGAGGAATTAACTTGTAGTAGACCTCAGCAACGTATATCAATTTCATAAAATGTGGATTAGTTTAATGTAATTAAAATGCTCCCAAAGCAATGTTTTCCCTATATCATTATGTAATGGAATACTTTTGTGTCACCATATAAATTAATAAAATATATTCTTCGTACCACGGATTGAACAGAATGTATATTTTCGAATATGTTTCATACACGCATATCAATTTTATTATGTTCGAAAGAGTTTAACATCATTAAATGCACTTGAAATAATTTTTCCCCATTATCCGTAATGCAATGGAATAATCTTGACTATCCTTGTAATGAAAATATACATCCCGAGTTTTATAAAATTTGAAATTATTGGCTAAAATTATGCAACACTTATGTATTTTAAATTTCAAATGATTTGGTTGGATAGATTTTGCTCTGTTATATGCGGACGGACGGACTGAATGATGGACTATTCGAGTTGCGTATTTCCATATTTACGACTACATTTAATAAATGAGAAAATGAAACACGTTTGTTGTAATATACTTATCTGAATTTCAAAATTTATATTGCAATTTATTGACTTTAATGAAGAATTTTGTGATAATTCAACTTATACATATATATATACATATATATGTATATATATATATGTGTATATATGTGTATATATATATGTGTGTATATATATATGTATATATATTGTGAACTATAAATGGAAATTTGCATTAATTTGTAACTTCAGAGAACGTCGAAAATGCATTTTGGGACACGCAAGAATGTGGACCCATGCTCCGGGTGCCTCAGTGATTATCAGACCATATAAGAGCCGTGTCATCCAGTTCTTGTTATTGCTTCTTTTCGTACAAAGTTTTTTTTTTTTTTTAACTAACGCTATTTAGAGCAGCCGGTAGCTCTTCTAATATATGAAATGATACAAAATTTTATAAACATATTAATAAAACCATGGGAAAAATGATTCCAACAACAACAACAACAACAAAAGACTTAACAATTAAAATAAATAAATAAATAATGTTTCCAATCACCGCCGATACCGAGATATTTGACGCTGTGCATAAAAATAATCGGAGAAAAATCCGTGACTGAAGAGGAAACTTTTTTTCATAAAATATTTTTTAAATCTCAAAAGATATGAAGATAACTAAGATAAATAAATAATAAGTAACTAAGATAACTAAATATTTTATGAAGATAACTTCATAAAATTCTAAAAATAAAGAATGGTTTTGGTATCGTGAGTAATTATTATTATATTAGTCGATTTTAAAACATTCATCTGTTTTTATAGATTAGCTTTGAAATGCTGTTGTAGAGCACACAACTAATTAATATATAGAACGAAAGGTGACAACACAGAAAATCACCTCTTCGAATTCATGGGTGAAAATCTTATATCAGTTAAACTTGATTCGCATACTAAAACACAATCAGTCGACCAAGCCATAATTTAATGGAAATCACCTAAAAGCCCAATTTTAGCAGTTGACTCGTAGTTTACAATTATTCTTTCCTGTACCTAAAAGGATGAAAACATGGAATATTAGGAGCAGGAAAACATAATGGTAAACGTATGAGTCAACCGCTAAGATGGGTTTTTGTGTGTTTTCTTCCAAGATATGATTCGGCAGACCGATTGTGTTTTAATATGCTAATCGAGATTTAAGTAATCATAGATTTTTCATCCACGAGCTCGATGAGGTAGTTGTCTGTGCTGCCGCCTTTCGGTAAAAAAATTTATAAATTTCAGATTCAAGTTTTGCACTTAGTACCTTTCCGATTTTTCATTTTTGCATCCAAAATCTTTCCAAATCTTACCAAAATATTTTTCAAAATCTGATTCTTTATTTTTATCTGTAAACTGAATCAGGGGATTATCTGTGCTGCCGTTATAAGATCTAATAGTGAACTGCATAGATTTTTAGTCAAATTGGTAAATTTTAGCAAAATTTATGGAATCTACAAACTTTTTAAAACATTCTGCAATCATAAGTAATAGAAAAGTACTCTTTTAAAGGTAGTGACCTAAGATAAAAGATTAAGCTTCTTTAGGTCAAAAATATCTAAATAATGTAACTATTTATTTTGGAGGAATATTTAAATAATAATAAAGTTGTAAAATGATGTTGTTACAAATAGAAAATTCTATTATGCATAATTTCGTTTTATATGCATACAAAATATACAATGTAGTGCATTTCCTTTTAAAGAAAAATTGCTTTTGCATCTTTTAAGATCTTTATCGTTTCCAAATCCGATAAATGGCATTCTTGAAAATTCATCTTTTAATGGTACTATCCATTTTTATTTAAATGCTATACACATGTAAGAAAATTTTACTTATCCAAAATTTCGAGAATCCATTTACATATGATTAGATAAACAGAATATTTATTTTCTCCATTTAGATTCGCTATAAAAAACATATGTTCATCATTTAGATTTGATAAATATTTCAGCCTCTTAATCAGTTTCGTTTCTTGTGTTATTAATAATTTTCCAAATTTGAATTCCGTTATATCTAGAAATATTTATAACAGGTATGAAATTTGCACTGTCAGAAAAATTCGTCAATATACACTAAGTTATCGTTATTTTTTCACAAATAATTTCTGTTCTCCCAGAAAACGTATTTGTTCTGTGAGTTCATTCCGAGCGTCGAAAAATGAGGAAAAGTTTCTGTTTATATCTAGCACGCATGCGCATTGGGTCTGTTAGTAATAAGTTCAAATTTATTTTTTAAATGAAAAACAAAAATATTCTATTGATTAAAATGTCTAATTTAGTTTTAAAAGACAAAAATGTTTTCGAATTTAAAAATAAATAACAATTACTTTCTTTATTCGTTCAAAAATTCTCACAAATAGAACATCCATGTTTTTTCTCTAACATTCTACGTGATATATTTCAAATTCACATTTTTATACTATATTAATACTAAACGTAAAAAAAAAAAACCAGCCACAGTTTCATTAAAGATGAAATCTTTCCGAGATTGACAGCATAATTAAAAGCTGTTTAACAAAATACACCAACCCACACCCACATGAAATGAACGGTACTATTTTAAAGCACAATCTCGATGAGCATCCGTAGCGCCGTGGATGAGCGTTGGTCTGGTAATGCTGGGGTCGTCAGTTCGATCCCCACCTCTTCCGCATTGATTTTTTCCAAACTTTTTTCAAGTGACGGATATTTTTCCTCTTTTGACGGAGAAAAAAATAAACGGAAAATCGTCAATATACAGACAATTTCTGGCAGCAGTGCTGCCAGTGCATTTTCTGTGAAAAGACGGAAGTTTTTTTGAGAGTGTGTAACAAAGACTTAATGCATACATTTAAACGAATGACATACAGTTTTAAATGCTTAGAAAATATTATGTGCCATTTTTATTATTTCGTTCATTTGATGAAACCCTAATCGTCTCTGTACTATGTCTGTCCGTCATAGTGTCCGTAAAAACTCTATGTCAGAGACTTCAAATTTTGTGTATTTACAACTGATAACTTCTTGTCACACAATAAATAATAAAATTTTGAAAAAGTCTGTTACTTTAATTAAATTAATATTTTCAATATCATCCGTTCATTTGTGCAATTTAAATTTTAAAAGAGAACCTTAATTTCAACTTTTGCGTGTTGACATCAAAGCCTCGAAGTAAATGATATCGCTTGTAAAATGAATTTTTTTAATTCGAGTACCGGTGCCAGAAAAAGTATTTTTTGTATTAAAATGGAGTTAATTTAAAAAATTTTATATTTTGCCTATTTAAGGATTTATATTATTAGTATTTCGTTAATCTGACATTCGTATAATTTTTGGTTTTATTCTATTTTAAAAACTGTTGCAATTAATTATTGATTCAGCATTTAAATTTCGTTTAAACATTTCTTTCGTTTTTAGAAATTTAAAATTATATTTATATCTCCGCTATATATTTTTAATAACGCATTTTCAAAAAAAAAAAAAAAAAAAAAAAAAAAAAGATTGGAAATCAGAATTTCATTTAAATAATTTGATTTAAACAATTTAAATTTCATTAAAATAAATAGCATCCTTTTATAATTATTTAATATTTAAATTAATAGGTGCTACCATCTATGTAAGAACGTAATAATTATACATTAACAATTTGGATTTAATAAATAGAAGATAAGTTGTTTTAAAAGATCTATTAAACGAAATCCTTTGTGCGATTTGCAATCACACTTATCTACTTTTTCAAAACATACATGATTGTATCAAAACTACGCCCGTCAATCAAATACTTGAATATATAGTGAAAGTTAAATATACAGTTTCGTCTTTATAATTAAAACTTCGTTCTGAAGAAAAATTAATTAAACAGAAATTATCTCCATTTCTTGAAATTTGTATAATAAAGTGTACATGTATAAACTGGAAAATGCTGATAAAACGGAAAGATTGAGAAAATATACTTTAAATCGACCAGTAATTTTTATGCAACCTAGGCATATGAGAAAAATTTAAGAATAATGTCAAAAAAAAAAAAAAAAAAAAAAAAAACATAATAAAGAAACCTAAACAATCTTAAATTTAAAAAACCGAAGATAACTAGAGTTCAATTTGCATCTTCTTAAAAGTAACGAAGTTGAACACAAAATTAATATTTGGCATAACCGAAATCCCAACTCCCCATTTAATTACTTTATAAAGTACACTATATGGCCATTAATCACCCGACGCTTCCATTTTTAGATAATTTTACGAAAGTTTAAACTATACTTGTCCTATTCTTCAAGAACTTCAGGATTATAAAGAATTTGCTTGATCTCACATTTATCAATGTCTATTTTATTTGATAAGGATGACAATTGGAGGAGGAAAGAAAAAAAGAAAGAAATGCGTGTTTTTGTGTGTTTACTGATTTGTGGAAAAACAACACGTATACTCATAGAAATATAGCAATTTTTTTTAAAAGTAAGAAAACACTTGCATATATTTAGATTATATCATGCAGGATTTTAGAACAAATTTCGCGCCAGTTTTATAAAAATTATAAAAACGAAGTGGAAACAATATAGTGCAATTAGAATACAAATTTTTAAATATATATAGGGTAACATCCCCAATAATTGGTACTTTAAGAATTTTTTTTTAAACTTACTTCAATTTTCATTACAAAGAAATAAGATATTTACTTGGAAGTATTTTTAAATCAAAGAATGCATATCTGTGCATCTATTTTGCCCCCCCCCCAAAAAAAATTAAGTATTTTTATAAAAATATATTTATAAAAAGTTGCTGAAATCACCAGTAATTGGCATCTAGAGCACCAATGAATGACACCTTGTGATCCAGTAATTGGCACATGTTTATATTAAAAAAAACTTCACATTTTGCATTGGGTTCAATCGCTTTAAATGAATTTACTGTAGATCAAGATGCCATATTTCAGGTTTTTGAGAGTAAGAAATTAGCATATTAGTCTGAAATGTGAACACTTTAAAACAATACAATATACATATATTAAAACCCAGTAATTGTCATGCTGTCTCCAGTAATTGTCATATGAAGCTTCAATGGATTCCAATTATTGATAATATTTCATATTTTCAAATAAAAACAAATGATAAACAAAATTAGTCTATAACTTTAAAAGTATTTCCAAAATAAGTGGTTTAATATCAAATTACTTGCGAATTCCTTTTAATTGGATTAGGTGCCAATTACTTGGAACTAGCAAATTTGAAGCACCATTAATTGACATCTATCATTAATTCAGAAAATCAAATATCTGTGTCGAAAATACTTTTACACAATTAAAGTAACACTTTTTAACTAAACAAAACTGTTGTCAATTAAAATTTAAAATGTATTATAAATCAGATAATAATGAATTGAAAAGCATACCTTCCTTAATCCAACGAAGAAGCATTTGCAACAAAAATGGCTAATTTGATACAAACCATAATTGTTTCTCTTTCCTAGGCAATATTATCATCTAGTAGCATAAATTAAAGTTATAATCTTTAACGTAAATGAGCATATAACTGGTATATGGTCTTGCATTTTTAAAAGACTGGATATAAATCTTATTTTAGGTCATGTTTGTAGGATGTGCCAATCACTGGTGCATGCCAATTACTGGGGATGCTACCCTATATGAAATATGAGTAGTAGTAGGAAACAATTTTAATCAGCGCAACCGCAAACGATAACAAAGTTTTTTATTATATAATTTAGTAGTTAACGCTATGAAGCAACTGTTAACAAGAAATTCAATCAATGCCACAAAAATTCAGAAAGATATCGGCGCCAGAGTGAGATGGTTTTTAGTTGGTCTCTAAAAGCAACAGAATGATAAGTGACTTTTTCAACATTTTCAAATTTCATTTTCATTTTTTCATTTATATTTTTATTGATGTTTTACATCTTCTTGGATAACTACCAGAACGAATCTATTCCATGGTAAAAGGAAGTATCAAAATCGAATTATTTGCTTCAAATCTACTCATTGATAATCGGTAAAAGCTAATATTTTTCTAAGTGTCAGTTAACGGCAGATTGTAAACAATCCCTAATCATTCAGATGCTTTTAGACAGCAACTGAAATCAGCTCACTCTATTGATGATATCTTTCTCAATTTTCACGGTATTTAATTAGATTTCCCATAAAGTTACTTATTAAAATGTGTTAAAAAGTAAATCTTTGTTATCTTTCGTGCGCAGGCAAAAATCATTTCATACAAATGCTCATATTGCACTTTTATTGTACAATATTGTTTTACTACATTTTCCGATTTTTCCGAAACAAATGTTAAATAAACATGTAAATTACATTTTTGAACTTTTTAAAACCATTGCTATTTTTCCAGGAATATGCCTGCTATTCTTACAGAAATCAGTATACTTGTTATATATTTTGCAGTGGTAGATTATTTTGTGAATTTTAATGTACAGATTATTCGCAAATATTATTATTTTTCTTTGATTTCTTTTTGGAATCCCTAATTGTCCATTATATGAAACCGACGTTAAGAAATTTGAGGACAAAAATATTATTCATAATTCTCAAGTTTCAGAAAAATCCGACAAGCATGTTTTTAAATATTCGAAAAAACGTCTAAAATTGAAAGTATCCTGTAATTAATAGTCATATAGTGCATGTTTATTTTGCGGTTTTTAGTCTTGTAATCGAAATATCTAAAGAACTGTTGTTTAAAAATTTACGACGCGTTATTGAATAATATTTAGTTTACTATTGATTAATTATAAGTAATAGTTGATGGTTAAATTCACACTTAATTACTTATATATTACTTGTTGTAAAATACAGTATTAGAAATTAACGAAGCATTACTTCTAAAACACACTATAAAATGTTGGTTTAATTTTTATCTACTCATAGCTATTACATAATACAAAACACAGAAAATATTTAATGAGACAATGTCATCTTCTACATCGTTACAAATTTCCCATTGTAGATATTTTGTCTTATTTACATGTAACTACACAAAATATATTTATTTATATTTGGACATTGTCTTTCAATCTTTCAAGCACTTTATATTTTACAAATGACGTTTTTAAAAATTGAACTTTTAATGGAACTATCCATTTCCATTTAAATGTAATACATATGTAAGAATACTTTTATCTATCCAAAATTTTGAAAATCCATTCCCATACAACATATGATTAGAAGATACGAAATTTTTATCTTTCTCATTTAAAGTCGCTATGAAAAAGTAACTTATTACGTGTTCTACTTCATTGATATTCATTACATTTTTAACCCTCTAACTCATTTGCATATGTTTCATTTTTAACCTTTGTAAGGACGTGACTTGGGGGGTTATTGCACCTCCCGCTGACTCACTCTAATTTAGGGGCCTTGTCATCAGTGGAAGTACTGTTGATGGAATGGCGTCCCGCGCATTTTCATCAGTACGGACTTAGGGAATGTCCCCCACCCTTTCCGTCCTGGTATTGTATGTAAAAATGTCATCTAGAAGGAGTTTTGAAAAATGAAAAAGCTGTTCAGAATGAAAGATTCGTTTAATAGAAATGAATTGTTTTTATTTCATTTGTGTAGCGGATTGCATTTTACATGCTTTTTCTTGATGTGTGTTGTATATGCGTGTAAGTTATATGTAATGAGAAGTTGTGACGTAAACAATTACTTAAAAGTACATCAGATTTATTTTGAATATTACACTTTTCTTTTATTTAACATCTATTGCATTTTAAATTTAAAATTATTGCATTTAAATTGCATTTTCAATTATTTTTATTTTGCTGTTAAAGTCATGTAAATATTAGAAAATTTCGTTTTTTACCAACTCATACTACCATTTATTTAGTGTACTTTAATACGAAGAAGGAAAATAAAAAATAATTTAAAGATTAAATTTTAAATTTAATACGGCTATAATTTAAAATAAATAGCTTCACGCAAAGAGGCTGCTAAACTTCTTTTTAATTGAGACAATTTATTATAGCGTACATTTTAAACATGTTACTTACTTTACACAAAAGTGATGTTCGTTTATACCAATCGATTGTTGGTGGTTTATTACACCAAATTACTGGTTAAGTTTTTATACTCTACTTTTGGTGGCAACTTAGTTGTACCATTTTCGGTGCAGACTCACACGGATATTTTTTATAGTGTACGACTTCGTTCACAGCGTTTCGATATCATTGGCCCCCTAACTAATACGAAAGCTATTTTTTCCACCAGGAATTGATCGAAAAATTATTTTTACCCCTTTTAGACAAAGTTGAAATGTGATTATACATTTGGCTTGCCTATCCGTCTGTCCATGTCCTAACTTTTGTAAATATACTCTGGTGTTCATGCAGTTGGTAAACCTTATTTAGAGTCGTCTAGACATATTTGCTATTGTATATTAAGTATGTGGCATTAATAGTTCATTTACAGGGGCACCCAAAAAAACTATTTCATTATTGACAAAGTGAGAAAATGGTTTGTTGAGCATTTTAATGACTTACGCTATTGCAAATGCATTGAAACTGATATAAGTCGCTGGATTTAATTTCAATTAAATTAGAACAGGACATTGATAATATTTTTAACCTATTTATAGATACACACAAAAGAAACATGACTCATTACTGTCTTTGAGTAATAACGGCTCGAAATGCGTGTTCAAATCCGGTACGTGTTTTTAAACTTAACTGTTTTTTAAGTGCTTCCATAATTATATAAATACGTAGCTCCTATATTCGTCAGACCAGCTGCCTGTCTGTTAGTCCGTCTTTTCGTATACAACAGCATGAAAACTACCCAACCGAATCGTTTAAAACATCAAATATATATTTGTTGCAGAACTTTGTTGAGTAGTTTACACTTTTAGTAAAATCGGATGCATAGTTCAAATACAAGAGCAGTTCCATTGCATTAACGCCAATGGGATAAAATGGTCACAAGCGTTTTTTAATGATGTAACACCCATCGAAACATATGAAATTGATGTGCATTTATGAAGAACACTAAAATATTCTTTTTGCACAATTTGCCACACAAAAAATATTTATCATTCATTTACAAGGCACACAAAAGATTTTCATTACATAATGGCATGAGGGGACATTATTTGAGGCATAATTTTAATTACATTAAACTATTTTGCGTACAATATAATATATATACGTTGCTTATATTTATAACAAGTTATTTCATACACAATAAAAATGCGTTTCCATTCTATTGAATCAAGTATAATATTTTAACTTTAAAAACGGTGCAATTTTGTTGAATTATTATGAATGTGTTGGAAAGTGTTTCATAATCTATGCTATACGGATGATTTTTTCTTTTTTATGTCTTTTCATATACGGTACCACAAAAATTAAATGGAACTTATTAAGTTTAATTTTAAAATTTTAATTTTTAAAATGCAAAATTTTATTTTCAGTATAAATTTTACTTTTCAGTCATATAACTATTTAATGAATATTAAGACTTATTATTTATTTAATTGAAAAAATTTTCTCATTAAACACAGATTAAATCATGCATCTATCTATTTTCAATTAAAAATTTACACTATTTCCATGATTAATTAAACACACAATAGTTTTCTTTGTTAACATAAATGGGCTTTTAATTAAAAAGAGGTTTTTATTATGGTATTTTTCTATAAAATGTTTTTCAACACAAATACCCAGATGAATTATTTTCTGAAATTTATTGCGTTTAATTCAAATGTACACTATCGTTAATTAAGATTATTTATTTTTATGTGATTCTACAATTCATTTCTCGTAATTTTCTGATTATTATATTTCCGGTGCGTGATTTTTACAAAAGCTTTAACTTTTAAAGATTTAAATATATTTAGTTAAACATAAATAACTTACATGAATATTATTATTTTTTTGTTATCGTTCTACTAAATGTCTTACGTAATTTGAAAATATTGAGTATGTTCATATAATTTGATGATATATACACTCTTAAAACTGTGCTTCTGATATAAGTGGTACATTGTGAAATTTTATGCCTCTGAATATTAAGAGGTACAGGGTGCCCTTGAGATTAAGAGGCACAAGGTGCCTCTGAAATTAAGAGGCACAGATGCATGTGAAATTAAGAGATACACGGTGCTTTTGAAAATAAGAGTCACGACCACTACTTCAAAGGCACCAGTGCCTTTGAAGTTAGAAAGCACTTTGTGCCATTGAATTTATATCTTGTGCCTCATATTGTAAAATGGCACGTTTTCATTTTATTACTTCCAATAGTTGAATATTAATGTTTTACAAAATGTCTCCACTTATCACTTATCAAATTGAAAATTTCTAAACCATTAGTTTTAGATGTATATTAGTTCCAATATCAAAAATGTTATAAGCACCACTTTTCCATCTAAGTCCATTTTTGCCAAAATGATTTTATTATTTCCAAACGTTATGCATTTTTTATTTTTTACCCGGCCCCTAAATTCTAGAAGATATAGAAAAACTTTCTCCATAATTAAAACAGAAAAAAAAATTCTTTTATGACACAAAGTACTGAGTTATGATACTTTGAATTTTACGAAATTACATTTGCCGACTTCAAAAGTAAATTCCCTCCGTCGGAAAATGCTGAAAATTCACAGCATCATAATTCTGCCAGTTTTGGCAAGAAAAACAATTTTTTTTTTCTCCTTTTTATTTTGTTTTAGGGAACAAATGAATTTAAGAACACAGGAAACTTGCCAGATAATATATTAATAATTTTTGCAAATGAAACAATATTCAAAACAATATCTGATGCTAACTGTTTCAAATTTGACTAAGATAACCCAGGGCAAGAAAAAAGAAGTTAGACAAGCAAAAGACAGTCTGTCTGATTTATGTTTTGCATAACTTTACATTAAAAAAAAAAAAAAAAAAAAAAATTAGCTGAAAATATAAAGTTTTTAATTTTTAAATTAATGTTTTTTATTCTGTGAAAAAATAAATTTAGAGCTTTTTATAACGTGACTTTTTATTTTTCTTATCATAAAAAATCTCTTCCTTTCAACCTTTAAAAAAAATAATTTTTATTATAAATAAAAATCATTTGTTCATTCCAAAGAAAAAAAAATTATCTTGACATATATATATTTATTCATATATGAATAAATAAATAAATAAATATATCTTTAGTGCACATTTAAAATAATACATTTAGAATAACAATGTAACTGTAAAAATTCAAACTTTATTCTTTTTTCACAGTATTCTTTAATTGTATTGTATCTTTACATTAAATTCTGTCTATTCTGAAGAAAGGATTTCCAGTATGGCATACCCAAAGACAAAGATTAAATTTTGTCCAAGACAGAATAACTTACCTAATAAAAAATTTCCCCACTCCCAATTTATTGAAATAAATTAGGATCCACACAGATTGTCTTTAGAATTTGTAATATTAACATTTTTACTACCAGTGTCAAGAGATATCTTTCGAAGTTTTGCATTATGTTTATTTTGCTCATCATTTTAAAAACAAATTTGAAAACAAGTATTTCAAATACTAAAAAATATTAATGGTTGATTTAATCTAAAAAAAATGTAAATTAAAAAAATAAAATAAAATAAAGAGGTGTAATTTAGCTCTTATACAAATAGTGTCAATTCTTTAGTTATAATATAAAAAAATAATTACATAAATTTATGTACAAAATGATAAATAGAAAAAGAACTTTTTGAATAAAATTAAAGACATAAATATAAATTTAAGACTTTGTGCATGAAAGTTTTAATCCCCTCCCCTACCACCAACTTGAAAATGACATTGAATGGATGTGCACAATAATTTTTTTAAATCAAAATCATAAGGAAATATGGAGAAAAATTATAATTGTTTTCAGTTAAGAGTTAAACATATCTCCCCCCCCCCTTTTTTTTAGTCAGAAATGAAGAATAATGTATCAAATAAAACCTATTCCTCACACAATTTATTGTTCAACAATTATTTTTATAGCAAACATTGCCAATATTTTAATTGACTTACAATTAATTGTAAGGAGAAAAAACATATTAGTTAACTGTGAACATTTAGATGGATTGTATTTTGAAAATATATATATTAAAAAAAAAAAAAATTATAGCTAACCATTTAATAATAATATTTATAATTTATGAAAAGCATATTTTTTCGTCTTTTGTCTCTAATAAATCTGTATTTGCATACTAAATTGGATAGTTTTTAAATTATCTGTGAAAATAAAACAAATAATTAAGGTTTGTGTACTTGAATTTATTTTGAGATTCCCAGATTAAGGAGTTTTATTTTCTCAGTTTGCGCTAATCAATTTTTCACTTTACATCCAGTTTTTTATTCTTTAAAATTCTCCTAAGATTATGTTGTGAAATTGTGCTATAAAATGTAATAAAGTACAATCAATGCAGAAATAAAATACAAAACACATAAATACAAATATATTTTATTATATAATATATTCCATTCATTAAACAATAATGAAAGTTAAAAAGAAAAAAGAGAAGCATTAATTTTCTTGTTCATTAGATGACATTCTTATGACATACTTGATTAGAATAACATTTTTATAACTGAATCCAATTTTAACAAAGGAAACATTAGAATAAAAATACAAAGAAATAAAATAAATGCATGTTATGATTTCTTTTTCATAACATTAATGTAATATGGAAAATAGTATTCAAATCGAAAGCTAAATTTTAATTAGGAAAATCAATACGATAGGTTTTAAAGAATAGCTAAATACAATTTGCTTAAGGTGATATAATTAAATATATTAGCTAAATTTAAGGATAATATAAGGTGAATATTTTTCCTTAGTTATTATTCTGAATTTTATTAAATTTATCTCCATCCTTCAAAAAGGGATAAAAAGGATTTCTGAAATTCTTTCTGTCAGTAAAAACATTTATATCATTTTAATCTTAGTCCAAACAATACATTAAAGTTGAATTTCATTGAAACAAGTTAGAAGATAACTTAAGACGAATTCTTCATTACTTGAAGAAAGTAAATAATTGAATCCTATTTTAATTGAAGAAAATATTAATTAGTAAAATGGCCACAGATTCTAACGGATAATTAAATATAATTTGCTTAAAGTGGTATATCTAAATATATTGGTTGAATTTAAGTATAATGCAAGGGGATCATTTTTCCTTAAAATTTTTTATTCTGAATTTTTAAAAATTTATCTCCATCTTTTAAAATGGATAAAAAGGATTTCTGGAATTCTCTCTCTCGATAAAAACATTTATTACATTTTAATCTAGGTTACAATACATGTTCATTGCATTAATAGACAATTTAAGACAAGTTCTTCGTTACTTGAAGAAGGTGATTGGAAGAAAAGACTTTGGGGAATTTCTTTCCTTCAATAATGATGTTTTGTAACAAACCTAAGAACTGTCCATAGGCCGATGGAAAATTTAAATTGAAAATATAGTAAATGCCGAACAATAAAATTGCAGCTCGTTCTAATGAGCAATTTTTGTCCAAGTATACAATTTGCTCCCTACAAAGTATTAATTTCTCATTTCCAAAGAACAAGCTTGGTCCAGGCCGTTTTTGTTCACAAGTATAGTCACCCTAGGAAAAAAAATTATAAATATATTTTAATTATTTAATATTTGTTCATAAACAAATTCAAATACAAATAAAAAAACATAATTATTTTGCCTCTTCTGAAAGATTTTATGCATATGCAATAAGCTAAAAATTACCGCAACTGGTAATATTAACATCTGACATATAAATTTTATACATAAATGACAACTTCCGGTTTTTTTAAAAGCCAAGAAATTTGCAAAGATTTGATGAAAGATTGATGAAAGATTGATGAAAGATTGAAAATGAGATCTACATTTAATACAATATACATTTAATTTAACAAATTTTCCAGTAAAAAGTACTTTTTCGTAATTTAAAAAAAGCCAGAGGTTGGCAAATATGTTATTACATATGTGCCTACCTTCATTACCTTTTTACTTTTAATCCAAATGAACCCTAGTGATTTATTTAGTATAACCTAATTTGGTTTTAGGTTATAATTATTTAATTTCATCCATAATGCAAAATTTCTAATTCAAAAAATATACATTTGTTTTGAAAAACAAGAAAATTGGCAGCTATATCATGAGACAAGCTTTTAAAGGAACATCTAAAAACAATTATTAGCACATTAATTGTAAATATTTTCTTTCCTTTAAATCTGTGTATTATTAGTAAAAATATTAATTATTGAAATTGTATTATTAATTGAAAATAAAACAAATTTAATATTCTTGCTTTTGATTAAAACATAATAAAAAAATGTGTGCTTGCATATGCAATAAAATAAATTTTATTTAGTTATTCAGACTAATTGAAACAAAGATGTCAGTGTTCAAGATTTTATACTGATTTTTTTTTCTTGTGAATCAATATTTAAAATAAACAAAATTCTAATGACTGTAAATATTAAAAGTTTAATGACTGTTAGTATTTTTATGTGTGTAAAAAAAAAAATAAATAAATAAAAATAAATAGAATTGTGAATCAATGAAATGTAATATAGTATATCATATGATATCCTCCTCGGTCCTGAGGTAAATATTCCTAGCGACCATAAAAATCGATCTAAAATTAGTATAAAACACCTTCACAGATGTATCAGCTTATATATTGATGCTTATGATATATATACATTTGCTAAAATGGTCTAAAAGTAATTTTAACAGTTCTAGAAGAATTTAAATTGATTTAAAAGGTGTTCCTTAGCGTCTGCCACAGCTAACATCAGGATTGTGAAGGATAAGATCGTCAGTTTCTTAAGGGTGTTCTTAAATCAAAAAGGACCACATTGTGACACATGCATTTATTTTTAATCAGAAATGCATGAAACTAGCAAGTGTTGTTTTTCAGAAACTGTCTAATTGCACTCAATTTTCTGGATTTTTTTTTTTAAACACAATAGATTTTTCATAACAAGCCTTCAAAGTGGATGTTTTTTAGCACAGTTCCCAATGAAAGCAGAAAAACCGATTGAAAAGCAGTAGAAAAACGAGTAATCTCGTGATCGAAATAGCTTAGAACTCAGTAGATAATTTTATTATCAAAAAATGGAAAATTAAGTTTGATTCGAAATCTCTTCCATAGTCAGGCATTCCAATTTTATAACTTTCTGTTAAAAAATGAATTTGTAAATGTGTCAAAACATTTTGCGCTTGCTGAGGGGAGCAATTGAGAACACCCTTAATAGCTCTCTAGAGACATCAAAATTTCTATTCAGTTTTCTGCATTAGAATTATATAGGTCAAAAAGTGAAATTTAAATATCACAAACATCTGATTACTGATTAGTGTAGTTACAAGTGGAAAAGCACATACTGAATCTAAAATAGGTCAAAGTGCTTCTTCAATCTATTTCATCTTATATCTAAAAAGAAAAACAACTTTATTGAAATTTAAAAACTTTAAATTTTTCTGGAACTTAAAAGTGCACAACAAACGAATTGTTTACAAAACTGGTACCATATGTCTACTTATTGGTTGATAATAGTTTATTCATTGTTATGTAACTGTATGTGCAATTGATATATGGTGCATGTAGACATGCACCATGATGTAAAAGCTCTAGATTTGATTCTGAAATAAGTGGATTTATTCCTCAAATTGTTTTCAGGTAATGTTTATTATTCTTGATATGAAATAGAATAAGTTTTTTTTTATGCATAGAATTAACATGGTAGTCAATTCTATAAATTTAGCAATTTTTAAATATTTTAACAGAGATATTTAACACATATGGAGATAAATCTAAAAATACCATTGTTATTGCACTCCACGTTGCTCTTTTTGGCTGCATTAATTTTTCCATTTCAAGGACTGTTTCTGGAATAGAATAAGTTGAAGACATTTTCTTCAAGGACTTTTGGAATTTTATTTCCATATCAGCCATTGATAAGGCTAGTCTCAGTTCAACTTCTGTTTCCAGCTGAAAGTGAATAATTATTAAAACGTTTATAACCAGATTTTAAAAATAAAAATCACACTTTTACAATCAATCAAGATATAGAAATATGCACAAATACATTCACAAAGCTCAGTTTTTCTGCCAGTTTTAACACTAAGAATTAAAACAGGCAAGCAAAACTGATAAATGAACTTGTTCTAAAATAGTTCTGTGACAAAAGTACACAATTCTTTATGCTCTTTTTAATAAAGACAACAATTATTTTTGAAAACTGGCAGATTACTAACTGCATAAAATAAGTAGATAATTATGAAGATGTTTATTTTAGATCAGTAAAAAATTTCCTTGACTTTTCCAGATTTTCTTCCAAGTATCGAAATTTTGTGATGTTACTCATGATGTATCTTAAAAATTGAGAATAGAGAAAGAAACCTGAGAGTGAAATAACACTTGATACTGAAGTAACAACTACTGAATAGATACACAGATTCTCGTAAAATTTATAAATTGTTGAACATTTCACTTCTAAATGTTTAGCAGATACATACATTTAGCTCTATTTATTTTGGCTAGTCACGATGAAAATCTTTATTGCATCTGTAACAGTTAAATACAGATAGATTGCTTTGACATATTAAAATATAAATAATAAATACTCAATAAAATAAGCAATTTCCAGTTCCAAAACAAAGATAAATAAACAGTCTAAAACATCTAATCAATCCTACAACATTCAATAGAAATTTTCAGTGACGCTAGAGTGGAAAATCCGAGAGTTCAAGGAAATATTGAAAAGAGATAGACATAATTATTTGCATGAGTGTTTGAAGAAGTACAATACTTATAAAAAGCAAAATTTAATTTTCTTAGCACCCCAATTTCAAATCCTTACTTTTAAAAGAAAATTTTCTGCTTTATTTTTTATTTTTTTTTTTTTTTGAAAGTTTGAAATTTTTGTAACTTTTTCTTAGAGTTTTCAAATTTTCTTGTCTCGTCTTCAGAAATGGTACATACATTAACATTTTGCTGACTTTTCTAGTCCATAAAATTTTTTTTACCTTTTCCAGGTTATCCAAGTTTCGCAGGTGGCTAGGCACCCTAAACCTGAACTATGTATAGTTTAGTTAAGATGCTTTAATAACATGCACATAGATGAGTGTGCTTAGCAAGTTTTATGCAGTACAATTATTTAAAATGCTTCGAGTTTCTAAATAAAATATAATTGAGAGCAATCACGGCACATAATCACAAAAGTTAAATTTTGTTTTTATATTTTGTGTTTAAAAATGTTAAAATACAAGTACTATACACAAAATTCTTTTTGTTTAGATTAGTAATTAACAATAACCTAGATTAGTATAATGATGCCAAAAAGTTATTTCCTTCTATATGTTGCTTCAGGAGAGTAATTCACTTGCTATTATTACAGCTTTGTTCTTCGTTCTCAGAATTAAAACAAAAATATTTATCGAAATCAATTCAATTTCATTAAAAACTTTATCGGTAACATTTTATAATGCAAAGGATAAAACAAAAAGTCCTAACAAGGAAGGTCTCCATACTGAGCATACCACATTACTGAGCATACATTTATATCTAAACTGAATGTTTCATTGTTTACATCTGTAAATTATGTGCAAATTTTAGAGTTGCGGATTTGAGGGAGTGTACTGTAGAGGTCTGTATGGGCCGGGCATCGACCCGAAGCCCGAGCTTGGCCCGGCCTGCGGGCCGATTTTCATTAACAGCATTTGGGCCGGGCCGGACGGGCCTAGTCACTAATCTTTTCGGGCTCGGGCCTTAATTTTTGTTCCTGGAGTATCGGGCCGGGCCGAGTCTATCTTATTTTTTTTGTACGAAGCCGAGACTAATTTTGTTCTTCCTACTCTTCACGGACATAAATAATCAGTTCCTGTTGAATCTTCCCGTATGAAAATCCTTTTCTTGACATGGAAAAGTCTGTTCATAAATCAGTAAAGTTTGGCTTGGTCCAAAATTTTTTGCAAAACAGACATACTTTTAAGTCGTCATTATTCTACAATTAAACATTAGAATTTATTCTTTTTAAAGAATCGTAGATCCCTAGGCGTCTTAAAATAGAATTAAACACATAAAAAAAAAAAAAAAAAAAAAAAAAAAAAAAAACATGATTATGATGGAATTTTTGTTTAAACTGAAAACTGCAAATTTCTTTTAAACTATTCATTCATGCAAAATGAATACAACAATACACGGAAAATATATATATATTAAACATTTACATCTGCTAAGAAGGAAACGTATTTTTTTTTTCAGTGTCTTAGAAGATTTTACTTTTACCATTACCATGTTTTAGATTTTTTTTATGTATTAATAATACTAATGATAACTGAAACATTTACATACAACAAACAAAGGTTCATTAAAAAGCGTAAATATTGCAGCCTATGGCATTTCTGCATAAATAGAGATTATAAACATGACTAAGATAAGATTTTGTTGGTCTGAACTCTTGTGTTAAGAGTAGATATCAATGTTCTGTAGAAATTCATCCGAGCCGGGCCGGGTTTGGGCCAATATTTTTTTCGTTCGGGCCAGGCCAGGCCAAAATTTTAACTTTTGGGCCAGGCTCGGGCCTGTAAATTTTGGCCCGTGCAGATCTCTAGTCTACTGTATTTACAAACTCTGAAAATGATCGCCCACTTCAGACACTGATCTAGGATGCAGACTTGAATAAAATCAAAAACTTTCCAGATGCACATAATATTCAGTCAAAATTTTTCTGCAAATTAATGTAATGTTTAATAAAATATATGTTTTATGTTATTTTGACAATAAGAATCAGAAATCATAGTTTAAAATAATTGCTATTTAAATTAAATAATAAACAACTTCTAATTAAATAATAAACAACTTCTGGGATTAATCCCAGAAGCAGAAATTTTTTCTGCAATCTGCAACACAAGTAAAAACTTTAAACAGTCTGTAGGACTTAAGGACAAATGCCATCTCTCCTAGTGTTGATTTTAGGGAGTGATGCCCCCCCCCCCCCTCAAGCTTCGAATATCTCTCCTACAGAAAAGTGTTTGAATTCAACAATGCTCTTTCTGGTCTCTGGCATTATGTTAAATAAAATCAAACCTCGGAAGTATTTATGATTAACATAAAAAGAAAGTAAAAAAAATAAGTGTATTTAACTCTCATAAATTTTAACACCATCATACATTGAACAAAAAAGGGAGAAAATTCACTCTTTGAACCATGTTTTTTCTTTTTTTTTTTTTCTCGTACTACACTGGAGAAATTTGTGTTTTTTCGTAATCTTTTGACAAAACTGGCAGTATTTTTATGAAGTTTGCAGTCTTTCGAGATCTTTTGTCAAAATCTGCTGTTTTTTCGTGACCTTTTGATGAAATTTGGTTTTTATCGTGATTCTTTGACAAAGTTTGCAGTTTTTTGTGATACTTGGACTAAATTTGTATTTTTTCGTGACATTTTGCGTTTTAAGATGAAATTTATCGTTTTGTCGCACTCTTTTGACAAAATTTGGTTTTGTTGCGATTTGTTTACAAAATTTGTCGAAATTTACCATTTTTTTAGATCTTTTGACAAGCACTGCCATTTTTAAGCAATTCTTTGACGAATCTTGCCGTTTCTTTTCGTGGTACTTAGACAAAATTTGAGATCTTTTGGCGATTTATTTATTCATGTGTAATACTTGGACAAAATTTGTCATTTTCTAACAATCTTTTGATAAAACTTGTCTTTTTTCCACAATATTTTGAAAAAAATTTGTCATTTTTTTGCAATTTGTTTACAAAATTTGTGGGTTTTTTCAGGATCTCTTGCTGAAATTAGCCGCTTTTTAGGTTCTTTTGATGAATTTGTTGTTTTTTCTCGATACTTCGACAAACTTTGCAGTTTTTGACAATCCTCTGACAGAATTCATGTTTTCCTTGAGATCTATGGCAAAATTATCAATATTTTTTAGAATAATATACTAATTTTTTTCTTTTTTTTTTTCCTCGGGAAAGGGGGGGGGCGTACATCTTATGTTCAAATTTTCAGATTTAAACCTTTTTTTTTTTTTAACTTTTGGAAATGATTGCCTAAATTTCTCTGAATTATCACCGATTTATAGTTTAATGTGAATTGGAATTTTGTCAGTCGGATGTGTTGTGGATCGTATTACAATGCACATGGCAAATAATTTCTAGCAAGCTTTTATTGTTATTATTATTATTATTACTATTAATTGTTGAAAAATAGTGTGTGATGTGTGGCACCGATTCTGCTACCGGGTAATTAATTTTAAAAAATAAAGCAAAAATCCAATCCAAGGAGTTAATTCTTTTCAACTATTTTGTCAATGCATATAACAGTGTGATCTTTTCACACAAAATGCCAGTCTCTCTTATGATACAAAAAACGATTAGTCTGCGGAAAATAGAAATAAAAGGGTTTGTGATATCACAACAATGCTTGGAACCTTTAAAATTTGAATTGTGGTCAAACAATAAATAAATCATAGTTAAAAGTTGTTGAATATTTAAAATTCTTGGTATTAAAAAAAAAGTTACAAAAACAAAAAATACTTTTTCTTTTCATAATTTTTTTCTGCAAAGTTCTTTTATATTTTTTAAGCTGAAAAAGAAAGCCGGGTCATCAAACAGAGATGAATAGAAATAAAAAAGGACATAATAATTTAGATGACTATTTATTTAATGATCAATTGAAATTTACAAGCATTGCAGTAAAAGTAAAATCATGAACTTTAACATATAAAGCAGGCGTACAACTTAGAAATTCTTCCCTTCCCCCCCCCCCCCCATGAAGCAGAAATTTCAATGACTAACTGATCTCTACTGAATACAGAAAACTTTACATGGTTTTAGGCGGGGGGGAGGGGGGGTAATTGGATGAATCTTTATTATTAATATTATAAGTAAATAAAAGTGTTTTAAACTTTTGAAATTTTGAGTGCAGAGTGAATTAAGACAATTTTATGAAAGGGGGGGGGGGGGGCACATAATTTTGTTGATTTTTTTAAAGCAGGTTAAAGAATAGTTTGCTACAAAATAGTTTTTTCCTCAATCACTGACGATAAGAAATATTCAATGGCAATATGTGGTCAAGTCAGGGGTGGCAGATATTTATTACTTGGCATTTTTTACCATATTTTGTAAAACTATAACCTTTTACGCCAAAAAGGTAGAGCTGAAAAACATAATATTTAGATCTCCAGGCCAAATTAACTAAAATATTTTAATATTCGAACTGATCTTGCAGAAATGTTTTCAATTTTAAATTTCTCAAGTTATATTAATAATAGAGAATTTTATGACTCTCCCATATTAAAGAGGAGTTTGTGGGGTTTAATTTGGCATGCAAGTTGACAATATATTTATTTACTAACACTGTTGTAGTATTAGAAGCATAAAATTATGAAATTTTTAGAATGCGATCTCAATGGAATAAGGGGTAATGAAATAAAAATTGAAGATTATTATATAAATAATAATCAAATAACAAAATAGATAAGGTTAGATTGTTATTTAAATGGCAATTTTTTTTCTTTTAGCTTCTATTTAATAACTTTTTGATCCCATTAAAAAAAAAAAAAAAAAAAAAAAAAAAAAAAAAAAAACAGTTTTAAACTAATAATTCAACATACACATATATTTATTTATTTATTTAATCAGTATCTAAATTTTTAATTAAAAAAATTATTTTTTTAAAACTAAACATAGTCAAAGCATTTATAAACTCCTCTTTCAAATAGAACCATACAATTTTTTATGTTTGATTGCTAGGCCCCACTTAGACAGTGGGGAACCTGGGGAAAACATTGGGGGGGGGGGCTTCTATCTTAAAATTTCTTGTAAATTGTATTGAAGGGACTAAAATTAAAATTCATATCTATTGTATGTGTGGATAAATTTCGTACCAAATACTATTTATTCACATTGATATACATAATAACAGAACAAAGATAAATTTAAGAAACTATAAAATGCATTTTTTTTTCTATTGCATGAATATAAAGATAAATGTGAGGACTTAAGGGGACTTGGTGCACGGAAACAGAAGGGGTTGGAGAAGAGAACCCCTTAAAACTGAAGAAAAAAAAAATGTTGGTCACTTTTGGCCATTTTTTATCATTTGACACTCCTTTAATGAAAAACTTTCCTTGGGGAACCCTCTCAAGCCGGGGGGGGGGCAATTGCCCCGCATGCCTCTGCATTACTCAGGCCCTTTGACCGAACTTGAGATATTCATAATTGAAAACATTTATGGAAGCTAAAAAATAGCGATTTTTTTTTTTTTATTTCAATAAATTATTATATGAAGATTCAATGCAATAAAAGTAAAATAAAAATATATTTCCATTTATATCAACAGACAGAATGATCCTTGACAGTTTTAAAGACATCTAAATTAGTCAGGTTGAATCACTGTTTTATTTGGCATAGAATGTGATGTCCATTTGGTAAAAACACTTCTGCATTACTATTAATATTAGTAAAAAGATTGCAAAGAAAAATAATTGAAAAAAAAAAATGCTCTTTGAGTATCAAGGTAAACTAATTTTCCTGAACCCTTATTTTTATTTCAGATATAATTACTTAACTCTCTGAAATAATTCAGCACTTTAAATCTTTTATGCAAAATAATCATAATATTGATCTTCTGACAATCACAACAATTAATTTTAAAAGTAACTCTTATCATAAATATTTTATTTACTGACATAATAAATGTTAAATTTATAACTAATTTGTTTCATCATATTAAAATCTGATTCTAAATTAAATACAATTATAAAAACAACATTTGTTACTTTTTGCAGGATGTCCATTATTGAAATTTGGATGTTTTGATTTATTTTGGCTATTGCAGTTAAATTTCGATTACAATGAGAAATGTAGCTGAGATTATTTAAATATCGTTGAAATAAATATCAGTGTTGAACTCAGACATTTTCGGGATTCAGGATTTTTGCAGCTCGGGGGGAGGCAATTGAACTTTTGTCCATTAAAAATAATAAAATCTCACTTTTCATCGAGGTGGACATCATTGTTCTGGAGAGGGAATGCCCCCCCCCCACCCCCCGGTTACCCCCGATCCTGAATTCAACACTGATTAATTATAATACAAAAGAAATTGGAATATAATAGCTTATAGTTAGATTAATTAAATTAAAGAAATATATTTCTCAAGACGTTGACACATTTACCCGGTATATACATTTTTTGTATAAAATATTTATTTTAGAATGTCAATTTTTATACTACACATTCAAAGAAAATAATCAAGTACTAAATTAAATGTACTTACTTATTAGACACTCCTGTTTAACTTCTTCGTGATCCACTGGTGGGTGATTGCAATATTGACACCAGCCACTGACCATGATGTCTTTATTTCTTAAGAAAAACTCGTCGCAATCTCCACATTTGCATTTACCTCTGCGGCGGCCTTTTAAATCGTAGGAATACATCTTCGATTATTGATTGAAAAGAAAGTTTCAGATTCAGAAATAACAAAACAAAAAAAACGAAAGCGCAAATCCACTACGTCAAAAAAAAATATTCGTCGGCGATGGCGAAAGCTTTCTGCAAAACGGAAATGAAAATATCCCGCCCAATGCATCCACGGTTAACCGTTTGTTTTATGCATGCGCGTTCTGGGAGGCACAAATATTAGCGGCTGAATCGCCCGGTTCTTTTTAAAAGGTACAGGTGCTTTTGATAAATTTCGCTGTGCCATTTGTGCTTCAGAGAGATTTTGCACTGTCTTCTATGCCTTTTATTTCTTTGTACCTTTAATGTTAATCGGTTATATCTGAGGCACTTTGTCTTAATGCCTCTTATTATTGAATTATATCAGGTACGATGCGCTGGTACCTCATATATAAATGGTACAGTTTTAAGAGTGTATCAAACGCTAATCAACCCTAATTTATGTCAAGTATTAAATAAACTTAAAGTTTTATAAAATCCCCTGTAGTCTGACATTTTTTTTTAAAGAGTCAAATCGGGTACATGATATTTAAAGCATATAAATCCGTCGAAAATTTTCACAAATCTAGTACTTTCTTGTGGGATCTAGAAGATCTGTTGTAATGATCTTATTCTCAATAGATATTTTAATTTATTTTTCCATATTCCGAGTAAGCTTATTCTTGTTAAAATTTAAATTTTCTTATAAGGACTCAAACTATGGATTCGTGTAAGTTGTTTATTCGAGATAAAGTTTAAAACTATATGTAAACGTATGTAAGATTTATCTAGGGTTCAAAATTCGTGTTAATTGTAATTCGCGTTTAGTGGAATCATATTGACGAGGTTTTACTATGTTAAATAAAGCTTCTACATTATTTAAATACTATAGATTTAAGTCTTTACTGCTAAGAAATTAGAATGCTATCAAAATTCAGCAAATTAAGAATAATGTTCCCAACATAATTTTTTTTCAACTAATATACGTTAATGAATGGGAAAAAAATATTTTTTTAGAATATACTCCAATGTTATTGGATAAAAAGAACAATGTAATATTATTATACAAAGTATTAGATAAAACTTTATTCTCAGGTTTATTAAGTATGTTATTTATAATAAGTGATAACTTAGACTTACAGCTTTTTTTTTCACGAATTGAAATATGACCAATTTTTAGCTATTATAAATGCAACATATTTCAACAATAATAAGTGACACGTTAAAAGAGCAATTTTATGTATCATCTATAAAACTTGGATATTTATTTAAGTTACGTTTTTGAGATAGAAATATGGTAATCATCAAGCTTTCTTAAAATTTTCGCCAGAATATCGGTAAAAAAAATAAGGGGGTAAAATATATAAATACTTTTACAAATAAACTCAAAATAACTCAGATACAATAAGCCAATGAAACCAGTATTGATACTGTCTTTAAGTATAATTAGCACAAAAATGAAATTTTGTTAAAATCATTTGAAGTGATATAGAGAGTAGATTACCAAAATTAAGAAAGGTAAATGGATAAATAGACTGTAGAAGGCTTTTGTATTAGACTTTTTTTCAGGGATGCATAGCCATAATACAAAAGCAAAACATCCAACCAGTTTCTGCTATAGGTCGTGCTATAAGATAATAAATTCGATCTATAATGTACCAGACGGGTTGTATTTCATTTACTATTTCAAATTAAGAAAAAAGGAATTCAATGAAATAATAATATTAAATAATAATTATAATAAAAAAATATATTTTTTTAAATTTTGAATCACAATTGTTTGTTGGATTTCGTTAGAAGTATTTATTCTATTATGCATTTTACATTATGTTTGATACAATTCAATAATTAGAAATACAGTATTCATATAAAAGAATAACTCAGAACATACAGAATATAAATCTATCACTATGACTGACAAATGTTTCTTTTATCGTATATAATTTCTCATCTTATCTTTTTTTCAAATTCATATCATAAGATAACACTCTTAATATCCTACAATCAAACGGGACTGAAATATTTACAATAATCAACAGCTGAATGCTAGTTTTTAAATTAAAAATACTTAAATCAAGTGTTGAACAACATTTATCTTAAACGGAAGTGCCTGCTTGAAACATCCTGAATTTAAACTCCTATAATTTTTTATAAAACTCCTAAATAAACGGTGTCTAATGGCTATTGCACCCAAGACAATTTTAGCTCTATTCTAAAGGGTCCAACGAATTGGAAATGATTAAACTTTATCGCTACTTTTTCGTTGTAAGATTAAATTTTGATACCCAAGAGTCGAATGAATACTTGATTTTAAAGGAGATAGAACACGGAAAAGAGAAAAATCTAATAAACTAAATCTTTAGAAATTTTATACAAACCAATGTAATCGTGAAAAAGAAAAAAAAAATCATATATATGTTTTTTATGTGTCTTTTTTTTGTGAAATATCACACTCTATGTATTTTGAAATTGTTTTATTGGAATATATTGTCCTACATGTAGTATACATTTATTAAATTTATTGAAATTTAATTTTCATAAAATTCATTCATTTTAAAGCATACAAGAAATCAGTATTCAAGGAAATTTATTTAATACGTTAACTACACAAATATTGTCACTTTAACCCCCTAACCACCAAGCAAAAGTTGAAAATTTGTAATGTTGCTTTCTCAATAAGTTTATTAAAATGTTAAATGTTGAGACATATCTTGGAACATGACTTAAAACTGTTTATTACGTATACACTTATAATCCTTCAAAGTTTTTATTACAGATTAATTTTTTTATTGAATTATATCTGTAGAATTATGTTAAATAATTTTTATATATTAGTGAAACTTGCAGCTTGAACCGATGTATAAGTTCGCGGATGTGAGAAAGGTAAAGAAAATTTGTATTCGAATATGTATACAATTTGAGCTATAATTCCCTCAAAATTAATTTGATCAGCTTTGCTATTTACTAACTGAAGATAATATGATAATTGAACAAAAAAAATGGCTTTCTATGTGTGTAACAAAAATTAAAAGTAACTCTGTTTTTCGAAATGTGACATAAACAAGTTCCTAATTAAATAAATTATCGTAGTTTATTTGAAATGCAAATACTTAGAAGACAGCCAAATAACACGTGAAAAGATTTTTTTTCGAAATTTTCTTGTTTCATATGGCGATTTTTAATTCCTTGATTAACCTTTTGTAAGGTTTTTAATTACTCGTTGTGAGAAAATATCGTTTATGAATATAAAGCAAACATCACCTAAACAAACTGTAAAATGTTGGACTCTAGAAACTAAAATTGGTCACATTGACCAGATTTAGTTCATAACAAGAATTTTCTATAATGTTTTAATTGTGAAGTCATATATTTTTATGCCTTTTTTTCTAAGGAAATTTGAATGCCTCAGAAATTTAGTTAACTAATAATAATTTCGTTTTGGTTAAAGAAATTTAATATGAGTATATTTTTTTAACATCAGTACCAGTGTTGTTGTTTTTTTTATATTTGTATTGCAAAAAATCAGCAATAGAAGCCTTTTTACATAAGCTGTTAAATAAAACTTCAGACTTAGGTTTATTACTTACAAAAAGCGGTTTTCTATTTATTTATTTTTATTTATTTATTTTAAACTATAATTTGAATGTGACAAATTTTTGTCTATTATAAATGCAAGATATTTTAACAGAAACAAGAAACACATTATAAGGACAATTTTACATTTCAGTAGTAAAATTTTCTATATTTACTTCAGTTACGTTTATAAGATAAAAATGTTGTAAAAATTACTCTTTTTATAAAATTTCCAACAGCGTATCAATTAAAAGTGAAAATACGGGAGATAAAAGATTTTTTATTACTATAAATCACAATTATATGTTGAATCTCGCTTAGTAAGTACTTATTATATTATGCATTTCATATTACATTTGATAATATTCAATAAAAAGAAATAGATTATTCATAAACGCCTGAGTTCTGAGACAAATATTACGAGGAAACAGAAAAACCTGTTTAAAATTACAATGAAACATCTTCAAAGATTTACCAGCATACATATTAATGCTTATTATGTGAACACATTTATTAAAAATATCTACAAGTCATTTCAACAATTCAAGATGCATTTAAATTCATTTAAAGGATTTCTTTAGTGTCTCTTACAGGCACCAGGACTGAAGAGTATATTATTGAATAATTTGGAACATAGAGAAAATAAATCTGCGCTATAAATGGGAATTGCTTAATTTATCTCAATGACTGAAAAGGTAACATCTAATCTTTTTTACAAATTTTTATAATAAAATCACAATCTCAAAATCCTATGATTTAAAAAGACTGATTTATTTACGATAGTCAATCTTTTAATACTAATTTTTTAATTACAATTATTTATCCAAAATATTGAATAACATTGAGCTTAAACTGAAGTACTTGCTCCCAATATCCTCAAATTAAAGTCCTATAATTTCTATAACACTCCTAAAATAAATTGTGTTTAATGGCCATTGCACCCAAGATAATTTCGTCTCTATTTTAAAGGGTCCAACGAACTGGAAATGATTAAAAATTATCACAGCGCTTTCGTTGTGAAATTAAATTTTTATACCCAAGTGCCGAATGAACACTTGATTATAAAATAGGTGTAGAACATTGAAAAGAGAAAAAATCTAATGAAACAGAAGCTTTAAAAATGTTATACAAACCAATGTAATCGTGAAAAGGGGGGAGAAATGTTTTTTTTATCTGTCTTTTACGGAAAAAAGCACACTCTTTGTGTTTATTTATTTATTTATTTATTTATTTGTTTATTTTATTTATTTATTTATTTATTTATTTTATTTATTTATTTATTTATTTTTGCATGAATATGTTTTTTTACGAGTAGTGTAAATTTATTAAATTAATTACATTTAAACTTTCATAAAATTTCAATTTCTTTTTAAAACTTAAAAGAATGCAGTATTTGAGGGAATTCATTTTATACATTAACTGCGCAAATAATGTCACCTTATGGAAAATTTGTATCCGTATTTGACCTAAAATTTTCCCCAAAATTAATTTGATCAGCTTTGCTGTTTACGAACAGAAGACAATGTAATACTTTATATAAAATAATTGGCTTTTTTATATGAGTAATTTAGATTAAAAGTAACCCTATTTTTTTTAGAAATTTTAAGATGTGCTTAAGCCAGTTCCTTATCAAATAAATTATTGTAGTTTACTTGAATTGCAAATAATTAGAAAACAGACAAGCAACATCTAAAAACAATATCTTTTGAAATTTCCTTGTTTCATGTGGCAATTTTTAAACATTTTTTTTTTAAAATTTTGATAAGGTTTTTAATTACTCTTTTTGAGAAAATAACTTAAACGTCTTCTAAAAAAAAAGAATGTTGGACTGTAGAAACTAAAATTGCTCACAATGACTAGTTGAATGACTAGTTCACAATGACTCACAATGCATTAAACAAAGATTCAATAATATTATAATTTTAGAGTCATATGAGTCTAAGCCTTTATTTCTAAGGAATTTTGAATGCCTACAAAACTCAGTTTACTAAGAATAATATTTTCATCATAATTTCTTTTCGGTTAAACTAAATTTATGAATTGTAATTGTTTTTTGGATCCCGATTGCTAACTATCCTTTTATTAACATCTTATGTTACATTTGATAATATTCAATAATTAGAAATAAATTATTCATACAATAGAATAATAGAACATAGAGTAAATAAATCTTTTCCTATAAATGAGAATTGCTTGATTTATCTCATTGAGTGAATAAGTCTCATCTTATCTTTTTTACAAATTCACATAATACAATTTCTATCTCAAAATCCCACGATTTAAAAAGACTGAATTATTTACGATAGACAATAACTGAATACTGTTTATTAAATTACAGTTATTTATCTCAAATATTGAACGACATACAGTTTAAACAAAAGTGCTTGCTTCAAATATTCCCTATTTAAAGTACTATAATTTGTATAACACTCCTAAAGTAAACTGTGTGTAATGGCAATTGCACACAAGACAATTTTAGCTCTATTCTAAAGGGTCAAACAAACATGAAAGTAATAATTATTATTGTAATGCTTACTTTCTAAGATTAAATTTTGATACTCATTAGTCGAATGAACACTGGATTTGAACACTGAAGCCGAAAAGAGGAAAATCTAATGAAAAAAAAAATCTTTAGAAATTTTATACAAGCCAATGTAATCGTGAATAGGGAAAAATAACTCTAATTCTATTTGCTTTTTATAGAAAATATTATACTCCTTGTGTTCTGAAATTCTTTTGTATGATTATGGTGTCTTACAAATACAGTAAATTTTCTAAGTTAATTAAAAAATGTTTCAGAAAGTTAATTTTTTTAATTTATATTTTGGGCTATAACTTTATTTCTAACTATTGTTGAATGAAAAGTAAGACATTTTCGTAATCCTCATTATTTAAACTTAAATTTAAAATAATAGAAAATTGTGAAACTTTCTTTAAAAAACAGATATTTAGAGTTAGTTACATACCTTAATTTCTGAATAATTTACTGATAGCATTAAATTCAAGAAAGCCAAATGCATTACATGTGTTAATGCATTTTTTTTCATTAAGGATTTCTTTCTTGATACTTATTCTCCAAAATTTACAATAATCCAAAATCCACAATCATAAAAACATTGATTATTACAAAAGATCCTTAATTTTAAAATTTATACATAGATATATGATGCAAATATTTTGTTTCCTAATTTTATAAAAGTGAAAACTTACCAATATAAGATTCATTGCAGAAGACCCCTGATTTTAACCTGCGAAAGATAAAATAATTACCCTCACATTTTATTCAACAAAGATAACTAAAATTAAATTACATTTTATAACATTTTTATTTTACAAAGTAAAATACCTCAGTATTAAATGTCAAACAATTTTCACTGCAAAAAAATTCCTAGTTTAATATAAAATTAATGTACTATATCTTATTATCCAAATAAACTGTTTTACAAATGATATCAATGAAAATTTTAGGTTGGTGAGTATCCTACAAATAATAATAATAAATTCTATGTGTAATGAAAATAATATTTCTATTGGACACGATGGCATAATGCCATTAATAAGTTACAGGACGAAAATAGATCAAAACATTATAATTTTAAAGTCTGTACTGAGTTTGAAGTGTTAATATTGCACAATAACAACTATTTAAAAAAAATAACATTTTTCTATTTTTTTAATAGTTTGAAAAATTACTAATATCTGCTTTTTAAAGATAGAAAAAACGCCAGTCGAGCCCATTGCAAATAATGTCAAAAGAAGATCATATTAGTGATAAGGTTAGAACCGACTTCAAAACCCTAAATAAATTTTATCGCACGTCAGTAATATGAAAAATCCAATAAAAGACTGATAGAAAGTGCGAAATGGCGAAAAGATCACACAGCTTCTAAAATGCGCTATGCGCTTAAGATTTAAAATAATAATAAACAAATAAGTAGTGAAAATAGACTTTACAGCTGCATTGCAGGTGGAAAGTGAGAAAAATGTCCCAATCAGCAGCAATGTTTCATAAACATAAAAACATATTGCAGTAACATATATTAGTATTCATTTAAAGAAAAATAATAATTGTTTTCCTACAAGTACCAGACAGTTTTCCTGTGCACTACCTTTTAATGTTTCATTGTATATAACATCGATTTTTTGGAAAAAATAGTTATTTTTTTTTCTTTTTTCAAGTTAATCTTTTGTAGTAAATAGAGAAATAATCTGGAATGACTATCATACTCTAACTCACAATTAGATTGAAGATTTAGAATCTGTAAGTGAGTTAAATAAATACCTTCCGGGTCCTATAAGATATTTTCCTTTTGCAATGTTCAAAAGAAATAATATTAATACTTAAGAAGCTCTCAATAGATTAAACAGTTCAACATCAAACAAAACAAGTTAAAACTTCGTTTTAAAAGCATTAGTATTGTACTAATATGTACCCTTTCGCAAAAGGTATATGTCTCCTCTGTTTTAAGACTACTTATTAGGTGCGTTTGTAATTAATACAAACGTTTGTTTATAAATCGTTGCACCTACAGTCGTCTTCAGTCTGTCCGCATATAATGATGCAAAAAATATTCAACCGAATGGTTTGAAATAAAAAAATATATTTGTTGCATAATTTTGTCGATTAATTTCTAATTAAATGAAAATAGTTATATAGTTTAATTACAAGGGCAATCAAAAGAAATCCGTAACATTACGGCCAGTGGGAAAAATAGTTTCTAATGCATATTAATGGTGTTGTACTCTTTCGAACGTAATAAATTTGACATGCATGTATTAAGTATATACTTAAATGTATACTTAATTTTAGTACACCATTTTTTACAATCTGTGGTGCTAAGAATATTTGTCATTAATTTACAAGGCCACACAAAAGTATACTATTACATAATGGTATAGGGGGAAACATTGTTTGGGATACATTTCAAATATATTAAACCTTTTCACTTTTTTTAAACTTATAGAAATTTGCAAGGCTAATACAAGTTATTACCTGTATAATAAAAAGCAGATAGTATTTATTTACACGAACACATGAAAGATTTTGGATATTATATTGTATTCGAAGTTCTGTATTCTATTGCACCGAGACTTGAATTTTTTTAAAACTTCGTTATATTACGAACACGTCTCATTTGATGAGTTAACATTCATTTTTCGATTTGTTTTTATTTTATAACGATCGCACTTGTGAAGTATTTTAATTCAGTGTAGCTGGTATAATTTAAACATTAAATCAAATATTTTTTCAGCTTTTATTGTTTCGAAATAATTAAATTTTCCATTTTATCTTGTGTAATCTTACTGTGGAATAACTAAAGTTCATATAGGAAAACATTGCTGTATTTAGATATTTTTATCAATTAAATGTTTTGATTTGTGTAATGCTTTTTAATTTTAACCCTTAAATTTGAGATTTTTTGCTTTTTTTCGAAAAAAATCACATAAAATGCCCAGAAATGTTTATTGGAAAAAAAACAGAGATAAATTTTTTATATAATACGACAATATTTTGTTATGTTGCGCATCAGCAATATAAGTAAAAATTCCTGTTATGTGGCTGGTTTAAGTTAAAATACTGTAAATCAGTAAATATTTTAATAAGTATTAATCCGAATACTTTCTTTTTTGCATTTACTTATTTTATAAAACTTAACCTTCAACCCTTTAATTTCCATGAGAGGATACTATTTAGAAACTATGTACTTTAAGAAATCTGACTTTACACCAGACAGTTTTAATAGCTAATTTCGTTTTATTCAAATATACGAATTAAAAAAATCCGTTAATTTCGAAACACTGATGTTTGCATACATGCAAAGCTGCGCACTAAAGTTTAAAGACAATGTTTCAAAAAGAAGTTTAAGTTTCTATTTTTATCTATGAATATTTTTTAGAAATTAGATGATTTGAGCCGCCATTAATAAAATAAAAATTAAATTTTCAAAGTATCAAAATAATGCTTATAAAATACAGAATAGAAAACTCATTAAAAATTTTTCAGTCACACTTTTACGTTTCGCGTATTCACTCGGTCGTAACTTCATTGAAACTTTTCCTATTTCTCTGTCGAAAAGTAATCTAATTTTACATTACTCCATCCGAAATGAATTTGAAAGTTAATTACGTGGAGAACTATAAATAGATATTGCAGAGTATGTTTCCATAGATGCAAATTTCTAAAATAATTAATGAGAAGAATTTAAAACGCTCATTATTCATAATTTTTTTACACTTTCAACTGTGGTTAGTCGTTGTTTGCTTTAACAAAGCTATATCTTCTAATAAATTAAAAGCGATGATTACGAAGTGAACAAGCTGCACAATACAAAATTTAATTGATTGATTTCACAAATTTTAATATATATATATATATATATATATATTCATTTCAAATTACAAAAATAAAATTGAAATAATATTATATACAGGGTGATTAAAAAAATTTGACAAAATGATACGACAAAACAGTCATACGGCAAGTATAAAAAATCACATAGAAACATAGGGCCGCAAAACAATTATAAGTCGCAAATACAGGGTGTTTCATCCTAACTCAATTTGGGTTGACAGTAATAAGTTTCTGAAAACTGAAGTATACAATAATAAAATATTTTACAGACATTTTTACCTTTGTTTTAAATGTGATAACACCATGAGTGGTAGAAGTTTGCATTATGCCCTTAAGCAGTATACACTTGACACATCACATTTTGGACTGTGGTAATCAGTTTATACGGTATAATCGATTGCTAGAGCAATATGTTTTTCAAGATGTTTTCGTAACATTATCACATTTCACACAAAATTAGGTACATATCGTTGCATTTGCATTACAATGTTTTTATTTTCCCCAAAATTATTACTTTCAATCCGGGCGTAACTAGAATGAAACAACCTGTATTTGTGAATCAATGAGTAGTTTACCACTCTATGTTCCTATGTGATTCTTTAGCCTTGTTGTATACTTGATATGTCATATCAATTTTCCAACGCTTTATTGAATCACCCTGTATAATGGACTATAATATGGTATAATAATCTGTTCTAATAAAACATAAAACGTTTTAAAGTTCATATTGTGTAGTTTGTGATAGAATCAGGGTGGAATATTGGATTTAGTTGTTCAAAGAATAATATTTTTTATTAAAAATTATGGAATGTTTATAAATACATTTTAATCAATTACTAACAATTGCTTTATTGATTTATAGATATTTTTAATCGTTTATCTAGGATTACATTTAACTTCTATAAAATAAACGCATATTAATATTCAGTTGTTAAATAATTAGAAACAGCACACTATTAAAAAAATCTCAATCTAAGAAATTATTATTTAACCACAAAAGAAAATATACATACAATGAGTCTTTCGAATTACCTAAAATTTATAAAATATTCTTTACTTTAACCCTTTATGTATCGAATTATGTGTTCATGAAAATTTTAAATTCTAAAGCATTTTACGTAAATTGTTTAAATTAAATTAAATGATTTACATATTCATTTAACATTTTTTTGAAGGATTTGAGAAGCTTTGAAAGATTTAGAAGGATTAATTAAATTTGAACTTACAGGGATTTTGTGCAATATTTATAACCCCACTCAAATAATTTATTTTAAATTGTTTTCTTAGCATTTTGTAGAATTATAAAATGTACAAAAATGATGTTCTTACAATAGAAATATAGAAATATTTCCGCATTGAAAAATTCCCATCCCCCTCCGTCAGCACCAGGAAAGCTGAAAAGATGCAAAGGCAAAAGAAATCATGCTTTAAAAAATAATTTTATTTTGTGTAACCAATATCTTTTGGAACAAGATACCGTAATGTATCTGTAACTCATTATAAACAGTATTACAACTAATTGACGTATTAAAAGAATTTCATAACAAGTAATTTTAATAGTACTTATAAGTACATTCGGTAGATAAAGGCTTAAAAGCCTCACACATATACATATCTATTAATGTACAATATCTCAATTTTAAAAAAATGTACATTCCTGTAAGTGTTTGGCACGTAATATTCCGTTCACTAAGCTCCAGGCTTCACCACAATATAAGCAATATTTAAGACAGTAGAAATTTATAGATTTAAGGAATTTTCAATGAAATGGTGAATGATTAATACTCATACATATTATATCACATTCATACATTCGTATTTGTAATTAAGATTTAAAAAAATAATCATATTTTATTAGCATTTAAAAGAAGGAAAACAACATTTGAAGAGAAAACAACATTACAATTTTATCCTATTGCAAGACGGTCAGAGGAATATATATAAAAACAATTTTTTCTGACACTGATTTTTGGAAATGTTTCCTAACAGATTTTGTAGTTTAAATAATTCAGTCTTCTCAAATAAGACTATAGATAGTTAACCTCCTGACTGCCGCGACCGGATTTTTTCGCACACTAAGCTGCAGGTTTCACTGCAACAAAAGCAATATTTAAGTTAATATAAATCTACAAATAAAACCCAGTTTTGAAAAATTAAGTTTGGATTAATACTCTCAAAGATTATACACTTATACGTAATAACATATTTTTTATTAGGTTGGAAAAAACATCTTTTTTTAATATTTTTAGTAAACTACAGAGAAAACAACATTACAATTTTACCCTTTTGCTGGGCATTCAGGGGGTTAAGAGTGGAGTTTACCCTGTAGTTTACTATATGAGTATTGAGACAAGCTCAGAATTTTTATTTATAAATTTGCTAAACAGTGTACAATGTGATAAAATATAACAGTTTAAAATCTACATACCGATTTTGTATGACGTTTAAACACTAGAAATAATGATAATATTATCCCGACGGTTTCAACCGAACTACTCTGCCTTCTTCAAGGGAAAATAAAATTTGAAATTCAAAGGCGTGCTAAGTAACGTGCCTTTGTCAGTTCAAATTTTTATAAAACTTAAAAAAATATAAATTTAAAGGGTAGGGCTTATAAAAGATTTTTCAAAAAAGCAAAAATTCACGTATATGATGGGGTGGAGAAAGGGTATAATCGGACGGTGGCTTAGATCCGGTATTTTACGGTAATCCACAAAAAATAATATACATAAATGATTAAAGAAAACATAAACTATACTAAAACGTTTTTGATAATCGGTACAACAAAATAAACTGTTTTTATAAATGATTATTTAAACCAGGAAAATATATTACTTTTTAGAATCGTGGGTAACTGGGTAGGTTATATCGTGATTTTATTTTTTTTTTAGATTAAGAAACTTTTTTTTTCATAAACTTGTTCGGAATCGTACAACATGTACTGTTCATGTACATGTACATGTTCATATGCACTATCGTGTGACACGGACTTCATTAACAACAACCGCTACCATATCATTCTATTTAAATATACATATATATATATTTCTTAAAATGGCATTAAAAATCATGAAAAAATCTTATTTTTTTAACTTGCAATAAATTATACAAAGCTCAAACAGGATAAAAATGCCAACAATCGATTCATTTATCTTAAATATATTTTTATATTGTAATTTTATCAAATAATAGCAAAATGTTCACATTAAGTATTTCAAATACATCAAAATTATCAATAATCTTTAGAAAATGTGGCCAGTAAACGTTAAAGTGCAAAAAAACAATTATTTCCCTCGCTATACCGATAAAAACTTTCGCTTTGTAGAGGTAAAAGGAAATATAAAATAAATGAAATTTATCAATATCTCCCTATTTCTCATAGAGTTAAAAGTTTAGTAAAAGAGGTTAATCTTATACGTAAATTTTTAAGACAATTTAATTTATTAAAATCGATAAGATAATAGCCTTTAGAAACCACCAAGAAGAATAGGGAAACCACGATCAAAATCAGATAACGCCTTTTAAAATGTTTCAAAAAGTTTTCAAATGGTTAAAAAATATGTACTATTATTATTATTATTTTGTAAATAATCTTTATAATCAATGATTTATCGAATTAATGAGAGACTTTAAGTTCCATGTGCTAAAATTCACTAATAAAGGATACCTTAATATTTTACAACAACACTTGAGTATGTATTTATTCTAAATATTTAATTATTCAAGTAATATATAAATTTTAACAAAATTTAAATTATGTGATATGTAAAACATCTTTATGTAATAATTTTTTATATACATGTAAATTTTTTTGAGGATGAATATAGTTTCTAAAACTTCCTTTTAAATCATGTTGTAAAGTATGCATTATAACATAATTATAATTTTCTTTTTAATTAATTAATCATGTGCCAAAATTCACTAATAAAGGATACCTTCTTGAGTATGTATTTATTCTAAATATCTAATTATTCAAGTAATACATATATTTCAACAAAATTTAAACTATGTGATATGTAAAACATCTTTATGTAATAAATTTTTAAACACATGTAATTTTTTTTTAGAATGAATATAGTTTCAAAAACTTCCTTTTCAATCATGTTGTAAAGTATACATTATAACATAGTTACAATTTTCTTTTAAATTAAGCACTTACAGCAAAAATTATGTACATAAAAATTCTCATTTCGCATTAAAAAAGCTATGTAAACTTTTTCACGTAGTTATACAAAAAACATCAAGATGGAGTATTGTTCGCATAACTAAAAGTGTGACTGAAGATGTATGACTGAAGTTTTTAAAGAAGTTGTTTCTTAAAAATTATGTCGTAATACAGACATATTTAAAGAGTCATTAAAATACTTTAAAATTATTAGTGTAATTTTCTCTGCTAGAACGTTTAAAACTCTAATAAAACGTTTTAAAATATATCTTTTTTTCTATATGAGAGACCAAAATAATTTTTTCTAAAGCTTTACGAAAGGACCCTCTTTACTTATCACTTAGAGTGCGACTCATTACCAGTTGAAAATTTTTAAAAAGTTAATTGCCTTCTCTTACTTTCTAGTTATTTAAGTCGTCATTGATGTTGAAAAGAAAGAAAAAAAAGTTACAAACAAAGTTACTTACAAAGTTACTCTTTCAATAGCTTTTATTAATCTGTATTAAATGATAATATATTCGCGATTCTTTAGAAAGATATATGTTCATATAAAAAATTAATTACAGTCAGCAAACATATTTGAAAATTTATAAAAAATGTTTAATTTCAAAAATAGACGCCAGAATCCTTTTGTATTGTAATGATAAAAGTAAAACTAATGATAAAACTAATGTAAAACTAATGATAAAAGGTTGTAGATAATGTAGACGAATTTTTTATTGATATGTAAATCCTATATCTATATAATTCTTAGTGCTATATCTCTTGAAAAATGTGCATTTAGAATAATTTACAAGTCCAGGTAGGATAACTTAGTCTTTCTGACAACATATTACAAAAAATATAATAACTTAAAAACTAAAAAAACAAGCTATGTGAAGATTTTCACGTAGTCATACAAAAAATAAGATGATTTTAAGATGCAGTATTTTCATGGAAAAAAAAGGCGACTAATAAATTTAAATAAGTTGTTTCTTAAAAACTATATTGCAATAAACGCATGTTTAAAATATCATTAAAAGACTTAAAAGTGATTAATGGAATTTTCCCTGCTAATTATAAAACGTTTTTAAAAATATCTTTTTTCAATGTGAGAGACCAAAATACCCTTTTCTAAAACTTTCTTGAAGGACCCTCTTTACTAATCGCTTAGCGTGCGACTCATTAGCAGTTGAAAATTTTAAAAAACTTAAACGCCTTCCCTTACTTTCTAGTTAATTAAGTTGTCATTGACGTTCAAAAGAAAAAAAAAAGCTCACAAAGTTACTCTTCAATAGCTTTTATTAATCTGTATTAAATGATAACATAATCGCGATTCTTTAGAGAGTTAAATATGTTCATATAAAAAAAAATAACTTCAGTAAGCAGACATATTTGAAAATTAAAAAAAAAATTATTCCAAAATTAGACATCAAAATCATTTTGTATTGTGAAACTAATGATGAAAGATTATAGATAAAGTAGACGAATTTTTTGAAATATATAAAATATTTAAAAACTGTTCAAGAAACTGCTATAAGATATGGTTATCCTTTACATTTGGTTAAAAAAGTATTATCTGTATAATCATTTATGTAGTATTAACTGTCTATATTCACCTCAACCAAATATTGCAAACATTAAAATGCTAATTTATTCAGCACCATATGATGTTATTGTTAAGAACTCCTATAATCTTTAATATGTAATAAGTTATTATATGATCTTAAAAAAAATTAACATATTGCGTAAAAAATGTTTAAAAAAATTATAAAAAAATAAAAATAATACAAAAAATAAAAATAATACAAAAAATAAAAAACTTAAAATGCAAAAAATTAAAAAAATTATGTATAATAGGATAGATGGGAGGGTTAGACGTTAGATTACGGTGGAGGGAGGTGTTGTCTGGATAATACGCAATGGTTAATTATTATATATTAAAAATACTTAACCTTACACATAAAATTAAAATTTATGTTTACCTAACATTAATATGCAGAACTTAAAAATGATCAAGTTATTGAGATAAGATATGGTTGTCTATTGCATTTGTCTTAAAGAAATTATTTGTAAAATATTAGAATCGAAAATATTCTTGGAAAATTCTTAGCTTTTAAATAATTTATTTTATTCCAATAATATTTCTCTTAATAATAGATGGCAGCACCATCAATATATAATTTTAATAATAAATTAATCTTATAGATGGCAGCACTAAAACTTTTTTTGTGTTTGTACTAGAAGTTGTTGTAGAATTTTTTAGCTAAATAATTAATACAGTATTATTAATAATTGTCCAAAAATATAATACATACCTCTAACAGTAGCAATTATTTTTTTTTCTAAATGTAGTATGAATATTATAGTATAATATACGATCTAATAATTTTTATAATTAATGTTACAATTTTAATTTTATTATCTATATGACTTACAACTGTGACTATAACCTTAACTGTTACAGAGTCACACGTAATTTATATCTACTTTAACTCTTAACTGAGATTCACTTGAACTACACATCATGCTAGGATATAGGTCTGGTAAATATTTTAGTATATATATATATTTTTTTTTAAGAAATATTATATTATTGTTATTATGTCATATTGTTTTTTTTTTTCATTGAATATCTTTTTTCCTAATTTGTAACAGTAAATAAAGTACAAGCAGTCGGGTGCATTGTGGGACGAATTTGTTAGCTTTTAGCATTCCTTAATCTGCTTAATGTTAAAATTTCTAAAAATGCATATAAAAAAACTAATAATACTCAACTCATAATTACTTTTACTAATAATGTACTTAATAAAATAAATCTACATAATATTAATAATGCTAAAAATAATAATTTCCCTCCAAACAAATTTTCTACACACAAATCATTCAAATATAATGTCACACTTGGACGTAAGATATTTAACTACAATATATTTTCTAAATTTTTAACCAATAACACTAATTATCCCTGTTATTGTAATGATCTCTGTTATAGTATCTTCGTAAATAAAGATAATGGTCACATTATTACTGGGGACATTAATATTGTTGAAAATGATTCTTTACGCAATTTAATGGCTAATGGTACTAAATATCGTGTTCCTTCATGTCCTAATATCAAATCAATCTTAACCCCTTCGCGACGGGAGCCTTTTACGAAATTTTTAATGTTTTGTCACCAGTCTTAAAAAACGGAAATTTGTTTCTTCTTAAATCGAGAAAATGCTCCGATTGAATAAGGCAAATTTTACACTATAATTTTACCGGTGGGAATAAACGAGGATTCTTAAGCCCTTTTTGCGGCACGTATACGTGTCGCTCGTCCCCAAGGGGTTAAAACAGTTGAATTTAGATTTAGATCTTTTTATTTATAAAATTTCGATAGACTACAATAAGCCTCTGGCATATTTCACTGAATGGAAACTTAATGCTTTAGATAAATTAAATATTGAACTTTATAGGAATATCGATACCTTTAATTTAAATATTAAACAATTAAATAATGAAATAAAAAAACTTACAAAATAAATTTATTATAACATATGTTGATAAATCTCCTAACAACTATGCATTAATTTGTAAACATTATTACTCTATATTATTAAATTAAGCAATAAATACTAGTTAAAATTTCATTAAAACAGATATTGATACTATTATTAAAACAGACATATAGCTCAATATTATAAATTACTAAAAATAAAAAATCATAATTATAACTATCTTTATATTGTGGTTATTCCGAAATTCCATAAAATTCCTTTAAAGTTTCGTACTATAACTATTGGTTGTAACACTTATAACAATAATGCAAGTAAATAATTATTAACAATACTTACAAAAATGTTAGATATTGCTAAAACTAATAATAAATTCTATGGTATAAAAAATATTTACATCTTGTAAATAATATTAAAAATTTACAAAACATTAAGTGCATCAAAACATTTGACTTTAATGATTTATTTAATACAATTGATATCACAGATATGTTCAGAATCATTAATTTATTATTCAAGGAATATAGGAATTCTCTTAACATACATGTCTCTTTATCTTACTTCAAATCTTTAACCAAATTTATTTTTATCATAATTATGTATTATTTAATAATACAATCTTTAAACAAATAGTAGGTCTTCCACAGGGTGGGATTGTATCATCAATCTGTGCAGATCTCTACCTACATTATTATGAACGGAATACTTCTATTGTTAATTGTTTTTTATATAGGTATCTTGATGATATAATAATCTGATATTCTAAAAAATCATCTAACTTTTCTCTACCAATCAAATACCATAAAAATTTAAAATACAGTTATAATGGTATGCTAAATAATAAAATTAACTTTCTCGACCTTAATATTACGCTTTCTTATAATAAAATTCTATTTGATATTTATGATAAACGCAATGATTTTCCTTTCAAAGTAAACCTCTTTACTCATTATAATTCTTGCCTTCGTAAATCTGTATTTATCAATATACTAGTTGTTACCCGTGACTTCGTTCACATAACATTTAAAGAAGAAATAATTGATCAATCAAGCAAAAAATTTCGATGATGAAAAGCATGTGTTATTAACTTTTTATCGCGAATTTATGCTAAAAATTTTTGATAATCCCTGTTTGCTAACTTTTTGCTGGTTAAAATTTTCCTTTCAGAGATTAATACTAATAGATAGAAACATTCTTGAATACTTTTGTTCTGCCCTGTAGTTTTCCAAGTGCCTTTAATATACGAAAGTATCTTTCTAAAATTTAGCTCAAAAAAATATTCCTTATTACTACCTAAATTACATTTTCAGAAATTATCATCCGAAGACAACCTTGTATTCAGTTCTTTGCGGGACCTTGTATATCATTTTATATATATACCACAAACATTTCTTAGTTTACTGAATGCAGTTCAAAATGAAAATGCATATTTTATTTAAAAACCAGCTTTAAGTATATTACGCTCATAATCAGTAACCTTTCTGAGATCTTTTGTGTAACCCTGTATATCTAAATTTAACTATTTATACTATTACCATTTATACTCTCTATTTAATATGCATACATTTAGAAAAACTTAAAAGCATATAGCATAATTCAAAATGCATTTCATCCATGCAAAAGTCATCATCCAAGATATACAGTACTTCGGATACAATATATAATATTTGAAATCTTTTGTGTGTCCCTGTAAATGCTAAGAACTTCGTATTATGCATGAAATAACTTACATTAAGCCTCAGCAATGTATATCAATTTGATTATACATGAAATCGTTTACCATAATTAAAATATGTCAGAAACTGTTCCTCCCTTTATTCTTATACAATGGAATTCTTCTGTGTGACCCTGTAAATGAATAGTAAGTGCATTTTTTACTACATACTTTACAAAATGCATATTTTAGTGCATTTTGTAAATGCATATAAATTTGAATATGTTCCACAGGCTGTAACATCGTTAAATTTAATTAAAACGATTTTTCCCCATAATGCCGTAATGTAAGGAAATTTTTTGACTATCCCTGTAAATAAACTAATCCTGGTAGAAACTTCATTTTCAATAGGTATTCGTGATAGGTAAACGTTAATAACGTCCAGAAACTTCATGGAAATCGGAGTATATTTACGAAAGTTGGAAAGCGACCAGACAGAGAGACAAACCGAAACCATAATACCTTTTCAACTTTGTTCAAAAGTGTTAAAAAATCTATCCAAAAATATATTAATCAGTGATTTTATTTTCCACCTTTTCCCCACAAAAAAATTCTTCCCTTGATAATTATGAGTTTTGAATAAAAATATTCATTTGTATGTAACTTATAACTTATTAATTAGTATAAGTAAAAAATATTTCTGATTCATTTTAAATATGACGTCATTATTTATCTCGCTCCGTTAGCTACTGATATTCATACCCCTTATATTTTTAACGACTGCTATAAAGTACCTGTTTTATTTCAACTATGACGTCACATTTTCATAAGTGAACCATTTTATTAAAAATATAATTATTTTTCATTCTTTTAACTTTTAATTTATGTCACCATATTTTACACAAAAATTTCCATTAACTAAACAAATATCCTTGTTAAATATATTATAAAAAATACACCTTTTATTTTTATTTCAAACATGACGTCATATTTATTTTCTTTTAAGTTATTTTATTATAGTTTTTCGCGTGGAAGTTTTTTATTAAAAATTCATTGCCGCTGAAAAATTATAATTCCAATTTTTTATTTTCTTGGCAACAGGAAAGGAAAATGGTTAAATTTTATCTGAAAAATGCCTATTGATTTTGTATGAAAAATAATTAAATTTTGAACTATTAAGGAAAATACTTGAATAAAATAAATAAAAATTAGCCTATGTTCATTCCCCTCCTATAATCTATCTATATGCAAAGATTCAAAGACATTAATCCATAGGTTTTGAAGCCAAGTTCATTCCAATTTTTCGGACACACTTTCACTTTTATAATATATATAAGGATTACTTAATTTTGCCCAAAGAATTAAAAAATATTTGTTCACCTAATTTTAAAATGCATAATTTAAAAACTGTTCAAAAAACTGCTATAAGATATGGTTACCCCTTACATTTGGTTAAAAAATATTATCTGTATAATCATTTATATAGTACTAGCCGGCTATGCCCGCTGCGCTGGTCAATATTTCAAAATCAACCGTGGATGAAACGAACTGGTGAATTTAAATTCGTATTTTAAATAATTTGGACCTCCAGCAGCACCTTGCTCATTGCTGAAAACGATTTAGACACCATTGTGATATTAAATTATCTTATACGTTGCGCAAAATTTTTGTTAGTTTGTTTGGAGGGGGGATTTTTAAGACTTATAGCTGCTGGGCTGTTGTCTCGAATGACCCAATCGTTTCGCAAAAACCAGCTAATTAGAAATAACTATTTTAGTTTATTACTAACAGTGCACATTTGGAAGTGAAATGAGACCATTATGGCAACAGGATTTAAATTTTTCCCTTATCTGAAGAAATATTAAATATTACAGTCGTTACCATGGTACAACTTCTAAAAAAATTTTTCACAGCTTTTCATTATGTGAAGCCTGGAACCAAAAGCTACTCCCACCTAAAAAGTTTATATATATAATAAATTTTGTCCGAGCGATAAAAGTCACAATTATGCAAGAATCATATTCAAACTCGTCAAGTACATTGAGATGGTTAATATCTCAGTGGGAATTGCAAATGTGCAAAATCGGCCCAAGGGTGTGGTAGTTGGGAAGGGTTCAAAAATTTGAATACCATCTTAACATGGCTTTCACAAAACCAGCTGTTACAAAACAATAGCAGAAAAAAAATAAACATTTTTCATTACAGAAAGTTGCCAATGATAAAAAAAAAAACACACATTAAAATTCTCACTACAACAATTACTTTATTATTGCAAAAATTTTTCCTGAAAAATGAAAACAAAATTATTTGCTCTTTCGTATTTAAGCATTTTCTCTTTAGTTATTTAAGATAAAATTATTTAAATTTGTATAATTTGGTGATCAATTTGGCGAAATTGGTTGACGTGATAATCAAGTAGTAGCCAATTTACACTTTTTATATTTCACAAAAGATTCCTACATAGACATCATATACGCATTAGGTTTAGCACGATTATCTTGCAACTACAATGTGGCAAAATCCTCGCTTTAGAATACCAAAGAAATTTATGTATATTTTATTATTTCCTATCATTTTAAACAGCAATTAACAATAAATAAAAAGTAACTGTAGAACAAAATAACAAATATCATTTCAAAAAAGAAAAAAATGAAAGTAAATAAATAACTTATCATCAGATAAACAACTATAGCTGGGTTACCATATGAGTCAAATAATGCCATTTTGGCGCCAGTGAGATACCTCAATGAGTATATGACCAAATCCGTGACAAAATTTCCTTTTGGAAAAAACTTTAGTTGGTATTTGTACTGCATTTTCCCTACTTATGTATAAGAAAAAACTTTGACACAGATGTCATGTATGCACCACATTGGCGCAATTTTTTTCTGGTGCCTATTTGGTGAACTTGGTTTTTAATTACTAATTTCATAAATATTTTTTAATTATTTTGTATTATTAGAAAAAAAAATAATAAATAAAAAAGTTTAATTAATATCTATAGAACAAAATCATTTATATTATTTTAAAAAACAAAATAAAAGTTAATAAATTATTTATTAATAAATAAACAACCATAGTCGGTTTACCATGTGTGGCATAAAACCGCCATTTTGTTGCAATCGTGCGAATGTGGTGCGTATATGACATCTGCGCCAAAACTTTAAAAAGTTGCAATTAAATTATTTTACAGTTTGGATGAGGAAGACATTTATAGCAAAATTTAAACATTATACGCATTTTTTTTGCTATAACTGCTATTTATATATTTACAATTAAACATAAAAAAATATCCTAAAAATGCTCTCACACATTTAAAAGAGAGTGGGAGAATTTAGTAATTGTAAACATTGCTGCGGCTTATGCCTTCTTGGTATAAAATCGCATTGTTTGATGACAAAAGTAAATTCAAACACCCAAATAAACAAATAACATACAATTAACAAATAAAACCATTTTTAAAAGTAATTCTGCTATTTTGTTCTGTAAGACACATAATAGTAGAATTAGATTTAAAAAATATTTTTTTAAAAAATAGAAAAATGTTATTTACATTTTATCTAATAAAATATTTAAAATACATTTTTGTTAGCTTGAGCGAAAGTTTGATTGAAGAAATATTGAAGAGGAAATGGTCAATTAAAAAAGACTTGTAAATTTTTTTCAGCGGGAATTTTTCATTTCAAAATGTTGAATTTATCTATAGTAATAACGCATAATTGCATAAATTTACTTTGAATTGCAAAAATTTTCCTTCAGTACTACTTGGTTATACCGTCGACCAATTTCGCCAATTACACAAATCGACTAACTATTAGCCAGATTATATAGATTAGCATAAATTTTCATTTAAATAACGAAAAACAAATTAGCAGAGCATATATAAAAGTAGAAATAAAATGTCGAATTAAAAATCACTTGATGACATAATTAGTATTTATATTATGCTTGATGTCAAGTGAATGTGACATATACGATCATCCATTATTAACATTTAATCTTGGAATTTGGGGGTAGATTTTTAATCGATGGGGTAATCTTTCCTTCTTCAGTTTTTAAATTTTAAAACTGAAATTTTTCCTGTAAGTGAAATTGACGAAATGGCGCAAGAAAAATTTAATTAACAATGAAAACATTTGCAAAATGAAATAAAAGAGTTATACTCATATCTATATAATTTACGATTGAATCTTAAAATATATTCTAAAAATTATCTTCACTTGAAAAAAAAAAAAAAACACTATTGCGACTATTAAGAACCTAAGTCAGACATTAAGTCAGTAGTGCATTTTCGGCTTAAAAACACATTCTTTGGCGACAAAAGCAAGATGAAAATGGTATAGAAACGAATAGTAACTCACAACTTACAGTGTCTTTTACAATCAGATCAGCTTTTTTCTGCTGCTAGTTATATTATACGGAAATTCGATAAAAAAAGAGAAAGAAAATAATAAAACGGGAAATAACTATCATTTAAAATTCATTTAATCAATTTCTAAAATTCATGTTTTTATTCTAACACCAGGAATAAGTCGCCAAAAGTTGAACCATTTGTTATATTTCGCGTTAATTTATTTTTTAAGCATTACAAATATTTTTTTTATTTTCAAGATAAATATATTTTTATAATATTACGCCTCATTTAAGCGGTCTTTCTTTATTATTATTAATATTATCAGTAGTTATTTTCTGCAATTATTTGCAAGATATTTGTAATATTTCTAATAGATATAGCCATTTTAATTCTTTTGGAAATTATAATTTTCGCCAAAAACAGCTACCCTTTTGTCAAAAATAACCGAAAAATACGAAATTTACTACGAAAAATCAGAGTTATCCCTGTAAATTTGAATCATAAACCTTCGGAAAAATATTTCCTATCGAATGACACAATCGGCAAAAAAATCCATCGGGTAGTTTTTGAAAACACTCGTTTGGAAGTTTCAGAACTTCTGCTTTATAATATATATGATTAACTGTCTATATTCACCTCAACCAAATATTGCAAACATTTAAATGCTAGTTTATGTAGCACCATATGATGTTATTGTTAAGAACTCCCATAATCTTTAGTATGTAATAAGTATTACATAATCTTAAAAATAATTAACATATTGCGTAAAAAAATGCTTAAAAAATTATAAAAAAATAAAAATAATACAAAAAAATAGAAAATGCAAGAAATTAAAAAAAATATGTATAATAGGATGGATGGGTGGGTTAGATGTTAGATTACGGCGGAGGGCGGTGTTGTCTGGATAATACGCAATGGTTAATTATTGTATATTATAAAAAATACTTAACCTTACACATAGAATTAAAATTTATGTTTACCTAACATTAATATGCAGAACTTAAAAATGATCAAGTTATTGAGATAATATATGGTTGTCTATTGCATTTGTCTTAAAGAAATTATTTGCAAAATAGTAGAATAGAAAATATTCTCGGAAAATTCTTAGCTTTTAAATAATTTATTTTATTCCAATAATATTTCTCTTAATAATATATGGCAGCACCATCAATATATAATTTAATTAATAAATTAATTATATAGATGGCAGCACTAAAACATTTTTTTGTGTTTGTACTAGAAGTTGTAGTAAAATTTTTTAGTTAAATAATTAATACAGTATTATTAATAATTGTTCAAAAATATAATACCTCTAACAGTAGCAATTATTTTTTTCTAAATGTAGTATGAATATTATAGTATAATATATGATCTACTAATTTTTATAATTATTGTTACAATTTTAATTTTATTATCTAAATGACTTATAACTGTGACTATAACCTTAACTGTTACAGAGTCACATGTAATTTATATCTACTTTAACTCTTAACTGAGATTCACTTGAACTACACATCATGCTAGGATATAGGTCTGGTAAATATATTAGTGTATATATATATATATATATATATTTAAGAAATATTATATTATTGTTATTATGTCTTATGTTTTAGATATATTGTTATTATTTTTATTTTCTTCAATGAATATCTTTTTCCTAATTTGTAACAGTAAATAAAGTCCAACCAGTCGGATGCATTGTGGGACGAATTTCTTAGCTTTTAGCACGTCCCATAACAGAAACTGGTTGGATGCTTTGCTTTTTCATTAAATTATGCACCCTGATGTGTAGTTTAATGAAAAAGCCTTCTAATGTCCATTTATCCATTTATCTTTTATTATTTTGGTAAACTGCCTTCTATTTCACTTCAAACTTCAACGTTTTCAATAAGATTATTGTAAAAATACTGGTTTCATAGGTTTACTGAATGGTATTATCTGAATTACTTTGGTTATATTGATAAGAGTATATATATATATATATATATATACATATATATGATTCTTTTTGTTATATTTCTTGAAAAATGTGCATTTTGACATCTTTACAAGTCCAGTTAGGATTACTCAACTTTTCTGACAACGTACTACAATAAATATAATAATTTAAAAACTAAGCTATGTGAAAATTTTCACGTAGTCATACAAAAAAAAAAAAAAAAAAAAAAAAAAAAAAACTTAAGATGCAGTACTGTTTATAGAACAAAAAAGGCGTCTAATAAATTTATATAAGTTGTTTCTTAAACATTATATTGCAATGGAGGCATATTTAATGTATCATTAAAAGACTTAAAAGTGATTAATGAAATTTTCTCTGCTAATTACAAAGCGTTTTTAGGAAAATATTTTTTTTATATGGAAGACCAAAATATTCTTTTCTAAAACTTTCTTCGAGACATATTTGTTCGGGATGAAGACAGGGAAAGTCGTTAGTTTCAGAGGCCCGCCCGCCCAATAACCGTCTCTCAATATCTTTAATTTGTCTACTTTTTCTTTTAAATTTGTCCGGTTTCAATTTGTCTTATTTTGTTTTTCCTTTTCTATTAAGAGTGCAAGGCTTTTCGGGTCGTAAGTGAAGTATTTTGGCGCTATCCGTGGTCGCCTGCCGGCGACAGCGCTGTCGTGCTAGAGACTAGGTCTGTTTGGGTCGTAGGTAGGGGTCGTCGACGAAAATTGGTCGCTCACCGCGAAACCGTTTCTCAATATCTTTAATTTGTCTAATTTTTCTTTTAAATTTGTCCGGTTTCAATTTGTTTTTATTTATTTTTCCTTTTCTATTAAGAGTGCAAGGCTATTCGGGTCGTAAGTAAAGTATTTTGTCGCTATCCGTGGTCGCCTGCCGGCGACAGTGCTGTCGCGCTAGAGACTACGTCTCTTTGGGTCGTAGGTAAGGGTCGTCGACGAAAATTGGTCGCTCACCGCGACGGTTGACCCACCGTCCGAGACTTATATGTTCGAGATGGAGGCAGGCGAAGTCGATAACTTCAGAGCCCCGCCCGCCCACTAATCGTTTCTCAATATCTTTAATTTGTCTAATTTTTCTTTTAAATTTGTCCGGTTTCAATTTGTCTTATTTTGTTTTTCCTTTTATATTATGAGTGCAAGGCTTTTCGGGTCGTAAGTGAAGTATTTTGGCGATATCCGTGGTTGCCTGCCGGCGACAGCGCTGTCGCGCAAGAGACTGGGTCTGTTTGGGTCGTAGGTAGGGGTCGTCGAAGAAAATTGGTCGCTCACCGCGACGGTTTATCCACCCACCCCCAACCACCGTCCGAGACATATGTGTTCGGGATGAAGACAGGGAAAGTCGTTAGCTTCAGAGGCCCGCCCGCACACTAACCGTCTCCCAATATCTTTAATTTATCTACTTTTTCTTTTAAATTTGTCCGGTTTCAATTTGTCTTATTTTGTTTTTCCTTTTCTAATAAGAGTGCAAGGCTTTTCGGGTCGTAAGTGAAGTATTTTGGCACTATCCGTGGTCGCCTGCCGGCGACAGTGCTGTCGCGCTAGAGACTAGGTCTGTTTGCGTCGTAGGTAGGGGTCGTCGACGAAAAATGGTCGCTCACCGCGACGGTTGACCCACCGTCTGAGACATATATGTTCGGGATGGAATCAGGCGAAGTCGATAGCTTCAGAGCCCCGCCCGCCCACTAACCGTTTCTCAATATCTTTAATTTGTCTAATTTTTCTTTAAATTTGTCCGGTTTCAATTTGTTTTTATTTTTTCCTTTTCTATTAAGAGTGCAAGGCTATTCGGGTCGTAAGTGAAGTATTTTGTCGCTATCCGTGGTCGCCTGCCGGGGACAGCGCTGTCGCGCAAGAGACTGGGTCTGTTTGGATCGTGGGTAGGGGTCATCGACGAAAATTGGTCGCTCACCGCGACGGTTTACCCACCCACCCACCCCCAACCACCGTCCGAGACATATATGTTCGGGATGAAGACAGGGAAAGTCGTTAGCTTCAGAGGCCCACCCGCCCACTAACCGTCTCTCAATATCTTTAATTTGTCTACTTTTTCTTTTAAATTTGTCCGGTTTCAATTTGTCTTATTTTGTTTTTCCTTTTCTATTAAAAGTGCAAGGCTTTTCGGGTCGTAAGTGAAGTATTTTGGCGCTATTCGTGGTCGCCTGCCGGCGACGGCGCTAACGCACAAGAGACTGGGTCTGTTTGGGTCGTAGGTAGGGGTCGTCGACGAAAATTGGTCGCTCACCGCGACGGTTGACCCACCGTCCGAGACATATATGTTCGGGATGGAGGCGGGCGAAGTCGATAGCTTCAGAGCCCCGCCCGCCCACTAACCGTTTCTCAATATCTTTAATTTGTCTAATTTTTCTTTTAAATTTGTCCGGTTTCAATTTGTTTTTATTTTGTTTTTCCTTTTCTATTAAGAGTGCAAGGCTATTCGGGTCGTAAGTGAAGTATTTTGTCGCTATCCGTGGTCGCCTGCCGGCGAGAGCGCTGTCGCGCAAGAGACTGGGTCTGTTTGGGTCGTAGGTAGGGGTCGTCGACAAGAATTGGTCGCTCACCGCGACGGTTTGCCCAACCACCCACCCCCAACCACCGTCCGAGACATATGTGTTCGGGATGAAGACAGGGAAAGTCGTTAGCTTCAGAGGCCCGCCCGCCCACTAACCGTCTCTCAACATCTTTAATTTGTCTACTTTTTCTTTTAAATTTGTCCAGTTTCAATTTGTCTTATTTTGTTTTTCCTTTTCTATTAAGAGTGCAAGGCTTTTCGGATCGTAAGTGAAGTATTTTGGCGCTATCCGTGGTCGCCTGCCGGCGACAGCGCTGTCGCGCAAGAGACTGGGTCTCTTTGGGTCGTAGATAGGGGTCGTAGATAGGGGTCGTCGACGAAAATTGGTCGCTCACCGCGACGGTTTACCCACCCACCCCCAACCACCGTCCGAGACATATGTGTTCGGGATGAAGACAGGGAAAGTCGTTAGCTTCAGAGGCCCGCCCGCCCACTAACCGTCTCTCAATATCTTTAATTTGTCTACTTTTTCTTTTAAATTTGCCCGGTTTCAATTTGTCTTATTTTGTTTTTCCTTTTCTATTAAGAGTGCAAGGCTTTTCGGGTCGTAAGTGAAGTATTTTGGCGCTGTCCGTGGTCGCCTGCCGGCGACAGCACTTTCGCGCAAGAGACTGGGTCTGTTTGGGTCGTAGGTAGGGGTCTTCGACGAAAATTGGTCGCTCACCGCGACGGTTGACCCACCGTCCGAGACATATATGTTCGGGATGGAGGCAGGCGAAGTCGATAGCTTCAGAGCCCCGCCCACTAACCGTTTCTCAATATCTTTAATTTGTCTAATTTTTCTTTTAAATTTGTCCGGTTTCAATTTGTTTTTATTTTTTTTTCCTTTTCTATTAAGAGTGCAAGGCTATTCGGGTCGTAAGTAAAGTATTTTGTTGCTATCCGTGGTGGCCTTCCGGCGACAGCGCTGTCGCGCTAGAGACTAGGTCTGTTTGGGTCGTAGGTAGGGGTCGTCGACGAAAATTGACGCCCTCTATCGGCATTTTTAGAAATTTATCTTTATAATTTATTTTCACGAAAATACCTAAATAAAGAATAGTTTTAGTGAAAACTGCAAATCAATCGACCAATTTTTCCGTTTTTTATGTTTATTTGAAATTTTGGTCCCTAAACTTTAATGGCGGCTATTTCCTTAGGAAAACGTTTGGAACCCTTGGTCTCCTATTTAATATTGTTTGTCTTGATGTGTACTATCACCCCTCTTTTATTGTAAAAAAAATTGGAATCACCCTGTATAAATATATATATATATATCCCACCATCTAGTTAATTAAGTAGTCATTCACGGTGAACAGAAAGAAAAAAGTTCACAAACTTACTCGTTCAATAGCTTTGATTAATCATTATTAAATTATAGTAAAATTTGAATTCTTCCATAAGTTCAATATATCAATATAAAAAAATTATTAAATTAAACACACAATGTTTTCGGGAAAAAGTTGTTTAATAGTTTAATTTTAAAGATAGATATCAGAATATTTATTGTAAAACTAATTGTAAAAGGTAACAGATAATGCATGCAAAATTTTTTAATGATGTATAAAACACATTCAATTTTTTTTTAAATTCTTTATTGTTTTTTTAAAGTGTGTATTTTGAATGCCTTACAAGTCGAAATAGGATTACTTAACCTTACTAGCAATGTACTGCAATAATAAAATAAATTAAAATAAAAAAAGCTGAGTAAGGTTTTTCACGTAATCAAAAAAATAAATAAATAAATAAATAAATAAATAAATAAATAAATAAATAAAAGATGCAGTATTGTTTTGAAAATAAAAACGATGACGAATGAACTTTAAAAAGTTGTTTCTTAAAAATTATATTGCAATAGAGTCATATTTAAAGTGTCATTAAAAGACTTAAAAGTGATTAATGGAATTTTCTCTGCTAATTATAATACTTTTTAAATACATATTTAGTACATAAGAGAGACTAAAATACTTTTTGTTCTAAAGCTTTATGAAAGGACCCTCTTCACGTATCACTGAACGTGCGACTCATTAGTAGCTGAATTTTTTTTTTTTTTTTTTAAGTGAAACGCATTTTTTACTTTTTAGTTAATTAAGTAGTCATTGATGTTTAAAAGAAAGGAAAACTCTCACAAACTTACTCTTTCAATAGCTTTCATTAATTTTTATTAAATGATAGCACAATCGTAATTACTTTAGAATGTTTAATACGTTAATATAAAAAAATAATTAGAGTAAACAGACAGGCTCTTAAAAAAATTTGTTAAATTCCAAAGATAGATAGTAGAATATGTATTGTAAAACTAATGATTAAAGGTTACAGATATTGTGGGTGAATTTTTTTTATTGACATATAAAACATATTAAAAAATATATTTTTAAAATTCTTATTATTATATTTCTTCAAAAGTGTATGAATCCTTACATATCCAGGAAGGATTATTCAACATTGCTTACAACATATTGCGAGAAAGATAACAAAAAATTGAAAAAAATTAATCTTTCACATAGTCATAAAAAAGAAAAAAACCCTTGAAATGCAGTTTTATAATTAGTAGAGAGAATTCTATTATTTACTTTTAAGTCTTTTAATGATACTTTAAATATGCTTCAATTACGATATAATTTTCATACTATATGAACTACGGTTCATAGAATATGAACTGTGAATAATCAATTTAAAGGAATTATTTTTTAATCTCTTCAGACCTGAGGTACATAAATGTGTACTTACATTTTTTTCCTCATAAAACTAAACTGTTCGAGTTTTTTGCGTTTTTACTTTATTTCTATAGAGCTGAATGTTTTTTGCTTTAAAACAAAACCAATAAATGTGAGCACTGATGAGTATTACTTCATAAAATAAATATTATTTTTATCCGAGTTTCGAAAATACCTTCAAGACATTGTGGCCCAGAAAGAAAGAAATATATGATTATTTATCTTAAATGCTTTACAATAAAACATTTTAAGGATTTACGTATCATTTATTTGTTTAAAGACCTTAATTTTGTTATTGCGTAAATTAATATTACTGATAGTTTAACTGATGTTTTAATGGAATTAATACTTTTATATCCATATTTGTAAACCTAAATTACCAGTCCCCTAAAGTACTGATTTCATAAGAATGACTCTTTCTGTCATCTATGGTATCATTTCGATTACGCAAAATCAAAAATTATATATTTGTAGAGTTATTTTATTCTCAGGAAGAGGTTAAAGGATATAATAATAGAAGCATATTTAAAGTGTCATTAAAAGACTTAAAAGTGATTAATGGAATTTTCTCTGCTAATTATAAAACTTTTTTAAATATACCCTTATTATATAAGAGAGACCAAGATACTTTTCTTCCAAAACTTTACAAAAGAGTCCTCTTTACTTTTCACTTATCGTGCAACTCATTAGCAGTTGAAAACTTAAGAAATAATAAACGTTTTCTCTTACTTTCTAGTCAATTAAGTAGTCAATGACGTTAAAAAGGAAGAAAAATGCTCCCAAACTTATTCTTTGAATAGCTTTCATTAATTTCTATTAAATGATAGCACAATCGTAATTCTTTTGAATGTTTAATACGTTAATATAAAAAACAATTAGAGTAAATACACAGACTCGAAAAAAAAAGTTTTTTCATTCTAAAGATAGATACCATAATATGTATTATGTATATAGATACTAGAATATGTAGAAATGTGTAAAGTCTTTTACGTAGTCATGAAAAATGAAAAAAAAAACTTAAAATGCAGTACTGGTCATAGAATAAAAACTGTGACTAATTAATTTAAAGGCATTATTTCTTAAAAATTACATCGTAATAGAAGCATATTTAAAGTGTCATTAAAAGACTTAAAAGTGATTAAGGGAATTTTCTCTGCTAATTATAAAACTTTTTTAAATATACCCTTATTATATAAGACAGACCAAGATACTTTTCTTCCAAAACTTTACAAAAGAGTCCTCTTTACTTTTCACTTATCGTGCAACTCATTATCAGTTGAAAACTTAAAAAATAATAAACGTTTTCTCTTACTTTCTAGTCAATTAAGTAGTCAATGACGTTAAAAAGGAAGAAAAATGCTCCCAAACTTATTCTTTGAATAGCTTTCATAAATTTTTATTAAATGATAGCACAATCGTAATTCTTTTGAATGTTTAATACGTTAATATAAAAAAATAATTAGAGTAAATACACAGACTCGAAAAAAAAGTTTTTTCATTCTAAAGATAGATACCATAATATGTATTATATATATAGATACTAGAATATGTAGAAATGTGTAAAGTCTTTTACTTAGTCATGAAAAATGAAAAAAAAAAAAAAAAAACTTAAAATGCAGTACTGGTCATAGAATAAAAACTGTGACTAATTAATTTAAAGGAATTATTTCTTAAAAATTACATCGTAATAGAAGCATATTTAAAGTGTCATTAAAAGACTTAGAAGTGATTAAGGGAATTTTCTCTGCTAATTATAAAAAGTTTTTAAATATATAGAGGCCTTATTATATAAGAGCGACCAAGATATTTTTCTCCTAAAACTTTACAAAAGCGTCCTCTTTACTTTTCACTTAGCATGCGACTCAATGCCAGTTAAAAACTTGAAAAAAAAAACGTTAAACGCTTTCTCTTACCTTCTAGTTAATTAAGTAGTCATTATCGCAGACAGTGCGATGTCGATGATATAAATTCTACCCGAAAATATAAACATCGTCGTTTTATAATTAAACATGTGAAAAAAAATTAATTATGTTACAAAAAAAGGTGCAAACGATTCAGGTAAAAACTTAACATATTTATTCCAGAAAATTCTACTACTCTTTTTATCATTGCTCGTGATCGTCTGCACTAAAATAAAATTATGACCATGGAGTCACTATGAGAGTATGCAAACCGAAAGTTATTTCATAATATTAATCAAAAATATCTCAGACAGTGCGATGTCGATGATGTAAATTCTACCCGAAAATATAAATGTCGTCGTTTTATAATTAAACGTGTGAAAATAATTTGATTCTCTTACAAAACAAAACTGCAAACATTTCAGAAAAAAACTTAACATATATTTTATTCCAGGAAATTCTACTACTCTTTTTATAATTGCTCGTGATAGCCTGCACAAAAAAAAATTATGACCATGGAGTCACTGTGACAGTATGCAAACCGAAAGTTATTACACAATATTAATCAAATTTAAGACAGTCATTCATGTTGGAAAGAAAGAAAAAACTTACAAACTTGCACTTTTAATACCTTTGATCAATCTGTATTAAAAGATTGCGCAATCGCAATTAAAAAAAAGTATTTTAATGTAAAGAAAAAAGTTATTGCGGTAAACAGAGAGATTTGGAAACGACAAAGTTCTTTAATTCCAAAGATAGATATCAGAATACGTATCGTAAAATGGTGATAATAGGTTACAGATGATGAAGACTAATTTTTTATTCATAAAATAAAACATTTAAAAAAATGTATTTTTAATGCTAACTATAATTTTCTTGAAAAGTATGCATTATAATTGCCTTACAAATTCAGGTAACATCACTTAATCTTGCTGACGACGTACTTGTAATAAAAATAAGGAATTTAAAATGTAAATTCAAGCGTTTTATTACATTAATGTATATTAAATGGTCAAATCTTTATAAAAGTGAAGTATGTTAATAATAATAATGATATTAACATCAACAATAATAATAAACTTAGACTATTATATAAAAAGGACTGAGCATTTTTTCTTTGTACTTTTGCCTGTAAAGATGCATAGAAGCCTTAATGTATGACCAAGAAAGTGATAAACTTCATAAGCAATTTAAATCTTTTTCAATAAATTTTTTGAGGATTTGTAAAATATTTACTTGTTTAAAGCTCTTAAATTTATGATTGTGTTTATTTAGCTTAATTGTTATTAAATCGATGTTTTAAAGAGATTGTAGTTTTAGATCCATATTTTTGAACCTAAGTTGCTAAGCGCCTGAAGATCAATTTCAAAACAGACATTTTCCCGTCATTTACAAGATTATTTAAAAAAAAAAAAAGTATTTGTATTATTATTTTAGCTTTGGATTTTAAGAGGCTAATCGTGCTAAGACTAATTTTTCTACTATATTTAGTGCGAATTATAATCTTTAATTTCGAAGTTGTTTGGCTATTAAGAAGATACAGAATCGTTTAAAACGAATGGTGAATAATGACGCTTCATTGACCGTGCAACCTTAAAATATTTTTATTTATTTATTTTGAAAATGACTAGTATAGCAAAAACAGTAAACAGTAAAAAAAAATTATTATTATTATTGTATTTAAAGTTTTAATTTACATGTTTCAGGAATTAAAAATAACATGCTATTACAATGTATTAAACAGAGTTTTCTCCAGAACATTTTAGGGGAGGGGCCAATATGCAGCCCATGTTCACTTAGGTTTACAAAATAGCAATCTTCTTGTCCCTCATTTAGTCCCTTCTTGTTCTGCATCCAAAAAAGTTGCACCTTCTTGTTTCTCAATTAAAAGAAAAAAAAATTGTTTTGTTTTCTTTTTGCATCCAAATTACTTATATAGCAAAATTTGACTGAATGACGTTAGAGGCTTTAAAAATTAAAATAAATGCCTTTAAGAATACGAAAAGTGCCCTTAAGCATTCAAAATGCGCCCTTAAATATTAAAAAAGGGCTCTTTCTCACTGACGGAACACAACCATTTTTTAAACCCAGGGGAAACTCTGTGTTAATTATTATATTTTCATCAATATCCATTTGAAACTTCTTGTTTTGAATTACTTTTTATTTATGAATTTTAAGATATTCGCCGAAAAGTTTTCACAAAATACAGACATGCATTTAATTGTGATATTCAAACGACGATTTTTAGAATTGCTTTTCATATTATCACTCTAGTAAAAATGAATCAATAATTTATCTCTCTGGAATAAGTCACTTACATAAAAGCTAGACAAACCGACCAAAGAGTCCGAATGAAAAGGGAAAGCTAGTCCAATGAAATAATTAAGTGTTATCGAAGTTTTGTGAACGCTGAATTTTTATACATAAGACGAGAAATAAACTTTTGGCCTCGTCACGAATAAAGTATGTATAAAAGAACTTCATTGCCAACAAATAGCAGAACAAGATAAACAGGTTTAGGATCCCTATTTCAAATGATAAATGAGCAATTTATATTATTGCTTTGAATCATCTTTAGCCTAGTAATAGATATTTGGTAAAGTTTTGAAAAATGTAGTATATGATTTTTCTTAAAATATAAAATGTTTTCATGTTCAAAAAATGTAATATATACATATATTTTCTAAGATAGCAAATACATAAATGTGATCCTAGAATGTGTTCCTTCAACAGTAGACATTTTGTTTGGTCTGTTTGCAATGATCAAAAAAAGAAGACAAAAAAAATCCTTCTTTTCATTTCAGATTTTTATCAAGATTAACCTAATTTAATCAAATAAATTGAATGATTTAAATTATTACTATACATAAAAACATACAAGGTATGTATTTAAAATAAGAAATTCATAACTCATAATGCATTGTTTTTCAATAGGAATTAATCCAAAAATTATTTTTCCCCTGTGAAAATAGATACATATAGTCCAAAAACTGGTTAATATTTAATGAACTAAAATGCGATCAATTTTTAGTCTCATAGATCTCTTTTGAATCTCGTTTAATTTTAATTTCTTTATTTTCTCTCTCATTTTACCCGATATTTCTAAAAGAGACAAATATTCATTTAACCATTGTAGTGAATTTTTTACTTTTAAGTGAAGTTTAGATATTTTTACACTTTAGTTAATCTAAAACAAATTATCTTTCTCTCTGAGGAAAAAGAAGTCTCACTCAACAGGAAACTATATTTAAAAATCAAAATGAAAAGCACAATTTCATTGAAATGGATATGTTACACCGAAATTTCATGAGATTTAAATTGTATGTACAACATACTACAAAAATGTATAGCTTTGCGAGGAATAAATAGAGTGTAATAAGTTTTACTGTAAAGGAAATAGAAAAAACTTACTGAGAAATTTAGAATTTGTATTTTAAACAAAACTTAATAAATTAGAAATTAAAAATTTCTCGATTTCTCAAAATGAAACTCAGTGCTAAGTATTTTAAAGGCAAATAGAGGGACATAAAGAAACACGAAAAAAAAGTTTTATTGGGATAATTATGTTTGCCCAAAGTTTCGTGGGAGTTGAATTGTATGTACAAAACTATATAAAAATGTTTAACTTTGCTAAGAACAAATTTAGTGTAATAAGCTTTTACTACAAAACAAATATCAGGACATAATAATAATAAAAAAAAGATTGTATCTGTAGTAAAAACTTAAAATTTTAGAAACTAAAAACTTTTGGCTTCGTCAAAAAAATATTTAGTGTAACAATTTTAATAGAAACAAATAGCGGAAATAAGTAAAATGAATTGGAAAAATAAATGAAAGCAAAAAACATATTTAAGTTTTATCTACGTTTCGAGGAGCTCGAATTGTGTTTACAAAGGTACACTGATATGTTTAACATTCGAAGGATTTAATCTATTATAATAAATTTTTGGTAAAAAAATAGAAAATAATAAGAAAATTCACATTTGTACTTTAAACAAAAACGTGAAAAATTAGAAGCTAAGAAGTTTTGAAAGTGAATAATTAAAGGGAGAAAAAAAATTTTAGTGTAAAAGATTTTTTTTAAAACAATTTACGGGAAATAAGGAAAAAGAAAACACAATTTTTGTGGGATGATCAAGTTTCGCAGAAGTTTCGTAAGAGTTGAATTATATAAGAAAACTGTTTGGATAAATATATATTTGTATAGAAATACTAATAAGAAATTTTTAGATTTGTAAGGAATAATTTATTTTAATAAGATCTTACTGCAAAGAAATATCAGAAAGCAATAAAGATATTTGTCAGTTGTATTTTAAGGATCACAATTTCAAATAACAACCTGGGAATCTTTTAGGAATCTTTTTTCTATCATTATTTTTTTCTGTTATGGAGTCATCATTAATAGATGATTTTTGTGTGTATATATATATTTTTTAAACCGAAAATACTTCATTTTTAAAGTAAAAATGATTACAACATTTTTGAAAACATCATTAAATTATAATCATAAATATATAATTATAGTAATTTAAGGACGCTTGAAAAAATATTTTTTTTTTTTTTTTTACTTCAAAGGTAATGTGCTGTCTGACTAGAATAAAAATGTAGGCATTTTTTTTATTTTAATTTATGAAATACAAGTTTTAATGAAGATTTTATTTAGTTATTATTTGTTGCGTGTTTTCGAAGCCGAAAGAAAGCAAAAAGTGACAAAACTTTATTGTTGTTGCGTAAGATATTTCTAATGATTGAGGTACTTTAATTTAAAAAATCCTTATTTTAAAAGATTACTTATGAGTAAATTATCATTAATTAAATTTATGGCTGCACATTTAAAATAAGCACTGAATATACCTACTTTATCAGTACTTTTTGCTTTTATTATTTCGGTTGTATGTTTTCGATTTTGAAAGTCATATTAGTTATATAAATAATAACATGTCTCCACTAAATGTCGTATTAAGAAAACTATTCATGTATATTCTAAACTGTCCAGATGTTATATATTCTAAATGGTACTATTTTTCCACATATTTTCTGAATATTGAAGATTTTGTACTTTTTAGTGCTCAGTTTTACATTAATTTTTCAACTCGTTTGAGTGATTTCATTGAAAAGGAAAGAATGGTAAGCAAAAGTAACTGCTGAAAGTCCAATGATATTAAATTAATTGTATTTTTTATTAATATGTAAAACTGTAAATATAGGTGTCCTGTTGAGATGATTAATTAGAAACGAAAGTAAACGACTGGAGAAAATGCAATTTAAAAAAAAAAAGTAAAACGCCAATGTAAAGACTTAGTCTTGTTAGAAGTGTTATTTAAAAAAAGTATTCTTCTAAGTGTAAACTTTAAAAAAGAGAGAGACAATATTTTACAACTGAACTTGTGAAAAAATGAAATTTTAATGGATAACAAGGCAATACTTAGTAAAATTTAAGAAACACATTTCAAACAGCTCCAATCTGACTCTTACAACTCCGAATAAGAAGAAATTAAAATAACTGGTAACACAAATATCTTTGTTACTTTTCAATAAAATTTTACATTATAAGCGTTAGTCGAAATATGATATTATAGCCATCATACATGGTTATTTAATATTTGATATTTTAAAGCCTAACATGTTTTTAAATAAATGCATCACATGCTCATAGTTAACGATCTATGTGTCTGCTGTCATTCACAATAACAAGATATAAACAGTAATTTTTGCTTCTATCGATAAATGCAGTAAGTAAATATGAAAGTAATGGCATATACTTTCAGTCTTCATATATAATTTTAGTGACTTTTTCAGCTATATATTTTTTTAATCAAATATCTCAATATAAATGTATCATAGAATATGTCTTTAATTTAAAAGTTGTTATATCTGAAGTTATATAGTACAACTTATTCCACAATCCTTTCAAGTAGATAATTTATTTTTTGCTAACCTTGTACACCTAAAACAATAACCCAAATATGTAAAAATTGACTTTATGGGTGATAAAAACTTAAGAAAATATTTATAAGACTTAAATGCAGAAAAACCTGAGAGGACTTAAACAAACTTTGTAAATTTCGATATGTGAGATGCAATAATTATTTACTTCAATGTTAGAATATCTTTGAATCCCTTATGACTTATGCACTTTATTTTGTATCTATCCACGGTCTTCTTAGAAATAAAATTTCATTTAATTTTGACCTTGAACTTTTGACTTTCATACGTTCTTTACATATGTTTTCAGTTTAGTGAAAATGAATCAATACTCACTTTCTCTCTCTGGAAAAAAGAAGTCAGTCACCTGGAAACCAGAGAGGCAGATCAGAGAGACAGGGTGAAAAGGGAAAGTAAAGAAAGCAATTCCAATTGGATAATTAAGTTTCACCAAAGTTTCGTGACCGCAAACTTGTATGCACAACACAAGACAGTAATTGGTGCAATGTGAGGAAAAATGGACTAAACTACAATCTTTCCATTTTTCTGTTTTTGGCAAATAATTAATGTATTGGAGGTATAATTACAGAGAAAAATAAGAACTATCGAAAACAATGAAAGGAAAATGTGGTGTATTCATTTTTCCTATGCAAATATGCTTCGAATACATAATTTTGTGATAGAAATAGAAAAAAAATAGTATTTGAGTTAGCGCACTTTTACTCTCCTCACTGACACAATTGATCGTTATGTCAAGAATAAATTTCGTGTAAGTGGTTTTTATTGCAAAGTAAGTATTAGAGGTGATAAAAGGATTTGATATTTCTACTTCAGATGTAAAAAGTTGGATATTTTTTTCTTTATTTTTTTATTATCTGTTGAATGACGTTCTCTTTATTGGAAATAACATTACATAAATGTTTGAACAAATTTCTGTTTGTATTGGTCTTAAAAGAAAGATATTATATATTTTAAGGTAATATATAAAAGGGTGGTTATAATAAAAGTATAGGTATTTAGAGCTAGATATTAAAGAATGATTTTAGGCAAGTGTAACACTTTTTCGTACGGACACTCTTTATATCATGTTTAACTCGTTTCTATATTTGAGATGAATTGCAAAATACATTAAACATTTATAAAAATATTTTTATATATAATGTTTAAATTTTCGGCAACTGGAGCGAAAGTAATAATACAAGTTGACATTCGGTACTCATCAATCACATTCAAATTCATATAAGTTTTTTTTCAAAATACAAATTATAAACGTTAAAAAAGTATTAATGTGACTGCAAAAATTCATCAATAGGTATATTTGTCACGAACACAGTCGCAAAGGGTTTTATTTACCTTGTTTGCCACAATAAATGTACTTTGTTCTTTATCCATTCTACATCGAAATTCCTAAAGTAATTTTGTGTAAACCTGGTGTAATAAAACCAAGTCCTAATATTACGCGTACTTATGAAGGAATCTGAGAGATGGCACCTACGGGTTCTGTGTAGAAAAGGTTTAAATCATTTTAATCACAAACAACCGCTAAAAGTTAGTTTGTTCCATTTGTAAACTTTGAGGCTGGAAAAGGCCCCCCATGCGTGAGTGCCCTATGTAAAATTTGCAAGGTTAGTTCTATGATCTCAAGATTCCATATTTATTAGGAAAGACTTTGTTTATTACATAACTTTGTAGTATATTTCATGTACTTTCAAAAAGTTGTGGAAGATTTTGGATGGATTCGAATGATAGTTTGTAGTTTAAAATGTATTGCACAGTAAGTATAACGAAATAATAATGCCAGTAATATTTCTTAGTGCTAAAACTACATCCAAAGAGGATCTATCTTCTATTTTATGTACGAGAGAGCATTATTATTATTGTTGAAAAGCAAAAAGAATAAAAATAAATTTGTATATCCGAATTGCTGTCCGAAAAATAAATTAACAAATGATTATTACTGAATCCTAATATTACAATTAATTATAATTGTCAATTTCTAGGGCTATAGAATTTGTATCTTTAGAATTCGATGCAATTACATGCAATTATTTCATCTTTTTTTTATAGTTTTGTTTGCATGGTGCTATAACCCATTTATAAAAGTAATAAGCCAAGTATCATTGCCCAAAAACCACGCTATTACATTTTATGAATTCATTTCTACTTAAACATGTTTCTTTTCTATACATAGTCCTTACGCTGGTGCATCAAATCCTATATTTGTCTGAAAAAATAATCAAAAACTAACCCGTGAAAATTGACAGAACCTTAAAGTGGTGTTATTACCCCAGGATACCTTATTTACTTTTTGTTGTTGTTCTTGGTGCGTTTTAATGCTGCGCGCTGAGCCAAGTGGTTTAGTTTTATGCTACATTAAAAAAAGAAAAAGGCAAATCTCTCTTTGTCAATTTCTGTAAAAAAAGTATTTTTTAATAGCGTCTTTTTCTTTGGAATTTGAGAAATAATAACATTGCAAAACGTTATATTTTGGAATTAAAATGTATTTGACCACATGTCTATATGAAATTAAATAATTTATCCATAAATATTATAAACATAATTACCACATTTTATTTTATTCGTAATTCTATTTTTTTAAGTACATTATTTTTTAACATCTCCGTTCTTGGTTGCATGCAGGTAGGTGTCAGGAATTTCGAAGAAAGTTGATAGAAATTCAAGTAAAGTTTTCAGAGAAACAAAGTCTAACACAGGCAGAAAATATCGAAAATCTATTGTTCAGCGATGCGCTTAAAAACTGAAGATATTGACTTTAGCATAAAGAAAAAAAATATTGGAAAACTTTGATAGATATTTTTGTAATAAAAATAACCACAGCATGGGACTATTTCCTTCAAGGTGTAGGAAAATTAAAATTTGAAAGAACTTCAATTTTTGAAACTGCTGAAAACTGAAGTTTAAAAGGAAAAAAATCAACCTTTTATAAGGCAGAATTACATTTGTTAGAATTATGCATTTGTTAAATAAAATTATTTTATGGTAATAAAAATTTCGGTAAAGAAAATTGCTTTATATTTTATTATTTATGTAAATGTGTTAGTTATATTTTGAAAGTTTTTTAAGTCAACAAATACATTGTCTGTATTTTAGAAAACTTGACTCGTATTTCAAACATTATAATTAACTTTATCAACTGAAAAAAGAAAAATTATACGGTATGAGGTATAGAAATTTGCGATAGTATATTTGATTGATGGGTTTGTAATTGCGACAGTAATATTTTTAATATACAGTACAGAATAATTTCACACACTTAATAACTTCTACATAGATATCAAATTTTAAATCATAATTAAAAAGCTCCTGCATTTATCAACTTTATACAGCTGAAAATTATATTACAAATATGTTAGAACTTTATAGTATGAGGTACGAAAATCGCTATAGTATACATGGGAGATGAGATTGTAAGTGTAATAGTAACTTTTTAAATTCATTATACAGGACATCATAAAATAATTCATGAATTCTTAATAGCTATCAAATTTCAAATCATAATTAAATAGAACTTGCATTTATCAATTTAAAAAGTTACAACTTTATGGTATGATGCATAAAAGTCGCTGCAGTATATTTAATTAATAGAACTGAAATTGCCATAATAATATTTAATACATTGCACAGAACGCTATTAAATATTTTATAAATTCTACATAAATTTAAAATTTTAAATCATAAGTAAATAGTCCTTAGATTTAAAGAAAACAATATGAACAATGCTAAAATACATCTTACAGATGTAGATTTGTGATTAACAGGTTTATAGATGTATGAATAAATATATTATATGTAAGATTTATTAAGACATATGACATATTCCATCTGACGACTGTAAATAAACTGCAAAAACATTTCTTAATTTTACAACGGTAAGATTTTTCTTACATGACGCCAATTAAAAAAAAATTCTTTTGTTTAAACGATCTCTATTTTTTTTTACAAACTTATTAAAAATATCTGTCTGTGACTTTGTGAAAATGTTTGTTATAAATTAAAAGTACTTCCATAAAAGGTTTTTTTTTTATAACGACAACAACAACAGTTCATGGAACAGATACACATTTGCACTGTTGATCAAAAAACCTGTAATAATACTAAGATTTTTTTTTTTTTTTTGAGATTCCTAGAGCTTTTTATGTAAATGGTGCCATGATTACAGACAAAGTTTTTCCTTGAGTGTTTTAATTTTAGTAGGAAAAGCGACCTGGGAAAAATTCCAAGATCGCTAAATGTATTTATTTTCCGAAAATCCAAATTTGCACATATGAAGCTAACATGATGTTTAATATTGCATTAGTTACTGGCCTTGTTTGTAATATTATTAAGATTTTTTTTTATTGAGATTTCTATAACTTTTTATGCAAATTCTACCACGATTACAGACAAAATTTTTCATTGGATGTTTTAATTTTAGTAGGTTCTTTTGTAAATATGACCGTAGTTAAGGAGGTTCTAGTGTGAGCTCAGCCATCCTAAAACATTTTGAGCCTCCCCTGGAAAAAAATCCAAGGTCGCTAAATGTATTTATTTGTCGAAAATCCAAATTTGCACATATGAAGCTAACATGATGTTTAATATTGCACTAGTTACTGGCCTTGTTTGTAATATTATTAAGATTTTTTTTTTAAATTGAGATTTCTATAACTTTTTATGCAACTGCTACCACGATTACAGACAAAATGTTTCATTGGGTGTTTTAATTTTAGTAGGTTCTTTTGTAAATATGACCGTAGTTAAAAAGGTTCTAGTGTGAGCTGAGCCATCCTAAAACATTTTGAGCCTCCCCTGGAAAAAATTCCAAGGTCGCTAAATGTATTTATTTTCCGAAAATCCAAATTTGCACATATGAAACTAACATGATGTTTAATATTGCACTAGTTACTGGCCTTGTTTGTAATATTATTAAGATTTTTTTTTATTGAGATTTCTATAACTTTTTATGCAAATGCTACCAGGATTATAGACAAAATTTTTCATTGGGTGTTTTAATTTAGTAGGTTCTTTTGTAAATATGACCGTAGTTAAGGAGGTTCTAGTGTGAGCTCAGCCATCCTAAAACATTTTGAGCCTCCCCTGGAAAAAATTCCAAGGTCGCTAAATGTATTTATTTGTCGAAAATCCAAATTTGCACATATGAAGCTAACATGATGTTTAATATTGCACTAGTTACTGGCCTTGTTTGTAATATTATTAAGATTTTTTTTAAAAATTGAGATTTCTATAACTTTTTATGCAACTGCTACCACGATTACAGACAAAATGTTTCATTGGGTGTTTTAATTTTAGTAGGTTCTTTTGTAAATATGACCGTAGTTAAAAAGGTTCTCGTGTGAGCTGAGCCATCCTAAAACATTTTGAGCCTCCCCTGGAAAAAATTCCAAGGTCGCTAAATGTATTTATTTTCCGAAAATCCAAATTTGCACATATGAAGCTAACATGATGTTTAATATTGCACTAGTTACTGGCCCTGTTTGTAAAGCTACAGATACCCGTAGCTATACAAAAACTAGTTTTGTAGATTTACAAAAGTTTTTTTACTGACTGACTTTGTTTTTCTATGAAAACAAAAGATATATTTTACAGTGCATGTATTCAAAGGATTTACTTAGAACTGTATGTATTCTAAATGATACTAAAACTACCAAAATGACTGAAATGACTAAACCAATTTCTGATCAGATAAGGGAGATGGGAACAAAAATAATTTAAAATTGAAATTGAAAATTACTTATCGATCATCCTATTTCATAAAAAAGTTATGAAATTCACCAAGAATATAATTAATTAAGAATTACTTTCCATACCTTCTTTAAAAATTTTAATTTTTTTCATTACAAAGCTTTGAATTAAAAATACTTCTAGCTCGCTACTTCTCAAAAATACATCTGATAATCTGAATGTATAAGAAAAATTAAATAAATGAAGCAAAAAAATCTTTTGTTGTTTCGATTTTTCTTCCAAAATTCATTGAAAGTAAAATAATAACATTTTTTATAGATTTTCCTTTAAAAAATGTAACAAATAAAAATTTAAATTCCGAAATTCTCTTTCAGCTAACGTTCTTAAAATACATGTGAATTTATCATGCAGAATCAAAAGTAGGCATTTTTGAAAAATGTTCTAGAAATATTTTCCGTTTTTTAGAACTTTTAACATTTATTTTACACCTTGTTCTAACTTTTTTTTGTAAATATTCTTTTAAAAGTCGCTTCTAAAAATTGATGAAAAATTTATGCTTTAGAAGTTTTGGGAAATGTTTCATGTTCGAACAGTATGTTGATCATCAACATTTTGGAAGTCATCCAACTTCTATGCCTTTTACTTTTTCCGATCCATTAAATAATCGGCATTTTTTAACAGAGATTCTACAGCTATAAGTAAAGTTTTTTTTTTCCAATATAGAAAGAGGTTTATTATCCGTAAATAGTACCGAAATAAAAAGTTTAAATCATACTAAAGTCTTTTCTCATGGAATAATGTTCTGGGAAAAATGCACTTTCAATGCTTACTTTAAAATTTGTGTAGAAAAAAAATCAGAATATTATAAATATGATGGAATTTTTTAATGAATATATTTTATCGAAATATTTAGATATGCCCTCATTTTTTCCTTGATTTTGTAAATGATCCGGGAATATTTTATTACAAAAATTGTCACCATTTTTTTTTTTTTCAGTTTTTGAAATAAATATTTTTGAAGCAATTTTTTATGAAATCTTTTGTTTTTGTTTAAAAAATAAATTATGACAAAATACTTAACTGCATTCAGTAAAAAGTATTGCACAATTATTAAGTCTACTACACAAGTATTACTTAATTCAAATGATTAAAATTACAGCAAAGTAGAAGGATTTGAATCATTAACTAGTAGGTGTACTAATCCCTAAAGTTTTTTACTTCTCATGTTGATACAGTAGACTCACTCACATATATAACTTGGCACTAGACCAATCACTTCAGACCAGAGACTGTGCAGGTTTTGAAATTTGAAAGATTTCTGGTAATTTCTTTGTTTAAATTTTTAAACAGTAACTTGATAATGAATTGATCTAATAGTTGAATAAAATTTATAATGAATGCTTTCAATATAACAAATTACTATAAAAATAATTGATTGTGGTAATTAACTAAAATGATAAAAAGTAAAACAGTTTTAAAAATGATTGCATTTTTAGAAGTAAAGATTATGTTAAAAATTTAAAATTTATAATTGTATAAGAAGAATAAAGATGAGATTCATTTTCAATGAATTATTTAATGAAACTTCCCTCATGATAGTACACTATTAATTCATATCAAAATCATATCATAAAGAAATTTCATTTCAGGTTTAACCAGTCTTAATAACCAAAAAAGCTTGATTAATACATAAATATACTTGGCAAAAAGATTGTAATTAAAAGATTGTAATAGTTCATTACAACATTCACTTGAAAACAGCTGAGAACGAAATTTCAATTCGCCGACTATAAATTCCAATATATTCAGATAATCGAATTCAACATGGCATAGATATCTGAATCTGGTGAGCTAATCAGAACAGTTCACGAACTGCTAACCGGAAGCAATTTTGAATCAAACCTCTTGTTACTACTACCCGGGGACCGAGTGGGTATTGTGAAAATGCGGCAAAGGAAAAATTTTAAAGCTATTAGAAAAAATTTAAAACGATTTTTTTAAATAAAAGATAGCAAAGAGCTAATACAGAAGAATGGAGTACTTAATGCATTGACAAATCATGTGACTTAGAGTTTATGTATTTTATTCTGCAGTGGAAGTCCGTTGACTATAAACACCGCGATAATATCTTGCCCGTTTGGGAAAGATTGTTGATTATAGGTTTATCTTAGTAGATTGACCTATTATTATTAAAGTCAAATTTTACAAATCAAACTATTACCTCTTTCTTAATAAGATCTATATTTGAAGAAAATCAAGTTACCGAGCGTTTGCCAGAATTGATATTAATTTCATTGTCATGTTGCAATGGATACCTAGTAGACTTTACTCAGCTTCGGTTTGTTTTGCTTCAATTAATTGTTTTGCAATGTTTTTTAAATAATTTTACCTTTCAGTTACCCTCATGTAGAAAAAATATAAAAACGCACAATTTACCCCAATTATTGTTTAGATGCAGCAGCAAAAAATATTTTAGGAAATCTTCCCATATACAGAACAGAAAGAAATATACTCAGGGTTGCCAAGCGTCAAGGAATTTTCCAGTTAAAATATCAGTATATTCATATTTTTAAATAGAAAAAATGCATACAGATTAAATACACGAATTTTTGCCTTTTTAAAGAGAAATTCTCTTGAAGACAATAATTGTCCCGAAGAATTTCTTGGTCTATAATATTTTTTACCCGTATGAATCCTATTATCACATTTTCCGACTGGATATTCAAAATGAAAATGATTCTGACATCTATAAATATGTATTTCATTAAGATTAATTCAGTTGGGATTTATGTGTAATAAAATGCTAAAAATTAAATATGCACAGGATGACTGTTACAAAACATGTTCATATGATATTCTTAATTTTATAAGGGTGAAATGATATTTGCAACCATTAACCAAATGATTATGCACTGATTTTTATTAAAGCACCAAAGATCTCAAAATTAAGTCTGTAAAAATCTTTAATCTTTATAAAAAATGTAATGTACTTTTAAAATATATTTTACCCGAAGGGTTTATTCATTTGACAAATATTAAACATGTTTAACGAGTTAATTTGCTAGCACAAAATAACCTTAGGATATTTACTTTAAATTTTTTATGATATAATTTCTAAAGGAAAAAAAAGGTTAGAATATATGTATGAGAAATTGCCCTTCCTAGCAGTTCCGAAAAATTTCCAAAATATTTCTTTATTTTAATTCCAAAGGGAGTTGTGTTATTCCGTGTTATGCATGTATATTCAAAAAGTTAAATTACAATTACAGTTGTTTCCTACGGAAATAAATATAACAGATAATAATGGTAGACAAAATTTTCTATGTTTTAAAAATTATTTTACTGCTTAAAAATTCATAAAAATTTAATACAAATGTACAGTGAAAAAATTATCTAACGCTAATGGTAAATAGGATATTTTTATTTACACAATTTGAATATGTGTGTATGTTTAAAAAAATTTTTTTAATTACGTTCCTCTCCTATATTTTCTAATTGTCATTAGAATTACATAACTCGCGCAGTTATGAACATCTAACTTATGAAATCACATTCTAAGTTGAAAGTAATGTATTTCATGTTCTATTTTTATTTTAAATTCGTAAATACCTACCTTAAGCCTTTTCCAGTTAATAAACAGTCATAGTATTCTAAATGTTTACTGTTTATGATAAAAGTGGTTTTGAATGAAAGGTAGGTTTAATTAGTTATTATTAAAAATTCATGAGTACTGCGTTTCTGACATCAGTAAACTTGTACAAAAGATATTGTATACTAATAGTAGAATAAAGTAAAATATAATAAAAGACGAAAAAAGTGTGAACAGCATTTCATGCAAAATTAATTTTTACACATGCCAAGAAAAGCAAGGTAAGAAAAGGGTAATACTAAGAATAATTTTTAACCCCAAAACACTTAAAATTATATTCTTGTAAATTATAAGTATGATAGATGGGTAAAATATTTTAGCCACATGCCAACAAACAGTCTTATTGATCTCAATATCGCTTGACATGTCAAAAAAGGTCCGTGAAGAAATGCTGTAAACTTGCAATCAACCAAAGCATATTATAATGAACTGGGCATGGGGGAACTGTTGCTTTGACTTCACTCATAAAAAAATATGGAATAAAAAAAATACATTTTTGTGAAATTTGACATATAAAATTATGCTTTATAATCTTGAAAATTTAGATATGTAACATTGATTACTTATTTTTTACGCTGAAATATTTTAACCCTTTCATCAATTTTCTTTAAAAACGGGGTTGATACTTCTGACAATGGTATTGAAGGTATATGAATGGTATTGAAAGTCTTATAATCTATACAATGCGTTTAAAAATAGGGGAAAATGGAGATACTTGAGCCACTTTTTAATTTTTAATTTTTTTAATTTTTTATAATTTTTTAGAACAAAATAAAATATTGAAAATGAAAATTCCATATTTTTTCTTCAATTGAAAACCACTTTCAATTAATTTTGAACTATTTTTTATGTCTAATATTTTTTTTTTTGTTTTGTTTTACATCGGGACTCAAGTATCTCCATGAGGGGGATACTTGAGCCATGGTGAAGGGATACTTGAGCCAGTGAGGAAAAATATCCACAAAAGTAATTTTTTTCGCTTAATTTTTCATAAATCTTTTACAAAATGATAAATTATGTTAAATAAAGTCCTCTAAAACCAATTGAGATTGGAATTCAGATGTTTCAGATCTTTGGTAACATGTTTGAAGATCAAATTCAGGATGGTTGTAACACCACACACCTTTTTACTTTTTAGCAACATGGTAACTGAGTAATGCCCTTTGTTGGGTACTATAGAAGTAATTTCTTTGATTTAAAAAAATTACAGAAGTTACAATTTCAATTAAAGTATTAGAGATTATGACCTGTAAAACAATTTTAAAAAGTTATTTTAATGTAATAAATGTTAAATTGAAAACAATGTTTACATTTATCTAAACAGGCTATTTTGTTAGTCAAAATAAAAATATAATGGATATTTTCATTTTAAAAATATACATTTTAACATTTTTTTCCTGAATCATTATTTCTTTAAGGAAAAAAATATGCTCCTTTTTATCCGGAAAAAAAATCTATTAGTGAATATGAGGACGTAATTTTATTTTTTGTTTGTTTCATCCATGTCTAATACCCTAGTGGAGATGGTTGAGCCATGGCTCAAGTATTCCCATTACCACTATTTTTGTTTATCAGAGTTTTACTAAGTAAAGCATGCAGCTATTTGAAGTACTTTAGAATCAAAATATAATTGAAATTATACTTATTAAATTTATATATATTGTTGCAACTTTAAACAAAACTTTGATTACAAAAAAATATAAAAAACATGCACCTAAATATTTACTTCTGAGAGGGAGAAAACAACTATTAATCACCATACTTTCAAAATGGTACCAAGGTATGTGATTTCTTTTTTACATGTTCAGAACTATAAATATCTTACCATGTTGCCAGTTTTAGAAAAAATAATTAACCAACTGTAGAGATAATAAGTAGAGCTCAAGTATCCCCACTCTCTCCTGAATATATTTTTTAATATAAATTATAATAACAGGCAATTGTTTTAAATAAGTGTTCAAAACATGAAGAAAAAATCGAGATAAAAATTATTAGTATATGGTATCAAAAGATAACTTTAGTACAATGGAGAAATACCAAGCTGATATCACATATTGTTTGTAAAAAATAAAACTCAAACTAAACTATCCCAAAAATGTATGTACAATGAAAATAATCTCTATTTTAATACCATTTCAAAATAAATTTGCACATTTTGCGTCAAGCATATGAGATAAAATGACTTCGAATTGTAAAATTACTGCTCATTTCTCTATTCTCGAACAGTTGAAAAATTTCTAGCAATATGCTGTTCTTTGCAGCTGATAAAAAAAATAGAAGTGTAAAGACTCAAAATGTTAATTGCTAGACAAATGTAATGTATCAGGTCTAGAATTTAAAAAAATTTATCGAAATCTGGCAAAGCGATTGCAAAAAAGAGTATTGAAATTCACCAGGAAAAAATATACCTGTGACAAGATAAAGAGAGTTATTGGCAGTTTCAATCCAAAAGAAGTCTGTTCGTGAAATTTCAAATATTTTATTGTTTTCTATTTCGAAATGTACAATTCACCTTTATATACAGGAAGTATATAAAGGTAAAGTATGTAAGGAAGTATGCAAGGAAATTTCATAATTATCGCAGAATGTGTCGTACCCCTATGCTGAAATATCACTGTAGAAAAGTACGTGTTACTTCAATTAAAAAACTTTAGCGTTCGGCGGAGGAAATATGAAATGTTTCTTGGGCGTCGAAAAAAAATAAATTTGGATGTTACAGATGGTTGGGCATACTATTGGCGTGGTATACGACGAAAACCTCGCGAGCTCTTTAATCGACAACAATGAGGGGTCTGCTCATGGTGTAAAGCGCATTCTGTTTCAACGGAGCAACTGATTTCGCTTATTTTAATGGTCTACAGTGTTCTGATTGTTTAACATCTGATATACAAATTTAAAAAACATATATATATTATAATTCATCAGACATACACGCATTAAATTACATAAAATACATATACAATTAAAAATGCAAACGTTTTCAGTTAGTTTTAACCACTCATCATCATTATTAACTCTATATATGATATGTAGATTTTGACTATTTGAATGTTAATTCACTAGTGAGGGCTAAAATTTAGCCCGAAACGTTTGCATTTCTAATTGTATATGTATGCACGTAATTTTTTTACTTGTAAGTCAGATGAATTTACGTATAATTTTTAATTTATGAATTAAAAAAATATTAAACATTCTAAAGATCGCATTACATAAATAAATAACAACTGTTATATAGAATACAGAATTTTGCAATTAAAAAATGGTTGGCTACCATCATTTTAAGGGGAAAGACAAAAAAAGAAAAAGATAAATAAATATATATTTATTATTAAAATATTAAAGCTACATACATATTAAACCAGACATTGGTACAATTATTGGAAATAACTTAATACGAGTGAAAAATAAGCCTCGGCAACCTGGTAGTAAAAGTAGCAGCACAGTACCCTGTGTACCCAGGAATCAAAAGAATCACGTTTTGAGCATCAGCCTTAGCTAGTTGGCGAAAGCGAGAACATTATACTAGCTGCATCGCCAAACACAAAATAAACTGAGTTTAAATGTGTCATAATTATTTTTATGATTAATAGAATTATATTTATTACAAGCTAATCTTTACTACTGTTTTTAATTAACTTCTCAACTTCTTCAAACATAGCGAGTTAAGGAAATAATATTTTTGAATTGAGAAAAAAATGTTTAGATGTTCTGTGAAATTTAAAGCATTTTAATCTGAAAAAGCTCTTTGTTTTAAACTATGTTTTAATCGTAAACAACGGTGAATAGCATTTCTTCATATTATAGTCTTTGCTTGATAACATTTACTGAAAAACAAATGAACAATAAGCGCGATCTCTGTGCAGAAGGTACGGTTGCTATTCGCTAGACGTTTGACGTCACAAAAAAGAAAGGGTGCGTAGCATTGATTTCATCTCCGCGTCAATCGTTGTTCTGGCGATAAGGTGCTCAAAACGTGATTCTTTCTGAAAATGCGTCCAGGCCAGGCCCCGGCTAATTTTTCATAGTTGTTGGGTTATTTTTATTAATTGTGTTCAAGTCTGTCTTAATATATGTTCAACTTTAATAATTAAATAAATTCAAAAATTATAATATTTATAAGGTTTATTACTAATTTTTGTTCGTTCGAAACACCAATGCAAGATATAAAAACATTTCTTTTGTGAAAATTTATTCATTTATCTAAAAATAGCCATCTTATTGAAATATAATATTTATTCAATTTTTATACCATATCTCATTTCCTTCTGATTAATCCACATGAATCTGAATAATACCAAGTATAAAAATAATAACTGAAGAACACTTAACATATTTCTTTAGAAATTTCGATTACATTTATAAGACTCTTCACCTCAATGATTTATTCTTTCATAATGTGATCAATATATTGTTTTTATTATGTTTCCATAAAACATCCCCAAGCTATTTGCTTTATATGCTTTTAAGCGAACTACCTGAAATAACTCAGTAAACAATATTTGAATATGTGTATGAGAAAATGTCTTTTTTTAATTTAAATTATTTTTAAACACATTTCTCAGTTCTTAATATAATAGGAAGTATGACAGAAACTTTATGTTTAATTTATAAGGAATTATAAACTTAAAAAATATATACAAATATGTCAGCCTTAAAACAATACATTGCTTTTATTATGTTTGCATAAAGTACCCCCAAGGTATTTGCTTTGCATGATTTTCAGTGAACTTCCTGAAATAAGCTTTTAAAAAAGATTTGAATATGTATAGCAGAAAATATCTTTTATTTAATTTAAATTATTTTAAATAATATTTCTCAGTTTTTAATATAAGAGGAAATCTGACAGGAATTTTACATTACGATTAGTTTATAAGGGATTTAGAAATCTTCAAAAAATATACACAAATTAGTCAGCCACAAATCTCTCTCTCTCTCTCTCTCTATATATATATATATATATATATGTGTGTGTAATAAAAAAAATTGCGCCCTTTTGTTCTCTCTTAGCTTCAATTCTAAATTTGTATGTAAAAATGTTTGTTTGTAAAATGTATTAACTTGTAACAGCTAAAATTCTTTTTCTTATTTTATTTATTAATAAATTATTGCTTGCTTCTCAAAAAGGCGTAACCTTTTTACTTTCTGGAATTTTCCCGGGATTTTAATTTTATTTTTTATTTAACATCGCGTGACTGGTGTTATTGCGCGTTGTTAAAGGGCTTGTTATTTGCGAGGAAAAATATAGATCCCACCGAGTACACGCTTGCTAAGACCAATCAGAACTGATCATTTTTTTCCGTTGAGACTCGAGTTAATCCTAATTGGATTTTTAAAATGATTGACGCGGAGTAGGAGGGAGCTAGTTTTGTAGTGAAAATGTTTCTTTCATTTTTGCTTTGTAGGAGCGTTAGAATGCAGCTTTCCTTTAAACTGCTCGGAAGCCATGTCATTTTTTCCGAGAATGTAGAACGCCGGAATGTTGCAGCTTAGTGAGCGAAGTCCGTAGTGATAGATGTGTGGAACGGTGATCTGTGGAATAACTTAAATTCGTGCTCTAAATAATAAAGAACTAAAAAACTGATTTTCTTGCATTGTCATTGGAGAAACTCCTACGAGAACAAATCCATGGCTTATCCACTTACCAGAACGACTGCCCATCTCGCTATCGAGTCTTAGTGAATAGTAGTATTCTACGGCCAACATGGTATTCTACTAGAGCTTATACACTATTACAGAACATCGTCGTCGTATCACGACATATATATATATATATACTCTTTTATGAGAAAAGTATAAAAATGCTGAAAAGATGACAAAATGGGTGCAACAACAATGAATTATAAAAGAACAACATAAAGAAATAATAAAAATAAACTCCCTGCTCTTCAAAAGGTGGGAGGAGTAACAGGCATCAAAAAGCTATTAAAAAATGTATCCTCACAGGTTTCGCAAGGCATCACAAAAACGCATACTCCAATTGTATAAAGAATATAAAAGAAAATAACATTGAATATTAGTTTAATAAACCAAAAATGAAATAACATTGAATTCTGAACTTTATGAAAAACAAACAACAAAACCATGGCATAAATCAACTCGTAACATAAAATACTCTGAAATTTCAAAAAATAAATAACAATTGTAAAAATCTAAATAACTAAACAATAAACTAAATAGACATGCAGCATGTGATGCCCCCACCTTTATCTGTGAAGAAAAAAGAAAGAAGATACCTGTTAAAAATTATCACATTACACCTCCATACTTGCATGAACGGGAAAACTGTTAGGCCTAGGATTGTAGCTGGCCAGCATCAAAAATTTAAGTTCTTTGAATTGTCCTTCCGTAGTTCAGCTCTCTCCATATTCAATCCAGGTCTGTTAATTCCCAAATGTTGATAACCATCGCCCTGTGAACTCTCCTTAAATGGATTTTCATTCACAGATCCTCATCAATTCAACACCTGAGAAGAAACGTCCTTCATCGCGTTCTTGAAGTGGCAACAGCAGGGCCAAACGCCATGAAGGATGTTTCTTCTCGGGTGTTGAATTGATGAGGATCTGTGAATGAAAATCCATTTAAGGAGAGTTCACAGGGCGATAGTTATCAACATTTGGGAATTAACAGACCTGGATTGAATATCGAGAGAGCTGAACAACGGAAGGACAATTCAAAGAACTTAAAGTTTTGATGCTGGCCCGCTACCATCCTAGGCCTAACAGTTTTCCCGCTCATGCAAGTACGGAGGTGTAATGTGATAATTTTTTAACAAGTATCTTCTTTCTTTTTTCTTCACAGGTAAAGGTGGGGGCATCACATGCTGCATATCTATTTAGTTTATTCTTTAGTTATTGAGATTTTTACAGTTGTTATTTACTTTTTGAAATTTCAGAATATTTTATGTTATGAGTTGATTTATGCCATGTTTTTGTTGTTGGCTATTCATTAAGTTCAGAATTCAATGTTATTTCATTTTTGGTTTATTAAATTCAATATTCAATGTTATTTTCTTTTATAATCTTTATACAATTGGAGTATGCAGTTTTGTGATGCCTTGCGAAACCTGTGAGGATACATTTTTTAATAATTTTTTGATGCCTGTTACTCCTCCCACCTTCTGAAGAGCAGGGAGTTTATTTTGTTTTGTTTTTTGATGTTGTTCTTTTATAAATCATTGTTGTTGCACCCATTTTGTCATCTTTTCATCATATTCATATTTTTCTCATAAAAGAGTATATTAACTTTGTACAAAATAGAGCTGCTATGCGCTAGTTGCATGAAGATGGTAACTTTTTACAATCATTTAAGGTATATATATATATATATATATATATATATTATATATTATATATATGTATAAAACATCCACAGGGTATTTACTTTATATGTTTTTCAGTGAAATTCCTGAAATAACTCACTAAACAAGTGTTGATTATGTATATGAGAAAATGTATTTTTTAAATTAAATTATTTTAAATTATATTTATACGTTTTTAATGTAAGTGAAAATATGACAAAATTTTTTTATTAAGATTAGTTGATAAGCGATTTAGAAAATTTCTAAAAATATACAAATTTGTGAGCCACAAGTCAACATATATATATATATATATATGTAGAATTAAAGAACGAAGTATTCAGCAATAAAAGATAATAAACTCAATGATTTAATGAGCGTGATATCCCAAGTGAGACTCGTGTGATTATGCGTGGAAAGAACGAGGCGTTCTATAGATTTTTCAGCGATGACGAGTTTGGTGGATTTTTAATGCAAAGCTCAGGGAAGCTTTTTTATGCTGAATATTATTCAGTTCGACTATTATTTTTGAATGTTACGTATATATTTTATGTCTATTAAACCTTTTTATATTTTCAAGAATATTAGTTTTGCTCAAATCATAAGTTAATCACTCAATATCCCACAAGTTTTGGGGGCTCGCTGCCGAGATTGAATGACTTGAATGACTTGGATTTGAATTTGAATTTTACTACAGATGCTATTTTGTACTAAGAAGAAAAAAGTCTACGAAGAAAAATGCGTTTTTTTTTAACTTAAACGTATTATATAAAAAAGGAACTGTTTATCATATGCGTAATAATTAGAAATTATCCGTTATCAAGCCTGCAAGATAGTGCAATATTTTGTTTTGTTAAAATGTAAAGAAAAATAAATAATGTCCATTTTATATAAAGCTAGAAAGGCTGATTTGCTAACATTGTGTGATGACCTAGGTATAGTTGTGCCTCAGAGTCCAAGAATCATTGATTTGATAAAGTTGGAGACTGAATCGAAGGATTATAAAGAAAATTTTGTAAAAGTTCGACTTGAAGTCATTGCCGTGGAGAAAATAGGAAAAGAAAGACTAGAAGCCGAAAAAGAAGAAAGAAGACTAGAAGCCAAAAAAAAAGAAAGAAGACTAGAAGCCGAAAGAAAAGAAAGAAGGCTAGAAGCAGAAAAGGAAAAAGAAGAAAGAAGGTTAGAAGCAGAAAGAAGATTAGAGGAGAAAAACTAGAGATGTAGAACAATTGAACTTCAAGACAATATGACAAATATAAGTGACGGTTCAACTGCAACCAGTTCAGGTAAACAACCAGATTTGTCTAAATTAATGTCACACTTTGATGGGAAGGGTGATATTAGTATCTATTTAACTCTATTCGAGAGACAGATATCTAAAATGAATATAACAAACGAAAATTGGGTAATGCACTTATTAAGTTTAATGCCGCTAGAAATTGCTAATGTTATAACTAGAGAATCAGAAACATTAACAAATAACTACGATTACGTAAAAAGCTTGCTGCTCAAAAGATTCAAATTGACGCCAGAAGAATTTAGGCAAAACTTAATGTCGCATAAAAAAGAAAACTCAGCCACTTGGCGCGATCTGGCATTTGAGTTAAGAAATTATTTAAAAGAATGGGTTACCGGTCTTGATGTATCCAATTTTGAAGATGTAAAAGAATTAATACTGGTAGATCAAATCAAAAGAAGATTACCGATAGAAATAAAGGAACATTTTATCGATGATCTTCCCAAAATTAAAAATGTTGATGTATTAGTTTGTAAACTAGATGATTATGAAACAGCAAGGCTCAATGTTAAAACCATGAATAGAAACTCACACCACTTTGAAGATAGGAAGTCAAAAATGCGCGAAAATGGCAATTCAAAACCGTGGTTACCATCTCAACGTTATGATACTTTAAGAAAACAACAATTTACAGATAATTCAGCTAATAGAAATGAATCTTCTAATTAAAATGAAAGGAAAAGGGCACAAATTAGATGTTTCAAAAGTAACCGTCTTGGCCACGTAATATCGCAGTGCAATAATGGGAATAATAAACAAATAAAAAATGACAGCCAATACCCGCGATTATCCAATCACAAAGAAGTGAATTCTACAGTAATCACACAAACCAACAGCGCCAAACCAGATTACATGATAAATATTGATATTAACGGTGAAAAGACACAGATCTTCTTCGATAATGGAAGTGATATCAGCTTGGTGAGTTACGAATGTAACACGAAGATGGCACGCCAAGATTATTTTCAAATAATATCTCTTTGTCCGGCATAAATAAAATAGTTGTTTATCCAAAAGGATACTTCCCATATGAATTTAATATTGATGGTTTTCTAATCAAAACAAATTTGTACATGTTAGAATCTTTTGCATATGATATTTTATTGTGATATGATGTGATTAGCAAATTAAATTTGGTGATAGACGAGAACGGAATTAAGATAGTTGGCAAACGCAATAGTATTCAAGGAGGTTGCACTGAAGTTCTGAAGAATTCTGTTAAAAAATTGAATCATGCTGCCAGAAATAATAATGAAACGAAAACGTCTACGTTAGATAATTAACGTGATGAAAATATTATAATTGCAAATGATGATAATGCAGGAGGTAATTTCTTGATTAATTTCGCGAGAGTCATAAAGGATAATGAAATTGATTTGAATCACGTGAGAAATTTGAAAATAAGAAAAGAAATAAATGAGAAAGAAGGAAATTTAATTAGTAAGAAAAGATTGAATGAAAGAAACGAGACATCACAAACAGGACGAATGGATGACCTAAAAGAAAAACGCAATTTATGTGCACGCGCCAATAAAAATAAAAATGAAACGAGGAAAGTTGAAAAATATTATAAACGGAAAAACACGAGGGAAAAAAGAAATATTGAAGGAGTTAATGCAAATAAACAGAAATTTATCAGAAATTACAAGAAGCGTGGTTACAATGATAGAGATGAAGAAAAAGAAATATTATTCGAGAAATAATTTTAATATAAAATGTCACACATGTGAAAATCGGAGAAAATATTTAGGATAAAGAAAGTTTGAAATTTTTGAAAAAGAACGGGTTGGACCATGTGAAAGGAATAATAAAACAAACATCAAAGCAAGCTTTAATGGTCCACGTAGAAATCTATATTTTTGGAGTAATGGTAATTATAGAAAACAATTTAACATGATGAGAAAAGTGCCTTACAGATATCAAGTAAATGATCCCGTGGTAATCCAGAGAACGCAGTACGGCACAGGTCTGAAATTAAAGGAAAAATTCCATGGACCGTATAAAGTTACTAAAGTAAATTCAAATGATAGTTATGATGTAGAGAAAATTGGAGACCATGATAGTCCCAACAAGACATACACTGCTGCAGAATATATGAAATCCTGGAGTAACGCATCTGCATAACGTGAGATGTTTTTGTTTTATATTTACCTGTTTTATTTGTATAAATTTGTGTCTAAATTTTTATAAGCACCTGCCGAGGACGTCAGAAACGTCAGGATGCTACAGAATGTTGGTTTAAAGAATGAAGTATTCAGCAATAAAAGATAATAAACTCAATGATTTAATGAACGTAATATCCCAAGTGAGACTCATGTGATGATGCGTGGAAAGAAAGAGGTGTTCTATAGATTTTTCAGCGATGGCAAGTTTGGTGGATTTTTAATGCAAAGCTCAGGGAAGCTTTTTTATGCCGAATATTATTCAGTTTAACTGTTATTTTTTAATGTTACGTATATATTTTATGTCTATTAAACCTTTTTATATTTTCAAGAATATTAGTTTTGCTTAAATCATAAGTTAATCACTCAATATCCCCCCCATATATATATATATATATATATATATATATATATATATATATATGTGTGTGTGTGAAGTTATAGGGGTGTTCTCGTCAGAAGTACGACGAAGCGACAATGATAGCACGAACAATATACACGGTCGATATGTCATCACTAATCACATCCGAAAACACATTACCTCCAATGTATTCGAGGTCCGAAGCAAGCTGGTAGATGGAACCCGATGAAAGGCGTTGTCATTTCAAATAATTAAAAATACATTAGAACCGAGAACATCATATTTTATTACTGTTCACTTTCACTGTCACTCTACAAATCCCTCAATCTCCATCAATACTGCATTCACGAAAAATGGACGATCAAAGCATCTCCTGAGCATAAAATACAAAAATGTTCTTTATCCTACTAATTCAGTCATTAAATCCATTATCACAGTTAGACCTCACAGTTATCCAAGTCAGTCTCACCCTAAATAATAAAAGAGTAAAAAAGAGTTTGGTGCAAAGCCGTCTCTAGAAAAACATCGCCACTCCGCAAAACTTTTTAAAAATAATTTGAGAAGCACTGTGAGTTGCTTAACAGTGGGAAGGTCAGTCGATTCTGAATATTCTTGCAGCCAAAACTGACTGCTTCGAAATTATTCAGAGATTCTGGTTCCTGCCTCTCAGCTGACGCGGACTTATTTTGCCAAATACCCACCCATATTCCCGATTAGTAGTATTTGCCTTATTTAATACTTAAATAAAGCGAAAATTACTATTCTAGTGTAATAGGAGGAAGCTAAATAAAAATATGTTACGTAAAATGGCAACACTGGAAATGAGAGGAAAAAATCGAAACTCAGTCTATAAATTCTATGAATTCATATATTGAGCCGGCCCTTTTACCCCAAGAAATCAAAACTTATCATGTATTAAGCGGGATACTGTAATAACCATTAAACTATAAAAAGTAATATTTTTGCATTAGTCATGAGTTTGTTGAAGGGAATGAGGAAATTCACGTATTAAGTGAGATTAACCATGAGCATGTTAACCAGCTCCGACTGCATGTTTATTATTATTATTTGCCATCTATCAGAATTTCAATTATACCTTGTCATGTATCATTTTATTATTATTTTACATCTGTATTTATTATTATTATTTTTTACAAGTATCAGAATTTCGATTGTACCATGCCATGTATAACTTCTGAACTCAACTAATTTAAGGCATTAATGTTTCTTGCAAAAATAAAGTATAATCTAACAAATTCACTTTTTAAGTAGTACCACTTTTAATTCTTCCCAAAATATGTCAGTGCCTAAAAGTTAAGTCAGTCTAATTTCTGAAAAAACCAAGAAAGTAAAATTTAAAATACGGAAACACATGAGTAAACACTCTTTTTCACTAATTTGAATATTTTACAAGACTCTATTGAAAAAAATTATGGAGATCATGGTTAGCTCATAGCTTCTCCAATAGAAGTTGAATAAAAGCAATGTATTTTGACAAATTAGTATAATAGACTATTAAATTAAGGTAGCTTTAATTAAAAAAATAGATTGAGTTTCAATAAAATGCTTTTTTTCAGTGAACTGTAAAGTTTAACAAAATATTCAAAAGAAATTGGAAAAAAAACCCACTTGTTTATCTTAATTTTTTTTATTGGGAATTATATTCACTCAAATACATCAAGGCGTACGAAAAAATTCAAAGTATTTTTATTTCTAAAACTTTTGTCTATTCTTTGAGAAGAAATAGAAACTTGGTTAAATATAAACTTAATTCACTTTTGAAATCAAAATTTCCTTATTTATGTTTAATTCGGTAAGATTTTATTAATAGTAAAGATATAACTGAAAGCCACTTAGAATATATTTTTGTATATTTCAAATACTTTTAGAGAGCTCTTAACGACAAAGATATATTCTCCTCAACATTTATTGAACTTCTTATTATTGTGTACATAAAAATTCTTCAGGGTATTTACTTTATATTATTTCCAGTCAATAATTTTTAATATAACAAAAGGAATAAGTTTTGAGCATGAATGCACAAAAGTCCTTCTTTTTTTACAAATTTCAACAGTTTTAAATATTTTTCATATTGAATGTCATTAGAGATTTCATTTACTTGTGCTTTCTTTTCGTTCGCATTGAAGAGAATCAAAGAAAGATTGCTTAGAACTAAATATAAAAGAGAATAATGCAAGAAAAAATTCTTTTACGTTTTTAACAACATCTCCCATTGATTATCTCCCATTGAATGTCAAAAGTTGCGAAAAGTTACATTTAAAAAGTAGACTCTTTTGTTCTAAATAGCGTTCATTAAAAGATAAATTCAAAATATGCAGTATATCTTAATTTTAATTTTGTTAATGTTTTTTTCACATAGTATATTATATATTAATTTTATGAATCTAGATTATAATAATTGTCGTTTAAACGATATTTATTTTTTTTTTCATTATAAGACAGTGAAATAACTTCTGAATTTTTAACTTACAAAACGTATAGTTTTGACGGATAGCTTAATGATCTTAACTGAAAATATATTAAAATGATTAAAAGTTAATTTTTTCCCTTGAAATTTGAATATTTATGTTACATAAATTATTAGTTCAATAGATACAGTAATAAAATTTTTGAATAATAATGAAAAAAAAACTTTTCTGTATGTTTATTAAACAACGAAAGAAAAAGGGGAAAAATATTAGGGAAAATTTCCACTTTTATTACAAATTCTCTTAACTGAAAAAAAGTTTGAAAATTTTTCTGTATCTCTCTTAACAAATGAAAGAAAAAGAAAATTAGTCAGGTATGACAATCCAAAAACTTTCTACTATCATATGTGGGTCATTTCATGTAAAATGAGAAAAATGTTTTTAAAAAATGAATAAAAAGGCTGTGGCCACATAATAAACGATTTTAAATGACCGATTTTAATAAAAATTGATACGCTTGTGCAATTCATATTCAAATAGACTTCTTTAAAATATCTTGATGAAAAATAAATTATTTTAGCAGTTTTGGACATTCAAAAAACTTGTTACACAGAATGACATGTGTGCAATCGTCCAAAGTTGAACGTTTAAAATTCTGCATCTTGAAAACTATTTAACAGAAATGATTTCTTTTTTTTATTATTGTAAATCCTGAAATTATATCTTCATATTTATTGAGTAAAAATATTCTGATAATACCATGATTAATCTTAAAATTGCTGTAAATATTGAAAATTTGTAAATTTTAGAATTAAGACATAATTTTATTCAAAATGTGTCTAATGGTAATTCTACGGGAAAATGCAAGAATATCAGAAAACTTTTTAAAGAAATTTTTCATACAATTTTTACAAAAAAATTTGGTTAAAAATGTTAGCATTCTTTGTTTTCGATTTAATAGTTTTAAAATATGTCAAATACAAAATATGGTTCATCCATTTTAAAAATATTTCTTGTATGGGAGAATCGCATATTTCAGTCAAAAATACGTATTTCAACAATTTTTTTCAAAGAATATGTGCAAAAAATTGTGTTAAAATTGCCGCTTTTTTTTGTTTTTAATCTTATATTTAAAAAAAATGAAATACAGAATACGTTTCATCCATTTAAATACATTCCCTGTACATGAGAACGCATGCTTAGTCGAAAATACATAATTTCTTGAAGTTCAAAGAGAAGTAATATTTTAAATTCTGGCGTAATTCCAATGAAAGCTAACTAAAGCCTATTTTCATGCAGAAATAACATTAATAAAAAATGGCAATATATAATAACAAATGCAACTTTTTGAACGAAACTGGTAATATTTAATATCTGTCAGTAAAATTTTTAGATACTTTTACAGCAAAGCTTTTATGACTAGAAGTATTAAATATTTGAATTCTGCAAAACGAATACAGCAAGTTCAATTTATTGATTTGTGGATTTTACAGTCATTTTGTTAAGCGCAAACATTTCAAACATACAGATACCTTCTGATTACAGTGGATACTAAAGTACTGAAAACGTCCAAGCAAAACTAGCATTCAAACTCAAACTCTTGGCTAAAATCCAAGGCTCGTATTAATATTTTTGCAAGTGGATCCCTAAAGTTAAAATTATGAAAAGAAATAAATTACTTTTATTTCGTGAAAAGCCAACATATTAGAATTTAAAGTACGAATATCTTAATGTCAAATAATCGATTTTTGCATTTAAGAAATGACTCAAGAATGCACGATTTAATCAAATTAGAATTTATTAAAGTACCCTCACATGGTTATTTGAATATTCAATAGTGAAAGCTTCAGGATTTTACTTGAAGTTCAGTGTATTATTTGACATTACTTTGTCAAAATAGAAACCAAGACTATATTCAATTATCCGAGTTATTTAATATAAAATCACCACACCCCCCAAAAAATATTTTATTAAATTATTATTTAAAGTAACAGTTAATAAAAAAGAATATAGCATATTTACATAATTTAATTTTTTGTCGCCAAGTTTAGCATTATACTACATTTATTTCCTTTTTATAATATACCATGCTTATTCCAGCTTATTAAATTAAAACCCTTTTTATAGATCTGATATATTAATCTTTGTATGAAAGATATAAATTCTTAATCCAGGTTTAAAATATTTATTCCAAAATACTTAAATCTAAAAAAGAGACTCTAATTCAAAATATTCTTAAATTATCTTTTTTCTTTGCATTAATTCTTAATAAAATTCACTATACTTTTCTTGCCTTTATCATTCTTTATTAAATCCTTATTTTATTTATGCACTATTATATTCTACAATTTATTATGTTCTAAAAAAACAATCAAAAATCATTCTTTTTATGTTAATATCTAGTGTAATATTAAGCATCTTAGATTTATTGCTTGTCAATAATTCATTCTTTTTCTTCTTAATAAAATCATCGTTTGCGAAATAGATTCGATTTTAGCTGCCACCTCGACGCCACTTATTAAATTCTATTTACCTGTCAGACATCTAGTGGGAGTCTTTAGAATTTTCCAGAAGGAATATCCACGCCTGGAAGTTGATTCGCAAAACACTTAAAGTACCGGAAATAATAGAACAATTCCTATTTTTGCGAACCTGATTTGACTTTGAACTTCCAATTTAACCATTTGACAAATCTGGTAAAATGATTTTTAATAGTATATTAGAAGGTTAATACTGATGCGCCGGACAGAATTTGAATGATACTTGGAAAGTAGACTGTTGTTGGTTGATTTAGAGATAACACAGAGGTGCTCGTGTCTGCCGAACTGACTGTGTTATGAGGTGCTTTAAGTATTTGGAGTGAAGTGGCAATTTAATCAATGACTCTTCGACAATTAAATTCATTTAGAAAGGATAGAGCAAGTCTCCTTGAATATATTTTTGGAATGCAATAAAGTTTTGCACCTGTATAATGAATGTTTATAATTTTTGAACTCATCTGCATTTTTTTTAATTGCTCGACCCGAATCTTTTGCGCAACAGCGGGAAACCTGTATAACATGGGGCGTGTACAGCTTTTTTTACGCTCCTAATGTCACAAAAACTTATATATATATGTATATATATATATATATATATATATATATATATATATATATAGTATACACATAGCCTAGTATTATTTTTCAAGTAGCAATATATATATATATATATATACATATATATATATTCAAAGTTTCAAAATATATTTTTCGGAAAAAAAAAAAAAAAAAAATTAGAAATTTATCCTCCAGTAGTGGGCCTAGTAAATTTCTCATGCACGAATCTTCAAATTGTCAGATTATCCGAAAAATCATTTGACGTTTGATAGTGTACATCAACAGTAGATTAATTCAAATTGAAACATAAAATTTAAAAAGTCCTTCCGGCAATGCCGGGAGGAAGAGGTAGCTTTCATATACTTACATATTTATTTATTTATTTTAAAGTAAGTTACATTGTTCAAGAATACTAAGCTCAAATTAGTGGAAATAATCTTATAAAATTAGTGATTTTATAAGATTGAATACTAGTTTTTGTCAAGACTGAATATTAATAGGAATTTTTTGAAATTAGTCATCTTTTATTCAACTTGTTTTTATTTTAAGCGATTTAAAGAGTCACCAAATTCCACGATATCATAAAGTGTATGCCGTTTTAAAGCAACATTGTGGATCGTTCAGATCAGACCGTTTCAAAATGTCAGCCATAAGCAAAATTCAAAGTGCTATAACTCAATCATTTTTTTAAGATATAGACAAAATAAAAAGTGTTCTGGAATCGTTTTTTTAAGTTCTAACACGTAAAAGAAAAATATTTTTCAACTTTTAATTTTTTCGCATTTAATTTTAAATTTTAAATTTTTAAAAAAAATTAAAATGGCCACTATTTTGAAACAAAATGGTGGATGTTGCTGGCCAACGAACTCGATCGAGACATTTGTATGTACTATGTACATACCAAGTTTCATTGAAATCGGTTCAAAAATACGCGTGTTATCACGTGACAAAAATCAGATCGTTTCAAAATGACAGCCATAAGAAAAATTCAAAGTGCTATAACTCAATCATTTTGTAAGATATAGACAAAATAAAAAGTGTTCTGAAATCGTTGTTTTAAGTTCTAACACGTAAAAGAAAAATATTTTTCAAATTTTGATTTTTTCGCATTAAATTTTAAATTTAAAATTTTTTTAAAATTTTAAAATGGCTACCATTTTTTAACAAAATGGTGGATGATGCTGGCCAACAAACTCGGTCGAGACAATTGTATGTACTATGTACAAACCAAGTTTCACTGAAATCGGTTCATAAATACGCGTGTTATCACGTGACAAATATCAGATCGTTTCAAAATGACAGCCATAAGAAAAATTCAAAGTGCTATAACTCAATCATTTTTTAAGATATAGACAAAATAAACAGTGATCTGGAATCTTTGTTTTAAGTTCTAACACGTAAAAGAAAAATATTTTTCAACTTTTAATGTTTTCGCATTTAATTTTAAATTTTAAATTTTTTTAAAAATTTAAAATGGCCGCCATTTTGAAACAAAATGGCGGGTGATGCTGACCAACGAACTCGGTCGAGACATTTGTATGTACTATGTACATACCAAGTTTCATTCAAATCGGTTCATAAATATGTTAGTTATCGCATGACAAAAATCAGATATATATATATATATGGTTTTAGTATATATATATATATATATGTCAACATTTGAACGGAGGGTGGTTTTGGGGTCTGGGGGTCATGATCGATGGAAATATACTAAAATTTTCCGGAAGTGATTTCCTCCGGACGGTTGCAATAGGTAGCTTTTTACATTTTGTAATGAAAGCTACCTAAAAATAATGTTTTAGTTGAAAATTGATCTTTTTTTGCAAAATTCAAAGATTTGCAAAATAAAAATTGATTTTTGAAGACACTCTTGAAAATAAGCAAATGAACCAGCAGAAAAAATATTCCATACAGTTTATCGAAAATTAAAATTTCTTTATTTTAGTCAATAAGATGTTTCTCGTTCTCTTAACAGAAATGCAATTTGAGCTTGTTTTGTAAAAAAAATAGTAACCCACTATTGGTACATATAGGTGCATATATCGTACTTTAATTTGAAAGGTCTGACAATCAAAAGTTACACAATTCCATATTTTTGAAGCTTTTTTGAAAAGGTCGGCTTGAAAAAAGGTATAGCAATTTTATGCATAAAAAAATCGTTTTTAAGAATTACAATATGTAACACAATTAAAAAAGTCTTCATGTTCATTTAAATTTATTCAAACCATTTATATATATGTAATAAATATATATAATTCGGCGAAAATAACTATGTTGCATAAACTCTAGGAATCCGCATTAGCACGAGCAGAGTAGTCGATCCGACTGTTGGCGAACAGTGGAAGAATTTCATTGGGGTATTTCCCCATTATAAAAACAAACACCATCAGTCTTCAAGTTCTTTATTGATGAACTCATAAAATAGGTAAGCTCTTCCCCGCAATCACCTTAGCACACATCGACACTACAACTTTCGTTATCCAGTCCACATCATCAGATATTCTAATTCAGCGGGGAAATGAAACGGGCGTCTTGATAGTTTAAAAGGCAAATGCATTCAAACGCTCCTCAAAAACAAAAAACAAAAAAAACATTTTCACGACAAAACTAGCTCTCTCCTACTCCGCGTCAATCATTTTAAAAATCCAGTTAGGATTAACTCGAGTCTCAGCGAAAAAAAATGATCAGTTCTGGTTGGTCTTAGCAGGCGTGTACTCGGCAGGATCTATATTTTTCCTCGCAAATAACAAGCCCTTTAACAACGCGCATTAACACCGGTCACGCGATGTTAAATGAAAAATACAATTAAAATCCCGGGAATATTCCAGAAAATAAAAAGTTTACGAAATACCTCCCGCCTTTTTGAGAAGCACGCAATAATTTATTAATAAATAAAATAAGAAAAAGAATTTTAGCAGCTCCAAATTGATACATTACGAAACTAAGATTGAAATATGTTCCAAAAATTTAGAATTGAAGCTAAGAGAGATCAAAATGGTGCAATTTTTTTTTATTTTATTACAAATCCCACCTCCCAGAAAGACGGGTGAAAATGTAGGTCTGAGACCTGCAATTTCACAGAAAGGGAGATGATGCAGACTTAGCTCACGAAGTTGTTGATGTAAGTAATAATAATTAGATACTAAATAAAAGAAAAATTAAATTAAATTATTATTATTTTTTTATAAATATAGAATTCAAATTTAGGAACACTAAGGTGATGCGTGGAATAACTTTATATTTACATACAATAAAATAGCCATCAATAAAAATACAAGATATGTTCTTGTTTAAAGTACACATCATAAAGTAATTTGAAAATATAAGCAATTACTCATAGTATATTTTTAACATAAAAATGAAAAACAATAACGTTGAATCTTCCTTGACAATAATGAACCTAGATAGAATGAAGAAATGTAATAGAAATTCATGAAATCAAATTTAAAAGTTTCGTTCATAATTTCCATCTAAAAAGTCACATTTGGAACTGAATAGTTCATTACCTCCTTTCAAGGAGGTATAATTATATCATTATAGACCATCCAATCTTCATCATCTAACATCATGCTATTAGTTCAGTTTGTTTTTGTAATAAAGTCCTAGAATAATCATGATAGCTCTATTTTTGAAATTTTTTGTGAAAATATTTCTTATAATCATATTTTTAGATAATAACACATTTTATAATATAGTAATATAGTAATAATAAATTTTAACAATGTCATAAACAATCAATATAATAAAGAAACATAATAAGGGGAAATATCAATAATAATAAATATCATAATAAGTATAAGTAAATCTCATAATGGGTATAAGTAAATTTTTCAATAAGTAATAGTAAATATTTCAGAAGGCATTCTTTAATTTCTAAATTGTATACTTAATCTCGTTTATCTCATCTCATATTTTTGGGATGAAATATAGAGAGAAGTGAAATAGAATAAAGAATATAATCAATTATGTAATCATTTACATAATCTCGTAATTCGAGTTCAGGATTAAGTAGGAATATGTACAAAAAATATATAATATGATAAAATAATATAAAATAAAGATAAATAAAAACTTCGTTCATGTTTGAGAATGCAAGTGACTTTCCAACTACTAAGATTCTTAAAAAGAGATATTAATAAATAATAAAAAGACGAGATTTATTTATGTCAAATAATTATGCAATAAATATTCTCTCAGTGTGATAAAACATTGCAAGATGCAAGAAGGAAAGAGAAAAAGAAACAAAATTAAATTCTAATTGACATGTACTAGGACTGGAATGCAGAAGCAAGGAAAGAGAGAAAAAAAATTAAAATAATGTGATAAAAATTTTGATACTTGGCAAATAATTAATTTAATAATTGATAGATTAAATTTAATATTACAAATAGGTTCAGTTGAAAAATTAAAAAAAATAACTTAATTTTTACTTGTTATTATATTATTCTAAGTTATAACTAGAGTAATTCAATACAGAGTATGAAATTTTCACTTTGTCCGTCTACGCCGGCATAAAGAAACAAATATAAAAATTTCCTGACAAGTGACACTCTCGCTGCAGTCAAGAGATATCATTGCCATTCTGTAAGAATTACAAGATATTATCTGAATTAAAATATGGAAAGAAATTTACTGTTTAAGAGAAAGAACAAAAATTATAAAATAATAATAAACTAGAGATTAAGTCTAAGCTACAGTTTTTACTTGAGTTTGTTGTTGTTGATTAGGGGGTTGTTGCTCATGACTTAATTTAAATTTATCAGGTGAATAATAAGGCCTTAATTTAGATAAGTGTACTATTTCTGAACTTTTGAACTGGTTTTGCCTATCAATTTCAAAATTTACTTCGGATAATTTGTTAAGAATTTTATAAGGGCCACTAAATACTTGTGATAACTTTCTAGTATTAGGGTACTGAAATTCTTCATAGATAACTAGATCCCCAATTTTAAATTTTGGTTCGACATAATTTTCATCATAATATTTTTTTATTTTTTAAATGAAATTCATCCGTTCTTGCTTTAGCAATCTTAAGTGCTTCATGAACAGGGGGATAATAATTTTGTTGTAAGGGGGAGTCATAGGTAATTGGCCAAAAAGCAAGTAAGCAGGGGGAAATTTAGTAATAGAATGGGGTGTATTATTATATTCATTAATTATTTAAATTAGAAGCTTAGTCCAGGGAATTTTAGAGGTAGTGGAGTTTACTTTACATTTTAATCTATTTACTATAGTCTGATTTACTCTTTCACATTTCCCATTCGTTTGTGGATGATAGGCAGTGGACAAACGTTGTTTAATATGATTTCGCAGGAATTTTTTGAATCTTGAAGAAATAAGAGCAGCATTCCTGCCACTTAGTATTTTTTGAGGGGACTGTACACTTGAAATCTTACTAAAACAGAATAATTGTTGAGGGATTTTTATATTGAAGATTTGTTTTAGACAATTTGTATAAGTTTCTGTAGTGACACTTTTGGAAGAAAATGCCCAAACATATCTTGTGGCATGGTCTATTATAATATAGAGATATTTTTTTGTAGAATTATAATAATTGAACCCTCCTACAGTATCAAAAGACAGACAGTCAAAAGAATGATCTGTAGTGGGCATCGCTTGTAATAAGCCAAATTTTTTCTGTCTAGGTTTTTTATTTTTCTGGCAAATATCACAGTATTTAACAAAGTTGGTAATGTCTTGGATCGTATCTGGCCAATAATAGTTAGGAGAAATTAAATTTTGCATTTTTTGAACACCAGGGTGACCAAACTGTTCATGAGCAACACTAAGCAATTTTTTTCTTAGGGACATGGGAACTACCACTTTACGAAAACCTTTTCTTTTAACTATAATCAGTCCATTGTCATTAATATAATTTGATCCACACACATTTTCTCTTTCATGCATCTCAATAATCTCTTTAACGTCAAGAAGAAAAGTAAGGGGTTTACAAAAATGAGAAATAGGGTTTCTTGACATGTCGGCTTCGACATTTGTAGATCCCTTTAAGTACTCTATTTTGTAATCGAACATACTTAACTTCAATGACCACCTAAATAATACACCACTCAAATGTTTGACATTTTTTAACCAAACAAGAGATGCATGATCAGTATGGATGGTAAATTGTACACTGTGAAAATAATGATAAAATTTATTTAAAGTATTAATAATAGCAAGACACTCTAATTCGGTAATGAAATAATTTTTCTCATAACTTCTCAATCCTCTAGAAAAATAAGCAAGCGGATGTAAAAAGTTATTATGGTCGGGTTGTTTAAGAACTGCACCTACCGCCACCTGAGAAGCGTCCACAAACATGTGTAGGGATAATTTTTGGATCATAAATATTTTAAATTGTTTTAGCAATGAGGGCATCTTTTAATATTTGAAAGGAGTTTTGACATTCAGTATTCCATTCCCAAATAGCATCTTTCTTAAGTAATTTATTTAGGGGGTGTCTAATTTCAGCATATTTGTCAATAAATTTCTGATACACATTTATAGAACCAAGAAATCTTTGTAATTCTTTAGTATTAATAGGAGGTTTTAATTTTTTAATTGTTTCTATATTAGTATTAGCTGGAGTTAAAGTTCCATTTTGGATTTCATACCCTAAAAAATTGATTTGTTTTTGAGCAAAAGTACATTTAGATAATTTAAATTTAATATTTTCTATTCGGCATAAATCAAAAATTTGGATGAAATGCTGTATATGTTCATATATTGATTTAGAAAAAAATAATTATATCATCAAAATAATAACAAGCAAAATCTGTTTTATATTTTGCAATAATTCTTCTAATAGTCCTATTGAAAACTGGGGGGCCTATCTTTAAACTAAAGGGGAGAACATTCCATTCCCAGAGCCCACAATTAGTAGTAAAAGCTAACTTTTCGAAATCTGCTGGGTGAATACGTATGTGCCAATAGCCCGAGGCTAAATTTAGTGTAGAGAAATATTGGGCACCACTTAATTTGTCTAAAATTTCATCTATTCGAGGCAAAGGTTCAGCGTCATTTTTCATAATAGAATTTTATTTTCGGTAATCAACACACATTCCTGTTTTTTGCCTTCATCTCTTTAATTTTCTAGCGTAACTGGTTAAGAATATGGGCTATAACTTTCTTTAATTAACCCAGCAGCTAATAAGGATTGGATTTGCTGAGATATTTCTTTTACATCAGCAGTGGATGTACGATAAGGCCTCAAAGATATTGGTAGGTCAGATTTAAGATAAATACGCTGAGGTTCAATATTAATTCTAACTACATCATATTTATTTTTGGCAAAAATATCTGAATAATCCCTTAAAAGTTCCCTTACATTTTTATTTTGAATAGCATTCAGATCCCCCAATAGATTATAATCATCATTATTAGTTCGCGGCAAGGATTGAAGAGTTATGGAATTTCCATAATCGGGTTGCACAGTAGTTTAATTTTTTATAATATCAAAATGAAGCAATTCTAAATTATCACTGGATATGTTGACATGTTGGTTTAACGTAATATTGTCTTGTAGCACCTGGCTTTTTGAACAATCAATTTTCAATTTAAATTTGGCACAATCAGGTAAACCTAAAATAGCATAGTTTAAATCTATCTGACTTACTAAACAATTAACATACCTCTTTATATTACCAAATTTAATATATAACCGACAAGATTTATTATTTGTAAGAGTTCTTTGTGCCTGTCTAATAGTAATAGGGACAACATTAAGTAAATTACCATTTAAATATCGAACAAATTTGAGAGGTAAAATTGAGACAGTTGATCCACTGTCAACCACACAATACACTTTGTTATTGTCGACATATCCAGGAATTAATAATTGTCAAATATTATTAGTAGGAGGTGGTTGTATAGGAGCAGGAGTTTGAGATTGCAAGGAATTTGTGTTAAATATACAACTCCTCTCCCAATGAAAAGCATTTTGTATACCTCTGTTTAAACATACTCTGCACTGACGACTTGGGTAGTTATTTTGATAATGAGTCGTAGGCATTCTAGGAGTGAAAAATCTAGGATTAAAATTTTGGGTTGGGTTGTTTGGAGTGAGTCGAGTCTAATGTCTGGGCTGGGGATTGGGATTGTGCATAGGTCTAGTTTGTTGAAAATTTCAGTTGTTGTTATTAGTGTTGTGAGTTGGAATCGCTGCTAATTGTTTCGCAATGCGAAACCATTCACGATTATTAGAAGAGGGTTAACCATTAAACAATTTTGATACTCTGGCTTAAGCCCATCAGTTAATCCCTGGATAATTAAATTTTCCCCAAGCTGAAGTTGTCTTCCAATCTCAACCTTCTTTCTAAAATAAGAATCCAAATCACTTAGATCGTTTAACTTTATGGAGGTAAACTCAGAAAATTTTGGAACTCTAATCTGAATGAATTTTTCTGCTAAAATCTCAACAATTTCGTCATAAGTAGCACAACCCAAACAATCATTTATATAAGCTTTTAGCGCTTCCCCCTTTAAATATTTTGAAATATTGTGTTTTTTCCACTCATTATCTTTTTTTTTTCTCCAAAACACTCATTATCAAAGTGTTTAAACCACTTAAAAATATCCATGCCTGACTCAAAGTCAAAAGGTGCAATATCAAGTTTACTTTCTGACATTTTTTCTTCCTTTACTAATCCGGATTTTAATAACATGAAAGAGGTATAATTCATACGGAAAATATTTAAATGCTACACTTCAATTACTGTAATTCAATTACTATACTTCAAATAAATAACATTAATAAAAAATAAATAAATCGACTCTTTCTTTGTTACATTAGGAATATTTGTTCTCTTTGAATTCATGTGAAATAAATAAATAAGTAATAAATAAGTAATAACTAAATACCACGGTTTTCCATACATAGGAAATACACAACAAATAATTTTAAGAACAAAAATAATTTTCTCTTTTTAGTACTCTGAACATTTTTTAAACTTAGGTAAATTTTCTATCCGCAGAAAATTTCAATTATTATAAATTAAGAACAAATTTAATTTTTAATATCTGTAATAAAAATAATAAAATCAAGAATTTAAATAAAGAAATTATTGCTAAAATTTTGTAAACAATAACAAAATAAGATAAATAATAAATGATAACTTACATACACCTCGATATCTAGCTTGTTCAAATACCTAAAATTTATTAAGATAAACAAAAAATAAAGCACTTCTTAAATACGACACAACAGGTGGATAACACGTACAAATATTCAATTTTCACCTGAAAAATAAAAACTAAACTTGGAAATTCATTCAAAATGCTCTGATATATACCCTTCGAAATGCACGGAAAAAATTAAATAAGAAATGTGTCTTCAGATTATTATTATTATTATCATTATTTATTTTTTGAGAAAAAAAAATTTCTTTATCGATAGCACCTCCTTCAACACCAGTAGCACCACATTGCTGACTCAGGGGGATGATTTAAGGGGAGATCGAACAAAAGCAGAAATTCCAGCAAATTAATTTCAAACTCGACGAAAATGGCGCGCGCAGTTTTCTTGATGCAGTTGGAACGGGAAGTGTAAGACAAACACATTTCTTCCTAGAACATGGCGAGCACACACTCATTGCTGTGATTAACAGGTTTCTCTGACAGGAACAGCCTGCAGTTGGCAAACCATATTAGTTTTAATATTTCTCCAGAGAAGCACGCCGGCTCAATTATCCTGCCGGCTAATGTAATAAATATATATAATTCGACGAAAATGACTATGTTGCATAAAGTCTAGGAATCCGCAGCAGCACGAGCAGAGTAGTCGCTCCGACAGTTGGCGAGCAGAGGAAGAATTTCATTGGGGTATTTCCACATTATAAAAACAAACACCATCAGTCTTCAAGTTCTTTATTGATGAACTCATAAAATAGGTAAGCTCTTCCCCGCAATCACCTTAGCACACATCGACATTACAACTTTCATTATCCAGTCCACATCATCAGATATTCTAATTCAGTGGGGAAATGAAACGGGCGTCTTAATAGTTTAAAAGGCAATTGCATTCTAACGCTCCTCAACCCCCCCCCCCCCCACAAAAAAAGAAACATTTTCACGACAAAACTAGCTCTCTCCTACTACGCGTCAATCATTTTAAAAATCCAATTAGGATTAACTCGAGTCTCAGCGAAAAAAATGATCAGTTCTGATTGGTCTTAGCATGCGTGTACTCGGCAGGATCTATATTTTTCCTCGCAAATAACAAGCCCTTTAACAACGCGCATTAACACCGGTCACGCGATGTTAAATGAAAAATACAATTAAAATCCCGGGAATATTCCAGAGAGTAAAAAGTTTACGAAATACCTCCCGCCTTTTTGAGAAGCACGCAATAATTTATTAATAAATAAAATAAGAAAAAGAATTTTAGCTGTTACAACTAGATACATTACGAAACTAAGATTGAAATATGTTCCACAAATTTAGAATTGAAGCTAAGAGAGAACAAAATGGCGCATTTTTTTTTTATTTTATTATATATATATATATATAATCAAGTTTGTCAATTTCAATTTTACTTTATATTAAAGAGTCTTTAATTTTTATTATTACCTTCTGTTTTTCATCGAAAGCCTACTGTTGTTTTTCCAAAATTTGTAATTACGGTGAAAGCCTGGAGATGATCAAATAGTGTCGGTATTAAGGGGTTTTTATTGCATTTCCTTTATTTTAAGTTTTAGAACTAACATAATTGCTAAAACTCATAATGAATATTTTGTAATGGGCAAAAATGATATCTACTGAAATTAAATTGCAACAAAATTATAAGTAATTTTTTTTAAATTACCGTTTTCTAAGCAGTTGATAAATTGGAGAATTCAGTCAAAAATTCAAAAATTAATCTTTAAAATATCATGCTTTAGGTGTGATTAACGGTAATTCATATAAAACTATTATTTGAAATAAGTAAGATGAAACGGGATTATTTTAACTTACCGTAATTGTCTCCAAATAATCAAAAACTAAAGTTTTATACTTTATAATAATAAAAAAAAGTCATAAAATGTCTTCTTTTACATCAGCTAACAACAATGTGACAACATTTGCTCCAACATTCAAAAAATATATTCTGTCTAGTTCGACGTGTAAAGCTCATTTCCGTGTAAAACTGCGCAATATTATAAAAAATTTATCAACGACTGAAGAGATAAAAATCACTGGCGGTATTTGAAGAAAAAATCATGTCACTTAAAGTTTTTAATCACTGGCTGAAAATGAGATTTTTATAATCACGAAAAGCGACAAATCATCACCTGAGAATAATAAAGTTCTAAGAGCTGTTTTATAAAAATGACGTTTTATCATCTGCTTCCAGATGTTTTCAACAATTTATAATAGAAAGAAATTAAGCTACATTGCAAGTGAAAGTAAATGAGGGTATAGCGTTATTACAATGCAATAATGCTTCCATAGATACAAGTACAAACTTACTATGCCAAAAAAGTTTTTAGAGAAAATAAGCTGTTAGAACCTTGTTATTCTCCGGTGACGAAATATTCATTGGTGTTACACGGTGTTATTGGCATCAGAAAAAAACTTCACATTTAAGAATTTTAACCTCTATGTGAGAATATCTCGCAAATAATTCAACTTCCAAGGGTGAAAAATTGATTTACAATATATCATTTTAGATAACGGGATGTACACTCTAAAAAATAAAAGTGTAAATTAGACAAATTCACATATATATGTGTGTAAATTCCTAAATTTACACTCCTGACATGAAAATTACCCACTTTTTGCAAAGTTTTACCTGTTTTTATGTGCATTTTAGCTTAACAAACTAAGTGTGTATTTTGTTATCACTTGAAAAACATTAATAAATGTGTAAATGCTGAAAAATATCTGAATTTACACAAATTGGTATGTTATTGTAATTTACGCATAATGATATACACATAGGTAAGAGTGTAAATTTCTAAAGTCACCCACTTGTCATAAAAAATACCTATTTTAATGTGTGTTTAGTTTGTGGCATTAAGTTTGTAAGTTTGTTATCAGTGCATAAACTCATAAAAATGTGTAAATGTAGATTACTACTGAAATTACACTAATTATTGTGTTGAAAAAAATATAAATGCGTGAATTTTAAAGTAGACTTACGAAAGGGATAGGAGGCTTACATATTATTCAGAGCTACACTTTTTATTTTAGTAAACCCATTCTATAAATAACATGGTGTCATTGCATTGCTGTAACAGTATTTTTAAGTAATAAATTAATATATTTATTTATTTTTATAAGATACTCTGACCACCTCTCTCACTCTCCCCGTTTCAGCCGTACGTGAACATTTAAAAGAAGTTAAAAAATTTAATCTCGACACATGTAACAAATGTAACAAATATTTTGTTACATGTAACATAAAATTTTATGCATTTAATAAAAAATTTTAATTTCGATTTCCAAATTCCCTTTTAAAATTTGTACATCAAATACAAGAATGCTTGATTGTATAATTATAGGTTTTGATTAAATCGTAATTTCTTTCACTCATCGCACAAATTGCTCTTTTTCACAATTTTACTTGTAATTTTCAGTAATAGTGTTAGATTTCATTCGTAAAGCGACATTAGTAAGACTTTATAACGAGGCATTATAATAGAGATATAATCCCACTTTATGCTTATTCATAAAATTAAATTTTACTTTTTATACTGTTGTTATTCTTTTTTGCTGCCCCCCCCCCCTTAATTAAAAAGATAGTAGTTTAATCTTCAGTAAAATCTAAAAACTATTTCGAATTCATTTAATATGTAATATAAAACATAATTCATGCAATTAAGATAAGTCTAAATTCGTATCCTGATTTATTTATACCTTTTGCACATCAAATATAAGTATGCTTGATTTTACCCTAAATTATTTTAGCCGTCTGGTAGCTTGTAAACTTTTATCGACTTCAAAGTTTAATTTGTAATTTTAGTTTAACTTCAGTTCGCAGTGCAATTGATGGTTGTATTCAGGAACTATTTCAACCCCGAATTAGATGCGAATCTAAAATAGAAAACTAATATCGTAATCTTCGTTGACTTGGCGTCATCATGTTTAAGTTGAAAATTAATGGTGGGTCCAGCTGATTGCAAGCGCTCTCGTTCAGAAAAATATAGTATATAATAAGTTATTCTCTTAAAAAATATAAGGTATGTAATGTCATACGTCCGTATTACCTCCAATTCTTTTTATCTAATTTGTTTATATTTATGTGTAAATGTATATGATACATGTTGGATTGTTTTTTACGTATAAGAATTTTTTACACGTATAATTTACTTGCTTTAAAAAATGCCAACATTACATAATTCCTGATAAATGTCTATTAAAATAACAACGGTTGTATCTAAAGTCATTTATTTCTTGAAAAATTTTCATCTTAAAAATAATTTATGAATGTATGTTAACAGTAGCAAAATAAACATTAACATTTTTTTTTTTTTTGGGGGGGGGGAGGTGTTAAATTTTGGTTCGGTTGTGTGGAAGATATTATAGTTTATTTATAAATTATTATACAAATGTATACCATATCTATAAATTATATATTCTGATTTATAAGTTAAACAATTCATCTGAGTTTTATTTATTTATTGATTTTTTTTTAATTATGAAACTTATAATGTTAACTAAGTTTATCATCGATTAAAACTATAGCGTTGCTATTGAGTTTCTACGTTACATTTTCTAATATTGAGAAATTAATTTTTTAAATTTTTTATCTCAATTACATTAAATTTTCAGCTGTGTTTGAATTTGAAAATATTGCATCGGAAGAACTATGTCCCACTAAAATAGTAAGAACACATATTTTTTACAAGTAAGTTTTTAAAGATGAACTAAGATAGTAAAGAACACATAATTTTTTTTCTTTTTAATTATAGATTTAATAACAATACACAGAAGTAAATTGCAAAAGGGCGCAAACACGTTGATATAAAATAACTCCAAATCAAAAATTCTGAAGAAAATTTATATTAAAGTAATGGCTTTTTCTTCAAATATGCATTTTTCCATTCCAATTTCGCCTATTTTTACAGAACTTATATGACATAAAACATATGATTGTATGTATGTAAAAAATTATTACAGTTGTGTCATAATGAATATTCAAAATCGAACTTATCATTCTTTCCCTCCCCCTCTACATAAATATCCCCCGCCGGGTGAGTTTTATACACTTAAGACACAATTGTAATTATCAAATTAATTATACGAGCTTTAATTTCGAAAGTTTATAAGAGTCAATTGATATTTGGATATAGACACAGTATTTCTCGTTTTATTTTTTACTATAGCTGATAAATAAAAATACACATTAGTTTGATATCTAAAATTTTAATTAGAATATCTGAAAATTTTATTTATGAATATAGGATTAATTTCATTAATGTTAAAATATATTTGTATTTTTTTTTTTTAAAGACACAAATTTCTAAATATAAATGTAATGCAAAAATGTTACTTTAATGATTCAACAGCTTTTTTTTTGACAGTCCTGACAATATTTTATATGGCAGATTCTTTGTAATGATGAATATTTATGAAAAGAAAACAATTCAACATGTAATATAGGTGATTTATATATATGTAAACAAATAAGCTAAAATATTTGCAGGTAATGTGTGCGTGTGTGTGAGAGATGAAGTTTACATATCTTTTTTCTATTTTTTATAGTATTTTAAATTTTACTTTTATAACTGTATGTGACACAGTACCTTCAATTGACTTTGTATCTTGAGTCTGAAAAATAAAAAATGAAAAATTGAGTCTGAACTCTGAAAATAAAAAGTGTGGAGATTGCAAGATTAAAAACTATGATTATTCCATCTGATTAGTCTAAAATCTATCATTAATTAATTATTTATTTTTCTTTATCTTAATTTTTAATTGCATGCTCTGACTAATATATAATTGAGGGGAAAATATAAAATTAAAAAGCAAGGAAGAATATAGAAAGTAAAATAGCAGTTTTTATGTGTGTATTTAGAGGAGAGTGGTGAGGAATGGGACACTTTTTACAAAAATAATAAAATCAACTTTACTTGACACAAATACAAAAACATTGATTTATAGAATACAAAATGAAACACTTCCTAATGTCCTTGAGCAATATAGAAACATAATTTAAAGAATCACTTTTATAATTAAAGAAATTGAAAATTTCACAATGTGTTCCATTCTTCCCCACTAACAGAGAAGTAATATTTGTACTATGATGGTTTATGAGGAATATAAAAAACTAATGTCTTAAATGGCTGTATGCTGAATTTTAGATCCGTAGCTGCTATAGTAGCATAGTTTTAAAGAGAGGGGTAAAGTTCTAAAAACCTATTTATAGGGAGTTTTTAAGTGGAGGGGAGTGAGTGTGATAGGCTGATTTGGAGCTTGTGATGCTACACTTGTGATAGTGGACGAGAAGTGTGTACATCACTATGATCCCGAGTCCAAACAACGCTATTTTATCGCATCCACTGTCACAAATCTAGCCCCATAAGCTAATAATCAGACTTTCCACTACCCCCCCCCCATTTTACTCCTCCATACAAAACTATATGAATATTGCAGCTACGGTTCTGAAACTAAGCATAAATATATCGATATTCTTCATCAATCCGTTGCAGTACAGATATTTCATATACACTAGACACAATAGTTATTGAACCTCCATCGATTATGCGTATTTTGCATATTACGCAAAGAACTGTGTAAATTACAATAACACAATACTATGTGTTTTTTGCGTAATACATATTTATCAGTGTAATCACAGAAGATTACACAGGTAAATGAGTAAGAATGTAACACAGATATATGTGTATTCTTGCGAAATTTACACATTAATGTGGGTATTTCATGAGTGATCACCATAACTTTTACACACTTAGTGTTATCATCAAATTACACACTGAAATATGTATTTTGAAATTTACACATTAGGCGTGTATTTTGGCAATTTACACACAAATTTACACATATAAACAAATCGTTTTTGTATCATCGATTTACACATTTTTGTGTGTAAATTTACACTTTTGTTTTTTAGAGTGTAGTGGAAGGTGTACGTGGGTAAACGCCATGTACCATCTGGATTTTTTAAGGAACTCCGTATACCCTGTGTTTCTCAAGAAAGCTGCAGTATATGCAATTTAGTATGTACTCTTAATCTTGAGCGTATACACTCTAAAAAATCAAAGGGTAAATTAGACAAATTTACATATATATGTGTGTAAATTCCTAAAATTACACACCTGACATGAAAATTACCCACTTTTTGCAAAGTTTTACCTGTTATTACCTGTGCATTTTAGCTTAACAAACTAAGTGTGTATTTTTGTTATCACTTGAAAAACATAAATAAATGTGTAAATGCTGAAAAATGTCTGAATTTACACAAATTGGTACGTTATTGTAATTTACACATAATGATATACACATAGGTAAGAGTGTAAATTTTTAAAGTCACCCACTTGTCATAAAAAATACCTATTTTAATTTGTGTTTAGTTTGTGGCATTAAGTTTGTAAGTTTGTTATCAGTGCATAAACTCATAAAAATGTGTAAATGTAGATTACTCCTGAAATTACACTAATTATTGTGTTGAAAAAATTATAAATGCGTGAATTTTAAAGTAGACGTTACGAAAGGGATAAGAGGCTTACATATTATTCAGAGCTACACTTTTTATTTTAATAAACCCATTCCATAAATAACATGGTTTCATTGCTTTGCTGTAACAGTATTTTTAAGTAATAAATTAATATATTTATATATTTTTATAAGATACTCTGACCACCTCTCTCACTCTCCCCGTTTCAGCAGCACGTGAACATTTAAAAGAAGTTAAAAAATTTAATCTCGACACATGTAACAAATGTAACAAATATTTTATTACATGAAACGTAAAATTTTACTCATTTAATTAGTAAATTTTAATTTCGTTTTCCGAATTCCCTTTTAAAATTTGTACATCAAATATAAGAATGCTTGATTGTATAATTATAGGTTTTGATTAAATCGTAATTTCTTTCAGCCATCGCACCGACTGCTCTTTTCCACAATTTTACTTGTAATTTTCAGTAATAGTGCTAGATTTCATTCTTAAAGCGACATTAGGAAGACTTCATGACGAGGCATTATAATAGAGATATAATCCCACTTTATGCTGCTTCATAAAATTAAATTATATATTTTCAACTGTTGGTATTCTTTTTTGCTGCCCACCCTTAATTAAAAGGATAGTAGTTTAATCTTCAGTAAAATCTAAAAACTATTTCAAATTCATTTAATATGTAATATAAAATATAATTCATGTAATTAAGATAATTCTAAATTCGTATCCTGAGTTATTTATACAATTTGCACATCAAATATAAGTATGCTTGATTTTACCCTAAATTATTTGAGCCGTCTGGTAGCTTGTATACTTTTATCCATTTCAAAATTTAACTTGTAATTTTAGTTTAACTTCAGTTCGCAGTGCAATTGATAGTTGTATTCAGGAACTACTTCAACCCCGAGTTAGACGCGAATCTAGCAACTAAGAAACTAAACTAAATTTAATCGTAATCTTCGTTGACTTGGCTTCATCATGTTTAAGTTGAACACTAATATGTGTCCAACTGATTGCAGGCGCTCTCGCTCAGAAAAATATAGTATATAATAAGTTATTCTCTTATAAAATATAAGGTATGTAATGTCATACGTCCGTATTACCTCCAATTTGTTTTATCTGGTTTGTTTATATTTATGTATTAATGTATATGATACATGTTGGATTGTTTTTTACGTATAAGAATTTTTTACACGTATAATTTACTTGCCTTAAAAAATGTCAACATTGCATAACTCCTGATAAATGTCTATTAAAATGACAACTGTTGTATCTAAAGTCATTTATTTCTTGAAAAATTTTCATCTTAAAAAGAATTTATGAATGTATGTTAACAATAGCAAAATAAACATTAACGCCTTTTTTTTGGGGGGGGGGGGGTGAGGTGTTAAATTTTGATTCGGTTGTGTGAAAGATATTATAGTTTATTTATAAACTATTATACAAATGTATACCATGTCTATAAATTATATATTCTAATTTATAAGTTAAACAATTCATCTGAGTTTCATTTATTTATTGAATTTTTTTTAAATTATGAAACTTATAATGTTTACTAAGTTTATCATCGATTAAAACTATAGCGTTGCTTTTGAGTTTCTAAGTTACATTTCCTAATTTTGAGAAATTAATTTTTAAATTTTTTTATCTTAATTACATTAAATTTTCAGCTGTGTTTTAATTTAAAAATATTACATCAGAAGAACTATGTTCCACTAAAATAGTCATAGTAAAGAACACATAAATTTTTCTTGTTAATTATAGAATTAATATAAATACACAGAAGTAAATTGCAAAAGGGCGCAAATACGTTGATTTAAAATAACTCCAGATCAAAAATTCTGAAGAAAATTTATATTAAAATAAGGGCTTTTTTTTCAAATATGCATTTTCCATTCCAATTTTGCATATTATTACAGAACTTATATGACATAAAACTTATGATTGTATGTATATAAAAAATTATAACAGTTGTGTCATAATGAATATTCAAAATCGAACTTATCATTCTCTCCCTCTCCCTCTACATAAATATCCCCCGCCGGGTGAGTTTTATACACTTAAGACACAAATGTAATTATCAAATAAATTCTACGAGCTTTAATTTCGAAAATTTATAAGAGTCAATTGATATTTGGATATAGACACAGTATTTCTCGTTTTATTTTTTACTATAGCTGATAAATAAAAATACAAATTAGTTTGATATCTAAAATTTTAATTAGAATATCTGAAATTTTCATTTGTGAAGATAGGATTAATTTCATTAATGTTAAAATATATTTGTATTTTTTTTTCTTTTTTTTAAGACACAAATTTCTAAATATAAATTTAATGCAAAAGATGTTACTTTAATGATTCAACAGCTTTTTTGATAGTCCTGATAATATTTTTTAAGGCAAATTCTTTGTAATGATGAATATTTATGAAAAGAAAACAATTCAACATGTAATATAGGTGATTTATGTATATATAAACAAATCAGCTAAAATATTTGCAGGTAATATGTGTGTGTATGTGAGAGATGAAGTTTACATATATTTTTTCTATTTTATTTATAGTATTTTAAATTTTACTTTTATAACTATATGTAACAAATTATCTTCAATATAGTTGACTTTGTATTTTGAGTCTGAAAAATTGAGTCTGAACTCTGAAAATAAAAAGTGTGGAGATTGCAAGTTTACCAACTGTGATTATTCCATCTGATTACTCTAAAATCTATCATTAATAAATTATTTATTTTTCTTCATCTTAATTTTTAATTGCATGTTCTGAATAATATATAAAAGAGGGGAAAATATAAAATTAAAAAGCAAGGAAGAATATAGAAAATATAATAGCAGTTTTTATATGTATATTTAGAGGAGAGTGGGGAGGAATGTGATACTTTTTACAAAAATAATAAAACCAACTTTACTTGACACAAATACAAAAACTTTGATTTATAGAATACAAAATGAAACACTTTCTAAGGTCCTTGAGCAATATAGAAACATAATTTGAAGAATCAATTTTATAATTAAAGAAATTGAAAATTTCACAATGTGTCCCATACTTCCCCACTAACAGAGAAGTAATATTTGTACTATGATGGTTGATGAGGAATATCAAACACTAATGTCTTAAATGGCTATATGCTGAATTTTAGATCCGTAGCTGCTATAGTAGCATAGTTTTAAAGGGAGGGGTAAAGTTCTAAAAACCTATTTATAGGGTTTCGAAAATATGCATTAAAATATTTAATTGCTATAAAGGACGTTAAATACTAATAAAAACATTAAAAGATCTTAATAATTTTTACATGTTTCGATTGAATTTACTCAATCATCATCAGAAAAAGAAAATACAAATAAACACAAAGATGGAAAATGACAAAAAACTATTACAAATTAAATTTAAAAATTTTTTAAAAATAAAAATCACGCGCGTTATATTTTAATTATGTATCACGTTGCTTAATTTTTAAATTACTTAACAATTCAATCCAAATATTTGGGATTTGAAATGACAAAGAGTCATTGCAGACCATTGAGCTTCTGACGTAAATTTCAATACTCTCTCTAATAAAAAGTTGGAAATAAAAATCTGACCTATCAATTAATTTACTTTATACATGTTTTTATACATGTTACACACGTTTTTATACATGTTAGCGTACGAGAATTTTTGATATTGTAGAATTTTTCATAAGGAAAATTTCTATTGAATGCTTAATTTTGAAGGATTTTCACTCTCCACAACGTTACGTACGTTTTAAGCCAACTCGTGTCTATATATCCTCAATATTTACAACTGCTTCATCTAATGTTAAACCTTGGGATTTACGAATTGTAACAGCAAAAGCTAACTGCAGAAGAAATTCTTTCCTTGAGCAATTTATAATTCCATTTTTCCAGAATTTAATTATTGGGGGAATTGGTACGCAGCAATTCTTGTAAGTTAAATTATTGTAGTATTCAAATTTATCCATGATTAGTCGCGATATCTGGTCTGGTGGCTTGTGATTTTCTTTAATACGTGCAACAAAGTCTAAAGTCCCGTTTACTAAATATTTTTCGGTCCACAAATAAGAACGTATTTTAGATCCAAATGGTAAAGTAAGAAATGGTTAAAGTCCATTTGTCGTTTCTGAATCGGCCAACTTTGCTTTAGTACATTTATAAAAATCTTGAATCGAGGCAACAACTTCACGCAGTTCTTTTAATTTTTCATTTATCTAACAAATTTATTAATTAATTTTATTTGTTTACAATTTTTTTGTTGCCACTTTACAAAAAAAAAAAAAAAAAAAAAAAAAAATCCATAATACAATTATTTTAAAATGTTTAAGTGTCATCTGTGCAAACGATTTAGCGGAATAATGAAAACATGTTTTATTTATTAAATTAATCATGATTCTATCTATAATTATTTACTCCATGATTTATATTTTTTTTCTGAAAATATATGCGTTTCATTTTTTATTTATTTGCTAAAATGCGTCCGTATTGGAAATGCATGTAAAATAAAATAATTAAAATAATATTTCTTTAACTTTTTATTGTAAAAAAATTATATTGCGCAAATCTACAGATCATAATTTATTTTTGTGTTTAATTTGAAGTCAAAATATTGAATAGTTTTTTTGTAAAGTGTACGACAAAATGTAATTTGAGTGGCCTAGTAGAGGATTCGCTTCGCTCATCCTAATTATGCAAGTCACTGTTTTCTGAAGCATTTTTAATTTCCCTAGTCACTTTTCAAATTTTGTACGTTGTTTACACGAAAAAAATTTTGGTTGCCTACGTTAAGTGTAAATTAATATATAAGTGCTATAAAAGTTCGTATGTTTTACAAATTTAAATACGCATGTTATTTTATTTTAACATAAGCATGTACTCTCTAAGGTATCTCTCTAGTTATCAATTATTAGCTTTAAAAAAAGAACATTTCTGAAAATAAAGCAAAGCATCTAAAAATTTTCTTTTTAAAATTAAAATTTTATATTTAATAAATATCATTACTCAAGTGTATTGATTCTATTTCTAAACTATTCAACTGGAAACAAATAATAAGCTTTCTAAGAGTGAAATCATTGAGTGCTCTTATATTTATTAAATTCCACTTCAGATTTAACATTAAAGCACTATTAAAAGATTCTATTTTGTAAATTAAATCTTTTTGTATGTTATATTCAGTAATTCGTATTTTGAATCGTTATAAAATACGAGTTTTGCGTTGTATTTTCGAATTGTATTTTATATTGATTAATTCATTTTTTAAATCGTAATAAAATATCATAAACTTAAAAAAAAAAAAAAACTACATTTGTAAGAGTAAAATATTATTTATCACAACATTTTTTTTCACTTTGTACAATCCAAGTTATTTAATTCCAAATACAAAAAATAGATCATTTCGCTTTTTTATTTGTTTGTTTTGTTTAATTTGATAGTTATTATTATTTAAGATAATCAACTGATTGAGAAAGTATCTAAACGATGACTTAGTTGGAGTGTTTGAAAAAATGTAGTACTTCATATAATATGATTATAATATGATTGTATAAATATGATTATATAATAATGATTAAACATTCACGTTTTTTTAAAATTATACATATATGCACTCAGTAACAAAGTAATCATTAAAAATCAGGCAAACGAGTTTTTTCACAATACGAAAAAGTTTTGTTTTACATCAGAATAAATACAGAGTAAAAGTATTTTTATGATTTTTTTCTTGAAACATTATGCGTATTATGAATACAGGCAGAACTAAATTTTTCACAAGAATATGTAACCATTATGTTTTATTTTCTCGGTTTATAATGCAATACCTATCGAATATGAAAGCAGAAAAATGGCTTGTTTCTTTGTATGCATTTATTATAAAAGTGATTATATAGATTGTTGTTAAATCAAAGGAGGATTTTAAGCACTATTTAATGATGAAATAAATGTAGATCAGTCATGAATATTTATGTAAGATTTGGCAGATCAAAATCTATGCCAATGAATATTACCGTATTTTGCAAGCAAACACTTGACTAAATATTCGTCTCTAACGTACAATCGATTTTTATATTCCACTATTTTTTAGTATATTTTTTTCAAATTTATAATTAAAATGTCACTTTATAATTATTGATTTAATTCATATCTGAAAAAGACGAATTTTATTTATTCTTGTTTGATTCTAAAATTCTCGAATAATAAATAAAATAATTCAAAATAGTTTGCTTTCAAAAGATATGTATGATCCAATATAAATATTGGAAATGGAAGAAATATTTAAAGTAATTACTGCGTGTGAAAAGCATTTGGATGTGAAAATTACGTCACATTTAAATGAATATTACAGACTATCATGAAAGTGTTTTTCTAGACCTTAATAATAAAAGGTACATTTTATCATGTCGACAATAGACATTTATAAAAATCTAATTTCTTTTAAGTTCTAAAAAATTAAATTTTATTATTTAATATTAAATCTTTTCCCTGTAATAATATGTTTTAATAGAGACTGAGCATCATTAAATACATTTCTATATCATTCAGTAATTATATTATTAGTTTTTACAAGTGACAGCTTCATGAACTTCAGTAGATCAAGATAATTTCTTTCGTTAAGCATGAACTTTAAGTTTTCTGCTGGTGAAAATGTTTTCATATTTACAACTAAAACAAAACTTCCAAACAGAATTTATACATTATCAAAAACGTAACCCTTTTTCCTATCTATTATCTGCAACGTATCCAAAAGTCAATGTTTCTTATACAGTAGGCTTCAATTGTATATACAGTCGAGTCTCTATATAACGAAATCCATCGTTCCAGTAAAAAAATCGTTATATAGAGAAATTCGATGTATAGATCACACGATTCGATGTTTACACATTAAACACGTTAAAAAACATATTTAATGTGTAAATTTTGAACAAGCATTATTTTTTATCTTTTTATTTAAGAATTTGAAATGATTAAAAGTAAATATTAACCTAATTTTTTATTTCTTAATTATTTAAGCTGTTTCAAAAATGAGAACAGACATTTATTTGAAAGCTTAATGAAAATCAAATAAGGAAGACTTGCATTAATTTCAGACGAAGATATCTGTAATTTTTTGTTGTTTTGTTTTTAAATTTGTTATACTCTCAGAAATAAAAAAAAAAGAAGAAAAATGCTCAAATTTTAGCAAGGAATGAAAAATTATATTTAATATTTTCCTCCATTTGAAGGCCTCTCTTATGTTCCTCTTACTGATTCCTCTCTTAAATGTGTAACAATCCAATTGACTCTGTTTTCAGAATTGACTTCCAATTGACTCTGTTTTGATGTGGAAAGGTGTGTGGGAGGTGGAATGATTTCGTTGGATTTAAAGAGCAAAGAGAAAAGTAATAATAATAATAATAATAAACTCAGCACTGAACTATAAATCAAAAAAAGTGGTGGAAAATTGATTCCATATGATTTCGAAGCTTTTTTTAAAATTGAATAAATTAAGACAAATGTATGAAAAAAGTCGTTATATGGAGATAGATATTTCGCTATATAGAGACTGTTTTTAATGTAATCATGCGAAAATGTGACCGTTCCTACTAAAAATTCGTTATATATAGAAATTCGATGTATGGAGTTTCGTTATAGAGAGACTCGACTGTATTTAAAAGACCAGGATCTTTTTTTTAGTCATCTTGCTTGAAACTTCTACTGAATCGATTTTTATAATTATTTTTTAAATGAAAGCATTTGCAAATGTGCACGTACTTGTTATTTTTTAAATATTTCCACTTTTATATATTTATTTTAATTTAAAAAGTTGTTTTATGATTTTTTTTTCATTTTGGCAGTCGGGTTTTTTTAATATTGTAAGGAAAAGGGGAAATTGAGAATTCCTTATTATGAATGCCATTTTCGCATTACGATTAGTAATGATTTTTTAAAACTTTTGAACAGAAAATAACGTCATGATTTAAAGTCATACATTTTTACTCATAAAACTGTTACATCTCAGTATTTGTTTTCCCATTTTGCTGATACTGAATTGAGGTGCTTATCTCAGAGGGCTTCAGTGGGTGAAAAGGAGTCATAGTAAAAATGAAATGGATATTGCATGCAAAATTCTAAATGTCAATTGTTACATCAAGCTTGGAAATATATTTATTAATAAATATTGAACATATGCGACAAATTCCATATGCGTGGGAATTTTCCGACGATGAAAAATATATTTTCAGGTTTCGTCGAAAATGAAATTATAATTGTGTCACAGTGGCGGTTTTTTCTTTGATTTTTCATTGCGTAACACCAGTGACCAAAGTTTCAATTAATAACTTTATAATTTATAATTTGAATTACGTATTACTAATTACTTATAGAAGTAACGTTTGATCTTCAAAATATTTTAAAAGTACGTTAAATTTTAGTTATAAATAATATTAGTTTTATGAGTTAGACCAGTTAATATAAGGCTGATTAGTTAGTGTAAATGTTTTTTATAAATTCAGTCTCACATTTTTTTTTTCACATGTTAATTTGTCAAATTTAATGGGTGCGACTCGTCTTATATATATATATATATATATATATATATATATATATATATAACTAGGTAAATGAGCGCATTGTTAGAGATAACTGAGTTTTAACATCTCGGAGTCTTGATGACTGAGTGCACTTTAGTACGGAAAAATAATTTATCACATGTTTAAGAATAATTTAAATCTCAATATTTTAGGTATATTAGTACTTTATTCTTGCAATTTTAAATCTTAAGATTTTATTAATATTATTATTCCTGTTTTTTTTATTTTATTTAACAAATATGTGTATTGCCCATTCATCGATTTGTTATTATGATTTAAACAAATTTCATAAATTTTAGACATTGCAGCATAAAGAATTTCTGTGGTTTTCTTAAAGGGATATAGCGCTCTTACTTCGGTTTTTGATTAGAATTTTCACGAATTTCATTAATTTTAGGAATAGCTGCAAAAGGAATTTCATGCATGCAGTAAGATTTGTTTTTATGTATTTTGCTAGTAACGTTCATGCAACGGTAAGTTGGAGTTTAACCTAATTTAATAAATTTGAGAAAAAAATTTTATATAACCTGTAATTTTTTACGTGTATTTAATCGGCGCATAGGTCTCATACGTAGGTTTTTTGATTGAGGGTTTAAAGAATTTTGTAAGCGGGTATTGCATACAGATTTAGCGAGGAAAATTGGTTGGCGAAATGTTTCTTATCTGTGACGACCGATTACGAGAAAAGTAACAAAATTATTTACTTTAAATACTTTTACTGGAAGATACGCAAGATTAATCGTTTATTGTTTTTTGACATTGTCAAAATATTTCCGGAAATTATAAAAATTAATTACAACGGAACAACATTTTATTAGTGATATTTGAATTTTACAAAGGACTATTTTATATTTACAATATATATATATATATAGCAAATTAAACATTATTTTAGGTGGTGTATATATTTTTTAGACATTAAGCCACTAAGATAAAGTATATATATGTATAGATATAAGGCCTTGATAAACAAATATCATAATAGCAAAATCACTAAACGAAAATTATTATTTTATGGTAAAATACATTACATTGGTGCATGAATCGCTCTATTTTAAAAATTCGCTCTACTATACCCAAAAAAGAAACTAGTTGCCACAGTAAGTGAATTTATTTTGTTCTTTTAAATTTTCTTTTCTGATCTTGCAAACACTATTGTATGTCAGAACATCAGAATTGGTAACAGTTTAATATAGTTGTAGCTGTCAACGGTCACGAAAACATTCTTTGGCAGTGGAGCCAAATCATTGTATTTAAATACAAGTCTCTGGAAGGAATTTTGCAAATATAAACTTTAAAAAATATATATAATTACTTAAAAGGCGGTACAAACATATAAAGATATTATTTATTATTAAATTAAATTTATAATATATTTAAACATTTCTAACGCCTTTTAAAGTACTTGGCAATTTATCCTTGAAAATTGTAAAATCTCTCACACAGGGAAATTAATAACAATTCGATTGTAAAAGGTCTCTTATCTCATTTAATCTTTCATAATGGGAAAATCTTTTAAAACATAACAAATTAGCAGCTGCATATTTCAGGCGGGGCTAGTGGAGCGTAGATCATAGAAAGCAAAGTCTAAATATAAGTACTTTAAAAATATGTTGTTTCGATATAGCAATCTAAAGTCATTTCTAACCAAATTCTTAAATAACTAGGAAAGTGTTAAGTACAGCTGAGCTTCATTGCTTTCAAAGTACCGTGATTTCCAGAGTATAATCCGCGGATTAAACAATTCTTTTTGGACCCACAAATCTTAGTGATTGAAGATAAATATTTACGGCGATCTAACAAATTACTTTTATTTTTTAAAGTTTTCTTGGTCAAAAATGATTGTTTGATCTGCGGATTATACATCGGAAATTACGGTGATAAGAATCCTTCCAAGTGTAACATAAAAAATACTCTTGCTCCCATATTACCAAAGTGAAGAAAAAATTATTCTAACTACAGATATATCTTAAGCACTGTAATAAAAATATCTTTATACCTAACTGAATTTAATAATCTTAATTTAATTTACTTCTTAAAGAATTTAGATTTCTCACAGGGTAGTTCTTGAACAATTCTCCAAAAACAATGAATAATATGTAAATAAACTTAACTAATTTCGTTTCCTAAAATAAAACTTTTCTAAAAGAAGCATAGGTTTTAATATTTATTGTTGTTTCATATAAACAAAACAATTTTTACAATTAAATTAGTTATTTGTATAGGAAATACTAAAATTGTTTTTCCACTCGTATTCGGATTTAAAAAACAAAGTTTACAATATATAAAATACTTCTTTTGTTACTCTTACTTAAACTGATTAAAATATTATAGATTTAGTTAATCTGATAATTCTAATTTTTAGAAATGAGAAAAATGGTTTTATTCTGAAATTTGATTGGGTTTTTTAATTGTGATTTAGAACAAGTGAAGGTATTGTAGAAAATTACAGATTTTAGTTTTTTTGATAAAATTGAGAAAAGAACTTTTAAATAAGTAATTTTCTTTAGAGTTATTAAGTAACGTATATCGTTTGTTCTAATCAAACATTTCGAATTAGAAGCTAATTTGTTTTTTAAGTATTTCTAAAGCTGTAGTACTTTATCTTATTCAGGATTATTTTTTAAGTCAGAAATAAGTTATTATTGCTAAATTCTATTTAAATCAACATATTTTTTTACTTATTTGTGTAATTAATTTAATTACTTTATTTAAGAATAATAAGAATTATTAGAAAATTACATAAAGACAGATATTTTGATCCAGAAAAAAAGGGTTTTGCATTTATGAATATAATAGAATAAACAATATATTTTTTCATGCTAAATACATCTTATTGCTTTGTAAATACTTCAAGAATTATAATAACTAGAGATTATATTGTAAAAAAATTTTAAATTTGATTTTTGCTTAACAACAACATCATTTCAAATAAAACTGGGTTTTAATCTTTTTCAAAGTAATAAACATTTTTTAAATACTTTTAAAAGTAAAATAAGTTATTCCTCTTTCTTTTAACGAGAGAAAAATCGAAAAATAATTAGTTTGTAGTACATTTACGGAATATTTTCATTTCTAGCGGATAAATAAAACTTCTTTTAAAGAAACAAAATATCATTTATTCCCAATGGAATTTAATAAACTGCTCAATGCAGTAAATAATAAAATTGCATACAAGAAAAATCAAATATTTCCATTTTGTTCAAATACTTTTCTAAAACTATGAGAGATTTAACATTTATTTTCAGTTAACATAAGCGAATATTTTCTAAAAATAAAAAGAATAATGTAACCAAATTATGTTTTACTTAAATTTGTATTTTTTAAAGTTACAGTGTTCAATCAACAAATAAATATATTGTTATGCAGTTTTTTAATATAATCTGAATAAAAAGTTTACTTAAATAACTAAAGATGGGGATACATTAATTATTTGGTTTTTTTTTTTTTTGGGGGGGGGGGGTGGTTTACATGTTTTATGTACATTTGTTCATAAAATTTTAAAGTATTTTATTGTAAGTTTCGTATTTTTATTGTTCTTTAACGATATTATAGAATGTTGTAACACAATAAAAGAATAATTCTTCATTTTGTAACAACAGACAAAAGTTTATTTTAAAATGCTACAAAATTTTTGCTTTATGTTTATGAATAACATATACAGGGTCTTTCAGAAATTGACCAACAAAACCCAGGTGTGACGCTAGGTACCAGGAGGAGGAAAAATTACCATAAAGCATGCGGTCGATAACTGCATGCTCCATTTATTGAACTAACTGAGCTAGGGTTGACTGTAATATTTTTGAGATAAATAAAACACTAGAATGAAAAAACATTGATGTGTACATTGTAACCAAATCATCCTATCTGGGTGAATTTTGTAATCTTTTTAAAAAATAAATAAAAGACGTATTTACACGTTTTAAACACTGAAGATTCTAAAAAAAAACTTTCCGTTCGCTTGTGTGCTTGTAAACACTCTACATCCATAACAAATTGAGATAGAGTCTTGAAATTGGGTGTGTACTTAGCATGTAATAACGGAAAGAATTTTATTGAATATCAGTAACCTCGATAATACGGAACTATTTTTTTCGGATTCTCTAAATTTTCGTTTTGATAAAAAACGAAAATATACAAAAATTTTCGAAATTGTTTGTTTTAAGGAGTGAATATTAAAGATAATAAATTATCAAAAAATTGCATAAAAAATAAAGGTAATGAGATAGTTAGTTGCCGAAATAGTCGTAATCTTATTTTCCACATTCTTCGATTTTTCATGACCCTGTATTTCATTCAAATTTCAATTCAAAGATAATTTTAATTGCAAATGAGACGCTTAATCAGACGCAGTAAACTGCTAGTTAATACGATTATCTTTTTTTAAATTACAAGGATGCTTCTTTTACGCAATTCTATATTATTAATTAGCACGTCGATCAAAAAAACTATCGCCAAACTATAAGATTAAATGCCTATAACGGCATATCCTTAATGTCAGTTCACTTGACATTATATACGTTACACGTGTTTGTTACGTCATCAAGTGATTTTTAATTCGACGTGTTATTTGTATTTTTATTAATCCTTTACTAAATTATTTGTTATTTTGTTATTTAAAATAAAAATTGCGCTAATAATTATAATTTTGTGGTTTGACGATTGATATAATTTGCCGAAATTGGTTGATGGGATAGTTATGTACTACCCACAATTCAGTAATAAAGCATTGCTATATGTTTAAATTAGGTAGATTTCGTAAGAAATACTACCTATTGCAATCGCACCAGTTTATATATATATATATCTATCGATCTATCTATATATCTCACTTTTTTATGGACATGATAACTTCTATAATTCTTCACCAATCTCCACCAAAGTGGTACATAAAGTAAAAGGGGATAAAATCTTGGCTAAGTTCGTTAATGGGCAAAATCGGACCAAGGGGGTCGGAATAGGGGGCGTTTTTGTGAAAACCGAAAAAACGCCATAACTTCTTAATTAAAGTAGATATCGAATCGGTTTAAAGTTTATATTACTTCTTAAAAATTGGCCAAAAGTATATGCATGGCAGATTTCTGATAAATTTAGAAGTGGGCTCAAGGGGCGAAAAAAACAGGGATTTTGGGAGAAAAAAATTCATAACTTCGTCAATTTTCAAGCTATCAAGTCCAACTAAATTTTTTATAAATGTTCTTAATATTATCTAAATTTTTTGAATTTACAAGTTTTTGATAGGACCAACTTTTACCGACGAAAAAAATTAAAAACGAAAAGAAAAAGGGCACTGAAAAAAGAGAAAAATCCATAACTCCGTCAATTTTTAAGATATCAAATCTGATTAAATTTATTTTACATCTTCTTAAAAATATCTACAACTTTTATATTGACAAGTTTTTTATAGGACCAATTCGTATAGCAAAAAGAAATTAAACAAAAATAGGAGTTGGAGAAAAAAACCTCAAATCCAAACTGCTTATATTCTGACTCATTTTTAAATTCATTTTTGATTTTAAACGCATCCAAATGGTAGATCCTCTTATTTAGAAACTGTATAAAGTGACGCATTGGTCAATTTTCTGTTAAAGACAGAATATATTTCAAAAAAGGCTACCAAAAAGGGTATTTTGAACAGAATTTCTGAAAGTCATCGGGACTGAAAATTGAAGGAGGTATTCAAATAAGAAACTGCGTTTTTTTCTGACTCGTTTTTAAATCCATTTTTGTTCTCAAACGCATCCAATTCACAGATCCTCTTATTTAGGAACTATATAATGTGATGCATTGGTCAGTTTTTTGATAAAGACAGAATATATTTCGAAAAAGGCTACCAAAAAAGGGTATTTTGAACAGAATTTCCCGAAGTCTTCGTGATTTGAAAATTAAAGGATGTTTTCACATAGCAATTTGTTTTTCTTATGACTCGTTTTTAAATCCATTTTTGTTCTCAAACGCATCCAATTTACAGAACCTCTTATTTAGGAACTATATACTGTGACGCATTGGCCAGTTTTTTGTAAAGATAGAATATATTTTTTAAAATACTGTTAAAGTCAGTATTTCGCACAAAATTTTCCGAAGCAATTATGATTAAAGAATTAAGGATGTATTCAAACAATAAACCGGTTATTTTATGACTTATTTTTAAATTCAATTTTTTTCTCAAATGCATTCAACTGACAGTTTTTTGTTATTTAGAAACTGTATAATGTACTCTTTTGGTTGATTTTTTAATAAATTCAGAATCTATTTCAAAATATGTTGTCAAAATGGGCATTTGAGCTGAATTTTTCTTAAGATGATTCTGATAAAATCAGTTTTTGCAGAAAAATGAAATTTTGCAGAATTTTTTTTCATAAACGGCCAAATGAAGTTATTAAACTGGGTTTATCTCTAATCATATATATATATATTTTTTTGTTGAAATGAGCACTCTTCGAAATCTACCTCCCCCTATAGGCCCAGCCGACAGGGATTTTTTACTTTGGAATTGCAATACATTTTATAAATTGTTTACATATGTTTTATTTTCATAATTTCATATTTCATGCTATGGATATTCAGGATGGTTAAGTATTGCGGTGGCCCCCAGTGACTAGTTTTATGTTAAATGTCGTAGCAGTACTAAAAGACCTGCAAAACAGGTGCTAAAAAATCGATGAGAACGCGCATGAACTAGTAATCGTAGCTTAAAATGTGCAGCATCAAGTGCATACTGCTGGTTCATATAATGGGTACCCCTTCCACTTCTCTTTTGAGAATATCCCGTTTACAGCAATGATGAGGTGTCTATTATAAATTTTATTATAACAAGCTTATAGTTCTAAAAGTTATTACCGTCTACCAAAATTAAGTTAAGGTAATGAATCCCGTATTTTTTATTGGATAACTGGTTCGTAATCTTTTCGTCTATGGTAAGTTTTCATTCTCTTGATGACTACTACCATCACTCTGAATCTGTCGGTTGGATTCGGCTACATCCTATATACAGGATACTCTGCCTATAGTTGATATCCTTCAAGTTGTTGAGGAAATTCTTGTTGTATTACGCCACTTCAGTCGGAAATGGGTATAATACATAGCAGTAGACATGCCATTTTTGATTGAATATTAGTGCGTCTGTTATCAGATTGTTGTCAGCTGTTTTGCCGAAAGAAACACAATTTTATGTTTCTGTCATTGTTTTGTTTATTAGAAAGTGTTAGTATTTAATTTTAGGTTAGTTCGAGGCAACAATGATAAGATAAAAAAATCCATTTCCATATTCTTATTTCAAATAATATTTTTTATGTATTTTTTTGTAGATCACAACCAAATGAGGATATTTTAAAGATTAATTTTTAGATAATCTCTTGATTTCTTTCGCCCGATCAACGGCTGATAAAATGGCAACTAAAAAAATTAGTATTTATTTATAATATTGTAGTAATTAAATTTCAGCGGATTTCATTTTTTTTCGTTATAGAACATTCATTAATGGTTGTAAGCAATCATGCTATATTACTTATAAAATTGCAAAGGAAGGAAATTGAGAAAAAAGTCCGCAGCACTGACTTTAATTAATCAATTACTGGTTGGGTCACTCTATACATACATACACACACACACATATATATACATATATATATATACATATGTGTATATACTTGTATACATGAACGTCTACAGGAACGCAAAATTTCTGTGGCAGAGTCCTTCCTTAAATGCAAATTTCCACAATCTTAAATGATGAGATACCAGTCGATTATCGTTGCTGAAGTGTAAATATGTCTAACTTGTGGTTTTGAGTTCCAAAGTTAAGTTCGAAAAATTTTTTTGCTAATATGTATAAATATATAAACATATTCGTAACAATTCTTCAACGAAAAGTATCATTTATAAACAATATTGTAATAATGTGATTTTAAAATATCTTACCCTGATTAGCTGAACTACACATTAAATTATTTTATATTGACATTCTGAAAAGAAAAACAAATTATTAGTAATTTGAATGACGACATAAAAAATTAATATAGATAAGAGGGAACTATACGATTTCTTAACATAAATATTTTATTAAAGAAGTTTTATTTAAAATATTCAATGCGCGACATGTATTGTACTCTATAGTAGGAAAAAATATATTAATTGTTTTATAGTAAAAATAACGGTTTTTTGTCATTTCAAAAGAGAAAAGATCAGTGCATAAATATTTTACAACTTTTATGCCATTTAATTGATAATAATTTCATTGCGCTTGGTTCATGAAGCTATTTTAACACTTTCGGGTCTGGTGTAATCCCATATAGCACACTTGCCTCGCCAGGATGTCCTGGGGAGGATTCACATCCCAGGACTGTCATCCCCCAGGCATCCCTGAGGATGCAGAAAATTGTCACCACTAGGTCCTCAGGAACCGAAAATGTCCGCTTTACAGCATCCTGGCACGCTCCTGAGAACCTCCTTCAGGGTCCTCCCCGGGAGGTTCTGGGGAAATTTTGAGGAATTTGGGTAGATTTTGGGAAATTTCAAGGTCACTAATATGTTCAAAAATTTTTTTAATTAAAACTGTGATCTAATTTAAAATTTTTTGGAAGAAAACACGAATATTTTTTTTCTATTATTCAGACAGATTTACATATACTGAGATTATTCAGTAACAAATTTCTTATCTTCATTTTTCCTGCTGGATTTGAACCCGAGTACCTTGGTTTTCTGGACGCGTGCTCTGTCCGTTATGCTGTAGGGCCAGTAAAGAATAAAGATTTCTAAGGTATACATACATTTTTACTCCGCTTTTGAAACTTAAAATTAGGAAATGTCCTCATTTTTTGTGCCTTTTTCATACATTCGACATAAATTTAAATTAATAACTCTAAATAAATTATCAATAATTATTTGTTTTAACATAAATGTCTTCGAATTTAAAATTTTTTAAATGAAATTGTATTTTTAAATGATAAAAAAATCCTTTTAGCTTTTAATACTTAAAATCCATTAAGATCGTTCTGTAGTTAGAAAATTCATTATGAACTATATATTTTGACACACAATGAATGATGCAAAACGTTTCTGATGACATCCCCTATAAAATTTAATTTTAGTTAGTAAAAATATTATTTCCAGAGATTAAAATAGCAAGAGATTAAAACACATAGTTTCCTTAAAATTATGAATTTTTTTTAATGATTGACAAATAAAGACTAAGTGAATCCTTTCAAAAATAAAACTTTTTTGCTCTTTCTCTCTCTTACTTTTTTACAGAAATTTTAATCGATTTTTTTTCTTTTTTTCTCTTGGTGCTCTTATTAAATGAATTTATGAAAAAATATATATAAATTTGCTTAGTCTTTTCTTTAATAATTTTTACTCTTTGAAATATTTCATTGTTTCAGTTTCATAGTGAACCCCACTAGCGGCCAAAAGATTCTGCTCTCGAAGCTAGTAGATGGGAGGGGCTGAATTTGTACCCAATCGCACCCGTCGGCCTAATCGTTCGGAGTTTTCCACGGTTTTCTTCGAATCTTAAACTCCCTTGCGTAAATACGGGTTAGGTTCCTTCAGAAAGACCCTCCGGAAGGCAGCAACCCTCCTCCTTAATGTGTCCCTTGATTTTTATAATTTATTTATTTATTTATTTATTTTTTAATGATTGACAAATAAAATCTAAGTAAATCCTTTTCAAAAATTAATCTTTTTTGCTTTCTCTCGCTCTTACTTTTTTTTACAGAAATTTTTATCGTTTTTTTTTACGCTTGGTAAAAGGTGCTCTTATTATACGAATTTATGAAAAAAAAAAATATATAAATTTGCTTAGTCTTTTCTTTCCTATTGGGCTAGTTCTTAGTTCGTTTCATAGTTAACAGTCAAGAGATTCTGCTCTTGAAACTGGTAGATAGGAGGTGCTGAATCGCCCCATCGGCCAAATCGTTCGGAGTTTCCCGGGGTTTTCTTCGAATCTTCGATTTCCTTGCGTAAATGTGTAAATTAGGTTCTTTTAGAAAGACCTTCAATGAGGGCAATACCCCCCCTCCCTTGATATGTCCCTCATGTTGATAATTAGTCGTCATAAATACAACCAATCAACAAACACGTTTTAAAGTGATTAGGTATGTTTTGGCGAGTATTTATTAACGAATAATTAAATCCGTTACTTATGAAATTCGTACAGTGGGGTATGAACGCACAGTGGGGCAAAAACCCAAAAAGCTGGCCAAAAGTCGAAAAATGAAGTTACGATTTAGGGAATTTTGATTATACAGCTGGCTAGAATAATGTTTGGAGAGTTAGAATCTGTACTTAAAAAAAGATTTTTGCTTTGCCCTTGCAAGCAGCATCATTTCAAAAATGATGCTTGAAGGAGTAGCATTTAGAGTGAACAAAAACAGCAAAACAACAGTTCATCTAAACGCGTGCTACATTTTATAATATTATTCGATTTTAATGATTTAAAATGGATTCATACTATGATAGTGTGTACTTTATTTGCATGTATGACAAAATTTATATTAAGTACATAAAAATTAATAAATTCATTATCACTTTTGGATAAACAATTTTAGAAAAATTTTTATTTGTTTGCTTTCAAACATCAAAAAGTTTAAATGTTCCACGGTGTTCCGCAACGAAATGTAATGGAAATAATAACCTGGGCTATTGTCTAATGATTCATAAAAAACCAGCTGCCTAAAACTGCCTTTCTGCATTTCACGCATATTTTAGAAACCGTAAGTAAAAATGCCACTTTTTCGGCCGCTTGAAAAATTTTGAAATTGACTAATTTTCACATAATTTAGCTGATAAGTATTTTTCAAATTTTTGAATTATTCAATTTTATAATAGTTTATTACCTATTATATTGTAAATAAGTACTATAGTCATAAGATTCAATTAATTTGATAAGTAAGCTTAGTAATAAAAAAAATGAAAATAATTCTCTATTACTAATCCGGTAGAATAAAATTTTCTTATCTTTATAGCTAGTAATTTTGTTTGTTTTATTGCAATTAGAAGAACTATTTTGTCAATGGCAATATTTGCTAGATCAAACTACTGAGCGTATTTCATTAATGCAAGTGAAAATCTTTATGAATATCACTTTTGCCTATATTAGTAATTTGGATTTGATTTGCAAGTGAGGATGTGATGGCACTTCTATTCTGAGTACATTTAAGCAAATTTTTAGCTATGAAGATGGAAGGAGGTCTCTGTTCTCCCGTGCTACTAGAATACATAAATGTTGCGAACAATTCATTAATCGTCAATTTGAAAATTCAGAGATCTTCATTTCACTGATTTTATCGGGCCAATCAAGATCCATTTTTCTTTTCAAGAAATACGGAAACTACTGTCAATGAATAGGATTGTATTAAACACCAAGAGAATCAACTTATTTCCTTTAATACAATTATTGAAACAGAAGAAATAGTCGTTAATAACGAATTAGTGCAATACTCAACTACCTATGCCATATAGCATCAAAACAACATCTTACAGATATGACATTTTTTATTAAAAATGGATTGAGATAATTTAGAATTTAGACTATCTTAAGCTACATGCAAAGATGTTTAGAGAGGGCTTACATCTGGCAGACAAACTGGATAGCAAAAATGAAAAGCTCGTACTCTGCATGAAAAAAGGAACGCTGAAATTGCAAAATAAAATAGCAAAATATATTTCGTTTACAATAAAGACTTCGTCTACAATAAATTTTCGTTTACAATAAATCGTCGAGAAACTAAATCCCAGATTTGGAAGCACAAATGATGGCAATACAATTCACAATTCTTTGAAAACGCAACTATTTGTGCTTCTATAACGAGCGTATACGAAGATTTGATTAAACGATTCTATGTCATAAGTAATTTCTTGTAGTCATGTCATTTATTTAATAAATTTCGAAGATTTTTCCTTACAAATAGCAAATAACTCGTAGATTTGAGCCGCATCCCTGGTTCTATATGCCTACTTTAGTACACAGACTACTTATTAATGACAAAGAAATAACATTATCTTCATTACTGCCAATTTTTCAAATGCCATAAGATACTCAAGAATCAAGCAACAAACTGTTCAAAAGGCATGGAGAAGATTTATCGCAAAGATGCAGTATAAAAAAATGGAAGATATTTTTTACTCCTTTTAATGTCATCAGATTCTTTCATTTCCAGTTTAGGTAAATTATCGTGGAAGAAATTAAAATCATTGATCCTAAGAGTCACAGGATCTTCCAATACCGCCAACAAGTTCTGCTAACTATTTCGACACCTTGACCTCTGAAGAATCTTTTTATTATACAACAGTTGATTCTAAAGGTGAATTTCTGGAATATATTTTCGTTTTTATTTTAATAATATAAATATTAAATAGTCAAATATTTTACTTTCCATTAACGTACCTAAACTTCGATTAAAAATGCCTTGTTTTTTTTTTTTTTTTTTTTTTTTTTTTTTTTTTTGAAAATTCCTTTTTAAGTTTACCCTCGAAATTTTAAATTTTTTTTAAATCTAATTGTTTTTACTTTTAATCTATAATTTTATTTATTTATTTATTCTTAAAGTTTAACTTTTAAATCCTAATTAGCACCCTGAAAAGTTTACGAAATTGCATATAAATTGAATAACTTTAGAGATACTTTAATTTTTGTTCCGCCATATTGAATCCGCTATTTCTTTTTATTTTAATTTTGTATTCTTACTTAGCATCCTCAAAAACACCTGCATACGAATTTTCGTACAATTTGAATAACATTTTCATATTTTGGCCAGCTTTTCGGGATTTTGCCCCACTGTGCGACGGTACCAGTCGCAGATGTTCGGATATTTATCACTTGTCGCGGGATTAAAAAATACGGTAAAAGCACTGTATTATTTTATAACATTGCAAAAATAATAAAATTCTGCATTGTCATTGAAAACACACAATTGTAGAAATTTATATAATTTAATTGTAACAGGATTTGGCGTGAAAATCAATATTAAAATTCCATCATTACACTGAAACACTGCTTGAATTTGAATGACATAAAATAGAAATTATTAATAAAATTTGAATCTGTTACAAAACCTTTTTATTTTCTTATTGTTATAAATAAAATTAATTTACAGTTAAATCTCCATTTAGCAGTCTTTAAAATTGTATGAAATTTTTATGATCATAAAAAATACAATATGCACCATTTTTCATTTAATTAACGACGGAAAATATTTTTGTTAATTACTTGAAATGTAATTTTAGTAACTAAGATTTTAGGCAATTTAAAAAGTCTGAAAAAACTGATATCTTTATTTAAAATATAAGATGTTTTTATCAACTAATTATTTTTAAAAAATCTCAAACTAATATATGTATCTATATACTTTCTTTTACACCTACAAATTTGTTTTACTAACTCAAAAAAAGTTTCACTTCTATTCTTGGAATAACACCCTTTTTTTCTTCCTCTCGTTCAGTGATTTCCGCGAAAATTGCTGTTCGCCTGCTTCTCCGCTGTCAAAATTGATTGGAGGGGCGTGATTAGCTATTGATCGTCTAAGTTCTGGAATGGTGACTGTCTATGCCGAGTATTGTATGCTATTGCTGTGCAGTTGCTTATATTAATACATTCATTGTCACCTAACTAAGAATATCCGAAGAAATAGACTAGAAAATAGATTTGTTAAATGAAAGTTTTAAGTGATGACAAAATACTCTTCAATTAAAAATTGTGTTAAACTATTTGTTATTTATGAAACGCAGATAAATATTTATCTGTAATTTCAAAATCTATAATGTTATAGACATTTCAGACGTTTTCTTAATGAAAACTTCATTTTATCTTTCAGAATTTAAATAGCAATAATAATATTATGTTTCGTAATCTATAAAAGAAATTACAAAAATAAATTGTTAATCAATCCAATTTACATTTTAAAAAATTAATTAATGATAAGTAAAACAAAATAGGCTAAACCTTCAGAAATGGCATTTAAATTGATGCTTCTATTTAGCTAATATTTTCTTATCCTCAACATTCGGTAGGTAATTGATAATAACCTGAGTTAAACTTTTAAGTTGCATGAATTTATATTGTTTAAACGGAAAATCTTTTCAAATAAACCACCTATAGGTATACATTTGGGAAATGGGTGGGGGGAGGTACAGCTCAATATTTATATATTTTAAATCCAAATATACCATTTAAAAATGAATTGCAGCACTATCTTTGAGTTGATGTTATGTCTGGGATAAAAATATCTAGTTTCGTCGCAACAATTTTGTTTATTTATTTATTTGTTTATTTTTTTAAATAGGGTTTAGTAAGTATGTTAGTTAATTATATACATATATATATATAAACATTTTATATCTGATAATAAGATGCACCAGAACTCGATTTAGATAATTTTCATAACATAGTTTTAAACGGGTACTTATGAACAAACTTACGTTAATAATCTCTTTTTTTTCTTTCCATAAATACCTTTACCTCTGAATTTCAGAAAAAACATATAAACTAGAATTGTCTTCTATTTAAAGATTTTAGAGTATTAATTTAGAACTTACTATTTAGTTCATTTAAACAAGTTAAATTAATTTCTAAATTTATAAAAATGAAATAATAATAAAAAACCAAAACGCAATAGGTTATTTATTAATAATTAATAAAATATTGATAAACGAACAAAATTTGGTTTAGAAGATACATAATAGTAATTAGTATATAAAAAAAGAATTAATTGAAATAATAAATTAAAAATTTTTAATTTAATTTAAAAAGATTAAAAGTTATAGCAGTAAACAAAAATTATAAAAATTTAATAACAATTATCTAATTTGCTTAAAAATAAGTAATCGAATAATTAATAAAATATAATTAACTCATTAAAATCGATACCGATTAAATTGAATTCACTATTTTAATAAAAAATCAATTGAGTATTGTACTCCAGAATCATTCATAAGATGGCGCTAGCACTGTGACTTCCTAGGCACTTTCCCAAGAATAACCGTGTACTTCCCCAGGAGTGATTTCCCAGGTACTTCCTCAGGAGTAGCATCCCTGGGAAGTTGCTCCGTGGGACGTTACTGAGAGCTCATTCCTGAGGACGCCGTAAAAGACTCTTCCCCAGGATGTCCTGATCTTGTCATTTTAGTTTTAGGAGGAATATGGGATCACTTGGAGCTCCTGGGGAGGTATTGAGGAGCTTTTGTGCTATATGGGATATTAATTGTGCATGTCTTTCTATCAAGAATTGTTTTTTATCTTTTTACATATATGCTGTTAAAAATTTGCAGCATTCTGTTCATTCGACTTTTTTTTTAACGGTTGCATGACAGTAATTTAACTATATTTTGACCATAAAATTGGCAATAATACGGTCAGAACAGCGTAAAACGACGGTTGAGTAGTCGTTTTCGATATAAATGATCGAATGACTGGATAGAATATTGCAAATTTTTAAAAGTGTAGAAATGATAGTATATGGATATGCCTTTCTTGCTGTCACTTCATTTATATTTTGACATTTAGTAATAACATTAACAATAAAACTTTACTTAATAGTTTTTGTGCTGTTTGTGATTCATTTATTTTATACATGTATTTCACTCTTTAAATTTAAAATATAGGTTAGTTTTATGAATCATTCATGTGCAATATACCCCCCCCCCCCCCCCCCCAAAAAAAAAAAAAAAAAAAAAAAAAAAAAAAAAAAAAAATAGAAAATTGTAATGTTTGTTAAATACTGTGTTGTAATATATTTTCTAAGCGTCTCCGAAATATCTTCCTTAGCTTATTATCAAATGAATATGAATGGAATAGTATACAAAATAAATACATTCGTTGCATTTCAGACAATGAGATAATCTTTATCCATCAGTAAGTCTATTTGGATTAACATTATTAAAGATAAAATAATTTTCTTCTCCAAATGTAAAAATATCGAACCCGAAACTGTTAAAGGGAGAAATATTTTCAACCAAAGAGAGTCGCGCATAAAATAAATTTGGCTTCACACTTTAGAAAAAGAATTTACTGATCCAAACGTTTGCATGTTTAAACAATGCCCTTAAATGAATTATAACTACCAGAAATACTCATTTTTGCTAAATAAGTAGATTAAAACTGCAATCTTGTTATAAATATAAAAAAGATGCAGTTATAACGTCAATTTAAGAAACTTTCATAGTTATTTATTAGCTATAATAATGAACCTCATATTGTTTATTCAGTTTATTGCCTTGTAACATAAGATTTCTTAAATGCTCCATTACTGCCAGAGGTATGGTAAAAGCATTTCCTGACACGAAAATTCTATTATGTTTTATCATTATGCAGTATTTGCTGTTATAAGCCAATTAAAAAATTCTACTACATTCTTTCTTCATGAAATATTTGTTGTTATAAGCCAATTAAAATTTCTTCCTGAATTACATCAAGACAATAACCATAATAGCATATTAATGAGTAGCTTGGGCGCAAAATCTTATAATGGACGTCTATTTACAATGCATGAAAGTTTTTTTATGTGCCTCTATAGGCCATTTATTTCTACTATACTTCCTTTCAGCATGATTGGGTTTTTGGATGCGGTCCAATAACTGTCTTCTTGGAAGACGATACAAAGAATATTGGCTTTTATAAACGCTTCACGAGTTTTTGTAGAAAGAGGTTATTTTCCGCTAATGTTTATTTTCTTGCTGACAATGAATACATTGGAATGAATTAAATAGTAGTCACTATTAAATTATTTTAGTCTAGCCGCATTTCAACATTCGTTTGAATATGCTTATGTATATAATTAAAATGAATTCATATATGTGAAAACATTTGAAAAGTGTATTCGGGGAAATGAAAAAAAAGTATTTAACCTCATATTCCCAGTTTATTGTAAATTTACATTATTTCATTGCATATTGCCCACGAAAACAACAACTCCACCAGTGATCGAGAGGTTCTGCTCTGGAAACTGATAGAAGGGATGTACTAAGTTCTAATCCAGTCGCGCCCGTCGGCTTAAACTTTCGCAGTTTTCGGTAGGTTTTTTTTTTTCGATACTTGGGTTGTCTTTAGTAAATACTGGTTATTTTTCCTTAGAAAGATTTACACATTGGGTACTCCCTTTCATGGCCCTAAATCTCTCGTGTAAAAGATCGGAAGTCATAAAAAAAACTATACAACTCCTTAAAAGGACAATAATTAAGCTTCTCATAACTTATCCAAAAAATGTAGAAGGATTGAAATTCATGAAACTACTATATATATAATTGCATATTCATAGTTCTACTTCCAACTTAGTGAATAATACCAACTAATAATTTTCTAATACCAACTTAGTGAAAAATGTTCAATCCAATGATGGAACCCGGAACCCTTGAAATAGCACTCCAAGTGATCTAGCATTTAAGTTACGAGGACGATGCCCAGCTTAGAATTTTTTCATTTCACATGTTGGTTAAGCTACAAATCGCAGCGCTAGATCCGTCTTCATGAGCACACAATTCTGTGGCGTAACATGAGACACAAGCGACCCAGCATCGGTAAATCACATATATTTTTGATAATCAATTTCTCAATTTATTTTCAGCAGTGAAATTACGCTTGAAATTCTAGATCTTGGCTTGGACATTTTTTACTAAGTTCTTATTACGCTTAGTAGAAGTATGAATATTCCCGTATCTAGAATTTCAAGCGTGGCGTTTCACTAATGAAAATAAATTGAGAAATTAATTAATATAAAATATATATGCTACAATATACCGAGTGTCCCAAAAATGACTGATGGATTTTAAAATTCAATAACTTGCAAACGGTGACAGCTATTTAAAAAATTTTTGCAGCAGGGTTATGTACAATGTCAGAAGTTTTTTTTACAGTAAATTTTCATTTTAGTTCGCGTATCAAATAATAGTTGGCGCTGACAGCGATTGAGGGCCAGGTCGACGCTTCACTCAGCACTTATCACCTGGCCTTCAATCGCCGTCAGCGCCACCTATTGTTTGATATGCGAATTAAAATGAAAAATTACGGTAAACAAACTCCTGACATTGTACATAACCCTGTTGCAAAAATTTTTTAAATAGCTCTCACCGTTTGCAAGTTATTGAATTTTAAAATCAATCAGTCATTTTTGGGACACCCAGTATATATATATCCATCATCAATCGTTTTCAAATTTTTTCATCAGATTTTTCTACCGTTTTCTAACACATTTGGGCTTGGTTGTTATTTTCTGGCTTCAGAGTTACATCACTATACGTTACGTGAGCTTTATTTTTCCGATTTATTTACATCTTGGGGGTAACATTATCAGGCGTTTCTACGTCTTGTCTCCTTCAATGTGCCAAGCCTATTTTAATTCGCTCGATGATGTAAAAAAGTTATGATTGACTTCTTATCCAAGTTGTTTATTTCTATCTTTTCTAGTTATGCGTAAAAAATATCATTCCTTACTTTCAAGTAATGTTTGTGTTATTTATTTTCATGATAAAATAATAGGCAGTTGTCCAATTCATTCCAAGTTTGCCAAGCGAGTTGGATGATGCAGATTCCTATCGGTTCCTCAATACACTATACAATACATAATTTACACTGTCTTCTGTAATTCAGATTCTTCTGTTTATTTTAGATGAATAACAGTAATAATTCCACATACGTCTGACTAAGTACTTTTTTTCCTCATGACATTGAAGGGAGAATATCGGGTTTAAGGATGTCATTGAGAGCAAATTAAAGTTACGTAGAGTAAAGGAAAAGTTATTAACAGAATGACCCAACGCCAGCAACAGATTAAATATTAAATTAGTCAATTACTTTAAGTTCTTCTCGAATGAATTGAACTGAATTAAAGGATTTCATTATAGTAAATAAACATGATGTTAGCAAATATAGGGAATGTCCAAGGAAAGAACTTTAAAAATGTAAGTATATGTTACAATTTTTTATTACAGTCTGAATTATTATCTTGTATTAATGAAAAAATTAACAGTTATCAAAGAATAAAATGCAACTAATAATATTAAATAATTTTTATTTATTGATAGACACTCATATTTCATTATCTACTTTTCTTGAATCTATTAAACTAGAATTTAGGTCGCTGTACACATGGTCTTTAGAGATAAGAGTTAAAAAGAAAGAACTTGAAATCTTTTTATAGTTTTTCACAGCCCATTTAAGGTTTAGATGATGCATTTATAGTAATGATATCTTTAGGCAATTCAAAGACTGTTTAATCGCAGCAGTTCATGCTTTAAATAGGATTGCATTGGAATACGATATAATGCTAAACTCTCGTAGTTCAGCACCAGACTTCTGTACAATAGCTTATCAATATTATATATATTAGTCATTTTATGATATTTTACCAAAACGTAAATATTCAATATTTTGATAATATTTTAATCTTGCTGAATAATAAACACACACACACACACAAATAAAAATATTTCACATAGTTAAGAGATAGCTAAGAAAACACAATATATTTAAATATCATCATAACATTTCTCTGTAAGCAGTTTCACTGTATACGTTTCATGTATCAAATACCTTAAGATAGTAAAGTGATTATTACATTAGTATCATACTTGTTATTTGTTTAAATAAGGAGTTTATATTAATGGTGTCATTAGAATTTTTAACGAAATATTTTCAAATTCTCGAATTGATTGAATTATATGCAGATTCAATAAAATTATAAAATATCAATATTAAAATATGGATTTCAGAATGAAAGTTGAAATAAAGTATTTTTTTAATGAATTTTATTAACTTGTTAATATTTTGTTTTTCGCAATCTATAGACAAAAAGAAAAAAGTATAATTTTTAAAATTAACTATCAATAAGTGAATGCTGATAATTCAGAATTTCCTATTCTAATGTTGAACAAAGACATGTTGTTGTTGACTTGCGCCCAAAGCACAAGATAGGTTGCTGGATATTCGATTTAGACAGCACCCAGAGAGTTGTAAGTAAAAATTCTGCAGAAGAAAATGTTCGGCAAATCTGCCAACAGATTCCAGCACCAAACAACGCCACCTCGTCAATATAGATATGCCTCTGAAGGGGAGAAAAAGGTTTATCCAGAGACCTATACCCATAGTAACTGTGAGGATTTGCCACAAGACGTTCAGAACCACTTTATTTAACGAGCGAGTACATTGCATATACTCGGTTATTCTTTGATAATGTGGAGCATCGAACCCGAGGCCTTTCAGACCGGAGTTCGGTGCTATGACCATGGCCTTAAAGAAAGACAGATAAACAGAGATTGAAATGAAAATCTTAAGTATTTCTTGTGAGACGAAAGAGAACGCATAGAAAAAAATATAACTACTACCTTGCATAACAAACAAAATTACACAACTTTTTCACAACCTATGTAACGTACAATGCCCATAATGCAGTTTTTTGGAAGCCCAATAATAATTTATAAGAATAATACATTAAATTAGAATTTATCTGTTTGGCTTTATCGCGATTTTTTTTATTAAATCTTCAAAAATTATTTCACTTTCTCAAAGTTTCAGTGACCTGAAGTCAAAAGTTTAGATGCAGAGGGGAAATAGAACTCATTAAAAACCTCAGTTACACGTTACATTCGGATTTCACAGCTTTGTTTCTCGAAACATTGTAGAATTATTGATCCGTGTTCTAAAGCATAGCATGTTAATAAAGGAAAAAAAATCTAAAGATGTGTTACATACTACAATTTAGAATGCCAGGCTAGGCTTTGTTCTCGTAGCTTAAATGGTAGAGCACTTGGAATGCTATTCCAAGGTTTCGAGTTCGATCCCCGGCATGGACATTTTTCACAATGTTGGTTCTACGCTTTGTTAGCAAGCGATAATTCACGTATTAAATATTCATTAACTTTAAGCGTAATTTCACAGCTGAACATTTAAGCATACAAAAACTTTAAAAAATAATACATTGAAAAATGAAAACAAAAATTATATACGCTACATAGTCCTTAAAATATATTATTTTAAAACGTTTTAGTGGAATAATCTTTAAAATCGATAATATTTTTATCGCCATAAATATTTTTAGCTCTATATTTTGGGCCAATAATTAAAACCATTTTATATTCCATGCGTTCTTAAAGCATTTGGAGACATTGGTTTGATGAGAGGATCACTATGCGTCAAATGGTAATGAACGAATCCGTTGTCGTAGATGACACTAATGAAATAAAGAACAAATCAGTAAGTAATTGTTTTGAAATAACGAACAAGGAAAGAAATTAAAATTGGTATGTATGACCGGTATGATTATTTCTATATGATTGAAAGTGAAAAATCTGTTTAAAATGGAAATGAAAATGAATGATCGTAGTGTAAACCGACACTTGTTTTGGAAAACTTTGTTCCATCCTATAACGCGATTATGGATGCAAACGACTTTTTTCCTATTTCAGACGTTGAAAAGTTTCTCACAGACAAAAACATTTTGGTATCCGTGAATAGGACAAGACAACCAAGAACCAGTTCTTCTGTGGAAGACTCGTATTTTTAAAGAAAGAATTTGATTTTAGAAAGTGTTTCAGTAAATACATCGTTGTCCTTGATAATTATACTGAAAAGTGAAACAATGTTTCTTCTATGGTCCCACGGTCAACTTGTCTTGAATTACAATTTTGCTCACAGTATACAGAGAAAACTTTGTTTTCCACTTCTGTTTTTAGATTTCATAGGCATTTCATATATATATAAATCCGTTCTAAAAATAACTATAAGTTATTCATTTATACATAAATTCTTTTTACTTCAAACCATTAAAGTATTAAAATACTTATACATTTAACGTTATAAGATACACTTTTTTTATCATCTGAAACCAAACTGACTAAATTGCTGCATACAAGCTTACTACCACACACTTTAGTGATAAAGTAACCCTTTTCCATTAGTGTATTCCTCATTTCTAGTTCAAATGAGGCATTTAAAGTAATGACATCATTAGGATTTGGAATGCAAGATAATAGCGTAAATTCATGCGTTATGTAGAATTGTATTCCGTCTGGATAACATGACAAATTCTCGTAATTTCAGTTTAGATTTCAGCAACATATCTCTGCATAATTAATACTAGCAGTAAGTTTGTATTTTCTATATCATACGTTTACGATTTTTCCCTAATCTAATATCCTTCATTTATAAGTAATGCAAATAAAATTATATATTCATAAACAAATAGAAAATAATAGTGTAATAAATATTTTATACGATTATAGTGTAAACAGATTGAAACCATGTTAATATATAATCATTATGTAACATTTATGAATATGAAATATTTAGAATTAATAAAAAATAATACTTCGCAAAAATTTTTAACGACAACTTTCTTATAGTAGACTTCGTGCATCCAAATGATTCATTGTAAAGTATTTCATTTTTGTTATTTATTTAAGCTGCTTTTTTGAAGACCTAAATATACTTTTGCAAAATTGCTTCTTAATTATGTGTATTTTACTTCAATAAAATATTTTTTTCTAGGCTATATTTTAAATTTTAATATTTTATTTTTGAAATCAAGTTAATATCGCACTAACTTTCTAGCTCGACCAATCCAGCTTGAGGACTTTGGACATGTATGTACTTCTATACATAAATGCATTTTGCATTTAAATCGTTTAAAGCTTTTAAATATACTTAACATTTCACTATAATAATGTAATAAAATTTATTTAATGAAATTTCACTTCTATGTTTAAAGAAAAAAAAATATTCCTGTTGATTTGGTACTGGCAATTTGTATATTATAACTTTTAAATATCCACCGAGAAAAAATTAAATGGCGAAAATTTACAAGGAAAATACCATTAAAGAGTATTTCAAAAAAAGAATGGTTTTAATGAATCCTAGTATCAAATACGTAATATTTATATTTAAAGAAATTATTACAGGATGACAAATCGCCAACTTGAGATAATGTCTAACCCACTATCATTTTATCATAAAATAACCTATACCACCATGATATTATGTAAAGAAAAAGACAGATGTTTCTTACACTACAAATAGTTACTATAATCACGAACGAAAATACTCGAAAACTACCCAATATTCTGGAAACAGTACCTTTATCTTTAGAAACCCCAGAAAACAACTTATTTTTGAAATTTAAAGAAGAATTTATAAAAATGTTTTTTTTTTTAAACTGCTCGTAATTTTCGGAAATAGTTTCTAACAGCTTTTCAATGCATTAATCAGTTTTCTCAACGAAGAAAATTTTGAATGCTATACATTAACTAAACATTTTCAGCTGTTTAACTGAAATTGTGCACAAAATTCTAACAGAAATTTTAATGTTAAGGTTAATGCTATTTTTCCGTTAAACAAGTTTTTTGAACATGAAAATATTTTTTTTTGAGACATTAAATCACACAAAACTGATTATCTGGGCAGATAGAACTCATTAAAGGTCAAGTTCCTGTAAGCGAACTCACTGGAGAACTAATACGCTATTTTTATGATAGAAAATTGTTTTCTAATAACTCGTTTGCATTTCGATATTTTTAAATGCATATTTTTCTTTTTGCGTTGGATAGCTGAATCTAGCTCTACATTGCACTTTTTAAATTGCGTTTTTTTACATTGCATTTTTGTTACTTTTATTTTCAAAACCGGAAATGAATGTTCCATTCTGCAAAAAATTTGCAAACGAAATTGATAAAGTATAAAAGGAGCAATGCAGAGAAGAGACGTTAGCTATCCAATGAAAAAAAATCAAACTGTTGAAATACAAACGAGATATTACGAAATAACATCCCAATAATATTAGCTGGAGGGTGGCTATAATTGCAGGAACAACAGCCTTAATGCACTGCAAAAGCTACTCTGAAAAAAGCTTTCGAAAACTACGAGCAAATAATAAAAACTTATTTTTTTTATGAATTTTTCTTTAAATTCGAAAGCTCTAAATTCTCTTGTGAGATTTCTTAAGATAAAGGAACGTTTTTTGAAATCTTGGGTAACTCGGAAGAGGTTATTGTGTATTTTCGTTCGTAATTATAGCATAATTTCGTAAATTAAGAAGCATCTATCTCTTTTTATAATGTGTGAACGCTTATAATTTTTTCAAAAATATTATTAAAAACCACTGTACTATAAAAATAAAATATATGCAGCTTTATTTAGCACAGAATTCTGTATATTTACTTGAAGATGTGAATGCTAGTTGAAACGCAAATAACTTTACTTCAGTGCCCTTGGGACTTTCTTTATGCAAAAATAAAAATGAACATCACATTCACTGAAGAATTTGTGTTTTTACAGAAATATCAATGCTGTAAAAGCATTTTTAAAAAGTAACATTTTTTACAATTTGAAATTAAAAACACACATATAAAACATCAAGAAACAAGAATACATCCACTTCACAATTCAAAAATTCATTAAATAATTTTTTAAATATTATTTGTTACAAAAGCGTTACAATTCTTTTATCTATAGAAATCTTTTTCTCTTCTAATTTATCGTGCAGGATATTTACTAAAGAATCATTAAACTGGAAATGGCAGAAAACAATTGCAAAACTTAGTGTTGTAAAAACTAGAAAAATCAAAAATAAATTGTCCAAACTCGAAAACTAAATTCACTGAATGAATTCCTAAAAAAAGTCATTTTACACAAAAGGCTGGAATTGTTTTAGAAGAAGATTTCAAAATAATCTTCTTTTGTTGCGGTTGCTAGGAAACGTGTCATATCTAAAGATGATTCTACTTTTTGCTCGATGTCTGTAACAAGCCTTATTTCCTATAATGACAGGGACATTTTAAAAGTCGATATCTCACTTATTTCTCCAATTTAGCGTAAATTTGAGAGAAGTATTTTTAATTTATTTTTCTTTGCGATAATAAAATACAATAATAATGCTTCAGTTGTTCGTAAAAAAATAGAAAGTAACAATGGAAATCGCGTGGAATAAGAGATCGGAAATCAATTACTAAATTAATCTGTTCCAAACGATATTTTTAAAGAGTGACTAAATATCATATTTTGTAATTTTTTATTTCACATTTTATTGTTTATTTAAAAACAGAATTAATTCTTTAGTAAAAAAATAAATAAATAGATGCTGCTTTAATAAAGGATTAAACGTAAGAAATTTTTATAATCCAAACCGAAATGAATTTTGGTATTCTTCTTATTTTTAGCCGAGAACGAAAACGAAAATATTAAAATATTTTTTATTAATAATACATACATAAATATACATACTTATTAGTAAATTATGCATGATAACTCATAATTATCGAAAAAATAGGCTATCGTCTTAAATATAGGCCCGAGGCAAAAATTTCCCATTGCAAAGTTTCTTAAAAAAAATGCAAATTTTGATGAGATATTTTGCAAATACATGGGAGGTCTATTTGAGAAAATACAAAAAATAAAATTTTATACGGCCCACGTAGAATAAAATTTCCAATTAGAAAACTTTTCCTTATCAATTCCTGAATTTTAAAAAAAATCATCTCGTTACCAGCAAATTGTAGAGTGATATCAAAATGCAAAATTCTCCAAAATTCGCGACTTTTACTACTTTTCTCTGCCTCTGATCGTCGAATTTTTGACACGATTTCAATTTAAGATAGAAATTATTCTCAAGTTGTACCTTAATAAAAAACGATTTAAGATGCGCTTCTGCTTTGGATATAAAACAGTAACATTTAGATTTTACATTAAACCTGCTTTGAAAGAATGCTGTGGCATCTACACTAGAGGTTTGCACGGGTCGCAATATATACGTTTGGAATTAAACCGACCCATAAAGGAAAAAATTCGGCCCGTCCGCGGAAAATGTTAAAATCATAACCCGGTTCAGTTGGACATTTTTTAAATAATAGTGCAGCTTGATCTTGAAATTCTACATAAGGTGGTCTGGTGTAATAACGCCAAGTGCTAATATTACGCATAATTGTGAAATAATCCGGTAAATGACACCTATGTGCTCTGCGCAGAAGGATTTTGAGTAATATAAATTGCAAAAAACAGCTTAAAGTTAATTTGTTCTATTTGTATGTCTTATTGCTTTTACAAGCAACGTAAATTAACGCTTGTTCTAAAATTTGCGAGGTAAGTTTTGTGATGTGAAGACAATATTTTTTATCCGGAAATGCTTTGTTTATTACATAAATTTGTAGTGCATTTCATGTATTTTCAAATTGTTGTAGAAGATTTTGGATATCTTCTCGAGATAATTTGTAGTTTAAAATGTACTGTACAATAAGTATACCGGGGTAATAACGCCAATCCTTGGCATTATTACCCCAGTCGATTCCCAACAGTAGCCGAACTACATCCAAAGGGAGTTTATTTATTAATATGGGATAGCATTATCATCATTGTTGAAATGGAATATTAATCAGAGGGGGGGGGGTGTCCAATACCCAAAACTAATCTCTCTATTTTTTATTAATTTATTTTTTAATACTAATGTAAAAAATAATTTTAAACTCTTATAAATAAATCTATATCAATATGTTTTCGATATTCTTATTCGAACATCTTCAAAATCAGGTTTCCATTAAATTTCCACTGGATTGTTCAATTGACTTCTAAATATTAACTGTTCACTTTCTCATCGTTCGGTTTTTAACAATTTTACAAATTTAACCTTTTTAACCGATGTGACAGAAATTGTAATATAACTAATGTGAAGCGGTTTGTGAGACAGCAAGATTGAAAGATGAATAAAAGGCGGGAATAATTCATAAGATTGTGTTTTTGTACTAAATTTTTTATACAGGACTATTATACTTAATATTCAGTTACTTAAAAGTCTCTGGTAATAGTACCAACGTTCCAAATGAAACGAAATTTCGGTAGTGTGTGAGGTTAAACTGAAAATTACAAGTTAAACTATAAAAATTAAAAGAAAAACAGTGGTCTGTGAGACCTGTAACATTAGTTAAAGGTTAAAAGGCGACGAATGATTAAAATCATAGAATACTGCTCCTGCACTAAACTTTTTGTACAGAATTAATTCTAACTAAATTTAATCTATTCAAATATTTCTAAAATTAGTAGGAGGACTCCAAACGAAAGAGATTTGCAGTTGCAGCTACAGTTAAACTGGAAAATACCAGTTAAACTCTAAAATTTGGGGAGGGGGCAGCGTTCAGTGAGATTGCTTACAGCAGTTAAATGTTAATTTTGTTGCTAATGTAGAGATAATGATATGTAACTACATGAATCATGTATAAAATTTAATAAGAGATCTCACTGGAATAATATTTTTTACCAAAATCTTAATTAATTAATTAAAAATTTATTAAAGAATGTTTTATATAATGCTGACAATTTAATTTAGGTTTGGACAATCCGCATTAGTGTAGAGTTATGGATTAAAAACTATTTACAAAACTACTATAATAGTATTAAAAAAATATTTATTACATATAACTCTAGTTATTTTAAAATTTCCCCCAAAAATACATTATAAATGGTTAAAACCATGCAATGTTTCTTATAATTATATTTAAGCGGGGTTTTTTAAGCAAAGAGAGGCACAGAAATTGTAATGTAACTAATGTGAAGTGGTTTGTGAGACAGCAAGATTGAAAGATGAATAAAAGGCGGGAATAACTCATAAGATTGTGTTTTTGTACTAATTTTTTTATACAGGACTATTATACTTAATATATATAATATTCTGTGCACATATAATATTCTGTTGAAGCTCCCCCTCACTCCTTTTTTTTCCCTTTCACAAAAAATTGAATATTTTCTATCGCATAGAATGCATATTTAGGAATATAAATACTGATTCAAATAAACACAGTTAACCCTTAACAGCTGTGACACAAATTGTCGCATAACTAGTGAGCGGTCTGCCAAACCGCTTAATCTAAAGATGAAAAAAATTTAAATTAAATCTCAGAATATTATTTTTGTATTAAACATTATGTACAGGACTATTATAAATAAAATTCAGGTATTCAACAATCTCTAGAGATAGTAATAGGGCTCCAAACGAAACAAAATTTGACTAGTATATGTAGTTAAACTAAAAATTACGGGTTAAACTCCGAAAATTGAAAAATTCAGCGGTCTGTGAAACCGCTAGCAGTAGTTAAGGGTTAAAACCGTGCAGTGTTTCTAATAATTCTATTTAAACGGTCCTTTTTAAGCAAAAAGTAGATTAGAATCTGATATTCTTTTGCCTCCCCCTCCCCCCAACCACACGTTTCTTTTTCTTACATTTTCACAAAAAAATTAAACAATTTCAATAGCTTAGAATGCATTGTGTCAATTTATAGAGCTGTAGAATTTGTATTTTTAGAATTGGGCAATCTACAGTCCCTGGCCAAATTATTAGACACATTCATATTTTCTTGTGTAGAATCATATTACTAGCTTCATAGAGCTATTACTGTGTCAATAGTTACAATTGATTATATACATCATCTGTAGGATTATAATAAATTAAAAGCATGCCAATGAATGTAAAATTATTTATTTTTGTAAATTAAACTGACAATTGCTGAAATTGCAAAACTTGAAACATGAAACTAAAAAAATGTGCATATTTTTTGGAGCCTTCTTTGGCGGCAATCAGTGCCTCTATTCTTCTGTTAATACAAAATTGAAATGTTTCTTGAATGTGTGAGAGATGTTTCCAGACAAGGATAAGTATTTTTATGAGCTGCGTTTTGTTCGTTATGAGCTCTTTGGCCAGTGTTTTCTTTATAGGATCCCAAACATTTTCAATGCTGTTCATGTCTGATGAATTACCGGGAACTGCTCAGCACAGGGACATATTTTTATTGAAAGTAGGCCTTGACGGATCGTGCTATGTTACAAGGAGCTTTAAATTACAAAAATACAAAAGGTTCTTTATTTGGAAACCATCATTTTAGTTGTAGAATAAACCGATTTTGCAAACCTCTTTATATTGGTCTTTCGAATTGGCTAAGAAGTCATAACAAACAAAACCCAGCTCGTAGAAATTCTTATCCATGTCTGGAATCGTCACCCCCACATGCAAGAAACACTTCAATTTTGCATTAACAGCATGCCACAAAAAATGGAGGCTCTGATTGCCGCCAAAAAGGCTCCAAAAATAATGACATTTTTTTTATTTCAAGTTACAAATTTTTCATTTTCAGCCATTTTTAATTTAATTTTCAAAAATAAATAACTTTAAAATCATAGGCATGTTTTTTATTTATCATAACCCTACAAATGATGTATATAATTAATTGCAGTTATTCACACAGTAATATTTCTATGAAGCTAGTAATATGATTAGCTAGTGATATGATAAGGAAAAGGGAGTGCGTCTAATAATTTGGCCAGGGGATGTACATGCCATTATTCCATCGTATTTTATAGTTTTGTTTGCATGGCGTTATTACCCATATAGGTGGGTAACTGGTGGATGATAGGTGGGTAATAGGTGGTTTGGTTTATTTTACATTAATTTTGTTTTGGCAAATTAGAAAAAAAAAATTTCTTTTGAATATATGATTTTTTACAAAAATATATTATATCAGTTTTTAAATAAATATTTTAAATTATTTTAAAATTAATATTTAAAAAAATCCCCAGACAAAAGTAAAATTTGATTTTCATCTTTAATTAAATGAAAAAAAAATTCGATGAATAATATTTAGAGTTTTAACGATTTTAAATTATCCCATTTAAAATAATACTAATCATTTGAAAACTTTATAAAACTTTATGAGAAATTTTAGGATGTGACTTTGTCTTCAAATTAAATGGCTGACCATCACGAAAATAGAATAAAAAATCAAAATTGTAACTGAATAGTTATATTTTTTACATGTTTCCTAGAACTGTTAAAGTAACATTGTTTCTTGAATTGCGCGAATTCAATTTGTGCGTAATCCCTTAAAACCTGATAAATTATTTAAACGGCTATAACTGTGAGAGTTTTTTAAACATGAAGTTGGAATTTTTTTTAAGTTTAATTCAGTACTGAATTCAGGATTAGAAATTTTTTTCTTATTCGAATTTTTATCCTACGGGGGCAGAATAAAAATTAATTTTCGTATTTTTTCAAATAGACCCCCCCCCCCCCCCACCATGAAGTTGAAACTTTTCAAATTTTGCACCTTTTTTATGAAACTTTGCAACAGAAGTATGCGCTTAAGGGCAATATTTAAGGAGATAGTCTATTGTTTCGATAAATATGACTCACCCTGTATGTGTAGCCCAAGTTGGTTTAATTATGTATAAAATAAAATACAGTGAATTCATGAACGACATAGAATCATTTTATAACTAAATGAATTGTACCCAATTAAAAAGAATTTATTTATACTGAACTCAACTTATCTTCAATAATTACTTTTGAAAATGGTAATTTGTCATACTTAATTGTAAAGAGTATCGAAACATTTCAACTGTTTTAAACTGAAAATTTTCTATTTCTGTTAAGTCTGTAGCTTTGGATGACCAGGAGAAAATCATTTTTAAATTTTAGTGATATATATGTTACAGGCCAAACCCGGTTTTAGGCCAAACTAGATTGGCCTAGGCCAAACTAGTCTATCCTAACGCCTATCGGATAAACTAGTTTTTCCTAGGCCAAACTAGTCTATCCGAACGCCCATCGGATAAACTAATTTTTACTAGGCCAAGCTAGTCTATCCGAACGCCCATCGGATAAACTAGATTTTCCTAGGCCAAACTAGTTTAGCCGAACGGTCATTAGGATAAACTAGTTTGAACTAGTTTATCCTAGGCCGATCTAGAATGTCCTAGACAAATTCAATTTGGCGTGATTTTATTCAATCTAAAGACAGCCACGGCGCCAACTTTCTAGTTATGATCTAATTTATCCTAGGCCGATGCAATTTGATGCGATTTTGGCTCACAGAATATCAAAACCTGAGAGCTAATGTGCTCGCAGATTCTGTGTGTACGTATGCAATCGTGTACATACGGATGCCTGTATGTACGTACGTATGTACGTAATGCGATAACTTCTGATAGAAATATCCAATTTGCTTCAAATTTTGGACATAGATTTATCGTGATAACGATTTTTCCTGGTTAGTTTCAGGAGTTCATTGGATAAGAATAAGGGGATAGGAACAAAAAGCTAATCCGCACCCCTCCCCCCTTAATTTAGTTAAGTCAGTTTTTCATGCAAAAGTATCAGATTTTATTAAAATTTTCGGTATAAGATTATTTTGATAAGGCACCTCCATGATTAGCTGTGGGTGTTCATTGTTTACGTATAAAGAAAGAAGGAATGGGGGTAACCCCCTTCATTGATGTAAATAGATGTTTTTCAAGGGGAATTTACCGATTTGATTCAAATTTTGGATATAGGTTCCTTCTGATAAGGCGTTTACCGGATTAAATTTAGGGGTTCTGAGGTTAAATAAAAACGGAGAACGGATTATATTTTCAATCGGATAAAAACTTTTGGTTTTATGAAAAGATTTTTAATTCGCAACAGATATTGGTTGTCGTACATTTCACCTTACGCGAAATTGTTCATATTAAAAAACTAAAAATCCGACTCTTTTTAAAAATAAGAAAAAGCTTAAATAAACCATGCCACTTGAAATTTAGGATGGGAGGGGGAGGGGTACGGGGAGAGTAAGGGGACGATAGAATTTTCTTAAAAAGTTCAGTGTTTTTTAACGTTTTAGCTGCTAATTAAATATTGTCATTATTTGAAACTTTTAGAAACATAATAAAAAATTATGTTAAATATTTAAGAAAAAGAACGCTGCGTCAGATACCACTACTTTCTATTAATAATTTTTGTAAAAATTTTAAATTTTTGTTGGAACTGTTTGAAACTTTGTGATAGGTCATGACACATGATAAAAAATTATACAAAAACAGTCCCATTACGAAAGGTGATGGGGGGGGGGTGCGAACAAAATCAAGAAATATAACGGAAATTCTAGGTTGATCTATTTGAAACTTTAGTACAGACACTGAAGTTAAGATACTTAGTTAAAATAGTTTATGACACATGATATAAATTTGTAAAAATATATTCCGCGTTAAATGCCACTATTTACGAATAGAGATTTTTGCAAAAATCTTAAATTTTTGTTTTGAAGCACTGAGATCTCGACTAATATACTACTGATAGATTATTTAACGGAGTTTCCTTCAGATACAGTTTTTTTGATAATAGGGTGTGCTCCCTGGTGATGGAATGTGGAACTAATATAACGCGAGCACCTTTTGTTGGAATTAGGAACTAATACAACGCGATTTAGTTCAAACCAGCTGGCTTCGCTCGCTAACGGGCTCCTTCTGTTATATAAAATCTCGAAATGCTCAAGCGAACGAACCTCGATGACAAAGAATATGATGATAAATGTTTAAGAAAAAGGATGCCGCTTCGAAATACCACTATTTTTTAATAGTAATTCTTGTAAAAATGTTAAATCTTGCTGGAACTTTTTGTAAAATCTGCAACAACGTCTTTCAAATTCTAACTCAATCTGATATTTCATATAATTATGTGCATTACTACTATTTGAGGTAAAATTATCGCATAAATCATAAAAAAAACTGGATAGTAGCGCTATCTGTTGAGCCATTTACTCTAAAAACAAAAGAATATTAATTTATATCAGGGACTAACTGAATTTTAAGTTTGATGAAAATCCATGCATCAGTACTTGAGATAGAACTATTGTGATAATTAAAAATAATGCCACATAGCAGCGCCACCTGTGGCAAGATTTACTCCAAAAACTAAAAAGTACTTATTTATATCAAGGATTAACAGAATCTGGAGTTTGATGAAAATTCATGCACTAGATCCTGATATAATAGAGCTATTGCAATAATCACGAATAATACCATATAGCAGCGCCACCTTTCGAGAGATTTACTCTAAAAACTATAGAAAACTAATTTATATCAGGGACTTATTGAATCTAAAGTTTGATGAAAATTTGTGAATTAATTCTTGCGACAGAGCTATTTCAGGAATGGGAAAAATTGAGCAAAACAACCCCAACTATTGGGTAATTAACATGAAAACGTAAGCAGAATTAATTCATATCAGCATAAATCTATGTCCAAAATTTGAAGCAAATTGGATATTTCTATCGGGAGTCACCACATTACGTACATATGTACGTACATACATACGCACATGGTTACGCACACACACGCAGATCTACGAGCATATTAGCTCTCCGGCTTTGATAGTCTGTGAGCTAAAATCGCGTCAAATTGTATCGGCCTAGGATAAAGTAGATAAAAACTAAAAAGTTGACGCCGTGGCGGATTTAGATTCAATAAAATCATGCCAAATTGAATTGGCTTAGGACAAACTAGTTCAAACCAATGAATAGCAGGCTAAACTAGTTTATCCTAATGACCGTTCGGTCAGACTAGTTTGTCCTAGGAAAATCTAGTTTATCCGATGGGCGTTTGGATAGACTAGTTTGGCCTAGGAAGAACTAGTTTATCCGATGGGCGTTAGGACAGACTAATTTGGCCTAGGAAAAACTAGTTTGGCCTAAAATCGGGTTTGGCCTGTAACATATACATTTCTTGCTTTACACTGTACACTCACGTCTTGAGTCAATCATGTCTGATATTTATAAACAATGAAGTTTATAACAATAAAATAAGAGTATTTTAGTTGATACAGCTAAAATGAATGAATGATATTAAAAATCCTAAAAGAAAGAATGGAGATTTTCGAAATACACAAAATTTCGGTCAAGTTATGGTCCGGCTTAATTTGAAGTAACATTTCTGCTGAATACAAATTCTCACCGAAACGCTTATTTTGGGCCGAATATGAAAATGAAACCAAATTTTTCGTCGATCTCGAATTTTAACATTTCAAAATTTACAATGTTAAATGTTTAATTTGAAGTTAAATGTTTTAATATTGTAAGGTAATTACTCGAATAACAGTGTCATTTTTTTTCAAATTGAAAATATTCAAATTCATGTTTTCACTATAAAGTTGGCTTCAGCTAATAACAATAAATAAATAATTAACTTAAACTTTTTAATATTCAGCCATTACGAATATATAATGATCCCAAATGATCGGGAAAATTTTACGTAGTATATAGCTGGCGTGTTTAAATCCCTCATACAGCAAAATGTATCGGATTACGATCATCCGGCTATCCGGGCAATAGACAGAAAATAAGTAATCGACGATTGACATTATTATTGTGGTATTGATATACATCATTCGTTTTCATGTCTTTGAAGATTCCTATTGATAAGAAATCGCATTAAGAAACGAATTCAACCAGTTCATATGTATTTAACAAAAGATATCGGAACAGCATCATAAAGAGAGTAATTTCTTCTGAATTTTCCTCCATTAAAATATTTGTAGCAGTCGTATGCCACGAAGAAAACTCGCCAACAACATTCAAGATTTAACCGCACAAAGTCAATTTCTTTTCGCGTTTAAAGGACATGAACTGAAAGATGCATATTTACAAAAAATAGTTATTACATATTATATAATGCTAGTACAAATAATAGTTTTTTCAATAAGTTGTAAAGGACTCCGTTTTATAATGTTCCGATTATATATTTTAGCACGATTCAAACTGTCCCGTATGTCAGATACTCCTTTTCCTCTGTCTCTTTTTTTTCCTTCTAAGCTGTAATCTTGTCAAAAATTAGCTAGTTACTGACAAATTTTAATATATCATTAAGGTATAAAGCAAAGCTTTACATTATTAAGGCAGTTGTATAATTTTTTACAAGGGCAACGTGAAAAAAATGTGTATGATCTGCGTGAAAAAGAGAGATATTATCCCAATGATATTTAATGTAAATAAAAATAAATTTTCGCCACAAGAAACTATCGCGCAATAAGTAATTGTTTCGTACGATTTCATAGCAATGTTTATATATCAGTGCAAAATCATACGAAACAATTTTGCTTTTCTTTTAAATTACTACAAATATTATTTTCCCATTTCTTATGACTTTATATTACAATTCAATTTTGTTTCATTCTTTTTCATTGTTTCAAATTACAGTTTTAAGTCCAACCATAAAAATATATGCGCCAAAAAAGGGTCATTATTTTCACAATGGTATTTAAAATAAATGTAAATAAAAATAAATATTCTTCACAAAAAATATGTTGTGTAATGAAAAAATAAATAAATATTTATACATTATACGCAAGAGTTCTTTATATCTGCTTTTACTTTAAAAAATTTTACTTGTTTTATATGACAGAATTACTATAACTACTTATTATTTTATTTTGTAAATCACATCTATTTTGTTTATTTTTTATTCTATAAAAATACAGTTTAAAGTTCATTAATGATGTATGTTTTTGCAAACTACCCTTCATGAAATGATAATAAACGATTTACAATTTATAAAGTTTACTTGAGTTTGAGTGAACAATGCTTTGAGGTTTATAGCTACAATGGCTGTTACCTCGAATAATCCATAAACCACAGAAACAAATACAGAACACTTTATTATTACAAGAAATCCATTACATACATTTTAATACACATCACAAGGACAACACCCGCACACCCAAATTTATAAAGTAATGGTATTTAAAATGAATATAAATAAAAAAAAATGTTTGCCACAAAAATCTATGTTATGTAATAAATAAATACAACTATAATAACGTAAGAATCAATTCTTTGTAGCTGTTTTCACTATTTTTCTAAAATATTGCAAGATTTAAATGAGAGATTTAGTGTTACATTTCTTATTACTTTATTTTGCAATCATTTCTTTTTCTTCTTTTCGAACTATAGCTCGAAAATACAGTTTAACGTTCATTAATACTGTATTTTTTTAAAAACTGCGCTCCATGAAAATATAATGAAAGAATGACGATGCGTTAAGTAATGGTATTTAAAATAAATGCTCATCACAAAATCTCTCTTCTGTAATAAATAAATAAATACCACTCTAATAATAAACTAAATAATTGTGTGTAGATATCGAATTTTACATTTTTTCTGAAATTTGCTTGTTTAAAATGAAAGTCTTTTACTACATTTTTTACTTTATTTTGTAATTCAGTTGAGTTTTCTTTATTTTATAGCTAGAAAATACTTTTTAAAGTACATAAATGCTGTATTTTTTAGGAAATTACCCGTCATCAAAAGTTAATAAATGGATGACGATGTACAAAGAAATTTAAATAACGATAAATGTCCCCATAAAAATCCTACGTTGCACAATTAGTAAATAAATATTATTGTAATAACGTAAAAAATAATTTTATTTAGCTCATTTTACTTTTTTTTAAAGTTACTTGTTTTAATTGATAATATTAGGGCTACATTTCTTGTAACTTTATTTTGTAGATCACTGCTGTTTTCCGTATTTTTTATAATATGAAAATACAGTTTTATTTCGTTAATGCTGTATGTAAGCAAACTGTGTTTCCTGAAAACATTAAAAAATAAAAAAAGATGGCGATGTAAATGTATAAAGTATTTATATTTAAATACATCTAAAATAACAAAAATGTTCACCACAAAAATCTCTCTTGTATGAAAAATAAATGTACACCACTGTAAAAATATACAAAACAAATTCTTGTAGCTTGCTTTACTTTTGTTTCATAAAATTTACTATTTTTAAATGGCAAAACTATTGTTACATTTCTTAAAACCACGCCTTTTTTTCTGTGTTTTTATCGTATGAAAATGCAGTTTAAAGTTCATTAATGCTGTATTTTAGCAAACTAAGCTTCATGAAAAGATGACTATGCGTAAAGCAATGGTATTTAAATTAATTACAAATAAGAATAAATGTTCATAATAAAATGCCTATTATGTAATTGATAAATTAATACAACTAAAACAACATATGAAATAATTCTGGTTTTACCCTTATCAAAAACCACTTGTTTTCAATGACAGAATTATGTTTACATTTTTAAGACATTATTTTGTAAATTACATGAGTTATCTGTATTTTTTATTGCTAGAAAACACAATTTAATGATCATAAATGCTGCACAGCGCTAGCTTCACGGAAAGATAATAAAAGGATGACGATGTGTAAAGTAATGGTATTTAAAATAAATGTAAATAACAATAAATGTTCAAAACAAAAATATCAATATATATAATAGTAAATAAATATGGGTAATAAGTAAATAAATACCTCAATAATAACCTACGAAATAATTCTTTGTAGCTGGTTGTACGTTTTAACAGAATTAATGTTGCATTACTTGTGACTTTATTTTGTAATTAGCCTTTGTTTTCTACTTTTCCTTATAGTTCGAAAATGCAGTTTAAAGTTAATTAATGTTTTTTTCTTTTTCTTTTCTCTTTTTTCTTTTTTTTAACGTTTTATGAAAAGATATAAACTGATGATGATATGTAAAGTAAAAGTATTTAAAATAAATGTAAATGACAATAAATGTTCACCACAAAAATCTTTGTTGTGCAATAAATAAACAAACATACAACAGTAACATACGAACTTATTCTTTACAGTTTGTTTTACTTTTGTCCTTAAAAATTACTTGTTTTAAATGAAAGATCATTACCATTTTTCTTACTTTATTTTCTAATTCACTTCTATCTTCTTCTTTTTCCATAGTCTAAAAATACAGTTTAAAGTTCACTGATGTTATATTTTTTAGCAAACTACGCTTCATGAAAAGATAATGAAGGGATGACGACGTATAAAGCAATGGTTTATTTCCCCCTATGGAATACTTGAAATTTTCGAGAAAAAGAACTTGGCGTCTTTCCATTTCGCAGCATTGGAAAGTTAATGTATGATCGATCAGGAATCTTTCATAAAGCATCTCACCGTGGATCAAAAAAGAATGTAATTTTTCAGCCAAATATGATAAAGTAGTTTCGAATTTCAATCATAAATTTCACCTCTGAGGGAACAGGAAAATTCCTTTTTGAAATATAGCTGTACTATTCGGTAAGCGTATACGGCGTGTCAGTACTCTATTGTCGAAAAGTGTTTTTTAGCTTACTTCTTTTATTTTTATGAAAGAATTTGCTTTCTTAAATGTGGAAGTATGTAAGTGGGGTTTTTGATAAGTATAATATGGTATGCTAAAAATAGTATTAAATCATAAGCAGGGCCTGATTATCAACGGGGCACTCTCCCACCAGAAAAAATAAATAGAAATTTTTTCCTTATTCATGATAGCAATTTTGACTGAAAAGCGCGTTTAAACAAGGCGAAAATTTCTATGTAATTTTACTGGGGAGAGAGTGCCCCGTTAGTAATCAGGCTCTGATCATAAGATCTATATTTAAAAACAGGTAAGAATTTTTCTTTCTGCACATTCCATATTTCATAAAAACATTAAATGTATCTTTTTCTGCATCTGTTTCAAATATATTTACATAAAGGTGAACTTTCAATATTCAAACTACTTAGGAATGTTAGATTCTTGGATTAAGAAAAAAATCAAGAAAAACAGAAGCATAAATAGAAACAGAAAATCCAAAAGAGAATCTGAACATTTCACGGGATTGATTGTCAGTACATTTCATGTACTTAGCGAATTGTATTCGTTAAAAATGATTTCGTAAATGTACCAGAACAAATATTATGATTTTGAAAATACTCTTTATAGATGACAATGTTGACAAATAATGAAAAGGAAAAGTTACACTTTTGGTTCATTTTGTTACAGGAATTAAAATAAAATCAATTAAGTTCTAATATTTATGAAGACTTTAGTTTCTACGTCAATGTTATCAGCAACCAAGCTAAAAATAAAACATTTATCGTAATATTTTGCTGAAAGTGTTGTTATGAAAATTTTATGGTCATTTTGGTCTTGTTGCTAAAAACAAAATTCATTTTCTGTGGTAAATTTATGCATATGACCCAAGTAGTATTTGTGCAAAATTTTGTTGTATATATCTTTCGGTATAAATTGGTCTATAGCAAATTCTACTTTCCTAATAGCTATTCAAGAAACAAGACAATTTACTTGGAAGAAAAATATTTTCTCTTAATTTTCCACTATCTCGTAATTAATATGTATCCTATAGTGTTTTAAGAAAATGTTGATATATCACCACTGTTTTGAAGTACAGGGCCCTGCCCTGAAGAAATAAGGCACAAATGATTTTTTGTTCAGAAAAACCAGAACAAAGAATTCTTTACACTGTAATTGCTTACTGTGTATGTAACCTTTGGCATTCCGATATTTAGTTACAATTCAAATCAAATTTTTCTGAAAAAACATTTTATTTGTAATTGGCACTTGCCTTTGATTGGTAATTGGATTTTGATGGGTTCAAGTGGTTCCTTAAATACTTAACTTTTTACGGAATATGCGGATAATACGCACAATACGGTCTTAATTTATATGGATAGTACCTGTGTCTTAAGCTCTGATTAACTCTCTCATAAATAGTGATACACGTAAGCTCTTATTACATATTATAAAATAGTACTTTTTGACACTACATATGCTCTTAACACAATTTTGAAAAATATGGAAAACATGCCTTATTGCAAAACAATGGCGATATTATCATCGATAACATTTCATTAAATAACATTCACATCTCTCTTTTAATATATATAAACACAACATATAATCTCTGTTCACATAGAAACTATTTCTTTACAGCAAATCACTTTGACATTATCCCGTCAAATGTCGAATATAACTACAGAACTTCGCTAACACAAACATGTTTTCACGTTTTCACAATGTTGCTCTTCTGATTCGCATAACAACCCCTTGTAACGCAGTCACCCAATATTGAATTTGCTCTACACTTATCCTCTGTCTGCTTGTGTAACATGACGTGCAATCAATTCTTGATTAAAACATCGTTCGGAAATCCTTAGTGTATCTATCATTTCCTGTTCCATAAACATACCACAGAACAAAATAGAGAATGGAGTTAATCCCAGCAGTACAAAGAGATTTACATAGGAAATTACAGATTAAAGCTGTTGCATCACAAAGTAAATCCTTAATATATGAAGAACGTGACAGTAACTGACTGTCGAAGGGAAAACTCGATGTAAGCCGAGAGAAATGCATTTGATTGAAGTTCCAACGTACCAGGGTTTGTATGAGGTCTAAAATAAACGTACGTAGTTGTCTGTTTACCTACATATATTCTATATATCTATGATTACTTGCATATTACATATTAATATGTAAATATGTGTATATATATGTAAATGCGTTTTATATAATCGATTTCATTAAAATTTGCATTATATATGCTTTTTTCATATACAGTCGACTCTCGTTAATTCGAAATCGGATAATTCGAATCTTCGCTTAATTCGAACTAAACATTAGGTCCCGAAATTATCAATAGCAGAATAACGTTAAAAATTTTCATTAATTTGAACTCCTTTTCTCTTGACTTCGTTTAATTCGAACTAATGAGAATTCTGATTTTCCATTTTCCTTTTCTTTCTCACGGATTTCAAATAATTTAAATAATTTTCTTTTATTGATTTTTGTGAAAATTGTTCAGAACGAATATATATGTAATCCCATGCATTTCATGTAATCCCATTCATTTGATATCCATTTTCTTTGTACTGCGTTTGTCCATCAGTGACATTTAAAATTTTCCTTCCATTGTGCTAGTTTTTAATCTTTTAATTAGTTTATGTATTTATACATTCTTATTTAGTATTAAGTCATTTTCTAATGATAACAAACGAAATAAATTAAAAAACACTATAAAATTAATTACTTTGTAATAGTACCATATTAAGGATGTTTCCATTTCATCCTTTCTATAATTCGAACTTCGGATAATTTGAACATTTCTTGTGATCCTGACGAGTTCGAATTAATGAGAGTCGACTGTATGTTTTTACTGTAGGCTGAGTGAAATAGACTAATTTCGGATCGTTGACGTGTCTTAAAAATTATACGAGTATAGGAAGTTTTACTTTTGCATGAGTGAAGTTTTGAATGTACATTTATATCAGTACTCTATTTTATAATGCATATTGATAAAAAAAATTGAACTCGTGAGGATTAAATAAGCACTAAAAAATAAATCGAGTTCTTTTATATTTTCTATGTCTTCCTTTCTTGTTATTATACTATCGATATATTTTACATGAAAATTAATAAGGATAGTTTTTCTTAATATATTAAAATTAAATGATAGTTTATCATAGCACTTGTTATCTCCAGTACTAAATATGAGCATTTTTTCCATTCCTAACTAAATGTGAGCTAACAGTGTGAAAAATTTCCAAGCCAGGATTTGAATATAGAACCTTGGAATAGATCTTTAATACTCCACCATTATGCTACGATTACAATACCCAACCTGGAATATCTTCCCTTTATCACTAAAGATGCATTTGAAGCATAAGTTGGAGACGTTTTCCTGAGCACACAATCCTGCGGCAACACGAGACAAGATAATGCACGGCCTATGTAAACAGCTTAAGTTATTTTTTTAACCCTTTACAGCATATTTTGCTCAGGCCGGGCACAGTTAATTTTAATTCCCAACTTGCAAATGGCTACAATAATATTTTAATAAATTTTTGATTTTACAGTCAAAGATTATATAAGTGAGATCTTAATTTCTAAAAAAGTTGTTTGTAAATTCCAGTGTCAGCCGATAATTTCCCTTTTACTAACAGAATTTGTCCGCGCCGGAATGTATTAACTTTTTATGAATAAATGCAGAAACAACTCCTGTTCGTAAAAGGAAAAAAAAGAGACCAGAGACAGAGTATGCGCAGTTTGATCAGAAAGTCTTCACTTTAGTTTTTATGTGAAAGCATTCTAATAAACTTATTTAAAAATTCATTTACAGATTGAAATGAAAAACAGTCTGTAGGCAAAAAAATGTTTTCTTTTTAATCAAACTTAGTGCATTTATATATTTAAACAGTCAACCAAATCTAAAAAAGGATCAAAATCTGCGTAGTTGATAAATTTAGTTAAGTTTTATTCTTGTTTTTTTTTTTTTTTTTTTTTTTTCAATTTCAGACTTAATTTATATAAATAGTAATTCATATAAAGAAAGTATGGGAGTAATACCCAGCCTGGCATCTTTTCGTCTTAAATATCAGTAAGGCTGCATTCTCAGTGTAAGTTGGGGAAATTTTCATTAGCACACAACCCTGCGGCAATACGAAACAAGATAAAGCCCGACGAAGGTAAACTGCATAAATGATTTTTTTTCCAATAATTTTTTTTATGAATAAATGCAGAAACAACTCCTGTTCGTAAAAGGAAAGAAAAAGAGACCAGAGACAGAGCATGCCCAGTTTGAGAAGCAGAATTCGAGACTTTAGTTTGCATTTGAAATCAATATTATCATCTTATCTAAAAATTCATATACAAATTGAATTGAAAAATAGTCTATTGACAAAAATTCTTTTCTTTATAATCATACTTAAAAAAATAAAAAATAAATACACAGTCAACCAAATCTAAAGATAAAAATCACATCTGCGTATTAGATAAATTTAGTTAAGTTTTAATCTTTTTTTTATTTATTTTCTTTTCAATTTGAGACCTTATTCATGGGAAAAGTAATTCGTGTAAAGGAAGTAAAATGATAATACCCAATCTGGCATCTTTTCCTCTTAAATGTCAGTAAGGGTGCATTCTCAGTATAAGTTGGGGAAATTTTCATTAGCACACAACCCTGCGGCAATACGTAGGTCAATATCATAAATGATTTTTTAAAGTAATTTTTTATGAATAAATTTAGAGGCGATTCTTATCCGAAAAAGAGAAAAAAAAAGAGAGACCAGAGGCAGAGCATGCGCACTTTGAGAACCAGAATTCGTCACTTTAGTTTTCATATGATGTAAATATAATCATCTTATCTAGAATTTCATTTACAGATTCAATTGAAAAATAATCTGTAGACATTTTTTTGTAATCAAATTAAAATAAAAAAATGTTTTTTAACAGTCAACCAATTTAAAACAAAATCAAAACCTGAGTATTTAATAATTTTATTATCAACTTTTTTTGATGATTTTATTAAATTTTATTCATGCTTTATTCGTTTTTCAATTTCAGACTTTATTCATACAAATAGCAATTAGTGTAAAGAAAGTAAAAAATCTACAGCTAAATGCACTTTTTCATTTATTCCATTTCGGTAACAAAACAGCCACAATTTTTGAAACAGTTCTCTGTTTTTAAACTTTCGGTAATCCCAAATAACCTAATTTGTCTCTATACTCTTTCTGCCTGTCACACAGTTCGTTCTCAAAAACTGCATAGTGAGAAAGTTTGAGACTTGGATCTTAATGCTAAATGACTCCAACTACACACGAAATCATAAAACTTTGAAAAGGTCTTGTATTAATTTAGTTAAAGAATAAAAAAGTAAAAAAAAACTTTTTTTCTTTTAAGAAACTCTATTTTTTTTTACCACTCTGTCTGCCTACTACAGATTTTGTACTCAAAAACTTTATGTATTAGAAACTTATTGCTGCACGCCTCAAACCACATAGCAAATTATAAAATTTAAAAAAGGGCCTTGTATTGATTTAGATAAATAGATTAATTTTGCAAACAAACACTTTTTTTAGGATTTCGTTCATCCCACGAAACTCTATTCGCCTCTCTACTCTGTCTGTCTACCAAAGAGTTCGTTTTCAAAAACTGTATAAGTTAGATATTTAAAACTTAATCCAGAATTCTTCCGATTGCGTAAAAAATAATAAACTTCTGTAAAATCCTTCTATTGTTTTAGTTAAATGAAGTAATTTTGGAAATAGCAACTCTGTTTTTAGGCTTTTGTTCACCTTCGTATACCTGTCACGGAATTCGTTCTCGGACGCTGTATAAGTTAGAGACTTGAAACTTAAGCTAAATACTTTCATTCATACAACTAATGATAAATGTTGGAAAAAATCCCTGCAATGTTTAAGTTAGATGAACTAATTTTAGAAACAGTAACTGTGATTTTAGGCTTTAATTCATCTCACGAAGCCCTATTCTTCTATCTAGTCTGTTTGTATGGCACTGAGTTCGTTCTCAAAAATTTTATAAGTTATAGACTTAAATTTAAAATTGAATACCTACGATGGCATAATGAATTTTAAACTTTCGAAAACTTATTGAATTATTTTAGTTAAATAAAATAATTTATTTAAATCCGACCATTTTGGGGATTAAGATTTTAAAACAAAACCTTAATCTTACTCTTTTTTCTTTCTTTTGTACAAGCTAGAATGCTGTGTGTTAATCTTTTGCCTTTTAGTCAAAAGGTTTCCGGATCGAACTCAAAGTCAGAGTTGGAATTTTTTCGCCGAAAAAGATTTCTATATTCATTTTGAATATCCGTTGCAAAATACAGTACGTAACATTATTTGAGTTATAGTGCAATTCTAATTTTTATTTTTCGAAAAAATATATGAAAAAAACAAAATTATAAAAATATTTTACTCATTCTTATAAAAATATCCAAGTTTTACCAGAAATTATTGTTATTTTAAATTTAACATAATATCATCAAATATAGCTAATATTAATTTTAGTTAATATCTTGTTTTTTTATAAAAAAATTTAAAATTTTTGCTAAAAAAGCTTGTTTTTTTTTTTTTTTTTCAAACTCTACAATAAGCAATTTTAAATAACAGAGCAGAAGTTTTTATTTCTTATCCAAATAAGTGTGAAATGTATTAAAAGATTTTTAAAAAGTGTAGAGAATATCGTTTCAAAGTTTTGTGTTATCAAAGTTACCACATATTCAGTCACAATAAAAAAAAAAGAAAAATGTTTTTAATCTAGGAAATCATAATATAAACACGAAAGAAATTTTACAATCGCTTCTTCTGAGTTGTCCATGATAGCGAAAATCGTTCTTTATCATTAGAGACCTTAGCAATCCATATATTTTTGAAATTTAAAGAAGCATTTATGAAAACAACATTCATTTTGTTGGCAAAGATTTAGAATAATTTAAGATAGTGAACAATTACTTGAAATAAGAGTAACTAATTTTCAAAAGTTGTCTGTTTTCAGTTAAACTTTTTCAGTTTTTAAAAGGAAGTATAGAATTTTCCATTATTATATTTTTTAAGTTACTTTAGCTGTAACTTGAAATTGTTCTGAATTAATTTAGAGTTTTTGAAGAAAACTTTATCCATGAAAATAATAGGCATAAAATCGACAATAAAACATTGTTAGGAAAACAAACAACAGGTTTGCATAACGAATAAATAAAACAATTTTTTCAAAATTTACTCAAAAATAATTCTTTGAAGGTAAAAGTGCCCTTGAAACACATATAAAATTATTCGAAAGTGATGAATTCGTGAAACGAATAAGAATAAAGCTTAAAATAAAAATAAACTTGAAAAAACATTTTCATAAAGTCTTGTTTAAAAAAAAAAAAAAAAAAAAAAAAAAAAAAGCGGCCATATTTATATCATTTCACATTTTTTATACATTTTATTTAAATTTAAAGTCATACGCAAATAAAATATTTTTTGTAAAATGCAATGTATCATTCGACTAAAAAACATCCTTCACCGTAATACACTGTTTTAATAAAAAAGACAAAAAACGAAAAGGTGAACATTTGGAAAAATATTTAAGCTGTTTGAAAGTATAAGCATCTGTTGCAAGAAAGATTTTAGAAAGAAACGTCTTTGAGAGACCACAAATAATAAAGCTCCGATTTCAAGTATTTATAAAGTTCTTCTTTCGTAAATACTTACAATTGTAGACTATTCTGCTAAAAAATATTTTGCTTACAATAACATTCTCTAAAACCCCAAAAATCGCCCCATGTTTGAGATAAGCACATTCTTTTGACCGAAAGATACTTGAAAATCTTTTCCAATCCCTTTGATCTTTCAACTACACCGAATAACAGGAAGTGGTATTAGAATGAGTATTTACTTATTTATTTTTATTTTTTTTAATATATAGATAAATTTTTAAAGTTTTATTTCGTTCAGTTAAATCCTTCTGAAAATCGCTATTGAATACATTGTGTCAGCATAAAATTATGGCGTTTGAGCAAAATTCGACAATCTTCAGCATTTTTTAAAAGCATAACACACCACGATTTCTGTTATACTTTTTCTTAAAGCTCTTTTATTTTACATTTTCAAAAGCATGATAGGTTTATAATTTTCCATTTATATAATTTTAGAAATACAAAACTCCTTTCTCCTTTTTATACATTTTTTGATAAAATACTTTTAGTTCAATTGCATAAAAAAAAACTTTATTTATTTATCCAGATAAAAAAATACAATAAGAGATACAAACACTTATTGTTTTCAATTTTCGAGAAACTCTATAAGATTTAATTTTCGCAAAGTATTTCTCAACATACTTTAAAAACATTCTTTTAATGTATGCTGGTTAATTACGATTGCTTTCATTTGTTAAAAAATGTTGTCCTTCATTTATTAAGACTCAGTCATGGTAGAAACATAACTTGAACAGATTTTTTTTGTTTGAATTGATAGGTATTTTGAGCCGAAACTTTTAATATACTGATCATATAAATATAATAACTGATTAATAATCTATGTTTGAATATTTATGATGATAACAAATTTCGCCATAAGAATTGCTTAGTTTTGCAGTAAGTCGTTAGTTTATTAAAAGTAAGATAATACTCCGAGCTATTTGAAACGCGGTGTACGACGCGAGGAGTCGTTCTACACAGGAACGTATCTATATATCCATTTCTCAAGATGCGTACTGTTAAATGAATTCAAATGTGCATAGATTGGATCTATGTACTTCTTGATTCATTTTGGAAAGATATGAGAGGAGGTTAGGGGATATTTAAAGTGTACAAAAGGGAGGGGTGAATTAAAAAATAAAAACGGTGTAAGACGTTCCGAAATAATTTAAATGGAGAATACAAATTCATCATTAAATTTACTCAACACAAATGTTTAAAGTACCCGAAACCGAATTCTAAGTGTTATTGATATAAATTAATATTCAACTTCAACAAATACATCCGAAATCATAAGATTTAAAAAACAGGTATCATTTCTGCAATAAGTAAACGGTGCTAGCACTTAAATTTATTCTGGCAAAATAGCAATAAATAAAGTCCAAAAACAATTATTTCTGTTTGCTTGTTTCAGTTTGAAATATCACTGACAGAGAGCGCTACAAAAATATTTGAACCCTCAGGCTAACGTATAAAAATCGAATAAAGTTTTTACAATTTGTAATCTTCATTCTACCCAAATAAAAGTTTTATATAATAAAAGTACAACGGTAATTTTTAATTTCGATTCCAGATATTATATTTTTGCAATATCCAAATTTAACTGATGTAAAAGTTTTAAAATCAATTTGAATTTAAGATATTGCGTTCAAATATGGAAAGAATAAATATGGATATTAAAAACTATAAAGATATTTGAAATGGACTTTAACCCATTAACGCCCAAATTATTTTCTTCGCTAAAATTTAAATTTTGTATTTCCCACCACTTTTAAAAGAAAATTAACTTTTATCTAAATTTATCGAGGATTATGTCTCGTGAAATAAGGTATATATTTATCTTCCTCTTTACTGGTGCGAAAATCGCTTTCTTGCTGTTTTTGTAACCGTCCTCAAAAGAGGACGCTGGGCGTTAATGGGTTAATCTCGAATGGCAAAAGTCAAACCTCTGCTCGTATACACTATTTATTGGACGAAGGATAATCAAACTTAAAAATGCTCGTGACACCTAGTAATATTTTTTTCCTTTGTACCTTTGGCTGGAACCATACTATTAAAACCCATTGAATTTTTTGAAAATATAATAAAAAATACTACTCTCAAACACTAATAGAAACGGCCAATAATGGAGTCTTTTTGTTGTTCTTTCCTTTAGCTCGAACCCGGGAAATTATAAATATCCCCCCCTCCCCGAATATACATAGAAGGATATTTCCTTGTATTTCAAACGATTACGTATATTGTTTGAAATACGTAGAACAAAATCAATGTAAAAATAAAAATTAAATTGATTGGTTTTAAAATATATCGTGCATAGTCAAAATTTGTCGATAAAACAATTCTTTTTATATTTGCCTTAATTATACGGCACAAACGTGCAAAACTTTAAACAAAAACGAGTGGAAAATTTGTCTTTAAACATCTCTATATATCAATGAATAACTGAAACTTTTTCTGTTCTGATATGCAACATTTTCATACAAAGGAAATCTAGAATATTTTAAAAGTTATATACTTTGTTCAGCTATTCAACTAATTCTTTTTTATATTTAATAAATTGAAAATATGATTTAGACACCACTTAACCTCTTAATTTTAGCTATAATATTCGTATTATTTACTCTAAGCATTTATGCCATTAAATAGCATGAAATTTTATTAAAAAAAATAGTAGTAACAAACAGTTTTAAATGATGGATAACGCAAACTCTTCTTGATAGTTCGATGTACGGGCAAAACTGTTAAGTGGTTAAAAATGAAAGCATACACTGCATGAATGATAATTTTTTAAAAAATATATCTTTGAGAAACCGCAGAAAGCTTTGATTTTAAATATTTATAAATCTCTTTATTCCTAAACGCTTAGAATTATAGGCAAGTTTCTTAAAAAGTATTTTGCTTAGAATAACATTCTGTAAAATCTGAAAATCTTCTCATGTCAAAGATTAAGCACATCTTTTTGACCAAAAGCTGCTTGACAATCTATTCTATTTCCTTTGATTCCCCAGCTAGTACAAATGACCGGAAGTGGTATTAAAACGAACATAAAGAAATTATTTTTCAAATATACAGAATACTTTTAAAAAATTTACTTTATTGAATATATTATTCTTGAAAATAGATATCAAATTCATTGCGTCAGAATAAAGTTATATCTTTACATTCATTGTGAAGTTTTACAGTCAAACATTTTCAGTTTTTTATAAAAAGTCAACAAGCATATTCCAGTACCTTTATTTCATTCAATTTTTATTAGTAGGAAGTTATTTTTAGTACAGCTTTAAGAAAATTATATCATTCAGTATTTTTGGACTTTTAAAGAAAGAAAGACAACGAAATCAATTTACTGTATTTGTATGCAAATATTTGCGATTCTAGTACAAATAAAGGAAGTTTCTCTGCATTGAAAAAGTAAAATATCAATTGAAACAATTTTTCTATTAATAACGATTGTTTCCTGTTTTTATCTGTTTATTTTTCCAATTAAAGATCAATTTTAACTTAATTTGAAATGTAAGTAAAGTTCTCATATTTAAACTATGTTTCCATTAAATTACACGAAGTAAACATAAACTAAGTCAGCAGTAGTTTTTTCGTTTCAAGAAAATACATACATTTAGTGCATATCCCTCAAATCACTCCACCTCCTTTAATCGGATGGAAAAACAACCAGAAATTATGAATTATAAACTAAAATTAACCGGAAAACATCACGTAGAATTCGTAAAATCATAAATATATTTATTCACATTTGCTGTCGAAATTCTTCAATTTTCAGCGGATCGTTACTTTTTAGGTAGATTTTGTAAGAAATACTAGCATTGTGTTCACACCCATGTTAGAATTTCTGAAATTTTTTGTAGATCTACATCGATCATGACACCTAGGCCCCAAAATACCATCAGTAAAAAAGTTTATCTATATATTTATCACCTCTCCCTTTCTCTCTCTATATATATATATATCTCACTTTTTTAATGACAAATCTTATAATTCTGCTAAAATCTCCTACAAACAGATACATAAAATGAAGAGATGTAAAATCTTGGTCGAGTTCGTTAACATTTACGTGGGGGCTCGAACAGCATCTGTCCGAGAATCCATGCTAAGCTAGATAGATGCTGTCCGAGCCTCCGCTTAAAGGTTAATGAACAAAATCAGACTAAGGGAGTGGAAATAGGAAGGAGTTTTTTTTAAAACAGAATAAAAACCCATAACTTCTTCATGAAAACAGACAAATTAATAAAAATTTGCAGATCTGCTTCGATCATGACCTCTAGACCCTAAAACTACTATCAGTAACAAACTTTATCTATCTATCAATATATATATATATATATATATATTTACAGGGCGTTTCAGTTAAACGTTTCAGAGCTCCTAAGAGGGGTAGAGTGCATCTTTACGACTAGAAATCATATAGCTTTGCGGGGTCAGAAATGCTTTCCCGACGCGTTAAATGGCGTTGCGCAAAAGTTCCGAGCAAAAGTGAAATGTTCGTAACTACCTAGATGTAACATTTGGTCAACAGTGGATCGGACGTGGTGGTCCCGTGTTCTGGCTCGGTCACTCGACTTATCATGTCTTGATTTTTATTTCTGGGGTCATATGAAAACACAAGTTTATGACATCCCTGTTCACAATGCTGATGCTGGCTGCAAGAATCGCAGTAGCTGCTGGGGAAATTCGAGATATGCCAGAGTATTGGAGAATGTTTCGATTGCCATGTGTCGGAAATGAGAGGTGTGCATTGTAGACGGTGGCAGAAATTTCGAACACTTACTTTAACCCATGTACCTTTTGCTTTTTTACATGTAATAATAAAACGATTTTTCACTTACGGTGTCTTTTCTTTATGGTGCATCTATGTACAGCACCGCTTCAGGAAAACATTTCCGACCCCACATCGCTGTATGATTTCGAGTCGTCAGGATGCACTCTACCCTTCTCAGGAGTTCTGAAACGTTTAACTAAAACACCTTTTATATATATATATATATATATATGTGTGTGTGTGTGTGTGTATGTATATATATATATATATAACCTTTTTATGTACTTTTAACTTCTGAAATTCTGCTTAAATCTCTTCGAAAGTTATACACTAAATAAGGTGTATAAAATCTCGGTCAAGATCGTTAATGGGCAAAATCGGGTAAAAAGGGTGAGAATAGGGAGGGTTTTTGTGAAAACCGAAAAAGACTCATAACTTCTTAGTTAAATTACATATCGAATCACTTTAAAGTTTATATTACCTCTAAAAAATGGGGCAAAAGTTTATGCATGACAGATATTTGATAAAGATAAAAAAGGGCTCAAGGGGTGAAAAAAATATGGTTTAGGGGGGAAAAAATTCATAACTTCGTCAATTCTCAAGATATCTAATCCAATTAAATTTTTAATAGATGTTCTTAATATTATCTAAAACTTTTGTATTTACAAGTTTTTGATAGGACCAACTCTCACTGAAAAAAAATAATAAAATAAAAACGAAAACAAAAAGGGAGAGGCTTGGAAAAAGAAAAAAATCCATAAATTCGACAATTCTTCGATATCAAATCAGTTAAAATTTATTTTACATCTTTTCAATAGTATCTACAACTTTTATATTCACAAGTAGGACCAGTTTTCATAGCAAAAATAAATTAAACAAACATCAGAGTTGAGGAAAAAATGTCAAATACAAATTGCTTACATACTGACTCATTTTTAAATTAATTTTTTATTTTAAACGCACAGTTGTTGTTAAAATGGGCACTTAACGAAATCAACCTCCGCCTATAGGCAATGCCGACAGTGTTTTTTTTATTGTAAGAATTATGCTATTATGTTTTTCGCTGCCCTTATATGCAGAAACTTAATAAGAAATTGACTGTGAATTCCTTATAAATTTCCAGTCTGGTACGTCAGTGCCATTTTTCTTTTTTTTAATTTAATGCACAATGAAGTTATTAACTAAAGTTAATCGGTAAAGATCACGTAAAAATTTGTCAATCACTAATATTTTCCGGGAAATTTTCCGGGGACTCAATTTCCCCTTTTTGCTGCCCCCCCTTGTATTGTAAACATAAACTTAATAAGAAATCGGTTGCCAATTCCTTATTTCCAGACTGTGCCTCTTTTCCCCTTTAATTTAATACACAATGAGGTTATTAACTAAAATTGAATGAACAACATCACATAAACATTTTGAAATCATGAGTACGTGCATACAAAATTTCTGTCAGAAATTTTCCTTTTTCTGCCAGAAATTTTCCTTTTTCTGCCAAATATTTTTTTAGTGCATCATATTATAATATTATAGGCAATTCACTGTCTTGTGCTACATGTAGAAACTTAGTAAGGTGTCAAGTCCTCATAAGTTTTAATACTAGTAAAACTGTGCCATTTTTTTCTTTTTAATTAAATGCACAATCAGGATGTTAACTAAAATTAATCGGCAAAGATCATGTAAAAATTTGTCAATCAAATATATTTACCTGCAAATATGCTGTTGAAATTTCCCCTTTTTTACCAAACGTTACTTAGTTACTCTACATATTATATTTATAGGCATGCTGCTATTTTGCATTTCATGCAGAATCTTAATAGTCCTTCCGGCAGCGCCGGGAGGAAGAGGTAGCTATCATATATTTATATATATATTTATTTATTTTAAATTAAGTTATATTATTCAAAAATACTAAGCTCAAATTAGTAGAACCTGATTATGAGCTTGGTCGAAATCTTAATTCAGGTGCACATGCACACTCATATACAAATCGATTAATATATATATGCGATAACTCAGCCATTTTTTAAGATATAGACGAAACAAAAAATACTCTGGAATCTTTGTATCAAGGTCAAATGCATAAAAGAAGAATCTTTTCCAATTTCTCATTTTCTTGTACCTAATTTTAAATTTTAAAATTTATAAAAAAACTTAAATGGCCGCCATTTTGAAGTAAGATGGCGGATGAAACTGAGTATCGAACTCGATTCAGGCCTCAGTATATACTATGTACACACCAAGTTACATCCAAATCGATTCATAAATACGCGTGTTATCACGTGACAAAAATCAGATTGTTTCAAAATGTCAGCCATAAGAAAAATTCAAAGTGCTATAACTCAATCACTTTTTAAGATATAGACAAAGTAAAAAGTGTTCTGGAATCGTTGTTTTAGGTTCTAACATGTAAAAGAAAAATATTTTTCAACTTTTAATTTTTTCGCATTTAATTTTAAATTTTAATTTTTTTTTTAAATTTAAATTGGCCGCCATTTTTAAACAAAATGGCGGATGATGCTGGCCAACGGACTCGGTCGAGAAATTTGTATGTACTATGTACATACCAAGTTTAATTCAAGTCCGTTCATAAATACGCGTGTTATAACATGACAAAAATCTGATCGTTTCAAAAAGTCAGCCATAAGAAAAATTCAAAGTGCTATAACTCAATCATTTTTTAAGATACAGACAAAATAAAAAGTGTTCTGGAAGTGTTGTTTTAAGTTCTAACACGTAAAAGAAAAATATTTTTCAACTTTTTTTTTCGCATTGAATTTTAAATTTTAAATTTTTTTGATGATGCTGGCCAACGAACTCGGTCGAGACATTTGTATGTACTATGTACATACCAAGTTTCATTCAAATCGGTTTATAAATACGTTAGTTATCACATGACAAAAATCATATATATATATATATATATATATATATATATATATATGGTTATATATATATATATATATATATATATATATGTCAACATTTGAACGGAGGGTGGTTTTGGGGTCTGGAGGTCATGATCGGTGAAAATATACCAAAATTTTCCGGAAGTGCTTTCCTCCGGACGGCTGCAATAGGTAGCTTTTTACTTTTTGTAATGAAAGCTACCTAAAAATAAGAAATCGGTGTCAAGTCCTATAAATATTCAGGCTGGTATTATCGCGCCATGTTACTTATCTTTAATTTAATACACAATGCCTTTTTTTCATAGATTTTTAAAAGAAATATAAAAGCCGAACATTTTAAAATCAGGTATAATCAAAACAGATATCTCAAACTATAAAAAAATCAGCAGTTTTCAACAAAGGTGTAATATCAAATGTAGTATGTTTATTTTTTGTATAACATTTTTTATTTTTCCAAACTGTACAAAATACTTTAACAATATTTTGAGTAGTTAAAAGTGTAATCTTTAACAAGTTTGGTTCATAAAATCAATTTTATCATAGACAAATTCATAATAGAATATAGTTTAACGACTGTGAATGCTTATAAAGAAAGATTGTTATCAAGATGATAAATATATAATATTTAGATTTTACTCCATAGTTGAGCTATGTTAATGGTGGCTAAACATGTCAGTAGCTGCATTCATCGCCGAGTTCAAAGAATGATTTGTAATAATAGCCTTTCATATACTCGACCTGAGGATTGACACAAGGAATAGCTGCTACCGTAAGTGGATTTTTCAGCGTTTTTACTATCCCTTTTAAAAGAAATCTGAACAATTGCTTTAACAATTTTCAGATTTTTTTAATTAAATATGTTAAATATAACTTTTGGGAAAAAAATGTGTCAAAAATCAGGGGATTGTGAAAACGCATAAAATAATCGCCTATGGAAACCGTTATTCTGCGTGCCAGATTGCATAATCCTAGTATTCAGAACCAATAGCCCCAGGCTGCTTGATAAAACACACTGTCAGTAATTTTTTAATCTTTGATATCTTTAACGAATTTTTCGGTAAAATATTACATAGTCGGGGTATCATTTTGGCAGTGTTGAATAGTTGGGTACGTAAATGGCAATTCTTTAGTCGGTTCACCGGAGGTCAAAAACAACGATATGGCTCGAAGCTGCTTTCCATGTATTAACACTAGAATTATCATAAATTTGAGTCAAGTTTTACAAAAATATTTCACACTAGAATTTTAATTTAAAACAATTTAACTTTATTATAGAGCGTTTTTTTTATATTTTTTAAACTTATTTCATAATGAAATTTCTAGTTTGAATCGAAACAAATTCATATGGTAGTCATGAAAATGACGGCTTACAATAGTTCTAATGTTAAACAATTCGTCTTTATTCTCAGACTATTTGATGACTTTTACTTAAGAAATATATTTTATGTTTTCTATTTTATTATTCCGTATTTTGAATGGCAGCCATTCATTGTAGTGTAAAGATGAAAGGTGTTTTTTTAAGTGTTGATAGGCTATTGAAAAATATCGTTTATTACACTTTTCAAACTCTGTATTATACTTTTCATGATAATACTATTATGATTTAGAAGATACTGCATTACATGCAATTTATGAGTCGAAGGTTGTTAAAAGTTATATGTTAAATGATTACCTACACAGCCTTAACAATATTTTTATGAGAAATTTTAAAAGACATCAATGACAAATATTACGAAATGTACCCACTAAAGCTAAGTTAGGAAATAGGAATCGTAATTCTAGTTCTGTATGTGAAATATAATGTAAAGTACAATTGTATTATAAAAAAAAACAAAATATATATAGAAGGAATCCTCGAAGAGTTATTACTATTTCAATACACAGTTCTCCAAAAATCTATATTAAAGTTAAGAAACTAATAACAAGCCTGACGAAGTTTAAGTTTTGTCTAGCTTTCATTCTGAAAAGAGAAATTAATCTCATTTTCAACCTTAGATTAATAAGAGAAAATTGAATGATGATGGATCCGCGGGTAATAATGTTTAGAACTTACTAGAAAAAAGGAAAACTAACTAAAAGATTAAAAAAATACTTTTAATAATTCTATGGTTGATATCGGCTGAAATAGACTAATTAAAATATTAATAGGTTATATAAATTTCAATGCATTACTCCTACAATGATAATTTAAATCTGACGACACGTATAAAATATATAAAAAAATAATAATAACACTTTTATGTACATGATTCTCTTATTAGAAAATACTCATCACTTTGAACTAAAAGTTATTTAGCTGGTTCGATGCCAAACAGATAAAAGAAAAAAAAAAGAAAAAATTGGCTGATAACATCCTCATACTGAATACTAGTATACAAGGAAGAGATAGAAAAAAATGAACAACGAAAGGAAAAGAACTCTTTAAAAGTCATTTAGCTAATATATTTGTTAAAAATAATGCTTTTATAATAACAACCATTTTTCATGAGAATGTTCAAACCAACAATTTTCTTTTATAATATGTGTAATTTTTAATAAAATTCATTATGTTCATTATGTTAAGATGATCATATTGACACAAAAAGCATAACTCTTCTTAAAAATTAATCATTGCATTATATAACTTGTGTAATTAAATTCAAGTATTTTTTTAATGATTATTGCTTTTTAGTCGTGAACTTAAGAAAATAAAATTTCATTAAAACTATCATCAAATTTGTTGACTTTGTTCCAGACTTTGTTCACATGTAGAACCTATTAAACAAAAGTTTAATTCTTCTTGAAGTTTTAATTAAATCCGAAACAGTTTTCAAATACCTTATTTAATTAATAAGGAGAGGTTTAGATTTGAAAGAAAAATTTGATTATCTAACTTTATAAAATCTACCGAGACTTTAAAATTCATTAATTACGCAGTAAAACAAATTTATGCGAATCTGAAATTCTCTGAACAAAATGGGGTTAAATGAAATTAAAAATAAAATATCAATTGATTAAAGTATTTTTATCGCGTATCAATTTCTTTATTAGTAATCAAAACATATATATGATGTCGGAATAAATATGTTTGCATATGTAATATCCGTAAATGCAATATACGTAAAAGTCTTGATAATATATATATGAAATCCCTCCGTGTATAACGATTCCGGGGTTAACCCATCCACGAGAAAAAACACTTATTGTGACCAATGACAAATTTCATTGTGAAAAGTTATCTCCGATTTTAAAGGCTATCAATTTTTTGTCCAATGTAAACGTTCCAGAGTCGTAATGGAACGTTCTCATTTGTCAGATTTACAGTTTGAGCTGTAAATGACGTCACTACATTTTGCTGTGCTTTGAAATGTTTTCCCTATTTCAAACACAATAGTCACACTTTTAAAATTTCACTCATTTGCTGCAGCATCACTCCACCGCTTTTATGGAAAACGATTACTTTGCTGTGTTGCGCAGCATTCTCATTGGTCATAAAAGAGACATTCTATAAAAGCTGTGGAGTGACGCTGCTGTAAGTGGGTCAAATTTCTAGCAGTACACTGTTAAAAATTTGACCCTTTTGCTGCATCATCACTCCCCAGCTTTTATATAATACACTGTAAGTAACACACACAAAGTATCCATTTTCTATAAAAGCGTTGGAGTGATGCTGCGACAACTGTTAACAATTTGACCCATTTGCTGCAGCATCACTCCACTGCTTTTATATAAAGCGGTTACTTTACGGTGATATGGAGCATTCTCATTGGTCATAAAAAAGATATTCTATAAAAGCTGTGGAATGAAGCTGCAACAAATGGGTTAAATTTTTAACAGTGTAATACGGTAAAGTAATCATTTTCTATAAAAGCTGTGTAATGACGATGCAGCAAAACAGTCAAATTTTTAACAGTGTTTAATTAAAACTTTTTATTTTAAAAAAGCGAAGGTGCGTTTTAAACGTAATATTGTTAGAATTTTTATATTCGTGTTGCTTTATTTATTTATTTATTTTTATTTTCATTTATTTATTTATTCTTACAGCCGTGAATAACTTCATTGTCACATAACGAATCACGATTGTTTACTCTTTATTGTTTGCATTTGTTTTCGATCTTATATAGTATTTTTTGCCGACCCAGTGGCGTGAATGGTAGCGGCAACTGCTCCCACACCGCTGGTCCCTGGTTCGAGTCCAGCTAGCGGCATGGGTGTCTGTGTTGTCCCGTTGATAATGTATATACTGGATATTGTGTAATAAAGTGTTCTGTATGGTTTCTTGTGATCATTGGATGCCGGCGAATAGCTGTAGTGCCTACCTCAAAGCAAATAAATAAATAAAGTATTTTCTTAATACCATTTCTAAAGTATTAGCTAATGGTATAAAATAGTTAATTCACAAACGTTTTAAAATAGCATTGTTAATGCATGTTTTGCATTATTAATGCATGTTAATTTGCATGTTTTTTTTATGAAATAATTACTGTAATTTTGTGAGTGAAATTCATTTGCGGCATATTCTATGCCATTATTTTACCGGTTCAATTAATAATTTGGCTACCCTCTCATATTCGTTTGGAAATGGCCAAAATGGTTTGATTTAGGTTTATTTTTGTCGTCCGATTATCTGCGCTAGGGATATAGGACCAGAGGGGGAGTGCCCTTCGTGGGGGTCTTTCTAAGGGAACCTAACCCATATTTACGCAAGGTTCGAAGAAAACCACGAAAACTCCGAACGGTTAGGCCGACAGCCGCGATTGGGTTCGAACCCAGCACCTGCCGTCTACCAGTTGAGAGGTCTGTACCTCTCGGCCAAAATGGGAAAAGTTTTCATACATTTTGGATATTTTTTTATTATTTTCTCTCAGTATTTTAAAATATTTTTTGGTTGTAGTTTCACAATGTATTCTTTATAATTGATATTTTACCTTACTTTATTCTTTTAAAATTTATGCATTTACCATTTGTTCATTACATTTCTCCCCATCCACCAGATAGTTTTGTTATAGTTTTAAATGCAGATTTCTATTGATTTTTTTTTTTCCCTTATGTTCAATCTTTGTATTTTTCAAAATTGTTTAAGCCTAAAGTGGCTATGATTGACCAAAGTTGTTTGTAATGTTTTATCATCCTTTTAAAAATGGAAACACGTCATTTTGACGGGCTATTTTCTAGTTATGTTTCAATTGTTAAAATTAATTATATGTATTTGCAATAGACATACATTTAAAGTCTGAATTAAAAAAAAAAAACTACTAAAAGATTGAATAACAAAAACTAAGACAAACTTGAATACATTTTAAAAATAAATAAAACTTATTTACAAAAAATTAAAAAACTAAAAAACATATAAAAATAGAAAGAGTAAATGTTTCAGCAAGCTACTCTCAAGGCCTCATCAGTGCAAATAAATATTCATTGCATAAGAAACATCGGAAAAGATCAAGACAGTTACATTTAGTTATATTTTAGAAAAAAAGTAATATTCATTGGGGATAGAATGCGCATTATTCAGAGTTGGTGATCGTAAATATGTGAACCAACTCTAAATGATGCACGTAATGTCCCTAATGAATATTATCGTTTTCTAAAAAATAACTAACTGTAACTGTCTTGATTTGTTCCAATGTTTGTTGATATTTATTTCTACTGATGCGGCTTTGCGAGTAGCTTGGTAAAACTTTTACTCTTTTTATTTTTAAATGTTTTTTAGTGTTTTATTTATTTAGTTTTCGTATATAAATTTTATTTGCTTTTAAAAATGTATTCAAGTCTGTCTTAGTTTATATGATTCAATCTTTTAATAATTATATGTATTTTGCACGTCTGGTAATTTCTGCTTTTTCTTCAAAATTTGTTATGTGACATGGCGAAAATTCACCCACGAAATTAGCTCACCAACTTCAATGTTCTAGTGAACAGCCGTACTCAAGCTTTTCTTCTCGGAGGCCGCAAATTTAAGTTTTATAAATTAAGGCGGGCCGCACACACTTATAAAAGAGTTAAAAAAAGAATAATAAAGCAAAAATAATTAATATAACTAAACACCATAACAAAGTTAATATTATAAGTGGAGTTAAATGTTCTGTCTTTGGAGAAATTTTAACAGACAATTTTTGACTACTTTTTCTAATTAATAAACTTTGTAGTAGTTTTCTGTTGTAAATGCTGTAGAAATATGCCATGAAGTTTGCTGGTTGAAATTTGTAGTGTAAAAGATTTCCGGTGTTAAATAACAAAATTTCCCCCCTTAAAAGGAGTGTTAGTTATATAAATTATATAAAATGTAATACTATAATAATGTAGAATTTTCAAATTCTAAAGGAAAATAAAGAAGATTTCCCTAATAAATCAATCTTTTGTTTAAGGGGAAAATGTATATATCATTGTAGGACTAACAAGACTACATGCAAATTAAACATTCGACTAGAGAAGCTTCTTTTAACGTAATTTTAAGTTAGTAAAAATAACATATAAAAAACAGATTTGATCTTCCAAAGAAAATATATAAAACAATGCTGAAGATCTTGCACATTTTTTACGAGCTTATAAATTGTTTAAATATGGGTTAATGAACATGTTTCTCGGAACGCATATAAAACGTCGCTGGGCCATATGTTGCCCACAGGCTGCAGATTACTTATGACTGTTCTAGCGGCAAACGAATCTACATATTGGCTGCGAAGGTGTATAAATAACGTGAATAAAGCAACCACGTAGCATTGAAGAGACTTCTTACCAAGAGACCATCTGATACTTCTTGAAAGAAAAATTTTTAGGAAAATAATTTCATTGCACTGAACACAATATCTAATTGCATGAATTTATCTGGATACAACGGAATGATAGATAATTCAACTGCATTTTTTTCTATACAAGTCTATGACAGATTTTAACTAAGGTATCAATAATCTGTCATACATAAATTCTTGGCCTAGAAGTGAAAATAACTTTAAACTAATCTGATACGTATTGCAATTCAGAAGTTATGGGGTTTTTTTATGCTTACACAAAATCCTCCCCTATTTCTAAACCGTTGACGAATATAAACGGAATTCTTTGCTCTTTGATATTATGAATCAGTTTGGAAAAGATTTGTGCAGAATTATGGATGCTATCGTGCACATAAAAAAATACATATGATCATGGATGCCAACTTCTACGCTTATTTACAGTTAAATAAATACATTAGAAATAAAAATTTTATTTAAAAATTGACAACATGTGTTGCAATACATAACATTGAATAAATTTGGGATACATTTTACTAAACAAAATTGTGGTTCCGCACAAATTTACATGAATTAAGAAGGCGTAGTAGTTCGCAGCTCTGTATGAGTATAAAGCTTTGAACTAGGGTTGGTTTTCAGTTATAGACGTCATGATCGGAGTAGATCAGCAAAAACGCTGCAAAAACTCCAACGTAGGAGAGAATGTGACACGTAGTATTTTTTACGAAATCTATCCAGAAAATGATTTTTAGATTTTTTTCGATTGAGCCTCTCATAAATACTAACGCCTTGGGAACGAGCGTCTATTATAGGATTCATTATTTTCTATCACTGGTTTTTTAAAACCGAAGTTTTTGTCTAATCGAATCTGGAAAATAGTTCGATTAAAAGAGACAAAATTTATCATAAAATTTTACTGGTGAGAAGAATCAAGAATTCTGAGTACCGAATATAGCATGTGTACCAGTCTCTTGTTCTGAAGGGGTTAATATTCCAATTAAGTATAAATTCGGATATTTGTGGAAATATTTTTGGCTTCTGTACAAAATCATATTCCAAAACGTTTATCAATTTCCCTTTAATGAAAAAAAAGATGATTTCTTTTCATTTTAATGCATTCATATTGTAGTGGTATTCGTACAATTTGGGAATAAATTAAGCACATTTAATATATAAACATATTTACTTACGTTGAATTTTGCCATGTATACTGGAGGTGAAAATGCTTACCTGGAAAGAAAATTTTAATGTATTACCATGAGGATAATACAATATTCATTTATGAAATTTATTATTAATATTGCATGTTATATGCCTTACAAATTATTATACACTTAAATTAATATATTGTCGATCACCATCATTTTATCTATGTTGTAATATTTCAAATCATTTGACAGTCAGAAACAGTTGGATGCTGACTCTTCGTTTTTTATATGCCAGGTAGCCATTTTTTCCCCAAAAACAATAATTAAAAAAATTCTAAAAGATTTAACTTAAGTCTAAAAATTATTTTTTCCAATAAAACTACATAAAAATTGCCCCGATTGCAAAGTATACTTGCTATTTTTTATTTTTTATTTATTTTTTATTTTTTTATTTTTTTATTATTATTATTATTTTTTTTTTTGCTTAATAAATTAAAGTACAATTTGATGCGGAAATGAAATGTGATGGTTTATGGCATTATTATGGTCTCTTTCGCTCTTTTCTCTGTCTCTCTCTCGATTTTTTAATAGCTGAAACTTATGAAGTTAAAATGTCTCAGTTTTAAACTACAGTTATGTATTTTAAATAAAATAAATCAAGTATAGTATTTTAAATAAACTTAATGAAATAAGTTATGAAAAATTTATATGTGAATTGAAAATAAAATAAGGACAGTGTTTGGCTATTTATCACCTGCACCAGACCCAAAATACCGATATCTTAATTTCTCTTTTAGAATCTTTTGATTTGGCGAGATTGGAATCAAGCAAATTAAATTATGCACAAAAGTAAAGTGAAACAATAGGTGTAGAGTTCATTTAAGAGAGATCAAACTAGTCGAAAGAGCGGCGAGCTATATAAAGAAGTTTTAGTTGAAGAAAAATATCTAACGTATTTTAACATCCATACGTCACAGAAAAAAAAGCTGTTTTACTGAAAATTATGTATTATTTTTCATTTGAAGGACTAAAAATGAGTGTTTGTAACATAATGTGTATGTAATATATAATGTATGAAGCATAAATTAATGAATTAAATAAATCATGTAAAAAACAATCTTATTTGTTTTAATTTCATCATATTACATCATATTATAAAATAAATATGTCGTCATCATATTATATCCTAAATATGTTTTTTCAGTCCATTCTGCTCTTCTTTTTTTGTCGTCACTACAGCGCCAGAAAATCGTTTCTGACCTTGCATTGCTATGTAACGTCCCATCGTCCATGTGTACGCTATCTATCCTGAATCTTTCTAACTGCTATTTTGAAACACCCTGTACATTATAGCTACGTATTCAAATACATAACATGTACCATTCAAATGTGTAGCATAATTTAAATAATATTAATTCTTAGTTAAAAAATAAATAATAGAACCAATTAAGGGATTTTTTTTTATGATTTTCTATAACTGTCACCTAATCGAAATAAAAGACCATGTGTATAAAGAAAATATATCTTCAGTCTGTTTTATGTAGCATTCTGGCTGTCATTATAACAAATCAAAGACCATTACCTCATATATTTGTTTCTCAGCCAGATTTCTCATTTGTCATCTTATGATAAGATTATCGCATTTTATGTATGGCTATGACATTGTTTTTGGAAAGAACTAATAATTGAATAGAAATGCACAAGAACAGAGCAATAGGAGTAAATCCTACTTAAAAGTTGAAAGTGTAATAACGATAGTGCTTCAGATGCATAAAACATAAAATAATTTGCTCATTTTTTACATAATTTATGACATGGTTTATCGCTTGTATAATAATGTATATCTTTTAGAGGAAAATGAGTATATCTGTCATATAAATGTTTGGGTTAAAAGCAAGAATGAAACGAATTTGTCATAAGAAAAATACTTTTGATTACTTTGCCTTTTGCAAGTAAGAAATTGTTTACATGCGAGGAATACACTCGTTTTCATAAAACGAAACATCACTTTATTAAATACATTGTACGGACATATTCCAAATTTATTATATCCACCTCTATCATTATTTCGATAATTCGATGACACGTTTTAAAAATATTTGCATAAAAAATTTTATGCTAGATTTATCACCCTCGATCCTAAAGTAACAATGTTTTTTTGTGCGGCCCTGTAAGCGAATTATAAATGCTACAATTCGACTTTACATAAGTAATGTCTTATTGTAAACCTCATTGTTTCCATAGGCTTGCACTCAGTCTTGTTTTCTTTAAGTAGCTAAATTGTAAAATTGATATTTCTTAGTATCATAAAAGTTTGCATTACTGTTTGAGGAATAACATACATTAGTATAATTAATCATATTCATTTTCTAAAATCAGTTGTAACTAAAGAAGCTGGATTTTATAAACGAATCTTTAAATCTTGAAAATTTATTAGTTTCAGAGGTTTTCAGAATAATCATTGTTTTCGAAATGGTGAGTGACTCGGAATGGATTATTGTAAATTTTCTTACGCCGTTTTATTAAGTTATTGCAGATAAAGTCACAGGGTTTTTTTTTCACATTGTAGAAAAATACCACTTTATTTTCTCTTTATTTATGCTTTAATTTTGTCTCCTGAAAAAAAAAATAAAGAAAAAGAAAAAAATTTATCCATTTATTCATTATTTTACCTCTGAATGTTTAATTATCTTCAGATTTTGGTTATCTTTGTTATGTACTGAAATATTAGACTTACATAAAGTTATTTGTTATTTATAAACTAGCTGTCCTGCCCGGCGTTGCCCGGGCCCGTGATGTTATTCAGTTTTCAAATGTGTTATTTGCTTTCTAAATGACCCTTAAATTAAACTCAAATTTTATTATCTTGATTTTATATCTTTAAGTCCATTTTGTCAAAATTTATATTTTTAAAACGGAAAAATCACGAAAAGATATTGAATTGAAAGCACATGCTATTTGGTATTTTGTTTTCTATATAATTTAATTTTTTGGAAACTATGCGACCCGAAAGCGAACGAAACCGCGAAGGAATACTCAGGTTTTTACTGAATTCGTAAAAATTTTCACACATTTTATTTTGTAAAAAAAAGAAAAAAATAAAAAAAAATCTATCCATACAAAAGTTCCAAAAATTTTTTAAGTAATGTAAATCTGGTTTATTGAAAGTCTCTAAAAAGATTGTGCTAAAATATGGGCATCTAGTTACTTTTAGCCGGGATGTAATTCGTGTTTGTCTATGTATTTGAACGGGTTAAATTTCATATTTTTTTTAAACAAATTGCAACATAAATTATGAGAATGTTTTAGCTTTAAGAAAATATTTTCGGTTTGTCAGGATGTATATAGAATTGCGCCCTGCAAAGGCAAAACCGTAATGAAATGATCTGTTTTTTATTGATTTCCTCAAATTGTTCGCACTTTTTATTTTATAAAAATTATTTCTACTCGTCTGAACGTTTTAAAATTAAATCTGTTGGGATGCTTTTATAAGTTTTGGCTGAAATATGTACGCTTAGATACTTTTAGCGTAGAAAAAATATTCTATTTGCGAGTCGCAAAGTGCCTCCTTTTGACGGTGTATTTGAAAGGGTTAAATCTTATATTTTAAAAACCGATTGCATCATAGATTATAGAAATGTTTTTAAATTTAAATAATATGTTTTTTGTTTACCGGTACCTATAGGATTGCGTTTTGCTAAGTCAAAACCGCAATGAAAACGATCTGTTTTTTATTGATTTCATCAAATTTTTCGCACATTTTATTTTGTAAAAAATAATTCTAACCGTCAGAACGTGTCGAATGTTTTGTAGGGAGTATAAATTTGGTCTATTGAGAAGATTTTAAACAACTGAGTTGAAATATGCACGTTAAGATAATTTTAGCATGGAAAAAATATCCTCTCTGCGAGTCGCAAAATGACCTTCTTTTGCCAGTGTATTTAAAAGGATTAAAATCCAAATATTTTAAAACCAATTACACCATCAGTTAGAAGAAAGTTTCAGCTTTAAGATCTTTTTTTCTGGTTTGTTTATATCTTTAAAATTACGCCCTGGAGGGGCATTGACAAAAGGGAGAAAATAGTTTTGGAAAAAACGACTATTTTTGAATATTTGTTTTCAAAGGGTTAACTGCAACATTTTTTCGAATTGTTTATTGCATTTGAGACCTAAAAATATGATCTTTCGAAATATGTTTCTTAAGTTTAACTACGTCAAGCAGTTTGGTTGATTTGGATTTAAACAAAATGATCCAAAAACAGAAATAAACGGGGGAAAAAGGTTCTTCCTCCGTTAAGATGCGTAATTCAGTTTCTGCGCATGTGCAAACGTTATCTTTCCCAGAACATTTAAAAAATGACTTTTTGATGAGAGTGAGTTCCGCTTCATAATTAATATCTATGAAACTAATCAAAAAATTAAAATTCTGAACCTCAGATGCATCAGGAGATGTATTGGGCTACTCTCAAAAAACTTTTGAGCTTCGCACGTGCCGTAGATTTTGCTAACAATCGCAGACACACACACACACGCACACGCAGACAGACAGAGCGTTTTGTTCTTTTATTAGTATAGATTCTATAGTACTCGCTAGAATGCTTTCTAAAATGTTTTGTTTAAATTCATGTTTTGAACAATGCATCACCTCTTTATGTAACAGTGAGTTACTCATTTTGTAACCGTCCAAATTCTAATATTACTAATTACCGAATAGTCTAATCTACCCGGATTACTTTTAGGTAGCTTTCATTACAAAAAGTAAAAAGCTATCTATTGCAGCCGTCCGGAGGAAAGCACTTCTCAAAAATTTTGGTATATTTTTCACCGATCATGACCCCCAGACACCAAAACCACCCTCTGTTCAAATGTTTACAAATATATATACATATATATATAACCATATATATATATATATATATATAGATAGATAGATAGATTTGTCATGCTTTAACTAATGTATTTATGAACCGATTTGAATGAAACTTAGTATGCACATAGTACTTTCAATTGTCTCGACCGAGTTCGTTGGCCAGCATCAACCGCCATTTTGTTTAAAAATGGCGGCCATTAAAAAAATTTTAAAAAATTAAAATTCAAAATTAAATGCGAAAAATTTAAAAGTTGATAAATACTTTTCTTTTGTGTGTTATGACTTAAAACAAAGTTTCCAAAACACTTTCTATTTTGTCTATATCTTAAAAAATGATTAAATTATAGCACTTTGATTTTTTTCTTATGGCTGATATTTTGAAACGATCTTATTTTTGTCACGTGATAACACGCGTATTTATGAATCGATTTGGATGTAACTTGGTGTGTACATAGTACATAATGAAGCCTGGACCGAGTTCGTTAGCCAGGTCCATCCGCCAACTTGTTTCAAAAAGGCGGCCAATTAATTTTTTTTAAAAAAAACTTAAAATTTAAAATTAGGTACAAGAAATTGAGAAATTGAAAAAAAATTTTTCTTTTATGCATTTGAACCTTGATACAAAGATTCCAGAGCATTTTTTGTTTCGTCTGTATCTTAAAAAATGGCTGAATTATAGCACTTCTAATTTCTAGTGTTGCTCACCTTTTTTAAATGATCTGATTTTCGTCACGTGATAACACATGTATTTATAACACTGACTTGGATGAAATTTGGTGCATACATAGTACATACCAATGTCTGAACCGAGTTCTTTGGCCAGTTCCATCCGCCATCTTATTTCAAAATGTCGGAATATTATTTTTTTTTTATTTTAATTTTTAAAATTAGGTGCAAAAACGTAAGAAATTGAAAAAGGCTTTCTTTTTGTGTGTTTAAACTTGATACAAATATTCCAGAGCATTTTTTTATCTATATCTTGAAAAATGGAAGAGTTGTAGCACTTTCAATTTCCAGTGTGGTTGACATTTTGAAACGGTCTGAAATTTGTCACGCAATAATACATATATTTATAATCTGATTTGGATATAACTCCATGGGTACATAGTACATACCAATGTCTTGACCAAGTTCACTAGCCAACTTCATCCGCCCACTTGTTTCAAATAGTCGGCCATTTAACTTTGTCAAAAATCTTTAAAATGTATAATGATGTACAAACAAAAAATTAGAAATTGAAAAAAGGTTTTTTCTAAAGTATTTATCTTAATA